>CM057349.1:354178830-355507232 GCA_030015575.1 Agapanthus africanus | reverse complement strand
ACTTGTAGTAAAAGGTTTTCGTCAATAACCCGGTGTGGATTTTGATGAAAACTTTTCTCTAGTGGCTATGCTTAAGACCATTTGTATCCTATTTGCCATTGCTACATACCATGACTACGAAATCTGGTAGATGGACGTCAAGACCGCTTTTCTAAATGGTGATTTAGAAGAGAGCGTGTACATGACACTGCCAGAGGTCTTCGTAGACAGTGTGAGCAGCGGAAAGGTGTGCAAGTTGCTTAAATCAATTTACAGATTAAAGCAGGCATCGCGGAGTTGGAACATCTATTTTGATGTGACAGTCAAAGAGTTTGACTTCATCAAAATGGTAGATGAACCTTGTATATACAAGAAGGTTGTAGAGAGTAAGGTTGTCTTCCTCGTATTATACGTGGGTGACATACTCTTGATAAGAAATGGTGTTCCTATGCTACACTCGGTCATGCTCTTCTTATCACTAAGTTTCTCCATGAAGGATTTGGACGATGCCTCCTACATCAGTGATTAAGATCTATAGAGATAGATCTAAGAGGATGTATCATACTCACTAGGTGTAGTGAGTAGGTGTCAATCAGATCCTGGGGAGAAACACCGATAGCTGTGAAGAACATTCTTAAGTACTTGAGAAGCGCTAAAGAAATGTTCTTGGTAACGGTGAACTCCAAGTGGAGTCCTTTACCGGTTTGAGCTTTCAGAGTGATAAGGTCGACTGTAAGACAGTCGCGGGTTTTGTCTTTACCCTCAGTGGAGGTATGGTATGTTGGAAGAGTTCTAAGCTAGATACCGTGGCAGACTCAACGATAAAGGGTGAATACATCGCTACCAACAATGCTACCAAAGAGGCCGTCTGGATAAAGGTGTTCATGAGATGAACTTGGTTCCTACCATTGTGGTGACAATGGAGTTTTGGCTTTAGCCTAGGAACCCCGGTCCCTTCAGTGATCCAGAAAAAATCTTAGGCGGTATCACCTAATCAGGGAGATGGTTGATCTCCGGATGATCGTGGTCAGGAGAGTTGAGACAAAGAATAACACGGCGGATCCATCCATGAAGGCCTTTCCCTAGATAGACTTTAAGGGATGTTGGGTATGAGATACTACAACAACTGACCTTAGTGCCAGTGGGAGATTCTTAGTTGTATGTATGCCCTAGAGGCCATTATTGTACATGATTGTATATTATAATGGATGCTTAGACATATATAGGGAGGACTTTCTTACTCGACATGATAGTATGCTATCTGGTTACTCTTTATCTTAACATGTATATTTGTACCGTCTCTCTGTTACATGTTGATAAAGCCCTTAGGATGTGTACTTGACTATCAGGATTATGATGCAGATCATACTACTAAGGCCAGGGTAGTCCATAAGTTCATCCTTTAATTGTTCATAGTCGTTGGTGTATCGAGACGGGGCATCGATATTCCAGAATAGACTAGCGTATACGTTTCTTGACCCATACGATGGCGATAGATGATCCCACATCCTTTGGTGTTTGACATCAAAGATTGTATACGGGTGCTCAGTGGAGACTGGGTATACTGAACAGGACTCGCCGAGAACTCCTAGATGGTATTATACCTAACGTCAGATAGCAGTTCTCTGGTGACACTGGTACAGGTTAGTCGGTAGACCTGAGATCGTCATAGAGTCTTGTGTGATTCCCACTGTGCTTTGATTTCCACCTTACCACGTTCAAGAGAGCGTGCAAAACTATGTTTTTTGGGTACAGTCCCGAGTCACATGGAGGAAATGAGCGATAGGAGGGGTTTCATCTCTCCCGGTATTGGGGGTTGATGTTGCGCTGTGCTCGATTGGCTATAACAAGAAGACCCTGGCCAGGGCTAATACTGAGATTTACTAGTAAGTGTTATCAGTAGTTTCTCGACCGTTATGAGCCTCACATCGGCATGACTTATCAAGTTATTGGGGTCTGACGTTTACCACCCCTAGACTAGATATGCGACATATCGGACGAAGAGACCGGACTGTACGGTAGTGTTACTTATTGGATTCATGGGAATATGAGCAGGCTTGCTTGTTGATCTTCTGATCGCTTAATACCCGGGTAGCCATTACGTCCAGCTAGTACCGCTGACGGCTTGTGGGTAACTGATATGATCATTACCTACTGACGGCGTATTGACGAGTCTTTAGAGTCCTACACAGAGGTTTCCTGGCTCAAGCAAAACGAAGTAGGGCGCATATGTGATATGTGCGGGACCGAGATTAATACGTGTATATGATATCGTATTCTAATCTCACGATATAGGTTATATGTGATATAACCGGATTATTGAATCAAGTGTTGGTTCAATAATATATTATATGATATTAGTCGGTTGTATGTGATACAGCCGGTTTATTAAATCAAGTGTTGATTTAATAATTTAATGTATAATTATATATTTTATATATCAATATACATTAACTAATATTAGCTCACTTAAGAAAATGTTTTCTCCAAATACATACAAATATATATCTGATATATATATTAGTGTATTTATTTATGTGTCATGCTTGATGATACATTGGACATGGGTGTATGGGACTCAAACCATACTTAAGATAATTTGGGGATTTAATTATTAAGGGAAAAACAAAATTAGGTGGAAAAAGCCATAGGTTAAGATTCTTGTAGAAGCTTGTGGAAACCTTCACTCAGTCCACTAATTTTGTTTTACTCTAGATATTTATTAACCCGACCATTATCTTTAGCCATGATTAAGTCTCTACATGAGTTGATATATGATATTTTCTCACCCATGGTTTTCACAATGGTTGCCATTCAATCACCACTTCATCTTCTTCATCTCAATTAAGCTCACTAGGTTTTCTTGAGGTGAAGAAAGAGAAAGAGAAAAATAATTCTAAAGTGAACAAAATTCCTACTTCACCAATCTATACCAAACCAGCCATTTAGTATAGGTTGTTTCTTCACTAATCCATCAATCAGTGAAGATGTAGCTTGAGTTAGAGATTCTTCGACGTAGATCATCTTCGGCCTCGAAGATCCTTGAGAAAGCTCGTTCCTTTCACCTAATGGAGCCTAACGAGAGTCCGGGAGACCACTACTTGGAGCTAAGGGACTACTGCACGGAGCTTTAGAAGTGAAGAACCGATCTACAAAGGTTGTATTCCTTGTTCACTTAGAGTAAAGTTGTTTACTTGCTTAGTTAAACCCTAATTCTCTAGTTAGATCCTTGGTCCGGGTTTCTTAGCACTCTAGATTTTTATAAAATTGCATGCTTGATGCCTTAGAAAATTTAGTGAGGGTGCTAAGGAACCCACCACCATAAACCTAACGGACCTCTATAAAAAATGGGTTATCTGCATTTTACGTTAGGATACACCTGCGAGGTCCTCTCGACTCGTAGGGAAAAACATCTTTATGGGTTTCTCACGGCTCATAATAGTGAAAAAGCCTTAGACGAAGGGGATATCAACCTGTTTTCTAATCACTGTGGCCCTACAAGGAGGTCCAAACTGACTCATGTATACTATCCACGGGCCACATTCTCCAAAGTCGTATACCGATGAAGAGGAGAAGCCACTTACGAGTCCTCTTGAATCGTAAGGGGAAAATACTCTTGTGAGATCTTTACGACTCTCAAGAGAAAGCACACTTAGGAGTCCTCACGACTTCTAAGGAGAAAATACACCTACGAGATCTTCTCAACTCGTAGGGAGAAACGTCTTTATGAGACCCTCACGGCTCATAAAATTGAAAAGCCTTAGGCGGCAGATCTAAATCTGTTTCCTAAGCCATCGCTGCCCTACAACCAGGTCCAAACTGACTCTTGTATACTATCTACGGGTCACATTCGCCAATAACGTAAAGAAGCCACTTACGGGTCCTCACGACTCGTAAGGAGAAAATACCCGAGTGAGATCCTTACGATTCATGAAGGTGATGAACACTTAGGAATCCTCATGATTTCTAGGGAGAATACACACCTATGAGATCCTCACGACTCATAGGGAGAAAAACCTTCTTGAGTCCCTTACGGCTCATGAAGATGAAAAAGCCTTAGGCGACAAAGATCCTAAACTTGTCTCTTAAGCCATCAATTCTATGGCGATGCATAACTTTGCACCATATACATACCCGTATTCGTACCAAAATAAGAATACCTAAAGAGATAGAATAACAAAAAGAACATAATAATAGAATATACATATCAAAATACCATATACGTAAATTATTAAATCAATACCTGATTTAATAATCCGGCTCAAACCCGAGCCGGCTAGTATTATCAACCGTCCGATCGAAAATCCGGGTAACAAGTACAATCATTCGATCGGAACCCTGCACGTATCCAATACGGCTACTACATCATTTCTCCAGAACCAGGGAAACCCTCTGTGTGGGACTCTAAAGACTCGTCAATACGCTGGCAGTGGGTTTAACCACAAGTACGTCAGCGGCACTAGCTGTACGTAATGACTACCCAGGTATTGAGCGAAAGGAAGGCCGACGAGCAAACTTATCCGAACCCCTACTGAGCATGTCAGTAACAATCTCCATACAGTCCGGTCTGTTCGTCCAAGAGTATCGCATATCGGGTCTAGGGGGTGGATAAAGTCAGACACCTAATAACGTGATATTTTGTGTCGGCATGGAGCCCATCACCAACTGAGAAACTACTGATCCAAATCAGTAATTCTCGTCTACCTTGACTAAGGATTTCTAATGATGGCCATCCGTGCACCGCGCGATATCAACCCCCAATACCGGGAGTGACGAATCCCCGGCGATCTGCTTACTTCCTCCATATGGCTCGGGACTGTACCCAACTAAAACCTGTTTGCATGACTCCTTCGAGCCATGGTAGGGTAGTAATCAAACTACGGTGGGAAATCACACGAGACAAATGATGATCTCAGGTCGACAGACTAACCTGTACTCATGTCACCTGAGAACTGCTATCTGACAATAGGTATAATACCATCTAGGATGTTCCCGGTAAGTCCGTCCAGTATACTCATAACCCAATAATCACCTGTATACTATCTTAGGTGACTAACTGACACCAATGGCTTGTGAGACCGGCCACCGCCCTTCGTCGGGGTCTCGAAAAGTATACACTAGTCTGCTCCGGAGTATCGATGCCCAGTCTCGATACTCCCTCGACTAGGGACATTTAAGGATGTGCTTATAGACCACCCAGGTCCCACGTATATGATTGCCATCATAATGCTGGTAGTCAAGCAAGAATCCTATGGGCTCTATCAACATGTAATAGTGATCTGTAATACCACATGATGCATGTACATGATGATAGAGACAAACCAGATAGCATAATATCATCTCGAGTAAGACTGTTCTACTCTTATAGGTCCTCCCTCAATCATCACAATCATGTGCCTGCAATTACAATAATTGACTTGAGGGCATTATAGCCAACAATCTCCCACTTGTACTTAAGGCTAATTATTGCGGTGTCGCATACTCACAGCCCGTGTGATACCGAACACCCAACTTCTCTACTAATCAGTCTCGCAAAGCCCGTTTATGAAACTATTACGTTCGAGAAATAGCCTTAGCGAGTGGATCCGCTCCAATGTTTCTATCTTTATCTCTCTATATCTCAACTTCGCGGAGAAAGACTATCTCCCGAAATGAGTGATACCTGTCTTAGAATTTATCTGGATATCGATCCAGTTCACAAATGAACTCCAAATCCAACAAACTTCTTAAACCGTAACTTCCACTGAATTTAATCAGTATCCCGCGCCATGCCTTTATCAGTATCCGTTTGGACCACCTGTCCAACATACTGCCCTTCAAAAGAGGGAAAACTATAACTCTGACAGTCACTCTGTCATCGAGGTCACCTTAGAAGCCAGAAATGATAACCGCCTCCTGAAGGAGGCTGCCGTTACCATATATCAAGAACAGCCACTTATGTTCATAACTTCTTTCCAACGTTTCTCCAGGATTGGATTAATATATATGCTTATTGCAGCCAGTGCAAAAGCAATATCTGGTGTGGTACTTGATATTTCATAATTAACTCAATTGCCTAAGCAAGTGATATGCCAATCATGCAAATCCCTCTCCTCATTAGTCTAGAAGACATCTCTTTAGAGAGGGTGACTCCATCACCTGTGGGTACACCACCACACCAGGAGTCGTCTATTCTAAAAACTCTTTAGAATATTGTCAAAGTATCCAAATTGGGACACTTTCTAAATCTAGATCTAAAACCATAGATCTAGTGACCAGAATTCCTGATATTTTATCCAGATCCTATATGGGGAAACGACTTGTGACAACCACAGTATAACCGATCGTAGTATAGGAAGATCACCTCCTATCAAGAGCATGCCATTCAAATACCAGGATATCACTCCCTACTACTTTCTTACCTGGTCCATCTCTTATTCTGATGAAGTCAAACTCTATGACTGTCACATCAAAACTAGATGATCTGTCTCCGCTGTACTTGCTTTAGTCTATAAATAAACATAAGTTACTTGCCAACCATACTTCCGCTGCTCCAACTGACTACAACAACCCTTTGGCAGATTCATATACACGTGCACTTCTAAAGCTAATTTAGAACGACGTTATACTCATCCTCCTGCCAGATCTCATAGTCTAGAATAGCAGTAGCGGCAAGCTTTGGTAATCAAAAACATCCCTGTCACCGTCTTTGAGGAGACCGAAGTACCTCTCGGGTGGCTGAGGTTACCTATCAAATCTGCGGAGTGGCTAATGGATCGTCGAAACCAATTGAATGTTTAGGTTCTACTAAATTTTCAGTAATCGTTTGTGGTTCTGAAATCACTTCCAGTTCTACCATACTCCCACTAATCTTTTCTGAATAGAATTCATTTTACTAAAAATATGGCGAGTCAAGAACAATATAACTATTGATCTTCCAAATGGTAGAATGTTAACCCTCGTCAAAGCCCAGGAAAACCCACAAACTGCCATTACTGAAACGTACCTAGAGTTTATCCGGATTCTGGTTTTAAGCATAAGCTGGACAACTCCATATTCCTTAACATCGTTAAGATATGAATCCATTACATATCCAATATAGAAAAAATGCACTAATTTAATTGGAACCGGATTCAAAATACATGCAACCATTTCCAGTGCATATCGACTAAATGGAAGAAAGCCAAGCAGCATTACTCATCAAGGAGCGTACTTACAGATGAGTAACCTGAGAGAGAAGTAAGTTCTCAAATATATTACTTACAACGGAATACCTAGCATAAGTATCTACATCTTCGATCACCTCGAAGAATCCTGATACTTGCAACATATGGTTCTCTACTTTATTCTTATACCTATAACTTCTCAAAATTTGGACCTTGTATTTTAATGAAATACGTGTCTAAAACTAGAGAAGTCATAAGTAAATGAAATATAGTACGAGTACCAAACCTTTTGTCCTAATGGACATCAGACAATATACAACACTTTGTATAAGTTCTCTGAGTTTGATAACTCAAACCCTATGCGTCGTAGGTTGAAAACTGTGCTATCGTTAAGAAGAATTGCACCGTTGTTGAATGCTCCATACCTAACCATCAATTGATATAGGTAAATGTCATAGACATAATTTCAAAAAGTTATATCTCACTTTATAAAATAAACGTACAAATATATCAGTTTGAAATTGGTGCATAACAATGGATATTCAAAAGCAAATATTTGCCATTAGGTAAAACCCAGGTGATTTCCTCAAATATCACCAATTACAAAGAATTCTGATCTATATTGAGCATCTAATCACCCAATTCCCAATATCTTACTCCCACTCATCATCTGTAATGCCATACAGATGTGAGAATCAAGTCTGGTAAATACATACTCTGGAGTCAGAATCTAATTGGGAAAACGGTTTTCAATTAACACCGCACAGTAAAACTGAAACATGAAAATTTTTCGAAGGGGTGGTCGGGTATTCCTAGTAATTCCTTTTCCACTATCCAGAATCATGACAGTAACCGTATATTTCTTTGCTTTCAGCCCAATCCCTTTATATGTCTTTATTTCTTACCTTCTGTACACCATACTTAGGCTAATTGGTTTTCTTCCTTCCCTACCGTTCGGCACTAGCCTAATGTTTGGAAGAAGACTATCCAATAAGCGTAATACGTGTACTCTCCTAATGCTAGGAGCCCTCGCATCCTGAGAGAAGGTAAAGAGAAAAGACAACCGAATAGTTCTATTCAATTTCTCCCGAACTGGAAACCATCCTCGAACTGAAACAAGTTCCTTCGAGTTCGTATATAACTATACGATGGCATATCCAAGAAATATGGATCTTCGTAGTGATACGGAGTTTTCTGGAGAAATGCAAAGGGGAAGTAGGAGTGACAATGATATACGCGGCTTCGTTGTGAATGATAGCAGTCACAATTTCCTTTATCCTCTCTCTAATCCCTTTATATGTCATTACTTATTACCTTCTGTACACTATACTTAGGCTAATTGGTTTGCTTCCTTTCCCTACCTCTCGGCACCTGCCTATGGTTTGGAGGAAGACTATCCAATAAGCGTAATATGTGTACTCTCCTAATACCAAAAGCTTTCGCAACCTGAGAGAAGGTAAAGAGAAAAGACAATTGAATAATCCTATTCAATTTTTCCAGAACCGGAATCCATCCTCGAACAGAAACAAGTTTCTTTGAGTTCGTATGTAAATATACGATGGAATATCCAAGTAATATGGATCTTCGTAGTGATACGGAGTGTTCTGAAAAAATACAGAGGGAAAGTAGGAGCAGCAGGGATATATGCGACTATGACAATCCAAAATCCAAAGTTTTTTAAGAAGGTTCGGTTAACTTGGTTCATGAGTTTTAATTTAGGGTCGGGTCATGGTCGCTGCCAGAGAGAGAGAGAGAGAGAGAGAGAGATAAGAAACACTCAACGTGGAGTCTAACTAAGATTAGATTGGTTAATCATTTTATCTAATCAGGATGGTTCCTACTGTTTCCTCGAATTCTCCTTCAAACCCTAAAAGGAGAATTAGTCTGGATTATCTGAAAATCACCCGAAGAGTAACATCTACTCATCAGTGGGAATCGGGACCCAACTATCATCGCATGATAACTTGATGGAAGCCACTCAAGTCACCACACTCCAGAAGGTATGCGCATGCCTGGCAAGTTTCCTGTATATTTGAAACTCCCGATGTGGTTTTTGCCTCTAGGACCCAAGTGACCTTGATTGAGCCAACATATCAAAGGGTCCTAGTCGAGTTCAACCCGTTATTATCTTGATTGCATTAGACCTACTCGCACGAGTCCTTGACTGAGCCAAAATGACCGTACGACTGTCCTAACCAATCGCATCACCATGCAACAGAAAAGCACTACATAGCTACCGAACACTACGCCTCGGCTGAGCACGACATACGTAGCATGAATACTAAGCAATACTAATCTGAAATGACGAAGGGCTACGGCTGGTTTTTGGCGAAAAACCTTTAACGTAATGAACTTGATATCGTTGAAGGAACCCGAGCAGTTTTACAAATATATAATGGCATAAACTTTTTCTAAAGAGGTCACTCCCTGTGAAGGGATCTCAGCTCTTTCCTCATCGAATGAGGTGCAGGATATTCCTAACTGAATACCACGATGCAAAACAATAGAATCGACTATAGTGAAGTTATTACATTGACGTAAACTTTTGCCCAAGAGGTCACTCCCTATGAAGGTATCTCGGCTCTTACCTCGTCGAATGAGGTGCTGGATATTCAGAACTGAATACCGTTGTGCAAAGCAAAAGGAAACGTTTGTAATTACAGTTTTCAAAATTGGTTCCAACAACATCATATAGATTTGTTTTTCCTTGCATTAATCAAAGTTAACGCAGTCCCATCAATTAATGCATATCACACCAGAAAAAGGAACGAAAATACAATGTACGTATATGCCATCCGCATTCCCCACAGGGCCACGTCATGCACCGTTAGGTTACTTAACTAACGGCAGGGCGAGGGCTGGACTAGAATAGATGCAAAGCATATACAACATCTACTAGTATATATATAACATTCATCCCAGGCATGATATAAGCAACATCACAGAACGTCAACAAGCAATACATAATGGTGGATAATCTTGGAACCTCGGTTTCCTTTGAGCCGCAAATGAAACCCGACGTTCCCGGTCATGTGGATAGCCTGTGTAAGAAAACCTGGACCCCTACGAGCGTGGCAAGTTACCCGCCAATCCCAGAAGTGAGGCAACCCCAATCCACAAGGTGAATGGGCCACCCAACACTTCACGAAATCTGGTAACTTGAGCACCGCTCCGTGGGTCATCCCATACCCCCTACGAGTGCAGCAAATAGCCCACCAAATCTCGAGTGAAGCCCCTTCCGTCTCAACGCCATGAGATGCGGGCTTGTTGCTCTTTAGAACCCGGCTACTCGAGCACTCCACTGCGGGGTAATCCTAGTACAGAAAATAAAAGTATATATACAATGGCGACATCGACCTCAACCCGGTCGTGCCCCAATCAAAAAATATACATCACGGCAGAAACGGCTGTCCACATATCGGACGCTCGCCTCGCAATAACAAATATACAAATGAATCTTAACTGTACTACTACCATTGCACCGCAAGCTATCTGATTGATTTGAAAATTCGTCGTTGTATATGAAAAGTATAAACACAATCAAAGAATCTATAGCCGCAATCAATAACGGTGTTGTTGTAGTTCGTTAATGAGTACGGGTCATCCACTGAGATTCGTCTATTTATTCGTTCTTGCTTTAGTTGAATTGAATTGAAATAGTAAGGAAAATTCAAGAAAATGATTCAAGATTTAATTGATGAAATATTTTCAAGAAAAATCAAGAAAGAGTTTAAGGTTTAGTAATCAAGAAAATATCCAAAATCAATTTTAGTTATCAAGAAAATAAAGAATAGCTTGTAGGATTCAATAGGAATTAGTAGTAATGATGAGCACTAAAAATGACTCATCTTATCTATTGATGAATTATAGCTAGAACGATGGCGATAATTGAAGATTAGGGATCTTTTAAAAAAACTAGGGTTTCTCCTTCACTATCCCTTATCTTTTCATTGATCCCCATTCAAATCTAGCCTTTAGCAAAGAAAATTATCAATCATTTATTCCTAAATTGCAACGAAATTATCAAGAACGGTGATCTCTCCCCAAATTTGGTCGTTGACGATTCTTTTTCCTAAAGTTAATAATTTTCATAAGACTTAAGATGAGTTCAGGATTTCCTCACCATTTGATCTACCAAATTCCTTCAAATTCTTAGCAAGCGGAGATTTACTCACGCATCATGAAAATGGAAGAATCAACAATTAGAAATTCCATAATGTGAGAATTTAAAGAAAGAGAGAATTAACAAATGATCACCTTTATTAAATCAACTTCTAATTATACTTTCCTTCAATCCGAGATTACAAGAATTACTCTCGATCGCTCCCTTGAAGAGGTAACTATTCCGTCGAATTTCGCTTTACTCGATCACCGTGAGGCTTGGACCTGTCGAGGATCTCATGCTCTTGTGACGATCGGCTTCGTGTAAATTATCTTGAATGTCATCGCTCGATGTTGTTCTCGACGATTCTTGATTTTGATCTTGATTTGGAATTGAATTGGATTTGGTTTTGGATTGTGTACTAGAAATCAATTACCATCAACAACCTCATTAATATAGGCTTAGGTCCCTTTTTATAGCCCTTCACCAATCTTCCACTAGAAGCTAGGTCAATCATCCCCAAGAAGCTAGGTAGTTGTAAGGAAACTTCTAGAATAAGGTACTTATCAAGCTTCCTCAAGAAGGTAGGCTGTTGTAGGGAAATTTGCAGAACAAGATTGTTACAATGGAGCGTTCTCAACAAGCTAGAATATTGAAATTAAGCTTCTGGAGAATTCACGTCAACCGATTCCCTAACTCGGCCGCGGATCCGCCGCCAATACCTGCATTTTGCCGCAGTTCCGCGGTTGATTGAACGGTTCTTTGAACGAAATTTTGTACTGCTGCTCCCTTTGCTCCTTTGGTCTTGATGAAATGATCTGAATATTTTTCTCCCTGCTACAGCGATTCCACATTTCCTTGCAAAATTCACACACTAATCGTTAAGCACACGATGCGATTTTGATTCAAATTTTGATGGAATAATAATATTTCAACTCAAATAGCTAGAACGAACAAATTATGCATGGATCCCCAGCAATGGCGCCATTTGATTGATTTGAAAATTCGTCGTTGTATATGAAAAGTATAATCACAATCAAAGAATTTATAGCCGCAATCAATAACGGT
The DNA here is from genome assembly GCA_030015575.1 of Agapanthus africanus. Lineage (NCBI taxonomy): Eukaryota > Viridiplantae > Streptophyta > Magnoliopsida > Asparagales > Amaryllidaceae > Agapanthus > Agapanthus africanus. The sequence continues at coordinate 355,494,938 of CM057349.1, read as the reverse complement.
GTTGTTGTAGTTCATTAATGAGTACGGGTCGTCCACTGAGATTCGTGTATTTATTCGTTCTTGCTTTAGTTGAATTGAATTGAAATAGTAAAGAAAATTCAAGAAAATGATTCAAGATTTAGTTGATGAAATATTTTCAAGAAAGAGTTTAAGATTTAGTAATCAAGAAAATATCCAAAATCAATTTTAGTTATTAAGAAAATGAAGAATACCTTGTAGGATTCAATAGGAATTAGTAGCAATGATGAGCACTAAAAATGACTCATCTTATCTATTGATGAATTATGGCTAGAGCAATGGCGATGAATGAAGATTAGGAATCTTTTGAAGAAACTAGGGTTTCTCCTTCACTATCCCTTGTCTTTTCTTTGATCACCATTCAAATCTAGCCTTTAGCAAAGAAAATCATAAATCATTTACTCCCAAATTGCAATGAAATTATCAAGAACCGTGATCTCGCTCCAAATTTGGTCGTTGACGATTCTTTTTCCTAAACTTAATAATTCTCATAAGACTTAAGATGAGTTTAAGATTTCCTCACCATTTGATCTACCAAATTCCTTCGAATTCTTAGCAAGCGGAGATTTACTCACGCATCATGAAAATGGAAGAATCAACAATTAGAAATTTCATAATGCGAGAATTTAAAGAAAGCGAGAATTAACAAATGATCACCTCTATTAAATCAAATTCTAATTACACTTTCCTTCAATCCGAGCTTAGAAGAATTGCTCTCGATCGCTCCCTTGAAGAGGTAACTATTTCGTCAAATTTCGCTTTGCTCGATCACCGTGAGGCTTGGACCTGTCGAAAATCTCGTGCTCTTGATGACGATCGGTTTCGCGTAAAGGATCTTGAATGTGGTCGCTCGATGTTGTTCTCAACGATTCTTGAATTTGATCTTGATTTGGAATTGAATTGGATTTGGTTTTGGATTGTGTACTAGAAATCAACTACCATCAACAACCTCATTAATGTAGGCTTAGGTCCTTTTTTATAGTCCTTCACCAATCTTCCACTAGAAGCTAGGTCAATCTTACCCAAGAAGCTAGGTAGTTGTAGAGAAATTTCTAGAATAAGTTAGTTATCAAGCTTGCTCAAGAAGCTAGGCTGTTGTAGGGGAGTTTCCAGAATAATGTTGTCACAATGGAGCGTCCTCAACAAGATAGAATATTGCTATTAAGCTTCTGGAGAATTCACGTCAACTGATGTGCTAACTCGGTCGTGGATTCGCTGCCAATACCTGCATTTTTCCGTGGTTCCGCGGTTGATCGAACAGTTCTTTGAACGAAATTTTGTACTGCTGCTCCCTTTGCTCCTCTGGTCTCGATGAAATGATTTGAATATTTTTCTCCCTGCTACAACGATTCCACATTTCCTTGCAAAATTCACACACTAATCGTTAAGCACATGAGGCGATTTTGATTCAAATTTTGATGGAATAATAATATTTCAACTCAAATAGCTAGAACGAACAAATTATGCATGGATCCCCTGCAATGGCGCCATTTGATTGATTTGAAAATTCGTCGTTGTATATGAAAAGTATAATCACAATCAAAGAATTTATAGCCGCAATCAATAACGGTGTTGTTGTAGTTCGTTAATGAGTACGGGTCGTCCACTGAGATTCGTGTATTTATTCGTTCTTGCTTTAGTTGAATTGAATTGAAATAGTAAAGAAAATTCAAGAAAATGATTCAAGATATAGTTGATGAAATATTTCAAGAAAAATCAAGAAAGAGTTTAAGATTTAGTAATCAAGAAAATATCCAAAATCAATTTTAGTTATCAAGTAAATGAAGAATATCTTGGAGGATTCAATAGGAATTAGTAGCAATGATGAGCACTAAAAATGACTCATCTTACTATTGATGAATTATAACTAGAACGATGGTGATGAATGAAGATTAGGGATCTTTTGAAGAAACTAGGGTTTCTCCTTCACTATCCCTTGTCTTTTCATTGATCACCATTCAAATCTAGCCTTTAGCAAAGAAAATCATCAATTATTTACTCCCAAATTGCAACGAAATTATCAAGAACCGTGATCTCGCTCCAAATTTGGTCGTTGACGATTCTTTTTCCTAAAGTTAATAATTCTCATAAAACTTAAGATGAGTTTAGGATTTCCTCACCATTTGATCTACCAAATCCCTTCGAATTCTTAGCAAGCGGAGATTTGCTCACGCATCATAAAAATGGAAGAATCAACAATTAGAAATTTCATAATGCGAGAATTTAAAGAAAGCGAGAATTAACAAATGATCACCTTTATTAAATCAACTTCTAATTACACTTTCCTTCAATCCGAGGTTACAAGAGTTGCTCTCGATCGCTCTCTTGAGGAGGTAACTATTCCGTCGAATTTCGCTTTGCTCGATCACCGTGAGGCTTGGACCTGTCCAGCATCTCGTACTCTTGATGACGATCGGCTTCGTGTAAAGGATCTTAAATATCGTCGTTCGATGTTGTTCTCAACGATTCTTCAATTTGATCTTGATTTGGAATTGAATTAGATTTGGTTTTGGATTGTGTACTAGAAATCAACTACTATCAACAACCTCATTAATGTAGGCTTAGGTCCCTTTTTATAGCCCTTCACCAATCTTCCACTAGAAGGTAGGTCAATCTTCCCCAAGAAACTAGGTAGTTGTAGGGAAACCTTTAGAATAAGGTAGTTATCAAGCTTCCTCAAGAAGCTAGGCTGTTGTGGGGAAATTTCCAGAACAAGGTTGTTACAATGGAGCATCCTCAACAAGCTAGAATATTGGAATTATGCTTCTGGAGAATTCACGTCAACCGATGCCCTAACTCGGCCGCGGATCCGCCGCCAATACCTGCATTTTGCCGCGGTTCCATGACTGATTGAACGGTTCTTTGAACGAAATTTTGTACTGCTTCTCCCTTTGCTCCTCTGGTCTCGATGAAATGATCTGAATATTCTTCACCCTGCTACAGCGATTCCACATTTCCTTGCAAAATTCACACACTAATTGTTAAGCAAACGATGCGATTTTGATTCAAATTTTGATAGAATAATAATATTTCAACTCAAATAGCTAGAACGAACAAATTACGCACGGATCCCGGCAACGGCGCCATTTGATTGATTTGAAAATTCGTTGTTGTATATGAAAAGTATAATCACAATCAAAGAATTTATAGACGCAATCAATAACGGTGTTTTTGTAGTTCGTTAATGAGTACGGGTCGTCCACTGAGATTCGTGTATTTATTCGTTCTTGCTTTAGTTGAATTGAATTGAAATAGTAAAGAAAATTCAAGAAAATGATTCAAGATTTAGTTGATGAAAAATTTTCAAGAAAAATCAAGAAAGAGTTTAAGATTTAGTAATCAAGAAAATATCCAAAATCAATTTTAGTTATAAAGAAAATGAAGAATAGCTTGTAGGATTCAATAGGAATTAGTAGCAATGCTGAGCACTAAAAATGCCTCATCTTAGATATTGATGAATTATAGCTATAACGATGGCGATGAATGGAGATTAGGGATCTTTTGAAGAAACTAGGATTTCTTCTTCACTATCCCTTGTCTTTTCATTGATCACCATTCAAATCAAATCTTTAGCAAAGAAAATCATCAATCATTTACTTCCAAATTGCAACGAAATTATCAAGAACGGTGATCTCGCTCCAAATTTGGTCGTTGACGATTCTTTTTCCTAAAGTTAATAATTCTCATAAGACTTAAGATGAGTTTAGGATTTCCTCACCATTTGATCTACCAAATTCCTTCGAATTCTTAGCAAGCGGAGATTTACTCACGCATCATGAAAATGAAAGAATCAACAATTAGAAATTTCATAATGCCAGAATTTAAAGAAAGCGAGAATTAACAAATGATCACCTTTATTAAATCAACTTCTAATTACACTTTCCTTCAATCCGAAATTACAAGAATTGCTCTCGATCGCTCCCCTGAAGAGATAACTATTCCGTCGAATTTCGCTTTGCTCGATCACCATGAGGCTTGGACCTGTCGAGGATCTCGTGCTCTTGATGACGATCGACTTCGTGTAAAGGATCTTGAATGTCGTCGCTCGATGTTGTTCTCAACGATTCTTGAATTTGATCTTGATTTGGAATTAAATTGGATTTGTTTTTGGATTGTGTACTAGAAATCAACAACCTCATTAATGTAGGCTTAGGTCCCTTTTTATAGCCCTTCACTAATCTTCCGCTAGAAGCTAGGTCAATCTTACCCAAGAAGCTAGGTAGTTGTAGGGAAACTTCTAGAATAAGGTTGTTATCAAGCTTCCCCAAGAAGCTATGCTGTTGTTGGGGAGTTTCCAGAACAAGATTATTACAATGGAGCGTCCTCAACAAGCTAGAATATTGCAATTAAGCTTCTGGAGAATTCACGTCAACCGATGCCCTAACTCGGCCGCGGGTCCTCCGCCAATATCTGCATTTTGCCGCGGTTCCGCGCTTGATTGAACGGTTCTTTGAACAAAATTTTGTACTGCTGCTCCCTTTGCTCCTCTGGTCTCGATGAAATGATCTGAATATTTTTCTCTCTGCTACAGCGATTCCACATTTCCTTGCAAAATTCACACACTAATCGTTAAGCACACGATGTGATTTTGATTCAAATTTTGATGGAATAATAATATTTCAACTCAAATAGCTAGAACGAACAAATTACGCACGGATCCCCGGCAACGACGCAGTTTGATTGATTTGAAAATTCGTCGTTGTATATGAAAAGTATAATCACAATCAAAGAATTTATACCCGCAATCAACAATGGTGTTTTTGTAGTTCGTTAATAAGTACGGGTCGTTCACTGAGATTCGTGTATTTATTCATTCTTGCATTAGTTGAATTTAACTGAAATAGTAAAGAAAATTCAAGAAAAGGATTCAAGATTTAGTTGATGAAATATTTTCAGGAAAAATCAAGAAAGAGTTTAAGATTTAGTAATCAAGAAAATATCCAAAATCAATTTTAGTTATAAAGAAAATGAAGAATAGCTTGTACGATTCAATAAGAATTAGTAGCAATGACGAGCACTAAAAATGACTCATCTTATCTATTGATGAATTATTGTTAGAACGATGGCGATGAATGAAGATTAGGGATCTTTTGAAGAAACTAGGATTTCTCCTTCACTATCCTTTGTCTTTTCATTGATCACCATTCAAATCTAGCCTTTAGCAAACAAAATCATCAATCATTTACTCCCAAATTGCAACGAAATTATCAAGAACGGTAATCTCGCTCCGAATTTGTTCATTGATGATTCTTTTTCCTAAAATTAATAATTCTCATAAGATTTAAGATGAGTTTAGGATTTCCTCACCATTTGATCTACCAAATTTCTTCGAATTCTTAGCAAGCGGAGATTTACTCACGCATCATGAAAATGGAAGAATCAACAATTAGAAATTTCATAATGCAAGAATTTAAAGAAAGAGAGAATTAACAAATGATCACCTTTATTAAATCAACTTCTAATTACACTTTCCTTCGATCCGAGATTGCAAGAATTGCTCTCGATCGCTCCCTTGAAGAGGTAACTATTCCGTCGAATTTCGCTTTGCTCGATCACCGTGAGGCTTTTACCTATCGAGGATCTTATGCTCTTGATGACGACCGGCTTCGCGTAAAGGATCTTGAATGTCGTCGCTCGATGTTGTTCTCAACGATTCTTGGTTTTGATCTTGATTTGGAATTGAATTAGATTTGGTTTTGGATTGTGTACTAGAAATCAACTACCATCAACAACCTCATTAATGTAGGCTTAGGTCTCTTTTTATAGCCCTTCACCAATCTTCCACTAGAAGCTAGGTCAATCTTCACCAAGAAGCTAGGTAGTTGTAGGGAAAATTCTAGAATAAGGTTGTTATCAAGCTTCCTCAAGAAGCTAGGCTGTTGTAGGAAAGTTTTCAGAATAAGGTTGTTACAATGGAGCGTCCTCAACAAGCTAGAATATTGCAATTAAGCTTCTGAAGAATTCACGTCAACCGATGCCCTAACTCGGCCATGGATCCGCCGCCAATACCTGCATTTTTCCGCGATTTCGCGGTTGATTGAACGGTTCCTTGAACGAAATTTTGTACTGCTGCCCCCTTTGCTCCTCTGGTCTCGATGAAATGATCTGAATATTTTTCTCCCTGCTACAGCAATTCCACATTTCCTTGCAAAATTCACACACTAATCGTTAAGCACACGATGAGATTTTGATTCAAATTTTGATGGAATAATAATATTTCAACTCAAATAGCTAGAACGAACAAATTACGTACGGATCCCCGACAACGGTGCCATTTGATTGATTTGAAAATTCTTCGTTGTATATGAAAAGTATAATCACAATCAAAGAATTTATAGCCACAATCAATAACGGTGTTATTGTAGTTCGTTAATGAGTACGGGTCGTCCACTGAGATTCGTGTATTTATTCGTTCTTGCTTTAGTTGAATTGAATTGAAATAGTAAAGAAAATTCAAGAAAATTATTCAAGATTTAGTTGATGAAATATTTTCAAGAAAAATCAAGAAAGAGTTTAAGATTTAGTAATCAAGAAAATATCCAAAATTAATTTTAGTTATCAAGAAAATGAAGAATAGCTTGTAGGATTCGATAGGAATTAGTAGCAACGATGAGCACTAAAAATGACTCATCTTATCTTTTGATGAATGATAGCTAGAACGATGGCGATGAATGAAGATTAGGGATCTTTTGAAGAAACTAGGGTTTCTCCTTCACTATCCCTTGTCTTTTCATTGATTACCATTCAAATCTAGCCTTTAGTAAAGAAAATCATCAATCATTTACTCCCAAATTGCAACAAAAATATCAAGAACGTTGATCTCGCTCCAAATTTTGTCGTTGACGATTCTTTTTCCTAAAGTTAATAATTATCATAAGACTTAAGATGATTTTAGGATTTGCTCACCATTTGATCTACCAAATTCTTTCGAATTCTTAGCAAGCGGAGATTTACTCACGCATCATGAAAATGGAAGAATCAACAATTAGAAATTTCATAATGCGAGAATTTAAATAAAACGAGAATTAACAAATGATCACCTTTATTAAATAAACTTCTAATTACACTTTCCTTCAATCCGAGATTACAAGAATTGCTCTCGATCACTCCCTTGAAGAAGTAACTATTCCGTCGAATTTCGCTTTGCTCGATCACCATGAGGTTTGGATCTGTCGAGGATCTTGTGCTCTTGATGACGATCGGCTTCGCGTAGAGGATCTTGAATGTCGTCGCTCGATGTTGTTCTCAAAGATTCTTGATTTTGATCTTGATTTGGAATTTAATTGGATTGAATTGGCTCTTAAATTGTGTATCGAATTGTTCACGATTGTGTAACCCCCGAAATGAAGATTAGGGTCTTTTATATAGCCCTTCCACCAATTTTCCACTAGAAGCTAGGTCAATATTCCCCAAGAAGCTAGGTAGTTTTAGGAAAACTTCTAAAATAAGGTAGTTATCAAGCTTCCTCAAGAAGCTAGGCTGTTGTAGGGAAGTTTCCAGAACAAGGTTGTTACAATGGAGCGTCCTCAACAAGCTAGGAAGTTAAGATGAAGCTTCTGGAGAATTATCGTCACCGAAGCCCACAACTCGGCCGCGGATCCACGGCGGATCGGCTGACTAGGCCGCGGATCCACGGCGGATCGGCCTGACTCGGCCGCGGTTCCGCGGCCATTTTGTAAGATCAATGCTTCATTCTTCTTGTGTCTTCTGGTGTTGGTCTATGGGTATTCAGGTGATATCTGGAATCTTCTTATCTCTTCTGAATCGCTGCCAGATTTTAACTCTTTGATTTCCTGTATTTTGTCGGCGAATTTGCGATTCCGATATCTGTCCTGAGATAATTTTCTGCACAAAATCTCAATGAAGAATGTTGAGATATACAATATCATGCGTGAAACAATAAACATACAATTTCCTTCAAAAATGTTGATTATAATGTATAACACGTGGTATTTGATATTTTTCAGACGAACTTGAAATATGTGTTATGTTTATAACAAACATCTTTAGATGATTAGAAAAGTGAGGACATTGTTATGTTAAAGATTACAATATTTTCGACTGAACACTATCCACCACGACAATCCAACCACAATATCAGCACAGTCATAGAACATCAACGTGAATGTCATGTTCGCAAACCCGTCTAATAGAACATATAGCAGTTAGACTGGTTATACCGCTCAATAACATTCACGGTCGCAGATAGTAATGTATGCACTGAAACTTATAAACGGTGTTAAAATGGCGACTTCGAAATACTCCATATTACCACAAACCAAAGATGAAAGAATATGTAATCTGGACAAAATCAAACAGTACCTAAAAACCAATATTCAAGAGTCCAGAACACCACCAAAATTTCAAGACCCAAATCCTATGTAGGGCCGGCGACGCCAGGAAAATAAGGAATCTCGCCGGCCAGACCTTGGTGTTTGGGGCTCGTTTTTCAATGGTGTTCTAGTTATCACATGAGTAGCCTTCTGCAATTGTTTTAAATTTTTTTTGAAAACTTTAAAAAATTCGACAGAAACTTGAATATTGTTTCGATTGTTTCGGAGTTGTTTCGGTTTCGTAATTTTAAATATCGTTTAAACTGCTAGTTAAGGGTTTATGGGCTGACACTGATACCATGTTGGGGTTCTTAGCGCCCTGGCCGTCGACCGCGGCCCTTGAGGAATGAAAAATTTTGATGTTTAAAAAACTTGGCGCTAGAAACAACTACATAGAATCGAAACCAAACATGAAACTAGTAAGCTACAAAGAAGTTATCTACTGTGATAGAGTTGTTTTACCGAAAGATTCATGTCCTTCGGTCTTCTTCCCACTTCTTTGGCTCCTTGAAGTGTCCTCGATCGAACCTGGCCGCCGGTCTTCCTCCGTCGAAGATGATCCACCCGAGAGATGTAGCTCATAGCTCTAACTTCATACTAAGAATCTACTGAAGCAACTAGGGACTCTAGATTGCTAATCTAGAGTGTCTAGGGATGTAGTGTGTTGCTCAAAGTGTTTATTTATCTCTTCTTCTACCCACGATTCTCAACACATGAGATGGTAGGGTAGAAGATGAAGAAGATGGAAGAGGAGCTCAAGAAAGGTAGTGAAGAGAGCAAGCAAAATGGTGAGAGTGTGGAAAAATCCTATGTCAAAAATAATGAACCATCCATGTGAGAGAAAATCTCAAGCAAGGTTTTGTATAAACCAATTTTCCAAATATAATAATGCAACTATACTTGAATAGTGAGCACAAATGAATTAACAATTCATTTGTCAACACTATTCAAGTATGGGTCTCACCATACTCTCTTCTTTACATTTAAACCTCATTTCCATTTAAATAAACAAATGGATAATCCAAAATGAGGTGTCCACCTTCTAGAATGTTTTCCGTATAAATACGGATTACACTCAACTGTATATACATACCTGTATTCGTACCAAAATACGACTACCCAAAGAGATAGAATAACAAAAAGAACATAATATTAGAATATACATATCGAAATACATATACATAAATTATTAAATCAATACCTAATTTAATAATCCGGCTCAAACCCGAGCCGGCTAATATTATCAACTGTCCGATCGAAAGTCTGGGTAACAAGTATAATCATTCGATCGGAACCCTGCACGTATCCAATACGACTACTGCATCATTTCGCCAGAACTAGGGAAACCCTCTGTATGGGACTCTAAAGACTCTTCAATACGCTGGCAGTAGGTTTAACCACAAACACGTCAGCGGTACTAGCTGTACGTAACGACTATCTAGATATTGAGCGAAAGGAAGGCCGACGAGCAAACTCATCCGAATCCCTACTGAGCCTGTCAGTGACAATCTCCATACAATCCGGTCTAGGGGGTGGATAAAGTCAGACCCCTAATAACGTGATATTTCGTGTCGGCATGAAGCCCATCACCAACTGAGAAACTATTGATCCAAATCAGTAATTCTCGTCTACTTTGGCCAAGAATTTCTGGTGATGGCCACCCGTGCACCACGCGTCATCAACCCCTAATACCGGGAGAGACGAATCCCCGACAATCCGCTCACTGCCTCCATGTGGCCCGGGACTGTACACAACTAAATCTTGTTTGTATGACTCCTTTGAGCCGTGGTAGGGTAGTAATCAAAGCACAGTGTTAACTCACATGAGACAAATGACGATCTTAGGTCGACAGACTAACCTGTACGCATGTCACCTGAGAACTGCTATCTGGTAATAGGTATAATACCATCTATCATATTCCCGGCGAGTCCGTCCAGTGTACTCATAACCCAATGAGCACCTGTATACTATCTTAGGTGACTAACTGACACCAATGGCTTGTGAGACCGGCCACCGCCCCTTATCGGGGTCTCGAAAAGTATACACTAGTCTACTCCGGAGTATCGATGCCCAGTTTCGATACTCCCTCGACTAGGGACATTTAAGGATGTGCTTATAGACCGTCCAGCTCCCACGTATATGATCGCCATCATAATGCTGGTAGTCATGCAAGAATCCTATGGGCTCTATCAACATGTAATAGTGATCTATAATACCACATAATGCGTGTATATGATGATAGAGACAAACCGATAGCATACTATCATCTCGAGTAAGACTGTTCTACCCGTATAGGCCCTTCCTCAATCATCACAATCGCATGCCTTCAATTATAATAATTGAATTGAGGGCACTATAGCCAACACACTACTTAACTTACGTATATACCTACGTGGGCAAAGTAGTGGGGGGCATTTATTATCGCCAAATTTTTTTGGCTCAGAACTTGTTGTTCCCTTATAAAAATAAAGGGAAACCGCTACGTGTTAAACACGTGCACCCACATGCAAAACATGTAGGTACCGCCTTAGATAGGATTAAATCCTATAATGGTTCTCACGTGTTAAACATGTGAGAGCCTCACGTGTTTCCATGTGAGCGCCAGCGCCAGACTCTGTTAGGATTAAATTCTATAATGGCGCCTCACGTGGAACACACGTGAGCGCCGGATTGCAAAGCACGTGAGTGACTATTATAAAAGAATTAAATTCTTAGGCGGCGCCCACGTGCATGGCACGTGAGCGTCAGTGCCCAAATTAAAGAGTGTAGAATTAAATTCTACATGGGGAATATTTCCCTAAAATCTGGGATATTCTCTATTAAACAGAGCCGTTGGATCAAAAATCCAATGGTGATAATAAATCATCAAATGATAGAATTAAATTCTATTGGGGAAAAAATATCTCTCTGATCGAATATTCTCAGTTAAATAAAGAGCCGTTGGATCAAGAATCAAATGGTTGTAAAAAAATCATTAAAAAATAGAACTAAAATTCTATTAGGGAAAATATCCCTCTGATCTTTCTAAATAAGGAAGATATTCTCTGTTGGATCAAAAATCCAATGTTAGAATTAAATTCTATATGGGAAATATTTCCCAGATCATTTTCAAACTACAAAGATCCTCTCTGTTAAACAGAGGACTCTTGGATCAAAGATCAAAGATCCAACAGTGATCATAAAATCATCAATTAAACCATTTGATAGAATAAAATTTTATGTTAGGAAAATATCTTGCTGATCTTGTTAAACTAAAAAGATATTCAAAAATTCTATGTTAAGGAAATATCTTCCTAATCTTGTTAAATTAACAAGATATTCATATGATATAATAAAATTCTTTCTTAGGAAAATATTTTCCTAATTTTATTAAAACAAATAAGAAATCTTCTCTATTAAACAGGGAGCCTTTGAATTAAAAATCCAATGGTGAATAAAATTCATCGGTTGATCTAAAAGATCAATTAGATTGATTATGAAATCAACCATGATCTCAATGAGAGATTTTCATAACAAATCGATTCTTTTCCTTCTCCTACAAATATGAGCAAAGAGATGAAAAGAGAGAGGGAGGGCTGTATATAAAAAAAGAGGAGACCGCCCCATAAGCTTATCAAAATATAGAAGGCACTCAAAAAATAGAGAATTTAATTCTCAATAAAAGAAGAAGATCTTCCTCCTCAAAACCTAGGTAAAGAAAATTCAAAATATCTTGTTTACATATATAAGGGTTTAACCCTTCTCAAAGAACTTAGTTCTTTCTATGGATCTGAGATCCACAAGACAAATCTCACACAAGTTGAGAATTTAATTCTCATCGTGAAGATCTTATTCTTAAGAATCAAAAACTCAAAGAAGAACAAAGTTGAAAAGAAAGAAGATAGTTTCCATAATACTCAAGGAATTTAGTTCCTTCAAATCAAGAACTACGTTCTTAAAGAACCCGATCCAAGATCCTTAAAATAGTGATCTTGGTGATCTTTAATGGTCAAAACACCATTAATAGAGATTTAACCTCTCAGAAAACATGAATAGGAAAACATGGATAAAAGAGTATGGAAAATATGGAGTTCATAATACTCCAGGAACTTAGTTCTTTCAAATCAAGAACTTAGTTCTTAAAGAACTCGATCCCAAATCCTTAAAATAGTGATCTTGGTGATCGTTAATGACCAAAATATCATTAATAGAGGTTTAAGTTCTCTAAAAATATAAACAGAGATTAAATTTCTAAAAGAACTCAGAACCTCACATGAAAAGCATGTGAGCACCCAAGGCTAGGTTACATAACGCCTCACGTGAAACACATGTGAGCGCCGGGAAAAATTAATGTTTAGCACTATTGAAGTGCCTAACGTGAAACACACATAAGCGCCACAAAAAACTAGTGCTTTGCACTAACATAGTGCCTCACTTGATATACACGTGAGCGCTATATGCAGCTGAGTGGTTATCTCTGCCGGGTGTTACAGAAACCCAATCTTAGCCCAAATTAGCTAAGCTTATATTCATGATATCTAAACTGATCTTAGTCACATACATGACTAACGATCTTCATCCCATACCTTCAAAAGTTAATCCCAGTCTCAAATAAGGCTAATGATTCTTAGATGATCCATCCTGATTTTTCTCTCAAATACGAGATTTGGTTCAAGGCTACATCTTTCCACGCCTCTGATATATATCGTTGTAATCTCTCAGCGTTTTCAGAGAGGTGGGGGGTCCCAACAACTAATAACTCATTTCATCCCACATTGATGCACTTTCAAATTGACGTGCACACCTCAAATCAGACCGCACCCCAAATTTGGTGCATTCCATGTCACCATCGTTCACTCTGTCATGTAACAAACACACGTGAGCGCAAGATGAATCTTGGACTGAAATGTCCTTAAATTAACATTCTTCCTAAACACGGAATGTTGGACCATGATGTCCTTAAAATAAAATAATTGAGCCCATATGCTCATTTTTTCTAAGTTGATCTTAGTCTCAAATATGACTAACGATCCTTAGAAAACCCAAATATCCCGTGAACTGATGGACCTCATTTATATGAGATCTGTGTTCTAAGTTCACTCCCGTTGGCAAACCAAGCTACCAACGTGGACCCCGTCAAGCAAATCCTTGACCCAAACCCTAAATCTAAAATGTATGGATTTGGACTAATCCGCACCCTACGTGCGACAACATAAACCAGTCTGTGTATACAATCCGCGGGCAACCAAAACAAACAAAATAACACATGACACGAAGTGAATTACTGGAGCAGGAGAAAGTGGTTATCGCAATGCGATAACGTAATTAACTACAGGGGCTTGCTCCTGTAGGGAAGAGCGTCCCCATAATCAAAAACCCTCACAATTGAGGGGGAATCTGATGAAGTCTGCTACAGCGGCCGCATCTATCCAAACCTCCGATATATGGTGCCATAAATCAACTTGGTATTTTCGGAGAGGTGGATGTCACGACCCAGAACTGGCACGTGACCGGCACGAGAATCACGTGAAGTCTATAGGACCCCGCCGTAATTCAAGTAAGCCGAAAGCTCAGAAATCTAAATCTTTTTCGGAAAATATTGGAGGTGCAGTTTTGAAATGCCGGCATGATGAATTCAAATCCTTCTTTTGAAAGTACAAGTGATCTTATATGAAAACGCAGTGGTTTGTATACAATCTTTGAAAATATTTTCGTTCTTGAAATTTGGGCAGCACTTCCCTTGTAAATTTTGATCCAAAACCAATACATAACAATATATATAGGCATCCCCAAGCGGGAGCTAGCTCCTCGCCAATTGGCGGAATCATAACCACGCACAATATATATATATATATATATATATATACACACACACGACGCCCAAGGCGAAGGTCAAACACAGAAAGAATATAAAGAAGAACAAGACATCATCAAGATAAAATAAAGAACAATACACCCATTTCGCTCTAAGTCTCAATGAATATACAAGTCTGGTGTCTAGTACATAGTCTGGTTGATGGAGTTTTAACTAGATACAACTGAATCAATATGTACAAGGGTGGTCATGATCCAAATATGTACCCCATCTACCAATGCAAAACACCCTGAAGCAAGCTATGTGCCAGCGAGCCGCTACTGATCCGAGCGGTCGATCCTGCAAGAAAACTGTGGCACAACGGGGGTGAGTTGCCAACTCGTGAGTAAAAAATATCAGCAGGTAGAAATCGAATGTACAACAATCTCTAGGTCATACTGTAACATAAAGGTAATACTGTGTTATCTAGGGTGATCGTGTATACATATGTGTAAAATAACAATGTTGTTCCAGTATCAGTATATATATCAAGTCATCTGAGTCATATGCATGTGTGCATGTATATCATCCAACGTGTGTCCATCAACGTCACATCAAATCATCATGAAACCTGAGTATCGACACTCGAAAATATCATAAAAACCCGTCCAGCATCGACACGTAAATTCTCATATCTCGGGCGTCGTCTCATGGTGGACGCCACAAATCATATCACAAGAAACCGCGTTTTTAAAACAATCATAAGACTTATAAAATATATCAGTGGTTATCAAATCCAGAGATCTCATGAAAACAGAATCTCATATGCATGTAACCATAAAGGTACAGTAAATGCAATGCACAGAATAGTACCGTAAAGTATTTCAAGTGTTTTCATATAATCATGTCATGAAATAAATACTGAAAAATGAGTTATAATCCTACAGTTTAAGATCAATACGGCGATATAACAGTTCTAGTGTGTAAGTGGTATGGCAATTACCGATGATGAGTGTGTGAGCCGGCAAATCTATGTACGTGTAACATGCGCATCATCGGTAATGGTGCATGTATCCTAGCAGACGAAGCCATATAAGGTAAGTGCCGGAAATGTAGTACGTATGTCACAAGGAAATAATACAGCATAAATATGAACAGTATAAAGTACGTAACTACACCTGAACCATACGGCTATAGTTTTAATAAAACGAATCGTAGTTTTGAAAATGAGGGCTACGGTGTTTTTGAGAAAAAGACACCATTTGGAAATCCGTAGCGTCCCTTGAGGTTATCATTTAAAAGTGCATACGATTTGTCAGTTTTAGAAATAGGTATGGTTCAAATGTAATCCATTAACCACCAAAGTGATTAGAAAGCAATGATTCTCCGAATCAAAACAATCCATAAGTCGGCGATCCAGCCTCATAGTATCAAATATGGTATAATCCATCATACATCATCCTCGAGTCAAGAATGTGGATCAATCATCCGGTATATCACATCACGTACGGTACAATCCATCGTACATCATATTATCTCATATTCTTGTGTGTGTGTGTGTATCAATCTCATAACATATCTTGGCATATGTATATGTGTATATATCGTCTTGCATCCTCATATCAAACATATCAATTCATATCATCTTGTTTCATCATATCCTCATTTCATCATGTCATCTCATACTTATCTTTATGATCATATCCGTAAGTACATAAGCTTGGGTTTCTATATATATGTGTGTGTGTGTGTGTGTGTGTTCTACATCTCGGCCCTTCCCTCATAGATATAGATCTACTCAGCTGCTATTCTCGCTCTAGCCGAAGTCGATGAACGTCTTGTGCTCCTTCGTCGTCTCAGAAGTCCATGCAAAGGTACCTACAAATCAACACACATCGTAACGAGATCGATACCAAATCCAAAAACCGATACGGTACGCAAAGTGCACATAAGTTAGAACCAATGGCCCATGCATGTAAAAACAACCAAACAACTCTCAGCGTTGACGTACGAACGTCCAACGAAACCGTGTCCAAACTCAAATACTAAGACTCAAGTTTTCAAAAGTCATAAACCGAAATCAGCAACTTAGAAAAACACTCCCATATTTTGACTCAGGTAAAATTATGATATTTAGCACATAGGGTAGGTCTAAATATCAGATAATAGAGCTATGGACCAAAAACCAACCCAAATCACCAAGACCAAGCCGCAATTTGTGGCCATTTCTAATAAATCTGCGGCCTGAAGTGGGAGTTGGGGTCTCGGGTTTCTAGGGCAGTCTCTAGGTAGCTTGCACATCGCACTGTGTTTGCAACTTATTTTTCAGAGCTCTCGAGTCATAGCAGATTTTATATAATCATCACAATTTGTCAAAAACTCGATATCGGAAAATTCCAAGTTCGCGTTTTTGGGTTTCTAGTCTCAAGTCTGTCCAGAATTTCATTACTAATGGTTTATGATCACTAACTAAACCTCGATCGCATCTCTACAACTCAAATCATCCACTAAAAATCATCCTATAATTTTCCAAGATCACTAATATAGTATAATTGAACTCTAAACATATGTAGGTGGCTAAGAAACTTGATAATTGAAGGAAAGTGAAGGCTTTATCTCTTGGAAGAAACTCAAGAAAGTTCTTTGGTGGTCCAAGGTACTCAAAACCCTAACTTGATCTCACCATGGGGGTGTAGGATGGGGTTGTGCATATTTTTTGTGAAGGAAAACATAAGTTTTGAGGTGGTTTGAGGGGTATTGCAAGGTGGTAGTGGAGGTGAAGGAAGAGGAGAAGACGATGAAGAAGGAAAAGATGAAGGAGATGAAAGAGTTGGGATGTGAAATCAAGTGAAGAAAAGAATGAATGGCTAGGGTTGCCATGCCCTCCCCCCCCCCTCATAAATGCAAATCACATCTATGTTTCCCAGTTATCTTTTTTCTTTTTGTTTTCTTTTTTTTTTTTAAACCCAAATAACAACAACAAATAAAAATGAAACCATGCATGTATCAAAATACAATGTGTCATGGCACATTAGTCATGGTTAACAAAATGGATTTGGCTCAATGCATGATTAATAGTGCAATAATCAAGTTTAACATATACTTGTATTTAAATAATTGCATAATTATTTGTAAAATGTCCAAATCCAACAAATGCCTACATAATTAATAATTCAAATTAATCTCTAATTATTTTCTAAAATATTGGTATATAATTATACCATTCTACGAAAACCTAAATTCATACCCGTATAGTTTTCGTGAAATTTATTATTTTATTATTTAAATTCCAAAATAATATTTTATTATTTTCTGAAATGTCACAATCTTCACCCATTAAGTAAATTCGGTCCCCGAATTTAAATTTAAACTCCAAAATATTAAAACATTTCAGTAAATCTATCGAATCAACGGGGCTCCGAAATCATGGACGACGCAAAAATACCACAGCGGATCGTGTGCGCATGAAAGCGAGTGCAAAACTCAAAAATCGAAACTCCGTTAAGCGTCACATAATCTTAGGAGTTATGATGAAGATGCAAGTTCAAATCTACTATTTAATTCGAGTATCATATACTCTAAACTATAATACGTATATATTACGCATCCCTGTAAAACCGTCTAAAAAGCTGAATGAAAATATATGAACAATCTTTTCCAAATCGTTGTGCGATGCGTAACTCACGGTATAACGGGCGGATGCTCATTTTGTATAAAAATAGATATATGTCTATATATGTTTTGCTAAGATATACGTCTCGCCAATATCCTAAAAGGTTTTCCTTGTAAAAGTTCGTGTCACTCCTGGGCACGTAGAAATATATTGAGACTATAGCTCCTCTTTGAAAACCTCTTGGTAAATATTGATGCATGCAAAAATACTCAGGTACTGTCCTCAGACTAGTCATGCTCGGTTACCATATCATATGGTATATATCGTAAAAACATGATGCTCAGAAAGAAAGAAATCTCCATAAGTGTATCTAAAATACCACGTGTGTCTGGTGCGCACGGAAATCAAAGTCAAATACAAATGCTACGAATGTTCACAGAAGCAAAAACTAAGTGCAACGGGTGTGGACGAACACTAACATCAGGTGCATCTAGAACGCACGGAAATCTCAATCAAGTGCAACTATCATGCACGAAAAATCTCGATCAAGTGCATCCGGTGTGCACAAAATCACATCCAGTGCGCCAAGTGTGCGCGAAAATCCAAATCAAGTGCGTCAGGTCTGCACAAAATATCTAGTGCAATAGAGTGCACGAAACAAATATCAGGTGCACTAGGTGCTCGAAAACTCGTCAATATCTTAAAAGTGCATAAAATGAAATCAGGTGTATGAATCGAAATCCGCGGTATATAACATGCACGAGATCAAAATAGAGTATACTGAGGTGTATAAAATCATACCCGTGTGCAACTACATGCACAAAACCGATATCAATGCACTGCAAGCACATGTGAACTACACTGAGTGCATAAGTCAAGTCAAGTGCATACAACATGCACGAAATAAAAATCGACTGTATCGAAATACATAGAATCATAAATATGTGCAACAAATGCACAAAATCGATATCAAGTGCAATGGATATGCACAAATCATAAATCAATGTAATAGACGTATTAGACATAAATCAAGCGCAACAACTGTGCACAAAGGAAAATATCCAATAGGTGCCACCACGGTGCACGAATACATTCATCATGAAACTAAATCATCAAAACTCCAATTTAAATGACAAAATTGTGATACTCGGATCACTAAAATGCAAATCGCAAATAAATGACATTGAGATACACCTCCTTCAATGTCGAAAAATATCGGTGCACCCAAAGCTGGCCGAGCAAGAACGTCTACTTGCCTCCTGCCTATGGTCTGGCGTCCTCTATCCCTGGGTCCTTATCTTCTTTGTGGATCACCAATCCCATAATCTTTCTGATCGACGGCCCGGTTAGGTGTAATGACGGAACAGTCCCATTCCGGCGCTCGTCTTATCATCTCCTCGCCAATTAACATGGCCACTCGTAATGTAGCATATCGACGATGGCGGCATCTGGTCTTCTGAATACTGGCGATACAACTAATCCTGGGTGCAAATCTTGTCACTACGATGTCCTGGAAGGAATCGTCTATAGTCTCTTCCGATCCCATCTCTGTTGAACTGTACGGAGACTGGCACTCTTTACTACATTCGCTTATGTTCTGGGACAGCTGCAATCTCTGCACGGTTTTCCTCTGGAATTGTGGCCGTATCCAATGCTTCTGCGTACGTATAAATTCTCTGGCTTCAACGGAGAAGAACGACTCATTATGAGCTCACATGAATCTCTTATCCACTTGTTTTCATTATCGTCCACTTCGAAATCATACCTTGCTAGCTGCGCATTGCAATTCATTCTCGGCTACAGTTAATCCAGACTCTCTCACAAGGAGTCGAAGCTACGAATTCGTTATCTTCAACCCTTTGTAGAAGGCAGCTGGATAATTAGGTCCTCTGGAACTCGTCCGAGTCATCGGAGGAATATGCTTCATTCGTCCTTCCTCGATCAACTCACAACACGTCTGGGTGAGGCCCTTCTAACTGAAGCTAGTCAACTTACTGATCTCGCATCGGAGCATCCAACGAACAAAATGTCCTCTCTTGATCGATTCATTCCAGGTCGGAGCAAGATCCTTCAAACTGTAATTCATTATCTTAACTGAACCTGCATCGGGGCATCCAAATAGACGAATTATCTTAGTCACTTATCCAAGAATGACTAGTGATCCTTTGTCACATCCCTGCCGGTAAGCTCCTGTGGCTTCAGCTCATAAACTCTGGAGGCAACATCCCGTCAATCTCAGCAACAACTGGGTCATCTGTCTGCACCGTATACAACATCACGATCTTCTGGGGTGGGTTGTATGTCGACAGTCTTCTCAATCTAGCTGGCCTCTGCGGTGGCCCGATCATCCAGTGCAGATCCCGAACACTCATCCCAAATAAGAGATCCCAACACAAAAAATAAATCGATATGTTCCTACATCACCGGAAGAAGATCATGTTCGGTCCTCGTCCCTGACGAGCTCGCTCTGACCGCATCTCTCTCTGCTCTCGTAGCTATGGCGATAGGAACCTCAAGCAAATGTCGACGATGATAGATCATAGGAACGAATAGAATCACAGATCTTAAGAAATGTACATCTTAAGATCACTTAAGCGGAGCAGCGTATCGTAAATATGCCGCGGAACATACACATGGTACGTCACTCTATATAAGCTACCTACTCCAACAATCAAGGCCAACCTACGTGACAAAAATTCGGGTCCAAAACCCCTTCAGTCAAGTCTAAGTTCCGTAAGGTCAAGCCTAGGTTCCGAAATATACATACCCTAGACTCCGCATAGTCAAACCTAGACCCGAACCAAGGTTAAACCTAACGCTCTGATACCAACTTTGTCACGACCCAGAATTGGCATGTGACCGGCACGAGAATCATGTGAAGTCTATAGGACCCTGCCGTAATTCAAGTAAGCCGAAAGCCCAGAAATCTAAACCTTTTTCGGAAAATAATGGAGGTGCAGTTTTCAAATATCGGTGTTGGGGTAAAAAATTACACCCCGGTTAACCAAGTCAAAGTCAAAATCAAGCCCAAATCAAAGGGGGCCCATGCCCAAGTCGAGCCCCGCGGCCGACCTCTCCCATGCTAAAAGGAAATCATGTAATAAATAATTTTGATGTAATTTTTTATGCATGAATGTAAGAAAAATGGGCAGAAAGCAAAATTTTTGTAAAGCCCATGGATCATGTGCAAAAGAAATGAGCACATGAGGCATAGGATAGGCAAAATGCCATTTTGTAAAGCCTAAGGGGCTATATGTAAATTTGTAAGCCTATAAAAGATAACATGATAATGAAATGAAACACAACTTTTCATTCTCCCCAAAAATTAGGGTTTATGTGCCTCCTTCTCCTTCCTCAAGGTTCTAAACCTTTTTATCTTTTTTGAATTAAATCAAGAGTTTAACTCTTCTTTTTCCAAAAATAAATAATTTTTCACTATAAAACCCTTGAAGGGGAGCTCAGATCTCCCATCAGACCTCCAAAAGGGGAGATTTTTAAATCTCACCCTCTTTTATCCTAGATCCAGCCTACAGAGAGGAGGAAAAAGGAGACCCATCTCCAAAAACCCCACTTTGGGAAAGATCCAAGGCTCAAGAGACGATCCAGAGCTTAAGAGAGAAGAAAGGGGTCCCCTTTGATCACCTATGAAGATCTTTGGGGAGTTCAACTCCAGGACTCAAATCCTTAAAGGAGTTTAACTCCTAATCCAGATCATTTAGGAGTTTAACTCCAAATCTAAATTTTTTAGAGTTTAACTCTACTCAAAATCCATCGGAGTTTAACTCCTAATCTAGACCCTTTAGGAGTTCAACTCCAAAAGTCAATCGGGAGTACTACTCCCAGTGTAGGGGCTAAGCTCTTTTCCTGCTGACGCTTAGCACCCGCGTGCCAAGCACGTGGGGTGCTGATGCCCAGCGCCCGCATGCCAAGCACGTGTGGCGTTGTCACCCAGCGCCGCGTGCAATGCACTTGGGACGCTGGCGCCCAGCGCCCAGCACCTAGCGCCTAGCGCCCGTATGCTAGGCACGTGAGGCGCTGGCGCTCACGCGTCCTTTGGAAGCTATTTTCCCCTTATACACACACACACACACACACACACACACATATACACACTTCACAACACTGTCTCCTTAGCAGGACCCCCGTAAACTCTGTGAGGCTCCCGATACATCCAAAACACAACACACACACACACACTGCACATTGAGTTCGCATGACCAGTTTGACCCGTCAATCGGAGATTCTCTCGCTCCAAAGACGAGGGGTAATTAACGACAATTTAGTTCACGGCTGCCGGAGATTCGGATCCTCACAATCATTAAACCCCCGCCTACCCTAGGCAGGGGGAATCTGTAGTACGCCAGACAAGCGACGCGTATTCGCATCTCGATGGGGTGAAGAAAAACACCCTACAGTCGGCATGATAAATTCAAATACTTATTTTGAAAGTACAAGTGATCTTATATGAAAACGCAATGGTTTCTATACAATCTTTCAAAACATTTTCATCCTTGAAATTTGGGCAGCATCTCCCTTGTAAATTTTGATCCAAAACAAATACATAACAATATATATAGGCATCCCAAGCGGGAGCTAGCTCTTCGCCAATTGGCGGAATCATAACCACGCACAATATATATATATATATATACACACGACGCCCAAGGCGAAGGTCAAACATAAAAAGAATATAATGAAGTCCAAGACATCATCAAGCTCAAATAAAGTCTGGTGTTTAGGTATACCAAATATACATAGTTTGGTTGATGGAGCTTTAACTAGATACAACTGAATAAATATGTACAAGGGTGGTCATGATCCAAATGTGTACCCCACCTACCAATGCAAAACACCATGAAGCAAGCTGTATGCCAGCGAGCCGCTACTGATCCGAGCGGTCGATCCTGCAAGAAAACTGTGGCACAACGGGGGTGAGTTGCCAACTCGTGAGTAGAAAATATCAGCAGGTAGAAATCAAATGTACAACGATCCCTAGGTCATACTGTAACATAAAGGTAATACTATGGTATCTAGGGTGATCGTGTATACATATGTGTAAAATAACAATGTCGTGCCAGTATCAGTATATGTATCAAGTCATCTGAGTCATATACATGTGTGCATGTGTATCATCCAACGTGTGCCCATCAATGACACATCAAATCATCACGAAACCTGGGTGTCCAGTATCGACACTCGAAAATATCATAAAAACCCGTGTCCAGTATCGACACATAAATCCTCATATCTCGGTCGCCGTTTCATCGGATCGGCCCTCATATCCATCTGATCTCACGACTCCGGTCGGTATCCTCCGGATATCCGCCGAGTCTAAACTATCACTGGTCGGTAGTGCTCCCCTGCTGGTCTCAACGCCTTTCTATATGATCTTCTTGCCCTGGGGTACCGCACCGGGTCCACCATGTACCCGCAGTCGGTGCCTCCTCCCTCCTCGAATCGGATATACTCATATCTCAGAACTGAGAAAACTCATGGTGGACACCACAAATCATATAATGAGAAACTGCGTTTTCAAAACAATCATAAGACTTTTAAAATATATCAGCGGTTCTTAAATCTAGAGATCTCAAGAAAACAGAATCTCATTTGCATGTAACCATAAAGGTACAGTAAATGCATTGCACAGAACAGTACTGTAAAGTATTATAAGTGTTTACATGTAATCATGTCGTGAAATAAATACTGTGTAAGTCTACGGTAGCATCCCGGCCGTCATTCTGACGCCAAGCGTGGAACAAAAACTTTTATAACTGGCGCAATCGCATACTATAACCCGGATCTTACCATTAACGCTGAACTCACAAACTGTAAAGAGGTAGAAAGGCTATACCGATCGATCCGAGTCCTTCGGTCTTTAGCCATCATCCCACGCTCCTCGCGGAAACTCCGATCTCCTGTCTCCTCGTCGAGGTGGCACCACGTCAACGGATCTTTAAACGGGCTCCCGCCTCTATACCGAGGCAACTCAGTCATCAAGTCTTCTATAAGAGATGACCAAGATGAAGTAAAGAATGAGTAGAATACTTTGTCTCAAACACCCTAGGGTTCTCATCACATGAGAGGGTTAGGGTGGAGGTTGAAGAAGATGCTAAGGATTAGAAATTGTGAACTCAAGAAAACTATCAAGAGAGCAAGAACTCAAGTATAATAACTTGTGGTGATCTTTTTTTTTGTGAGTAGATATATATAAGGTTGTGTAAAGAAAATATCTCATGAAAAAATATCTCCCAAAAATATCCATAAACCCTAAAATATCTACACCCAAAACAAACTACAATTAATTCTATCATGACTCACTTAGTGACTCATTAGCATGAGTCACTAATGAACATGCTAGAAGAAATGTGTCACCAAAAATGAGTCACACTTTCCAAAATCCATTTAATCATTTAAACCAAAATGATTAACCAAAAGAAATACATCTTCTAAAATATTCTCGTAACAGATTACGAGAATACCCCTCACCTGTATATACATACCTGTATCCGTATTCCGACCGAATACGAATACGAGAGACTAAAATATTCCGACTCAATATAATACTTGGATCCAGCTTAAACCAAAGACCACCAGTATTATCTGTCCGAAATATGACACGTGAATAAGTGCACGTGCATTTTCGAACCCTTCCATAAAACCATATGTCCTCTACAACGTTTCGCCCGAACTTGGGAAACTATCTGTGGGGGACTCTAAAGACTCATCAGTACCCTGGCAGTGGGTTTAACCACAAGCACGTCAGCGGCACTAGCTGTATGTAACGGCTGCCCATGTACTGACCGAAAGGGAAGCCGATGAGCGAACTCATCCTGGAACCGTACTGAGCCTATCAGTAACAATATACGTACAGTCCGGTCCGTTCGTCTATGAGCATCGCATATCGGGCTTAGGGGGCTGGTAACGTCAGACCCCCAATAGCGGTATAAGTCGTGTCGGAGAGTAGCCATGAACACCCTGAGAAACTACTGAAATACTTACCAGTAATTCTCACCTGCCTTGGCCAAGGACTTGGTGTAATGGCTTTCCTAGACACAGGGCGATCTCACCCCCAATACCGGGAGAGACGAATCCCCTGCCGATCCGCTCACTTGCCTCCATGTGGCTCAGGACTGTACCCAACTAGAACCTGTTTGCACGACTCCTTTGAGCCGTGGTAGGGTAGTAATCAAAGCACAGTGGGAACTCACACGATACAAATCACGACCTCAGGTCGATGAACTAACCTGTACACATGTCACCAGGGAACTGCTATCTGACGCTAGGTATAATACCAACTAGCAGGTTCCCGGCGAGTCCTGTCCGGTGTACTCATAACCCAATGAGCACCTGTATACATCTTAGGTGATCCAACTGACACCAGTGGCTTGTGAGACCGGCCACCGCCCCTCGTCGGGGTCTCAACTGTATACACTAGTCTACTCCAGAATATCGATGCCCTGTTTCAAAACTCCCACGACTAGGAACCACTTTTAAGGATGTGCTTATGGACTACCCAACTCTCACGTATATGATCGCCATCATACTGTTGGTAGTCAAGCAGGATCCTAAGGGCTCTATCAACGTGTAATAGTGATCATGTCACCTAAAGCTGCACACGACTGGTAAAGGCAAACCAGATAGCATACTATCATCTCGAGTAAGACTGTCCTACCGGTATAGGCCCTTCCTCAATCATTGCAATCACATATCTGCGATCCAATAATTGACTTTGAGGGCACTATATCCAACAATCTCCCACTTGCACTTAAGGCTAATTATTGCGATGTCGCATACTCACAGCCCGTGTGATACCGAACACCCAACTCCTCTACTAAACAATTTCACAAAGCTCGTTTGTAAAAACTCTTGTGTTCGAAAAATAGCCTCGGTGAGTGGATCCGCCCTAATGTATCTTTCTATGTCTTTCTTAATCTCAAGTTCACGGAGAAAGCCATCTCCCGGATTGAGTAATACCTGTCTTAGAATATCTCTGGATATCTGATGGGACTTAGTTCATAAATGAACTCCAAATCCAAACTTCTTAGACTGTATCTTCAACTGAAACTAATCAGTGTCCAGCACCATGCCTCCCATAGTATCCTCTTGGACTACCTGTCCAAAATACTGCCCCTTGTCAGAGGGAAAACTATAACTCTGACAATCACCCTGTCATCCGTGTCAACTTGGAAGCCTGGAATGATAACCGTCTCCTGAAGGAGGCTGCCGTTATCAAATCCCTACAACATCCACTTATGTTCTAAAACTGCTTCCGAATGTTTCTCCAGGATTGGATTAATATAAACTTATTGCATCTAGTGCAAAAACAACATCTGGTGTGGTACTTGACATCTCATGATCAACTCAATTGCCTAAGCAAGTGATATGTTAATCATGCACATCCCTCTCCTCTTTAGTCTGTAAGACACCTTTAGAGAGGGTGACTCCTTCACCTGCAGGTACACCACCATGCCAGGAGTCATCTATTCTAAATACTTTTAGAATACTTTCTAAGTACCCAGATTGGGAAACTACCCAAATCTAGATCTAAAACCATAGATCTAGTAACCAGAATGTCAGATATTATATCGATATCCTTTGTGGAGAAACAACTGTGTAACAACCATAGTATAACCGATCGTAGTATAGGAATTTTACTTCCTACTCTGTGTATGTCATCCAAATACCAGGACATCACACCCTACTACCTTCATAACAGATCCATCCCCTATTCGGATGAAGTAAAACCCATGACTGTCACATCAAAAATAGATGATCTATCTCCGCTATATTTGCTCGAGTCTATTAATAGACATAAGCTACTTGTCCACTATGCTTCCGCTGCTCCCACTAACCACAATAACCCTCTGGCAGAATAATATATACGTGCACTTCTAAAGCTAGTTTAGAACGATGCTATACTTAACCTCCTGCCGGGTCTCATAGCCTGGAACAACAGTAGTGTCAAGTCTGGGTAAACAAAAACCTCCCTGTCACCGTCCTTGAGGCTACCAGAGTACCTCTCGGGTGCCTGAGGTTACCCACCATATCTGCGGAGTGGCTAATAGAATGTCAAAACCTGATTGAATCTATAGGTCCTATTAAATTTTCCGTAATCGTTTGCGGTTCTGGAATCACTTCCAGTTCTACCATACTCCTACTACTGTTTTCTGAAAAAATCCATTTTACTAAAACTGTGGCGAGTCAAGAACAATATCACCATTGATCTTCCAAATGGTAGAAAATTAACCCTCGTCATAGCCTGGGCCAACCCACAAACTGCCATTACAGAAAACGTGCCTTGAGTTATCCAGAGTTTGGTTTTAAGCATAAGCCGGACAACTCCCCGTACCTTAACATCGTTAAGATATGAACCATTCTATATCCAATATAGAAACTTTGGCACTTATTTAATTGGAACCAGATTCAAATCATGCAGCTGTCTCCAGTGCATATCAACTTAATGGAGATAGGCTAATCAACATTACTCAACTTAGGAATACATCCAATGATGAGTAACCTGAAAGAGAAACAAGTTTCTCAAAACCATTACTATCAACTGAATACCAATCACAAGTATCTATATCTTCAATCTGTAAGTCCATGTCACGCATCCCACGAACTTGCGGGGAGGCGGAATATATGAAAAACGATTATCAAAGCTTCGTAACACGGACTTGAGCGCATGAATCGTATCTAAACCTTTACTAGCAAACTACGAAAGGTTTAACTACTCGGATTCGAAGTTATACCTCACGTTACTTGTCCTTCAGGTCTTCATCGCTGTCCTCCACTCCTTGTAGGCTTCTTGGAACATCGGCACCTCAACGGCCTCCTCGAGTCAAAGATGATCCACCCGAGAGCTCCTACTCCAAGCTTGATCTCTAACTTGAGATAACTAGGTTGCTCAAAGTGCTAATCTAAGCTACTTAGGGGATATAGAGTGAGGTTATGGATTAATTAGTCTATCTAATCCTTGATCTCAACACATGAGAGGGGAGGATTAGGGTTTCAAGAATGAGAAAGCTTGAGGAGAGATAAGGTGATGATAAGAATCAATATGAATAATGAGCTCATTTGAATTTAACAACCATAACAATTTATCAAATAAATAATATAAATGATTAATCACCATGGTTGATTCATTCACCTTGTGTGATTCATCATATGACTCATTAGCTAATTAATGCATCATTTAATACCATGGATGAATCACACAAATGAGTCATCAAGCAATAAATGCTTATGCCACCTTAACCCCCAAGTCACCATGCTTCTAGAAGCTTCCCGGAAAATTACGAGAACGCCCCTCCAATCCATTAAACACGGAAAAACTTTAGACTGTATAAATCCAATAACCCGATACTAGAATCTGGCTTAAACTAAAGCCGACTAGTAAAAACTGTCCGAACGTCGTACGTGCGTAAACACACGTATGCGTCCGAACCCTTGTCGTAAAACCATACGACCTCTATATCGTTTCTCCTGGAGCAGGGAAACTCTCTATGTAGGACTCTAAAGACTCGACACTATGCTGGCAGTGGGTTTAACCACAGATCGCAAGCGGCACTAGCTGTACGTAACGGTCCCCAGGTAGATGTCGATAAGAAGACCGATGAGGAAACCCATCCGAACTCCTACTGAGCTTGATGTGACAATCTCCGTACAGTCCGGTCTGTTCGTCTAAGACTATCGCATATCGAGCCTAGGGGGCGGTAAGCGTCAGTCCCCTAATAACGTAAAAGTCGTGTCGGAGCGTAGCCCATTTGTAGGGTTCCTAGGCACACTAATGAGGTCACACAAGGCATCAACCATGCCAATTTCAAAAATTACAAGTGCCGAGAAACCCTAATACGGATCGTTAACTAGAATTTTAGGCGAAACAATTACAAGTAAACGACTTTACTCTAAGTGAACGGAAATATAACCTTTGTAGATCCGGTGCTCCACCTCCATAGCTCCGTGATGAAGTCCCCATGCTGTCCAAATCAAATCCCGGGCTCTAGCGTCGGCTTCATCGGAGAAATGGGCGGGCTAGGTCATCGACTACGATGCCGAAGATGATCTACGTCGAGGCATCACAAGATTAAGCTCCCACTTTACCAAGTCATGAAACTTGTGAAGAAAACACCCTATACTACTTGGCAAGAGGTAGAGGATGAAGAAATAGGAAGTGGGTTCACTTTAGAATTGGATTTCTCACTCATTTGCTCATGTTGCCATTGAAGCTATCAAGCTTTTTCTTCTTGAAGAAGAAGAAGAAGATAATATATGATAAGTCTCTTAATAAAAAGAAAACAATATGATACTTATCATGTATTCAACCATGGTTTAGTGTAGAGATTTAACTAAGGTTAGATCAATGGTTAGGGTTAGAGAAGAGACAAGAATGGTGGACTTATTCAAAGCTTCAAGAAGCTTCAACAAGCAAACAAAACAAGCCACCATTATCATTTCTTCTTTTCTAAAATAAATAAATAAATAAATAGATAAGAAAATGAAAACCCTAACCATTACACAACCATGGTTTAATCTTTACACAAACCCAAGTGAGCATGTATCATCAAACATGATACAATCTTGTGCATAAAAATATATCACATATACAATGTGCATTTCAAGTGAGAAAATCCTTTTAAAGTGAACCAATATTAGTTAATGCAAAGTAATATATCAAATATATAATTATACATCAAATCATTAAATCAACCCTTGATTTAATGATCCGGTCATATCGCATATAACCGACTAATATCAAGTGTATCAATATATCGAATCAACACTTGATTTGGTAACCCGGCTATATCACATATAACCTGCCGATGATACAAATCGCGAGAATAGAATACGGTATCACATACACGCATTATTCTCGGTCCCGCACATATCTCATATGCGCTCCTATTTCGTTTCGCTTGAGCCAGGAAACCTCTGTATAGGACTCTAAAGACTCGTCAATACGCCGACAGCAGGTGATGATCATATCAAACACCCACAAGCCGCAAGCGGTCTGCTAAACGTAACGGCCACCCGGGTATTGGGCGATCAGAAGATCGACGAGCAAGCCCACTCACACTCCTGTGAATCCAACCAGTAACACTTACCGTACAGTCCGGTCTGTTCGTCTGATATGTCGCATATCTCGCCTAGGGGTGGTAAACGTCAGACCCCAATAGCTCGATAAGTCGTGTCGATATGAGGTCTATAACAATTCGAGAAACTACTGGTAACACTTACCAGTAAATCTCAGCAACCCTGGCCAGGGATTTCCGGTTATAGCCAATCGAACACAGCGCAACATCAACTCCCTATACCGGGAGAGACGAATCCCCTCCTATCGCTCATTGCCTCCATGTGATTCGGGACTGTACCCAAAAACCACCATTTTGCACGCCCTCTTGGACGTGGTAAGGTGGAAATCAAAGCACAGTGGGAACCACACAAGACTCTATGACGATCTTGGGTCAACAGACTACTCTGTACCGGTGTCACCAGAGAACTGCCATCTGACGTAAGGTATAATACCATCTGGGAGTTCTCGGCGAGTCCGTCCAGTGTACCCAGTCTCCACTGAGCACCCGTATATCATCTCTGATGTCAAACACCAATGGATATGGGATCATCCATCGCCCATCTGTATGGGTCGAGAAGGTATACGCTAGTCTACTCTGGTATATCGATGCCCCGTCTCGATACACCCACGACTAGGGACCTTGAAGGATGTACTTATGGACTACCATGTCCCCACTAGTATGATCTTCATCATAGTCCAGGTAGTCAAGTACACATCCTAAAGGCTTTACCAACATGTAACAGAGAGACAATCAGTATACACGTTAAGGTAAAGAGTAACCAGATAGCATACTATCATGTCGAGCAAGAAAGTCCTCCCTATATATGTCCCAGCATCCACTACAATATACATCCTATGTATAGTAATGGCCTCTAGGGCATACATATAACTAACAATCTCCCACTTGCACTAGGGCCATCTGTAGCAGTGGTTGCAGTATCTCATACTCAACCATCCCATAAAAGTCTCTCTCTGGGAAAAGGCCTTTGTGAGTGGATCCGCCGTGTTGTCCTCTGAGTCTACTCTCCTG
Source organism: Agapanthus africanus (assembly GCA_030015575.1). NCBI lineage: Eukaryota > Viridiplantae > Streptophyta > Magnoliopsida > Asparagales > Amaryllidaceae > Agapanthus > Agapanthus africanus. Next base: position 355,464,101 of record CM057349.1, on the reverse strand, counting down.
ACCTCGATCACCTTGGAGATCAGCCATCTCCATGATCTGGTGACACTTCCTTAGAATATGTCTGGATCACTGATGGGACCGGCGTTCCATTGGCATAAGCCACAACTCCATTGTCTCACAATGGTTGGAACGTAGTTCATCTCATGAACCAATTTACACCCAAACATCCTCTTTGGTAGCATCTTAAGTAGCGATGTATCCTGCCTTTATCGTCTAGTTAGCCACGGTATCTAGCTTGGAACTCTTCCAACATACCATCCCTTTACTGAGGGTAAAGGCAATGCCTGTGACTGACTTTCAGTCGTCCTTATCACTCTAGAACACTTCCAGTGATCCTCCCCAGGATCAATTGATACCAACTCACTACAACTAGTGAGAATCCTAACATCGATTTAGATCTATCTTATAGATCCAAAACCCAGGATTTAGTAGGTATCACTTTGATCCTATGTGGAGAATCATTGTGATAAGCGGAGATTGATCGAGTGTAGCATAGGAAACTCCTTCCCTATCAAGAGTATGTCATTCACGTACTCTACGAGGATCTTCACCATACTCCCTACTACCTTTTTGTTTATACAAGGTTCATCTACCATTTTGATGATGTCAAACTCTTTGACTAACACATCAAAATAGATGTTCCAACTCCGCGATGCCTGCTTTATCCTATAAAGCAACTTGCACACGTTTCCGCTGCTCCCACTGTCTACGAAACCCTCTGGCTGTGTACTTACAGACATTCTCTTCTGAAACATCATTTAGAAAAGCAGTCATGAAACCCAACCACCAGATATCATAGTCATGGTATGTAGCCGTGGCAAGTAGGATCTGGATGGTCTTAAGCATAGATCCTTAGAAAAGGTTTCAACATAATCCATACCTGGTTAATGATGCAAACCTTTAACAAGTCTACCTTTGAAAGTCTCAACTTTTCCATATACACCAAGTAATCTTCTCAAGATATACTTGCTCCTGATGGGGATTTAACCCTTCAGATAAAGCAACTAAAGTCCATACTTTGTTGGTGTATAAGGATTCCATCACAGATCACAAAGCATCCAGCCATTCTTACAGAGTCCCACTCCTGATGGCCAGCTCGAAACTAGTTGGGTCATCATCTCATGATGCAATCCTCGCTCCCACTGTCATAGAGAAATAGTAGTATCTCTCAGGTAGGTGAGGAACCCTACTAGATCGGCGGAGAGGCTGAGGTTCGTTGGTAATTATTGAATCGTTTGGTTCTTTCAAATCATCAGCTACAGTTTGTATAGCTGGAACCTTTCCAGTTCTACATTACAGACCTTGCCTCGAGCTTGTCCGGATTTTGCTTTTAGACATAGCCCGGACAACCCCAAATCTTAACCAACTTAAGATAAGGGCTCTTCCCTTTCCATATCACATATGAAGCGGTAGGCAACTGATTTGATTGGAACCCAATTCAATTGGTATGCAGCTTCTCAAGTGCATAACTCCCAAAAAGAAATAGGAAACACGGTAGTACTCATCATAGAGCACACCTTATCTCATAGGGTGCTATTTCTCCGCCCCGATATACCATCGTGCTATGGTGTATACGGAGGAGTAATGCTGAGAGAGAATCTCATTCTCCTTTAGAATAGTCCAGGATTTCCGTGCTCAAGTATTCTCCTCCTCGATCTCATCAATGACATAATACTTATACCTTTATTGGTTCTCTACTTCTAACTTATATTCTATGAATATCTCAAAAGGTTCGGACTTGTGTTTCAACAGGAACATATGTCAGAATCTTGAGAGATTATCAGAGAATGTAACGAAGTACAAAGAACCAGTCCTGGCATATATAGACAGGGGACCTTACATACATCAACATGTATCATCCCAAGAGTTTACTAACTCTTTCTCTGTTTCCAATAAACAGAGCTGGTGTCATTATATCTTTGTGACATGACTTGCAAGTTTCACAAGATGTAGATTCAAACTGATTTAAATATGCATCTACATGTAACTTCAGCTAGTCGGGTCACATTGATATGACCTAGTCTATAATGCCTCAAGAAGGATTCGTTCATTTCTGAACTCTTCCTCTTGTGTGTGTTCCGTATACTAAAGAACTGTAGTTTGATTTAGAACATTATTGCTTTTAGATAACGTGCCTGAACCGATCAACTTTTGATATAGGAAATGTTCAAAACATTATCCAACAATACAAAATTATATCCTTTCTTTACTAATAAAGAGATTGATATGATTATGTATATCAGGTTCGGTATCTAATAACATTCATTCAGAATCAATGTATTTGGAATACAGGGTGACAGTGACCAACAGACTTGGCTGCAACACTTGCCCCGTTTTCTGCCTCATGAAACTTATCACCCGTTCTCAGTTCTCTACCTATCTGTAGCCCTATATAACAGATTACATATCTGGGATCCTGATCCGGTATCATATACCCAGGATGCGGAGGATACTGAGAAACAGTTCTTTGTAATGAACACACCCGAAGATGATGCATCAGCATGCACTCTCTTCGTTTGGGCGGCACGGGAATTCTGGTAATCCCCAATTTCCTACTCTGTCTTATAACAATTATAAGTTGGAGCGGGACCAACGTTCCCCAGCACAGTATAACAAGCGGGTTCGGTCAATATTCCGTATTATTATCTTGATTAAGGCGTGACATGGTCGCTACCTTGAGAGAGAGAGAAGAAAACACTCAGCGTATGCTCTTGCAAGATCAGATTGGTTATTATTTTATCTAATCAGGATGGCTCCCACTGTTTTTATCAAATCTTCCTTCAAACCCTAAAAGGAAAGACTAACCGGGATTAATTACACACTACAAGTTCGCTAATCTTTCAGCCAGGCCAGTGTCGGTACTTTGAGGGAGGTCCCCCGTGCTTTCGCACGAACCTAATTAATGTAAATCTCGTTTTCCCAGAGGCATAACCCCGTTGACACCTTTCTAGACACCTACTTGATCGGCTAATTGTAATGTGTAAAACTCTCCCAGGAGTAACTCTTACTCGCAGTGGGTATCGGGATCCAACTATCTCATAGAAGGTATGCAATCTCATTGCAAATTTCAACACTTGAAATTCCCGATAATTTTTCCCCTAGCGTTCTATGACCTTGACGAATGCCAAACAACCCATAGTCCACTAGTCAAGTTCAACCCGTACATTTCTTAATTGAATTAAACCCACCCGCACGACCCTTGACGAATGCCAAACAACGCCGTACGAATACCCTAATCCAATCTGCATCATATGCATAAGCAGATAAATACTAGTTAGCTACCGCACACTACGCCTTGACGAATGCCAAACTACCGCAGCACGAATACTAACTAGTACTTATCTGAAATGACGGAGAGCTACGACAGGTTTTTCTGAAAACCTATTGCGTAATGAACTTGATATCGTTGTAGAATCAAATGATTTTAAAATGGAGTGTTTTTGAAGCTTTTCTAGTTTTGCTAAAGGAGTCACTCCCGGTGAAGGGATCGTCGGTCCTTTCCTCGTCGAATGAGGTGCGGGATATATCATATATATCACTGTGCAAAGCTGAAACTATAGAAGCAATCAAAAAGACAAACCGAGGGTTGTAGCATCTGCCAGTTATTGCTAAAGGAGTCACTCCCGGTGAAGGGATCTCGGTCCTTTCCTTATCGAACAAGGTGCAGGATATATCATATATACCGCTGTGCAAAGCAAGAACTGTAGCTACCTTTTTAATTTTGAAATTCGATTCTACAACATCTTAGGTTTATTTTTCTTTCATTAATCACATTAATGAAGTCCCATCATTTAAGTACCTAAACATCACAGATAAATACGACGTACACTTATGCCATCCGTATTCGCCTCGATGTCCCCTCGTGCACCGTTAGCTTAGGTAACTAACGGCAGAGCGGGGCAGGGCTAGCGCGGGTGTAAAACATAAGTAACGCCTATATAATATATCATATATACTAGATACTGTATCTATCACAGAACATCACAGCAGAAGAATCATATGAAATATTGGATATACTAGGATGTCCGTGTTTTCAATACGAGCCAGTATAAAACACGGATTCCACGGTCGTGATGAATAGCCAAACCCACACCCCTAGACCCCTACGAGAGCGGCAAGAAACCCTACCAATTCTAGAGTTAGGAGACCCGGACTCGACTCCTCGAGTTGGTCTCCCACTGGACTCCAGAACCCGGTTACTTGTGCTCCCCTCCTTGGGTCTATCCTAGTGCGGAAAAGTAAATAATATACAAAGGGTGACATCTTCCGCAACCTGGAAGTGCCTCAATAAAAGAATATTACATACAAGTTTTTTTTTTTACATGAATGAAAATGAAAAACACTCATCTCACATAAAACCCCCGGCTATTCAAACACGACGATCCAATATAACATATCCAGCAACACATAACATCACATGTCATCAACGTAAGTAAATATGCGCATCCCAATTGTCGTTGACATATAGCAACGAAAACGGCGATATCACTTGTTACATTTACGGTCACAGAAAAGAAAGTGTAAAACTACAACAGTTGGAATCCGCAACCTACATAGACATCGCATGCCTAATCAAATGAATTCCTTAGACATCGCATGCCTAACAATTATAAACCCCGCATTTTAGTCTCATTATCGAAAACACTTTTCAATATCAAGTCGGGCAATTCAACAGGATTGCCAACATCCTGATCGAATGCTCGTCGCAAACTTTAGTAGGCGGCCGCACCCCCGATACCGTCGACGAAGTGCACCAAGGCGGAACACCGCTACCGCGAGCACCCGAACGGATGCTTTCGGCGACGGGGTTCTCCTACAGTCACTTGGTCGGGGCTATGGAGTGAGGCTGTCTATTAAGTTTACCCGGCGAGTATCCGCGTACGCTACGCGATTGCGACAGACTTTTGATCACATCAAAATTCCGTGGCAACCGATCAAGTGAGACTAAACTGCTATGTTTATAACATTCATTCAGTTATCTCATAACTTATTGTGAATTCCAATTATTGTATCACATTCCGGATAAATAGAAAATGTTAAACTTTCCGATCGAACAGTCAAACACCCGAGTTTTCCCGAAATAGATCAACACTTGAAATAAGTTTAAAAACATTCACTTCGTGCCTCAGTACCAACGGTCCAGCCGTAGAAGGGTCAAGCCAACGCCTCACATGTGGCATGCCGTACTGCCCCAAACCCAAAGGTTCAAAGGGCAGTTCAAGACGGTCACATAATCGAGTTAAGGTTTGTTGTCTTCTAAAGGGACCATCGCGTTACTTGCACTACTTAGAACGTGATTAAACTACAGAAAAATCCAACAATTGAAAATTTCCCGGCAGTGGAAAAAGTGGGTATTTATATCCGGTCGAACTTTTTAACATATTCTAAAATATCCGGAAAGCCACATAGACAAAGTCTGATAATCCGATCGAATAAACGAATCCCCAAAACAACCCAGAATATTCAACTCTTGAATAAATATAAAAATTCCCATAAAATCCAGCACCATAAAATAGGAATTACTGTGCAAAAATGGTTGGCTGATGTCATCAGAGGGCCGCGGAACAGCCGCAGAAGCTAGGCTTCTGCCGCGGTTCCGCCGCCGTTTAGAGGTAACTTTTGTCAAATTTTGCACCGTAACTCTTAGAATTCCCTGCTGAATTTTTAAAGAATTTTTAATGTGGAAAAAACCCAGTTTTTGAAAAAAGTCCAGAGACCATGAAATTTTGAGGGTTTCGGGTTCGTTCGGCTTTCAAACTTCGTCTACGCATCGCCTAAGGCTCTAGCTAGGCTCTGATACCACTGTAGGGTTCCTAGGCACACTAATGACGTCTCACAAGGTATCAACCATGCCAATTTCAAAATTTACAAGTGCCGAGAAACCCTAATACGGATCGTTAACTAGAATTTTAGGCGAAACAATTACAAGTAAACGACTTTACTTTAAGTGAACGGAAATACAACCTTTGTAGATCCGGTGCTCCACCTCCATAGCTCCGTGATGAAGTCCCCATGCTGTCCAAATCAAATCCCGGGCTCTAGCGTCGGCTTCATCGGAGAAATGGGCGGGCTAGGTCATCGACTACGATGCCGAAGATGATCTACGTCGAGGCATCACAAGATCAAGCTCCCACTTCACCAAGTCATGAAACTGTAAGTCCATGCTACCTCTCCCGGTACTTTCGGGAATGCGGAATTTGGTAAAAAACGATTTTCTTAAAGATGGTAACATGGACCTAAAACCCGGATCTTGGTTAAACATCTATCTAACAACCTAACTATGAGTTTCTAGCTACTCGGTTAGGGGGTTATACCTTACTAGTCTTGAACTCCTTCGTCTTCAAGCTCCGATGGTGGTCCGGACCGGCTTCTCCTCGTCGTCTCCGTACGCCGAAGATAGATCCACCTGAAAGCTCCAACCTTTAGCTCCTTCTTCGTTCTTTGAAGAAACTAGTTCACTTGGTTTGCTAAACCTAGTGAACTAGAATGAGTAGAGAAGAATTAGAATGGGATTTTATCTATGGTTCTTGATTCTCAACTCATGAGACAAGAGAACCATAGATTAAAGAGAGGGAAAATGAGCAAGAGGGTGAGAGCAAAAGGAGAGCTCAAGAACAAGAGAGAGAATGAGCAAGAAAGAATGAGGCTCTCTTTTGTCTTTCACCCTCTCATAATCCAAAGTGATCATAACTCATCATATCAAAAAAAGTCTTATGTGATGGTTGAAGCAACCATAACCATATCATTTCATGCACTCATTTTACACAAATGAGCAAGTAAACAAAAGTCTTTGCCATGAAATGATGGCTATGGTTATCATGATGGTCAACTAGTCAAGCCTAGTCAACCGGTCAACAAGTCAACAAAAGTCAACAAAGTCAACAAGTCAACAAAAGTCAACAAGTCAACAACCATATCACCATAATACTTAATTAATATAATAGTTAATCACATATCATATTCTCATTAGGGTTGAGCAAAAAGTCAAAAAGTCAACGGTCAACTGTCAACAACCCTAATGAGAATCCACTGCCTCTGTCTCCCTGTCAACTGTGCATACACACCCGCATCCGCGTTCCGAGGAACACGAATGCAAACTGGATAAATCCAATCCCATAAGGTACACTAGGATCTGGCTTAAACCAAAGCCCGCTAGTGTAAACTGTCCGGACACTGTACGTGCACAAGTGCACGGATGTGACCGAACCCTGTCGCAAAACCATGCGACCTGTCGCAATACCATGCGACCTCTACTCTTTTGCCTAAAGGCGAAAAGCTTTCTGTGTGGGACTCTAAAGACTCGACACTACGCTGGCAGTGGGTTTAACCACAGACCGCAAGCGGCACTAGCTGTGCGTAACGGTCCCCAGGTAATGCCGACAAGAAGACCGACGAGGCGAAACCCATCTGAACTCCTACTGAGCCTGAGTATGACATTCTCCGTACAGTCCGGTCTGTTCGTCTGATACATCGCATGGCGGGCCTAGGGGGCGGTAAACGTCAGTCCCCCAATAGCGGTACAAGTCGTGCCGGAGCGAAGCCCAAAACACCCTGAGATAACACTGGAAACCTACCAGTATATCTCGTTTGCCCTGGCCAGGGACTACTCGTGTAATGGCTCTCCTAGACACAGCGCGATGTCAACCCCCAATACCGGGAGAGACGAATCCTGTCTAATCGTCACTGCCTCCAAGTGCTTCGGGACTGCACCCAACCACTACCTGTTTGCACGACTCCTTTGAGTCGTGGTAGGGTAGTGATCAAAGTACAGTGGGAACACACTCGAGGCGGAGTGACAGTGTCAAGTCAGCGGACTAAGCTGTACTCATGTCACCTGGGAACTGATAACTGACGATAGGTATAATACCAACTAGTCAGTTCCCGAAGAGTCCTGTCCAGTGTACCCGTAACCTAACGAGCACCCGCATACTATCTCAAGTACGACGTACTGACGGCTGTGGGACAGACCGTCTCCCACACTGGGATGAGAAGCGCATGCGCTGGTCTACTCCGGAGTATCGATGCCCTGTCTCGATAGTCCTGCGACCAGGGACCTGCATAAGGATGTGCTTATAGATTACCCAGCCCCACTAGTGTGACGGCCATCACATCGCTAGTAATCAAGCAAAGATCCTAAGGGCTCTACTAATGTGTATAGGCGATATACAAAAATAAACACATGTACACATTGAAGTAGAAACAAACCAAGTAGCATACTACTATTTTGAGCAAGATTGTATATACAAGGTGAATATCCCAAGCATCCATTAAGTAATATACAAACCAGTATGATACAGTAATGGCCTCTAGGGCATATACACTAACAATCTCTCACTTGCACTAAGGCCATGTACTGGCGTATCGAAGACCTATCATCTCGATCAGCCGCTCGAACTGAGTCTGGGGCAGGGCCTTGGTGAATGGATCTGCAGTGTTATCTTCTGAAGCGACTCTCCGAACCTCGATCTCCTGGCGATGCACGATCTCCCTGATCAGGTGATACCGCCTCAAGATGTGCCTGGATCTCTGATGGGACCTGGGTTCCTTCGCTAAAGCTATAGCCCCGTTGTTGTCGCAATACAGAGGTATTGGATCAACAATGGACGGAACCACCTGAAGTTCTTTCAAGAACTTCCTCATCCAGACAGCTTCTTTTGCGGCATCAGATGCAGCGATGTATTCCGCTTCCATCGTCGAGTCTGCAACGGTTTCCTGTTTGGATCTCTTCCAACACACCGCCCCTCCATTGAGGGTAAAGACAAAACCCGACATGGACTTGGAATCATCCTTGTCACTCTGGAAGCTGGAGTCAGCAAAGGCCTCGATCTGGAGGTCTTTTCCGCCATACACCAAGAACATCTCCTTAGTCCTTCTCAGGTACTTGAGAATGTTCTTTACCTCTATCCAGTGTTTCTCCCCAGGGTTTGACTGATACCGGCTTACCACACTCAGTGCATAAGCTACATCCGGTCTGGTACACAACATCGCATACATTATAGAGCCTACCGCAGAAGCGTAGGGTATAATAGACATGCGATCCCTCTCCAAATCAGTCTTGGGAGACATCTCTTTAGAGAGGGTGATCCCGTGACAAGCCGGCAGGTTACCGCGCTTGGAATCTTCCATACTGAATCTTTTCAGCACGGTGTCGATGTACCTGGATTGAGAAAGTCCTAATATCCTCTTGGATCTGTCACGGTAGATCCGGATACCCAGAATGTATGAGGCATCACCCAGGTATTTCATGGAGAACCTGTGTGACAAGAACCCCTTGACAGATTGTAGCATAGGAATGTCATTTCCTATTAAGAGAATGTCATCCACGTATAAAACGAGGAATACTACAGTTCTCGCTACAAATCTACTATAGATGCATGGTTCATCTGGATTTTTGATAAAGCCAAATTCTTTGACCGTCTCATCAAAGCAGATGTTCCAACTCCACGACGCCTGCTTTAGTCCATAGATGGACTTAAGCAACTTGCACACCTTTCCGCTGCTCCCACTCTGAATGAAACCCTCTGGCTGGTCCATATAGACACACTCCTCTAAATTTCCATTTAGAAAAGCTGTCTTTACGTCCATTTGCCAGATCTCATAATCGTGGAAGGCAGCAATGGCAAGAAGGATCCGAATGGATTTCAGCATGGCTACTGGAGAAAAGGTTTCGTCATAGTCCAAGCCAGGTCTTTGACGAAAACCCTTTGCTACCAGCCTAGCTTTATAGGTCTCAACCTGTCCATCTACACCAATCTTCCTTTTGAAGATCCACTTGCATCCTACGGGTTTTACCCCGTCTGGAGCAATGTCCAACGTCCATACCTTGTTGGTGTACATGGACTCCATTTCGGTCCGCATTGCATCCAGCCATTTCACTGAGTCAACGCTCTGAACGGCCTGCTGGAAGCTAGTAGGCTCATCATAATCTATGATGCAATCCTCTCTATCCCCGTCTATGAGAAAACCGCAGTATTTCTCGGGCGGATGAGACTGCCTACTACTCCTGCGGAGCGGCGTAGGAATGTCCTGTCTTCCGAACCCTCTGGTTCCACTAAACTTTCAGTAATAGTCCGTGGTTCTGGAATTTCTTCCAGTTCTACTGCGCTCCCACTTATTTCCTTTTCTATGAACTGGTGCTCTAGAAAGTGGGCATGACGAGAAACAAGAACTTTTTGTTCCTCTTCACAGTAGAAGAAATATCCCTTGGAATTCTTTGGATATCCCACAAACTTGCACAGTACTGAGCGTGCCTCGAGCTTGTCCGCATGCTGCTTTTTGACAAAAGCTGGACTTCCCCATGTCTTAATGTGATTAAGATGGGGTCTCTTCCCACACCACATCTCAAATGGCGTAGTAGGCACAGTCTTAGTGGGAACTCGGTTCAAAAGGTATGCGGCTGATTCTAGCGCATATCCCCAGAATGATCGCGGCAACTCAGCGTTACTCATCATGGACCGTACCATATCCAATAGGGTGCGGTTCCGTCTCTCCGATACACCGTTATGTTGCGGGGTGTATGGAGGAGTAAGCTGAGAGAGAATTCCGTTCTCTTCTAAATAGTCCAGGAACTCGGCACTTAAGTATTCTCCACCTCGATCCGATCTTAGAATCTTAATACTTTTGCCGGTCTGTTTCTCTACTTCATTCTTATACTCCTGGAATTTTCCAAAGGCCTCGGACTTATGTTTCATTAAGAAGACATAACCGTACCTTGAGAAGTCATCCGTAAAAGTAATGAAGTAAGAATGTCCGCTTCAGGCATGTGTAGACATTGGACCGCACACGTCACTGTGTACGAGTCCCAAGAGCTCGCTCGCTCTTACTCCATGTCCAGTAAACGGAGTCTTTGTCATCTTTCCTTTGAGACAAGATTGACAAGTGGCATACGATTGATATTCGAACGCATTCAAATATCCCTCTGTATGTAACTTAGTCAACCTTCTCTCATTGATGTGACCCAGTCTACAATGCCACAAGAAAGTCTGATTTATTTCTGGAGACTTTCTTTTGTGTGTATTCTGGACATTGAAAATCTGTGGTTGGTTCAATACGTATATACCATTACTCAATGTACCTGACCCAATCAAAACTTGATTAAGGTGAATGTTTACAACATTACTTACAAACGCAAATTCATAACCTTCTTTAGAAACTAAAGATACAGAAATGATATTACAAGTTGCGTTGGGTACAAAAAAGCAATTACGCAAAACCAAAACATGTCCATCTGACATTCCCAGGTGATAGTCCCCCACGGCTTTAGCATCCATGCTAGCTCCGTTCGCAACTCTGAGGGTCATGTCACCTTCCTTCAAAACCCTACGGTTTCTCAACGCCTGCAAAGAATTACAAATATGAGATCCTGATCCGGTATCCAATACCCAGGAAGTAGAGTTTATTGAAAGACAGTTTTCAATAACATACACACCTGAAGCTGAAGCTGCAACCTGCTTCAATTCCTGTGTTCTGGCCTTTCAGGCCCTGCAATCATTCTTCCAGTGTCCTTTCTTATGACAATAGAAGCATTCTTCCTTATCCACAAGCTTCCCCGCTATCTTTGTTGCTTTACCTTTTCCCTTCGTATCCACTTTACTAACACCGCCCCTTGGTTTGGCGGGGGCCTTCTTCTTCTTTCCCTTGGCTTTCGCCTTGGACCTAGAAGAAGATGATCCTCCTACAAACAAAGTGGATGTATCCCTACCTTTCTGTAGGGTGCCCTCTGTGCTCCTCAGCATGTTGAGGAGCTCTGAAAGTTCAACCTCTTTTTCTTGTAAGTTGAAGTTCAGTATAAACTGGGCGTAAGTGGAAGGAAGGGACTGGAGAACTATATCCGTATATAGCTCACTCTCCAATGTGATCCCTAGGTCCGCGAGCTCCTCAATGTAGCCGATCATCTTTAGCACGTGCTCGGCTACTGATGATCCGACGGCCATTCTTGTCGAAAATAACTTTTTCGACGCTTCGTATCTTGCGATACGAGATTGCTCTCCATACAGTTCTTTTGTATGAAGCAATATGGATTCCATGTCCATATTCTCGTGCCTCCTCTGATGTTCGTTGTCCATCGAGGCAAGCAGGAGGCATTTGGCCTTCGCGCTATCAATCTCCCAAGTCTTGCGGATTTCCTTATCCGCGACGCTGGAAGTTGGACCAGGGACAGGGGGAGCTTTGGTGGTAAGAAGATACCCCAGCTTGTCGTAAGTGATTGCTATCTTGACATTCCTGAGCCAATCTTTGTAGTTTGGCCCTGTCAGTTTGTTTTTATCTAGGAGTAACTTAAGTCCAGTCATGTTGATTGGTCGCTGCAATTTAGGAGAGAGAAGAAGAAACACTCAGCATGATGCTCTTGCAAGTTTAGAGTGGTTTTTAGTTTGTCTAAACAGGATGGCTCCCACTGTTTCTCGAATCCCTCCTCAAACCATAAAGGAAGAATTAGTCAGGATCAATCCCACCGTACAATACTTGCTTAACCGTTCAGCCAGGCCGGTGTCGGTACTTCGAGGGAGGTTTTCCAACACTTTCGCGAAGTTCCTTAATTAAAGAACCTCTTTTCCCTGGGGGCGTAGCCCCGCTAACACCTTTCTAGGCACCTACTAGGTTTATAGCATTGATCGTTAAGTGAGAAATTTCCCGAGGAGTAGCATATACTCACAGTAGGATCGGGATCCAAATATCATTGCGTGACGAAACTGAAGGAATCCTACCAGAATCATCACACTCCAAATGGTATGCAAATCTAGCAAGTTTCAGTACTTGTGAAACTCCCGATGTGGATTTTTGCCCCATGCTCTTATGACCTTGACTTTGGCCAAAATATCATAAGTCACATGTCAAGTTCTACCCGTCATTATCCAGGTTAATTTGGATCCATCCGTACCTACCCTTGACTTTGGCCAAAATGGCAGTACGACTGTCCCAAACCAACGCATCTATCTATGCTACACATGAACACCCAATAGCTACCAATCACTGTGCCTTGACTTTGGCCAACATACACAACTTGAATACTATTGACTATTCATGTGAAACGACGGAGGGCTACGGATGGTTTTGGCAAAACCGTGAACGTAGTGAACTTGATATAGTCGATGGAACGAGATAGCTTTTAAAAGGAGTGGCTCAAGCTCCGTATTTAAAAATTGTTTTTGAAAAGAACCGAGTGGTTTTTCGAAAGTGTTCCAACGACTTTAACTTGGTTTATTATCTTGCATTAGTTCTTTTAATGCGTGATATTCTTGCATTAGTTCTTTTAATGCGTCCCATCATTTAATCCTACCATTGCAGAAAACAACCAAAATATGACGTACGCTTATGCCATTCGCATTCGCCACGGGGCCCCGTCATTACCCGTTAGGTTACTTAACTAACGACAGAGCGGGGGCTGGGCTAGCGCGTCTGTAAAACATAAGCAACGCCTAAATAATATCATATATAGATATACTGCAATGATAAACATTTCAGATCACAGATGAATACATTGGATATACTAGGAATCTGTAATTCGTACGAGCCTGTAACGAAAGACAAATTACACGGTCGCGGTGAATAGCCAAAACCCCACCCAAGACCCCTACGGGTGCGGCAAACTACCCGCCAAGTACCCGAAGCGTAGCAACCTCCCTCATCTCCATGAGTAGGCCACTCGACACTTCGGCATACCCGGTAGTTTGTGCACCCCCTCCATGGGTCTATCCTAGGAGCAAAAACAGTAAAAAGAAATTATACAATGACGGCTACAACCCCGACCCGGTTGTGCGGCCATACAAATAATTATTACATCAATTTACAAATTTACATGAATTGAAAGAAAAGAAAACTCTCGTCTCACAACCCCCGGCTATTCACCCGCGACAATCCAACATATTCATATACACATTCCATCAACATTACAGATCACAGATTTGTATAACCCCCACTAATCGACATATAGCGATTAGTAGACGTTCAATACAAATATCACATTACAGAAAAACCCGTTAGCTCAAGTCTTTTAGAAGTTCGATCAAAAATACGGATTTTCGGGACCCCAAAATAAAATTTTCGTTCTGGAAAATCTGGGCAGAAAATATATATACCAAAAATCCCAAAATACCCCCAAGAGTAAACTGCAAAAAATAAAACCCCTGACCGAGTCAACTCGGCCGCGTTTCCGCGGCGGGAGCGTGCTCCCGCCGCGGAAACGCGGCGCTTTGATCGAGTCAGGGGCCCAAAATTTTGCAGATTCTTTAAAAAAGCCTGAGTCGATTTTAGGTGTGTTCCAAAAAGTTTTTCCAGTACTTTTGAAATCGACAGAAAGTTGAAAATTTGGGGTTTTGTTTTCGGGACTTTTTCTTTGATCGATCTTCTAGTTACTTGCTAACATGTTAGATAGAGTTTAACTAGGCTCTGATACCACTGTAAGTCCATGCTACCTCTCCCGGTACTTTCGGGAATGCGGAATTTGGTAAAAAACGATTTTCTTAAAGATGGTAATATGGACCTAAAACCCGGATCTTGGTTAAACATCTATCTAACAACCTAACTATGAGTTTCTAGCTACTCGGTTAGGGGGTTATACCTTACTAGTCTTGAACTCCTTCGTCTTCAAGCTCCGATGGTGGTCCGGACCGGCTTCTCCTCGTCGTTTCCGTACGCCGAAGATAGATCCACCTGAAAGCTCCAACCTTTAGCTCCTTCTTCGTTCTTTGAAGAAACTAGTTCACTTGGTTTGCTAAACCTAGTGAACTAGAATGAGTAGAGAAGAATTAGAATGGGATTTTATCTATGGTTCTTGATTCTCAACTCATGAGACAAGAGAACCATAGATTAAAGAGAGGGAAAATGAGCAAGAGGGTGAGAGCAAAAGGAGAGCTCAAGAACAAGAGAGAGAATGAGCAAGAAAGAATGAGGCTCTCTTTTGTCTTTCACCCTCTCATAATCCAAAGTGATCATAACTCATCATATCAAAAAAAGTCTTATGTGATGGTTGAAGCAACCATAACCATATCATTTCATGCACTCATTTTACACAAATGGGAAAGTAAACAAAAGTCTTTGCCATGAAATGATGGCTATGGTTATCATGATGGTCAACTAGTCAAGCCTAGTCAACAAGTCAACAAAAGTCAACAAGTCAACAAAAGTCAACAAGTCAACAAAGTCAACAACCATATCACCATAATACTTAATTAATATAATAGTTAATCACATATCATATTCTCATTAGGGTTGAGCAAAAAGTCAAAAAGTCAACGGTCAACTGTCAACAACCCTAATGAGAATCCACTGCCTCTGTCTCCCTGTCAACTGTGCATACACACCCGCATCCGCGTTCCGAGGAACACGAATGCAAACTGGATAAATCCAATCCCATAAGGTACACTAGGATCTGGCTTAAACCAAAGCCCGCTAGTGTAAACTGTCCGGACACTGTACGTGCACAAGTGCACGGATGTGACCGAACCCTGTCGCAAAACCATGCGACCTGTCGCAATACCATGCGACCTCTACTCTTTTGCCTAAAGGCGAAAAGCTTTCTGTGTGGGACTCTAAAGACTCGACACTACGCTGGCAGTGGGTTTAACCACAGACCGCAAGCGGCACTAGCTGTGCGTAACGGTCCCCAGGTAATGCCGACAAGAAGACCGACGAGGCAAAACCCATCTGAACTCCTACTGAGCCTGAGTGTGACATTCTCCGTACAGTCCGGTCTGTTCGTCTGATACATCGCATGGCGGGCCTAGGGGGCGGTAAACGTCAGTCCCCCAATAGCGGTACAAGTCGTGCCGGAGCGAAGCCCAAAACACCCTGAGATAACACTGGAAACCTACCAGTATATCTCGTTTGCCCTGGCCAGGGACTACTCGTGTAATGGCTCTCCTAGACACAGCGCGATGTCAACCCCCAATACCGGGAGAGACGAATCCTGTCTAACCGTCACTGCCTCCAAGTGCTTCGGGACTGCACCCAACCACTACCTGTTTGCACGACTCCTTTGAGTCGTGGTAGGGTAGTGATCAAAGTACAGTGGGAACACACTCGAGGCGGAGTGACAGTGTCAAGTCAGCGGACTAAGCTGTACTCATGTCACCTGGGAACTGATAACTGACGATAGGTATAATACCAACTAGTCAGTTCCCGACGAGTCCTGTCCAGTGTACCCGTAACCTAACGAGCACCCGCATACTATCTCAAGTACGACGTACTGACGGCTGTGGGACAGACCGTCTCCCACACTGGGATGAGAAGCGCATGCGCTGGTCTACTCCGGAGTATCGATGCCCTGTCTCGATAGTCCTGCGACCAGGGACCTGCATAAGGATGTGCTTATAGATTACCCAACCCCACTAGTGTGACGGCCATCACATCGCTGGTAATCAAGCAAAGATCCTAAGGGCTCTACTAATGTGTATAGGCGATATACAAAAATAAACACATGTACACATTGAAGTAGAAACAAACCAAGTAGTATACTACTATTTTGAGCAAGATTGTATATACAAGGTGAATATCCCAAGCATCCATTAAGTAATATACAAACCAGTATGATACAGTAATGGCCTCTGGGGCATATACACTAACAGAAACTTGTGAAGAAAACACCCTATACTACTTGGTAAGAGGTAGAGGATGAAGAAATAGGAAGTGGGTTCACTTTAGAATTGGATTTCTCACTCATTTGCTCAAGTTGCCATTGAAGCTATCAAGCATTTTCTTCTTGAAGAAGAAGAAGAAGATAATATATGATAAGTCTCTTAATAAAAAGAAAACAATATGATACTTATCATGTATTCAACCATGGTTTAGTGTAGAGATTTAACTAAGGTTAGATCAATGGTTAGGGTTAGAGAAGAGACAAGAATGGTGGACTTGTTCAAAGCTTCAAGAAGCTTCAACAAGCAAACAAAACAAGCCACCATTATCATTTCTTCTTTTCTAAAATAAATAAATAAATAAATAGATAAGAAAATGAAAACCCTAACCATTACACAACCATGGTTTAATCTTTACACAAACCCAAGTGAGCATGTATCATCAAACATGATACAATCTTGTGCACAAAAATATATCACATATACAATGTGCATTTCAAGTGAGAAAATCCTTTTAAAGTGAACCAATATTAGTTAATGCAAAGTAATATATCAAATATATAATTATACATCAAATCATTAAATCAACCCTTGATTTAATGATCCGGTCATATCGCATATAACCGACTAATATCAAGTGTATCAATGTATCGAATCAACACTTGATTCGGTAACCCGGCTATATCACATATAACCTGCCAATGATACAAATCACGAGAATAGAATACGGTATCGCATACACGCATTATTCTCGGTCCCGCACATATCTCATATGCGCTCCTATTTCGTTTCGCTTGAGCCAGGAAACCTCTGTGTAGGACTCTAAAGACTCGTCAATACGCCGGCAGCAGGTGATGATCATATCAAACACCCACAAGCCGCAAGCGGTCTGCTAAACGTAACGGCCACCCGGGTATTGGGAGATCAGAAGATCGACGAGCAAGCCCGCTCACACTCCTGTGAATCCAACCAGTAACACTTACCGTACAGTCCGGTCTGTTCGTCTGATATGTCGCATATCTCGCCTAGGGGTGGTAAACGTCAGAGCCCAATAGCTCGATAAGTCGTGTCGATATGAGGTCTATAACAATTTGAGAAACTACTGGTAACACTTACCAGTAAATCTCAGCAACCCTGGCCAGGGATTTCCGGTTATAGCCAATCGAACACAGCGCAACATCAACTCCCTATACCGGGAGAGACGAATCCCCTCCTATCGCTCATTGCCTCCATGTGATTCGGGACTGTACCCAAAAACCACCGTTTTGCATGCCCTCTTGGACGTGGTAAGGTGGAAATCAAAGCACAGTGGGAACCACACAAGACTCTATGACGATCTCGGGTCAACAGACTACTCTGTACCAGTATCACCAGAGAACTGCCATCTGACGTAAGGTATAATACCATCTAGGAGTTCTCGGCGAGTCCGTCCAGTGTACCCAGTATCTACTGAGCACCCGTATATCATCTCTGATGTCAAACACCAATGGATATGGGATCATCCATCGCCCATCTGTATGGGTCGAGAAGGTATACACTAGTCTACTCTGGTATATCGATGCCCCGTCTCGATACACCCACGACTAGGGACCTTGAAGGATGTACTTATGGACTACCATGTCCCCACTAGTATGATCTTCATCATTGTCCAGGTAGTCAAGTACACATCCTAAGGGCTTTACCAACATGTAACAGAGAGACAATCAGTATACACGTTAAGGTAAAGAGTAACCAGATAGCATACTATCATGTCGAGCAAGAAAGTCCTCCCTATATATGTCCCAGCATCCACTACAATATACATCCTATGTATAGTAATGGCCTCTAGGGCATACATATAACTAACACCATTGCACCCTGAGAAACTACTGGAACCTACCAGTAAATCTCGCATGCCCTGGCCAGGGACTTTGCGTAATGGCTCTCTGACACAGCGCGATATCAACTCCCAATACCGGGAGAGACGAATCCTGTCTAACCGCCACTGCCTCCAAGTGCTCGGGACTGCACCCAATTGCTACATGTTTGCACGACTCCTTTGAGCCATGGTAGGGTAGCAATCTAAGAACAGTGGGACACACTCGAGGCGAAGTAGCAGTGTCAAGTCTGCGGACTATGCTGTACTCATGTCACCTGGGAACTGTTAACTGACGACGGGTATAATACCAACCGACAGTTCCCTTGCGAGTCCTTTCCGGTGTACCCGTAACCTAACGAGCACCTGTGTACTATCTCTAGTACGACGTACTGATGGCTGTGGGACAGACCATCTCCCCAACTGGGATGAGAATCGTACACACTAGTCTACTCCGGAGTATCGATGCCCTGTCTCGGTAATCCAACGACCAGGGACCTGTATAGGATGTTGCTTACAGACTACCCAGCCTCCACTAGTGTGACTGCCATCACAATGCTGGTAATCAAGCAAAGATCCTATGGGCTCTACTAATATATATAAGTGATACGTTACAAGAAATATATGCACATATTAAAGTAGACATAAACCAAGTAGCATACTACCATTTTTAGCAAGACTGTTATATATACAACTGTGAATATCCCAAGCTTCCATTAAGTAATATACAACCTAGTATGATACAATAATGGCCCCTAGGGCATATACACTAACAATCTCCCACTTGCACTAGGGCCATGAGCTGACATATCGTAGACCTATCATCTCGAATAGCCTCTCGAACCGCGTCAGAGGAATGGCCTTTGTGAATGGATCAACAATGTTATTCTCCGTCTCTACTCTCTTCACCTCGATCTCCCGGCGATCTACGATCTCCCTGATCAGGTGATACCGCCTTAAGATGTGTCTGGACTTCTGATGGGACCTGGGTTCCTTCGCTAAAGCTATAGCGCCGTTGTTGTCACAATATCGAGGTATTGGATCAACACTGGTAGGAACCACCTGAAGTTCTGTAAGGAACTTCTTCATCCAGACAGCTTCTTTTGCGGCATCGTAAGCAGCTATGTACTCCGCTTCCATTGTTAAGTCAGCAACGGTCTCCTACTTGGAACTCTTCCAACAGACCGCCCCTCCATTGAGGGTAAAGACATAACCCGACATGGATTTGGAGTCATCCTTGTCACTCTGGAAGCCGGAGTCGGCAAAGGCCTCAATCTGGAGGTATTTTCCGCCATACACCAAGAACATCTCCTTAGTCCTCCTCAGGTACTTGAGAATGTTTTTTACGGCTATCCAGTGCTTCTCCCCTGGGTTTGCTTGATACCAGCTTACTACGCTCAATGCGTATACTACATCTGGTCTGGTACATAACATCGCATACATTATAGAGCCTACCGCAGATGCGTAGGGTATAATCGACATGCGATCCCTATCCAAATCAGTCTTGGGAGACATCTCTTTGGAGAGGGTGATTCCGTGACAAGACGGTAGGTTACCGCACTTAGAATCATCCATACTGAATCTCTTCACTATGGTGTCTATGTACCTGGACAGCGAAAGTCCCAACATCCTTTTTGATCTATCACGATAGATCCGGATCTCCAGAATGTAGGTGGCATCACCTAGGTCTTTCATGGAGAATTTATGTGATAAGACTCTTTTGACTGACTGTAACATAGGAATATCATTTCCTATTAGGAGAATGTCATCCACATACATGACGAGGAATACTACAGCTCTCCCTACAATCTTACTGTATATGCATGGTTCATCTGGATTTTTGATAAAGTCGAATTCTTTGACAGCATCATCAAAACAGATGTTCCAACTCCGTGATGCTTGCTTTAGTCCATAAATGGACTTAAGCAACTTGCATACTTTACCGCTGCTCCCACTCTGAATGAATCCCTCTGGCTGATCCATATAGACGCACTCTTCCAAATTACCATTAAGAAAGGCCGTCTTTACGTCCATCTGCCAGATTTCATAATCGTGGAAGGCAGCAAGAGCAAGAAGGACCCGAATGGATTTGAGCATAGCCACTGGAGAAAAGGTTTCGTCATAGTCCAAACCAGGTCTTTAACGGAAACCCTTTGCAACAAGTCTAGCCTTATAGGTTTCAACCTATCTATCTACACCAATCTTCTTTTTGAAGATCCATTTGCATCCTACGGGTTTTACCCCATCTGGAGCAATGTCCAAAGTCCATACTTTGTTAGTGTACATGGACTCCATTTCGGTCCGCATTGCATCCAGCCATTTTACCGAGTCGGCGCTCTGAATGGCTTGCTGGAAGCTAGTAGGGTCATCATCATCAATGACGCAATCCTCTCTATCCCCATCTATGAGAAAACCGTAGTATCTCTCAGGCGGATGAGACGGCCTACTACTCCAGCGGAGGGGTGCGGGAATGTCCTGTTCTTCTTGAACTTCTGGTTCTACCAAACTTTCAGTAGTAGTTTGTGGTTCTGGAATTTCTTCCAGTTCTATTTCGCTCCCACTTGTTTCTTTTTCTAAAAACTGATATTCTAGAAAATGGGTATTACGAGAAACAAAAACCTTTTGTTCCTCTGCGTAATAGAATAAATACCCCCTGGAGTTCTTTGGATATCCCACAAACTTATATAGTACTGATCGTGCCTCGAGTTTGTCCGTATGCTGCTTTTTAACAAAAGCCGGACATCCCCAAATCTTCAGATACTGAAGATAGGGTTTCTTCCCGCTCCACATCTGATATGGTGTGGTAGGCACAGTCTTGGTGGGAACCGGTTCAAAAGATATGCAGCTGATTCTAGTGCATATCCACAGAATGATCTGTAACTTAGCGTTACTCATCATGGAACGAACCATATCCAATAGGGTTCGATTCCTCCTTTCCGATACACCGTTATGTTGTAGTTTGTATGGAGGAGTAAGCTGAGAGAGAATTCCATTCTCTTTTAAGTAACCCAGGAACTCGGCACTTAAGTATTCACCACCTCGATCAGATCTCAGTGTCTTTATACTCTTGCCTATTTGTTTTTCCACTTCATTCTTGTATTCTTGGAATTTCTCAAAGGCCTCGGATTTATGCTTCCTTAAGAAGACATATCCATACCTAGAGAAATCATCCGTAAAAGTAATGAAGTAGGAATAACCACCTCGCGCATGTGTAGACATTGGACCGCACACGTCACTGTGTACGAGTCCCAAGAGCTCGCTTGCTCTTACTCCGTGTTCAGTGAACGGAGTCTTTGTCATCTTTCCTTTGAGACAAGATTCACAAGTAGTATAAGATTGATATTCGAACGGATTCAAATATCCTTCTCTATGTAACTTAGTCAACCTTCTCTCATTGATGTGACCTAGTCTACAATGCCATAAGAAAGCCTGATTTATTTCTGGAGACTTTCTTTTAAGTGTGTTCTGGACATTGAAAACCTGAGCTTGACTCAATACGTATATACCGTTATCTAATGTACCGGACCCAATCAGAACTTGATTTAGGTGGATGTTAACTACATCGCTTACGAATGTAAAATCATATCCCTCTCTCGAAAGTGAGGACACTGATATGATATTACAAGTCATACTAGGTACATACAAACAGTTACGTAGAATCAATATATGCCCACTTGTCAAACCTAGGCGATATTCTCCCACGGATTCAGCGTTCACAGTCATTCCATTTGCAACTGTGAGAGACCAATCACCTACCTTTATAACTCTACGGTTTCTCAAAGCATGTAATGAATTACAGATATGAGATCCTGCTCCGGTATCTAGTACCCAAGAAGTAGAGTTAATTGACAAACAGTTCTCAATTACAAACACACTTGAGGCCGAAGCCACAACATGCTTCGTATCCTGGCTACTGGCTTCCAAAGCCCTGCAATCCTTCTGCCAATGCTCAATCCCATAATAATAGGAATGTCCCTCTTTTAATACATTCAATCCCGAAACTTTTGCCTTTCTCTTTCCTTCTACTTCCCTGGTTTCCTTCAGGGTAGAAGGTAGAGACTGTAGAATCAAGTCAGTATCTGACCCGTTTCCCAACGTGGTCTCTAGGTCCTGGAGCTCATCAATATAGCTAGTCATTGTAAGGACGTTGTCCCCTACAGATGACCCGACGGCCAACCTCGCTTGAATTAATTCGGTCGAGGTCTCATATCTTGCGATATGAGATTGCTCTCCATATAAATCTTTGTTATGGAGAAAGATGGAAACTGAGTCCATCTTCTCATGCTGCTTCTGGTATACACCATCAACTGAAGCTAACACGAGACACTTAGCTTTCGTTTTATCATTTTCCCTTGTTTGACGGATATCCATATCCGCGACGGTGGAAAATGGACCTGGGACGGCGGGATATTGAGTAATAATAAGGTGGTCCAGCTTGTCATAGGCAATGGACATCTGGACAGACCATTGCCAGTCATATAAGTCAGATTCAGTCAAATTGTTATCTAGATGTAACCTATGTGTGGTCACAAGGTCGCTGCAATGAGAGAAAGAGAAGAAAATACTTTAGCATGATACTCTTGCAAGTTTAGATTGGTTTTTAATTTATCTAAACAGGATGGCTCCCACTGTTTCTCAAATCCCTCCTCAAACCAAAAAGGAAGAACTAGCCAGGACTATTCTCACCGTACAATACTTGCTTAACCGTTCAGCTAGGCCAGTGTCGATACTTCGAGGGAGGTTTTCCAACGCTTTCGCGAAGTTCCTTAATTAAATAACCTCTTTTCTCTGGGGGTGTAGCCCCGCTGACACCTTTCTCGACACCTACTTGGTTTATAGCATTGATCGTTAAGTGACGAATCTCCTGATAAGTAGCATGTACTCACAGTAGGATCGGGATCCAAATATCATCGTATGATAATGTTGAAGGAATCCTACCAACATTCATCAAACTCCAAATGGTATGCAACTCTAGCAAATTTCAGTTTCTTTAGAAACTCCCGATATGGATTTTTGCCCCATGCTCTTATGACTTTGACTAAGGGCCAAAAATGTCATAAGTCACATGTCAAGTTCTACCCGTCATTATCCAGGTTAATTTGAACCCACCCGTATATACTCTTGACTAAGGGCCAAGAAAAGTAATACGACTGTCCCAAACTAATGCATCTATCTATGCAACAAATGAATACCCCAGCAGCTACAAAATACTATGTCTTGACTAAGGGCCAAAAATACATAGCTTGAATACTACTGAATACCCAAATGAAATGACGGAGGGCTACGAATGGTTTTGGCAAAACCGTGAACGTAGTGAACTTGATATAATCGAAGGAACCTGATACTTTTTAAAAGGAGTGGTTAAAGCTCCGTAATTAAAAAATTCTGCTCTTTAAAATAACCGAATGGTTTCTTTTAAATTTGTTCCAACGATTGAACTTTGGTTTATTTTCTTTGCATTATAATAATGCGTCCCATCATTTATCCTATCATTGCAGAAAACAACGAAAATACCACGTCCTCTTATGCCATCCGTGTTTCGCCACGGGGTACCGTCATCACCCGTTAGGTTACTTAACTAAAGACAGAGCGGGGGCTGGGCTAGCGCGGGTGTAAAACATAAGTGACGTGCAATAGCTATTATATATAGATATTGTACATTCGTCAGACGCAATAATAAGCATCCCAGATCACTGATTAACTTTATTGGATATATTAGCAATCCGCGTTTGCTTTGAGCCTGCAATAAAAGACGGATTACACAGTTATGATGAATAGCCATTACCCCACCCTAGACCCCTACGGGTACGACAAACTACCCGCCAAGTGCCCGAAGTGAAGCGGTCTCCCTCAACAACGTGAGTAGGCCACTAAATACTTCAAAGTACCCGGTAGTTTGTGCACCCCACCTTGGGTCTATCCTAGGAGCGAAAACAGTAAAAAGAAATAATACAACGGTGGCTACAACCGCAACCTGGATGTGCCCCGCAAAAGAATATTACATCATATTACAATTACATCGAATGAATGAATATAATAACCCATCTCAAACCACGGCTAATCATCACAACAGTCCAATACAGTTCATATACATAAACAGTAAACTTTACAGAAATGTGCAACCCCCTGCCAACCGACATACTAGCAGTTAGGGGAGGTTTATGAACACATTAAACGTTACAGATAAAAACCCAATTAGCAAATATCTTAGAACATCGATCGACAACTGATCAGTCGAAAATAATGTATTTTTAACATGGCAATTTCCCTATCTTTTGCACTCATCTAGAAGTGTTCGGTATTCATATTACACATATTAGCAAATCAGACGTATAATATCAGATTGCATGTGTTAGACTCTAAAACCGACATTTCTGAGGGAATTGTGTGTTTATCATGGCATCGCATCATCCCTATATTGCGCAACATTTGTCTCGAGAATTTGCAGGAACAAAAGCCAAAAGAAGCTGATAAAATACACCAACTCCAAGTTTTGAGATCTGGTAGCAATCCAAAAGGGAAAATACAATTCAACATATCCAATAAAGGCCCATAATTCAGCCCAAAACCACAGAAGAAGACCCGAGCTCTGAAGCCACCAAAGCGCCGCGGTTCCACGGCGGGAGCGCGCTTGCGCCGCGGTTCTGCGGCTCTTCTGCCACGTCATCACTTGAATTTTGGTGCATAACTGTTCTCTCGGTGGCTACAGCTCAGAAATATATGTCAATATCATGAAAACCCTCGAAGCTTCTGCCAGATCAGCAAAGATAATCAAGCAAGCTAATCTTGATTAAGCTCCTAACAAACTATTTCTAGAAGCTCCCTCTTAACTAATCACATCTAGAAGCTTCTCCTCAACAAACTTTTGGAGGGAAATTCAAATTTCCTCAACAAACTTTTGGAGGGAAACTTAAAATTCAAATCCTAGATCTAGGATTTTGATGTCTATAAATAGGAGCCTAGATCTAAGAGTTGAGGTTGTTCTTTAGTTGTTCATTAATTCATCATCTCTCCCTCTTCTTCCACAAGTTGAGTGACACGACTTGTGCGAAACCCTAACCCTAATTCCAATCCAAATTCAAGATCCCGAGTACCAAATCAAGTGAGAAGCCTTCAACCTTTTAGGAGCCGAGCCGATCTTCAATCGGGCAAGTGATCCAAGCCGATCCGCGACTCAAGAAGACGAGCGAAGCCAAATTGACGATCGAGTTCTTCCTCTTGTAGTTCTTGAGCGATTATAACGAAATTGTTGATATAAATAAAAGGTGAAATTCTTTAATCTTGCTTTCTTTTAATTCTTGCATCATGATTCGATCTCAATTTGTGATTGTAGTTCTTATTGTGATGTTTGAGTAAAACTCCGCTCGTAAAGGAGTCGAGACGATCAATAGAATGATGATGTAACAAATCTTAAAACGATCTCAAGTCCTACGAGTTTTGTAAACCCTAGCAAATTGAAGAATCGACAACCTAGTTTCGTTGCGATACTTTCTTGATTGTTATCGCTTGAAATTTGGGATCTACGATCGTTTCTTGAATTTACTAGAGGCTAGAATGTGAATGATATCGACGAAAGAACAAGGGATAAATGATGAAACCCTAGTTTCACTAGAAATCCCTAATTCTTGTCGATCATCATCGATCTAGTATCAATTCATCGAAGGATAAGAATACGTCATTGTAAGATTACAACACATCTATAGATCCGATCGATTCCTACAAACCTCATTTAGATTCTTGATATTTGGTTGGAAAAATCATCACAAATTACCACTTCTTGATTTTAATGCTTTCTTAGACCTAGAATTTTCTCTTTCTTGAACTTCAATTACAAATCATGAATTGTTTTCTTTTCTTTTCCTTAAAATTTCAACTCATCTAATTCAAAGAACGAATGATTACACTTTCCCTGTGGACGATCCGCACTTACTAACGCGCTACATTCGACACCGTTATTGATTGCGGTCAAAATATTTTTGGTTGTGATTTCTCTATATACAATTTTCTCAAACCGACACATCACAAAAATCATTAAATCAAATGGCGCCGTTGCCGGGGATAGTGCGCTAATTGTTCGTATTTTGAAATTTGAGTTGAAAAATTTATTCCATCAAAAATTTTTAGATCAAAATTCTTGCAAACACTAATACGAGTTGTTGTGGTTTGTTGCGAGGAAATCTGGAATTATTGGAGCTGGAGAAATTTTTTTTGGAGTAATCCAGAGGACTCAGGGGATGATCAGTAGCTTTCTGTAAAATTTATGTGCTTTGAACAGTAGAAACCGCGGCGGATCCGCGGTTTAAGCCATCAATTGCCGCGCATCCGTGGTTCTTCAAGAAGGTTACTGTACCATATTTCTCAGGTATCTTCTATCTTTCTTATCTCCTTCCTAAATCTGCTCCAATTAACAATTTGTGCAGGTTTCTTTGCAAATAAATCGCACCGCCGCAAAATAAGTAAAATTAAATTGTGCGTGTTTTGATTTTTGGTTGTTTGCATATTAATACGGATATTAAGGGGCACGACCAAATCCAGATTAGGTGGGGAGTTCATTACCCTTCCTAAGCCCCAAAAATCATAAACTTGCATCCGCATTTACCCTCATTAATTAAAAAAGATCTAGAGATGACTCTAAGGACCGTCGCGCTCACTTAGGAGAAGAGAAGGCCGTGGATAATTCATTACTTATCCGCGTTTCTTTGTGGTGTCTAAGGCAAGTGTGTCGAAGGCTAGTGGTAATTAGGCCCACTACTTACGTAGTGGATTGCCTTCCCACTTACCTGGCACTTACCTGGCCACAGGGAGACAAAGAGGCAGTGGAGGATTGATCCTGCGACTTATCTTTTAGCAGTTAGGAGCGGTCTAGAGCTTTGACCTAGGCGACCATAGAATTAGGGTTTTTGCTTGTTGCATTTGTTCTGCTCGCATCATTTTTTTCAAAAATCCATCCATTTTTCAAAACAAACACCAATCACATTCATTCTCTCCCCTAATTATAAATTCACGCTGCCACTTGTACTAACCCTTTTTAGTGCAAGATAGGCTGGACAACAGGATTCTAGTGCCTGTTTAGTCCGCGTCCTTTCGATCGACCCAAAAGTCGGTATTTCTACATTTACCCTTTCTTTGCCCACCACCACACCCACATCGATGGATCCGTCTCCATCGAACTTCTTTACCACTACTCTGCCGCCGTCCGTTGGTGCGCAGAATCCACCTCGTATCTCTCTCCAAGAGAGGTGCTATCCTACTCGAGGTCCCCTTTCTACCTGTCTTTCCATTCCACCAGCCAACGGGGAAAATTTTCAGACTAAACCCCAATACATCAACCTTCTACCAAAATTTCACGGTCTCGAGTCTGAGGACGCATACGTGTTTATCACGAAATTTGAAAATGTATGCGCAATGATGGGTACCTCACAGCTGTCTGTGGATATTATGCGTTTACGTCTTCTCCCATTTACCTTGTGCGATATAGCCGAGAAGTGGCTGTATAACACTACCGCACATTCCATTTCAAATTGGGAAGAATTCGTCAAAGCATTCCTTAAGAAATTTTACCCATATCATAAAACAGCTCGAGTCCGTAGCGAAATATATCAATTCACCCAGCTTCCAAATGAAACATTTTCACAATGTCTTGAACGCTTTAAGGATCTGTTAGTCCAATATCCTCATCACGGAATCCCCAAATGGGAACTGTGCCGAATCATTTATAAGGGCATTAATCCTAACACAAGACAGACCCTTGAATCCATGTGTCAAGGCAACTTCATGACTAAAGACGATGGGGAAGCATGGAAATTCCTAGAAGATTTCGCTGAAAAATCGTTACAGTGGGAGGGTGTGAGTCAATCGTCTAGAGATGGCAATGATATTTCCATAGGAATTAAAGCTGAAATTTCAGCTTTGCACAAGAAATTTGACGCTATGGAAAACAAATTTTTAGCTGCCGCCCTAAATCAAATGTCACTCTCCAAAAATGTATGTGGATGCTGTTCTGATCCTTCTCATTTGACGGAAGAATGTCCACGAAATTCTCCGTTTCAAGGTCATGAGCATACCAATGCCATATTTCAAAGACCTAGAAACGATCTATCTTCTTCCATAAATAATCAGGGTTGGAGGAATCACCCTAACTTTGCTTGGAACCAATCACAATCTCAAAACACGGTTCCAACCCAACACAATTTTTAAAGGGTCCCTCCACCAGAACAGCAACCACCACTTCAATTGAGTCAGCACCCCTTCCAATCACAAAACTTCCAAAATCCGGCCAACACCTTTGCACCACATGAAAACTCTTTGCAATTGACCGGTACAGATAATACCTCTGCACTAGCACAAACCATGGATACTTTCATGAAACAATCCATCCAAGAGACGGCAAGATTGCAATCTTCCATCGAGAATGTGATGAAGATCATTGTCTCTCAAAATGAGAATATCAAATCGATGGAAGCACAAATTGCACAACTAAAATCCGAAATGAGTGCAAGAGAGAAAGGGAAACTTCCAGCTCAACCTTTACCCAATCCTGGCTATTCACATCTTGTGAATGCAACCACGTTGAGATCTGGAAGAGTGCTTGACAATCACCTTGGGGAAGAGTTTGATGATACTGAAAAATCAATCAATAACATCCCGGCTGAGACCTTTCCTCACACACACACTTCTAATTCTGACCCAAGTTCTTCTACCCTACCACCTTCTAGCGAGCCTATTCTTCGTTTCCCAAAAGGCTCGCCACCTCAGCCCACCTCTTCTACTCCTCCACAGACGATCCCCACTTCTATTCTGGGATCGGGTCCACACACACTTCCTTCTCCTATGATGGACCCAGCGCTTATTGCTAAAGCACCTTATCCTAATCGGTTAAGGGCAAACACACCGAGTCCACATATGGAGAAGATTATGAACATTTTTAAGCAAGTTAACATCAACATCCCTCTCCTAGATGCCATCCAACAAGTTCCGTCCTATGCAAAAACTCTTAAGAACTTGTGCACTAATAAGAGGAAGACTCAAGTGCCCAAGAAGATATTCATGGCAAAAACAGTAAACACAGCCTTTCCCCAATAATTATCGAGGAAACGTAAGGATCCTGGCTATCCTACTATTTCCATTTCTATTGGGGAGAAACACATCAACCGTGCTCTACTAGACCTTGGCGCTAGTGTTAACTTGCTTCCATACTCAGTCTATGAGCAGTTAGGGATTGGAGAGTTGAAGCCAACCCATTGCACTCTCCAGATGGCTGACCGATCAATTACCAAACCTAGGGGTGAACTGGAGGATGTGTTAATAAAAATCGGGGAATTTATATTCCCTGTGGACTTTATTGTAATTGATACACAGCCTGTAGCGAACCCACGGAATCAAATTCCAGTGATTTTAGGTCGCCCCTTTTTGGCCACTTCCAACGCTATCATCAACTGTCGTAATGGTTCTATGACCCTATCTTTCGGGAATAGGTCAATAGAGCTGAACATTTACAAGTTGGGAAGTGTACCCTCCGAACCTACTGCTCAGGTCTGTTCTGTCGACTTAATGGATATCGACAGCAACGAATTTGATGATCCTCCTGATACCGATCTTGACTCTTTTCATACGTTATTGTTTGACCCAACTATGTATCATACACATACGGACTCTTCCACCGAGATGTCCGGGTCAACAATTAACACGGATTATGAACTGTTCTTAGAGTCTGAAGATCACCCCGCACTTTGTGATGACATTCTTTATCGGGGAATTGATGGAACTTTTGAGGAGATCTTCGCTGATGAACTCGCATTTTTGAATGATACGGGTGTTGAGATGAATCATGTTCCACTCAATGAACTTGAACCTCCACCCCTTCTTCTGAACTGTAAAAAGAATGCGAGTAATCCATCACAATCACTGCATCGTCTCTCCAAAATGAGACGCACACACATTCTATTCCACCACTTAACATTTCCCCGCTTCTTCTTCCACCAACCAGAGCACTGCATTGATAAAATTTTTGAATGGTTGGTGTTAACCTTTGGTCTTTGCAAAGCTTGTCATCGACCACTAATTTTTGACCCCCTCATATGATTTTCAAAACTTAACATTGCATAACTCAAGTTTGGGGGGGCATTAATCGGGCTCTTGAAAAGAAATTTTTACAAAATGATGAGCCAAAAATAAGTTTGGGGGAGGTTCTTCACTTAAATATTTTGCCCCCACTAATAAATCCTCCCAAGCTTACAGGTTTTTGTAGATATAGCGGATGGAAACAGTGAGGACACTGTTGAAAATAAGTTTGGGGGAGGTTTGTGCTTATTTTTGCATCATTTGCATATCATTTGCATAAGCACAAAACATTTTTTTTGAAAACCTATAAAAAATTTTAAAAAATTTCAAAAAATAAAAATATTTTGTACATAAATAAGATAATAAAAGATTAGATAGTGAAAAATTACATCCATGAGATTAGAAAAATTTAAGAAAACCAAGAAAATTAGAAGTTTCCTTATACGAACTAGTAATAAGTAGTTATGAGCCGTTGTCCCAAGGGTTAGTAAGATGAAAGACGTCACTAATCTGAGGATAAAAATAAGTCTGAAAAATAGTTTCTATTCTGGAAGCCAAACATTTTGAACGTTGATACCCTGCTATTCGCACTTACACACGTCTTGAAGCCTGGGATAGTAGAGGATACCTTGAAATGCTCTTGTCTTAAAGCCAATGTATGAAGGAAATAAAAGAAAAGTGAATAAAAAATATATAAAGTGGTGAGAAAAATGGACACTGGTTTTGTTATCACCAAGGGCAATAAAAAAATATATAGCGAGGGTGCCTCTTCACCTAGTGCTCTAAGGCCAACTGGTCTGGGAGTCATTGCTATGCCTGAGGTGGTGCAAGACGAGGAAAATACACCAAATAAGCAAACACATGAGTAATCGGTCGGTTAGTACCTCAAGAAGTATTAACGGTCGCATGAAAGTGTGTGAGCAATCTCATCTAAATATTCATTAAGTAAAAAGTACTGAGGCTGATGGGCAAGAGTATGATAGCTTGAATTGAATTCTCCGGGTGTAGGGATGTCCTTTACACACACGCAGGGTGATATGATCGATGTTTGGAAGAAAGATAGGAATGAAGAATAAGACGATGTTTTATTGAGGGAGGACGTGATTTCTAACATCTTTTCATGACCATTAAGATAGGGCTCATGAAAATCGAAAAGCTAGCTTAGTTGGAAACCTTAATTTTCAACGCTTTTCATCTACGATTCTTTTCTTTAAATGTAATATTCATGATCTTTCTTTTATTATCGGATTTTGTGGGTGCAATCCGCTGAAAACCCTCAGGAGACAACACTCCTCCTACTAGGGACACCTAGAGGTTTAAAGGCTTGTTGCACGCGCTCAGTGCAATCGTGTTGCCTACGAAAGTGTGCTAGTTAGTTTTTTTCTTTCTTTATTTTCTCCTTCTCTTTTTAAATAAAACAGTTCGCTCGAGACGATCGAAAATAAGTTTGGGGGAATTTGATCAGTCGAAAATAATGTATTTTTAACATGGCAATTTCCCTATCTTTTGCACTCATCTAGAAGTGTTCGGCATTCATATTACACATATTAGCAAATCAGACGTATAATATCAGATTGCATGTGTTAGACTCTAAAACCGACATTTCTGAGGGAATTGTGTGTTCATCATGGCATCGCATCATCCCTATATTGCGCAACATTTGTCTCGAGAATTTGCAGGAACAAAAGCCAAAAGAAGCTGATAAAATAAACCAACTTAAAGTTTTGAGATCTGGTAGCAATCCAAAGGGGAAAATACAATTCAACATATCCAATAAAGGCCCATAATTCAGCCCAAATCCACAGAAGAAGACCCGAGCTCTGAAGCCTCCAAAGCGCCGCGGTTCCGCAGCGGGAGCGCGCTTGCGCCGCGGTTCCGCGGCTCTTCTGCCATGTCATCACTTGAATTTTGGTGCATAACTGTTCTCTCAGTGGCTACAGCTCAGAAATATATGTCAATATCCAGAAAACCCTCGAAGCTTCTGCCAGATCAGCAAAGATAATCAAGCAAGCTAATCTTGATTAAGCTCCTAACAAACTATTTCTAGAAGCTCCCTCCTAACTAATCACATCTAGAAGCTTCTCCTCAACAAACTTTTGGAGGGAAACTTAAAATTCAAATCCTAGATCTAGGATTTTGATGTCTATAAATAGGAGCCTAGATCTAAGAGTTGAGGTTGTTCTTTAGTTGTTCATTAATTCTTCATCTCTCCCTCTTCTTCCACAAGTTGAGTGACACGACTTGTGCGAAACCCTAACCCTAATTCCAATCCAAATTCAAGATCCCGAGTACCAAATCAAGTGAGAAGCCTTCAACCTTTTAGGAGCCGAGCCGATCTTCAATCGGGCAAGTGATCCAAGCCGATCCGCGACTCAAGGAGACGAGCGAAGCCAAATCGACAATCGAGTTCTTCCTCTTGTAGTTCTTGAGCGATTGTAACGAAATTGTTGATATAAATAAAATGTGAAATTCTTTAATCTTGCTGTCTTTTAATTCTTGCATCATGATTCGATCTCAATTTGTGATTGTAGTTCTTGTTGTGATGTTTGAGTAAAACTCTGCTCGTAAAGGAGTCGAGACGATCAATAGAATGATGATGTAACAAATCTTAAAACGATTCTAAAGTCCTACGAGTTTTGTAAACCCTAGCAAATTGAAGAATCGACAACCTAGTTTCATTGCGATACTTTCTTGATTGTTATCGCTTGAAATTAGGGATCTACGATCGTTTCTTGAATTTACTAGAGGCTAGAATGTGAATGATATCGACGAAAGAACAAGGGATAAATGATGAAACCCTAGTTTCACTAGAAATCCCTAATTCTTGTCGATCATCATCGATCTAGTATCAATTCATCGAACGATAAGAATACGTCATTGTAAGATTACAACACATCTATAGATCCGATCGATTCCTACGAGCCTCATTTAGATTCTTGATATTTGGTTGGAAAAATCATCACAAATTACCACTTCTCGATTTTAATGCTTTCTTAGATCTAGAATTTTCTCTTTCTTGAACTTCAATTACAAATCATGAATTGTTTTCTTTTCTTTTCCTTAAAATTTCAACTCATCTAATTCAAAGCACGAATGATTACACTTTCCCTGTGGACGATCCGCACTTACTAACGCGCTACATTCGACACCGTTATTGATTGCGGTCAAAATATTTTTGGTTGTGATTTCTCTATATACAATTTTCTCAAACCGACACATCACAAAAATCATTAAATCAACAACCATTTTCCGTGTCTACCCCAATTACAAGCCAGCACAAAAGTAACCT
Organism: Agapanthus africanus; assembly: GCA_030015575.1. Classification (NCBI taxonomy): domain Eukaryota; kingdom Viridiplantae; phylum Streptophyta; class Magnoliopsida; order Asparagales; family Amaryllidaceae; genus Agapanthus; species Agapanthus africanus. The sequence goes on along the minus strand of CM057349.1, from coordinate 355,430,326 downwards.
GGGCAGAAACAGAATATACAGGAAAACAAAACTCCAAAAAATATGAATTACTTTGCAAATCCGAGTCAACTCGGGGTTGACTCGGCGGCGGATCCGCGGCCAAAAGCACCATCTTGCCGCGGATCCGCGACCGTCTTGCCGAGTTAGGGGCTCGTATTTTCCCAGTATTCTTATATTTCCCTGCTGTGAATTTTAAGGCATATCATATAATTTTTTAGACATGTTTAAAATTAACAGAAACTTAGGGGTTTCCGGGGTTTCGTTTTCGTGTTTTCCGACGATCGAAGTTCTAATTAGTTGCTAACAAGCTAGTAATGGTTTAGTTGGCTCTGATACCACTGTAAGTCCATGTCACGCACCCCACGAACTTGCGGGGAGGCGGAATATATGAAAAACGATTATCCAAGCTTCGTAACACGGACTTAAGCGCATGAATCGTATCTAAACCGTTACTAGCAAACTACGAGAGGTTTAACCACTCGGATTTGAAGTTATACCTCACGTTACTTGTCCTTCGGGTCTTCATCGATGTCCTCCACTCCTCGTAGGCTCCTTGGAACATCGGCACCTCAACGGCATCCTCGAGTCAAAGATGATCCACCCGAGAGCTCCTACTCCAAGCTTGATCTCTAACTTGAGATAACTAGGTTGCTCAAAGTGCTAATCTAAGCTACCTAGGGGATATAGAGTGAGGTTATGGATTAATTAGTCTATCTAATCCTTGATCTCAACACATGAGAGGGGGGGATTAGGGTTTCAAGAATGAGAGAGCTTGAGGAGAGAGAAGGTGATGATAAGAATCAATATGAATAATGAGCTCATTTGAATTTAACAACCATAACAATTTATCAAATAAATAATATAAATGATTAATCATCATGGTTGATTCATTCACCTTGTGTGGTTCATCATATGACTCATTAGCTAATTAATGCATCATTTAATACCATGGATGAATCACACAAATGAATCATTAAGCAATAAATGCTTATGCCACCTTAACCCCCAAGTCACCATGCTTCTAGAAGCTTCCCGGAAAATTATGAGAACGCCCCTCCAATCCGTGAAAACACGGAAAAAATTTAGACTGTATAAATCCAATAACCCAATACTAGAATCTGGCTTAAACTAAACCCGACTAGTAAAAACTGTCCGAACGTCGTACGTGCGTAAACACACGTATGCGTCCGAACCCTTGTCGTAAAACCATACGACCTCTATATCGTTTCGCCTGGAGCAAGAAAACTCTCTGTGTGGGACTCTAAAGACTCGACACTACGCTGGCAGTGGGTTTAACCACATACCGCAAGCGGCACTAGCTGTATGTAACGGTCCCCAGGTAGATGTCGATAAGAAGACCGATGAGGAAACCCATCCGAACTCCTACTGAGCCTGATGTGACAATCTCTGTACAGTTCGGTCTGTTCGTCTAAGACTATTGCATATCGAGCCTAGGGGCGGCAAGCGTCAATCCCCTAATAGCGGTATAAGTCATGTCGGAGCGTAGCCCATTACACCCTGAGAAACTACTGGAACCTACCAGTAAATCTCGCTTGCCCTGGCCAGGGACTTTGCGTAATGGCTCTCTGACACAGCGCGATATCAACTCCCAATACCGGGAGAGACGAATCCTGTCTAACCGCCACTGCCTCCAAGTGCTCAGGACTGCACCCAACTGCTACCTGTTTGCACGACTCCTTTGAGCCGTGGTAGGGTAGCAATCTAAGAACAGTGGGATACACTCGAGGCGAAGTAGCAGTGTCAAGTCTGCGGACTATGCTGGACTCATGTCACCTGGGAACTGTTAACTGACGACGGGTATAATACCAACCGACAGTTCCCTTGCGAGTCCTGTCCGGTGTACCCTTAACCTAACGAGCACCTGTGTACTATCTCCAGTATGACGTACTGATGGCTGTGGGACAGACCATCTCCCCAACTGGGATGAGAATCGTACACACTAGTCTACTCCGGAGTATCGATGCCCTGTCTCGATAATCCAACGACCAGGGACCTGTATAGGATGTTGCTTATAGACTACCTAGCCCCCACTAGTGTGACTGCCATCACAATGCTGGTAATCAAGCAAAGATCCTATGGGCTCAAAACCTGTGCATCGTAGGTTGAAAACTGTACTTTTGGTTAAGAACTACTCCGCTGTTCAATGCTCCTTACCCAATCGTCAACTGATATAGGTAAATGTCACGGATATAATTTCAAAAAGTTATATCTCACTTTATAAAAACAAACGTACAGATATATCATTTTGAAATTGGTGCACAACAACGGATACTCAAAACGAAATACATGCCCACTAGCAAAAACCCAGGCGTTTTTCTCAAATATTACCAATTACAACAAATTCCGATATAATGAGAATGATCACCTAATTCCCAATAACTTACTCCCACTCATCATCTGTAAAACCATACAGATGTGAGAATCATACCTGGTAAATACATACACTGGAGTAAGTATCTAATCGGGAAATCAGTTTTCCTTTAACAATGCACAGTGAAACTGAAACATGAAAATGTTTCGTAGGGGTATCCTGGTATTCCTAGTAATGCCTCTTCCATAATCTAATTCATGACTGTAACCGTATATTTCTTTTCCATCTCTCTAAATCCCTTTATTTGTCTTTATTCATTACCTTTTGTACACCCCTTTAGGCTAAGTGGTTTTCTTCCTTCCTTACCGTTCGGCACCAGCCTATGGTTTGGAAGAAGACTATCCAGTAAGCATAATAGGTGTACTCTCCTAATCCTAGGAGTACTCGCAACCTGAGAGAAGGTGATGATAAAAGACAATTGAATAATACCTTATTCTATTTCTCCCGAACTGGGGAAAAAAACAAAGGTAAAGTAAGAGTGGCGATGAAGTAGCGGTTTGGTCGTGAATGATAGCAGTCGCAATTTACTTTGCCCTCATTCTAATCCCTTCATTTTGTCTTTACTTATTACCTTCTGTACACACTACTTAGGCTAATTGGTTTTCTTAATTACCTACCTTTCGGCACCTACCTATGGTTTGGAAGAAGACTATCCAATAAGCGTAATAGGTGTACTCTCCTAAACCAAGGAGCTCTCGCAACCTGAGAGAAGGTGGTGATAAAAGACAACTGAATAAGCCAATTCACTTTCTCCTGAACCTGGATCCATCCTCGAAGAAGTCACTTCGAGTTTGTGGCTCGGGACTGTACCCAACTAAAACCTGTTTGCACGACTCCTTTGAGCCGTGGTAGGGTAGTAATCAAAGCACAGTGGGAACTCACACGAGACAAATGACGACCTCAGGTCGATGAACTAACCTGTACACATGTCACCAGGAAACTGCTATCTGACGATAGGTATAATACCAACTAGTAGGTTCCTGGCGAGTCCTGTCCGGTGTACTCATAACCCAATGAGCACCTGTATACATCTTAGGTGATCCAACTGACACCAGTAGCTTGTGAGACCGGCCATCGCCCCTCGTCGGGGTCTCGACTGTATACACTAGTCTACTCCGGAGTATCGATGCCCTGTCTCGAAACTCCCATGACTAGGGACCACTTTTAAGTATGTGCTTATGGACTACCCAACTCTCACGTATATGATCGCCATCATACTGTTGGTAGTCAAGCAGGATCCTAAGGGCTCTATCAACGTGTAATAGTGATTATGTCACCTAAAGCTATACACGACTGATAAAGGCAAACCAGATAGCATACTATCATCTCGAGTAAGACTGTCCTACCGGTATAGGTCCTCCCTTAATCTTTGCAATCACGTACCTGCGATCCAATAATTGACTTTGAGGGCACTATATCCAACATACTGAACAATGAGTTATAATCCTACAGTTTAAGATCAATACAGCGATATAATAGTTCTAGTGTGTAAGTGGCATGGCAATTACCGATGATAAGTGTGTGAGCCGGCAAATCTTATAAGTCAATGTCGCGCACCCCGCGAGTTCGTGGGGAGGCGGTGTTTGCAAAAAACGATTTTTATATGCTTCGCAACACCGACTAAACTCCAGGATCGATACTAAACCCTAGCTAACAAAACAACTAAGAGGTTTAACTACTATGTAAGAAAGGTATACCTCAAGTTTCAAATCCTTCTTCTTCTTGTACTCCTCATCCTCCTCTTCTTGTGCTGCTTGAAGAGTGTACGGATCGCACCTCGAGTAAAAGAAGATCCATCCGAGAGTGTCTACTAAGAGCTCCTACCTCTAAGATGAGGTAACTAGGGTACCTAGTGTGCTAATCTAAATAGCCTAGAGGATGTAGAGAGTGATTATGGATTGATTAGTTTCAATAACCCTAGGTTTCTCAACACATGAGACAATTAGGGTTTGAGGAAGAAGAAGAGAGAGCTTGAAGAGAGAGAGAGAGTGTGTGTGTGTTTTAATATGGCTACTTGTGATGACTATGAAGCATGCCAAAATATCTCACAAAATATGTCACAAAATATCACAAAATATCTAAGTCCACCCTTGCCTTAATAGTCATCCATGAGTCACCAAGTAGCCATGCTTCATTTATCACAAAATAACACCTCATACCTCCACCTCATTAACCATTTAACCTAAATGGTAATACACGTAATGAGGTGTCTTCTTTTAGAAGAACTCTTGAACAAATTACTAGAATACCCCTCACTGTATATACATACCCGTATCCGTATTCCGAGAAACACGAATACAATGCGACGAAACTAATCCAATAATCTAATACTAGGATCCGGCTTAAACCAAAGCCCACTAGTATTATCCGTCAACATGATCCATGCATAAGTACACGTATATGTTCGAACCCTATCGTAAAATCATACGACCTCTACATCGTTTCACCCGAAGTAAGGAAACCTGCTGTGTGGGACTCTAAAGACTCAACAGTATGCTGGCATTGGGTTTAACTACAAGCACGTCAGTGGTACTAGCTGCACGTAACGGATACCCAGGCATCTGTCGATAAGAAGGCCGATGAGCAAACTCATCCGAACTCCTACTGAGCCTATCTGTGACAATCTCCGTACAGTCCGGTCTGTTCGTCTAAGAGTATCGCATATCGGGCCTAGGGGGTGGCAGCCGTCAGACCCCTAATAGCACAATAAGTCATACCAGAGTAGAGCCCTAAAACACCCTGAGAAACTACTGGACTACCTACCAGTAAATCTCGCTTGCCCTGGCCAGGGACTTTATGTAACGGCTTTCTGAATACAGCGCGACATCAACCCCTAATACCGGGAGAGATGAATCCTATCTAACTGCCACTTCCTCCAAGTGCTTCGGGACTGCGCCCAACTACTAACTGTTTGCACGACTCATCAGAGCCATAGTAGGGTAGTAATCTAAGAACTGTGGGAATACACTCGTGGCGAAGTAGCCGTGTCAAGTCAACGGACTATGTTGTACTCATGTCACCAGAGAACTGCTACCTGACGATAGGTATAGTACCAACCGACAGTTCCCCATGAGTCCGTCCAGTGTAACTCATAACCCAATGAGCACCTGCATACTATCTCCAGTACGATATACTAATGGTTATGGGACAGACCATCTCCCCTGCTGGGATGAGAAACGTACACACTAGTCTACTCTGGAGAATCAATGCCCTGTTTCGATAATCCTACGACTAGGGACCAGTATAAGGATGTACTTATAGACTACCCAGCCCCCACTAGTGTGACTGCCATCACAACGCTTGTAGTCAAGCAAAGATCCTAAGGGCTCTACTAATATGTATTAGCGATACGCTAAAAAAAACATATACACATATTAAAATAGAAACAAACTAAGTAGCTGTTAGTGATATATTCCCTAGAGGCCATTATTGTATCATACTGGATTGTATATTACATATTGGATGCTTGGGATATTTTACAGTTATAATAGCAGTCTTGCTCAAAATGGCAGTATGCTATTTGGTTTGATTCTACCTCAATATGTGCATGTGTTTCTTTTAGCATATCACTTATACATATTGGTAGAGCCCTTAGGATCTTTGCTTGACTACCAGCGTTGTGATGGCAGTCACACTCGTGGGGGTTGGGTAGTCTATAAGCACATCCTTATACAGGTCCTTAGTCGTTGGATTATCGAGATGGGGCATCGATACTCCGGAGTAGACTAGTGTATACGCTTCTCATCCAAGCAGGGGATATGGTCTGTCCCACATCCATTAGTATGACGTACTGGAGATGGTATGCAGGTGCTCATTAGGTTATGAGTTACACTCGACAGGACTCGTCAATAACTGCTGGTTGGTATTATACCTATCGTCAGGTAGCAGTTTCCAGGTGGCATGAGTACAGCTTAGTCCGTTGACTTGCCATCGCTACTTCGTCTCGAGTGTGTTCCCACAGCACTTTGATTACTATCGTACTATGCTCAAAGGAGTTGTGCAAATATGTAGTAGTTGGGTGTAGTCCCGAAGCACTTGGAGACAGTAGCGATCAGATAGGATTCGTTTCTCCCGATATTGGGGGTTGATATCGCATAGTGTTCGAAAAGCCATTACACAAAGTCCCTGGCCAGGCAGTCGAGAAATACTGGTAAGGTACTCCAGTAGTTTCTCATGGTGTGTTGGGTTCTCCTCCGGCACGACTTATCACGTTGTTAGGGGTTTGACGTTTACTATCCCCCTAGGCAGATATGCGAGTATCTGAGACGAACAGACCAGACTGTATGGAGATTGCCACAGATAGGCTCAGTAGGAGTTCAGATGAGCTTGCTCATCATCCTTCTTATCGACAGATACTTGGTAGCCATTACGTACAGCTAGTACCGCTGACGGCTGATGGTTAAACCTACTGCCAGCGTACTGTCGAGTCTTTAGAGCCCCACACAAATGGTTTCCCTGCTTCAGGCATATGATGTAGACGCTGTATGGTTTTACAGCAGAGCTTCGATCACATACGTGAACTTGTAAATGTATGCTAATCGGGAGGACGATACTAGTGGGCTTTGGTTTAAGCCGAATTCTAGTATTGTGATTGTCATCGTCTCAGTGTATCCGTATTTTTCGGAATACGGGTACGGGTATGTATATACAGTGAGGGGCATTCTTGTAATTTGTCAAGGCTTGCTTCTAGAAGGAGCCACCTCATTATTTAGTTTTATCCATTTTCTAAATGGAGGAGACTTTGGAGGCATGGTGTAAAAAATGGCCATGGATTATTTTATTTGGTCATGTCTCTCTATTCAAACATGGGTGCTTTATTCTATTGTGTTTTATTGCATGGTTGAATAATTGAGCTCATATACTTAGCCATTCTCTGCACATTGTTTTTGATGGTTATTCATTTTTCTTCTCCTCATTCTCTCTCTTGGTTTCTCCATCTCCTTCTTCTTCAAGACTAAACCCTAATTCTTCACATGTGTTGTGAGCCAGAGAGTTTAGTGAGACACTACAATCCTTTAGCATTCTCTACATATCCTAGGCTAGTTGGATTAGCAAATCATCTACCCTAGTTACCTCATTTAGAGGTTGGAGCTTGAAGCACATTCTCTCACGGTGGATCATCTTTGACGCAAGGAGGCCAATGGAGGTTTCGTCATCCGATCACCGAGGAGCCATGGAGAAGAGCACTAGAAGACCCGAAGGACTCGATCTTGGAGGTATAAACAACTCACCGAGTAGTTAAACCTCCTAAATAGATTAGCTAGTTAAGGCTTTAGTAAAGATCCTGGAATTTAGCCGGTGTTGCGTAGTCAAATATTTATCGTTTTTGAAAATTCTTCCTCCCTGCGAACCGCGAGGTGTGCGACATCGGCTTACAGTGGTATCAGAGACTACAAAACCTTAACTAGATAGTTAGCAAAGTGTTAGAAATTCGATCGACGAAGAAATCCAAAAATCACGTCCGAAATGCACGTTTTCTGTCGATTTTCAAAACAGGTCCAAAAATATTTTCAGGGGCCTTAAAAATACGTGCTGGGTTTTCTTAGAAAGCAGAAGAAATTTGGGCTCCTGAATCGGTAAGACCGCCGCGGAACGGCGGTAGAACAGAGCGTTCTGCCGCCGTTCCGTGGCAGAGTCAACCTCGACTCGGTCTAAATTTTTTCTGTTGTTCTATTTTGGTGATTTGTGATATTTGGGATATTTTGGTTCTGCCCAGGATCTTTTGTGTACAATATTGTACGTAGGGTAGACTCAAATTTGGTTTATCGATCGAAATTCTAAGTACTTTCGCTAATCGAGTTTTCTGTGTTTGATATATGTGTTGAACGTCGGCTAATCGCTATACGTCGATTAGTGGGGGTTGCATATATCTGTGATGTGATCTGTGATGGTTTATGTATATGAATTTTATTGGATCGTCGTGAGTGGATAGCCGGGGGATGTGAGAAGTGTGTTTTCTTTTCTTTCATTCATGTAATTTGTAAAGGTGATGTAATATTATTTTGCGGGGCACATCCGGGTTGAGGTTGTAGCCACCGATGTATATTATTTCTTTTTACTGTTTCTGCTCTTAGGATAGACCCAAGGTGAGGTGCACAAACTACCGGGTTCTTTGAAGTGCCGAGTGGCCTACTCATTTTACTGAGGGAGATTGCTTCACTTCGGGAATTTGGCGGGTAGTTTGCCGCACCCGTAGGGGTCTGGGGTGGGGTTTGGCTATTCATCACGACCATGGAATCCGTCTTTCGTTACAGGCTTAAACGAAACGCGGAATTCCTAGTATATCCAATATATTCGTCTGTGATCTGGAATCTCTATTATTGCGTGAGACGAATGGCTATATATATATATATATATATATATATATATATATATATATAAACATTGCTTATGTTTTGCACCCACGCTAGTTCAGCCCCCATTCTGCCGGTAGTTATGTATCCTAACGGTGCATGTTGGGGCCCCATGGCGAATGCGGATGGCATAAGCGTACATTGTATTGTTGTTTCTTTTGCTACAATGATGGGTTGTAAATGATGGGACCGTATTAACATTGATTAATGCAAAGATAAAACAAACCAAAGCTTAATCGTTGGAACAATTTATAACCACTCGGTTTTCTTCAAAAAGCAATTTTAAATGTGGAGCCTAAGCCACTCCTTTTAAAAAGCTATCATGGTTCCTTCGACTATATCAAGTTCACCGCGTTCACGGTTTTGCCAAAACCATCCGTAGCCCTCCGTCATTTCATATGAATATTCAGTAGTATTCAAGCTATGTATTTTGACCTTCGTCAAGGCATAGTGATTTGTAGCTGCTGGGTATTCATATGTAGCATAGATAGATGCGTTGGTTTGGGATAGTCATACTATTTTGTTGGCCTTCGTTAAGGGTTTGTACGGGTGGGTTCAAATTAACCTGGATAATGATAGGTAGAACTTGACATGTGACTTATGATATGTCGACCTTCGTCAAGGTCATAAGAGTATGGGGCAAAAATCTACATCGAGAGTTTCTAAGATACTGAAACTTGCTAGTGTTGCATACCATTAGGAGTGTGATAATCATGGTAGGCTTCCTTCTTGGTTATCACACAATGATATTTGGATCCCGGTCCTACTGTGAGTATGCGCTACTCTTCGGGAGATTTTTCACTAAACGATCAATGCTATAAACCAAGTAGATGTCTAGAACGGTGTTAGAGAGGCTACGCCTCCAGGGAAAAAAGGTTATGTAATTAAGGAACTTCGCGAAAACATTGGAAAACCTCCCTCGATGTACCGACACCAGCCTGGCCGAAAGGTTAAGCAAGAATTGTAAAAGTGAGATTAATCCTGACTAATTCTTCTTTTATGGTTTGAGGAAGGATTCGAGGAAACGGTGGGAGCCATCATGTTTAGATAAACTAATAACCAATCTAAGCTTGCAAGAGCACCATGCTAAGTGTTTCTTCTTTCTCTCCTAATTGCAGCAACCACAATGACCGGACATAGGTTATTAGATAATAAATTGACTGGGCTAAACTATATTGATTGGCTAAGGTATGCCCAGATCGCACTTACCCATGACAAGCTGGACTACCTCTTTACTATAAAACCGCCCGCCGACCCAGGTCCAGATTCCACCGTCGCGGATGTTGATATCCGTCAGACATGGGAAAAGGATTTTGCGAGAGCCAAGTGCCTCATGTTAGCCTCAATGGATAGTAAACACCGGAGGCAGTACGAGAAGATGGACTTAGCTTCCATCTTCCTATATACCAAAGTTTTATAAGGAGAGCAATCTCGTATCGCAAGATATGAGACCTCGAAGATATTGTTTCAAGCGAGATTGGCTGTCGGGTCATCTGTAGGGGACCATGTCCTTATGATGATTAGCTATTTTGAAAATCTCATGGACCATGGGACCATGTTGGAGAACGAGTTATGTATTGACTTGATTTTAGAGTCCCTACCTTCTACTTACGCCCAATTTATCTTGAATTGCAAAATTCAAGGGAAGGAAGTTATACTTCCAAGTCTCCTCAACTTATTGAGGAGCTCAGAAGGCATCCTGAAAGAATCCGAGACACCCGCTCTGCTTATTTAGGGAATCTTCCTCTTCTAGATCTAAGGAGAAAGCCAAATGAGAGAAGAAGAAGGCCTCCACCAAGCCGATAAGCGGTGTCAGTAAGGTAGAGGAAAAGGACAGGGCAAAAGTTTCGGGACTATTAGTAGGAAAGGAGGCATGTCTTTGTAGTCATGGGAAAGCGCATTAGGACTGCAGGGCTTGGAAAGCCAGAAGCCAAGATTCGAAACACGTTGTGGCTTCAGCTTCGAGTGTGTTTGTAATTGAAAATTGTCTATCCATTAACTCTACTTCCTGGGTACTAGATACCGGATCAGAATCTCATATCTATAATTCATTACAGGCTTTCAGAAACCTAGAGTTATCAAGGCAGGTGATATGACTCTCTGAGTTACTAATGGAATGAGCGCGGACGCTGAATCCGTAGGGGAATATCACCTAGGATTGACAAGTGAGCAGATATTGATTCTACGTAACTATTTGTATGTATCTAGTTTGACCTGTAATATCATATCTGTATCTTTGCTTTCTAAAGAAGGATATGATTTACATGTGTAAGCGATGTAGTACACATCCACCTAAATCAAAATTTGATTGGGTCAGGTACATTAGATAATGGAAAATACATACTTAATCAAGCTCAGGTTTTCAGTATCCAGAACATACTTAAAAGAATGTCTTCGGAATTAAATCAGGCTTTCTTATGGTATTGTAGACTCGGTCACATCAATGAAACACGATTGACAAAGTTACATAAGGTGGGATACTTGTATCCGTTCGAATATCAGTCCTATGTAACTTGTCAATCATGTCTGAAAGGAAAGAAGACAAAGCCTCAGTTCACTGGACACGGAGTAAGAGTGAGAAAGATCTTGGGACTCATACACAGCGACGTGTGTGGTCCAATGTCTACACATGTAAGAAGCGGTTATTCTTACTTCATTACTTTTACGGACGATTTCTCAAGGTATGGACATGTATTCTTGATGAAACATAAATCCGAGGCCTTTGAGAAATTCCAGGAATATAAGAATGAAGTGGAAAAACAAACCGGCAAAAGTATCAAAACACTGAGATCTGATCGAGGTGGTGAATACTTAAGTGCCGAGTTCCTAGACTACTTAAAAAAGAATGGAATTCTCTTTCAGCTTACTCCTCCATACACACCTCAACACAACGGTGTATCAGAAAGGCGGAACAGAACCCTATTGGATATGGTTCGTTTCATGATGAGTAGTGTTGAGTTACCGCGATCCTTCTGGGGCTATACACTGGAATCAGCTGCATATCTTTTGAACAAGGTTCCTACTAAGTTAGTGCCTACCACACTATATCAGATGTGGAGTGGGAAGATACCCTATCTTAAGTACCTTAAGACATGGGGATGTCCAGCTTTTGTAAAAAAGCAGCATGCGGACAAGCTCGAGGCACGCTCGGTATTTTGTAAGTTTGTGGGATACCCAAAAAACTCCAGGGGGTATCTTTTCTATTATGCAGAGGAACAAAAAGTATTTGTTTATCAGCATGCCCACTTCTTGGAAACTCAATTTTTAGAAAATGGGATAAGTGAGAGCGCAATAGAACTGGAAGAAATTTCAGAACCGCAGGCTATTACTGAAAGCATGGTAGAGCCAGAAGTTTCGAAAGAACCGGACATCCCCGCGCCACTCCGCAGTACTACTAGGCAGTTTCATCCGCCCGAGAGATACTACGGTTTTCTCATAGACGGGGATAGTGAGGATTGCATCATCGACGATGATGAGCCAACTAGCTTCCAGCAAGCCATTAAGAGCAGATACTCGGTAAAATGGCTGGATGCAATGCGGACCGAAATAGAGTCCATGTACACCAACAAAGTATGGACTTTGGAATTTTCTCCAAAAAGGGTAAAACCCGTAGGCTGCAAATGGATCTTCAGAAAGAAGATGGGTGTAGATGGACAGGTTGAAACCTATAAGGCTAGACTTGTTGCCAAAGGTTTTTGTCAAAGACCTGATTTGGACTATGATGAAACCTTTTCTCCAGTGGGTATGCTCAAATACATTCAGATTCTTCTTGCCAATGCTGCCTTCCACGACTATGAGATCTGGCAGATGGACGTAAAGACCATTTTTCTGAATGGAAATTTAGAAGAGTGAATCTATATAGATCAGCCAGAGGGTTTCATTCAGAGTGGGAGCAGTGGGAAAGTGTGCAAGTTGCTTAAGTCCATTTATGCACTAAAGCAGGTAACGCGGAGTTGGAACATCTGTTTTGATGAGACGGTCGGGGAATTCGACTTTATCAAAAATCCAGATGAACCATGCATATATAGTAAAATTGTAGCGAGAATTGTGGTATTCCTCGTCTTATACGTGGATGACATTCTCTTGATACGAAATGACATTCCTATGCTATAATCAGTCAAGGGATTCTTGTCACAAAGGTTCTCCATGAAGGACCTGGATGATGCCTCCTACATTCTGGGGATCTAGATCTATCGTGACAGATATAAACAGATGTTGGGACTTTCACAGTCAAGGTATATCAACACCATATTGAAGAGATTCAGTATGGAAGATTCAGAGCGCGGTAATCTACTGGCTTGTCACGGAATCACCATTTCCAAAGAGATGTCTCCCAAGACTGATTTGGAAAGGACTCGCATGTCTACTATACCCTACGCATCTGCGGCAGGCTCTATAATGTATGCGATATTATGTACCAGACCAGATGTAGCATACGCCCTGAGCGTTGTAAGCCGGTATCAGTCAAACCCAGGGGAGAAACACTAGATAGCAGTAAAGAACATTCTCAAGTACCTGAAAAGGACTAAGGAGATGTTCTTAGTGTACGGTGGGGAAGACCTCCAGATTGAGGCCTTCACCGACTCCAGCTTCCAGAGTGACAAGGACGACTCTAATTCCATATTAGGTCATGTCTTTGCCCTCAACGGAGGGACGGTTGTTTGGAAGAGCTCCAAGCAGAACACCGTTGCTGACTCGATTATGGAAGCGGAGTATATTGCTGCCTGTGATGCTGCAAAGGAAGTCTTCTGGATCAGGAAATTCGTGACAGAGCTTCTGGTGGTTCCATCAATTGTTGATCCAATACCGATGTATTATGACAACAACGATGCTATAGCTTTGGCGAAGGAACCAAGGTCCCATCAGAAGTCCAGACACATCCTGATGCGGTTCCACCTGATCAGGGAGATCATTGATCGACGGGAGATCGAGGTGCGGAGAGTAGAGACAGAGAACAAAACTGCAGATCCACTCACAAAAGTCATCCCTCAGACACAGTTTGAGCGGCTAATCAAGATGATAGGTCTGCGATATGCCAAAACATGGCCTTGGTACAAGTGGAAGATTGTTAGTGATATATGCCCTAGAGGCCATTATTTATCATACTGGTGTTGGAGATAGTGCCCTCATAGTCAATTATTGGATCGCAGGTACGTGATTGCAATGATTGCGAAGGACCTATACCGGTAGGACAGTCTTACTCGAGATGATAGTATGCTATCTGGTTTGCCTTTATCAGTCGTGTACATGTTCAGGTGACTGATTACATGTTACACTTTGATAGAGCCATTAGGATCTTGCTTTACCACCAACAGTATGATGGCGATCATATACGTGAGAGTTGGGTGGTTTATATGCATATCCTTAATTGTGGTCCCTAGTCGTGGGAGTTTCGAAACAGGGCATCGATACTCCGGAGTAGACTAGTGTATACAGTCGAGACCCCGACGAGGGGCGGTGGCCGGTCTCACAAGCCACTGGTGTCAGTTGGATCACCTAAGATGTATACAGGTGCTCATTGGGTTATGAGTACACCGGACAGGACTCGCCAGGAACCTACTAGTTGGTATTATACCTATCGTCAGATAGCAGTTTCCTGGTGACATGTGTACAGGTTAGTTCATCGACCTGAGGTCGTCATTTGTCTCGTGTGAGTTCCCACTGTGCTTTGATTACTACCCTACCACGGCTCAAAGGAGTCGTGCAAACAGGTAGCTTTTGTCTCTCCCGGTATTGGGGGCGAGATCGTGCTGTGTCTAGGAGAGCCATTACACAAAGCTCACGGCCGTGGCAGGAGATTTACTGGTAGGTACTCCAGTAGTATCTCAGGGTGTTATTGGGCTACACTCCGACACGACTTATACTGCTATTGGGGGTCTGACGTTACTAGCCCCCTAGGCAGATATGCGATACTCATAGACGAACGGACCGGACTGTATATACATTGTCACTGTTAGGCTCAGTAGGGTTTCTGGATGAGTTCGCTCTTCAGCCTCCCTTGAGGTCAGTCCATGGGCAGCCGTTACGCATTGCTAGTGCCGCTGACGGTTTGTGGTTAAACCCACTGCCAGGGTACTGACGAGTCATTAGAGTCCCCCACAGACAGTTTCCCAAGTTCGAGCGAAACGTTGTAGAGGCCGTATGGTTTTATGGCAGGGTTCGGAAAATGCACGTGCGTTTACGCACGTGTCAGTTTTCGGGCAGTTGATACTGGTCGGTTTTGGTTTAAGCCGGATCCGAGTATTATATTGAGTAGGTATAATATCTTTGTCTCAGCTGCATTTGTATTCGGTCGTAATACAAATGCGGGTATTTTTATACAGTTACGGGGTTATCCTGAAAGTCGTTTCAGGATCACTTTTGGAAGTTGCCAGTTTCCAGTTTTCTATCAGCCGTCTTTTAACATTCGGTTAAAGACGGATTTGTCTTTTCTTGAGATGAGTGTGGAAGCTTCTAGAAGGTTCTAGATATGGTGAGGTGTCTTGTGACTCATTTGTGCTTTTTAATAATTCTATTAATGCATGATGACTAGGTTATTAGATTCATTGTATGCATTATTGGCTTTTAGTGACTCATGCTTCCATTTATGATCAAGATAAGCTTCTTCCTCTTATGGTTACCTCCCCCTCCTCCTACACTCACCCCCCACTCCAATAAGTGGCCGGCCCCCTTCTCTCTCTCATTCACTTGATGTTTCATTTGTAGAAAAGATTATGATAGTATTTGGGGTGCATGGAAATTTCATTGCCTTTTTCATTCCATCACCCGATCCGAGTGGCAACTTCATTAACCAATCGTCCACGGTTTTGGACGAAGTGAGACAAAGTCATCTACTCATTCTCTACATCATTCTTGGTCGTCTCTTTTACCAAACTTGACGACCGAGTTGCCTCGAGTCAGAGGCGGGAGCCCGTTTAAAGAATCAGTGATGTGGTGCCACCTAGACGAGCATATTGGAGATCGATGAGATCGGAGCAGCCGCAACGGAGCGTGGGATGATGGTTAAAGAACGAAGGACTCGGATCGTTCGGTATAACCTTTCTACACTCTTTACAGTTTGTTAGTTTAGCAATAATGACAGATCCGGGTTAAAGTACACGATAGCGCCAGTTAAAAGTTTTTTGTTCCGCATTTGGCGTCTGTAGACGGCCGGGGCGCTAGCGTAGACTTACAGTAGTATCAGAGCCTAACCATTTTGCTATACTAACTTGTGCTAACGCGTTTAAAACATCGATCGAACCGGAAATCAAAAACCGCATTTTTCAATTTGACAGTTTCTGTTGATTTTAAATGGTGTCCTAAAAATATTCCACATATCACAGAAATCTGTGCAGGGTTTTATAAGAGCACCGACAAAATTTGGGCACGTGATTCCACCAAACCGCCGCGGAAACGCGGCCAAACCCATGGTTTTGCCGCGCATCCGCGGCCACTTGGTGAGATCATGCTCCCAAATTTGTACAGTGTGTTCTCCTCTGGAAATTGGGGTTTTTGGAATATATCTTTTGGGCCCAGATTTTGTTACTGTTCAGCAGATATGCGTGGGGCCCACTTTGTGATATTTTGTCGATCGAAATTTAAACATGTTAGTTTACAGTGCTTACATTATATCTCCGACCGGGAATGTCATTTGATCGGTAAACCGCGTCTGATTGCTATAGTTCCTTTAGATGGGTTTGCGAACGTGACATTCGCGTTGATGTTCTGTGTTGTGCTGTGATGTTGCGGATTTGTCGTGGTGGATAGCAGTGTGCAATGGTAGTGCAGTTTGGATTTATTTGTACTTTTGATATTGCAGGGCGAGCGTCCAACTTGTGGACTGCCGTCACTGCCTGTTGTATAATATTCTTTTGGGGCACGACCAGGTTGCGGTCGATGTACCTGTTGTACTATTTTTCATTACTGTACTAGGTTTTACCCCACGACGGAGTGCACGGATAGCCGGGTTCTGGAGGGAAACGGGTCCGCATCTCATGGCTTTGAGAGGCAGAGGGGTCCCACTCTAGAATTGGCAGACTGTTCGCCGCACTCGTAGGGGGTACAGGTTGACCCAAGGAGGGGTGCCCAAGATTACCGGATTCCGTGAAGTGCTGGGTGGTCCATTCACTTTGCTGTAAGGGGCTGCCTCGCTTCAGGTTTTGGCGGGTAACTTGCTGCACCCGTAGGGGTCTAGGTTTCATTGCACAGGCTATCCACACGACAGGGGAACGTCGGGTGTCAGCAGCGGCTCTGTGAAACCCGGGGATCCCAGATTATCTGTATTGTTCTGTGATGCTTATTACTTTTCTGTAATGTTGCATATTATCACGCCTGGAGCGATTATTGTATATTGGTTTATATACTATTAGATGTTGTATATGTTTTACACCCGCGCTAGTCCAGTCCCCGCTCTGTCGTTAGTTAAGTAACCTAACGGGTGATGACGGGACCCAGTGACGAATGCGGATGGCATATACGTACATTTTATTTTCGTTCTTTTCTGGTGTGATCGATTGATGGGACTGCGTTGATTCTGATCAATGCAAAGTAAAGCAAACCTGTTTATAGTTGTTGGAACAAATTTAAAAAGTGTTATTGCAAAGACGTTTCCTTTTGTTTTACATAGCGGTATTCAGTGGAATATCCTGCACCTCATTCGACGGGGCAAGGGCCGATATCCCTTCACCGGGACTGACCCCTTGGGCAAAAGTTTGCGTCAGGGTAATAACTTCACTATAGTCGATTACATGTTGCTTTGCATAGCGGTATTCAGTGGAATATCCTGCACCTCATTCCACGAGGAAAGAGCCGAGATCCCTTCATCGGGAATGACCTCTTTAGCAAAAGGTTTTCGCCACTATATTTTTATAAAAAGCTATCAGGTTCCTTCAACGAGATCAAGTTCATTACGTTAAAGGGTTTTCGCCAAAAACCAGCCGTAGCCCTCCGTCATTTCATGTGAATGGTCAGTAGTATTCAAGCTATGTTGGTCTGGCCCTTAGCTAGGACATAGTGATTGGTAGCTGCTGGGGTGTTCATATGTTGCATAGATAGATGCGTTGGTTTGGGACAGTCGTACAGCCTTGTTGGCCCTTAGTCAAGGGCGAGTACGGGTGGGTTCAAATTAACAAGATAATGATGGGAAGAACTTGACATGTGACTTATGATGGGTTGGCCCTTAGTCACGATCATAAGAGCATGGGGTATAAATCTTATCGGGAGTTTCTAAAGAAACTGAAACTTGCCAGGCATGCGCATACCTTCTGGAGTTTGATAACGCGAGTGGATTCCGTCACGTTATCATGCGATGAGAGTTGGATCCCGATTCCCACTGATGAGTTGGTTTACTCTTCGGGTGATCCCGATTGATTCTTCTTTCAGGTTTGGAGGAGAATTTGACAGGACAGTGGGAGGTTTCCGGATTAGATAAAGTGATAACCATTCTGATCTAGGTTAGAGTGCACGCAGAGTGTTTCTTTTCTCTCTCTCTTTGGCAGCGACCTTTGACCGACCCTAGACTATGACTCAGGAACCAAGTTGACCGAACCTTCTTAAAATACTGGCTTTTGGATTGTCTATGTTGCATAAGTCATTGCCACTCCTTCTTTTACCCTTTGCATTTCTCAGAACACCCCGTATTACTACGGACATCCACTTCCATTGGATAGATCCATCGTATGGTTATATACGAACTCGAAGGGACTTCTTCGAGGATGGATCCAGGTTCAAGAGAAATAGAATTGGTTTATTCAGTTGTCTTTTATTATCACCTTCTCTCAGGTTGCGAGGGCTCCTTGGTTTAGGAGAGTACACCTATTACGCTTATTGGATAGTCTTATTCCAAACCATAGGCAGGTGCCGAAGGGTAGGGAATGAAGAAAACCAATTAGCCTAAGTAGGGTGTGCAGAAGGTAATATGTAAAGACAAAATAAAGGGATTAGAAAGAGGGCAAAGTAAATTGCGATTGATATCATTCACGACCAAACCGCGTACTTCATCGCCACTACTATTTCACCTTTAAAAGAATAAGGTATTATTCAGCTGTCTTTTATCATCACCTTCTCTCAAGACGTGAGTACTCCTTAGTTTAGGAGGGTACACCTATTATGCTTACTGGATAGTCTTCTTCCAAACCATAGGCTGGTGCCGAACGGTAGGGAAGGAAGAAAACCATTTAGCCTAACGAAGGTGTACAGAAGGTAACGACTAAAGACAAATAAAGGGATTTGGAGAGATGGCAATAAAATATACAGTTGAAGTCATGAATTGGATTATGGAAAAGGCATTGCTATGAATACCAAGATACTCCTACGAAACATTTTTCATGTTTCAGTGCATTGTTAAAGAAAAACTGTTTTCCCGATTAGACACTTACTCCAAGGGTATGTATTTACCAGGTTTCATTCTCATATCTGTATGGTTTTACAGATGATGAGTGGGAGTAAGATATTGGGAATTAGGTGATCATCCTCATTATATCGGAATTCGTTGTAACTGGTGATATTTGAGGAAATCGCCAGGGTACAGTTTCCAACCTACGACGCACAGGTTTAGAGTTGTTCAACTCAGCGGACTTATACAGAGTATTGTATGTTGTCCAAGTGTCCATCAGGACAAAGGGGTAGGTCCTCGTACTATGTTCTGTTTACTTATAACTTCTCTAGTATTTAGACAAGTGTTTCGTAGAAATACATGGTCTAAGTTTTGAGAAGTTGTGGGTATAAGAATAAAGTAGAGAACCAGGTATCACAAGTATCGGGATTCTTCAAAGAGATCGAAGATGTAGATTCTTGTGATTGGTATTCAGATGATAGTGATGGTTTTGAGAAACGTGTTTCTCTTTCAGGTTACTCATAATTGGATGGATTCCTAAGTTGAGTAATGCTGATTAGCCTCTTTCCATTAATTTGATATGCACTGGAGACAGCTGCATGGTTTGAATATGGTTCCAATTAAATAAGTGCCAAAGTTTCTGTATTGGATATAGAATGGATCGTATCTTAAAAGATGTTAAGGTACGGGGAGTTGTCCAGCTTATGCTTAAAACCAGACTCTGGATAACTCAGGGCACGTTTCTGTAATGGCTGTTTGTGGGTTGATCCTGGCTACGACGAGGGTTGATATTCTACCATTTGAAAGATCAATAGTGATATTGTTCTTGACTCGCCACAGTTTTAGTAAAATGGATCTTTTTCAGAAAACAGTAGTGGGAGTATGGTAGAACTGGAAGTGATTCCAGAACCGTGAACGATTACGGAAAATTTAATAGGACCTATATATTCAATCGGGTTTGACATTCCATTAGCCACTCCGCAGATATGGTGGGTAACCTCAGACACCCGAGAGGTACTTCGGTAGGCTCAAGGACAGTGACAGGGAGGTTCTTATCTACCCAGACTTGACACTACTGTTGTTCCAGGTTATGAGACCCGGTAGGAGGGTTGTCGTAGTCAGTGGGAGCAGCGGAAGCATGGTGGGCAAGTAGCTTATGTCTATTTATAGACTAGAGCAGTCATAGCGGAGATAGATCATCTAGTTTTGATGTGAAAGTCATGGGTTTGACTTCAATCAGAATAGGGGATGGATCTGTTAAGAAGGTAGTAGGGTGTGATGTCATAGTATTTGGATGACATACACAGAGTAGGAAGTAAAATTCCTATACTACGATCGGTTGTACTGTGGTCGTCATACAGTTGTTTCTCCAGACAGGATATGGATATAATATCAGACATTATGGTTTCTGGATCTATGGTTTTAGATCTGGATTTGGGTAGTTTCCCAATGTGGGTACTTTGACAGTATTCTAATGGTTTTTAGAATAGACGACTCCTAGCATGGTGGTGTACCTGCAGGTGATGGAGTCACCCTCGCTAAAGGTGTCGTATAGACTAAATGGGAGAGGGATGTGCATGATTGACAGATCACTTGCTTAGGCAATTGAGTCAATCATGAGATGTCAAGTACCACACCAGATGTTGTTTTTGCACTAGATGCAATAAGTTTGTATTAATCCAATCCTGGAGAAACATAAGGAAGCAGTTTTAGAACATAAGTACATGTTCTACGGATTTGATGACGGCAGCCTCCTTCGGGAGACGATTATCATTCCAGGCTTCAAAGGTGACATGGTTGACAGAGTGATTGTCAGAGTTATAGTTTTCCCTCTGATGAGGAACAGTATTATGGACAGGTGGTCCAAGAGGATACTGTGGGTGGCATGGTGCCCGATACTGATTAGGTTCAGTGATCGATACAGTCTAAGAAGTTTGGATTTGGAGTTCATTTATGAACTAGGTCCCATCAGATATCCAGACATATTCTAAGACAGGTATTACTCGATTCGGGAGATGGCTTTCTCCGCGAACTTGAGATTAAGAGAGATATAGAAAGAAACATCTAGGCGGATCCACTCACTGAGGCTATTTCTCGAACACAATAGTTTTAAAAACGTGCTTTGTGAAACTGATTAGTAGAGGAGTTGGATGTTCGGTTTCACACGGGCTGTGAGTAGTCGACATTGCAATAATTAGCCTTGAGTGCAAGTGGGAGATTGTTGGAGATAGTGCCCTCATAGTCAATTATTGGATCGCAGGTACGTGATTGCAATGATTGCGGAGGACCTATACCGGTAGGACAGTCTTACTCGAGATGATAGTATGCTATCTGGTTTGCCTTTATCAGTCGTGTACATGTTCAGGTGACTGATTACATGTTACACTTTGATAGAGCCCTTAGGATCTTGCTTTACCACCAACAGTATGATGGCGATCATATACGTGAGAGTTGGGTGGTTTATATGCATATCCTTAATTGTGGTCCCTAGTCGTGGGAGTTTCGAGACAGGGCATCGATACTCCGGAGTAGACTAGTGTATACAGTCGAGACCCCGACGAGGGGCGGTGGCCGGTCTCACAAGCCACTGGTGTCAGTTGGATCAACTAAGATGTATACAGGTGCTCATTGGGTTATGAGTACACCGGACAGGACTCGCCGGGAATCTGCTAGTTAGTACTATATCTATCGTCAGATAGCAGTTCCCTGGTGACATGTGTACAGGTTAGTTCATCGACCTGAGGTCGTCATTTGTCTCGTGTGAGTTCCCACTGTGCTTTGATTTCTACCCTACCACGGCTCAAAGGAGTCGTGCAAACAGGTAGCTTTTGGGTACAGTCCCGAGCCATATGGAGGCACGTGAGCGGATCGGCAGGAGATTCGTCTCTCCCGGTATTGGGGGCGAGATCGTGCTGTGTCTAGGAGAGTCATTACACAAAGCCCACGGCTATGGCAGGAGATTTACTGGTAGGTACTCCAGTAGTATCTCAGGGTGTTATTGGGCTACACTCCGACATGACTTATACTGCTATTGGGGGTCTGACGTTACTAGCCCCCTAGGCAGATATGCGATACTCATAGACGAACGGACTGGACTGTATATACATTGTCACTGTTAGGCTCAGTAGGGTTTCTGGATGAGTTCGCTCTTCAGCCTCCCTTGAGGTCAGTCCATGGGCAGCCGTTACGCATTACTAGTGCCGCTGACGGTTTGTGGTTAAACCCACTGCCAGGGTACTGACGAGTCATTAGAGTCCCCCACAGACAGTTTCCCAAGTTTGGGCGAAACGTTGTAGAGGACGTATGGTTTTATGGCAGGGTTCGGAAAATGCACGTGCGTTTACGCACGTGTCAGTTTTCGGGCAGTTGATACTGGTCGGCTTTGGTTTAAGCCGGATCCGAGTATTATATTGAGTAGGTATAATATCTTTGTCTCAGCTGCATTTGTATTCGGTCGTAATACAAATGCGGGTATTTTTATACAGTTACGGGGTTATCCTGAAAGTCGTTTCAGGATCACTTTTGGAAGTTGCCAGTTTCCAGTTTTCTATCAGCCGTCTTTTAACATTCGGTTAAAGACGGATTTGTCTTTTCTTGAGATGAGTGTGGAAGCTTCTAGAAGGTTCTAGATATGGTGAGGTGTCTTGTGACTCATTTGTGCTTTTTAATAATTCTATTAATGCATGATGACTAGATTATTAGATTCATTGTATGCATTAATGGCTTTTAGTGACTCATGCTTCCATTTATGATCAAGATAAGCTTCTTCCTCTTATGGTTACCTCCCCCTCCTCCTACACTCACCTCCCCACTCCAATAAGTGGCCGGCGCCCTCCTCTCTCTCATTCACTTGATGTTTCATTTGTAGAAAAGATTATGATAGTATTTGGGGTGCATGGAAATTTCATTGCCTTTTTCATTCCATCACCCGATCCGAGTGGCAACTTCATTAACCAATCGTCCACGGTTTTGGACGAAGTGAGACAAAGTCATCTACTCATTCTCTACATCATTCTTGGTCGTCTCTTTTAGCAAACTTGACGACCGAGTTGCCTCGAGTCAGAGGCGGGAGCCCGTTTAAAGAATCAGTGATGTGGTGCCACCTAGACGAGCATATTGGAGATCGATGAGATCGGAGCAGCCGCAACGGAGCGTGGGATGATGGTTAAAGAACGAAGGACTCGGATCGTTCGGTATAACCTTTCTACACTCTTTACAGTTTGTTAGTTTAGCAATAATGGCAGATCCGGGTTAAAGTACACGATGGCGCCAGTTAAAAGTTTTTTGTTCCGCATTTGGCGTCTGTAGACGGCCGGGGCGCTAGCGTAGACTTACAACTGGATTGTATATTACATATTGGATGCTTGGGATATTTCACAGTTATAATAACAGTCTTGCTCAAAATGGTAGTATGCTACCTGGTTTGATTCTACCTCAATATGTGCATGTGTTTCTTTTAGCATATCGCTTATACATATTGGTACAGCCCTTAGGATCTTTGCTTGACTACTTGCGTTGTGATGGCAGTCATACTCATGAGGGCTGGGTAGTCTATAGGCACATCCTTACAGGTCCCTAGTCGTTGGATTATCGAGACAGGTCATCGATACTCCGGAGTAGACTAGTGTATATGTTTCTCATCCAAGCAGGGGATATGGTCTATCCCACATCCATTATTACGACGTACTAGAGATAGTATGCAGGTGCTCACTTGGTTATAAGTTACACTGGACAGGACTCGTCGGGAACTGCTGGTTGGTATTATATCTATCGTCAGGTAGCAGTTCCCAGGTGGCATGAGTACAGCTTAGTCCGTTGACTTGCCATCGCTACTTCGTCTAGAGTGTGTTCCCACTGCACTTTGATTACTACCCTACCACGCTCAAAAGAGTCATGCAAACAGGTAGTAGTTAGGTGTAGTCCCGAAGCACTTGGAGACAGTAGTGATCAGATAGGATTCGTCTCTCCCGGTATTGGGGGTTGATATCGTGCAGTGTTCGGAAAGCTATTACACAAATTCCCTGGCCAGGGCAATCGAGAAATACCGGTAAGGTACTCCAGTAGTTTCTCATGGCGTATTGGACTCTCCTCCGGCACGACTTATCACGTTGTTAGGGGTCTGACGTTTACCATCCTCCTAGGAGGATATGCGAGTATCTCAGACGAACAGACCGGACTATACGGAGATTGTCACAGATAGGCTCAGTAAGAGTTCGGATGAGCTTGCTCATCATCCTTCTTATCGACAGATCCTGGGTGGCTGTTACGTGCAGCTAGTACCGCTGACGGCTTGTGGTTAAACCCACTGCCAGCGTACTGTCGAGTCTTCAGAGTCCCACAAAGAGGGTTTCCCTGTTTCTGGCAATTGATGTAGACGCTATATAGTTTTACAGCAGGGCTTCGATCACATATGTGTACTTGTACACGGATGCTGATCGGGCGGACGATACTAGTAGGCTTTGGTTTAAGCCGGATCCTAGTATTGTATTATTGGATTGTTTCGTCTTAGTGTATCCGTATTTTTCGGAATACGGATACGGGTATGGATATATAGTGAGGGGCATTCTTGTAATTTGTCAAGGCATTCTTCTAGAATGAGCCACCTCATTATTTAGTTTTATCTATTTTCTTAATGGATTAATGAGATGGAAATGGAGGAGACTTTGCAAGCATGGTGTAAAGAATGGCCATGGATTATTTTATTTGGTCTTGTCTCACTATTCAAGCATGGGTGCTTTATTCTATTGTGTTTTATTGCATGCTTGAATAATTGAGCTCATATACTTAGCCATTCTCTGCACTTAGCTTTTGATGGTTGTTCATTTTTCTTCTCCTCATTCTCTCTCTTGGTTTCTCCATCTCCTTCTTCCTCAAGACTAAACCCTAATCCTTCACATGTGTTGTGAGCCATAGGGTTTAGTGAGACACTACAATCCTTTAGCATTCTCTACATCTCCTAGGCTAGTTGGATTAGCAAACCATCTACCCTAGTTACCTCATATAGAGGTTGGAGCTTGAAGCACATTCTCTCGTAGTGGATCATCTTTGACGCAAGGAGGCCGATGGAGCTTTCTTCATCCGATCACCGAGGAGCCATGGAGAGGAGCACTAGAAGACCCGAAGGGCTCGATCTTGGAGGTATAACCATCTCACCGAGTAGTTAAAACTTCTAGATAGATTAGCTAGTTAAGGCTTTAGTAAAGATCCTGGAGTTTAGCCGGTGTTGCGTAGTCAAATATTTATCGTTTTTGAAAATTCCGCCTCCCCGTGAATCGCAGGGTGCGCAACATCGGCTTACAGTAGCACACTACCATATTGAGCAAGACTGTCATAAAATCCGTGTATATCCTAAGCTTCCAAAATGTAATATACAAACTAGTACTATATAATAATGGCCTCTAGGGCATATATCACTAACAATCTCCCAATTGCACTACGGCCATGTGTTGGCTTATCGCAGACCTATCATCTCGAATAGCTTCTTGAACTGCGTCTGAGGGATAACCTTTGTGAGTGGATCTACATTGTTGTTCTCCATATCAACTCTCCATACCTCTATCTCCCGGCGATCCACGATCTCCCTGATCAGGTGATACCGCCTCAAGGTATGTCTGGACTTCTGATGGGACCTGGGTTCTTTCGGTAAAACTATAGCCCCATTGTTGTCATAATACAGAGGTATTGGATCAATAATGGACGGAACCACCTGAAGTTCTGTTAAGAACTTCCTCATCCAGACAGCTTCTTTTGCGGCGTCATATGCGGAGATATACTCCGCTTCCATCGTCGAGTCAACAACAGTGTCCTGCTTGGAGCTCTTCCAACAGACTGCCCCTCTATTGAGGGTAAAGACATAACCCGGCATGGACTTGGAGTCATCCTTGTCACTCTGCAAGCTGGAGTCAGCAAAAGTCTCGATCTAGAGGTCTTTTCCGCCTTACACCAAGAAAATCTCCTTAATCATTCTCAGGTACTTGAAAATGTTCTTTACTGCTATCCAGTGTTTCTCCCCAGGGTTTGACTGATACCGGCTTACCACGCTTAGTGCGTAAGTAACATCTGGTCTGGTACACAACATCGCATACATTATAGAGCCTACAGCAGAAGCGTAGGGTATAGTTGACATTCGATCCCTTTCCAAATCAGTCTTGGGAGACATTTCTTTGGAGAGGGTGATTCCATGACAAGCCGGTAGATT
This sequence comes from Agapanthus africanus, assembly GCA_030015575.1. Taxonomy (NCBI): domain Eukaryota; kingdom Viridiplantae; phylum Streptophyta; class Magnoliopsida; order Asparagales; family Amaryllidaceae; genus Agapanthus; species Agapanthus africanus. The sequence continues at coordinate 355,404,071 of CM057349.1, read as the reverse complement.
ACCGTGTTTTGAATCTTCCATACTGAATCTTTTCAGTATGGTGTTGATATACCTGGACTGTGAAAGTCCCAACATCCTCTTAAATCTATCACGAAGATCTGGATCCCCAGAATGTAAGAGGCATCACCCAGGTCTTTCATGGAGAACCTTTGTGACAAGAATCCTTTGACCGATAGTAGAATAGGAATGTCATTTCCTATCAAGAGAATTTCATCCACGTACAAGACGAGGAATACCACAGTTCTCGCTACAATCTTACTATAGATGCTTGGTTCATCTGGATTTTTGATAAAGTTAAATTCTTTGACCGTCTCATCAAAACAGATGTTCCAACTCCGCGATGCCTACTTTAATCCATAAATGGATTTAACCAACTTGCACACTTTCTCGCAGCTCCCACTCTGAATGAAACCTTCTGGCTGATCCATATAGATGAACTCTTCCAAATTTCCATTTAGAAAAGCGGTCTTTACGTCCATCTGCAAAATCTCATAATCGTGGAAGGCAGTAATGGCAAGAAGGATCCGAATGAATTTGAGCATAGCCACTGGAGAAAAGGTTTCATCATAGTCTAAACCAGATCTTTGACGAAAACCTTTTGCAACAAGTCTAGCCTTATAGGTTTCAACCTGTCCATCTACACCAATCTTCTTTCTGAAGATCCATTTGCAATCTACGGGTTTCACCCCTTCTGGAGCAATGTCCAAAGTCCATACTTTGTTGGTGTACATGGACTCTATCTTGGTCCGCATTGCATCCAGCTATTTTACCGAGTTTCCGCTTTGAATGGCTTGCTGGAAGCTAGTTGGCTCATCATTGTCAGTGATGCAATTCTCTCTATTCCCGTCAATAAGAAAATCGTAGTATCTCTCGGACGGATGAGACAGCCTACTACTCCTGCGGAGTGGCGCGGGGATGTCCTGTTCTTTTGAAATCTCTGGTTCTACCATACTTTCAGTAATAGCTTGTGGTTCTGGAATTTCTTCCAGTTCTATTGCATTCCCACTAGTTTCTTTTTCCAAAAATTGATTTTCCAAAAAGTGGGCATGACGAGAAACAAAAACCGTTTGTTCCTTTGCATAATAGAAAAGATACCCCCTGGAGTTCTTTGGGTATCCCACAAACTTACACTGTACTGAGCGTGCCTCGATCTTGTCCGCATGCTGCTTTTTGACAAGAGCTAGACATCCCCATATCTTCAGATACTGAAGATAGGGTTTCTTCCCACTCATATGGTGTGGTAGGCACAGTCTTGGTAGGAACCTTGTTCAAAAGATATGCAGCTGATTCTAGTGCATAGCCCCAGAAAGATCGCGGTAACTCAGTGTTACTCATCATGGAACATACCATATCCGTTTGGTCCGCCTTTCCGATACACCATTGTTTTGTGGTGTGTATGAAGGAGTAAGCTGAGAGAGAATTCCATTCTCTTTTAAGTAATCCAGGAACCCGGCACTTAAGTATTCGCTACCTCGATCAGATCTCAGTGTCTTGATAGTTTTGCCGGTTTGATTTTCCACTTCATTCTTATATTCTCGGAATTTCTCAAAGGCCTCGGATTTATGTTTCATCAAGAAGACATGTCCATACCTAGAGAAATCATCCATAAAAGTAATGAAATAGGAATAACCACTTCCTGCATGTGTAGACATTGGACCATACACGTCGCTTTGTATGAGTCCCAAGAGCTCGCTCGCTCTTACTCTGTGTCCAGTGAACTGAATCTTTGTCATATTTCTATTGAGACATGGTTAACAAGTTACATAAGACTGATATTCGAACGGATCCAAATATCCCACTTTATATAACTTGGTCAACCGTATTTCATTGATATGACCCAGTCTACAATGCCATAAGAAAGCTTGATTTAATTCTGGAAACTTTCTTTTGTGTGTGGTCTGGACGTTGAAAACTTGTAGTTGGTTTAATATGTATATACCGTTGTTTAGCGTACCCGACCCAATCAAACCATGATTAAGCTGGATGTTTACGATATCGCTTACAAATGTAAAATCATAACCTTCTTTAGATAACAAAGATACAGAAATGATATTATAAGTCAAACTAGGTACACAAAAACAGTTACGCAAAACCAAAATATGTCCACTTGTCAATCATAAGTGATATTCCCCTACGGACACAGCATCCACGCTCACTCCGTTAGCAACCCTGAGGGTTATATCACCCGTCTTCAAAACTCTACGGTTTCTCAGTGCCTGCAAAGAATTACAGATATGGGATCCTGATCCGGTATCTAATACCCAGGAAGTAGAGTTGATTGGCAGACAGTTTTCAATTACAAACACACCTGAAGCCGAAACCACAACCTGCTTCGTACCCTGGTTCTGGGCTTTCCAGGCCCTGCAATCCTTCTTCCAATGGCCTTTCTTGTGTCAGTAGAAGCATTCTTCCTTCCCTACCGTCGGCCCCCAACTTTTGCCTTTCCCCTTCCCTCTACCTTACTAACACCGCCTTTCGGCTTGGTGGAGGCCTTCTTCTTCTTCCCCTTGGCTTTCTCCTTGGATCTAGAAGAGGAAGATCCCCCAACAAGCAAAGCGGGTGTCTCCCTGGACTTCTGCAGGGTGTCCTCAGCGCTCCTCAACATGTTGAGGAGTTCGGGAAGTGTAACTTTCTTCCATTGAATGTTGAAATTCAAGATAAACTGGGTGTAGGTGTAACATTTCAGAAAAATAAAATATTATTTTTGGGAATTTTTATAATTTAATAATAAAATATTGAATATTTTAATAAGACGGTATAATTAAATACCGGTAAATTGGGAAAAATTTGGAAAATTATGGAAATTACTAAAAAGATGGTGTTTTATGTGATTTATGCAAATTATGAAATTTTACGATTTATTATACACTAATTTTGTGCTAATCGCGATTAAAAATCGCTAATCGGGCTTTAAGCGTGTTTTGTACACATGACATGCACATTCATTTTAACACTTGTTATATTTTTCCTACATGTTTTGGGTGTATGGTTATTTTTTGGGTTTACTATTGTAAAGAGAAGGAAATAAAAGAAAAGATAAAGAATAGAATAGTGTAAGGTATGGGTGAGAGAGAAAGAGGGTGAGCGGTCAAAGTTAGGTCTTGGTCATTCCTTCTCTTCTCATTTTCTTCATCATCCTTGCCTCCTCCTCTCTCATGGCAGCACCCCCTTTCCCCTCCACCTCAAACCTTAACTTCATCATCAAATCTCCATCAAAACCCCACTCCCACTTCACAAAAAATGTGCACAAGCTCTCAAGCAACCCCTTAGACCAAAAAAGTTTGAGTTTTGGAGCTGTAGAGGATTCATGGGTGCAAAATGAGGTAATTATTCCATCATTAGTGTAGAATTTCCATTCCTTTAGTATCCATGTTAAATTAGAACCGATATTGTGCGGTTTAGTGAGCTTTGAAATTTGCTAGAAAGGATTAGGGTTTGTTTTGAATCCAAATGTGTAATTAAGGCTTAATAGTGGCCTTAAACCCCTGTAAGGATTGTATTATGGACTGAAACCAAAGAATAGAATCCCAAACCCGAACTTAGAAACCCGATATCGAAAGAATTTTGGATTCTGTTAGTGTATATTGAAATCTGCTAACACCCGGAGCCTCTGAAAATTATTTAGCAAATACAGAGATACCAGCAGGCACCTAGGAAGCACCACCCAAGACCCTAGCCCCTACCCTCTCCTCTAGGCCGCAAATTAAGTCATTCTGGCCGCAATTTGCGTCCATAGCAGTTTGGAATCGATTTGTTTTTTTTCCGGGGCTTTATCTCCAGTAAACTAGACCCTTGGCATATGCAAAATTGACTAATTTGACCTAAGGCAAAATCTGGGACCATTTTCAAGAGTTGTTTTGATTCGGGGTTTCGTTTCACGTATTTTGAATTCTGGATTTTTGTATCTATGTTTTGCCTCGATCACTTGACGTTTGTACGACGATATCGAGGGTTAGTGGTGGTTTTGAAAGCGTGGTCCATAGGTTCTAACCTATAGGCCTTTAGCGTGTCGTTTTGGTTTTCCGATGTGATTTTAATGCGCATTTGCGATTGTGTATATGTGTAGGTACCCTACATGATGTCGAGACATTGAAGATGAAGATGGCGACATTGGCATCGGCACACAAGAAGCAAGGTGAGTAGATTTATATCTATGGGGAGAAGTCGGGTGGATGGCGTATAGCACCCCCGCAAAGTTGTAAGGAATTATATGATGGGATACGATATATATACCTTTATATGTTAGGATGTGATATGAGCCTTAGCAAGAAAGCTTTAGGAGGTTCAGGGTTAGTGTTAGCGAGTATGAATGAAAGGACTCTAGTCGATTTCTTAGTCCCGAAACCCTAGGGTAAAGATTTGCATACATGCACATACACATACTCGCATACTTTTACTACCTTGTGTGTATTGGGGGCATATTTATATTTGTATTCCTATGCTTGGATGACGAGAATGTTATATGATATTTGGGAATGAGTCGATCTGATCGGGCATAATGCCGTGAGATATTTAGTGCGCGACCGAGATATGTCATAATGTTATAGCGGGTTGTTGGACGACGATACTATGATGATGATATATTATGATAGTTGACGAGTTATATATCGAGATATGAGATATGATATGTTAAGATATTATAATGGATCGCTTGGGCGATGTATACTCCTATATGATGATAGGTATGGATGACACCGGATTGTATGAGGCTGTAGATCAGTAGCCAGATCATAATTTGTGTCGATGATATTAGTAGTGTGCTAGATTTAGATCAGTACCCCCTGTTCATGATTTGTAATGATAAGGATATTTGATGAATAATGAGATAAATATGATATTTGACCAGTACCCAGATTTGGGATGTCGTACAATAGATTTACCGTATCAGAGATAATTATGAGAATAGATTCACACTCTTGACTCGAGGATGTCATATTATTTATTATATCGTACGTGATACTGTTGAAGCGAGATCACCGACTACTAGGTATGTATGTATAAATCGACTCAGACTTAGGCGGATTCCCTTACCCTTTTGACTGGGCTCGAGTCATACTCATTTTCAAAAGTGGGAAATCGTGAGTATGTTTATATACCAAACTGCATGACTCGGATATTGGGTAGGTATATTTTCAGTGTTGCTGTTATCACATCACTTCCTATGTATTCATGATGTTTCATCACACCGCATGCTTATATTGTGTTTTCATATGCCATTATTGAGATCATGCTGTCAGGACACCAGCACTATTACTGATGATGCGTATGTTCCACATACACTTACTTTCCGGCTCACACTCATCATCATCGGTAATTGCCATGTCACGAACACTTTAAAGAATATTACTCATTGACATAGCTTGTTAACTGATAGTTCGACATGGTATTAGCGTACTCGTCTTTATATGCTAGTTTAGACATTGCAGTTATTGCTTGCTACTACATGCATATTATTATTCACTGTTTACGTGCTATTGATGATTGGATTTCAGATTTTCATGGATTTGGGAGAAAACCGCAAGAATTTATATAAACTTCTCTCTCTCTCTCTTTTTAAAATGAAAAGTGTGGTTTTCTCATGATGTATGAGTCATCCACCATGATGTTTTCTCAGTTATGAGATGGATTTCGAGACCCGATTCGAGGAGTTGGATGAACCGTCTGCGGGTACATGGTGGACCCGGTAAGGTACCCCGGGGCAAGAAGATCGAGATATAGACGATGAGCCCGGTAGGGGCAAACTGCCTACCGGTGATTTTACCTGGCGCGTCGGACATCCAGAGAATACCATTCGTGGTCATGTGATTGATGATAGGGGCCGATCAGGACTGACGGAGCCCTAGATAGTGAGATTTGAGACACTGAGATTTTGAGATATTGAGATATTGAGATTTATTGATACAGGCCAGTCCGAATAGCCGGAGCCTGAGATATCGAGATATTGGGATTTATGTTTTGTGTCGATGCTAGACACTATTTATGTTGATTTCATTGATGATACCTCATTGTAAATATACAGAAATCTCACTAAATTATGAAAGCAATTTCTTCATTTACATATATTATGTTTACATGCATTCATACCTCATTCATATGATATGTTGCTACCTGAGGCACTGACACGAGCACATGGGATTACACTTATGTATAGATGTTTGCCCTTGCCATTTTTTTCTTGCTTAAGACTTATCATTTGAGATTATATATATGTTTATTGATCGTTTTGACCTAAGATAGCGTCATGCATGCGATTTCTACTCGTAGATGTTTTCTACTCACGAGTTGGCAACTCACCCCCGTTGTACCACAGTTTCTTGCAGGTTTTGCCGTACAGGTTTCGTTACGGTTTTGCTGGCATACTGCTCCCTTTCCAGGTGATTTCTTTGGTATGTGGGTTCACTTGCATCGTGACCGCCATTGTACTTTATTATATTCAGTTGTATCTAGCAAATTCCATCAACCAGACTTGTATATTTCATTGACTTAACAGACCAGTGATGTTTATTCTTTCGACCTAGAGTCGCGCGTTGTATTATTATGGATTTCATGTTGTTTTGAGTTTTCTTTTGAGTTTTGATCCTCGCCCTTCGGCGTTGTATACTATTTTGCTTGCGTGGTTGTGACCATCGATTGAGGAAGAGCTAGCTCCCACTTGGGGATGCCTTTTATCATTATGTATATATTTATCATGTTGTACCCCGTTCGGGGCCAGTATTTACAAAGGAAACTCTGCCGAAATTTTAGAAAAGACTTGTGATTTTAAAAATGCATATTTCGACTTATGTTGCTAAACTACTTGATTTAAATTGGTTTTTCCTTCACTCTACTGCCTTACTTGGTTTTGATTTCTGGGTTTCGGCTTACTTAGATTACGTACGCCTCGAGACGTTTCGTAATTTAAGTGTCGGTCATGTTCCGTACTTTTCGGGTCGTGACAGTAGGTAGAAGGGAGGGACTGTAGAATCAAGTCTGTATACAACTCGTTCTCCAACGTGGTCCCTAGGTCCGTGAGCTCTTCAATCAAGCTGATCATCTTAAAGACGTGGTCCTCTACAGATGACCCGATAGCCAATCTCGCTTAAAATAATTTTTTCGAGGTCTCGTATCTTGCGATATGAGATTGCACTCTATATAAATCTTTGGTATGGAGGAAGATGGATTCAAGATCCATCTTCTCGTGCCGCCTTTGGTGTTCATTATCCATAGAGGCCAGCACGAGCACTTGGCTTTTGCACTGTCAATTTCCCATGTCTTACGGATCTCTTTATCCGCGATGCTGGAATCTGGACCTGGGACGGCGGGGGCTTTGGCAGTAAGGAGATAGCCCAGTTTGTCATATGTGATGGCCATCTGGACATTCCTGAGCCAATCTTTATAGTTTGGCCCCGTCAATATGTTTTTATCTAAAAGTAACTTAAGGCCGATCATCTTGGTCGCTGCAATTAGGAGAAAAAAGAAACACTTTAGCATGATGATCTTGCAAGTTTAGATTAGTTTTTAGTTTATCTAAACAGGATGGCTCCCACTGTTTCTCGAATCCTTCCTCAAACCATAAAAGAAGAATTAGTCAGGATTAATCTCACCCTACAATACTTACTTAACCTTTCAGCCAGGCTGGTGTTGGTACTTCGAGGGAGATTTTCCAACTCTTTCGCGAAGTTCCTTAATTACATAACCTCTTTTCCCTGGAGGTGTAGCCCCACTAACACCGTTCTAGACACCTACTTAGTTTATATCATTGATCGTTTAGTGAAAAAATCTCCCGAGGAGTAGAGGATACTCACGGTAGGATCGTGATCCAAATATCATTTTGTGATAACCTTGAAGGAATCCTACCAAAATTATCACACTTCAAATGGTATGCAACACTAGCAAGTTTCAGTTTCTTTAGAAACTCCCGATGTGGATTTTTGCCCCCAAGCTCTTCTGACCTTGATGAAGGCCAACATATCATAAGTCGCAGGTCAAGTTCTATCCATCACTATCCAATTTAATTTGAACCCACCCGTACATACCCTTGACAAAGGCCAAAATAGTAGTACGACTGTCCCAACCAACGCATCTATCTATGTAACAGATGAATATTCAGCAGCTACCAATCACTATGCCTTGGCGAAGGTCAAAATACATAACTTGAATACTACTGAATATCCATCTGAAATGACGGAGGGCTACAAATGGTTTTGGCTAAATCGTGAACGTAATGAACTTGATATGATCGAAAGAACCATGATAGCTTTTTAAAGGAGTGGTTTAGGCTCCACATTTAAAAGTTTTCTTTTTGGAAAAAAAAAACCGAGTGATTTTTGAAATTGTTCCAACGATTCTGCTTTGGTTTGTTTGCTTTTCATTAATCAATGCAGACCCATCATTTAACCTACCATTGCAGAAAAAAATGAAAATACCACGTACGCTTATATCATCCGCATTCATCACTAGGCCCCGTTTTACACCGTTAGGTTACTTAACTAATGCCAGAGCGGGGGCTGGACTAGCGCGGGTGCAAAACATAAGCAACATCTATTATATAACATATATAATATATACATTCATCTCAGGAAATAATAGGCATTCTAGATCACAAATGAATATATTGGATATACTAGGAATTCCGGGTTTTGTTTAAGCCTGTAACGACAGACGGATTCCATGATCGTAATGAATATCTAAATCCTACCCTAGACCCCAACGGGTGCGGCAAACTACCCGCTAAATTTCCGATGTGAAGCAACCTCCCTCAGTAAAATGAGTAGGCCACTCGGCACTTCAAAAAACCCGGTAGTTTGTGCACCCCACCTTGGGTCTATCTTAGGAGCAAAAATAGTAAATGAAATAATACAACGGTGGCTACAACTTTAACCCGGATGTACCGCGCAAAATAATATTACAACAATATTATAATTTACGTCAAATGAAAAAAATAAAACTCTCTTCTCACATCCCTCAGCTATTCTTCATCGACGATCCAATATTCCAAGTCCACAAATCAACAACAACAGCAACACAGATATATGCGACTCCCAACTAACCGACATATAGCAATTAGCGGAAGTTTACGAACACATATAACAACTGAAACATGTCAAACGATGTTAAAACCGCGACTTCGAAATACTCCGTATTTCCACAACAGAGAATTAATAGTATATTCAATTTTGGCAAAATCAAACACCACCTGAAACCCTAAATCTAAGTGACAAGAACACATAACAAAATTCAACCCAATTCCACACAACAAAACCGGCGAAGCTGGTCATATTGGGTGTTTGGCCGGCCAAGGTGAGGTGGAATTGAGTCGTTTTTGTTCTATGTTCATCTTACAAGCAAATGAGCACTCTGCAATTGTTTAAAAAAAATTTAGAGCCTCTGAAAAATTCGACAGAAACTTGGATCTATGTTTCGATGTTTCGGAGTTATTTCAGTTTTGTAGTTTTACTTGTCGTTTAATCTGTTAGTTAAGGGTTTAGTTGGATTTGATACCACTGTAAGTCGATGTCGCACACCCCGCGGGTTCGCGGGGAGGTAGAGTTTGCAAAAAAAACGATTTTTATATGCTTCGCAACACCGACTAAACTCCAGGATCAATACTAAACCCTAGCTAACAAAACAACTAAGAGTTTTAACTACTATGTAAGAAAGTTATACCTCAAGTATCAAGTCCTTCTTCTTCTTATACTCCTCCTCCTCTTTTTGTGCTCGTTGAAGAGTGTACGGATCGCGCCTCCTCTTCGGCCTCCTCGAGTCAAAGAAGATCTACCCGAGAGTGTCTACTGAGAGCTCCTACCTCTAAGATGAGGTAACTAGGGTACTTAGTGTGCTAATCTAAGCAACCTAGAGGATGTAGAGAGTAATTATGGATAGATTAGTCTCAATAACCCTAGATTTCTCAACACATGAGAAAATTAGGGTTTGAGGAAGAAGAAGAGAGAGCTTGAGGAAAGAGTGTGTTTTAGATAATAATAAAATGAATATGGCTACTTGTGATGACTATGAAGCATGCCAAAATATCTCACAAAATATCTAAGTTCACCCTTGTCTCAATAGTCATCCATGAGTAACCAAGTAGCCATGCTTCATTTATCACAAAATAAGACCTCATACCTCCACCTCATTAACCATTTAACCTAAATGGTAATACAAGTAATGAGGTGTCTTCTTCTAGAAGCACTCTTGAACAAATTACAAGAATACCCCTCACCGTATATACATATTCGTATCCGTATTCCGAAAAGCACAAATACAATGAGACAAAACTAATCCAATAATCTAATACTAGGATCCGGCTTAAACCAAATCCCACTAGTATTATTCGTCCGAACATGATCCGTGCACAAGTACACGTATATGTTCGAACCCTGTCATAAAATCATACGACCTCTACATCGTTTCGCCCGAAGCAGAGAAACCCTCTGTATGGGACTCTAAAGAATCGACAGTACGCCGGCAGTGGGTTTAACAACAAGCACGTCAGCGGTACTAACTGTACGTAACGGCTACCCAGGCATCTGTCGATAAGAAGGCCGATGAGCAAACTCATCCGAACTTCTACTGAGCCTATCTATGACAATCTCCGTACAGTCTGGTCTGTTCGTCTAAGAGTATCGCATATCGGGTCTAGGGGGCGGCAGTCGTCAGACTCCTAATAGCGCAATAAGTCATGCCGGAGTAGAGCCCAAAACACCTTGAGAAACGACTGGTGTACCTACCAGTAAATCTCGCTTGCCCTGGCCAGGGACTTTGTGTAATGGCTTTCCGAACACCGCGCGACATCAACCCCCAATACCGGGAGAGATGAATCCTTTCTAACCGCCACTGCCTCCATGTGCTTTGGGACTACACCCAACTACTACCTGTCTGCACGACTCATCAGAGTCGTGGTAGGGTAGTAATCTAAGAATAGTGGGATCACACTCGAGGCGAAGTAGTAGTGTCAAATCAACGGACTACGCTGTACTCATGTCACCTGGGAACTACTACCTGACGATAGGTATAGTACCAACCAACAGTTCCCCACGAGTCCGTCCAGTATAACTCATAACCCAATAAGCACTTGCATACTATCTCCAGTACGACATACTAATGGCTGTGGGACAGACCATCTCCCCTGCTGGGATAAGAAGCATATACACTAGTCTACTCTGGAGTATCGATGCTCTGTCTCGATAATCCTATAACTAGGCACCTGTATAAGGATGTGCTTATAGACTACTCAGCCCCCACTAGTGTGACTGCCATCACAATGCTGGTAGTCTAGCAAAGATCCTAAGGGCTCTACCAATATGTATTAGCGATATGCTAAAAGAAACATATACACATATTAAGATAGAAACAAACCAAGTAGCATACTACCATATTGAGCAAGACTGTCATAAAATCCGTGTATATCCCAAGTTTCCAAAATGTAATATACAAACTATTACTATACAATAATGGCTTCTAGGGCATATATCACTAACAAATCTGTGTACATGTAACATGTGCATCATCGGTAATGGTGCATATGTCCTTACAGACGAAGCCATATAAGGTAAGTGCCGGGAACGTAGTATGTATGTTATGAGGAAATAATACAATATAAACATGAACGGTATAAAGTACGTAACTATACCTGAACCATACAGCTATAGTTTTAATAATACAAATTGTAGTTTTGAAAATTGGGGCTACGGTGTTTTTGAGAAAAAGACACCATTTGGAAATCCGTAGCGTCCCTTGAGGTTATCGTTTAAAAGTGCATACAATTCGTCAGTTTTGGAAATAGGTATGGTTCAAATGTAATCCATTATCCACCGAGGTGTTTAGAAAGCAATATTTCTCCGAATCAAGACAATCCATAAGTCGGCGATCCAGCCTCATAGTATCAGATGTGGTATAATCCATCATACATCATCCTCGAGTCAAGAGTGCAGATCAATCATCCGATATATCACATCATGTACGGTGCAATCCATCGTACATCATTTTATCTCATATTCTTGTGTGTGTGTGTATCAATCTCATATCATATCTTGGCATATGTATATGTGTATATATCGCCTTGCATCCTCATATCAAACATATCAATTCATGTCATCTTATTTTATCATATCCTCATTTCATCATGTCATCTCGTACTTATCCTTATGATCATATCCGTAAGTACATAAGCTTAGGTTTATATATATATATATATATATATATATATTCTACGTCTCAGTCCTCCCATTACTATGGTTCGGGGGTGCTATACGCCATCCACCCGACTTCCCACGTAGATATAGATCTACTCACCTGTTATCCTCGCTCCAGCCGATGTCAATGAACATCTTGTGCTCCTTCATCGTCTCGGAAGTCAGTCTAATCACATAGCAAGTGTTGGTACTCTGAGCGAGGCTCCCCATGCTTTCTCATGAACCTAATTAAATAATCTCATTTTCGCAGTGGCATAATGTAACATTTCAGAAATATAAAATATTATTTTTGGAATTTAATATTAAAATAATATATTTCGCGAAAACTGCTCGATTTACGAATTTGGGGTTTTCACAAAATGGTATAAATATATACCAATATTTGTGAAATAATTAGAGATTAAAATGATTTATTCATTTAAAAATATATTTATCGGATTTGGGCATTTTTATAATTAATTATATGCAGGTTTAAATTAAACTCGATTAATGCACTACTAATCACGATTATGCCAAATCCGTCTTTTTAATTAATTGTAGATAGTGCACCATGAAATGTTGCATTTTGTTACATGTTGTTTCATTTGTGTTTGTTTGGTATTATGTGAATTATTGTGAGAAAAGAAAATGAGACAATTATTGGAGAGAGAGAGAGGGGACCAAATGATGAGGCATGGGCTTGTGAGAGGGTGAGAATAAGAGAGAGTGAGGATAGGAGAGAGAGAGGGGCTGCCTTCATTTCCTCCCCCATTGTTTTTCTTCAACTCCTTCATCCTCATACTCCCTCCACCTCCACCTCCATGTATCATCTCAATTTCTTCACCAAAACCTTACACCTCCTTCACTAAAAATGATCACAACCTCTCTACAAACCCTATGGATGCTTCAAAGTTAGATTTTGAAGACTTTGAGCAACTCAAGAAAATTCTTGAGTTGCTTAATGAGATAATTCCTACACTTCTAGTTTAGTTTTTGAGTTTCCTAGCACCCTATAGTAGTTTAGAGTTAAATCGATTTAGATTAGTGATGTTTGGAAATTCCAAGAGAAGGTTTGGGTGATTGTGTGGACTTGTGATCTGTAGTGGGTGTTTACTTGACCCTTATTGGTGTTTTACTGGCTAAGACCCGAGATTAGCACCAAAATACGAACTTAGAAATTGTCCCGTGTCGGTTTTGTGGAGTTTGTTAGCCTACAGGGTATCTGGAGCTATCTGGGGTATTTTCAAGAAAATCAAACAAGTCCAGTGACCTAGATAAACGACCAGAAGACCACCACCAAAGTTCAAGCCAATTTTACCCTAATATGGCCGGCGAGATCGGAATTTTGGGCAATGTCGCCGGATTTCTGTTGGGTTCTTGGGTTGGGTTTTTGGCTGTAGCTCCTAATCCCTATAAACTATTCCCTGTATTTGCTTGTTTAGTCCCAATTAACCTGAGATGAAATCTGGGAGTGATTTCCTATGTTGCTGAATTTGGTATTTATGATTTATGAACTTGGGTTTTGGTATTTGATATTATATTGGGTCGTTGGATGTTTGTACGTCAACGACGAAGGTTGTTTGGTTGTTTTTGCATGTGTAGGCTATAGGTTCTAACCTATGAGCGCACCGTGTGCCGTATCGGTTTACCAGACTTGATTTTAATAGTATTGTGACTGTGTATTTATTGTAAGTACCTTCACGTGAACTTCCGAGACGACGAAGCACATCGACTTCGGCTAAGCGAGGAGATTGCAGGTGAGTAGATTTATATCTACGGGGAAGTCGGGTGGATGGCGTATAGCACCCCCGCAACCATTGATATGTGATTTATAATTTGGAGACAAGATATACCATGACTTAAGGTTATAGTTAATGGTTTTAGTGTGAAATGATATGATAGAAGAGATGTCTCGAATTGATATATAAGGATATGAAACGTGAATGTGAATCACGATATATATATATAGTTGCAAGAGAATAAGTATGAGATTTTAGTGGTATGTTATGAGGTCGATAAATACGACATGAGATTAATAAGATGATATTGATGTGATGAAAAGAGTATACGATGAGATATGATGACTTGGTTTGATATGTCGTTATACGGATGCAAGGCGATATGAGAATATTGATACCTTTGTCAGGTCCCATAATATGAGATTGATATGGATGTGACCTAAGATATAGGTATGTATATATAATTATGATAATAATGAGTGATATGCCGTACGAGACTTAGATCCGTACCCTTTTTGTTGTATAGGTCGATAGAATCCCTATTCTGTTTGTTGTCGATGTACGATGGTTTACCGCACGCGATGGTTTACCGGATGATTGATCCATACCCTTGACTAGAGGATGACGTACGATGGATTATACCATACGTGATATTGTGAGGCTGGATGCCGATTGATAGATTCACTGACTCGGACATGTTATAGATATTTAATTCCTATCTACACTGCTTAGTTTAGCCTTTACATAGATGTTAGATTAGATACGTATACCTTATAGCATTCTGCTCACGATTTACTTTCTGCTACGTTCATAATATTCTCATTGCATTACATATACCTGTGCTAGTACACCTACACAATTATCGATGATGCGTATGCTACACTTACACAGATTTGCCGGCTCACACACTTTCATCACCGATAATTGATATGTCACTTACACAGTAGAATTGATACATCATGTTATTACTCTTAATTGTTCAGTACTGTCACATGACTCGTTGGCATGATATATTGCTATGCTCACATCATTATGCTATGTCACATGATATACTTGATATGCTCACATTTCTGTTCTATGTTTGCATACATCATGCTTTATGATTATACGCATTGAGATGCTGTTTTCATGAGATTCTGGATTTGAGAACTGTGGTAATATTTCAAAAGAAAGTATGTGTTGTTTTAAAAACCCAGTTTCTCTTGATATGATATTTCGAGGCGTCCACCATGTGTTTTCTCGGTTATGAGCTATGTGATACCCGATTCGAGGAGCTGGATGAACCGTTTGCGGGTACATGGTAAACCCGGTATGGTACCCCGGGGCAAGAAAGGTATGTTGTGCAGTAGACGATGAGCCTGGCAGAGAGACTACTACCTACCGGTGATAGTATTTGGGGCTCGGAGGTTATCCGGAGGATACCGACTGGAATCGTGAGATGGATATAGGCCGATCCGGACTGACGGAGCCCGTGAGACGATCCGGACTGACAGAGCCCGTGAGACGATCCGGACTGATGGAGCCCGAGATATGAGGATTTACGTGTCGATGTTGGATACGGGTTTCATGATGTTTCGATTGTCGATGTTAGACACTCAGGTTCTATGGTTTTGATGTGTCGTTGATAGACACACGTTGGTTGATATCCTCATATTTACATGCATATGCTTTCATGATGTTTCGAGTGTCGATGTTGGACACTCAGCTTCCATGATGTTGTTGTGTCATTGATGGACACGTGGATGATATCCATATGCATACAGACATTGATTATTGTTGGCATATATGCAGACACGGTGACCCTAGATATCATAGTATTACCTTCATGATATATTTGACCTAGGAAATCGTTGTTTAATTCGATTTCTACCTGTTGATGTTTTCTACTCACGAGTTGGCAACTCACCCTCGTTGTGCCACAGTTCTTGCAGGTTTGACCGCATGGATCAGTAGTGGTATCGCTGGCACACAGCTTGCTTTCGGGTGATTTGCAATGGTAGGTGGGACATATTGGATCGTGCCCACTCTTGTATTATTATTCCTGTTATATCTAGTCAACTCCATCAATCAGAAACTAGTATTTGTATAATTAGTAAGACTTAAAAAGACTTGTGCTTTCCAGACTTAGAGCGACGGACTATATGTTCGCTATTGGGGGATTTGATGTCTTGCTTCTTCACATTATCCTTTTGTGTTGATCTTCGTCGTTGGGCGTCGTATACATATATTTCTAACTTGCGTAGTTGTGATTCCGCCGACTGGCGAAGAGCTAGCTCCCGCTTGGGGATGCTTTTATTGTTATCTTGTATATGTGGTTTTGGATCAAAATATACAAGGGAGGTGCTGCCCAAATGTTTAAAAAGACGAAACATGTTTTTCGACTAGTATAATCCACTTGCATTGTCATGTTCCATTATCTATGCATTTAAGAAAACGTTTGATTTCATCATACCTTTATTTCAAAACTTCACCTCTTTTATTTTCTTTAAAAAGTCTAGATTTTTGGGCTTCGGTTTACTTAATTTACGTTACTCCTTTAGAAGTTACGTGATTTAAGTGCTGGTCACAAACTAAATTTCGGGTCGTGACATATAACCGCGTTAACACCTTTCTAGACACGCAATTGGTTAGCTAGTTGTGAAGCGAAAATCTCCCAGGAGTAATCATACTCATCAATGGGACCGGGACCCAACTATCATAGTGTGATAGGCTAGATGGAAGCCACTCCAATCACCACACTCCAAAAGGTATACAACACTAGCAAGTTTCTTGTATATTTGAAACTCCCGATTTGGTTTTTACCCCTAAGACTGTAACATTTCAGAAATATAAAATATTATTGGTTTGGAAATTTAATATTAAAATAATATATTTCGCAAAAACTGTTCGATTTGCGAATAGGGGTTTTTCGTAAAATGGTATAAGTATATACCAATATTTGGAAAATAATAGAAGATTAAAACGATTTATTCATTAAAAAGATATTTATCAGATTTTGGCATTTTTATAATTAATTATACGCAACTTTAAATTAAAATTGATTAGTACACTACTAATCGCAATTAAACCAAATCCGTATTTTTACATTTTTTCATGGCTAGTGCACCATATCATGTGCATGTTATTCATTTGTGTTTGTGAATTGTGAGAAGAGAAAAGAAAAAGAAAAGAAAAGAGAAGTAATGAGGAAAAGAAATAAAGATAAAGAAAACAAAATAGATATTTAGAGAAAGTGAGCTTAAGAGAGAGTGAGGCTAAGAGAGAGAGAGAGAGAGTAAACCTTGACCAAATCCTCCATCCCTTTTCCTTCATCATTTCATTTCCCCATTGTTTTTCTTCATCTCCTTCATTCTCTCTACTTCCATGCATCATCTCCAAATACTTTCCAAAACCCCATGCCACCTTCACAATAAACTTGCACAAGCCTATTCTAAACCCTTTGAACCATTCAAGTTTGGATTTTGAAGGCTTTGGGCAACTCAAGAATTTTCCTAAGTTGCCAAATGAGGTAATCCCTTCACTTCTAGATTAGTATTTGTGTTTATATATCCTAGTTTAGTTTAGAATTTGATTTAGTTAGGTTATGTGATCTTGGAAATTTCCAAGATGATAATTAGTGATTTTTGGACTTGTTAAGATGCAATAGAGGTGTAGTGAGTGTTACAAGACCTTAGAAATTGATTTCTGGACCAAGAACAGAGAATAGAACCCGATACACGAACTTAAAATATTTCCGTGTCGGTTTTGTGAAACCTAGAGGACTACAGGGTATCTGGAGCAATATGGGATGTTTTTAAGAAAATCAAACAAGTCCATTGACCTAGATAAACCACCAGAAGACCACCACCGAAGTACAAACCCATTTCCCTCTACTTTGACCGTGGCACCAGATTAATTGGCTATCTCGCCGGGTCCCCTATTTGCTATGGTGTTTGGGTTTTGCCTATAGCTCACTTACCCTATAACTTATCCTCTGTACATGGTTGTTTAGTCCCAATTGACCTGAGCCAAAATCTGGGAACTACTTTAGAGTGTTTTGGCTATGTTTTCCAATATGTAAATTCTTTGTTTTTATATCTGAGATTTGAATTGGTCGTTGGACGTTTGTACGTCAACGACGAGGGTTATTTGGTTGATTTTGCATGCGTATGCTATAGGTTCTAACCTATAAGCGATTCGTGTGCCGTATCGGTTTTCGGATATTGATTTTAATAGAATTGCATAGCGATTGTGTATTGATTGTAGGTACCTTCGCCCGGACTTCCAAGACGACGAAGCACATCGACTTCGGCTAAGCGAGGAGTTTAGCAGGTGAGTAGATATATATCTACGGGGGAAATCGAGTGGATGGCGCATAGCACCCCCGCAACCATAGATATGGAAGATCATTTTATAACTTATAATTTTGATAAAGGATATGCTACGAACTTTAGATAACATGATTATAGGAGTTAGAAAGAGATGATATGATAAAAGTTGACATTAATGAATATATATTGGCTTGAGAATATGATATAGGTATATAAGATAACATGATGTGGGATATTGAGATGATAGATATAGATGACTCGGATTGATATATGAGAATATGAAATGAGAAAGTGAATCATGATAAGTATGAATTGAAAGAGGACAAGTATGAGTTGATAATGATAGGATATGAGATCGAGATCGATATAAATCGAGATTAACAAGATATGACGTATATGCAAGATGACATGATATAAGATTGTTATAGATGTGTTATGTGATTGATAAGGTATGACATACGAGATTATAGATCCGTACCTTTTTGCTGGTGAATAGGATGATAGATTCCCTACTTTGTTTGTGACACCGTACGATAGATTACCGTACGCGATGCGTTTACCGAATGTTTGATCCACGCTCATAAATTGAGAATGATGACCGAGGATATTGCGACACTTGATACTATGAGGCGGAATCGTTGACATAAAGAGGCTACCTTATTATAGTTCATGTTTTGTTAGATTATTCCTCGTGTGATACCTATCATGTTTCCAGTATTTAATGTTATATGATATCATTGCTAGTACACCTGCACAATTGTCGTTGATGCACATGTTACACTTATACAGATTTGCCGGCTCACACACATTCATCAGCGGTAATTGACATGCCACTTACACATTAGAACTGCCCTATCATGATATTATTCTTAACCGTAAAAGTACATTCATTTTTCAGTACTATCACTTGACATGCTTGCATGATATACTCGATATGCTCATATTACTACTCTATGTTGCATACATCGTACTTTTGGTTATATGCATTGAGATACTGTTTTTATGAGATCTCTGGATTTGAGAACCGCAGTTTAATTGCAAAGGAAATTGTGTATTGTTTTAAAAATGTTGTTTCCCTTGATATGATATTTTGAGGTGTCCACCATGAGTTTTCTTGGTTCTGGGCAGTGAGTATACCCGATTCGAGGAGCAGTAGGCACCGTCTGCGGGTACATGGTGGACCCGGTGAGGTACCCCGGGGCAAGAAGACTCGTATTGTTAGGTGGTGAGCTTGGCAGGGGAGCACGACCTACCGGTGGTTGTATAGAACTCGGAGGATATCCGGAGGATACCGTTTTGGAGTTATGATATGACATGGATATGAGGACCGATCTGAGGATGCGGTGCCTAAGATGAGATAGATATGAGGGCCGATCTGAGTATGCGGCGCCGGAGATATGAGGATTTACGTGTCGATGCTGGACACAGGTTTTCATGATGTTTCGAGCGTCGATATTGAACACTCAGGTTCCATGATTTTGATGTGTCGTTGATGGACGCACGTGGTTGATATCCTTATATATATATATATATATACAGACATATGTTTTCATGATATTCGAGTGTCGGTGTGGAACACTCAGGTTCCATGATATTTTTTGTGTCGTTGATGGACACGTGGATGATATCCACATGCATATAGGCATATGATGTCAGATGTTTATTTATATATGTCTTTGCATTGACTCGATTGTTGGCATATATACATACATGGTCACCCTAGATATCATAGTATTACCTTCAGGATATAGTGACCTAGAAAATTGTTATTTTATTCGATTTCTACTTGCTTATGTTTTCTACTCATGAGTTGGCAACTCACCCCCGTTTTGCCACAGTTCTTGCAGGTTTGACCGCTTGGGATCTGTTGCGGTATTGCTGGCACACAGTTTCATCCAAGGTGTTTTTCTTTGGTAGGTGGGACACATGTTGGATCGTTCCCACTCTCATACTTTATACTCCATTGTATCTAGATAAACTCCATCAGATCAAATCAAATCAGAGACTAGAATTGTATATTGGTAGACCTAGTCAGACTTGGGTATTGTGCGAGACTCAGAGCGATGGGTTTATGATCGCTTTCTTGAGTTATGATGTCTTGCTTCTTTATTTGTTCTTTCTGGGTTGATTCTTCGCCGTTGGGCGTCGTATATATATTGTTGCGTAGTTGTGATTCCGCCGGTTGGCGAAGAGCTAATTCCCGCTTGGGGATGCCTATATATTTTTGTGTATATGTTTTTGGATCAAAATATACAAGGGAGGTGCTGTCCAATTTTTTATAAAAGACGAAACATGTCTTCAACTAGTATAATCCACTTGCATTTTTATGTTTCATTAGCTATGCATTCAAAGAAAAACATGATTCATTATACCTTTATTTCAAACTGCACCGCCATTATTTTCCGCAAAAAGGTTTAGATTTTCTGGGCTTCGGCTTACTTGATTTACATTACGCCTTTAGACGTTGTGTAATTTAAGTGCCGGTCACGTACTAAATTATGGGTCCTGACAAAGACACTAGTGACCTTGACGAATAATCAACAAATCAAAAGGTCTTAGTCAAGTTCAACCCATTATTATCCAAGATTGAATTAGACCCACTCGTATGACCCTTGATGAATAATCAAAAAAGTCATACGACTGTCCGAACCAATCGAATTATCTATGCTACAGATAATCACTACTTAGCTACCGTATACTACGTCTTAACGAATAATTAACAAACGCAGCACGAATACTAAGTACTAATTATCTGTAACGACGGAGGGCCGCAGCTGGTTTTTTGGCGAAAACCCTTTAACGTATTTGAACTTGATATTGTTGAAGGAAACTAGTGATTTCGAAACGAGTGAAGCTCAATTTTGAAAACTTTTAGTTTTGTGAAAAATCGAGTAGTTTTGAAAAGAACCGAGTGGTTTTGAAATTTGATTCCAACAACATTCTTTTAGGTTTATTTTCTTGCATTAATTAAAATTAATGCAGTCCCATCAATTAAACCTAAACATCACAGAAAACAACCAAAGTAGAATGTACGTATATACCACCCGCATTCACCACGGGGTCCGGGGACTTCATCGTAAGGTTACTTAACTTACGGCAATTTCGAATCTTTTACCGAAACCCCTTCACCACCCATGTCTAGTTTGGAACAGTCTTTGGCAGCTTATATTGCAGCAACAAATAAAATGACTAGGAATGTGGAAGCGTCCATGGCCGCCCTTATGCAACCGAGTGAATCGGTAGCTAGTTTCCAACTAGCTCCAAATTTTCCAATATATGAGGAGGCGGTTGGACAGAATGAGAATGTGAGAGGATTTCCAAATCAAACCTACCCATACCCAATTGAATCCAACAACTCCAATTTTCAAACATGTGTCCAAAATGATGAGTTGTGCGACTTTGTAGTGCTTGATTTGCCAAATTGTGAAGAACCCCTTTCGAGTGAAACCACACTTAATCCTTTCGATCTTTACACCTCCACTCTAGAACCTAAATCGATAAATATCCATGCTTTTGATGAGGTTTCAGAAAAAATTGATTTTCACTTGATTGAGGATATAGACGCCGGGAATATTTCGGATGATGAACCTGTCGATTTGATTGAACTTTTATGTCCAATTCATCATCCCGAGTCATTAGATATTTCTCCCGAACCTCATATGCGTCTTGATTTTGATGATAATGGCATGGATGAGTTAAATATTGAGGAGAATTATGAGGATAGTATTGAGGAGAGTATTGAGGATAATATTGAGGTTGAACCATTTTTCTTTGATGTGTCGGATTTTCCAATTCACCTCTTGAACCTTTAACTAAATCACCCTCCCTCCTTTCCATCGTGCCGACCACGCCTAATATCACGCTTGAAGACTGTGAGTTTGAAAATTTTCACTTTGAATCTGACACAGTTCTCACAGCCGATAACACTTACGAGTGTTTCACTTTTTCGAACGATGTTGATGACTCACCGCCCGAGTTTGAGTCCTTTACATTTTCAGATGAGTTAGTGGAACCATCAGACTCAATTGCTTACTGTTGTTTCGAACCATTGTTGGAATCTTTCCAATTCGAGACAGTTTACTACGGTGAGAAAGTGACTATCCCTAATTCACTCCCTTTCGTCCTTTCTATCGTTCCGACCGTGCAAGAGACCGTTACGCTTTCATCTCCAATACCAAGTTCGGCGTACCCATGCTTTCTTGCGAATCTTGAGGAATTTGACCCCATTTCTCGACGGATTGATAGATTAGCACAATCGATTTTAACACATCGGTCATCACAAATTGCGCTAATTTATTCATTCGATTTACACCCTCAAGATCGTACTCCACTTCTTTCTCTTTTCCGCCATTCTTCTCCTCCGCCGAGACCATATTCCACTCTTCTTCCCATTCGGTCTTGTGTGCTTCTCATTTCTTTTCTTTCCACTCCATTCTTTCACCAACTCGACCATTACCACGATAAGATTTTTGAATGGTTGGTGCTAACCTTTGGCTTGTGTAAGGCCTTATTTAGTTTGGGGACGACCTTGTTGTATATATGTATATATATTTTTTGTTTTCTTTTTCTATAAAAAAAAATCAAAACATTAAAAAATATTTTAAAAAATATTTTGTAAATAAATAAACAGGGGAGTGCCAACAATTTTGACCCTCTTGGTGTGGCATGACAGTGAGGACACTGTCAAGTTTAAGTTTGTGGGTATGCTCGGTACGTCTTCTTCCTTCGCATTCATTTGTGTACATTTTTGCATTTGCATACTTATTTGAAAACCCATAAAAATTGAAAATTTTTGAAAAATTATAAAAATTAATGTATTCAATTTTGGCTTATTTGACTTGAGTTTGACAAATAGGTTAACTAGCTAGGAACAACTAGATCTTAGACTTAGTAAATTAAAAACCCTAAAAATAACCTTCCTTAAAGTTTAACGGTAGAAAATATATGTCTTTGTAGTTTATTTAGAAATAGGCAAATTTTGAGTTAAATTCTTGGGCTAAGTCAAAACAAGGGAAAAGTATTGATATTTTTATTAGAGTATAAGTTTGAAAAATAATTCCTAGCTTAAGTCTAGATTCTGAAAATGTATACCCTACAATTTGCACAATCACGCACCCTGAAACTTGGAATAGTAGAGGAGACCTTGAAATGCTCTTGTCTAAAGTCCTTAGTACGAAGAAAATGAAAAAAATACAAGCGTGAATAAAGAAAAAAATGAACACTGGTTTTTGTGATTACTTAAGGCTAAAAAATAGAAAAAATATTTAGCAAGGGTGCTTCATCACCTAGTACCTTAGACCAACTGGTTTGGGAGTCACTGCTAAAGCCTTGGGTGTTGCAAGACTAGGAATTACACTTTAATGTGCAAACACATCTTGTAATCGGTTGTTGGTACCTCAAGAAGTATTAACGGGCGCATGAAGGATGTGTAAGCAAAATTCATTTAAAAAATTCACCAATTAAGAAATGCTTTGGACAACGGATAAGGGTACGATTGCTTGATTTGAATTTCCAAGTGTAGGGATGATTTATACACACACGTAGGGGTATGTGATTGGAGTTTAGATGAGAGAAAGGAGTGAAGAATAGAACTTGTATCTTTAGTAGAATTGATAAAAATTCCTAAGTGGAGATGGAACCCTAGAAGGAAAACTTAGGAAATGCCGAAAGCTAAGTAAGTCTATAAAACATATATAATCTTAAGTTAGATGATAGGGAAGTGTGAAGAATATGGGTGGATAATTTACGAGTCGACGATAATAGAATTCCTTGTTAGAAAACCTAATTGGAGAACAAAAGTCGATAAAGCCAAATTGATAGGATTTTGTGGGTAGTATCCGCTGAAAACCCTCAGGAGATAACACTCCTCCTACTAGGGACACCTAGAGGTTTAACGGCTTGTTGCACGAGCTCAGTGCAATCGCGTTTCCATGCGAAAGTGCAGTTAGGTTTTTGTAGAGAATAAAAAAATAAGTTTGCTCGAGGACGAGTAAAAGATAAGTTTGGGGGTATTTGTTCACACCATAATATTGTATTATTATATTCCCCATTCTTATTCGTTTTATAAATAAACAGGTGCTTTTAACGCATGTCTGCTACACATTACAGGTTACAGGTTCTTGGACAGAAAACAGTGAAAACGATGAAAAGACGATGCAAAAGTGGACTTTGACCAACAAACAGAAGACTCTTAATCAAGCCTACATCAAAGATAAAATTCACAAAGTATAAGGCAATGCAAGGTCCAAGATTACAAAGCGAACGGTTAAAAGTCCACCGTAATTATTCACTGGAGATCTGGAAGAAACATAGAAGCTATTTTAATAAAAGAACCAAATAATAAGGAAGCCCAAAGACAGAAGAGCCCACAAAGGAAATTTCAAGGCCCAATACTTCCTATTAAATAGATAGACATAAAATTTTACCAAAGCTTGAAGTCTACTTTGAATAGGTCTTCCTAAGGATATTTTGGTAAATGTAGACGTGCGAATCAATTGTAACCTAGGATTTCCTATCCTCTATAAATAGGAACTCTAAATCATTGTAAAAGCAATGCCTCCTTTCATTAATAAATTTTAGAATTCTTTTGGAGAGTATCGGTGCCTCTTTTCAATTCATGAATTCAGATCTGACAACCCTGTGTTGATGTTTGGAGAGAGCCATCTGTAAGTAGTTTCATTTAATTGCTCTAGTTTAGATTTTAATTCCTTGCCTTAGATGTTAGCTTTGGGGAAGGCTTTTAAGAAATGAGATCTCTCATCCCTTTCTTACCCATCAAATATAATCAATAGGACTCCATGCATACACGCACACACCGCGCCCTACGGCATCCTATCCCTCGAGGTAGCAGTGATACCGTAATATAAAAGCCCGGTTGCGCGTGTTTTCTATGGAGGTTAGGGTAAGGATCTCTAAAGGAAGGACAAGAACCTAGAGGAAGGAACACCTTCCCGAATGGATCTAATCCCCTTTATTGATAATTACCATAACTCCTCTTAGATCCTAATTTGGGTATAGAAAGCGTTGAGATTTATTTACATTTCCAAACCATTCCTAAACCTAACCCTAGCAAGATTTAGATCTAGATAATTTTAGTATAGATAGATTTAGTTTTTGGATTTAATAAATCCTTCCGACTCCCTTCGGAATTAACTCGTAAGAGCGACTAGGAAATTCATAACATCCTTGTGGACCGACCCGTACGCACTGGCTAGCTACCAAGTGACGCCGTTCTTGATTGCCGTTATTAGAAAGTTTTTGAGATCAAATCAGGACATTTTCCTCTTTCCACTCCACACTTCGTGTTAGTGTATATGCCCTAGAGGCCATTACTGTATCATACTAGTTTGTATATTACTTGATGGAAGCTTGGGATATTCACAGTTGTATAGACAATTTTGCTCGAAATGGTAGTATGCTGCTTGGTTTGTTTCTACTTTAATATGTACATGTGTTTCTTTTAGCATATCGCCTATACACATTAGTGGAGCCCTTAGGATCTTTGCTTGATTACCAGCGTTGTGATGGCAGTCACACTAGTGGGGGTTGGGCAATCTACAAGCACATCCTTATACAGGTCCCTAGCCGTAGGACTATCGAGACAGAGCATCGATACTCTAAAGTAGACTAGCGTATGCGCTTCTCATCCCAGCAGGGGAGACGGTCTGTCCCACAGCCATCAGTACGTCGTACTTGAGATAGTATGCGGGTGCTCGTTAGGTTACGAGCACACTGGACAGGACTCGTCGGGAACTGTTGGTTGGTACTATACCTATCGTCAGTTATCAGTTCCCAGGTGACATGAGTACAGCTTAGTCCGCTGACTTGACACCGTCACTTCGCCTCGAGTGTGTTCCCACTATACTTTGATTACTACCCTACCACGGCTCAAAGGAGTCATGCAAACAGGTAGTAGTTGGGTGCAGTCCCGAAGCACTTGGAGGCAGTGACGGTTAGACAGGATTCGTCTCTCCCGGTATTGGGGGTTGATATCGCGCTGTGTCTAGAAGAGCCATTACACAAAGTCCCTGGCCAGGGCAAGCGAGATATACTAGTAGGTTTCCAGTGTTATCTCAGGGTGTTCTGGGCTACACTCCGACATGACTTATACCGCTATTAGGGGACTGATGTTTACCGCCCCCTAGGCCCGTCATGCGATATTCTCATACGAACAGACCGGACTGTGCGGAGACTGTCACATTCAGGCTCAGTAGGAGTTCGGATGGGTTCACCTCATCAGTCTTCTTATCGGCATCTACCTGGGGACCGTTACGTACAGCTAGTACCGCTTGTGGCCTGTCGTTAAACCCACTGTCAGCGTAGTGTCGAGTCTTTAGAGTCCTACACAGAGAGCTATTCTCCTTTAGGCAAAACAGAGTAGAGGTCGCATGGTTTTGCGACAGGGTTCGTTCACATCCGCGCACTTGTGCACGTTTGGTGTCCGGGCAGTTATTACTAGAGGGCTTTGGTTTAAGCTAGATCGTAGTATGCGTTTTGGGATTCGTTTTATCTCGTTTGTATTCGTGTTCCTCGGAACACGGATGCGGGTTTGTTTGCACGGTTGACAAAGATAGAGGCAGAGGATTCTCATTAGGGTTGTTGACTGTTGACTTTTTCTAAACCCTAATGAAAATAAGAAATATGATTAATAATAATATTAATTAAGTATTATTGTGCCATGGTTGGGTTGAAAGTTTGACTTTGTTGACTTTGTTGACCGGTTGACTATTTTGGACTTGTTGACCATCATCATTTCATGGCTATCATTTCATGAGTATGACTTTTGCTTGCTTGTTGTTCTTTACAAAATGAGTGCATGAAATGATAATGCCATTGACATGAACCATCACAAATACTTAATTATTATTTATTATCATGATTATTTTTGTTTTTGAGAGCATGGTTGTAAAAAGTTATTCTCGTTCTATCATTTCCACTCTCTCTCATCCAAGCTCTCTCTCTTCCTCTTGCTCATAGTTCTCTTGTCTCATGAGTTGAGAAACAAGAACCATCGAGATAAAACCCTAAAAACACTTCTCTACTCACTCTAGAGTACAAGGTCTAGCAAGCTAAGTATTTTAGTTTCCTCTCGATTGAGGTTGGAGCCAAAGGTAGAAGCTTTCGGATGGATCCATCTTCGGCACAAGGAGACGACGAGGTGAGGCCGATCCGACCACTACAAGGAGAAGAAGAGAAGGAGTTCAAGACTAGGTATAACCCCTAACATAGTAGTTAAACTCTTAGTTAGGTTGTTAGATAGTTTGTTTAGCAAAGATCCGGTTTCTAGTCCATGTTACCCTCACCGAAAAAATTGTTTTTCACCATTTCCGCATCCCCGAAAGAACCGGGAAGGGTAACGTGGACTTACAGTGGTATCAGAGCCTAGCTAAACACTATCTAGCATGTTAGCAAAGTATCTAGAATTTCGATCGGAGAAAAAATCACAAAACACGTCCGAAAACCATGCTTGCTGTCGATTTTTAAAACAGCTCAAAAAATAATTTGACATATCTTAAAAATCGTTTCAGGGTTTTCTGTAAACACACAGCAAAAACGATCCAGCGAGTCGACCAACTCACCGCGGAACCGCGGCAATAACATGCTTCTTGCCGCGGATCCGCGGCCGAGTTGACTCGGCCGTGGATCGGTTTTGCTGCAGTGTGTTTTGTGTGGTGTTTTGGGATTTTTGGAATATGTTGTTTCTGCCCAGATTTTCCAGAAAACAAATTTGAGTTTGGGGTGGTTACAAATCCGTATTTTGATTGAACTTCTGTAGACTTTAGCTAATGGGTTATATCTGTGATGTGATATATGTATTGAACGTCTGCTAATCGCTATACGTCGATTAATAGGGGTTATACATATAGGTGATCTGTAATGTTGATGGTTTGTGTATATGAATTCGTTGGATTGTCGTGGATGAATAGCCGGGGGGTTGTGAGATGAGAGTTTTCTTAACTTTTCATTTGATGTAATATGTAATTGATGTAATATTATTTGTATGGCCGCATATCCGGGATGAGGTTGTAGCCGCCATTGTATATTTTTTCTTTTACTGTTTTTGCTCCTAGGATAGACCCAAGGTGGGGTGCACAAACTACCGGGTACCTCGAAGTGCCGAGTGGCCTACTCACGTTGTTGAGGGAGGTTGCTTCACTTCGGGTATTTAGCGGGTAGTTTGCCGCACCCGTAGGGGTCTAGGGTGGGGTCTTGGCTATTCATTGCGACCGTGTAATCCTCTTTTCATTGCAGGCTCGAACGAAACGTGGATTCCTAGTATATCCAATGTGTTCAACTATGATCTGGAATGGCTATCATTGCATCTGATGAATGTAAATATCTATATATGATATCTATTTAAGCGTTGCTTATGTTTTGCATCCGCGCTAGTCCATCCCCCGCTCTGTCGTTAGTTAAGTAACATAACGGGTAATGAAGGGGCCCCGTGGCGAATGCGGATGGCATAAGCGTACGTCATATTTTCGTTGTTTTCTGCAATGGTAGGATTAAATGATGGGACACATTAAATTAATGCAAGAAAATAAACCAAAGTTAAAGTCGTTGAAACAATTTCAAAACCACTCGGTTTCTTTTCAAAAACAACTTTTAAACGCGGAGCTTAAGCCACTCCTTTTAAAAGCTATCACGTTCCATCGATTATATCAAGTTCACTACATTCACGGTTTCACCAAAACCATTCGTAGCCCTTCATCATTTCATATGGATAGTCAATAGTATTCAAGCTGTGTTTGTTGGCCAAAGTCAAGGCATAGTGATTGGTAGCTATTGGATATTCATATGCAGCATAGATAGATGCGTTGGTTTGGGACAGTCGTACTGTCTTATTGGCCAAAGTCAAGGGTAGGTACGGGTGGGTTCAAATTAACCTGGAGAATGACGGGTAGAACTTGACATGTGACTTATGATTTGTTGGCCAAAGTCAAGGTCATAAGAGCATGGGGCAAAAATCCACATCGGGAGTTTCTAAAGAAACTGAAACTTGCTAGCGCTGCATACCATTTAGAATGTGATGATTCTGGTAGGATTCCTTCAGTTTTGTCACACGATGATATTTGGATCCCGATCCTACTGTGAGTAAACGCTACTCCTCGGGAAATTTCTCACTTAACGATCAATGCTATAAACCAAGTAGGTGTCTAGAAAGGTGTTAGCGGGGCTACGCCCACAGGGAAAAGTGGTTATTTAATTAAGGAACTTCGCGAAAGCGTTGGATAACCTTTCTCGAAGTACCAACACTGGCCTGGCTGAACGGTTAAGCAAGTATTGTACGGTGAGATTGATCCCGACTAATTCTTCCTTTTTGGTTTGAGGAGGAATTCGAGAAATAGTGGGAGCCATCCTGTTTAGACAAACTAAAAATCACTCTAAACTTGCAAGAGTATCATGCTAAAGTGTTTCTTCTCTCTCTCCTAATTGCAGCGACCAATCGTCATGACCGGACTTAAGTTATTACTAGATAAAAACATACTGACAAGGCCAAACTACAAAGATTGGCTCATGAATATCAAAATGACAATCACTTACGACAAGCTGGGGTATCTTCTTACCACCAAAGCTCCCCCTGTCCCAGGTCCCACCTCCAGCGTCGTGGATAAGGAAATCCGCAAGACCTGGGAGATCGACTGCGCGAAGGCCAAGTGCCTCATGCTTGCCTCTATGGACAATGAACATCAGAGAAGGCACGAGAATATGGACCTTGAATCCATATTTCTCCATACAAAAGAACTGTATGGAGAGCAATCCCCTATCGCCAGATACGAAGTCTCGAAAAAGTTGTTTTCGGCGAGATTGGCCGTCGGATCATCGGTAGCGGAACACGTGCTTAAGATGATTGGCTATATTGAAGAGCTCGCGGACCTTGGGACCACATTAGAGAACGAGCTCTATACTGACTTGATTCTCCAGTCCCTTCCTTCCACTTATGCCCAGTTTATCCTGAACTTCAACTTGCAAGAAAAAGAAGTTGAACTTTCAGAACTCCTCAACATGCTGAGGAGTGCAGAGGGAACCCTACAGAAAGGTAGGGAAACATCCACTTTGTTTGTTGGAGGACCTTCCTCTTCTAGGTCCAAGGCGAAAGCCAAGGGAAAGAAGAAGAAAGCCCTCACCAAACCAAAGGGCGGTGTTAGTAAAGTGGAAATGAAGGGAAAAGCAAAGGCAACAAAGATAGTTGGGCAGCTTATGGGAAAGGAAGAATGCTTCTACTGTCATAAGAAAGGATACTGGAAAGAGGATTGCAGGGCTTGGAAGGCCAAGAACCAGGACCCGAAGCAAGTTGCGGCTTCGGCTTCAGGTGTGTATGTTATTGAAAACTGTCTATCAATAAACTCTACTTCCTGGGTATTGGATACCCGATCAGGATCTCATATCTGTAATTCTTTGCAGGCACTGAGAAAGCGTAGGGTTTAGAAGGCTGGTGATATGACCCTCAGAGTTGCAAACGGAGCTGGCATGGATGCTGAGTCCGTGGGGGACTATCACTTGGGAATGTCAGAGGGACATGTTTTGGTTTTACGGGACTGTTATTTTATACCCAATGCAACTTGTAATATCATATATGTATCTTTAATGTCTAAAGAAGGTTATGAATTTGCATTTGTAAGCAATGTTGTAAACATTCACCTTAATCAAGTTCTGATTGGGTCGGGTATATTAAGCAATGGAATATATGTATTAAACCAACCACAGATTTTCAATGTCCAGAATACACACAAAAGAAAGTCTCCAAAAATAAATCATGCTTTCTTATGGCATTGTAGACTCGGTCACATCAATGAGAGAAGGTTGATGAAGTTACATACAGAATGATATTTGGATCCGTTCGAATATCATTCATTTGCAACTTGTCACTCTTGTCTTAAAGGGAAGATGACAAAGACTCCGTTCACTGGACACGGAGTAAGAGCGAGCGAGCTCTTGGGGCTCGTACACAGCGATGTGTGCGGTCCAATGTCTACACATGCGCGAAGCGGTTATTCTTACTTCATTACTTTTACGGATGATTTTTCAAGGTACGGATATGTCTTCTTAATGAAACATAAATCTGAAGCCTTTGGAAAATTCCAGGAATACAAGAATGAAGTAGAAAAACAAACCGGCAAAAGTATCAAGACACTAAGATCTGATCGAGGTGGTGAATACTTGAGTGCCGAGTTCCTGGATTACCTAAAAGAGAATGGAATTCTCTCTCAGCTTACTCCTCCAAACACTCCGCAACATAACGGTGTATCGGAGAGACGGAACCGAACCCAATTGGATATGGTATGTTCCATGATGAGTAACGCTGAGTTGCCGCGATCATTCTGGGGATATGCACTAGAATCAGCTGCATACCTTTTGAACCGAGTTCCAACTAAGACAGTGCCTACCACACCATATCAGATGTGGAGTAGGAAGAAACCCTATCTTAAGCACATTAAGACATGGGGATGTCCAGCTTTTGTCAAAAAGCAGCATGCGGACAAACTCGAGGCACGTTCAGTACAGTGCAAGTTTGTGGGATATCCAAAGAACTCCAAGGGATATTTCTTCTATTGCGAAGAGGAACAAAAGGTTTTTGTTTCTCGTCATGCCTGCTTCTTGGAAACTGAATTTTTGGAAAACCAGATAAGTGGGAGCGCAATAGAACTGGAAGAAATTCCAAAATCACGAGCTATTACTGAAATCTTAGTAGAACCAGAGGGTTCGAAAGAACAGGACATTCCTGCGCCGCTCCGCAGAAGTAGTAGGCAGTCTCATCCGCCCGAGAGATACTATGGTTTTCTCATAGACGGGGATAGAGAGGATTGCATCATTGATAATGATGAGCCGACTAGCTTCCAGCAGGCCATTCAGAGCGTTGACTCGGTAAAATGGCTGGATGCAATGCGGACCGAAATGGAGTCCATGTACACCAACAAAGTATGGACTTTGGACGTTGCTCCAGAAGGGGTAAAACCCGTAGGATGCAAATGGATCTTCAAGAGGAAGATTGGTGTAGATGGACAGGTTGAGACCTATAAGGCTAGACTTGTTGCAAAGGGTTTCGTCAAAGACCTGGTTTGGACTATGACGAAACCTTTTCTCCAGTGGCTATGCTCAAATCCATTCGGATCCTACTTGCCATTGCTGCCTTCCACGATTATGAGATTTGGCGGATGGACGTAAAGACCGCTTTTCTAAATGGAAATTTAGAGGAGTGTGTCTATATGGACCAGCCAGAGGGTTTCATTCAGAGTGGGAGCAGCGAAAAGGTGTGCAAATTGCTTAAGTCCATCTATGGACTAAAGAAGGCATCGCGGAGTTGGAACATCTTTTTTGATGAGACGGTCAAAGATTTTGGCTTTATCAAAAATCCAGATGAACCATGCATCTATAGTAAAATTGTAGCATGAACTGTCGTATTCCTCGTTTTATACGTGGACGACATTCTCTGTAAGTCTACGGTAGCGCCCCGACCGTCTAGCAGACGCAAAATGCGGAACAAAAACTTTTTAGCTGGCGCTATCGCATACTATAACCCGGATCTGCCATTAAAGCTAAACTAACAAACAACAAAGTGGGTAGAAATGTTATACCGAACGATCCGAGTCCTTCGGTCTTCAACCATCATCCCATGCTTTATTGCGGCTGCTCCGATCTCCTGGATCTCCAGTCTTCTCGTCCAGGTGGCACCACGTCGACGGATCTTTAAACGGGCTCCCGCCTCTTCACCGAGGCAACTCGGTCATCAAGTTTGCCAAAAGAGATGACCAAGATTGATGTAGAGAATGAGTAGAAAACTTTGTCTCGCTTCATCCAAAGCCATAGACGAACGGTTAATGAAGTTGCCTTTTGAATCGGAAATGATAAATGAATATATATGAAATTTCCATGAAGCCAAAACCATAGTCTTTTTTCTTTTGCAATTCCACCATCTCTCAAAAGAGGAGGCCGACCACTTAAGGAGAGGGGGAGGTGAGTGTAGGAGAGGGGGGTGACCACAACATTAAATGAGATGAATGATTCATCTAAACACCTTGCACTAAATATTTAATGAAACAATGATTCATAACAACACATCATCACATTATTAAATGAATAATTAATGCACTAATGACTCACTAGCCACCTCATCATCCTAGTCACTATCTAGAAACATCTAGAACCTTCCACACTCATCAAGAAAAGATAAATCCGTATTAAACCGAATGTTTAATACGGCTGATAGAAAACTGAAAACTGGCAACTTCCAAAAGCAACCCGAAACGAATTTCAGGATAACCCCGTAACAGTATAAACATACCCACATTTGTATCACGACCGAATACAAATGCAACTAAGACAAAGATATTATATCTACACAGTATAATACTCGGATCCAGCTTAAACCAAAGCCCACCAGTATTATCTGCCCGAAATATGACACGTGCGTAAACGCACGTGCATTTTCCGAACCCTGCCATAAAACCATACGGCCTCTACAACGTTTTGCCCGAACTTGGGAAACTGTCTATGGGGAACTCTAATGACTCATCAACACACTGGCACTAGGTATAACCACTAGTACGTCAGAGATACTAGCTGTACGTAACGGTTGCCTATGTATTGATTGGAAGGGAAGCTGACGAGCGAACTCATCCAAAAACCCTACTGAGCCTGACAGTGACAATATCCGTACAGTCCGGTCCATTCGTCTATGAGTATCGCATATAGGGCCTAGGGGCTGGTAAACGTCAGACCCCCAATAGCTGTATAAGTCGTGTCAAAGAGAGAAGCCCAGAACACCCTGAGATATTACTGGAATACCTACCAGTAAATCTCGATTACCCTGGCCAGGGATTTCGTGTAATGGCTCTCCTAAACACAGCGTGATCTCACCCCCAATACCAGAAGAGACGAATCCCCTACGATCTGCTCACTGCCTCCATGTGGCTCGGGACTGTACCCAAAAAATACCTGTTTGCACGACTCCTTTGAGCCGTGGTAGGGTAGAAATCAAAGCACAGTGGGAACTCACACGAGACAAATGACGACCTCAGGTCGATGAACTAACCTGTACACATGTCACCTGGGAACTGCCATCTGACGATATGTATAATACCAACTTAGCATGTTCCCGGCGAGTCCAGTCCGGTGTACTCATAACTCAATGAGCACCTGTATACATCTTAGGTGAACTAACTGACACCAATGGCTTATGAGACTGGCTACCGCCCCTCGTCGGGGTCTTGACTGTATACACTAGTCTATACTGGAGTATCGATGCCCTGTTTTGAAACTCCCACGACTAGGGACACTTTAAGGATGTGCTTATAGACCCCAGCTACCACATATATGATCGCCATCATACTGCTGGCAGTCAAGCAAGAATCCTATGGGCTCTATCATGATGATAAAGACAAACCAGATAGCATACTATCATCTCGAGCAAGACTTTCATATCAGTATAGGTCCTCCCTCAATCATTGCAATCATGTACCTGTGATCCAATAATTGACTTTGAGGGCACTATATCCAACAATCTCCCACTTGCACTTAAGGCTAATTATTGTGATGTCGCATACTCACAGTTCGTGTGATACCGAACATCCAACTTCTTTACTAATCAGTTTCACAAAACTCGTTTGTAAAACTATCGTTTCGAGAAATAGCCTCAGTGAGTGGATCCGCCCTGATTTTTTTTCTTTGTCTCTCTTAATCTCAAATTCGCGAAGAAAGCCATCTCCCGAATCGAGTAATAGGTGTCTTGGAATATGTCTGGATATCTGATGGGACCTAGTTTATAAATGAACTCCAAATTTAAACTTCTTAGACAGTATTGATAACTAAACCTAATCAGTATCGTGCACCATGCCTCCCACAGTATCCTCTTGGACCTCCAGTCCATAATACTGTCCCTCGTCAGAGAGAAAACTATAACTCTGACAATCACTCTGTCATCCAGGTCACCTTGGAAGTCTGGAATGATAACCGTCTCCTTAAGGAGGCTGCCATTATCAAATCTATAGAACATGCACTTATGTTCTAAAACTGCTTCCTTATGTTTCTTCAGGATTGGATTAATATAAACTTTTCGCATCTAGTGCAAAAACAACATCTGGTGTGGTACTTGACATCTCACGATTGACTCAATTGCTTAAGCAAGTGATCTGCCAATCATGCACATCCCTCTCTTTTTCAGTCTGTAAGACACTTTTAGAGAGGGTGACTCCATCAACTGCAGGTACACCACCATGCCAGGAGTCATCTATTCTAAAATACCATTAGAATACTGTCAAAGTATCCAAATTGGGAAACTACCCAATTCTAGATCTAAAACCATAGATTTAGTAATCAGAATGTCTGATATTATATCCATGTCCTTTGTGGAGAAATAACTGTGTGACGACCAAAGTACAACCGATCGTAGTATAGGAATTTTACTTCCTACTCTGTGTATGTCACCCAAATACCAGGACATCACACCCTACTACCTTCTTAACAGATCCATCCCCTATTCTGATGAAGTCAAAGCCATGACTGTTACATCAAAATTAGATGATCTTATCTCCGCTATATCTGCTTAAGCCTATAAATAGACATAAGCTACTTGCTCACTATGCTTCCGTTGCTCCCACTGACTACGACAACCCTCTGGCAGAATAATATATACATACACTTCTAAAGCTAGTTTAGAACGACACTATACATATCCTCCTGCCGGGTCTCATAGTCTGGAACAACAGTAGTGTCAAGTCTGGGTAAACAAGAACCTCCCTGTCACCGCCTTTGAGGCTGCCGGAGTACCTCTCGGGTGTCTGAGGTTACCCTCCATATCTGTGGAGTGGCTATTAGAATGTCAAACCTGATTGAATATATAGGTCCTATTAAATTTTCCGTCGTTTGCGGTTCTGGAATCACTTCCAGTTCTACCATACTCCCACTACTGTTTTCTAAAAAAATCCATTTTACTAAAACTGTAGCGAGTCAAGAACAATATCACTATTGATCTTCCAGATGATAGAAAATCAACTCTCGTCAAAGCCAGGGTCAACCCACAAACTGCCATTACAGAAACATGCCTTGAGTTATCCAGTGTCTGGTTTTAAGCATAAGCTGGACAACTCCCCGTACCTTAACATCGTTAAGATATGAACCATTCTATGTCCAATATAGAAACTTTGGCAATTATTTAATTGGAACCAGATTCTAATCATGCAGCTGTCTCCAGTGCATATCAACTTATTAGAGAGAGGCTAATCAGTATTACTCAACTTAGGAATACATCCAATTATGAGTAACCTGATAGAGAAACAAGTTTCTCAAAACCATTACTATCATCTGAATACCAATCACAAGAATCTACATCTTCGATCTCTTTGAAGAATCCCGATACTTGTGATACCTGGTTCTCTACTTTATTCTTATACCCAGAACTTCTCAAAACTTAGACCTTGTATTTCTACGAAACACTTGTCTAAAATCTAGAGAAGTCATAAGTAAACAGAACATAGTACGAGGACCAAGCCCTTTGTCCTGACGGACTCTGGACAACATACAATACTCTGTATAAGTCCGCTGAGTCGAATAACTCAAAACCTGTGCGTAGTAGGTTGAAAACTGTACCCAGGAGATTTTCTCAAATATCACCAATTACAAAGAATTCCGATATAATGAGGATGGTCACCTAATTCCCAATAGCTTACTCCCACTCATCATCTGTAAAACCATACAGATGTGAGAATTATACTTGGTAAATACATACCCTGGAGCAAGGGTTTAATTGGGAAATCAGGTTACAATTAACAATGCACAGTGTAATTGAAACATGAAAATGTTTCGAAGGGGTATCCTGGTATTCTTTGTAATGCCTCTTCCATAATTCAATTCATGAATTTAACCGTATATTTCTTTGCCTTCTCCCCAAATCCCTTTAATTGTCTTTATTCATTACCTTCTGTACACCCCTTTAGGCTAAGTGGTTTTCTTCCTTCCCTACCTGTCACGACCCGAAAGTACGGCACGTGACCGGCACTTAGATTACGAAGCGTTTAGAGGCGCAACGTAACCTAAGTAAGCCGAAGCCCAGAAATCTAAACCATAAAAAGAAGAAGTAAAGGAAAACATGTAGAAAACAAGTTTCAACGCATCATCCAATTTTCTCAAAAAATTCGGCAGACTCTCCTTTGTAAAAACTGGCCCCAAACGGGTACAACAAGTATAATATACACAAACAATAAAAAGCATCCCCAAACGGGAGCTAGCTCTACGCTAAAAGGAGGAAACAACCACACAAATGCACAATAGTATACAACGCCCAAAAGGCGAGGCTCAAAACTCAAAAGAAAACAAAACCACCAGATATCATAATAATACAAGCGCGACTCTAAGGTCGAAATGAACAACTGGTCCAGTAAACTATCAAGTAATACAAGTTTGGTTGATGGAGCTTTCTAGATACAAATGAAATAATAAAAGTACAATGGCGGTCCAGATACAAGTGAACCAACCTACCGTGCAAATCACCCTGAGTGAAAAGATGTGCCAGCAAGCTGCCAGGAAAACCTGTACATCGAACCTATAATAAAATTTGGCACAACGGGGGTGAGTTGCCAACTCGTGAGTAGAAGATATCTGCGAAAAGAAATCGAAATGCACGACGCTATCCTAGGTCATAATAATACACTAATATACTACTAATCATCAAGTAAAGACAGGATAATAAGCTACGTGTAAGTGCAAATGCTCCGTGTTCGTGTCAGTGCCTTATATAGTACTAAGCCATATGAATGAGTATGCATGCACCATGAATGTGAAATAACCAATCCTGAAATCTAGATATATCTGTATAAGAAATCTTTAGCTTTTATCATAGTAAAATGTATATAGAAATCTGAAATATCACGATGAAATCCATGGAAATCCGTGTCAAGCATCGACACAAAACATGTAAATCTCAAGTCTCAATACCTCATAATCTCAATGTCTCATAGTCTCAATATCTCGGGCTCCGTCAGTCCGGATCGGCCCATATCATCAAATCTCACGACAACGGTCGGTATCCTCCGGATATCCGCCGCGCCAGACATCACAGGTAGGTAGTCCTCCCCTGCCAGTCCCATCGTCTACAACTCGATCTTCTTGCCCCGAGGTACCATACCGGGCCCACCATGTACCCGAGACGGTTCATCCACTCCTCGAATCGGGTCTCGAAATCCAACAGAAAACATGAAATCTCATGGTGGACGACACATACATCACGAGAAAACCGCATCTTATGTTTTAAAAAGAGAGGAGGAGAGAGAGAAGTTTTTATATATTCTTGCGGTTTTCCCCAAAAATCCAGAAATCTCATAAAAATCCAAAATCCCAAAATCATGAGTAAGTATATGATAAGTGTCGGCATATGCCCCATAATACTGCATGATAACATGAAAATGCGAATGCATGAAATGTCTAAGTAATAAATACCATGTCTATACTAACACCAGAGAGTAATCACAATATTATATCGATCTAGCCGTTAGCTAATTGTATCAATAAAAGATAATATGATCTAAAGTGTACGTGACATAGCAATTACCGATGATGATGTGTGTGAGCCGGCAAATAAGTGTGCGTGGAATATGCGCATCATCGGTAATGGTGCTGGTGTCCTAACAGGCAAAGTTTTATTCTGATTATAGAAACATATGAATGAACATGCACCATTATGATTACGGTATGAATGTAAAGACAGATGTGTAATAACCACTCATCTGTGATATACAAGTATAACTACAACTATATGACTCGAGCCTAAACTAGTGTCCATCTAATCTCCTAAGGAACTAAACCTAAGAAACTAGTCAATAAGAAATAAGAGTCCACCTAAGGTCTGAATCCATATCTCTAATAGTCGGCGATCCAGCCTCAATAGCGTCACGTACGTAGTACGGCTTCCTCGAATCAAGAGTGCGGATCAATCATCATATCTATGCCTCGTACGGTAAAATCCATCGTACGGTATCCCAATATCGGGGTACGGTCAAGTATCACCTACGTGTCTCATCATTCGTATAATATCATCATCAACACATGTCAAGATCAAGGTGCTATACTGTAATCGCATACATCAATCATATATCATTGTCAGCATAAATATACATCGTTAATTTATCCTCAGAAATATCATGTCATATGTATCATATTATGATTAATTCACACTTAGATCATGTCGTAATCAAG
Source organism: Agapanthus africanus (assembly GCA_030015575.1). NCBI lineage: Eukaryota > Viridiplantae > Streptophyta > Magnoliopsida > Asparagales > Amaryllidaceae > Agapanthus > Agapanthus africanus. The sequence goes on along the minus strand of CM057349.1, from coordinate 355,364,687 downwards.
TCACACCTATATGATATCGTAATCAAGTCACACATATATGATATCGAAATCAAGTCACACCTATATGATGTCGTAATCAATTCACACCTATATGATATCATATCAGAATTTCAGGCACAGGTTACGGTCTGGGTTCTATTTTAGAGTCCCATATACTTCAATATCATCACCACGCTTTATTATTTATGTATACCTATTCATTATCTCATTTCCTAATGATCCGCTAACATCATAACACGACCGTAAAGCCAAGAATCACGGCATCAAGCCCGGTTATATTGTTTCATCCCCGTGTATCATATCACATCCTTGTATCACATATACGTATTGTGTGTGTGTGTGTATACCTACACCTAGTCCTATATATATATACACATACACGTATACACCACGTCGAGTCTCAGTGTGTGCATGTGTGTATCTACCTGAAACCTACGAATCTCCTCCAAGATATTCATCCTCGGGTAAGGTCTTTCTAAATCAATCTAGTCCAACCTAAGGTCACTACTAGGGTCCTACTCACAGAAATTCTAGGGTCACGTCTGGCTTCCTAATGACAATAAGTACAATCTCTATTCTACGTTTGCGGGGGTGCTAAACGCCATCCACCCGACTCCCCCCCGTAGATATACATCTACTCACCTGGTCCTTGTCTGCCGAAGACGGTGTCGCCATCCTCTTCTTCATCGCCCGCAGTCCACGTGAGGGGTACCTATACGCAAACACATATAATATCGTAAACTGAATCACGGACAACATCAAAACGATGCACGAAACGCGCAAAGGTTAAAACCTATGTCCCGCTCATGCAAAAGAACCAAATATCGCTCGATATCGGCGTACAAACGCCGATTGATCAAGATAAGCATCAACAAACAACTCATAGTCATAAAACTCATTACTTATAATATAAAACATGATTTAATTCATCGAAACCCTAAAAATCGATCAAATCGTCCGTTTCTGTAAAACCTGAAAACACCAATTTACCGTTTTACTTCAAAACTTGATGTTTAAAAGAAACTAATGGTCATAGTATTCATTAATTAGCATAACTAGACTATATAAACCATCACTATATTTTTAACACCCTAATTTATATTAGTTTGAAAATTCTAGTTTGGAAACTTGCCCGATTTCGATACTTTTAAGGAAAATTTCAAAATATCACATCTAAACTGGATTTTGCATGAATTAATGCATTAAACTACAATTCATGATGATAATAATATAATTAAATCATAATTTAGATTTTAAACCTCATTTATTTAAGAATTTCCAAAATCTAGTTAGCAAAAATAGCATTTTTATTAGTATTTTTCAATTATCAATAGAAACTAGTAACCAATTTAAGTTTTTCATTCCACTAACAAGTTATTGAAAAGACTTAATACAAAAATGATGGGGGGGGAAATTTTGGGGCTGCCCATAGAGGTGACGCCGGCCATGAGGTGAGAAAAAGAGAGGAGAGTGAGAAAAGGTGAAGAAAAGTGTAGAAGGTTTCAACAAAATATCATTCCATTAAGTCTTTTCATGAATTTATTTAAAAATTCTTTATTTTCTTCACTCCATTTGACCTAGAATGGTCTAGAACTATTGTAAAATTTTGAAAATAAATTTTGCATGAAACACACTTGATTCTAATATGTAATGGTTCACTTTTTCTAATTAAACCAATTCAAATTTGTAAATTACACTAATTTAGTGTAAAAATAAAGCTTATGTTAATATTTAAAAAAATTAATTTAAGAAAAATATTTAATTAAACTAAAAATTTATAAGTGGCTAAATAAACACCATTTACTAGTAATAACATAATTAAAATAGGTATTTTTAAATTTATAGTGAAAAATAATTACGGTTTAGTTTTATGAAAACTACGTTTTACTTTACCGAAAATTATAAAATTCACTTAAACGATTTTATTTATTTAATTAATTATTTAATTATTTTTAAAATGTTACAATACCGTTCGGCACCAGCCTATGGTTTGGAAGAAGACTATCCAGTAAGCATAATGGGTGTACTCTCCTAATCCTAGGAGTACTCGCAACTTGAGAGAAGGTGATGATAAAAGACAATTGAATAATACCTTATTCTATTTCTCCCGAACTGGGGAAAAAGGCAATGGTGAAATAGGAGCGGCGATGAAATACGAGGTTTATTCGTGAATTATAACAGTCGCAATTTACTTTGCCCTCTTTCTAATCCCTTTATTCTGTCTTTAGTTATTACCTTCTGTACACCCTACTTAGGCTAATTGGTTTTCTTCATTCCTTACCTTTCGGCACCTGCCTATGGTTTGGATAAAGACTATCCAATAAGCGTAATAGGTGTACTCTCCTAAACCAAGGAGCCCTCGCAACCTTAGAGAAGGTGATAATAAAAGAAAACTGAATAAACCAATTCTATTTCTCCTAAACCTGGATCCATCCACGAAGAAGTCCCTTCGAGTTCGTATATAACCATACGATGGATCTATCCAATGGAATTGGATGTCCGTAATAATACGGAGTGTTATGAGAAATACAAAGGGTAAAAGAAGGAGCGGCAATGACTTATGCAACTTTAGACAATCCAAAAGCCAGTATTTTAAGAAGGTTCGGTCAACTTGGTCACTGAGTTATAGTCTAGGGTCGGTCAAAGGTCGCTGCCAAAGAGAGAGAAAAGAAACACTCTGCGTGCACTCTAACCTAGATCATAATGGTTATCATTTTATCTAATCAGGAAACCTCCCACTGTAGTCTCAAATTCTCCTCCAAACCTGAAAGAAGAATTAGTCGGGATCACCCGAAGAGTAAACCAATTCATCAGTGAGAATCGGGATCCAACTATCATCGCATGATAACGTGACGGTATCCACTCACGTTATCACACTCCAGAAGGTATGCGCATGCCTGGCAAGTTTCTTGTATGTTTGAAACTCCCGATGTAAATTTTTATCCCATGGTCTTATGATCTTGACATAGGCCAATAAATCATAAGCCACATGTCAAGTTCTACCCGTCGTTGTCCTGATTAATTTAGGTCCATCGTACATGCCCTTGACGTAGGCCAATAAGGTTGTACGTCTGTCCTAAGCTAATGCATCTATCTATGCAACAAATGAATACCCCAGCAGCTACCAAACACTATGCCTTGACGTAGGCCAACAAACATAGCTTGAATACTACTGACCATCCATAAGAAATGACGGAGGGTTATGGCTGGTTTTTGGCGAAAAACCTTTAACGTAATGAACTTGATCTCGTTGAAGGAACCTGATAGCTTTTTATAAAAAATATAGTGGCGAAAACCTTTGCTAAAGAGGTCACTCCGGGTGAAGGGATCTCGGCTCTTTCCTTATCGAATGAGGTGCAGGATATTCTAACTGAATACCGTGATGCAAAGCAACTTATAATCGACTATAGTGAAGTTATTACCCTGACGTAAACTTCTGCCCAAGGGGTCACTCCCGGTGAAGGGATCTCGGCCCTTGCCTCGTCGAATGAGATGCAGGATATTCTAACTGAATACCGCGATGCAAAGCAAAAGGAAACGTCTTTATAATAACACCCTTTTTAAATTTGGTTCCAACAACATCAAATATAGGTTTGTTTTATCCTTGCATTGATAAGAATCAATGCAGTCCCATCAGTTAATCACACCAGAAAAGAACGAAAATAAAATGTACGTATATGCCATCCGCATTCGTCACTGGGTCCCGTCATCACCCGTTAGGTTACTTAACTAACGACAGAGCAGGGTGTAAAACATATACAATATCTAATAGTATATATACTAATATACAATAATCACTCCAGGCGTGATAATATGCAACATTACAGAAAAGTAATAAGCATCACAGAACAATACAGATAATCTGGGATCCCCGGGTTTCACAGAGCCGCTACTGAAACCCGACGTTCCCCTGGTCGTGTGGATAGCCTGTGCAATGAAACGTAGACCCCTACTGGTGTGGCAAGTTACCCGCCAAAACCTGAAGCGAGGCAGCCCCCTACAGCAAAGTGAATGGACCACCCAGCACTTCACGGAATCCGGTAACTTGAGCACCCCTCCTTGGGTCAGCCTGTACACCCTATGAGTGCGGCGAATAGTCTGCCAATTCTAGAGTGAGGCCCCTCTGCCTCTCAAAGCAATGAGATACGGACCCGTTGCCCTCCAGAACCCGGCTATCCGTGCACTCCGCCGCGGGGTAATCTTAGTACAGAAAATAAAATATACAACGGGTACATCGACCTTATCTCGGTCGTGCTCCAAAAGAATAATATACAAACAGGAAGTGACGGCAGTCCACATGTTGGACGCTCGCCCCGCAATATCAATTGTACAAATAAATCCAAACTGCACAACCATTGCACACTGCTATCCACCACGACAAATCCGCAACATCACAGCACAATACAGAACATCAACGCGAATGTCACGTTCGCAAACCCGTCTAAAAGAACTATAGCAATTAGACGCGGTATACCGCTCGAATGACATTCACGATCGGAGATATAATATAAGTACTGTAAACTAACAAGTTTAAAATTTCGATCAACAAAACTTCCGGAAGTGGGCCCCACATACATCTGGTGTACCGTAATAAAATATGGGCCCATAAGAAATATACCAGAAACCACAATTCACTGTTTAGAAACCCCAGAAGAAATTTGACCCTCTGAAGCTCCAAGATGGCCGTGGATCCGCGGCCAAAGCATGACTTTGGCGGCGGTTCCGCGGCCGTAGGACGAGTCAGAGGATCGGATTTCTTCTGTTTTCTTAAAAAAAGCCTGCTTGTTTTTCTGTGATGCATAAAATAATTTTTAGAACCTTTTAAAAATTGACAGAAACTTTTGCATTGAAAATTGTAGTTTTCGAAAATCCGTTCGATCGATATTTTAAACGCGTTAGCATAAGTTAGTAAAGCTTAATGGTGAGGCTCTGATACCACTGTAATTCTACGGTAGCGCCCAGACCGTCTAACAGACGCCAAATGCGGAACAAAAACTTTTTAGTTGGCGCTATCGCATACTATAACCCGGATCTGTCATTAAAGCTAAACTAAGAAACTACAAAGTGGGTAGAAATGTTATACCGAACGATCCGAGTCTTTCGGTCTTCAACTATCATCCCACGCTTTGTTGTGGCTGTTCCGATCTCCTGGATCTCCAGTCTTCTCGTCCAGGTGGAACCACGTCGATGGATCTTTAAACGGGCTCCCGACTCTTCACCGAGGCAACTCGGTCATCAAGTTTGCCAAAAGAGATGACCAAGATTGATGTAGAGAATGAGTAGAACACTTTGTCTCGCTTCGTCTAAAGCCATGGACGAACGGTTAATGAAGTTGCCTTTTGAATCGGAAATGATAAATGAATATATATGAAATTTCCATGAAGCCAAAACCATAGTCTTTTTTCTTTTGCAATTCCATCATCTCTTAAAAGAGAGGGTCGTCCACTTAAAGAGAGGGGGGAGGTGAGTGTAGGAGGGGGGGTGACCACAACATTAAATGAGATGAATGATTCATCTAAACACCTTGCACTAAACATTTAATGAAACAATGATTCATAACAACACATCATCACATCATTAAATGAACAATTAATGCACTAATGACTCACTAACCACCTCATCATCCTAGTCACCATCTAGAAACATCTAGAACCTTCCACACTCATCAAGAAAATATAAATCCGTATTAAACCGAATGTTTAATACGGCTGATAGAAAACTGGAAACTGGCAACTTCCAAAAGCGATCCCGAAACGAATTTCAGGATAACCCCGTAACAGTATAAACATACCCGCATTTGTATCACGACCGAATACAAATGCAACTGAGACAAAGATATTATATCTACATAGTATAATACTCAGATCCGGCTTAAACCAAAGCCCGCCAGTATTATCTGCCCGAAATATGACACGTGCGTAAACGCACGTGTATTTTCCGAACCCTGCCATAAAACCATATGGCCTCTACAACGTTTCGCCCGAACTTGGGAAACTGTCTGTGGGGAACTCTAATGACTCATCAACACACTGGCATTGGGTATAACCACTAGCACGTCAGAGGTACTAGCTGTACGTAACGGTTGCCTATGTATTGATTGGAAAGGAAGCTGATGAGCGAACTCATCCAGAAACCCTACTGAGCCTGACAGTGACAATATCCGTACAGTCCGGTCCATTCGTCTATGAGTATCGCATATAGGGCCTAGGGCCTGGTAAACGTCAGACCCCCAATAGCTGTATAAGTCGTGTCAAAGAGAGAAGCCCAGAACACCCTGAGATATTACTGGAATACCTACCAGTAAATCTCGATTACCCTGGCCAGGGATTTCGTGTAATGGCTCTCCTGAACACAGCGCGATCTCACCCCCAATACCGGGAGAGACGAATCCCCGACGATCTGCTCACTGCCTCCATGTGGCTCGGGACTGTACCCAAAAAATACCTGTTTGCACGACTCCTTTGAGCCGTGGTAGGGTAGAAATCAAAGCACGGTGGGAACTCACACGAGACAATTGACGACCTCAGGTCGATGAACTAACCTGTACACATGTCACCTGGGAACTGCCATCTGACGATATATATAATACCAACTTAGCATGTTCCCGGCGAGTCCAGTCCGGTGTACTCATAACTCAATGAGCATATGTATACATCTTAGGTGAACCAATTGACACCAATGGCTTGTGAGACCGGCCACCGCCCCTCGTCGGGGTCTCGACTGTATACACTAGTCTACACTGGAGTATCGATGCCCTGTTTCGAAACTCCCACGACTAGGGACACTTTAAGGATGTGCTTATAGACCCCAGCTCCCACATATATGATCGCCATCATACTGCTGGCAGTCAAGCAAGAATCATATGGGCTCTATCATGATGATAAAGACAAACCAAATAGCATACTATCATCTCGAGCAAGACTTTCATATCGGTATAGGTCCTCCCTCAATCATTGCACTCACGTACCTGCGATCCAGTAATTGACTTTGAGGGCACTATATCCAACATTCTCTTGATAGGAAATGACATTCCTATGCTACAATCTGTCAAAGGGTTCTTGTCACACAGGTTCTCCATGAAAGACCTGGGAGATGCCTCTTACATTCTGGGGATCCGGATCCATCGTGATAGATCCAAGAGGATATTAGGACTTTCACAGTCCAGGTACATCGATACCATACTGAAAAGATTCAGTATGGAAGATTCCAAGCGCGGTAATCTATCGGCTTGTCACGGGATCACCCTCTCCAAAAAGATGTCTCCCAAGACTGATTTGGAAAGGGATCGCATGTCTATTATACCCTACGCTTCTGCAGTAGGCTCTATAATGTATGCGATGTTGTGTACCAGACCAGATGTAGCTTATGCACTGAGTGTGGTAAGCCGGTATCAGTCAAACCCTGGGGAGAAGCACTGGATAGCGGTAAAGAATATTCTGAAGTACTTGAGACGGACTAAGGACATGTTTTAGGTTTACAGCGGAAAAGTCCTCCAGATGGAGGCCTTTGCTGACTACAGCTTCCAGAGTGACAAGGATGACTCCAAGTCCATGTCGGGTTATGTCTTCACCCTCAATGGAGGGGCGGTGTGTTGGACGAGTTCCAAACAGGAAACCGTTGCTGACTCGACGATGGAAGCGGAGTATATCGCTGCATCTGATGCCGCAAAAGAAGCTGTCTGGATGAGGAAGTTCTTGACTGAACTTCAGGTGGTTCCGTCCATCATTGATCCAATACCTCTGTATTGTGACAACAACAGAGCTATAGCTTTAGCGAAGGAACCCAGGTCCCATCAGAAGTCCAGACACATCTTAAGGCGGTATCACCTGATTAGGGAGATCGTGGATCGCCGGGAGATCCAGGTTCGGAGGGTTGCTACAGAAGATAACACTGCAGATCCATTCACGAAGGCCTTACCCCAGACTCAGTTCGAGCGGTTGATCGAGATGATATGTCTTCGATACGCCAGTACATGGCCTTAGTGCAAGTGGGAGATTGTTAGTGTATATGCCCTAGAGGCCATTACTGTATCATACTAGTTTGTATATTACTTGATGGAAGCTTGGGATATTCACAGTTGTATAGACAATCTTGCTCGAAATGGTAGTATGCTACTTGGTTTGTTTCTACTTTAATGTGTACATGTGTTTCTTTTAGCATATCGCCTATACACATTAGTGGAGCCCTTAGGATCTTTGCTTGACTACCAGCGTTGTGATGGCAGTCACACTAGTGGGGGCTGGGTAATCTACAAGCACATCCTTATACAGGTCCCTAGTCATAGGATTATCGAGACAGGGCATCGATACTCCGGAGTAGACTAGCGTATGCGCTTCTCATCCCAGCAGGGGAGACGGTCTGTCCCACAGCCGTCAGTACGTCGTACTTGAGATAGTATGCGGGTGCTCGTTAGGTTATGAGTACACTGGACAGGACTCGTCGGGAACTGTTGGTTGGTACTATACCTATCGTCAGTTATGAGTTCTCAGGTGACATGAGTACAGCTTAGTCCGCTGACTTGACACCGCCACTTCGCCTCGAGTGTGTTCCCACTGTACTTTGATTACTACCCTACCACGGCTCAAAGGAGTCGTGCAAACAGGTAGTAGTTGGGTGCAGTCCCGAAGTTCTTGGAGGCAGTGACGGTTAGACAGGATTCGTCTCTCCCGGTATTGGGGGTTGATATCGCGCTGTGTCTAGGAGAGCCATTACACAAAATCCCTGGCTAGGGCAAGCGAGGTATACTGGTAGGTTTCCAGTGTTATCTCAGGGTGTTCTGGGCTACACTCCGACACGACTTGTACCGCTATTAGGGGACTGACGTTTACTGCCCCCTAGGCCCGCCATGCGATATTCTCAGACGAACAGACCGAACTGTGCGGAGACTGTCACAATCAGGCTCAGTAGGAGTTCGGATGGGTTCACCTCATCAGTCTTCTTATCGGCATCTACCTGGGGACCGTTACGTACAGCTAGTACCGCTTGCGGCCTGTGGTTAAACCCACTGCTAGCATAGTGTCGAGTCTTTAGAGTCCCACACACAGAGCTATTCGCCTTTGGGCAAAACATAGTAGAGGTCGCATGGTTTTGCGACAGGGTTCGTTCACATCCACGCACTTGTGTATGTTTGGTGTCCGGGAAGTTATTACTAGCAGGCTTTGGTTTAAGCCAGATCGTAGTATGCGTTTTGAGATTGGTTTTATCTCGTTTGTATTCGTGTTCCTCGGAACACGGATGCGGGTGTGTATGCACGGTTGACAGAGACAGAGGCAGAGGATTCTCATTAGGGTTGTTGACTGTTGACTTTTTCTAAACCCTAATGAGAATAAGAAATATGATTAATAATAATATTAATTAAGTATTATTGTGCCATAGTTGGGTTGAAAGTTTGACTTTGTTGACTTGTTGACTTTGTTGACCGGTTGACTATTTTGGACTTGTTGACCATCATCATTTCATGGCTATCATTTCATGAGTATGACTTTTGCTTGCTTGTTGTTCTTTACAAAATGAGTGCATGAAATGATAATGCCATTGACATGAACCATCACAAATACTTAATTATTATTTATTATCATGATTATTTTTGTTTTTGAGAGCATGGTTGTAAAAAGTTATTCTCGTTCTATCATTTCCACTCTCTCTCATCCAAGCTCTCTCTCTTCCTTTTGCTCATGGTTCTCTTGTCTCATGAGTTGAGAAACTAGAACCATTGAGATAAAACCCTAAAAACACTTCTCTACTCACTCTAGAGTAAAAGGTCTAGCAAGCCAAGTATTTTAGTTTCCTCTCGATTGAGGTTGGAGCCAAAGGTAGAAGCTTTCGGGTGGATCCATCTTCGGCACAAGGAGACGACGAGGTGAGGCCGATCCGACCACTACAAGGAGAAGAAGAGAAGGAGTTCAAGACTAGGTATAACCCCTAACATAGTAGTTAAACTCTTAGTTAGGTTGTTAGATAGTTTGTTTAGCAAATATCCGGTTTCTAGTCCATGTTACCTTCACCGAAAAAATTGTTTTTCACCATTTCCGCATCCGCGAAAGAACCGGGAAGGGTAACGTGGACTTACACTTCGTGTGTCGTGTTTTTCCATGACCAAATAATCGAGGTATATATGTTTTTAGTTGACCTTAGGTGATGAGATACTGAAGCTGGCTTTTCGTCTCTTTGTAGAATGGCATTTTCTTCCACTCACCGCAACTCAGGCCCTATCATATCTGGCGGAGTCAAGTATGGGCCACTTATAGCATCAAATCTCTGCAATCCGGCTCTTCAAGAAATCAACGGGCTTCTGTTTGGGTCGATACTCCTACCTCCCACCCTCGGTGCCTCAGCGCCGAAGGAGGAAGCCCAAAAGAAGTCTGTCTTCTATAGGCTGGCTCCCCAAGCTGCAGATTTGCCGACGGAATTAATCCTCAAACAACTGGCACTTGCCAAAGACCAAGGTCGACACAGGGGGCATAATACTCATGATCTCAAAGATAGCAGGGGGCAAGCTCAGCGAACTCTTGAGTCTGATAAATCTATGGTTGCAAGATATCATCGACGTTGGAATGGGTGTCAAATAAGACGAGTTGGGGGCAGTTCTCCGTCCGGGCTGATTCTAACTCTGACGGTGAATGTTGATGTTCCAACCGGGAACAACTTTGAACTGCAGCGAAGGGTCAGGCAAAATTCCCCTATCGCGATATTGAAGAAGTCTTCACAAACAACGGAGATCCAAAGAGAGCAGAGGCTAGTTCGCTCCTTAAAAGAACTTTCTTCATCTATATATAAGGTGTGGAAGCAAGTGAAGGACTTAGTCGTTATCCGCGGCCCTTCCCTTAAGCGTCAACTAAACTCTGACAACTCCCCTTTCAAATACAAGGGGACTCATCCCAAGGCGGTTCCTGATACTATGGTTCCTCTTAAAGCGGCTTCTCACAAAAAAGAGAGGCCTAATAAAATCCAAATGCCCGAGGCAAACTCCAAGGGTAAAGATTATAGATGCCCTAACCCTGGGAGCATGGTAGTTCATACAGTCTACATGGTGAACTCCAAAGAGGAAAGTACTTCTTTTACTAGTCACAGACTGCATACTCGGTCTCCGACAAAGGCTCAACTGCAACATGAAAAGTTGCAGAAGATGCTTGCTTAAGCGGCAGCACTCACTAATCCATTGTCTAAGGCAAATCCCGAAGACGCATCTGTAGAAAGAAAAGAGCAGGAGTCGGATATTGACTTCCTAAAGCGCGCTCTCAAAAAGAGAGATGAAGAAGCGGCAAAAATGTCCGTTAAAAGAACTAGATGGCCCTTCTGATCCAGAATATGGCTGGAATGATGGTTCAATCGGAACCACTGACAAATGAACCGCCGGTAGTCGCTCTTAAAGACAAGGGTGACATTTCAAATTCTCTGCAAGTCTCATCAACGGCCGAAGAGGAAATGATTCCAAAAGCAAAGCTGGACAAATATATCGCTCAGCAAATGAAAGCTCACTATGTCAGTGAAGCTGCAAATAGGTCAATCAAGACTGGTCGAACATATCCGGCCTGGTACGATCAAATAAAGTACCCACCAGAGTATACACTTCTAACGTTCCACATGTACAAAGGAATTGGGAATCCTCGCTAGCACATTGTGCGATTTAAATCCATCTGCGGCAATACTGGAGGAAATGATATACTGCTCCTCTTACAGTTCGTCAGCAGTCTGGCAGCCATCGTCTTCGAATCGTATGCGGAACTCCCAAATGATTCCGTGAAGACCTTCGACAAGATGGATATGCTCTTCTGTCAAAGATTCACTAGTGAGAATGAACACACTACCGTGGAGGCATTGGTCAACGAAAGGGTTGGACTGAATGAAACCTGGGTTCAATATGTTACCCGATGGTGAAATCTCTGGTCAAAATGCGAGCAACGCATCGACGAAGCTGCAACCGTGGGAATGTTCATAGCCACCCTTGACCCAAATTCAAAGGTGTTCTCATTTATGGCCCTCTTCAAACCGACAACCTTCCAAGAGCTCATAGATAAAATGACTCGATTGGATCAGATGGGTCAAGACCCTTCATCATCTGATGAAGATGAATGAAAAGCAAAGGCAAGATGGCATTTATCGCCAACTCTCAATGAAGAATGAGCGGCTCCGAAACAATCTGTCGCCAAAACATCGACGTCACGGGTTCTACCCTTTGAAAGATTGGGGTATGAATACTCGCTCTCCTGGGATATATGCAGGGGGCATATTGCTCAAGGGCGGAATAATCTCTGTTCCATATGGTCCTTTTCTTTTCAAAAACAGGAAGGATACTAAGGGGCCTACAGACGGGTCCTACAATCAAGTGGAATACCCCGCTTAAACAAAAAAAACCATGGGAGGGATTTGAAATCCATGTCCCACTCCGAATCAGATGATGAGGGGAAAAGCCCCCAAGTCAAGTTCATTCTTCCAAGGAAGAAGAAAACTCAGCAGAAGGAGTAACGTGATATCTCGTTCCTTCGTATGTGAAGATACTTCATCAGCGTCAGAAAAGCGACATTGATGAATAAGGGGAAGTGCCGTGTAAAATGCCCAGTAATTCCCGCAAAAACAACCTGATTGCTGTAGTAATAAAAGAAGCAGTCCAAGAGGGTGAAAATAGCTTAAGGTGTAAAGTGTCCATGCAAACAAAGGACGGGTGGCAGCGCCTCAGCAAACAAGAGTTGGAAAGGACGAGTTATGAAACTCCTCGACCAAATGATAAATAATGAACCAAAACGTCCCTAAACTAGTGTGTCGCTTCAGACACGACGCGTCGCCCCAAATACAGCGATAATGGACCGAAACATTCCTAAACTAGTGCGTCGCCTCAAACATGGCGATATTGGACTGAAACGTCCTTAAACTAGTGCGTCGCCTCAAACACGGCGATAATGGACCGAGAAGTCCCTAAACTAACAATCCGCCTCAAACATGACGATAACGGACCGAGATGTCCCTAAACTAACAACGGACCGAAATGTCCTTTAACTAAAACTTCGCCTCAAACATAGCGATAATTGACCGAGACGTTCTTAAATAATAATGGACCGAAATGTTCTTAAACTAACGTTCGTCTCCAACATGGGAATGTTGGATCGAAAAGTCCTTAAACTAGAAATTCGCCTCAAACATGGCGATAATGGACAGAAACGTCCCTGAACTAGTGCGTCGCCTCAAACATGGCGCATCACCCCAAATACGGCGATATCCTCCCTTGAGAGCTATATTGCAATCGAAGTCTCAACGGCGAGGGTTGCAACTCAAGTCTTGCTGGCTACACAGCTACTCCAGCGATGAAGCCACCCCCAAGTCCCACCGGCAAACAGATGGGTCCCCTGCGGTGAAAATACTTTTATGAGACCCTTACAGCAGGACCGCCGGCAAGTTTGTGAAAACCCAAAAGGGCACAATCTCGTTTAAAAAGAGAGAGAAAGAGAGAGAAAGAAAAAAAAATGGTATGTCCACAAGCAGAATGGGCACGGATGAAAATCCGAAAAGGCGCCGTGAGTAAAAACAACAGAACTGCTGGCGAGTCTGTGAAAACCCGAAAAGGGCGTAACTCTTAAAATAAAAAATTCATGTGCACTTACAAAGTCCTCTTGACCTTGTGAGGAGGAAAAAAAACTTGCGTGAGATCCTTACAACTTACAAAGGAGCAACACACTTAGGAATCCCCATGATTCCTAAGGAGAAAGTACACCTACGAGGTCCTCACGACTCGTAGGGAGAAATACCTTTATGAGACCCTTACGGCTCATAAAGTCAAAAAGCCTTAGTCGACAGGATCCTAACCCTGTTTGCTAGGCCACCTTTGTTCAAATCAATAAAGGCAAATAATGAGTCGCTCCTGGCAATATTCCAGTCATAGCAATACTGATGCCTAAAAAGGTATAAAATTTCAAGTTCTCTCACGGCAAATTATGATTCTCTCCTGGCAATATTCCAGTCGTAGCGATACTGATGCCAAAATTGGTATCAGGACCCAAGTCCCCAACTCGCAACAAAATCAGCGAGCAAAAAATGCATATGAAACAGCCGAAATGATGGGGCAACTAGCAATAAAAATCAGCGAGAAAAAAATATATGCATATGAAACAGTCGAAATGTTTGTGCAACTCGAAATAAAAAATAGCTATTAATAAAAACGATATAACCGAAATGATTGGGCACCGCAATAAATAGTCGAAATGATTAGGCAATCGCGACTTTCACGACATAAAAGCTAAAAAGATAGAACATCACGGAAAGAAATAAAAAAATGAAAATGAAACTTTTCTGCCCTGCAGGTAGGTCCACACCGACCCCTGTATACAATCCATGAGCACAAATGAAAGAAAGGGTACCATATTTTCCTAACAGGCTCCATCAAAGGGAGCGCTAGATCTTAATGGCAACATGTACAGCCTAGAGGTCATCCCGACGTTCTTCTCATTCCGACACGATGCATATGCAATGTTAACAAAGCTCCAAGGAGCCAAAACATAAAAGGAGTGATGAAAAAATCCTAAATCCAGCTCGACGTGTTTCTCATGCCAGCAGTATGCAGACGCAACGTCAACAAGGACCCAAGGGAAAAATCAAAGTGGAGCGATGGCATATTCCTAGCCCCAGATCTTGACGGCGACATCTACAGCCTAGAGATCGACTCGACATGCTTCTCATGCCGGCAGGGTGCAGAAGCGACGTCAATAAAGACCCAAGGGTCGAATAAAAAAGGAGTGATGTAAAAATCCTAACTCCAGCTCGACATGCTTCTCATGTCAGCAAGATGTAGACACAACGTTATCAAAGACCCAAGGGTCAAACAAAAAAGGAGTAATGGCAAAATCCCAGCTCCAGCTCGACGTTCCTTCTCGGTGCAGATGTGACGTCAACAAAGGCTCCAAGGAGCCAAATCAAAAAGGAGTGACAACAAAATCCTAACTCCAGCACGACGTGCTGCTCATGCCAGCAGAATGTAGATGCAACGTCATCAAAGACCCAAGGGTCAAACAAAAAAGGAGTAATGGTAAAATCCCAGCTCCAGCTCGACGTTCCTTCTCGGTGCAGATACGACGTCAACAAAGGCTCCAGGGAGCCAAATCAAAAATGAGTGACGACAAAATCCTAGCTCCAAGTCTTGACGGTACATATACAACCTAGAGACTATCGCTGTGTCCCCTCCCTCCTCATTCCGGCAGGGGCAGACACGACAATCAAATTAAAGTGAGGTGACGGCAAAATCCTAACTTCAGGTCTTAATAGCAACATCTAAAGCCTAGAGATCACCCCGACGTTCTTCTCATCCCGCAGGATGTAGACGCAACATCAACAAAAGACCCAAGGGTCAAAGCAAAAATAGAGCCATGGCAAAATCCTAGCTCCAAGTCATGACGGTACATATACAACTTAGAGACTATCCCGGCGTTCCCCCTCATTTCAGCAGAATGTGAATGCAGCTATCAAATGAAACAGGAGCAATGGCATATTCCTAGCTCCGGACTTCAACTGCAATACACGCAGCATAGAGGTCCTACAGATGTCTACCCTACTTCAGCAAAGAATCGGCACGACGTCGTCAAAGCAAAAAAAAGAAGCGAAGTGACGGCATATTCCCAATTTCGGGTCTTGACGACAACTCATATAAAGCATAAAAAACCATTGGAGATCATCCCACCCCAGAAGGGTGTGGTTATGGCTCATCGGGACTCCAAATTGAGCCTAATCTCAGGTAAAAAGCGTCATGGCAAATTTCTAACGCTTACTCTTCCGACGGTAATATGATCTAAGGAGATTACTTGAAGATGTCTTATCCAGCCCCCAAAGGGATCAGAGAGACAACAACCATGGGGCTACTCGAACAGCAGCTTAAAGACTGCATATCGAGGAATATATCAGCCAACGCGATGGTACCACTGAAGGATTCCGGCAGCGCCCCGGCCAACGAAACACGGCAAAAATGCGGAACAAAAATTTTCTAAACTGGCGCTACCGCTACCCGATTTACGGATCGACCTTAAACCCTAATCTAGCAAGCTAACTAAGAGTTAGAATCGTTATACCGAGTTGATCCGAGTCCTTCGATCTTCATTCCAAGCTCCCAGTGGTTCTTTGACGAAGTTTGGTTACCGATCTTCCTCCATCTCCGATGATCCACCCGAGAGAAACGGCGCAAGCTCCAACCTCGACGAACGATGTAACCGACGCTCCAAAGTCGCTAGAGATGGAGAGTCGAGGTGTATGGAAGTGTCACTACAATTTTCTCTCATCTCATGTGCTCCATGGAGCAACCATAAAAGAAGAATGAAGGTGATGAAGCATTTTGCATGAACAAAAAAATGGTTAAGTGTTTTTGTGTGAATGAGAGTGTGGGAGCAATGAAGCAAGTGTAATAATTAACCAAAATGAAATTCCCTTGACCAAAAGTGGCCGCCCCCCCTCCCTTTCTCATTCCCACAAAAACAAATTCATTTGTTTAATTTCATTAAACAATATGAACCATACTATGCTACATGCTTTGACCCATGCCTTATGCCACCTCACACCCTCCACCTCGTTATCAAACAAATGATTTTTCTAAAAGAAAAAATCAATAATGAGGTGGCACATCTTCTAGAAACCATTCCGTATAAAATACGAAATACTTCCCGGTACATGTATCGAAATACATATACACGTATTCGTACCAAAATACGAATAGCCGAGAGAGAAAACGAATAGTGAATAATAATACTAGAATACGTATATACAAATACATATATAAATTATTAAATCAAAACCCGATTTAATAATTCGGCTTAATCCTAAGCCGCTAGTATTATCAACCGTCCGATTAAAGTCTACGCAGCATATGCACATATTTAATCGGACACCTGTATGTATCAACATACGCCATGTACACCATATCGCCTGAACCGTGAAAACCTTCCGTGTGGGACTCTGAAGACTCGTCAATACGCTGGCAGTGGGTTTAACCACAAGCACGTCAGCGGCACTAGCTGTACGTAACGGCTACCCAGGTATTAGCGAAAGGGAGGCCGACGAGCAAACTCATGCAGAACCCCTACTGAGCCTGACAATGACAATATCCGTACAGTCCGGTCTATTCGTCTAAGAGTATCGCATATCGAATCTAGGGGGTGGATGAAGTCAGACCCCCAACAACGCGATATTTAGTGTCGGTATGAAACCCATCACCACTTGAGAAACTATCGATCCTGGATCGATAATTCTCGTCCACCGTGGCCACGGATTTATGGTGATGGCCATCCGTACACAACGCGACATCAACCTCCAATACCGGGAGAGACGAATCCCTAACGATCCGATCACTGCCTCCATGTGGCTCGGGACTGTACCCAACTAAAACCTGTTTGTACGACTCCTTTGAGCCGTGGTAGGGTAGTAATCAAAGCACAGTGGGAACTCACACGCGACAAATGACGATCTCAGGTCGACAGACTAACCTGTACACATGTCACCTGGGAACTGCTATCTGACAATAGGTATAATACCAACTAGCAAGTTCCCGGCGAGTCCGTCCAGTGTACTCATAACCCAATGAGCACCTGTATACTATCTTAGGTGAACAAACTAACACCGATGGCTTGTGAGACTTGGCCACCGCCCCTCGTCGGGGTCTCGATCAGTATTCACTAGTCTACACTGGAGTATCGATGTCCGGCCTCGATACTCCTACGACTAGGGACATTTAAGGATGTGTTTATAGACCCCCAGCTCCCACGTATGTGATCACCATCACAATGCTGGCAGTCAAGCAAGAATCCTATGGGCTCTATCAACATGTATATGATGATAAAGACAAACCAGATAGCACACTATCATCTTGAGTAAGACTGTTTCATTGGTATAGGTCCTGCCTCAATCATCATAATCACGAGTCCGTGACTATGATAATTGTCTTGAGGGCACTATAGCCAACAATCTCCCACTTGCACTTAAGGCCAATTATTGCGATGTCGCATACTCACACGCCGTGTGATACCGAACACCCAACTTCTCTACTAATCAGTTTCGCAAAGTCTATTTGTGAAAATGATTGCGTTCGAGAAATTGCCTCAGTGAGTGGATCCGCTCCAATGTTTCTTTTTGTATCTCTCTTAATCTCAACTTCGCGGAGAAAACTATCTCCCGAAATGAGCAATACTTGTCTTAGAATTTGTCTGGATATCTGATGGGACCCAGTTCACAAATGAACTCCAAATCTAGCAAACTACTTAGACTGTATCATCCACTGAATTTAATCAGTATCCTGCGCCTTGCCTTTCCTCAGTATCCGCTTGAACCACCTGTCCAACATACTATCCCTCAAAAGAGGGAAAACTATAACTCTGACAGTCACTCTGTCATCTAGGTCACCTTGGAAGCATGATGTGATAACCGTCTCTAGAAGGAGGCTGCCGTTACCATATCCTAAGAACTTTCACTTATGTTCATAAACTGCTTTCCAATGTTTCTCCAGGGTTAGAATAATATATCTGCTTATTGCATCTAGTGCAAAAGCAATATCCGGTGTGGTACTTGACATTTCATGATTCACTCAATTGCCTAAGCAAATGATATGTTAATCATGTAGATTCCTCTCCTCTTTAGTCTGTAAGACACGTTTAGAGAGGTTGACTCCATCACCTGCAGGTTCACCACCATGCCAGGAGTCGTCCATTTAATGTCAAAGTACCCAGATTAGGATACTTCCTAATTCTAGATCTAAAACCATAGATCTAGTAACCAGAAAACCTGATATTATTTCCATATCCTATGTGGAGAAAACAACTTTGTGACAACCACAATATAACCGATCGTAGTATAGGAATATCTCTTCCTATTAAGTGCATGTCATCCCGAATCCTCGGACATCACACCCTACTACCTTTTTACTAGATCCATCTCCTATTCTGATGAGGTCAAAGCCTATGACTGTCACATCAAAATTAGATAATCTATTTCCGCTATACTTGCTTTAGTCTATAAATAGGCATAAGCTACTTACCCACTATGCTTCCGCTGCTCCCACTGACTACAACAACCCTCTGGCAGAGTCATATACACGTGCACTTCTAAAGCTAGTTTAGAACGACATTATACTCATCCTCCTGCCGAGTCTTATAGTCTAGAACAATAGCAATGACAAGTCTGGGTAAACAAGAACCTCCCTATCATCGTTTCTGAGAATACCGAAGTACCTCTCGGGTGCCTGAGGTTACCCACCAAAATCTGCGGAGTGGCTAATGGAACATCAAATCCAATTGAATCCTTAGGTTTTATTAAATTTCCAGTAATCGTTTGTGGTTCTGAAATAACTTTCAGTTCTACCATACTCCCACTTCTGTTTTCTGAAAAAATCCATTTTATTAAAACTGTGGCGAGTCAAGAACAATATAAATATTGATCTTCCTGATGGTAGAAAGTTATCCCTCGTCATAGCCCGGGATAACCCACAAACTGCTATTACTGAAACATGCCTTGAGTTTATCCGGATTCTGGTTTTAAGCATTGGCCGGACAGCTCCCTATACCTTAACATCGTTAAGATATAAATTGATTCTATATATATCTGATATAGAAACAAAAGCACTAATCTAATTTGAACCAGATTCAAAATCATGCAGCTGTCTCCAGTGCATATCAACCAAATGGAAATAGGACAATCAGCATTACTCATCTAGGAGTGCATCCATATATGAGTATCCTGAAAGAGAAGCAAGTTCTCAAAACCATTACTATTAACTGAAAACCAAACACAAGTATCTACATCTTCGACTTCCTCAAAGAATCCTGATACTTACAACAAATGGTTCTCTACTTTATTCTTATACCTATAACTTCTGAATATCTGGACCTTGCATTTCAACGAAATACATGTCCAGAACTGGAGAAGTCATAAGTAAACAGAATATAGTACGAGTACCAACCCCTTTGTCCTAATGGACACTGGACAACATACAAGCCTTTGTATAAGTCCTCTGAGTTCAATAACTCAAACCATGTACGTCGTAGGTTGAAAAACTGTACTATGATTAAGAAGAATTACACCGCTGTTGAATGCACCTTACCTAATTACCAACTGATATAGGTAAATGTCATAGACATAATATCAAAAAAGTTATATCTCATTTTATAAAAATAAACGTACAGATATATCAGTTTGAAATTGGTGCATAACAACGGATATTCAAATCCATATACTTGCCATCCGGCAAAATTCAGATGATTTCCTCAAATATCACCAATTACAACGAATTCTGATATAATGAGGATCTAATCACCCAATTCCCAATATCTTACTCCCACTCATCATCTGTAATAACATGCAGATGTGAGAAACTAATCTGGTAAATACATACCATGGAGTTAGATTCCAACTGGGAAAACAGTTATCAATTAACATCGCACAGTGAAACTGAAATATGAAAATGTTTCGAAGGGGTTTACTGGTATTCCTAGTAACGCCTCTTCCACTATCCTGATTCATGACAGTAATCATATACTTACCTGCCCTCACCCCAATCCCTTTATTATGTTTTTACTTATTACCTTCTGTACACCCTCTTTAGGCTAATTGGTTTTCTTCCTTCCCTACCCTTCGGCACCAGCCTAAGGTTTGGAAGAAGACTATCCAATAAACGTAATAGGTGTACTCTCCTAATCCTAGGAGCCCTCGCAACCTGAGAGAAGGTAATGGGAAAAGACATCTGAATATTCCTATCCAATCTCACCTAGAACCAGAATCCATCCTCGAAAAAGTTCCTTCGAGTTCGTATATAACCATACGATGGATTTATCCAATGGAAGTGGATATCCGTAGTGATACGGAGTGTCCCAGAGAAAAGCAAAGTGGATGTAGGAGTGGCAGGGGGATACCCAGTCTTTGTCGTGAATGATGGTGATCGCAATTTTCTTTGCCATTGTTTTAATCCCTTTATATGTATTTACTTATTACCTTCTGTACACTACACTTAAGCTTAATTGGTTTTCTTCCTTCCCTACCGTTCAGCACCTGCCTATGGTTTGGAGGAAGACTATCCAATAAGCTCAATAGGTATACCCTCTCCTAATCCTAGGAGCCCTCACAACCTGAGAGAAGGTAAAGAGAAAAGACAACCGAATAATCCTATTCAATCTCTCCAGAACCAGAATCCATCCTCGAAAAAGTTCCTTCGAGTTCGTATATAACCATACGATGGATTTATCCAATGGAAGCGGACGTTCATAGTGATACGAGGTGTTCTGGAGAAATGCAATGGTGATATAGAAGTGGCAATGATGTATGCGACACCGTGACATTCCAAAATCCATAGTGTTTTAAGAAGGTTCAGTCAACTTGGTTTTATGAGTTTTAGTCAAAGGTCGGGTCAAAGTCGCAGCCAGAGAGAGAGAGAGAAGAAACACTCAGCGTGCACTCTAACCTAGATCAGAATGGTTAATCATTTTATCTAATCTGGATGGCTCCCAATGTTTTCTCGAATTCTCCTCCAAACATAAAAGGAGAATTAGTCGGAATCACCCGAGGAGTAATCCTACTCATCAGTGGGAATCGGGATCCAACTATCATCGCATGATAGCTTGATGGAAACCACTCAAGTCACCACACTCCAGAAGGTATGCGCAAGCCTGGCAAGTTTCCTGTATGTTTGAAACTCCCGATGTGTGTTTTTACCCCTAGGACCCAAGTGACCTTGACTGAGCCAACATATCAAAGGATCCTAGTCAAGTTCAACCCGTCACTATCTTATTACATTAGACCCACCCGCACGAGTCCTTGACTGAGCCAAAATGACCGTACGACTATCCTAACCAATCGCATGTCCATGCAACAGAAAAGCACTACATAGCTACCGAACACTACGCCTCGGCTGAGCACGACATACGTAGCACGAATACTAAGCATTACAAATCTGAAGTGACGGAGGGCTACGGCTGGTTTTTGGCGAAAAACCTTTAACTTAATGAACTTGATATCGTTGAAGGAATCCAAGTGGTTTTATAAATATATAGTGGTGAAAACTTTTGCTAAAGAGGCCACTCCCGTTGAAGGGATCTCGGCTCTTTCCCCATCGAATGGGGTGCTGGATATCCCAAACTGAATACCACGATGCAAAGCAAAAGGAAACGACTATAGTGAAGTTATTACGTTGATGCAAACTTTTACTCAAGGGGTCACTCCCAATGAAGAGATCTCGGCCCTTGCCTCGTCGAATGAGGTGCAGGATATTCATAACCGAATACCACTGTGCAAAGCAAAAGTGTACGTCTGTAATGTCAGTTTTTAAAAAACTTGGTTCCAAAAACATCATATATAGGTTTGTTTTATCCTTGCATTGATAAGAATCTATGCGGTCCCATCAATTAATCACACCAGAAAAAAACGAAAATAAAATGTACGTATATATCATCCGCATTCGCCACTGGGCCCCGTCATCACCCATTAGGTTACTTAACTAACGACAGAGCGGGGACTGGACTAGCGCGGGTGCAAAACATATACAACATCTACTAATATATATAAATATATATATAACATTCGTCCCAGGCATGATATAAAGCAACATCACAGAAACATCACAAAAGCAACACAAAATGGTGGATAATCTGGAGCCCCGGGTTTCACTTAAGCCGCAAGTGAGACCCGACGTTCCCTGTCGTGTGGATAGCCTGTGCAATGAAACCTAGACCCCTACGAGCGCGGCAAGTTACCGGCCAAAACCAGAAGCGAGGCAACCCCCTTCAGCAACGTGAATGGACCACCCAGCACTTCACGGAATTCGGTAACTTGAGCACCCCCCCTTGGGTCAACCTATACCCCCTACGAGTGCGGCGAATAGCCCACCAATTCTAGAGTAAAGTCCCCTCCATCTGAATACCTTGAGATGCGGACCAGTTGCCCTCTAGAACCCGGCTATTCATGCACTCCACCTCGGGGTAATCCTAGTACAGAAAATAAAATAATATACAAGGGTGACATCGACCTCAGCCCGGTCGTGCCCCAAAAGAATAATATACAAACTGGCAGTGACGGCAGTCCACATGTCGAACGCACACCCCGCAATATCAAATGTACAAATGAAATTAAAACTATACTATCATTGCACCACTGGCTATCCACCACGACGATCCAACCAACATAACAGCACAACACAGAACATCAACGTGAATGTCGCGTTCGCAAACCCGTCTAAAAAACATATAGCAATTAGACGAGTTTACCGATCAAGTGACATTCACGGTCGCAGAATATAATGTATGTACTATCAAACGCACGCTTAAATTATCGATCGACTAAGTTCCCAATTGGCCCCAATAGCAAAACCAACACTGCACAGATACCTGGGCCAAGACAGAATATCACAAAAATCACAATTCCAAGTATATGAGCTACAGTGAAAATTTAAAGGCCCGTCGCCAATAAATGGCCGCGGAACCGCCGCCAATAGGGGGTTAGTGCGGCGGATCCGCGGCACTTTAGTGGCATCATAAGCTCAAATTTTTTGTGTAGTCTTATATTTGCCTGCAGCGATTTTTAAGATGCCTGAAATAATTTTTTGACCGCTTTTGAAAATCGACAGCAAACAGAAAATGGAAAACGTAATTTTGGCAATTTCAGTCGATCGATCTTTTAAGCACGTTTAAACAAGATAGTAAGGGGTTTAAAGGGTGGCTCTGATACCATGAAGGGTTCCGGCAGCGCCCCGGCCAACGAAACACGGCCAAAATGCAGAACAAAAATTTTCTAAACTGGCGCTACCGCTACCCGATTTACGGATCGACCTTAAACCCTAATCTAGCAAGCTAACTAAGAGTTAGAATCGTTATACCGAGTTGATCCGAGTCCTTCGGTCTTCATTCCAAGCTCCTAGTGGTTCTTTGACGAAGTTTGGTTGCCGGTTTTCCTCCATCTACGATGATCCACCCGAGGGAAACGGCGCAAGCTCCAACCTCGACGAACGAGGTAACCGACGCTTCAAAGTCGCTAGCGATGGAGAGTCGAGATGTATGGAAGTGTCACTATAATTTTCTCTCATCTCATGTGCTCCATGGAGCAACCATAAAAGAAGAATGAAGGTGATGAAGCATTTTGCATGAATAAAAAAATGGTTAAGCGTTTTTGTGTGAATGAGAGTGTGGGAGCAATGAAGCAAGTGTAATAATTAACCAAAATGAAATTCCCTTGACCAAAAGTGCCCCCCCCCCTTTCTCATTCCCACAAAAACAAATTCATTTGTTTATTTTCATTAAACAATGTGAACCATACTATGCTACATACTTTGACCCATGCCTTATGCCACCTCACACCCTCCACCTCATTATCAAACAAATGATTTTTCTAAAAGGAAAAAATCAATAATGAGGTGGCACATCTTCTAGAAGCCATTCCGTATAAAATACGAAATACTTCCCGGTACATGTATCGAAATACATATACACGTATTCGTACCAAAATATGAATAGCCGAGAGAGAAAACGAATAGTGAACAATAATACTAGAATACGTATATACAAATACATATATAAATTATTAAATCAAAACCCGATTTAATAATCTGGCTTAATCCTAAGCCGCTAGTATTATCAACCGTCCGATTAAAGTCTGCGCAGCATATGCACATATTTAATCGGACACCTGTATGTATCAACATACGCCATGTACACCATATCGCCTGAACCGTGAAAACCCTCTGTGTGGGACTCTAAAAACTCGTCAATACGCTGGCAGTAGGTTTAACCACAAGCACGTCAGCGGCACTAGCTGTACGTAACGGCTACCCAGGTAATAGCGAAAGGGAGGCCGACGAGCAAACTCATGCAGAACCCCTGCTGAGCCTGACAATGACAATATCCGTACAGTCCGGTCCGTTCGTCTAAGAGTATCGCATATCGAGTCTAGGGGGGTGGATGAAGTCAGACCCCCAACAACGCGATATTTAGTGTCGGTATGAAACCCATCACCACTTGAGAAACTATCGATCCTGGATCGATAATTCTCGTCCACCGTGGCCACGGGTTTATGGTGATGGCCATCCGTACACAACGCGACATCAACCCCCAATACCGGGAGAGACGAATCCCTAACGATCCGATCACTGCCTCCATGTGGCTCGGGACTTTACCCAACTAAAACCTGTTTGTATGACTCTTTTGAGCCGTGGTAGGGTAGTAATCAAAGCACAGTGGGAATTCACACGAGACAAATGACGATCTCAGGTCGACAGACTAACCTGTACACATGTCACCTGGGAACTGCTATCTGACAATAGGTATAATACCAACTAGCAGGTTCCCGACGAGTCCGTCCAGTGTACTCATAACCCAATGAGCACCTGTATACTATCTTAGGTGAACAAACTAACACCAATGGCTTGTGAGACCTGGCCACCGCCCCTCGTCGGGGTCTCGATCAGTATACATTAGTCTACACTGGAGTATCGATGTCCGGCCTCAATACTCCTACGACTAGGGACATTTAAGGATGTGCTTATAGACCCCCAGCTCCCACGTATGTGATCACCATCACAATGCTGGCAGTCAAGCAAGAATCCTATGGGCTCTATCAATATGTATATGATGATAAAGACATACCAGATAGCAAACTATCATCTTGAGTAAGACTATTTCATCGGTATAGGTCATGCCTCAATCATCATAATCACAAGTCCGCGACTATGATAATTGCCTTGAGGGCACTATAGCCAACAACCACGGACTAAAACCCTAGTACCACAAACCTAACGGACCCCTATCAAAAAAGGGGGTTATCTATATTTCACGTTAGAATACACCTGCGAGATCCTCTTGACTCATCTAGACTCGTAGGAAAAAATATCTTTATGAAACCCTCATGGCTCATAAAGGTGAAAAGCCTTAGGCAACGGGGATATCAACCTGTTTCCTAAGCAATTTGGCCCTACAAGTAGGTCCAAATTGATTTTTGTATACTATCCACAGGCTACATTCTCCAAACTCGCATGCCAATGAGGAGAAGAAACCACTTACGAGTCCTCTCGACTCTTAAGGAGAAAATTCTCTTGTGAGATCCTTACGACTCTCAAGAGAAAACACACTTAGGAGTCCTCATGAATTCTAAGGAGAAAAGACACCTACGAGATCCTCACGACCTGTAGAGAGAAAAGTCTTTATGAGACCCTCACGGCTCATAAAGTTGAAAAACCTTAGGGGAAAGATCTAAACCAGCTTCCTAAGCCATCGCTGCCCTATAAAAAGGTCCAAACTAACTCTTGTACACTATCCACGGGCCATATTTGCCAATAAAGTGAAGAAGCCACTTCCGGGTCCCCTCGACTCGTAAGGAGAAAATATTTGCGTGAGATCTTTACGACTCACGAAGGTGAAAGACACTTAGGAATCCTCATGATTTTTAGGGAGAATACGCACATATGAGATCTTCATGACTCATAGGGAGAAAAACTTTCTTGAGACCCTTACGGCTCATGAAAATGAAAAAGTTTTAGGCAACAGGGACCTAAACCAGTCTCCTGAGCCATTAATTCTATGGAGATGCATAATTTTGCACTACTTAACCCACGTACATACCTACGTGGGCAAAGTAATGGGAGCATTTGTTCCCACCAAAACTTTTTGCGCAAAAAAACCCAAGGTATCAAATGGCAGCAATACGCTTAAGAAAATGCAAACCAGTATTTTCCGGGCTGTATTTTGCCAAACTCCTGAATGAGAATCAGGTAAATGCCCGCTATGTGTGCACCACGTGCGAGGATTCAATCCTCAAAGGAGCTAAGTTCTCCATAGGAGCTTAGTTCTCCAAGTTAGGGCCTTAGCTACCCCCCTCCATAATGTGCATATGTGCAAGCGCCACGTGTGCTACGTGCGCCCTCCACGCAAGCACCATATGCAACGCACGTGCGCCCTCCACGTGCACATCACGTGCGAGGATTCAATCCTCAAAGGAGTTTAGTTCTCCAAAGGAGCTTAGTTCACCAAGTTAGGGCCTTAGCTGCCCTTTCCCATAATGTGCATATGTGCAAGCGCCATGTGTGCAACGTGCGACGCTCATGCGCCCGCCACATGCGACAAGCGCGCGGGAGCTTAGTTCTCCATAGGAGCTTAGTTCTCCAAGTTAAGGCCTTAGCTGCCCCCATAATGCATATATGCGCAAGTGCCATGTACACTACGTGCAACACACGTATGCCCGCCACGTATGCACCACGTGCAATGCACGTACACCCGCCACGCACGCGCCACATGCGAGGATTCAACCCTCAAAGGAGCTTAGTTCTCCATAGGAGCTTAGTTCTCCAAGTTAGGGCCTTAGCTGCCCCCCATAATACGAATATGCGCAAGCACACGTACGCACCACATGTAACGCACGCGCGCCCGCCACGTGTGCACCACGTGTGAGGATTCAATTCTCAAAGGAGCTTAGTTCTCCGTATGAGCTTAGTTCTCCAAGTTAGGGCCTTAGCTGCCCCCCATGATATGCAGGCGCCACGTGCGACGCATGTGCGCCCGCCACGCAAACGCAAAGAAACCTTTTTCAAGCAGCTAGAAATTTAAGCTCCAACCTGTCTTCCCTTTTATGTATGGGACATGGTTCATGTTAGTTATATGTATGCCCTAGAGGCCATTACTGTACATGTGATGTATATTGTAGTGGATGCTTGGACATATATAGGGAGGACTTTCTTGCTCGACATGATAGCATGCGATCTGGTTTCACATTATCTTAACATGTACACTTATTGTCTCTCTATTACATGTTGATAAAACCCTTAGGATGAGTACTTGACTACCAGGTTATGATGTAGATCATACTAGTGGGGACAGGGTAGTCGGTAAGTACATCCTACAAACGTTCCTAGTCGTAGGAGTATCGAGACAGGGCATCGATACTCCAGAGTAGACTAGCGTATACGCTTCTCGACCCATATGATGGGCGATAGATGATCCCATATCCATTGGTATTTGACATCAGAGAAGGTATACGGGTGCTTAGTGGAGACTGGGTACACTGAACGGACTCACTGAGAACTCCTAGATGGTATTATACATATCGTCGGATAGCAGTTCTCTGGTGACACTGGTACAGGTTAGTCTGTAGACCCGAGATCGTCATAGAGTCTTGTGTGATTCACACTGTGCTTTGATTTCCATCATACCACGGTCAAGAGATCGTGCAAAAAGGTGGTTTTTGGGTACAGTCCCGAGTCACATGGAGGCAATGAGCGATAGGAGGGGTTTCGTCTCTCCAGGTATTGGGAGTTGATGTTGCGCTATGCTCGATTGGCCATAACAGGAAATCCCTAGCCAGGATTGCTGAGATTTACTGGTAAGTGTTATCAGTAGTTTCTCGAACCGTTATGGACCTTGCATCGGCATGACTTATCAGGCTATTGAGGTCTGATGTTATACCACCCCCAGGCTGTGATATGCGACATATCAGATGAAGAAACCGGACTGTACGGTAGTGTTACTAATTGGATTCGCAGGAGTACGAGCAGGCTTGCTTGTTGATCTTCTGATCGCTCAATACTCGGGTAGCCGTTACGTTTAGCAGACCGCTTGCGGCTTGTGGGTGGTTGATATGATCATCATCTACTGCCGGCGTATTGACGAGTCTTTAGAGTCATACACAGAGGTTTCCCGGTTCATGCGAAACGGAGTAGGAGCACATATGTGATATGTCCGGGACCGAGATTAATACGTGTATGTGATACCGCATTCCATTCTCGTGATATGTGATATCGGTCGTTTATATATGATATAGCCGGGTTATCGAATCAAGTGTTGATTCGATAAGTTGATTCATATGATATTAGTCGGTTGTATATAATATAGTCGGATTATTAAATCAAGTGTTGATTTAATAATTTAATGTATAATTATATATTTGATATATTACATAACATTAACTAATATTAGCTCACTTAAATATTCATTTTTCTCACTCATGATACACTTAACATATATATGATATATGTTAATTGTATTGTTTTCTTTTTGCACAAAATATATATGTGATATATATTATGTGTCATGCTAGGTTACACTTGCAACATGGATTATGAGACTCACACCATGCTAGGTTTAATGTTAAGGTTTATATATATTTATTAAGTATTCAAAATGGTGGAAATTGTCATGGCTTGTGGCTTGGATGAAGCTTGTAGAACATTGACTTAGTCCACTCCTTTGTCTTGCTTAAGATATTTACTAACCTAACCATTAACCTTACACCATGGTTAACTCTCTACATGAGTTAGTGTATGACACTAACTCACCATGGTTGCAATTCTAACCTCACTCTCTCATTGATCTCTTCATCACTTCTTCTTCCTCCTCAAGAGAAAAAGCTTGCTAGCTTTTTCTATGTGATGAAATATTGTGAGAAAAATAAAGCTAAAGTGAGCTCACTTCCTACTTCATCATCCTCTACTATTAGCCATTTAGTTTAGGATGTTTTCTTCACTAATTTCACCATTAGTGAAGAGGTAGCATAAGCTCGAGGCTCCTCGACATAGATCATCTTCGGCCTCGAAGACATTGAGCAAGCTTGTTCGTTTCTTCATGTGAACCCTTACTAGAGTCCGGGTCTTCACAACTTGCAGCGAAGGGACTACGACATGGAGCTTTAGAAGTGAAGGACTGGTCTACAAAGGTTGTATTCCCTCATTCACTTAGATGTAAAGTGTTTACATTTAGTATCGTCGGATTTTCTAGTAACGATTCTAGGGTTAGGGTTAGCTAATACGGCAATTTTTTTAAATTGGCATGGACGATGCCTCCCAAAACTTTGCTGCCGTGCTCGTCAACCCTACAGTGGTATCAGAGCCATGCTAGAAAATTACATGATGTTTGCTTGGATTACGAAACCGAAACTACTCCGAAACACCCGATACGATGACCTAGTTTCTGTCGAATTTTTAAAGGGCTCTAAAAATTTTTTAAACAACTGCAGAATGTTGTATATGATATAACATGAACACTTTGAAAATTTGAGGCATTTTTGTGCAAAAGTGGCCGGCCACATAGGTGGAAAATCCGGTGTGCTCGGTTTTTCAGTGGAGTCTGAGCTTCAAATTTTTTTTGTGTTCCAGTCTCTGGGTTTTGGTGTTTCAGGTGTTGTTTATTTTTGCTAAATTTTCATGTGATGTTAACTTTCTTGAAAGGCAACTCGGAATGTTTCGTAGTCGTAATTCTAACATGTTTTCGGGTTATTTAGACGGCGTTAAAAAGTTCATACGGATATCAATAACCCAATTTTTCCCTCGCTGAAATTTTCCAAGAGTTGGATTTTTCCGAGTTTAATATTTTCAGAAAATCTTGCAAGCAATTATGTGGACCCTCTAGAATAACGAAACCCTAACTCGATTCTGTGACCGTCAGAACCGCCATCGAATCCTAGGGTTTGTGGTAGTTCAGCAGTGCCACAGGTGAGGCATTGGTTGACCCTTCTACGACCGGTTCATAGGAGCTGTGGCATGTTCTGGGTATTTTTTGAACTCCGCTCAAGTGTTGAGCTTGTTGGGAAATTTGGGTCCTTTCTTATTCGATCGAAAAGTTTAACATCGTCTAGCTATCTGTGATTGTGATACAGTATTTGAAATCCACAAATAGTTATGAGATAACTAGTTTGAATTTTATAAATCTAGCTGTTTAGTCTCAGTTGATCGGTTGCCACGGAATTTTGATGTGGATCAAAAGTCTGTCGCAATTACGTAGTGTACGCAGATACTCACCGGGTAACCTTACTAGATAGCCACGCCCCATAGCCCTGACCAAGTGACTGTAGGAGAACCCTGTCGCCAAAAGCATCTGTTCGGGTGCTCGCGGCTGCGGTGTTCCGCCTTAGTGCACTTCGTCGACGGTATCGGGCCTGTGGCCGTCTGCTAAAGTATCCGATGAGCATTCGATCAGGTTATCGGGAATATTGTTGAATTACCCGACAGGTTATTGGAAAGTGTTTTCAATATCGATACTAAAATGCGGGATTTATAATTGTTAGGCATGTGATGTCTAAGAAATTCATTTGGTTGGGCATGAAATCCAAAGTATGTGATACATTGGGTTTATGATGTCTAAGGTGGTTGTGGATTCCAATTGTTATAGTTTTTCACTTTCTTTTCTGCGACCGTAAATGTAATATGTGGTGTATCGCCGGTTTCATTGCTATATGTCAACGACAATTAGGATACGCATATTTACTTACGTTGATGACATGTGATGTTATGTGTTGCTCTGATATATTATATTGGATCGTCATGATTTGAATAGCCGGGGTTTTTTATGTGAAATGAGAGTTTTTCATTTTCATGCATGTAAAAGCTTGTATGTAATATTCTTTTATTGGGACACTTCCGGGTTGAGGATGATATCACCATTGATATATATTATTTACTTTTCTGCATTAGGATAGACCCAAGGCGGGGAGCACAAGTAACCAGGTTCTAGGGTCCAGTGGGAGACCACCTCGAGGAGTCGAGACCGGGTCTCCTAACTCTAGAATTGGTAAGGTTGCTTGCCACTCTCGTAGAGGTCTAGGGATGTGGGTTTGGCTATTCATCACGACCGAGGAATCCGCGTTTTTACTGGCTTAAATAAAACACGGAATTCCTAGTATATCCAATATTTCATATATGATTCTTCTGCTGCTGATATTCTGTGATGTGTGATCACTTGATATGTTCTGAGACGAATGCCTATATTATATATATGATAAATAATAACTATTGCTGCTTTCATTTCTTCTGTGATGCTTAGGAAGCATAATTTGATGGGACTTCATTAATGAGATTAATGAAATAAAAGAAACCTAAATATGTTGTAGAAACTTGTTTTAAAAACTGGTAGCTCTGGTTTTTGTTTTGAATAGCAGTATTCCTTGTAGAATGAGCCGAGATCCCTTCACCGGGAGTGACCTCTTTAGCGAAACTGGCAGATGCTACAACCCACTCGGTTTGTCTTTTGATTGCTTCTATAGTTTCTGCTTTGCATAGTGGTATTTGTGAAATATCCTGCACCTCATTCGATGAGGAAAGAGCCAAGATCCTTTCACCGGGAGTGACATCTTTAGCAAAACTAGTAAAAACCTAAAAAAAACACTCCTTTTAAAATTCACTCGATTCTACAACGATATCATGTTCATTACGTAAAAGGTTTTCTTAAAAACCTGTCGTAGCCCTCCGACATTTCAGATAAGTAGTATTTAGTATTCGTGCTACGTTTGTTGGCTTTCATCAAGGCGTAGTGTGCGGTAGCTGATTAGTGCTTATCTGCTTAATCATATGATGCGATTGGATTAGGGTAGTCATACGACTTTGTTGGCTTTCGTCAAGGGTCGTGCGGGTGGGTTTAATGCAATCATGAAATGTACGGGTTGAACTTGACTAGTGGACTATGGTTTGTTGGCTTTCGTTAAGGTCATAGAACGCTAGGGGCAGAGTATTATAGGGAATTTCAAGTGTTGAAATTCGCAATGAGATTGCATACCTTCTATGAGATAGTTGGATCCTGATACCCACTGCGAGTAAGAGTTTCTCCTGGGAGAGTTTTACACATTACAATTAGCCGATCAAGTAGGTGTCTAGAAAGGTGTTAACGAGGTTATGCCCCTGAAAAAACGAGGTTTATTTTAATTAGGTCCGTGCGAAAGCATGGGAAACCTCCCTCAAAGTACCGACACTGGCCTGGCCGAAAGATTGGCGAACTTGTAGGGTGTAATTAATCCCGGCTAGTCTTACCTTTTAGGGTTTGAAGATAGATTTAACTAAAACAGTGGGAGCCATCCTGATTACATAAAATAATAACCAATCTAATCCTACAAGAGCGCACGCAGAGTGTTTTCTTCTCTCTCTTTCTCTCTCTCCTGGTAGTGACCATGTCACGCCTTAATCAAGATAATAATATGGATGCAGTGACCGAACCTGCTTACTATACTGAGCTAGGGAATGTTGGTTCCGTTCTTTCTTATAAGTGTTATAAGTCTGAGCAGGAAATAGGGGATTATCCGGATTTTCACGCAACCCGATTGAAGAATAAGCATGTTGATGCATATTCTTCGGGTGTGTTCATTACCAAGAACTGTTTCTCAGTTTTCTCTACGTCCAAGGTATGAGATACCGGATTAGGATCCCATATATGTAATCTGTTACATGGGCTAAAGAAAGGTAGAGAACTGAGATTGGGTGATATGTCTCTAAGTGTTAGAGAATGATGCTATTGTTGCAGCCAAAGTAGTTGGCAGATATCACCTTGTATTACCAAATGGTAAATACATTGATTCTGAACAAATGTTATTGCATACCGAACCTGATATACAAAATTACATCAGATTCTTTATTAAGTTAAAGAAGGATATAATTCTGTATTGGAGGATAATGTTGTGAACATTTTCCTGAATCAAGAGTTGATTGGATCAGGCATGTTATAAAATAGCATATACGTTCTAAATCAAACCATAGTTCAAAGTATGTAGAACACACACAAGAGGAGTAGTTCATAAATGAACGAATCCTTCTTGTGGCATTGTAGACTAGGTCATATCAATGCGACACGACCAGCTAAGTTACATAAGAATGAATA
Organism: Agapanthus africanus; assembly: GCA_030015575.1. Taxonomy (NCBI): domain Eukaryota; kingdom Viridiplantae; phylum Streptophyta; class Magnoliopsida; order Asparagales; family Amaryllidaceae; genus Agapanthus; species Agapanthus africanus. Next base: position 355,331,133 of record CM057349.1, on the reverse strand, counting down.
TGAGAATCTGTTCGAATTTTCATCTTATCATACTTGTCAGTCTTGTCTCAAAGGTAAAATGACCGATACTCCGTTTACTGGAAACAGAGAAAGAGTTAGTGAACTCTTGGGACACATATATGATGATGTATACGGTTCTATGTCTACAAATGCCAGTGTTAGTTCTTGGTACTTCATTACATTCATCGACTATCTCTCAAGATTCGGACATGTGTTCCTGTTGAAACACAAGTATGAAACTCTTTGAGAAATTCAAGGAATATAATCCTGAAGTTAAGAACAAGACGGGTAGAAGTATTAAAATCCTTCGATGTGATCGAGGAGGAGAATACTTGCGAATCGAGCTCCTGGAGTTTCTAAAAGGAGAATATGATTCTCTCTCAGCTTACTCCTTCGAGTACACCACAGCACAACGGTGTATCGGGGAAGAGGTATCGCACCCTATGAGATATGGCGCGCTCTATGATGAGTACTGCTGAGTTACCTGTTTCCTTTTGGTGTTATACACTTGAGAAGCTGCATACCTATTGAATGGGGTTCCGTCCAAATCTGGGCCTACCACTACATATGAGATATGGTGTGGGAAGAGACCATGTCTTAAACGAGTTAAGATATGAGGTTGTCCGGCCTATGTTAAAAGGCAGAATCTGGATAAGCTCGAGGCATGATCAGTTCTGTAAAAGTTTGTTAGGATATCCCGAACATTCGTAAGGGAATATCTTCTACCACTCTGAGGAGCAAAAGGTGTTTTGTTTCTCAGCATGCCACCTTTTTAGAAAAGGAATTTCTTGTGAAGAAATTCTTGGTCATGAGGTAGAACTGGAAGGAGTTCCAGCTAGACAAACTAACAGCTGATGATTTGGTGAAACCAAAGGATTCAATAGTCTCCAACGAACCTCAGCCTCTCCGCGGATCTGGTAGGGTTCCTCGTCCACTTGAGAGATACTACGGTCTTCTCGGTGACAGTGGGAGCGAGGAATGCATCATGGTAGATGATGGCCCAACCAGGCCATCACGAGTGGGGACTCTGTGAAATGGCTGGATGCTATACGATCAATGATGGAATCCATGTACACCAACAAAGTATGACTTTGATTGTTGCACCTGAAGGGGTAAAACCCATTAAGAGCAAACGGATCATGAGAAGATTCTTGGTGTAAATGGAAAAGTTAAGACTTTCAAAGCTATGCTTAAGTCCATCAGGATCGATGCAAGCATCGCGGAGTTGGAACATCTGTTTTGATATGACAGTTAAAGAGTTTGACTTCATCAAAATGGTAGATGAACCTTGTATATACAAGAAGGTTGTAGAGAGTAAGGTTGTCTTCCACGTATTGTACGTAGATGATATACTCTTGATAGGAAATGGTTTCCTATGCTACACTCGATCAAGCTCCTCTTATCACAAAGATTCTCAATAGAAGATCTAGATGATACCTACTACATCTTGTGGATTATGATCTATGGTGATAGATCTAAGTAGATGTTGGGAGTGTCCCAAATCCAGGTACATTAACACCATACTAAAGGGGTTTAGCATGGAAGATTCTAAGTGTGGTGGTTCGCCTACTTACTCAGGAATTACTTTCTCCAAAAAGATTTCTTCCAAGACAAATTTAGAGAGAGCTCGCGTGCAAAGGATGCCCTATACTTCGGCAGTAGGCTCTATCATGTATGCGATGTTATGTACCAGACCAGATGTAGATGACTCACTAGATGTAGATGACTCACTGGACAGCTGTGGAGGACATTCTTAAGTATTTGAGAAGCACTAAATAAATGTTCTTGGTTCGAGCTTCTAGAGTGATAAGGTCGAATGAAAATCAGTCACAGGCATTGTCTTTACCCTCAGTAGAAGGACGGTATGTTGGAAGAGTTCCAAGCTAGATACCGTGACATACTAGACGATAAAGGCTGAATACATTGCTACCAACGATACTACCAAAGTGGCTGTCTGGACATTTCTTGTTCATGAGATGAACATGGTTCCTACCATTGAGCGTCCAATAAGTGTTATTGAGAAATCAATGGAGTTGTGGTTTTGGCATAGGAACACCCGTCCCATAAACGATCCAGACATATTCTGAGGCAAGTATCACCTGATCAGGGAGATGGTTGTTCTCCAAGGGATCGAGGTAAGGAGGGTAGATTTTGAGGTTAACACGGCGGATCCACTCACCAAGGCCTGCTTCCCCAAATACTATTTGAGAGATTTTGGGATGGTTGAGTATGGGATACTATAGCCACTGCTAAATTGTTGAGTATGAGATACTGCAACAAATGGCCTTAGTGCAAGTAGGAGATTGTTAGTTATATGTATGCCCTAGAGGCCATTACTGTACATGTGATGTATATTGTAATGGATGTTTGGACATATATAGGGAGGACTTTCTTGCTCGACATGATAGTATGCTATCTGGTTGCACTTTATCTTAACATGTACACTTATTGTCTCTCTATTACATGTTGATAAAGCCTTTAAGATGAGTACTTGACTACCAGGATTATGATGTAGATCATACTAGTGGGGACAGGGTAGTCGGTACGTACATCCTTCAAACGTTCCTAGTCGTGGGAGTATCGAGACAGGGCATCGATACTCCAGAGTAGACTAGCATATACGCTTCTCGACCCATATGATGGGTGATGGTGATCCCATATCCATTGGTGTTTGACATCAGAGAAGGTATACGGGTGCTCAGTGGAGAATGGATACACTGAACGGACTCGTTGAGAACTCCTAGATGGTATTATACCTATCGTCGGATAGCAGTTCTCTGGTGACACCGGTACAGGTTAGTCTGTAGACCCGAGATCGTCATAGAGTCTTGTGTGATTCCCACTGTGCTTTGATTTCCACCATACCACGGTCAATAGATCGTGCAAAAAGGTGGTTTTTGGGTACAGTCCCGAGTCACATGAAGGCAATGAGCGATAGGAGGGGTTTCGTCTTTCCCGGTATTAGGAGTTGATGTTGCGCTATGCTCGATTGGCCATAACAGAAAATCCCTGGCCAGGGTTGCTGAGATTTACTGGTAAGTGTTATCAGTAGTTTCTCGAACAGTTATGGACCTTGCATCGGCATGACTTATCAGGCTATTGGGGTCTGACGTTATACCACCCCCAGGCTGTGATATGCGATATATCAGACGAAGAGACCGGACTGTACGGTAGTGTTACTGATTGGATTCGCAGGAGTATGAGCAGGCTTGCTTATTGATCTTCTGTTCAATACCCGGATGGCCGTTATGTTTAGCAGACTGCTTGCGGCTTGTGGGTGTTTGATATGATCATCACCTACTACCGGCGTATTGACGAGTCTTTAGAGTCATACACAGAAGTTTCCTGGTTCATGCGAAACAGGGTAGGAGCACATATATGATATGTGTGGGACCGAGATTAATGCGTGTATGTGATACCGCATTCCATTCTCGTGATATGTGATATCAGTCGGTTATATATGATATAGCCGGGTTATCAGATCAAGTGTTGATTCGATAAGTTGATTCATATGATATTAGTCGGTTGTATATAATATAGCCGGATTATTAAATCAAGTGTTGATTTAATTATTTAATGTATAATAATATATTTGATATATTACATTACATTAACTAATATTAGCTCACTTAAGTATTCATTTTTCTCACTCATGATACACTTAACATATATGTGATATATGTTAATTGTATTATTTTCCTTTTGCACAAAATATATATGTGATATATATTAATGTGTCATGCTAGGTTACACTTACAACATGGATGTATGAGACTCACACCATGCTAGGTTTAATGTTAAGGTTTATATATATTTATTAAGTAATTCAAAATGGTGGAAATTGTCATGGCTTGTGGCTTGGATGAAGCTTATAGAACATTGACTTAGTCCACTCATTTGTCTTGCTTAAGATATTTACTAACCTAGCCATTAACCTTACACCATGGTTAACTCTCTACATGAGTTAGTATATGACACTAACTCACCATGGTTACAATTCTAACCTCACTCTCTCATTGATCTCTTCATCACTTCTTCTTCTTCCTCAAGAGAAAAAGCTTGCTAGCTTTTTCTAAGTGATGAAATATTGTGAGAAAAATAAAACTAAAGTGAGCCCACTTCCTACTTCATCATCCTCTACTATTAGCCATTTAGTTTAGGGTGTTTGCTTCACTAATTTCACCATTAGTGAAGAGGTAGCATGAGCTCGAGTCTCCTCGACGTAGATCATCTTTGGCCTCGAAAACATTGAGCAAGCTTGTTAGTTTCTTCATGTGAACCCTTACTAGAGTCCGGGTCTTCACAACTTGCAGCGAAGGGACTACGACATGGAGCTTTAGAAGTGAAGGACCGGTCTACAAAGGTCGTATTCCCTCATTCACTTAGATGTAAAGTGTTTACATTTAGTATCGTCGGATTTTCTAGTAATGATTCTAGGGTTAGGGTTAGCTAATACGGCAATTTTTTAAAATTGGCATGGACGATGCCTTCCGAAACCTTGGTGTCGTGCTAGGCAACCCTACCGTTCAAAGGGTACATCCCTCCACACTTTCGATACATGGTGATGTAATCTCTCAGCGTCATCGGAAAGGTTGTGGGTCCCAACCACCAATGATCCTTCTTCCCGAATAAGGAGGAGAGACCCCCCCCCCCCCGTAAGCTTCTGTAAAAATATAGAAGGCTCTAAAAAAGTTCCACAAAAGAACAGATTATCTAATTCTCAATAAAGAAGATCGTCTCCAATCTCAAAACCCTAGGTAAAGAAAATATCGAGATCAAAACATCTCCTTTACCTAACATATCTAAGGGTTTAACCCTTCTCAAAGAACTTAGTTTTTCTATGGATCTGAGATCCGTAAAACAAATCTTCCACAAGTTGAGAATTTAATTCTCATCGGGAAGATCTTGTTCTTGAGAATCAAAGATTCAGGGAAGAAAAAAATTGAAAAGAAAGAAGATGGAGTTTATAATACTCCAGGAACTTAGTTCCTTCAGATCAAGAACTTAGTTCTTTAAAGAACCCGATCCAAGATCCTCAAACTAATGATCTTGGTGATCCTTAATGGTCAAAACACCATTAAAAGAGGTTTAACCTCTCTGAAAACATGAACATGGAAAACATGGAGTTCATAATACTCCAGGAACTTAGTTTCTTCAAATCAAGAACTTAGTTCTTAAAGAACCCGATCCAAGATACTCAAAATAATGATCTTGGTGATCGTTAATGGTCAAAATACCATTAACAGAGATTTAAGTTCTCTAAAATCATCAACAGAGATTAAATCTCCAAAAACATAGTGCCTAACGTGAAACACACGTGAGTGCCAGAGAAAATTAGTGTTTAGCACTATTGTAGCGCCTCACGTGAAAAGCACATGAGCGCCGAAAGCTAAAAACCCAACGCCTCACGTGAGCGCCAGAAAAGATTTGTGCTTAGCACTATGCCAGCGTCTCACGTGAAACACACGTGAGCGTTGCATATCATAGTGCTTAGCACTGCTGGGTAGTATAGAAACCCAATCTCAGCCTAAATTAGCTAAGTTTCCCGAGGTTAAATCTCTTTGATTTTAAATCAACCGAGCCCATATGCTCATGATTTTCAAACTGACTTTTGTCTCAAACATGATTGATGATCTCTCATTGATGATATCCAAAATGATATTTATCCCATATCTCCTAAGGTAATCTTAGTCTCAAATATGACTAATGATTCTTAGGTCCACCACAACTCATTTTTCCCTCAAATACGGGATTTGGTTCAGGGGTACTTCTTTCCACACCTCTGATATATGTCGTTGTAATTTCTTAGCGTCTTCAAAGAGGTGGCGGGTCCTGATAACCAACAACTCTTTTCTCGTCCCAACTTGATATAAAATTTCGTTAAGATAGGGAATGATATATCCCACATTGATGCACTTCCAAATTGACGTGCACACCTCAAATTGGATCGCACCCCAAATTTGGCGAATTCCATGTCACCATCGTTCACTCCGCCACATAACAAATACACGTGCGCGCAAGATGGACATTAGACCGAAATGTCCTTAAACTAACATCCGTCCCCGAAATGGGAATATTGGACCGAAATGTCCTTAAACTAACATTCGTCCCAAAAATGGGAATATTGGACCGAAATGTCTTTTAAACTAATTTTCATCCCAAACATGGAACATTGGACCAAAATGTCCTTAAATTAACATTCGTCCCAAATAGAGAATGTTGGACCGCGACGTCCTTAAACTATTATGTTTTGCCTTGCGAACTGTCTCCATAATGACTACCGTATACTATCCATGGGCTATTCATGTATCATCTAATGATCAGTTGAGCCCATATGCTCACTGCTCATAAGTCGATCTTAGTCTCAAATATGGCTAATGATCCTTAGATCAAATCCAAATATACCATGAACCGATAGACCTCACAAATATGAGATTTGCGTCCTAAGTTTATTCCCGTTGGCAAACCAAACTACCAACGTGGGTCCCGTCAAGCAAAATTCTTGATCTAAACCCAAATCTCAAATATACGGATTTGGAATAATCCGCGCTCTACGGACGACGACATAAATTAGTCTCCGTATACAATCCATGGACAATCCAAAATAAACAAAATACACACTACATGAAATGAACTGCTGGAGAAGGAGAAAGTGGTTATCACAATGCGGTAACGTAATTAACTACAGGGGCTTGCGCCTGCAGGGAAAAGCGTCCCCACAATCAAAAACCCCTCACAAATGAGGGGAATCTGATGAAGTCATGCTACAACGGTCGCGTCTGTCCAAACCTCCGATTTATGGTGCCATAAATTAACTTGGTATATTCGGAGAGGTGGATGGATAAGTCCAAATAGTATCTACCCCCAAATTCAGGCCAGACGTCCCAACGTCTCGGTCCGGTCTTTCGGCGGTGAACATGTCCTTACACTAATAATGGACCGAAATGTCCTTAAACTAACGTTCGTCCCCAAGATGGGAATGTTGGAACGAAAAGTCCTTAAACTAGAAATTCGCCTCAAACATGGCTATAATGAACCGGAACGTTCTTAAACTAGCGCATCGCCCCAAATACAGCGATATCCTCCCTTGAGATCTATATTGCAATCGAAGTCCTAATGACAAAGGTTGCAACTTAAGTCCCACTAGCTACACAACTACTCCAGCAATGGAGCCACCCCTAAGTCCCACCAACAGACAGATGGGTCACCTATGATGAAACTATTCTCGAGAGTAAAAAAAATTTATGTCCACAAGCGAAATGGGAATGGATGAAAACCCGAAAGGGCGCCGTGAGTAAAAACAGCAGGACTGCCGGCGAGCATTGAGAAAACCCGAAAAGGCGCAATTTCGTAAAAATAAATTATATGCACTTGCAAGGCCTTCTCAACTTTACAAGGGGAAAATACCTGTGTGAGATCATTACGACTCACAAAGGAGCAACACACTTAGGAATCCCCACGAACCCTAAAGAGAAATCACACTTGCGGGATTCTCACGACTCGTAAGGAGAATTTCCCCTATGAGAACCTCACGGCTCGTAGGATTCAAAAGGCTTAAGCTACAAGGATCTCAACCTGTTCTTAAACCGTCATGTTCCCCTAATACTGCCTTACAGGTGGTCCAATATTGACCCTTGTATACAATCCACGGGCATAAATAAATATATCCCCCACCAAATTCCATTTATGGTAAGAAATATCCCCATACGGCGAACAACACTTGTGAGTCCTTACGATTTATAAGGAGAAAACACACATGGAAGATCCTTACGACTTACAAGAGAAAATATCACTTAGGAATCTCCACGATTCCTAAGAAAAAAAATACACCTACGGGATCCTCACGACTCGTAGGAAGAAATACCTTTATGAGACCCTTATGGCTCATAAAGTCAAAAAGCCTTAGCCGACAAGATTCTAACCCTGTTTACTAAGCCACTTTTGTCCAAATTAACAAAGGCAAATAATGATTCGTTCCTAGTAATATCCCAGTTGAAGCGATACTGATGCCTAAATAGGTATCAAATTTCAAGTTCTCGCAAAGCCAAATGATGATTCATTCCTGGCAATATTCCGGTTGAAGCGATACTGATGCCAAGATTGATATCGGATCTCAAGTTCCTGACTCATAATAAAACTCAGTGCAAAAAAAAATTATAGCCGAAATGATTGGGCAATCACGACTTTCGCGACATAAAAGCTGAAAAGATAGAGTATCGCGAAAAGAAATAAAATAAATGAAATGAAAATGAAACTTTTCTGTCCTGCAAGTATGTCCATATTGACTCTTGTATACGATCCATGGACACAAATAAAGGAAAAGGGACCATATTTTCCCACCACGTTTTGTCAAAAGAAGAACCAAGTCTTGACGGTTCTTATACAACCTAAAGACTATCCAGTCGTTCTTTCTCATGCTAGCAGGATGCAGACGCAGCGTCAACAAAAAACCCAAGGGCCAAAGCAAAAATAGAGCCATAGCAAAATCCTAGCTCCAAGTCTTGATGGTACATATACCACCTAGAGACTATCCATGTGTTCCCCCTCACTCCAGTAGGGGCGGACACAATAATCAAATAAATTAGTTCACGTTCAGTCTCGTGAACGGTCTACGGAAGTGACGGCAAAATCCTAGCTTCAGGTCTTAATGGCAACATCTACAGCTTAGAGATCAACTCGACGTACTTCTCATGCCAACAGGATGTAGATGCAACGTCAACAAAGACGTAAGGGTCAAATAAAAATGAAGTAATGGCAAAATCCTAGCTCTAAGTCTTAACGGTTCATATACAATGTAGAGACTATCTCGGCGTTCCCCCTCATTTCAGCAGGATGCGGACGCAATTATCAAATGAAATTGGAGCAATGGCATATCCCTAGCTCAAGATCTCGATTGCAAAACTTACAGCATAGAGATCGTACATATGTTTCCCGACTTCAGCAAAGAATCGGTGCGAAATCGTCAAAACAAAAGAAAAACGAAGTGACGATATATTCCTATTTTTGGGTCTTGACGGCAACTCATATAAAACCTTGGAGATCATCCCACCCTAGAAGGGCGCGGTTATGACTCATCGGGGCTCCAAATTGATCCTAACCTCAAGTAAAAAGCGTCATGGCAAATTCCTAACACTTACTCTTCCGACAGTAATATGACCTAAGGAGATTACTCGAAGACGTCTTGTCCAGCCCCCGAAGGGATCAGAGACATGACAGACGCGAGGCTACTCGAACAGCAGCTTAAAAACTACATATTGAGGAATATATAAGCCAACGCGACGGTACCACGGACTAAAACCCTAGTACCACAAACCTAACGGACCCCTATCGTAAAGAATGGGGGTTATCTATATACAACGTTATGACAAGTTTGCCTGTAAACCCAAGGGAGGTAAACTAAAAATACTCCGAAATGAGTACATAAACTAGAGACTCCGAAATGAGTGAATAAACTACAAACTCCGAAATGAGTACATAAACTAGAGACTCCGAAATGAGTGAATAAAGTACAAACTCCAAAATGAGTAAATAAACTAGAGACTCCGAAATGAGTGAATAAATTAAAACCTCCGAAACGAGTAAATAAACTAGAGACTCCGAAACGAGTGAATAAACTAAAAACTTTGAAATGGGTGCATAAACTACTTCGCGCCGAATCAAGACAATCAAGAAAAGGAAATTGCAAATATGAAAGAAAAAAATGGGCTTATCATTCATACTTCAGAAAAGATTACACAGTGATGATAAGAACGACTAAAAAAATACTACTACATCATCTGAGGTCTATAACGGCAAGACGTTATACTCCGGACACGGATTCTCAAACTCAAAAGAAAGTTTGAGTAGTGCTCCTTCAGCTTCATCGACCATCTTTTTGTGTATCTTCTCTTGGATGCAAGCGTCAAGGTCACTACTAATGTCCTCCACCCTCTGGTATGCTGATACTATCGCCTTTTGTTGAAAGACACGGTGCAAGATGGCGACAAGATCATCTCGCCGTTTCTTCAATATCAACCCTATCATTTATACAGAATGCACCTTGTCTTTAGCATCATCGAGTGCTTGAAGCAGCATAACCTCAAGGCGCCCAGGTATAGCTTCTCAGATCGACCCAACAACGATTTTCAAAAATGAAGAACGGAGGGGGAGCAATCAACCGTTGTAATCGTCGTATTGGGCGTCAGTAAACTCCTGGCCTTGACAGCAGCCTTGGATGGGAATCTCCTCATAAAAGATATGTTAGTTATATGTATGCCCTAGAGGCCATTACTATACATAGGATGTATATTGTAGTGGATGCTTGGACATATATAGGGAGGACTTTCTTGCTCGACATGATAGTATGCTATCTGGTTGCTCTTCACCTTAACGTGTACACTGATTGTCTTTCTGTTACATGTTGGTAAAGCCCTTAGGATGTGTACTTGACTACCTAGACTATGATGTGGATCATACTAGTGGGGACATGGTAGTCCATAAGTACATCCTTCAAGGTCCCTAGTCGTGGGTGTATCGAGACAGGGCATCGATATACCAGAGTAGACTAGCGTATACCTTCTCGACCCATACAGATGGGCGATGGATGATCCCATATCCATTGGTGTTTGACATCAGAGATGATATACGGGTGCTCAGTGGAGACTGGGTACACTGGACGGACTAACCGAGAACTCCCAGATGGTATTATACCTTACGTCAGATGGCAGTTCTCTGGTGACACTGGTACAGAGTAGTCTGTTGACCCGAGATCGTTATAGAGTCTTGTGTGGTTCCCACTGTGCTTTGATTTCCACCTTACCACGTCTAAGAGGGCGTGCAAAACGGTGGTTTTTGGGTACAGTCCCGAATCACATGGAGGCAATGAGCGATAGGAGGGGATTCGTCTCTCCCGGTATAGGGAGTTGATGTTGCGCTGTGTTCGATTGGCTATAACCGGAAATCCCTAGCCAGGGTTGCTGAGATTTACTGGTAAGTGTTACCTATAGTTTCTCGAACTGTTATAGACCTCATATCGACACGACTTATCGAGCTATTAGGGTCTGACGTTTACCACCCTTAGGCGAGATATGCGACATATCAGACGACGAGACCGGACTGTACGGTAAGTGTTACTGGTTGGATTCACAGGAGTGTGAGCGGGCTTGCTCGTCGATCTTCTGATCGCTCAATACCCGGGTGGCCGTTACGTTTAGCAGACCGCTTGCGGCTTATGGGTGTTTGATATGATCATCACCTGCTGCCGGTGTATTGACGAGTCTTTAGAGTCCTACACAGAGGTTTCCTGGCTCAAGCGAAACGAAATAGAAGCGCATATGAGATATGTGCGGGACCGAGAATAATGCGTGTATATGATACCGTATTCTATTCTCGCGATTTGTATCATCGAACGGTTATATTTGATATAACCGGGTTACCGAATCAAGTGTTGATTCGATACATTGATACACTTGATACTAGTCGGTTATATGCGACATGACCGGATCATTGAATCAAGTGTTGATTTAATGTATAATTATATATTTGATATATTACTTTACATTAACTAGTATTGGTTCACTCAAGATTGATTTTCTCACTTGAAATGCACAAGTTGTACATGTGATATATTTTTGTGCACTTGTTTGTATCATATTTGATGATACATGCAAACTTGGGTTTGTGTAAGACTTAAACCATGTTTAGTGAATGGTTAGGGTTTCATTTCACTTATTTATTTATTCATTTGTTTTTGGCAAATAGAAATGGTGACTTTCTTTTGTTGTTTTGCTTGAAGCTTCATGAAGCTTTTCTAGCATCTTTGAAAAGTCTACCATTTTTGTTTTGTCCTTAACCCTAACCATTCAACTAAACCTTAGTTCATTCTCTATACTAAACCATGGTTGCAAATATAATAAGGATCACTTATTTTCTATTTTTCATTATTCTTATCATATTCTTTTTCTTCTTCCTCTTCTTCTTCAAGAAGAAAAAGCTTGCTAGCTTCAATGGTGAAATGAGAAAAAGAGTGAGAAATCCAATTCTAAAGTGAACACACTTCCTATTTCTTCATCATCTACCACTTGCCAAGTAGTATAGGGTGTTTTCTTCACAAGTTTCATGACTTGGTGAAGTTGGAGCTTGATCTTGAGTTTCCTCGACGTAGATCATCTTCGGCATCGAAGTCGATGACCTAGCCCGATCATTTCTTCGATGAAACCACCGCAAGAGTCCAGGATCCGATGGGTACAGCGGAGGGACATCATCACGGAGCTATGGAGGTGGAGGACCGGATCTACAAAGGTTGTATTTTCTGTTCACTTTGTTAAGTTGTTAACTAGTTGCATGTTTTGCCTATTCTCTAGTCAACGATCCGTATTAGGGTTTGTAGGCACCGGAAATTTTTGAATTTGGCATGGTTGATGCCTTGTGAGTCCTCTTGAGCGTGCCTAGGAAACCTACAAGATAATCTCTTCAAGGTCATACAGACGACCAGCCATGATACCTAAAAAGAAAAGCAGTGGAGAGTTAGCGATTAGCATATTAAAATCACTACAGTGGGCCCCACAAAATCAAGGTGATGGCTCATCAATGATGAGACATGCGCCCATTGTGAGAATCCAAAAGGATTCTCATTAAATGAATAGTGCCCATTAAACAGTGGAGTTAAAAACTTCCAATATTCCCCAAAATGCGGACTCTTTAAAACAAGCAACAGATTCAAATCTATTAAAACCCCAAAAATAAAAAAACAAAAAAAAACAAACAAGAACAGCAAATGGAATAAAATTCCGAGTGTTCTTAAGATTCAAATCAGAGCCAAGCTCTGCAAAAAAAAGTGGAATTAAATTCCCCTAAACAATGGGATCAAATCCCAAAACAATCCCCATTTTAAAAAAAAAATCATGGGTTAATTGATGGAATTAAATTCCAGAACAAATGTCAAGATTAACAGTAGGATAAAACCCTAAATAAGAGAATTAAAGATTCTCAAGTCTTGGATAAGAACATTAAGATCCATGATCTGTAAAAAGAAAGTTTTTTTAGATCTCCAAGAGATCGATTCAAAAAAAAAAAAGCTCTGTCCAAACTGATAATGGACTTAAAATCCAAAACTAAAAAAACATATATGCTCAAAAAGAGTTAAGAGCTAAGCTCTGTTCATAGTTCTTACCAAGAAATCTGGCAGAGTATACTCTGTTCAAAAGAGTTCTGAGAGACAGAGACTTAAGCTTTGGAAAACGAGAATTAAATTCTTAAAAGAAAGGAAGGTTCAAAAAAGAAGATGAAGAGATAGCAGTCATCTCAAGGGCCAAAGGCCCTATTTATAGGATGTGAAGGGACAGTTCAACTCTCTAAAAGATCAAATGGTGGAAAAAGTGACACCGTTGCACTCACATGTGAGCCACGTGAAAACAACGGTGGGAGTCATTTGTTCCTCCAATATTTAAAAAAAGAGCTAAGCTCTGTTAAAATTATAATGAGGCAGCGCCTCACATGCTCCCCATGAGAGCGCCAGCGCCAACCTCTTAGGGTTGAATCCTATGATGGCACCGCACATGAAGCTCATGTGGGTGCCAATGTGCAAAGCACAGGAGTGCCTATCATAAATAAGAATTAAATTATTAAGTAGCGCCCACGTGCACAACACGTAACCGTCAGCGCCCAAGTAAAATCAAGTAGAATGAAATTCTATATGAGGATATTTCCCTAAAAATTGGGATACTTTATGTTAAATAGAGCCATTAGATCAAAGATCCAAAGGTGATGATAAATTATCAAATAATTGAATAAAATTTTATTAAGGGAAAATATTGTCCTAATCTTTCTAAATGAACAGAAAATTATTGGATCAAAGATCTAATGAGATGGGATAATATTTCCCTATATCTTTCTAAACAAAGAAAAATGTGCTCTGTATAACAGAGAGCCCTTGGATTAAAAATCCAATAGTGATTAAAAATCACCGTTTGACAGAATAAAATTCTGTATATGGGGAAAATATTTCCCTAATTTTGTTAAAAACAAAAAGACATATTTTGGAAAACAGAAATCCTTAGATCAAAGATCCAACGGTGGATAAAATTCCCCAAACAAATTTTGAGACCAATTAGATCAATTGGAATCTCTCAATAAGGGATTTTCTCAAAAACTAATTAACAATTTGCCTCCACTATATAAAGGACATGAGACTTCAAGTCTCAACACACAGACAGATAGAGGGAACCCCCCATAAGGTTCTGCAAAAATACAGAAGGCTCTCAAAAACAACAGAGAATTTAATTCTCAATTGAGAAGAAGATCTTTTTCCTCTCAAATCCTAGGTAAAAAACCCACAGAGATCAAAACATCTTCTTTACCTATCATAGCATACCCAAGGGTTTAACCCTTCTTAAGAACTTAGTTCTTTCTCTGGATCTGAGATCCACAAGACAAGTCTTCCACAAGTTGAGAATTTAATTCTCATCGGGAAAATCTTGTTCTTGAGAATCAAAGATTTAGAAAAAAGCTAGGTTAAAAAAGAAAAAAAAAAAGGAAAAAGAACCCACCCTATAAGAATTTAATTCCTCTGAAAACATGGTTTAACCCTAAAAGAAGCTTATTTCTTCTAAAAGAAAAAACATAAGAACTCGGTTCTTGAAGGAAACCTGATTCCAGATCTTCAAAACAAAGATCTTGGTGCCATTAATGGTCAAATGGCCATTAACAAAGATTCGATCTCTAAAAAGGAAAAGGAATTAGCGCCGCACGTGCTTCCCATGTGGGCGCCTTCAACAGATTCCCAAAACAAAAGGAAATCAGCGCCTTACGTGAAAAACACGTGGGCGCCCAAAATAGAAGGCCAATGCCTTATGTGAAATACGCGTGAGCACTGATTAAAAATGCTTAGCACTTCATATATAGCCAAAACGGCTGAGTGCTTAGCACTGATTGGGCAGTGCCCAGCACCTCAAGTTCTCCTCACGTAGACGCCATATAAAAAAGAAAGTGCTTAGCACTATATATATACAGCCAAAACAGCTGAGTGCTTAGCACTGATTGGGAAGCGTCCAGCGCCGTACGTGCTTCTCACATGGACGCCATATAAAAAAAGTGCTTAGCACTATATATTCAATTAAAATAACTGAGTGCTTAGCACTGATTGAGCAGTGCCCATAACTGAAGGCTTCACATGATACTCATGTGAGAGCCATAACTCCAAACAAGTTCTTAGCACTTTTGCATAAAAAAAGAGGGGCTGAACAAACAAAACCCAAATAAGTGTTTAGCACTTTTGAACAAAAAAACTGAGCAGACCAAGCCCAAATTAGTTTAGTCTCTCTGAAAAGTTTTCTTACAGCTGAGCCCAAATGCTCTGTTGTTGGATCTTAAAGAAAAATGATCCTTAAAACTTTGCTGAGTTGATCTTAGTCTCAAACAAGACTAATGTATCCTCAGCTAAAATAAATTGAGCCCAAATGCTCATATATTTAAGTTGACCTTAATCTCAAACTAGATCAATTGTCCTTAAATAAAACAAACCCAAATCTAAAATATACGGATTTGGACTGATCTGCGCCCTACGGGCGACGACATAAAATAGTCTTCGTTTACAATCCACGGGCAACCAAAATAAATAAAAGTACACACGACACGAAGTGAACTGCTGGAGTAGGAGAAAGTGGTTATCACAATGCGATAACGTAATTAACTACAGGGGCTTACGTCTGCAGGGAAGAGCGTCCCCATAATAAAGAAAAAGCCCTCACAAACGAGGGGGAATCTGATGAAGTCTGCTACAACGGTCGCATCTGTCCAAACCTCCGATATACGGTGCCATAAATCAACTTGGTATCTTCGGAGAGGTGGACGGATATGTCCAAATAGCATCTGCTTCCAAATTTAGAAAAGATATTCAATCCCAGTTCGTCTCTGCTTTCGGCGGTGAACAAAGAGCACGAACTTCTACGAGATAGAATCGAAACCAAACACTAAGCTATTAAACAAGAAAAAGAGTTTAGCTACTCGGTTAGCAATAGCTACCTTCATAGTCGTGTCCTCCACCTTTAAACCACTTCTTGCACTCTTAGGGACTCCGGAAATGAGCTTGGATTTCGGTCTTCATTGTCGAAGAAGATCCACCCGAAAGAATACTAACAAAGGTTATAGTTTCACACAAAGTAACAAGCGAAGCAACTAATGAACTAAACTTGCTAGGAATAGATCACTAGGAGATGTAATGGCTAATCTCTAAGTTTTTTTCCCTTAATCTTTTTCTTTCTCAACTAATGAAGACTCAAGAAGAGAGGAAGAAGAAGATAATGGTGATGGTGATGATAATATCTAGCATGGCACAAAATGGATCCTTATCTCTTTATCACTTTTTCCTTTCTTTTTTATGTTTTGAATGAGTGGACTTGTGAATCGCCATGGTGAGTCACAAGCTCACAACATTCTCACACAATCTTGAAAGGATGAGAAGAGAAGAGAGCCACCTCATATGTACACATATACATGTGTATATGTATATATATAAATACACACACATTAATACAAGTATATACTACAAATACATATACCTGTATTCGTATCAAAATACATATACCTGTATTCGTATAAAATACAAATACTCGTATTTGTATTAAGATACAAACACCTGTATTTATATCAAGACATAAATACACGTATTTATACAAATACCCGTATTCGTATAAACATCGTATTCTGTCAAAATATGAATACGAAAAAGAGAGATACCAAAAAGAGATATATAATACTAGCTCACATTTTATCCAAATGTGATAATTTGGTTATCTTTCAAACCGGCTAGTATTAACAAATTGTCCGATTAAAAGTACGTGTACAAAAACATGTATTTAATCGAACCCAAGTACGAATCAAAATACGTACACTATATCGTTTCGCCTAACCTGAGAAACCCTCGGTGTAGGACTCTAAAGACTCGACAATACACTGGCAGTGGGTTTAATCACAAGCATGCCAGCGGTACTAGCTGTACGTAACGGTAACCCAGGTTTTGAACGAAAGGAAGGCCGATAAGAAAACTTGTCTGTATCTCTACTGAGCCTGAAAGTGACAATCTACGTACAATACGGTCTCTTCATCTGAGAGTATCGTATACTGAGTCTAGAGGGTAGAAAATGCCAGACCCCTAATAACCCAATAAGTCGTGTCGATGTGGCCCAAAACCATCCCAAGAATCTACTGATCTCACAATCAATAAATTTCAACTGCATTGACCGAGGTCTTATGGTGATGACCAATAGAACACAGCGTGACATCAACTCGCTATACCGGGAGAGACGAATCCTTTCTATCGCTCACTGCCCCCAAGTGCTTTGGGACTGTACCCAACTAAAACCTGTTTGCATGACTCTTTAAAACCGTGGTAGGGTAGTAATCTAAGTATAGTGGGAATACACTCGAGACTCATGATGATGTCAAGTCTAAAGACTAACATGTACCAATGTCACCAGGGAACTACTATCTGATGATAGGTATATTACCATCTAGAAGTTCTCGGCGAGTCCGTCCAGTATAACTCATAACCTAATGAGCACATGTATACTATCTTTGGTGCCGAACACCAATGGCTATGGGACAGGCCACCTTCCCTTATGGGAATAAGAAACGTATGCACTAGTCTACTCCGGAGTATCGATACCCTATTTCGAAACTCCAACGACTAAAGACAATTTAAGAATGTGCTTATAAACTACCTAGACCTCACGAGTATGATCTCCATCATAACTTTAGTAGATAAGCAAAGATCCTATAGGATTTACTAATATGTAATCGGGATACATAATATAAAATAGAACATATACACATGTTGAGGTAAAGACAAACCATATAGCATACTATCATATCGAGCAAGATTGTTTTGTCATATATATATCCTAAGCATTCATATGTAATATACAATCATGTACTATACAATAATAGCCTCTAGGGCATATACATCCAACAACTTTGGGTGTCGCTCCACAAGGTATTGAAGTCTTTATTCTTCTCCAATTCTTCAAGCAACCCTCGCAACCATATCATCTCCTTGCTTACTTCCATGATCGCCACGTACTCAGCTTTTGTAGTTGACAATACCACTACCTTTTGCAATTGAGAGACCCAACTCACCGATGTTCCCCCAACCGTGAATATATACCCCGTTGTGCTCTTCCTACTATCTCGATCACCCGAGTGATCTGCATCAACGCAACCCTCCACATTAAGAGAGTCGCCCCTGAAATATAAACAATGACTAGACGTGCCCCTAAGATACCTCAATATACACTTTACCTCATTCCAATATTCCTTCCCCGGATTTTCCATATACCTGCTCATAACTCCCACTACATGTGCAATATCTGGTCTCGTACTCATCATCGCATACATCAAACTTGTTAGTGATATATGCCCTAGAGGCCATTATTGTATAGTACCAGATTGTATATTACATTTTGGAAGCTTGGGATATACACAGATATAACAACAGTCTTGCTCAATATGATAGTATGTTATCTGGTTTGATTCTATCTTAACATGTGTATTTTTTTTTTAGCATATCGCAAATACATATTGATAGAGCCCTTAGGATCTTTGCTTGACTACCAGTGTTGTGATGGCAATCACACTAGTGGGGGCTGGGTAGTCTATAAACACATCCTTAAGCTTGTCCCTAGTCGTAGGATTATCAAGACAGGGCATTGATACTCCAGAGTAGACTAGTGTATACGCTTCTCATCCCAGTCATGGGAGATGGCCTGTCCCGCAGCCATTGGTATGCGGTACCAGAGATAGTATACAGGTGCTCATTGGGTTATGAGTTACACTGGACGGACTCGATGGGAACAGCTAGTTGGTATTATACATATCGTCAATTAGCAGTTCCCGGATGACATAAGTACGGGTTAGTCCGTTGACTTGGCATCACTATTCGTCTCGAGTGTGTTACCACTGTACTTAGATTACTACCCTACCACGGCTCAAATGAGTCGTACAAACAGATAGTGGTTGGGTGCAGTCCCGAAGTACTTGGAGGCAGTAGTGGATAGAAAGGATTTGTCTCTCCCGGTATTGGGAGTTGATATCGCGCTGTGTTCGGATAGCCAATACACAAAGTTCCTGACTTGGGCAAGTGAGATTTACTGGTAGGTATACCAGTAGTTTCTCAGGATGTATTGGGCTCTACACCGACACAACTTGTTGTACTATTAGGGGTCTGACGTTTACCACCCCTAGGCCTGATATGCGATACTCTTAGACGAACAGACCGGATTGTACGGAGATTGTCATGGATAGGCTCGGTATGGGTTTGGATAAGTTCCCTCGTCGGCCTTCTTTTCGACAGATACTTGGGTAGCCGTTATGTACAGCTAGTGCCACTGACAGACTTATGGTTAAACCCACTGCCAGCGTACTATCGAGTGTTTAGAGCCTCACACAGAGGGTTTCCTTAGTTCAGGAGAAACGATGTAGATGTCGTATGGTTTTACGTGCAGGGTTTCGATTATATACGTGTACTGGCTACACGGATGTTCGGACGGATAATACTAGTGGGCTTTGGTTTAAGCCGGATTCTAGTATTATATTATTGGATTATTATTATCTCATTGTATTCGTATTTTACAGTACGAATACAGGTATGTATATACGGTGAGGGAATTCTTGTAATTTTACAAGAGATGCTTCTAGAATGGGACACCTCATTATTGGATTTATCTATTTTGGAAAATAGATTAATGAGGTGGAAAATGGAGATATTTGTGGCATGGGTGAAGCATGGCTTATTCCTTTATTTTATTGGTTTGGACATACTATTGAAGTATGGCTACAATTTTCTATTGAAAATTATTGCATGCTTCATGTAAGAAAAGAATGAGCTATCCTCACTAGCACAAGACTTAGCTCATTTGCATTTTTACTTTCTCTCTCCATTGTTCCTCTCCTTCTTCCTCAAGACCCTAAACTCTCACATGTGTTGTGAACCCTAGCGTCATTTGAGATAGAATACTCCAATTAACACTCTGCATCTCCTAAGCTATCTAGATTAGCGAACTAGGTACTTTAGTTACCTCGGATTAGAGGTTGAAACTTGAACCATAGACTCTCAGGTGGATCGCCTTCGACACGAGAAAGCCGACGACCGAGCTCAATCCGCAACTCCGAGGAGCTCAAGCTAAGGAGAAGAAGATCCGAAGGACTTGAATCAAGAAGATATAAAACTCTTTCATAGTAGTTTAGAACCTCCAAGTATTTAGCTAGTTAAGGTTTCCGAAAAGATTTTGTATATAGGTCGGTGTTGCAAGTATAAAAATGGTTTTTTGTAAATTCCGCATCCCCACAAGTGTGTGGGGTGTGCGACATCGACTTACAAAACTCCCTACCGCAGAAGCATAAAGTACTCTCGCCATATCATCCTTCTGCTCTTGAGTTTTTAGGCACAACTCTTTCATGAGTTTGAAATGCTACGTTAAGGACGTACTCACCGGGTTTGACTTGTCCATATTGAACCGCTTCAAAACTTTCTCAATGTAGTTCATTTGCGATAACCACGGCTTCCGCTGCTTCCTATCTCGAATGATCTTCATGCCCAAGATTTGCTTGGCCACTCCCAAATTCTTTATAGGGAATTTCTCAGCCATCGTCTTCTTCAAACTTTGAATTTTCTCGAAATTCGGACCAATACCAACATGTCATACACGTATAGTGATAGAATGATGTATTCTCCGTCCTTGAAAGTTTGAACATACACACAATAATCTAATTCACTCTGCACAAATCATGTCTCCAACATAAACCGATCGAACTTGAGATACCACTACCTAGGAGCTTGCTTGAGATCATACAAGCTCTTTCGCAGCTTACACACCATATTCACTTTCTCCTTCACCTCGTATCCCAATGGCTGCATCATATAAATCTTGTCCTCCAAATCACCATGAAGGAATGCAGTCTTCACATCCAATGGCTCTAAGTGCAAATGCTCCACCGACACAATACTAAGGATCACCCAAACGGATGTCATTTTCACCACAGGGAAAAAATCTCTTGATATACCTTGTTTTTTTTTTTGCATATCTCTTGAATACCAAACGAGCCTTATACCGCTTCACATCATCGGCCTCATCTTTAATTCTGTACACCCACCTATTAACTAATGCTTTTCGAGACTTGGGTAGCTTCACTAGGTCCTATATATGGTTCTTCTTCAAAAATTCCATCTTCTCGTCCATAGCTTGCTCCTACTGCTTCCAAACACCATCGTTTTTTATTTCTTCAAGGGATTTAGGCTCTCCCGCATCTGTGTATAAAATGAAGTCGGTCACAAGTCTTTCAGGTATCCTTCTTTCTCTCGTAGATCTCCTCAAAACTGGTACATCTGGTTACTGAACATGGTCACCATCCTATTCTTGAAGCTGATCCTGCACTATGGCTTCCTCCAAGTTCTAATCATCACCTGTAGGTATCTGAATGCTCTCTTGAGTTCCATCTAGCTCGATGAACTCACATACTGCACCTTCCTTGGCTTACTTTTCTTCTTTATACAAGTGCTTCTCATCAAAGATGGTGTTCCGGCTTCGTATTACCTTCTTACTTGTGTAATCCCACAACCGATATCCGAACTCATCTCGACCATATCTGATGAAAGCACACTTCCTAGATTTGGAGTCAAGCTTACTCCTTTCCACCTTATCAACCAAAGAATACGCAACACAGGCAAACATTTTTAGATGCGAATAATCAACCGGTTTACCTGACCAATTTTCTTCCGGAAAGCCTCTATCAAGCGCACTTGTCGGGCTTCTGTTGATCAAGTACACAACAGTATCGACCACCGATGCCCATAGGAACTTAGGCACATTCGCATCCAAGATCATGGTCCACACTCTCTCTAGGATCGTCCTGTTAATACTTTCAGCGATATCATTCTGTTGTGGCGTTCCCGGTACCGTTTTCAACCAACGAATACCCTTCTGCGAGCAAAATGCCTCAAACTCTTATGTGTAGTATTCCCCTATATTAGCGGAATTTAGGCATTTAACTTCCATCCCCGTTTGGTTCTCCGCCAGCGTAATCCAGTGTATGATGATACCAAACACATCGGACTTCTTCTTCATCGTGAAAACCCATGTCTTCTAGTTTGCATCGTCGATGAACGTTACGAAATACCGATTACCTCCATAAGAATCCACCGAGACCGGCCCCATACGCCCATATGCACCATCTCCAGCTTTTTGGTTTTCTTTATTACGCCTCCTATCTGAAATTTGAGCGTGTTTTGCTTCCCACAAACACAACTCTCGCACAGCCCCAACTCCACCTTTTTCAGCCCCGAAAGAAACCCCCTTCCTTGAAGAATTTTCATGTTTTTCTCGCTGAGATGCCCCAATCACCTATGCCGCAACGAAGTCTCCAAATTTAACTCCAAACCCGTATACAATGCAACCGAACCTCCGCTACTCCCACTGAAGGAATACAACGAACCGCTCAAGTTGCCCCTAACAACCACCAACGACCCTTTGGTAATCGTTCACTATGAATTCCCAAACGTCATAACAAAACCTTTGTTGTTAAGTTGACTAGTAGAAATCAGGCCCTTCTTCAAATCTGGAATATGACGAGCATTCTTCAATTTTAATTGACCACTTCCTGATTGTTGCAAGATGATCATTCTCTTTCCAACGATCTTACACGGTTGACCATTTTCTACCGTTACATGCCCAAGGTCTCCCTCAACATACTCGCTGAAGTGATATCGCCCTGAAGTACAATGGAAGGATACCCCCGAATCAAGGAACGAAGTATCCGCCTTTGTATTCTCACTCGCCGATAAACAAAGACCTTGCTCCCCATGTTCTTGTGTAGACACCACATTAGCTTCATTTTCATCTGTTTTCTCATTCAAATCTTTTTTTGGAGCTTTACAGTCATTTTTTATGTGACCCTTCTTCCCACAATTCAAACACGCGCCTTGGATTTTTTCTTATGAATTTTCTCGGCTTTTAGACTTGCCCTTCTTCCCTTTCCCCATTCCATCATTCTACTGCAATTCTCCACCGAAAGTGCAAAAGTTCCCGAACTCCTACTCTCGGCCTTTCTCCGCATCTTATCGTTTAATATGCAACTCACTGCATCATTAAACATGAGAGTTCTCGTGATCGAGTTGCTAACCGCCATCACTAGGTTCTCCCAAATCTCCGATAATGAACAGAGGAATAGATGTGCTCGAATCTCGTCTTCAAAGGTGATTGAAACCGACTAAAACTGGCTCATGATGCTGTTGAACTCATTCAGGTGTTCCGTCACCGAACCATTTTCAGCCATCTTCATGCCGAAAAACTTCTTCATCAAAAATATTTTGTTTGACGTTGAAGGCTTTACATATAACTTCGCTAACGTCGTCATTAGCTCCTTGATTGTTTTCTCCTTCAAGATGTTAAAGGCCACCTGCGGAGTCAATGACAATCGGATTTTCGCCAGTGCTTTCGTATTCAAAAGGTTACACGTCTCATCGGCCATCTTCTCGGGCTTCTCTCCAAGCAACGGAAGAAACATGTTTTTTTGATATAGGTAGTCCTCCATTTGCATGCGCCATCAACCAAAATTGTGACTATTGAACTTTTCGGTCCTTATTTTATTCTCTGCCATCTTTCTTCTCTGTCACAGCAAACTTGACTTCTTTCTTGATCTGAACCAACGCCATCAAAATGACGATCTAAGAAAGTGGGGAAGAGAACGTAGTTGTCGTTACCCACCGTCGACCTAGATCGTACATTTGAAGAACCCTGGGTTTTATAACAACGCTCTGATACCAATTGTTGAGAGAAAATCGATAACGGAACAATGCTCGCGACAAACCAAATCTCCCAGCAGCAGCAACCGCGCAATTAATCAACGGAAGATAAATAAATAAGTGTGAGAATAAAATAAGAAACATAAACCAGAGAGGCACGAGAAATTTTTTAATGGGGTTCACCTATCGTATGGCTAGTTCCCGACAAAAGAGGAATCTGCAAACGTCTACTAATTTCTTGAATCAAAATTTACAAGTAATCCCAGAAGGTTTCTTTCAAATCTCTCTGTTACCAACGATCTCTCTACCAATTAATTCACACTGGCCGCTCTTTAAATCTCCTCTGCATGCATTCATGAAAGCTTTGGAATTTGGCCAAGCATCACCTTCAGTTGAAGCCTTTATATGCTCTGTTGTATTTTTAATAGTTGCAGCCCACCTCGCCACGAGAAATAATGGCTGTGATGGATGCACAATCAAATCCCTCATCCCCAAGCACCTTTTTTTAGGCTCTGTTGTTTGATTATAACTAATTTCAACCTCCAAATCTTGGCCTTATAGATTAATTTAATTAATCATCATATGTTTCCATATATTATTTTAGGCTCGGTTGTTTGATTATAACTAATTTCAACCCACAACCCTATTGGATATAGTGCCCTCAAGTCAATTATTATCAGCATAAGTAGACGATTATGATAATTGAGTGAGGACATATACATGTGTAACAATCTTACTCAAGATGATAGTATGCTATCTAATTTTTCTTCATTACTGATGAAGCCCGTATGATCGTTGCTTAACAACCAGCATTATGATGGCGATCATATATGTGAGAGTTGGGTTGTCCATAAGCACATCCTTAAATGTCCCCAGTCGTGCGAGTATCGAGACTGGGCATCGATATTCTGGAGTAGACTAGTGTATATGTTTCTAGACCGCGACGAGAGACGGTGGCCGGTCTCATAAGCCATTGGTGTTGTGTTACATAAGATAGTATACAGGTGCTCACTTGAGGTGAGTACATTGGACGGACTCGCCGAGAAATTTTAGATGGTATTATATCTGTCATCAGATGGAAATTCTCAGATGACATGAGTACAGATTAGTCCTTTGACCTAAAATCGTCATTCGTCTCGTGTGAGTTCCCACTGTACTTTGATTACTACGCTAACGCGGTTCAAAAGAGTCATGCAAACAGATTTTAGTTGGGTACAGTTCCGAGCCACATGGAGGCAGTGATCGGCTGTCAGGGATTCATCTCTCCTGGCATTAGAAGTTGATATCGTGCTGTGTTCAGTTGGCTATCATCAGAAAGTCATGGTCACAGTGGATGAGATTTACTGATAGTTGATCAGTAGTATCTCTGTTGGTGATGAGCTTGACCCGGACACAACTTATCGGGTTAGTAGGGGTCTGACGTTATCCACCCCTAAACCCGATATGCGATACTCTTTGACGAAAAGACCAGACTGTATAGAGATTGTCACATTCAGGCTCAGTAGGGTAAGGACGCACTTGATTGTCGACCCCCCTTTCGACAAGTACCTGGGTAGCCGTTATGTACAGTTAGTGCTGCTGACATGCTTGTGGTTAAACCCACTGCCAGCGTATTGTCGAGTCTTTAGAGTCCCACACAGAGAGTTTTCCTGGCTTAGGCAATAGATGTAGGAGCCGTACGTTGGTACGTGCAAGGGTCCGATTAAATACGTGTACGGGATACACGGATTTTAATCAGGCGGTTGATAATCTTAGCCGGCTTAGCATTAAGCCGGATTATTAAATCAGGATTTGATTTAATAATTTATATATGTATTTTGATACATATAATTTAGTATTGTTGTTCACTATTCATTTTCTCTCTTTCGTGGTATCCGTATTTTTATACGGATACGCGTATATGTGGCGATAAATATACTAGGTGAAGTATTCTATATTTATACCGGAATGCTTCTAAAAGAATGACACCTCATATTTGATTTTCCTTTTAGAAAATTAAATGGAAATGAGGTGTAAAGTGAGGAGTTATAAAGCATGGTTCTTTGCATGTAGAGAGGTGTGGCTTGGGGATTTTATATTGGAAAACCCATTTGTGTTCACTATTGAACCATGGTTGTAAAAAGGTAAGCCATTCTCATTTTCTACACTTGATGTTTTTTTCATTCCTCACATGAGCTTCATGCTTCATGGTTGCATCCTCACATCCTTCTCCTTCTTCTTCTTCTTACTCATTTGAGCTTGAGAAAAAGAGAGAACAAGTTTAGTGAATCCTACATCACCGACCTTCCACACCTAGCAAGTTTGGATCATCGATTAGAGGCTCCACTGGCTTCCCTCAGGTAGATCGTCTTTGGCAAGGATGGTCGAATTTCAAGCGCGATCCCGGCGGCTATGAGCTTGGAGGGGTTTTCCATAATTTGGTGGACACGCGAGAAAAGTTGTAGTTCCTCAACCCTTGCACTCTTAGTTAGATAGTTTAGGTTATTGGACCGTATCTTGGGTTTTATGGGCGTTCGGTGCTCGCAAAAGTTTTTGTTTTCGCTTCCGCCTCGTCCGCGGCTTCCGCGGCGCGGGCACCGAAACCTATATGGTATCAGAGCCACTCCATAAACCTTAACTAGCTAGTTTGCACTTGTTTAGAGTTTCGAACGACGGAATTTTCTGAATCGCATTTCTAATAACATGCCCGCTGTTCGAATTTTAAAGTTGTTCAAAAAATTGTTCAGATTGCCTTAATATTATGTGCAGGCAATACTAGAGGCCACAAATAAATTGGAGCACATGATCCCAAATTTTGGCCGCGGAACTGCCGCTTAATATGGCATTTGGCCGCGGTTCCGCGGTCAACTTTAGGCCGTTGTGCCCTAAATTTCTTCTGGTGCTCTAAGATATGGAAATGTGATTTTTGGGATATTTGGTTTTAGCCCAGATTTGCTTGAGTACTGGTTTGTGCTTAGGGCCAATGCGGAAAGTTTTAATCGATCGAAATTTTGAATTCGTGGCTTTCAATGTGCTTATTAGTTTTTGCATCCGTAAATATCATAGCGCGGTACAATCCAACTGGTTGCTATATGTACAATCAGACGGGTTTACGAACATGATATTTACGTTGATGTTCTGTGTTGCATTGATGTTATGGATGGATTGACATGATGGATAGCCTTATGAGCGATGTTAGATGTACAGTTCAGATTCATTTGTATATTCATTATTGCGGGGCAAACGTCCGACATGTGGACTGTCGTTTCTACCGGTTTGTATATTTTTTTATTGGGGCACGACCAGGTTGAGATCGATGTCATTGTTGTATATATTTTTTCTTTTCTGAACTAGGATTACCCAGCGGAGGAATGCTCAAATAGCCGGGTTCTAGAGGGCAACGGGTCCGCATCTCATGGCGTTGAGACCGGGGGGGCCTTACTCTAGAATTGACGGGCTATTCACCACACTTGTAGTGGGTATAGGTTGACCCACGGAGAGGTGCTCAAGTTACCGGATTCCATGAAGTGCTGGGTAGCCCATTCACTTTGTTGACCGGGGTTGCCTCACTTCGGGGATTGGCGGGTAACTTGCCGCACTCGTAGGAGTCTATGTTCTTCATTACACTGGCTATCCACACGACCGGGGAACGTTGCGTCTCATTTATGGCTCAAATGAAACGCGGGGCTCCTAGATTATCCGCTATTCCATATTATTGTTCGCATGCTTGTGATGATTTTTATCTGCCTGTGATGACTATTATCTGCCTGCGATATATATATATATATTATACTTAGTAGATGCTTCTATATGTTTTGCATCCGCGCTAGTCCTACCTCCGCTCTGCCATTAGTTAAGTAACCTAACGGTCCATGACAGGGTCCCATGGAGAATGCAGATGGCATATAAAAAGTATGTTATTTTGGTTGTTTCTTTTGTGCCTTGGAAACTTAAAATGATGGAAACGCATTATCTGAATAATGCAAGGAAAATAAACCTAAATGATTTTGTCGGAACCAATTTTAAAACTACTCGGTTTTCTTCAAAACTCATAGTCATATTCTTTTGCTTTGCATAAAGCTATTCGGTTAGGAATATCCAGCACCTCATTCTATGAGGGAAGAGCCTTAATCCTTTCACTGGGAGTTCACTCTTAAGCAAAGATTTATGTTACTAGTTTTAAAATGCGGAGCTTAAGCCACTCCATTTCAAAGCCACTCGAGTTCCTTCAGCGATATAAAGTTCATTACGTTAAAGGTTTTTCGCCAAAAACCAGCTATAGCCCTCCGTCATTTCAGATTAGTATTGCTTAGTATTCGTGCTACGTTTGTTGACCTTATCAAGGCGTAGTGTGCGGTAGCTGTTGGTTATAGTGCCCTCAAGGCAATTATTGTAATCACAGGCAGGTGATTTTGATGATTGAGGGAGGACCTATACGGATAAAACAGTCTTACTCAAAATGATAGTATGCTATCTGATTTGCCTTTATCATTATGTACATGTATTATGTAGTATTACAGATCACCATTACATATTGATAGAGCCCATAGGATTCTTGCTTGACTACCAGCATTATGTGGCGATGATATACATGGGAGCTGGGTGGTCTATAAGCACATCCTTAAATGTCCCTAGTCGTGGGAGTATCGAGACTGAGCATTGATACTCCAGAGTATACTAGTGTATACTTATCGAGATCCCGACGAGGGGCGGTGGCCGGTCTCACAATCCATTGGTGTCTGTTAGTCACCTAAGATAGTATGCAGGTGCTCGTTGGGTTATGAGTACACTGGACGGACTTGCCGAGAACATGCTAGTTGGTATTATATATATTGTCAGATAGCAGTTTCCAGGTGACATGTGTACAGGTTAGTCTGTCGACCTAAGATCGTCATTTGTCTCGTGTGAGTTCCCACTATGCTTTGATTACTACCCTACCACGGCTCAAAGGACTCGTGCAAACAAGTTTTAGTTGGGTACAGTCCCGAGCCACATGGATGCAGTGAGCGGATCGTCGGGGATTCATCTCTCGCGGTATTGGGGGTTGATGTCGCGTAGTGCACGGGTGGCCATCACCAGAAATCCTTGGCCAAGGTGGTCGAGAATTACTGATTTGGATCAGTAGTTTCTCAGTTGGTGATGGGTTTCATACCGACACGAAATTTTACATTATTAGGGGTCTGACTTTATTCGCCCCCTACACTCGATATGCGATACTCTTAGACGAATAGACCGGACTGGACGGATATTGTCACGGACAGGCTCAGTAGGGATACGGATGAGTTTGCTCATCGGCCTTCCTTTCGCTCAATACCTGGGTAGCCGTTACGTACAGCTAGTGCCGCTGACGTGCTTTTGGTTAAACCCACTGCCAGCATATTGACGAGTCTTTAGAGTCCCATACAGAGGGTTTCCCTATTTCGGGCGAAACGATGTAGAGGCCGTATGGTTTTACGGCAGGGTTCAATCATATACGTGCACTTGTGCACATATCATTATTCGGATGGATAATACTAGTGGGCTTTGGATTAAGCCGAATTCTAGTATTATATTGTTGGATTATTTTCGTCTCATTGTATTCGTATTTTTCGGAATATGGATACGGGTATGTATATACATATAAGGGGTATTCTTGTAATTTTTTACAAGTTGCTTCTAGAAGATGCCACCATATTTATGCTTTAACTATTTAGGATTAAATGGTTAATGAGGTGGAAGATGAGGTGTTGTGTGCATTTATTGAAGCATGGCTCACTTGGTGACTTATGGGGTGACTCATGGTTACTATTGTGTCATGCTTAATATTTGTGTTTGGGTTGTGAGATATTTTGGAGACTTGAGATATTTTGGAGACTTGATATATTATTGTGGCTTCATAATTGCTCACAACACTTGGCTTTTTTCTTGAGTTGCTTCACACTCTCAGTCTCAAGCTTCTTCTTCTACCTCCACCCTTCAAATCTCATGTGTTGAGAAACCTAGGGTGTTTGGAGACAAATTAATCTATCATTAGATTCTATATCCTCTAGGTTATCTACTTTAGTGAACTAGGTACCCTAGTTACCTCGGCTATAAGGTTAGAGATCGAAATACAAATCCTCAGGTGGATCATTTTCTATGGAGAGAGACTAGAGATCAAGCTTGATCATGGAGACCTCTAGGGGCTTGGGATGATGGTTAAAGACCGAAGGACACGGATCTTTCGGTATAACCTTTCTAAACTCCTCTATATGTTTGCTAGCTTTTAGGGTTTATGGTTCGATCCGTAGCATCGGGTTGTTCTAGCGCCAGTTTGTAAAATTTTTGTTCCGCAATAGGCCACGGTTTGATGGTCAGGGCACTGGGTACGAGCAGTTTAAATGATGTTTTAAATAACGAAAGCGAAACAACTCCGAAACAATGCCCTAAATATTCTAGTTTCTTTCGATTTGAAATTAGTCTTCAAAAATTATTTAAACAATTGCAGAAGACTATTATTGTGACAACTAGAACACACCTCAAAAACGAGCCCAAAATACTTTACTCTAGCCGGCGAGATCGGGGAAAAGACTGGCGTCGCCGGTTTTTGCATGGGCTTGGGGCTTGGGTTTTCTGGTGTGTTCTGGTCTCTGGAATATTGGATTTTAGGTATTGTTTGTTTCTTCCCAGATTGCATATTGTGTTATCTTTGATTTGGGGGGCAATACGGGGTATTTCGAAGTCGCTATTTTTAACACCGTTTAAAAGTTTTCAGTACATAAATTACTATCTGCGACCGTGAATGTCATTAGAGCGGTACAACTCGTCTAATTGCTATATATATATTAGACGGGTTTGCGAACATAATATTCACGTTTATGTTATGTGTTGTGTTGTGGTTCTGGTTGGATTGTCGTGGTGGATAGCCAGTGGTGCAATGATAGTTGTATAGTTCAGATTCTTTTGTGTATTTGATATTGCGGGGTGAGCGTCCGACATGTGGACTGGCGTCTCTGTCAGTTTGTATATTATTTGTTTGGGACACGACCGGGTTGAGCTCGCTGTCACCATTATACATATATTTTTCTTTTCTGTACTAGGATTACTCCGCAGTGGAGTGCTCGAATAGCCGGGTTCTAAAGGGCAACGCGTATGCATCTCATGGCGTTGAGATGGAGGGGGACTCACTCTAGAATTGGCAGGCTAATCGACGCATTCGTAGGGGGTACAGGTTGACCCACGGAGGGGTGCCTAAGTTACCGGATTCCGTGAAGTGCTGGGTGGCCCATTCACGTTGTTGATTGGGGTTGCCTCGCTTCTAGGATTGGCGGGGAACTTGCCGCACTCATAAGGGTCCAGGTTTTCATTGCACAGGCTATCCACATGACAGGGAACGTCGGGTCTCATTTGCGGCTCAAGTGAAACCCGAGGCTCCAGGATTATCCACCATTCTGTGTTGCTTGCTGAGATTCTGTGATGTTGCTTTATATCATGCCTGGGACGGATATTATATATATTTATATATATACTTGTAGATGTTGTATATGTTTTGCATCCGCGCTAGTCCAGCCCCCGCTCTGCCGTTAGTTAAGTAACCTAACGGGTGATGACGGGGCCCAGTGGCGAATGCGGATGGTATATACGTACATTATATTTTTCATTTCTTTATCTGATGTGATATGTTTAATTGATGGGACTGCGTTGATTCTAATCAATGCAAGGAAAACAAACCTATATGATATTGTTGGAACCAAGTTTTTAAAAACTGACATTACAAATGTTTCATTTTGCTTTGCACAGTGGTATTCGTTTATGAATATCCAGCACCTCATTCGACGAGGCAAGAGCCGAGATCCCTTCATCGGGAGTGACCTCTTGAGCAAAAGTTTGCATCATCGTAAGAACTTCACTATAGTTGATTCTTTTGCTTTGCATTGAGGTATTCAGTTTGGAATATCCTGCACCTCATTCGATGAGGAAAGAGCCAAGATCCCTTCACAGGGAGTGACCTCTTTAGCAAAAGTTTACGCCACTATATATTTGTAAAACCACTCGGTTCCTTCAACGATATCAAGTTCATTATGTTAAAGTTTTTCGCCAAAAACCAGTCGTAGCCCTCTGTCATTTCTAATGAGTAGTACCTAGTATTCGTGCTGTGTTTGTTGGCCTTTGTCAAGGCGTAGTGTGCGGTAGCTAGATATTGCTTGTCTGTTGCATTGAGTTGTGATTATCTAGGACAGTTGTATAGCCTTGTTGGCCTTTGTCAAAGGCTTATACGGGTGGGTCTAGATTAATCCAGGATAATGACGGGTTGAACTTGACTAGTGGTTTATGATTTGTTGGCCTTTGTCAAGGTCATAAATCATTAGGAGTAAATATCATATCGGGAGTTTCAAACATACAGGAAACTTTCAAGGCATGCGCATACCTTCTGGAGTGTGGTGACTTGAGTGGCTTCCATCAAGTTATCATATGATGATAGTTGGATCCCGATTTCCACTGATGAGTAGGTGTTACTCCTCGGGTGATTTTAGATGATCCCGATTAATTCTCCTTTTAGGGTTTGAAGGAGAATTTGAGAAAATAATGGGAGACATCCTGATTAGATAAAGTGATTAACCAATCTGATCTAGGTTAGAGTGCATGCTGAGTGTTTCTTTTCTCTCTCTTTTTGGCAGCCACCATAACCCGACCTCAAACTAAAACTCATGAACCAAGTTAACCGAACCTTCTTAAAAAAACACTTTGGCTTTTGGATTGTCACTGAGTCGCATATATCATTGCCAATCCTACATCCCCTTTACATTTCTCCAAAACATTTCGTATCATTACGAAAATCCATATTGCTTGGATATTCCATCGTATAGTTACATACGAACACGAAGGAACTTGTTCCAGTTCGAGGATGGATTATGGTTCTGAAGAAATTGAATAGGACTATTCGGTTGTCTTTTCCCTTTACATTCTCTCAGGTTGCGAGAGCTCCTAGGATTAGGAGAGTACACCTATTGCGCTTATTGGATAGTCTTCTTCCAAACCATAGGCAGGTGCCAAAAGGTAGGGAAGGAAGAAAACCAATTAGCCTAAGTGTGGTGTACAGAAGGTAATAAGTAAAGACATATAAAGGGATTAGAATAAGGGCAAAGGAAATTGCGACTGCTATCATTCACGACATAACCGCGTATACCCTTGTCACTCTTACATCCACTTTACATTTCTCCAGAACACTTCGTATCACTATGGAAATCTATATTGCTTGGATATGCCATCGTATAGTTACATATGAACTCGAAGGAACTTGTTCCAGTTCGAGGATGGATTCTAGTTCAGGAGAAATAGAATAGGATTATTTAGTTGTCTTTTCTCTTTACCTTCTCTCAGGTTGTGAGGGCTCCTGGTATTAGGAGAGTACACCTATTGTGCTTATTGGATAGTCTTTTTCCAAACCATAGGCTGGTGCCGAAGGGTAGGGAATGAAGAAAATCAATTAGCCTAAGTGTGGTGTACAGAAGGTAATAAGTAAAGACATATAAGGGATTGGAGTGATGGTAAGGAAATATACGGTTACTGTCATGAATCTGGATAGTGGAAGAGGCATTACTGGGAATACCCGCTTACCCCTTCAAAACATTTTCATGTTTCATTTTTACTGTACGATATTAATTGAAAATTATTTTCCCAGTTAGATTCTAACTCCAGGGTATGTATTTACCAGTTTTGATTCTCACATCTGTATGGCGTTACAGATGATGAGTGGGAATAAGATATTGGGAATTGGGTGATTAGATCCTCATCATATCAGAATTCTTTGTAATTGGTGACATTTGAGGAAATCACCTAGGTTTTGCCTGACGGCAAATATTTGGTTTTGAATATCCGTTGTTATTCACTAATTTCAAACTGATATATATGTACGTTTATTTTATAAAGTGAGATATAACTTTTTGAAATTATGTCTATGACATTTACCTATATCGGTTAATGATTAAGTAAGGTGCATTCAACAACGGTGTAATTCTTCTTAACCATAGTATAGTTTTCAACCTACGACGCACATGGTTGAGTTATTAAACTAAGTGGATTTATACAAAATATTGTATGTTGTCCGGTGTCTGTTAGGACAAATGGGTTGGTACTCGTACTATATTCTGTTTACTCATGACTTCTCTAGTATTAGACAAGTATTTCGTTGATATACAAGATCCAAATTTTGAGAAGTTATAGCTATAAGAATAAAGTAGAGAACCATATGTTGTAAGTATCGGGATTCTTCAAGGTGATCGAAGATATAGATACTTGTGTTTGGTATTCCGTTGTAAGTAATGGTTTTGAGAACTTGCTTCTCTTTTAGGTTACTCATACGTGGATGTATTCCTTGATGAGTAATGTTGTATGACCTTCTCCTATTTGGTTGATATGCATTGAAAACAACTACATGATTTTTGAATCTGGTTTCAATTAAATTAGTGTCTTTGTTTCAACAATGGATAAGTAGAATGGATTCATATCTTAACGATGTTAAGGTATAAGGAGTTGTCTGGCTGATGCTTAAAACCAGAATCCGGATAAACTCTTGGCACGTTTCAGTAATAGCAGTTTGTGGGTTATTCCGGGCTTTGAAGAGGGTTAACATTCTACCATATGGAAGATCAATAGTTATATTGTTCTTGACTCACCATGGTTTTAGTAAAATGGATTCCTTTCAGAAAATATTAGTGGGAGTACGGTAGAACTGGAAGTGATTCCAGAACCACAAACGATTACTGAAAATTTAAAAGAACCTAAAAATTCAAATGGATTTGACATTCTATTAGCCACTCCGCAGATTTGGTGGGTAACCATAGGCACCCGAGAGGTACTTCGGTCTCCTCAAAGACGGTGACATGGAGTTTAATGATTACCCAAACATGCCACTATTGCTATTCTAGACTATGAGGTCTGGCAGGAGAATGAGTATAATGTCGTTCTAAACTAGTTTTAAAAGTGCACGTGTATATGACTCTGCCAGAGGGTTGTTGTAGTCAGTGGGAGCAACGGAAGCATAGTGGGCAAGTAGCTTATGTCAATTTATAAACTAAAGCAGGTATAACGGAGATTGATCATCTAGTTTTGATATGACAGTCATAGAGTTTGACTTCATCAGAACGACAGATGGACCGGGTAAGAAAATAGTAGGGAGAGATGTCCTAATATTTGGATGACATGCTCTTGATAGGAAGTGATCTTCCTATACTACGATCGGTTATACTGTGGTTTGTTAGTTATATGTATGCCCTAGAGG
This sequence comes from Agapanthus africanus, assembly GCA_030015575.1. Classification (NCBI taxonomy): domain Eukaryota; kingdom Viridiplantae; phylum Streptophyta; class Magnoliopsida; order Asparagales; family Amaryllidaceae; genus Agapanthus; species Agapanthus africanus. The sequence goes on along the minus strand of CM057349.1, from coordinate 355,296,145 downwards.
CCATTACTATATATTGGATGTATATTGTAGTGGATGCTGGGTCATATATAGGTAGGATTTTCTTGCTCGACATGATAGTACGCTATCTGGTTGCTCTTTATCTTAACATGTATACTTTCTGTCTCTCTGATTACATGTTGATAAAGCCCTTAGGATGTGTACTCGACTTCCAGGACTATGATGCAGATCATACTAGTGGGGCCTGGGTAGTCCATGAGTACATCCTTCAATGTTCCTAGTCGTGGGAATATCGAGACGGGGCATCGATATTCCAGAGTAGACTAGCGTATATCTTCTCGACCCATGCGATGGGCGATGGATGATCCCATATCCATTGGTGTTTGACATCAGAGATGGTATACAGGTGCTCAGTGGAGACTGGGTACACTGAACGGACTCGCCGAGAACTCCCAGATGGTATTATACCTCACGTCAGATGGCAGTTCTCTGGTGACACTGGTACAGCTTAGTCTGTTGACCCGAGATCGTCATAGAGTCTTGTGTGTCTCCCACTGTGCTTTGATTTCCACCCTACCACAGCTCTGTTAGTTATATGTATGCCCTAGAGGCCATTACTATACATAGGATGTATATTGTAGTGGATGCTGGGACATATATAGGGAGGACTTTCTTGCTCGACATGATAGTGTGCTATCTGGTTGATCTTTACCTTAACGTGTACACTGATTGTCTCTCTGTTACATGTTGGTAAAGCCCTTAGGGTGTGTACTTGACTACCTGGACTATGATGCGGATCATACTAGTGGGGACATGGTAGTCCATAAGTACATCCTTCAAAGTCCCTAGTCGTGGGTATATCGAGACGGGGCATCGATATACCAGTGTAGACTAGCGTATACCTTCTCGACCCATACAGATAGGCGATGGATGATCCCGTATCCATTGGTGTTTGACATCAGAGATGATATACGGGTGCTCAGTGGAGACTGGGTACACTGGACGGACTCGCCGAGAACTCCCAGATGGTATTATACCTTACGTCAGATGGCAGTTCTCTGGTGACACTGGTACAGAGTAGTCTGTTGACCCGAGATCGTCATAGAGCCTTGTGTGGTTCCCACTGTGCTTTGATTTCCACCTTACCACGTCCAAGAGGGCGTGCAAAACGGTGGTTTTTGGGTACAGTCCCGAGTCACATGGAGGCAATGAGCGATAGGAGGGGATTCGTCTCTCCCGGTATAGGGAGTTGATGTTGCGCTGTGTTCGATTGGCTATGACCGGAAATCCCTGGCCAGGGTTGCTGAGATTTACTGGTAAGTGTTACCAGTAGTTTCTCGAACTGTTACAGACCTCATATCGACACGACTTATCGAGCTATTGGGGTCTGACGTTTACCACCCCTAGGCGAGATATGCGACATATCAGACGATGAGACCGGACTGTACGGTAAGTGTTACTGGTTGGATTCACAGGAGTGTGAGCGGGCTTGCTCGTCGATCTTCTGATCGTTCAATACCCGGGTGGCCGTTACGTTTAGCAGACCGCTTGCGGCTTGTGGATGTTTGATATGATCATCATCCGCTGCCGGCATATTGACGAGTCTTTAGAGTCCTACACAGAGGTTTCCTGGCTCAAGCGAAACGAAATAGGAGCGCATATGAGATATGTGCGGGACCGAGAATGATACCAGTATGTGATACTGTATTCGATTCTCGCGATTTGTAACATTGATCGGTTATATGCGTTATAGCCGGGTTATCGGATCAAGTGTTGATTCGATAAGTTGTTACTATTGATATTAGTCGGTTATATGCGATATGACCGGGTCGTTAAATCAAGTGTTGATTTAATGATTTAATGTATAATTATATATTTGATATATCACTTTACATTAACTAATATAGGTTCACTTAAATGGATTTTCTCACTAGAAGTTCACAAGTTGTATATGTGATATACTTTTGTGCACTTGATTGTATCATGTTTGATGATACATGTTAACTTGGTTAAGTGTAAAGATTAAAACTTGGTTATGTTAATGATTAGGGTTTTGCTTTTCTTTCTTATTTATTTTGGAAAGAATAAAGAGAAAATGGTGGCTTTCTTTGTTTGTAGTTGAATCTTCATGAAGGTTTGACTTTGTAACCATTTTGTCTTCATGCTTAACCCTAACCATTTAAACAAACCATGGTCTATTCTCTACACTTAACTAGGGTTAGGATATGATAAGTATTCATATTATTTTCTATTTTGAAAATACTGATGATATTCTTTCTTCTTCTTCTTCATCTTTTTCAATGAAGAAAGCTTGACTTCATCAATGGTGAATTGATGAAATGAGTGAGAAATCCAATTCTAAAGTGAACCCACTTCCTATTTCTTCATCATCTACCTCTTGCCAAGTAGTATAGGGTGTTTCCTTCACAAGTTTTCATGGCTTGGTGAAGGTGGAGCTTGATCTAGTGATGCCTCGACGTAGATCATCTTCGGCATCGTCGTCGATGACCTAGCCCGCTTTTTCTCCGATAAAGTCGATGCAAGAGTCATGGTTCGATTTGGACAGCGGAGAGGACTTCATCATGGAGCTATGGAGGTGGAGAAACGGATCTACAAAGGTTGTATTTCTGTTCTTTTAGTTTAGTTGTAAACTAGTTGCATCTTTCGCCTAAATTTCTAGTTAACGATCCGTATTAGGGTTTCTCGGCACCCGTAAAAATTGAAATTGGCATGGTTGATACCTTGTAAGACCTCTTGAGAGTGCCTAGGAACCCTACAGTTGTATCAGAGCCTAGCTAGAGCCTTAGGCGATGGGTAGATGAAGTTTGAAACCCGAACGAACCCGAAACCCTAACACAAACATGCTCTCTGGACTTTTTCCAAAATCTGGAGTTTTTCGATATTAAAAATATGCAGAAAAATCAGCAGGAAATTCTAAGGGTTTCTGTAAAATTCGTGTGCCTAATTCCATCAATGCGCCGCGGTTCCGCGGACGAGCATGGCTCGTGCGGCGGTTCCGCGGCGGTTTTGTCTTTTGTGGCATCGAAATTTGCACAGTAATTCTTAGTTTAAAGTGCTGGTTTTCCTGGGAATTTTTAATATTTTTTCAAGAGTTGAATTTTCTGGGTTGTTTTGGGGATTCGAATGTTCGATCGGATTATCAAATTTTGTCTGTGTGGCTTTCCGGATAATTTATGAATATGTTAAAAAGTTCGACCGGATATAAATACCCAATCTTTCCCCTGCCGGAAAATTTCCAAGTGTTGGATTTTTCCGAGGTTTAAAGACGTTCTAAGTAGTGCAAGTAACGCGATGGTCCCTCTAGAAGACAACAAACCTTAACTCAATTATGTGACCGTCCTGAACTGCCCTTTGAACCTTCGGGTTTGGAGCAGTACGGCGTGCCACATGTGAGGCGTTGGCTTGACCCTTCTACGGCTGGACCGTTGGTACTGAGGCACGAACTGAATGTTTTTTGAACTTATTTCATGAGTTGAGCTGTTTCAGGAAAACTTGGGTGTTCGAATGTTCAATCGGAAAGTTTAACATTTTCTGTTTATCCGGAATGTGATACAACAATTGGAATTCATAAAAGTTATGTGATAACTGAATGAATGTTATAAACATAGCAGTTTAGCCTCACTTGATCGGTTGCCACGGAATTTTGATGTGATCAAAAGTCCGTCGCAATCACGTAGCGTACGCGGATACTCGCCGGATAAATTTAATAGACAGCCTCACCCCATAGCCCCGACCAAGTGACTGTAGGAGAACCCCGTCGCCGAAAGCATCCGTTCGAATGCTCGCGGCAGCGGTGTTCCGCCTAGGTGCACTTCGTCGACGGTATCGGGGGTGCGGCCGCCTACTAAAGTTTACGACGAGCATTCGATCAGGATGTCGGGAATCTTGTTGAATTGCCCGACTTGATATTGAAAAGAGTTTTCGATTTTGAGACTAAAATGCGGGGTTTATAATTGTTAGGCATGTGATGTCTAAGGAATTCATTTGATTAGGCATGCGATGTCTATGGAGGTTGCGGATTCCAACTGTTGTAGTTTTACACTTTATTTTCTGTGACCGTAAGTGTAATATGTGATATCGCCGGTTTCGTTGCTATATGTCAACGACAATTAGGATAGACATATTTACTTACATTGATGACATGTGATGTTATGTGTTGCTGGATATGTTATATTGGATTGTCGTGTTTGAATAGCCGGGGGGTTTTATGTGAGATGAGTGTTTTTCATTTTCATTCATGTAAAAACTTGTATGTAATATTCTTTTATTGGGGCACTTCCAGGTTGCGGAAGATGTCACCTTTTGTATATTATTTACTTTTCCACACTAGGATAGACCCAAGGAGGGGAGCACAAGTAACCGGGTTCTGGAGTCCAGTGGGAGACCAACTCGAGGAGTCGAGTCTGGGTCTCCTAACTCCAGAATTGGTAGGGTTGCTTGCCGCTCTCGTAGGGGTCTAGGGGTGTGGGTTTGGCTATTCATCACGACCGTGGAATCCGTGTTTTATACTGGCTCGTATTGAAAACACGGACGTCCTAGTATATCCAATATTTCATATGTTTCTTCTGCTGCGATATCTGTGATGTGATCATGTGATGTTCTGTGATGGATACTGTATATAGTATATATGATATATTATATTGACGTTACTTATGTTTTACACCCGTGCTAGCCCTGCCCCGCTCTGCCGTTAGTTACCTAACCTAACGGTGCACGAGGGGACATCGAGGCGAATGCGGATGGCATAAGTGTACGTCGTATTTATCTGTGATGTTTAGGTATTTAAATGATGGGACTTCATTAATGAGATTAATGAAATAAAAGAAACCTAAGATGTTGTAGAATCGAATTTCAAAAATAAAACAGGTAGCTACAGTTCTTTCTTTGCACAGCGGTATATATGATATATCCTACACCTTATTCGATGAGGAAAGGACCGAGATCCCTTCACCGGGAGTGACTCCTTTAGCAATAACTGGCTAATGCTACACACTCGGTTTGTCTTTTGATTGCTTTTAAGAGTTTTTGCTTTGCACAGTGATATATATGATATATCCCGCACCTCATTCGACGAGGAAAGGACCGACGATCCCTTCACCGGGAGTGACTCCTTTAGCAAAACTACAAAAGCCTCAAAAACACTCCATTTAAAATCATTTGATTCTACAACGATATCAAGTTCATTACGCAATAGGTTTTCAGAAAAACCTGTCGTAGCCCTCCGTCATTTCAGATAAGTCCTATTTAGTATTCGTGCTACGTTTGTTGACCTCCGTCAAGGCGTAGTGTGCGGTAGCTAACTAGTATTTATCTGCTTATGCATATGATGCAGATTGGATTAGGGTAGTCGTGCGGCCTTGTTGACCTCCGTCAAGGGTCGTGCGGGTGGGTTTAATTCGATCAAGAAATGACGGGTTGAACTTGACTGGTAACCTATGGTTTGTTGACCTCCGTCAAGGTCATAGGGTGCTAGGGGCAAAATTATCGGGAATTTCAAGTGTTGAAATATGCAATGAGATTGCATACCTTCTATGAGATAGTTGGATCCCGATACCCGCTGCGAGTAAGAGTTACTCCTGGGAGAGTTTTACACATTACAATTAGCCGATCAAGTAGGTGTCTAGAAAGGTGTTAACGAGGTTACGCCTCTGGGAAAATGAGGTTTGCATTAATTAGGCTCGTGCGAAAGCACGGGGGACCTCCCTCAAAGTACCGACACTGGCCTGGCTGAAAGATTGGCGAACTTGTAGTGTGTAATTAATCCCGGCTAGTCTTTCCTTTTAGGGTTTGAAGGAAGATTTGATTAAAACAGTGGGAGCCATCCTGATTAGATAAAATAATAACCAATCTTTTCTTGACAGAGCGCACGCTGAGTGTTTTCTTCTCTCTCTCTCCAGGTAGCGACCATATCACGCCTTAATCAAGATAATAATACGGATTATTGACCGAACCCGCTTGTTATACTGAGCTGGGGAACGTTGGTCCCGCTCCAACTTATAATTGTTATAAGACAGAGCAGGAAATTGGGGATTACCAGAATTCCCATGCCGCCCAAACGAAGAGAGTGCATGCTGATGCATCATCTTCGGGTGTGTTCGTTACAAAGAACTGTTTCTCAGTATCCTCCGCATCCTGGGTATGTGATACCAGATCAGGATCCCAAATATGTAATCTGTTACATAGGGCTACAGAAAGGTAGAGGACTGAGAACGGGTGATAAGTTTCATGAGGCAGAAAACGGGGCAAGTGTTGCAGCCAAGTCTGTTGGTCACTGTCACCCTGTATTCCAAATACATTGATTCTGAACGAATGTTATTAGATACCGAACCTGATATACAAAATCATATCTATCTCTTTATTAGTAAAGAAATGATAAAATTTTGTATTGTTGGATAATGTTTTGAACATTTCCTATATCAAAAGTTGATCGGATCAGGCACGTTATCTAAAAGCATTGATGTTCTAAATCAAACTACAGTTCTTAGTATACGGAACACACACAAGAAGAAGAGTTCAGATATGAACGAATTCTTCTTGAGGTATTGTAGACTAGGTCATATCAATGCGACCCGACTAGCTGAAGTTACTAGTAGATGCATATTTAAATCAGTTTGAATTTACATCTTATGAAACTTGCCAGTCATGTCACAGAGATAAGATGACCACAGCTCTGTTTATTGGAAACAGAGAAAGAGTTGGTTAACTCTTGGGACGATACATGTTGATGTATGTAGATCCCCTGTCTGCACATGCCAAGACTGGTTCTTTGAACTTCGTTACATTCTCTGATAATCTCTCAAGATCCAGACATATGTTCCTGTTGAAACACAAGTCCGAACCTTTTGAGATATTCACAGAATATGATTTAGAAGTAGAAAACCAAAACATGGGTATAAGTATTATGTCCTTTGATGTGATCAAGGAGGAGAATACTTGAGCACGGAATTCCTGGATTATTCTAAAGGAGAATGAGATTCTCTCTCAGCATTACTCCTCCGTATACACCATAGCACGATGGTATATCGAGGCGGAGCAATCACACCCTATATGATATGGTGTGCTCTATGATGAGTACTACTGAGTTATCTATTTCCTTTTTGGGAGTTATGCACTTGAGAAGCTGCATACCTATTGAAAAGGGTTCAAATCAAATCAGTTGCCTACCACTTCATATTTGATATGATAAGGGAAGAGCCCATCTCTCAAGTTAGTTGAGATTTGGGGTTGTCCAGCCAATGTCTAAAAGCAAAATCCGGACAAACTCGAGGCAAGGTCTGTTATGTAGAACTGGAAATGTTCCAGCCATACAAATTGCAGCTGATGATTTGATAGAACCAAAAGGATTCAGTAGATTCCAACGAACCTCAGCCTCTCCGCCGATCTAGTAGGGTTCCTCACCCACCTGAGAGATACTTCTGTTTCTCTATGACAGTGGGAGCGAGGATTGCATCATGAGATGATGACCCAACTAGTTTCGAGCTGGCCATCAGGAGTGGGACTCTGTAAGAATGGCTGGATGCTTAGTGGTCTGAGATGGAATCCTTATACACCAACAAAGTATGGACTTTGGTTGCTATATCTGAAGGGTTAAATCCCCATCAGGAGCAAGTATATCTTGAGAAGATTACTTGGTGTAGATGGAAAAGTTGAGACTTTCAAAGCTAGACTTGTGAAAGGTTTGTCGTCATCGACCAGGCGTGGATAATGATAAAACCTTTTCCAGTGTCTATGCTTAAGTCCATCCAGATCCTACTTGCCACGGCTACATACCATGACTACGATATCTGGTGGTTGGGTGTCATGACAGCTTTTCTAAATGATGTTTTAGAAGAGAGCGTCTATAAGTACACAGCCAGAGGGCCTCGTAGACAGTGGGAGCAGCGGATACGTGTGCAAGATGCTTTATAGGATAAAGCAGGCATCGCGGAGTTGGAACATCTGTTTTGATGGATTAGTCAAAGAAGTTGACATCATCAAAATGGTAGATGAACTTTGTATAAACAAAAAGGTAGTAGGGAGTATGGTGACGATCCTCATAGAGTACGTGGATGACATACTCTTGATAGGGAAGGAGTTTCCTATGCTACACTCGATCAATCTCCGCTTATCACAAGGATTCTCCATATAGGATCAAAGTGATACCTCCTAAATCCTGGGTTTTGGATCTATGAGATAGATCTAAATGGATGTTAGGATTCTCACTAGTTGTAGTGAGAAGGTATCAATCGACCCTGGGGAGAATCACTGGAATGGTTCCAGGGTGATAAAGACGACTGAATGTCAGTCACAGGCATTATCTTTACCCTCAGTGGAGGGACGGTATGTTGGAAAAGTTCCAAGCTAGATACCGTGGCATACTAGACGATAAAGGCTGGATACATCGCTACTTAAGATGCTACCAAAGAGGCAGTCTGGGTGTATATTGGTTCATGAGATGAACTACGTTCCAACCATTGTGAGACAATGGAGTTGTGGCTCATGCCAAGGAACGCCGGTCCCATCAGTGATCCAGACATATTCTAAGGCAGTGTCACCTGATCATGGAGATGGTTGATCTCCAGGGTGATCGAGGTTTGGAGAGTAGACTCAGAGGACAAACACAGCGGATCCACTCACAAAGGCCTGTTCCCAGAGAGAGATTTTTATGGGATGGTTGAGTATGAGATACTACAACCACTGCTATAAGATGGCCCTAGTGCAAGTGGGAGATTGTTAGTTATATGTATGCCCTAGAGGCCATTACTATACATAGGATGTATATTGTAGTGGATGCTGGGACATATATAGGGAGGACTTTCTTGCTCGACATGATAGTGTGCTATCTGGTTGATCTTTACCTTAACGTGTACACTGATTGTCTCTCTGTTACATGTTGGTAAAGCCCTTAGGGTGTGTACTTGACTACCTGGACTATGATGCGGATCATACTAGTGGGGACATGGTAGTCCATAAGTACATCCTTCAAAGTCCCTAGTCGTGGGTATATCGAGACGGGGCATCGATATACCAGTATAGACTAGCGTATACCTTCTCGACCCATACAGATGGGCGATGGATGATCCCATATCCATTGGTGTTTGACATCAGAGATGATATACGGGTGCTCAGTGGAGACTGGGTACACTGGACGGACTCGCCGAGAACTCCGAGATGGTATTATACCTTACGTCAGATGGCAGTTCTTTGGTGACACTGGTACAGAGTAGTCTGTTGACCCGAGATCGTCATAGAGTCTTGTGTGGTTCCTACTGTGCTTTGATTTCCACCTTACCACGTCCAAGAGGGCGTGCAAAACGGTGGTTTTTGGGTACAGTCCCGAGTCACATGGAGGCAATGAGCGATAGGAGGGGATTCGTCTCTCCCGGTATAGGGAGTTGATGTTGCGCTGTGTTCGATTGGCTATGACCGGAAATCCCTGGCCAGGGTTGCTGAGATTTACTGGTAAGTGTTACCAGTAGTTTCTCGAACTGTTATAGACCTCATATCGACACGACTTATCGAGCTATTGGGGTCTGACGTTTACCACCCCTAGGCGAGATATGCGACATATCAGACGACGAGACCGGACTGTACGGTAAGTGTTACTGGTTGGATTCACAGGAGTGTGAGCGGGCTTGCTCGTCGATCTTCTGATCGTTCAATACCCGGATGGCCGTTACGTTTAGCAGACCGCTTGCGGCTTGTGGATGTTTGATATGATCATCATCCGCTGCCGGCGTATTGACGAGTCTTTAGAGTCCTACACAGAGGTTTCCTGGCTCAAGCGAAACGAAATAGGAGCGCATATGAGATATGTGCGGGACCGAGAATGATACCAGTATGTGATACTGTATTCGATTCTCGCGATTTGTAACATTGATCGGTTATATGCGTTATAGCCGGGTTATCGGATCAAGTGTTGATTCGATAAGTTGTTACTATTGATATTAGTCGGTTATATGCGATATGACCGGGTCGTTAAATCAAGTGTTGATTTAATGATTTAATGTATAATTATATATTTGATATATCACTTTACATTAACTAATATAGGTTCACTTAAATGGATTTTCTCACTAGAAGTTCACAAGTTGTATATGTGATATACTTTTGTGCACTTGATTGTATCATGTTTGATGATACATGTTAACTTGGTTAAGTGTAAAGATTAAAACATGGTTATGTTAATGATTAGGGTTTTGCTTTTATTTCTTATTTATTTATTTATTTATTTTGGAAAGAATAAAGAGAAAATGGTGGCTTTCTTTGTTTGTAGTTGAATCTTCATGAAGGTTTGACTTTGTAACCATTTTGTCTTCATGCTTAACCCTAACCATTTAAACAAACCATGGTCTATTCTCTACACTTAACTAGGGTTAGGATATGATAAGTATTCATATTATTTTCTATTTTGAAAATACTGATGATATTCTTTCTTCTTCTTCTTCATCTTCTTCAATGAAGAAAGCTTGACTTCATCAATGGTGAATTGATGAAATGAGTGAGAAATCCAACTCTAAAGTGAACCCACTTCCTATTTCTTCATCCTCTACCTCTTGCCAAGTAGTATAGGGTGTTTCCTTCACAAGTTTTCATGGCTTGGTGAAGGTGGAGCTTGATCTAGTGATGCCTCGACGTAGATCATCTTCGGCATCGTCGTCGATGACCTAGCCCGCTTTTTCTCCGATAAAGCCGATGCAAGAGTCATGGTTCGATTTGGACAGCGGAGAGGACTTCATCATGGAGCTATGGAGGTGGAGAAACGGATCTACAAAGGTTGTATTTCCGTTCTTTTAGTTTAGTTGTAAACTAGTTGCATCTTTCGCCTAAATTTCTAGTTAACGATCCGTATTAGGGTTTCTCGGCACCCGTAAAAATTGAAATTGGCATGGTTGATGCCTTGTGAGACCTCTTGAGAGTGCCTAGGAACCCTACAGGCTCTACTGAGTCGTGCAAACGGGTGGTTTTTGGGTACAGTCCCGATTCACATGGAGGCAATGAGCGATAGGAGGGGATTCGTCTCTCCCGGTATTGGGGGTTGATGTTGCGCTATGCTCGACTGGCCATAACAGGAAATCCCTGGCCAGGGTTGCAGTGACCTACTGGTAAGTGTTATCAGTAGTTTCACACATGTCATGGACTTCACGTCGGCATGACTTATCGAGCTACTGGGGTCTGACGTTTACCACCCCTAGGCGAGATATGCGACATATCAGACGAACAGACCGGACTGTACGGTAAGTGTTACTGGTTGGATTCACAGGAGTGTGAGCGGGCTTGCTCGTCGATCTTCTGATCGCTCAATACCCGGGTGGCCGTTACGTTTAGCAGACCGCTTGCGGCTTGTGGGTGCTTGATATGATCATCATCTGCTGCCGGCGTATTGACGAGTCTTTAGAGTCCTACACAGAGGTTTCCTGGCTCAAGCGAAACGAAATAGGAGCGCATATGAGATATGTGCGGGACCGAGAATAATTCGTGTATGTGATACTGTATTCTATTCTCGCGATGAATGTATTGATTGGTATATGCGATATAACCTAGTTATCGAATCAAGGATTGATTCGATAAGCCGATACATAGGATACTAGTCGGTTATATACGATATGACCGGATCGTTAAATCAAGTATTGATTCAATGATTTAATGCATAATTATATATTTGATATATTACTTTGCATTAACTAGTATTGGTTCACTTTAAATGGATTTTCTCACTTGAATTGTGCAAGTTGTATATGTGATATACTTTTATGCACATGATTGTATCATGTTTGATGATACATGCTCACTTGGGTTTGTGTAAAGAATTAAACTATGGTTAAGTTAATGATTAGGGTTTTGTTTATTTGATTTACTCATTTATTAATTTCTTTTCATTTAAGTAAAGAGAAATGGTGGTTTTCTTTTGATATTATGCTAGAAAGTTCATGAAACTTTTATAGCATCTTTGAAAAGTCCACCATTTTTGTTTTTCTCTTAACCCTAACCATTCAACAAAACCTTAGTTAGTTCTCTACACTAAACCATAGTTAAAGATATGATAAGTATCATTTTATTTGATATTTTAATATACTCAATATATCATCATCTTCATCTTCTTCTTCATCTTCAACATGAAGAAACTATGCCACCATCAATGGCAACTTGAGAATAAGAGTGAGAAATCCAATTCTAAAGTGAACCCACCTCCTATTTCTTCATCATCTACCTCTTGCCAAGTAGTATAGGGTGTTTCCTTCACAAGTTTTCATGGCTTGGTGAAGTAGGAGCTTGATCTAGTGATGCCTCGACGTAGATCATCTTCGGCATCGAAGCCGACGACCAAGCCCGCCCATTTCTTCGATGAAGTCGATGCTAGGGTCCGGGATCCGATTTAGACAGCGGAGGGACATCATCGCGGAGCTTAGGAAGTGGTGGACCGGATCTACAAAGGTTGTAGCCCCTTTCTTTTTAACTTAAAGTCGTTAACTTGCATCGCATAGCCTATAAATCTAGTTAACGATCCGTATTAGGGTTTGTAGGCACATGTAAAATTTGAATTAGCCATGTTTGATGCCTTGTGAGACTTCATTAGTGTGCCTAGGAACCCTACAGTGGTATCAGAGCCTAGCTAGAGCCTTAGGCGATGCGTAGACGGAATTGGAAGTCCGATCGAACCGAAACCCAAACCCTAATTTGCTCTCTGTACATTTTCTGAAATCGTGGATTTTCGAGAATTAAAAATATGCAGAAAAACCAGCAGGAGATTCTAAGAATTACTGAGAAGTTCGAGCACCTAAGTCGATAGAAGCGCGGCGGAACCGCGGCAATAGCATGCCTATTGCGGCGGTTCCGCGGCCAATTTATCTCTTCATACAATAATGTTTACACGGTAATTCCTAGTTTTTAGTTCTGGTTTTCCTGGGAATTTTTAATATTTATTACAGAGTTGAAATTTCTGGGTTGTATTGGGGCCTCGGTGTATCGATCGGATTGTCTAATTTTGTCAGTGTGTTTTTCCGGGTAATTTTGAATATGTTAAAAAGTTCGACCGGATATAGATACCCATTTTTTCCCCTGCCGGAAAATTTCCAAGTGTTGGATTTTTCCGTGGTTTAAAGACGTTCTAAGTAGGGCAAGTAACGCGATGGACCCTCTAGAAGACAACAAACCTTAACTCGATTATGTGACCGTCTTGAACTGCCCTTTGAACCTTAGGGTTTGGGGCAGTACGGCGTGCCACATGTGAGGCGTTGGCTTGACCCTTCTACGACTGGACCGTTGGTACTGAGGCACGAATTGAATGTTTTTAGACTTATTTCATGTGTTGAGCTGTATCGGGAAAACTTGGGTGTTCGATTGTTCGATCGGAAAGTTTAACATTTTCTATCTTGTCCGGAATGTGATACAATACTTGGAATTCACAAATAGTTATGAGATAACTGAATGAATGTTATAAACATAGCAGTTTAGTCTCACTTGATCGGTTGCCGCGGAATTTTGATGAGATCAAAAGTCCGTCGCAATCACGTAGCGTACGCGGATACTCGCCGGATAAACTTAATAGACTGCTACACTCCATAGCCCCGACCAAGTGACTGTAGGAGAACCCCGTCGCCGAAAGCATCCGTTCGGGTGCTCGCGGTAGCGGTGTTCCGCCTTAGTGTACTTCGTCGACGGTATCAGGGGTGCGGCTGCCTACTAAAGTTTGCGACGAGCATTCGATCAAAATGTCGGGAATCTTGTTGAATTACCTAACTCTATATTGAAAAGTGTTTTCGATTTTGAGACTAAAATGCGGGGTTTATAATTGTTAGGCATGCGATGTCTAAGTATTTCATTTGATTAGGCATGCGATGTCTAAAGAGTTTGCGGATTCCAACTGTTGTAGTTTTACACTTTCTTTTCTGTGACCGTAAGTGTAATATGTGATATCGCCGGCTTCGTTGCTATATGTCAACGACAATTGGAATGCGCATATTTACTTACGTTGATGACATGTGATGTTATGTGTTGCTGGATATGTTATATTGGATCGTCGTGTTCGAATAGCCGGGGGTTTTTATGTGAGATGAGTGTTTTTCATTTTCATTCATGTAAAAACTTGTATGTAATATTCTTTTATTGGGGCACTTCCAGGTTGCAGATGTTGTCACCATTTGTATATTATTTACTTTTCCGCATTAGGATAGACCCAAGGAGGGGAGCACAAGTAACCGGGTTCTAGGGTCCAGTGGGAGACCATCTCGAGGAGTCGAGTCCGGGTCTCCTAACCCTAGAATTGGTAGGGTTGCTTGCCGCTCTCGTAGGGGTCTAGGGTATGGGTTTGGCTATTCATCGCGACCGTGGAATCCGTGTTTTATACTGGCTCGTATTGAAAACACGGACGTCCTAGTATATCCAATATTTCATATGATATTTTCTGCTGCGTTATCTGTGATGTGATCATGTGATGTGTTCAGATACATATTATATATGATATATTATATAGACGTTGCTTATGTTTTATACCCGCACTAGACCTACCTCGCTCTGGCGTTAGTGTTAGTGTATATGCCCTAGAGGCCATTACTGTATCATACTAGTTTGTATATTACTTAATGGAAGCTTGGGATATTCACCTTGTATATACAATCTTGCTCAAAATAGTAGTATGCTACTTGGTTTGTTTCTACTTCAATGTGTACATGTGTTTATTTTATTATATCACCTATACGCATTAGTGGAGCCCTTAGGATCATTGCTTGATTACCAGCGTTGTGATGGCAGTCACACTAGTGGGGCTGGGTAATCTATAAGCACATCCTTATGCAGGTCCCTGGTCGCAGGACTATCGAGACAGGGCATCGATACTCCGGAGTAGACTAGCGCATGCGCTTCTCATCCCAGTGTGGGAGACGGTCTGTCCCACAGTCGTCGGTACGTCGTACTTGAGATAGTATGCGGGTGCTCGTTGGGTTACGAGTACACTGGACAGGACTCGTCGGGAACTGACTAGTTGGTATTATGCCTATCGTCAGTTATCAGTTCCCAGGTGACATGAGTACAGCTTAGTCCGCTGACTTGACACTGTCACTTCGCCTCGAGTGTGTTCCCACTGTACTTTGATTACTACCCTACCACGGCTCAAAGGAGTCGTGCAAACAGGTAGTAGTTGGGTGCAGTCCCGAATCACTTGGAGGCAGTGACGGTTAGACAGGATTCGTCTCTCCCGGTATTGGGGGTTGACATCGCGCTGTGTCTAGGAGAGCCATTACACGAGTAGTCCCTGGCCAAGGCAAACGAGATATACTGGTAGGCTTCCAGTGTTATCTCAGGGTGTTTTGGGCTTCACTCCGACACGACTTGTACCGCTATTGGGGGACTGACGTTTACCGCCCCCTAGGCCCGCCATGCGATGTATCAGACGAACAGACCGGACTGTACGGAGAATGTCACATTCAGGCTCAGTAGGAGTTCAGATGGGTTTCGCCTCGTCAGTCTTCTTGTCGGCATCTACCTGGAGACCGTTACACACAGCTAGTGCCGCTTGCGGTCTGTGGTTAAACCCACTGCCAGCGTAGTGTCGAGTCTTTAGAGTCCCACACAGAAAGCTATTCGCCTTTAGGCAAAAGAGTAGAGGTCGCATGGTTTTGCGACAGGTCGCATGGTTTTGCGACAGGGTTCGGTCACATCCGTGCACTTGTGCACGTACAGTGTCCGGACAGTTTACACTAGCGGGCTTTGGTTTAAGCCAGATCCTAGTGTACCTTTTGGGATTGGATTTATCCAGTATGTATTCGTGTTCCTCGGAACGCGGATGCGGGTGTGTATGCACAGTTGACGGAGAGACAGAGGCAGAGAATTCTCATTAGGGTTGTTGACCGTTGAAAGTTGACCATTGACTTTTTGCTCAACCCTAATGAGAATATGATATGTGATTAACAATTATATTAATTAAGTATTATGGTGACATGGTTGTTGAGGGATTGCCTTTGTTGACTTTTTGACTTTTGTTGACTTGTTGACTTTGTTGACCGGTTGACTAGGCTTGACTAGTTGACCATCATGATAACTATAGCTATCATTTCATGGCAAAGACTTTTGCTTGCTTGCTCTTTTGTGCAAAATGAGTGCATGAAATGATATGGCTATGGATGCTTAAACCATCACATAATACTTGATTGATATGAGGTGTTATGATTGTTTTGGATTATGAGAGCCAAAAGAGAAAAGTCTTCTCTCATTCTTTCATGCTCACTCTCTCTCTTGTTCTTGAGCTTTCATCTTCCTCCTCTTGCTCTCCCTCTCTTGATTCTATGGTTCACTTGTCTCATGAGTTGAGAACCAAGAACCATAGATAAAATCCCATACAAACTCTTCTCTACTCACTCTAGTTCACAAGGTTTAGCAAACCGAGCGAACTAGTTTCTTCAAAGTTCGAAGAAGGAGCCAAAGGTTGAAGCTTTCAGGTGGATCTATCTTCGGCGCAAGGAGACGACGGGGAGAAGCCGATTCGGACGACCATCGAAGCTTGAAGACGAAGGAGTTCGAGAAAAAGAAAGGTATAACCCCCTAACCGAGTAGTTAGCAACTCGTAGTTAGGTTGTTAGTTAGATGTTTAACAAAGATCCGGTTTTTGAGTCCATGTTACCACCTCTAAGAAAATTGTTTTTCACCAAATTCCGCATGCCCGAAAGTACCGGAAGAGGTAGCATGGACTTACAGTGGTATCAGAGCCTAGTTAAACTCTATCTAACATGTTAGCAAAGTAGCTAGAAGATTGATCAAAGGAAAAGTCGCAAAATGAACCCCGTTTTTTAAACTTTCTGTCGATTTTAAAAGTGCTGGAAATTTTTTTTGAGATACACCAAAAATCGACTCAGGGTTTTCTGAAGAAACTGCAAAAATTTGACCCCCTAACTCCATCAAAGCGCCGCGGTCGGTCATGGGGTTTCTTCTTTGCAGTTTGCTTATAGGGGTATTTTGGGATTTTTGGAATATATATTTTCTGCCCAGATTTTCCAGAACGAAAATTTTATTTTTGGGGTCCTGAAAATCCGTATTTTTGATCGAACTTCTAAAAGACTTTAGCTGACGGGTTTTTCTGTGATGTGATATTTGTATTGAACGTCTGCTAATCGCTATATGTCGATTAGTGGGGGTTATACAAATCTGTGATCTGTAATGTTATTGGAATATGTATATGAATATATTGGATTGTCGCGGGTGAATAGCCGGGGGTTGTGAGACGAGAGTTTTCTTTTCTTTCATTTCATGTAAATTTGTAAATTGATGTAATAATTATTTGTATGGCCGCACAACCGGGTCGGGGTTGTAGCCGTCATTGTATAATTTCTTTTTACTTTTTTTGCTCCTAGGATAGACCCATGGAGGGGGTGCACAAACTACCGGGTATCCCGAAGTGCCGAGTGGCCTACTCACGGAGTTGAGGAAGGTTGCTTCGCTTCGGGTACTTGGCGGGTAGTTTGCCGCACCCGTAGGGGTCTTGGGTGGGGTTTTGGCTATTCACCGCGACCGTGTAATCTGCTTTTCGTTACAGGCTCGTACGAATTGCGGATTCCTAGTATATCCAATGTGTTCATCTGTGATCTGAAATGGCTATCATTGCAATATATCTATATATGATATTATTTAGGCGTTGCTTATGTTTTACAGCCGCGCTAGCCCAGCCCCCGCTCTGTCGTTAGTTAAGTAACCTAACGGGTAATGACGGGGCCCCGTGGCGAATGCGAATGGCATAAGCGTACATCATATTTTGGTTGTTTTCTGCAATGGTAGGATTAAATGATGGGACGCATTAAAAGAACCAATGCAAGAATATCACGCATTAAAAGAACTAATGCAAGAAAATAAACCAAGTTAAAATCGTTGGAACACTTTCGGAAAACCACTCGGTTCTTTTCAAAACTAACTTTTAAAATGAGGAGTTCGAGCCACTCCTTTTAAAAGCTATCTCGTTCCATCGATTATATCAAGTTCTCTACGTTCACGGTTTCGCCAAAACCATTCGTAGCCCTCCGTCGTTTCACATGAATAGTCAATAGTATTCAAGCTGTGTTTGTTGGCCAAAGTCAAGGCATAGTGATTGGTAGCTATTGGGTATTCATGTGCAGCATAGATAGATGCGTTGGTTTGGAACAGTCGTACTGCCTTGTTGGCCAAAGTCAAGGGTAGGTATGGGTGGATTCAAATTAACCTGGAGAACGATGGGTAGAACTTAACATGTGACTTATGATTTGTTGGCCAAAGTCAAGGTCATAAGAGCATGGGGCAAAAATCCACATCGGGAGTTTCAAAAGAACTGAAACTTGCTAGTGTTGCATACCATTTGGAGTGTGATGATTCTGGTAGGATTCCTTCAGTTTCGTCACGCGATGATATTTGGATCCCGATCCTACTATGAGTATATGCTACTCCTCGAGAAATTTCTCACTTAACGATCAATGCTATAAACCAAGTAGGTGTCTAGAAAGGTGTTAGCGGGGCTACGCCCCCAGGGAAAAGAGGTTATTTAATTAAGGAACTTCGCGAAAGCGTTGGAAAACCTCCCTCGAAGTACCGACACTGGCCTGGCTGAACGGTTAAGCAAGTATTGTGCGGTGAGATTGATCCTGACTAATTCTTCCTTTTTGGTTTGAGGAGGGATTCGAGAAACAGTGGGAGCCATCCTGTTTAGACAAACTAAAAACCACTCTAAACTTGCAAGAGCATCATGCTGAGTGTTTCTTCTCTCTCCTAATTGCAGCGACCAATCGACATGACTGGACTTAAGTTACTCCTAGATAAAAACATACTGACAGGGCCAAACTACAAAGATTGGCTCAGGAATGTCAAGATGGCAATCACTTACGACAAGCTGGGGTATCTTCTTACCACCAAAGCTCCCCCTGTCCCAGGTCCCAAAACCAGCGTCGCGGATAAGGAAATCCGTAAGACCTGGGAACTAGACTGCGCGAAGGCCAAGTGCCCCGTGCTTGCCTCTATGGACAATGAACATCAGAGGAGGCACGAGAATATGGACCTGGAATCCATATTTCTTCATACAAAAGAACTGTATGGAGAGCAATCTCGTATCGCAAGATACGAAGTGTCGAAGAAGTTATTTTCGGCAAGATTGGCCGTCGGATCATCGGTAGCGGAACACGTGCTTAAGATGATTGGCTACATTGAGGAGCTCGCGGACCTTGGGACCACGTTGGAGAATGAGCTCTATACGGACTTGATTCTCCAGTCCCTTCCTTCCACTTACGCCCAGTTTATACTGAACTTCAACTTACAAGAAAAAGAAGTTGAACTTTCAGAGCTCCACAACATGCTGAGGAGCGCAGAGGGCACCCTACAGAAAGGTAGGGAAACATCCACTTTGTTTATAGGAGGATCATCTTCTTCTAGGTCCAAGGCGAAAGCCAAGGGAAAGAAGAAGAAAGCCCCCGCCAAACCAAGGGACGGTGTTAGTAAAGTGGATACGAAGGGAAAAGCTAAAGCAACAAAGAAAGCGAGAAAGCTTGTGGATAAGGAAGAATGCTTCTATTGTCATAAGAAAGGACACTGGAAGAATGATTGCAGGGCCTGGAAGGCCAGAACACAGGAATTGAAGCAGGTTGCAGCTTCAGCTTCATGTGTGTATGTTATTGAAAACTGTCTTTCAATAAACTCTACTTCCTGGGTATTGGATACCGGATCAGGATCTCATATCTGTAATTCTTTGCAGGCGTTGAGAAACCGTAATGTTTTGAAAGCAGGTGACATGACCCTCAGAGTTGCGAACGGAGCTAGCATGGATGCTAAAGCCGTGGGGGACTATCACCTGGGAATGTCAGATGGACATGTTTTGGTTTTGCGTAATTGCTTTTTTGTACCCAACGCAACTTGTAATATCATTTCTGTATCTTTGGTTTCTAAAGAAGGTTATGAATTTGCGTTTGTAAGCAATGTTGTAAACATTCACCTTAATCAAGTTCTGATTGGGTCAGGTACATTGAGCAATGGTATATACGTATTAAATCAACCACAGATTTTCAATGTCCAGAATACACACAAAAGAAAGTCTCCGGAAGTAAATCAGACTTTCTTGTGGCATTGTAGACTGGGTCACATCAATGAGAGAAGGTTGACGAAGTTACATACAGAAGGATATTTGAATGCGTTCGAATATCAATCGTATGCCACTTGTCAATCCTGTCTCAAAGGAAAGATGACAAAGACTCCGTTCACTGGACACGGAGTAAGAGCGAGCAAGCTCTTGGGACTCGTACACAGCGATGTGTGCGGTCCAATGTCTACACATGCGCGAAGCGGTTATTCTTACTTCATTACTTTTACGGATGACTTTTCAAGGTACGGTTATGTCTTCTTAATGAAACATAAGTCCGAAGCCTTTGGAAAGTTCCAGGAATATAAGAATGAAGTAGAAAAACAAACCGGCAAAAGTATCAAGATCATAAGATCGGATCGAGGTGGTGAATACTTAAGTGCCGAGTTCCTGGACTATTTAAAAGAGAACGGAATTCTCTCTCAGCTTACTCCTCCATACACTCCACAATATAATGGTGTATCGGAGAGACGGAACCGAACCCTATTGGATATGGTACGGTCCATGATGAGTAACACTGAGTTACCGCGATCATTCTGGGGGTATGCGCTAGAATCAGCTGCATACCTTTTGAACCGAGTTCCCACTAAGACTGTGCCTACTACACCATATGAGATATGGTGTGGGAAGAAACCCTATCTTAAGCACATTAAGACATGGGGATGTCCAGCTTTTGTTAAAAAGCAGCATGCGGACAAGCTCGAGGCACGCTCAGTACAGTGTAAGTTCGTGGGATATCCAAAGAACTCCAAGGGATATTTCTTCTACTGCGAAGAGGAACAAAAAGTTCTTGTTTCTCGTCATGCCTACTTCTTGGAAACTGAGTTTTTAGAAACCCAGATAAGTGGGAGCATAGTAGAACTGGAAGAAATTCCAGAACCACGAACTATTACTGAAAGCTTAGTGGAACCAGAGGGTTCAAAAGAGCAGGACATTCCTACGCCGCTCCGCAGGAGTAGTAGGCAGTCTCATCCGCCCGAGAGATACTACGGTTTTCTCATAGACGGGGATAGAGAGGATTGCATCATAGATTATGATGAGCCTACTAGCTTCTAGCAGGCCGTTCAGAGCGTTGACTCAGTAAAATGGCTGGATGCAATGCGGACCGAAATGGAGTCTATGTACACCAACAAAGTATGAACGTTGGACATTGCTCCAGACGGGGTAAAACCCGTAGGATGCAAGTGGATCTTCAAAAGGAAGATTGGTGTAGATGGACAGGTTGAGACCTATAAAGCTAGACTTGTTGCAAAGGGTTTCCGTCAAAGACCTGGCTTGGACTATGACGAAACCTTTTCTCCAGTGGCTATGCTGAAATCCATTCGGATCCTTCTTGCCATTGCTGCCTTCCACGATTATGAGATCTGGCAAATGGACGTAAAAACCGCTTTTCTAAATGGAAATTTAGAGGAGTGTGTCTATATGGACCAACCAGAGGGTTTCATTCAGAGTGGGAGCAGCGGAAAGGTGTGCAAGTTGCTTAAGTCCATCTATGGACTAAAGCAGGCATCGCGGAGTTGGAACATCTGTTTTGATGAGACGGTCAAGGAATTTGGCTTTATCAAAAATCCAGATGAATCATGCATCTATAGTAGATTTGTAGCGAGAACTGTAGTATTCCTCGTTTTGTACATGGATGACATTCTCTTAATAGGAAATGACATTCATATGCTACAATCTGTCAAGGGGTTCTTGTCACATAGGTTCTCCATGAAAGACCTGGGTGATGTCTCATACATTCTGGGGATCCGGATCCATCGTGATAGATCCAAGAGGATATTAGGACTTTCACAGTCCAGGTACATCGACACCATACTGAAGAGATTCAGTATGGAAGATTCCAAGCGCGGTAACCTACCGGCTTGTCACGAGATCACCCTCTCTAAAGAAATGTCTCCCAAGACAGATTTGGAGAGGGATCGCATGTCTATTATACCCTACTCTTCTGCGGTAGGCTCTATAATGTATGCGATGTTGTGTACCAGACCGGATGTAGCTTATGCACTGAGTGTGGTAAGCCGGTATCAGTCAAACCCTGGGGAGAAACACTGGATAGCAGTAAAGAACATTCTCAAGTACCTGAGAAGGACTAAGGAGATGTTCTTGGTGTATGGCGGAAAAGACCTCCAGATCGAGGCCTTTGCTGACTCCAGCTTCCAGAGTGACAAGGATGATTCCAAGTCCATGTCGGGTTTTGTCTTTACCCTCAATGGAGGGGCGGTGTGTTGGAAGAGTTCCAAACAGGAAACCGTTGCAGACTCGACGATGGAAGCGGAATACATCGCTGCATCTGATGCCGCAAAAGAAGCTGTCTGGATGAGGAAGTTCGTGAAAGAGCTTCAGGTGGTTCCGTCCATTGTTGATCCAATACCTCTGTATTGCGACAACAACGGGGCTATAGCTTTAGCGAAGGAACCCAGGTCCCATCAGAGATCCAGACACATCTTGAGGCGGTATCACCTGATCAGGGAGATCGTGGATCGCCAAGAGATCGAGGTTCGGAGGGTTGCTTCAGAAGATAACACTGCAGATCCATTCACCAAGGCCTTGCCCCAGACTCAGTTCGAGCGGCTGATCGAGATAATAGGTCTTCGATACGCCAGTACATGGCCTTAGTGCAAGTGGGAGATTGTTAGTGTATATGCCCTAGAGGCCATTACTGTATAATACTAGTTTGTATATTACTTAATGGAAGCTTGGGATATTCACCTTGTATATACAATCTTGCTCAAAATAGTAGTATGCTACTTGGTTTGTTTCTACTTCAATGTGTACATGTGTTTATTTTATTATATCACCTATACGCATTAGTGGAGCCCTTAGGATCTTTGCTTGATTACCAGCGTTGTGATGGCAGTCACACTAGTAGGGCTGGGTAATCTATAAGCACATCGTTATGCAGGTCCCTGGTCGCAGGACTATCGAGACAGGGCATCGATACTCCGGAGTAGACTAGCGCATGCGCTTCACATCCCAGTGTGGGAGACGGTCTGTCCCACAGCCGTCGGTACGTCGTACTTGAGATAGTATGCGGGTGCTCGTTGGGTTACGAGTACACTGGACAGGACTCGTCGGGAACTGACTAGTTGGTATTATGCCTATCGTCAGTTATCAGTTCCCAGGTGACATGAGTACAGCTTAGTCCGCTGACTTGACACTGTCACTTCGCCTCGAGTGTGTTCCCACTGTACTTTGATTACTACCCTACCACGGCTCAAAGGAGTCGTGTAAACAGGTAGTAGTTGGGTGCAGTCCCGAAGCACTTGGAGGCAGTGACGGTTAGACAGGATTCATCTCTCCCGGTATTGGGGGTTGACATCGCGCTGTGTCTAGGAGAGCCATTACACGAGTAGTCCCTGGCCAGGGCAAACGAGATATACTGGTAGGCTTCCAGTGTTATCTCAGGGTGTTTTGGGCTTCACTCCGACACGACTTGTACCGCTATTGGGGGACTGACGTTTACCGCCCCTAGGCCCGCCATGCGATGTATCAGACGAACAGACCGGACTGTACGGAGAATGTCACATTCAGGCTCAGTAGGAGTTCAGATGGGTTTCGCCTCATCAGTCTTCTTGTCGGCATCTACCTAGAGACCGTTACGCACAGCTAGTGCCGCTTGCGGTCTGTGGTTAAACCCACTGCCAGCGTAGTGTCGAGTCTTTAGAGTCCCACACAGAAAGCTATTCGCCTTTAGGTAAAAGAGTAGAGGTCGCATGGTTTTGCGACAGGTCGCATGGTTTTGCGACAGGGTTCGGTCACATCCGTGCACTTGTGCACGTACAGTGTCCGGACAGTTTACACTAGCGGGCTTTGGTTTAAGCCAGATCCTAGTGTACCTTTTGGGATTGGATTTATCCAGTATGTATTTGTGTTCCTCGGAACGCGGATGCGGGTGTGTATGCACAGTTGACGGAGAGACAGAGGCAGAGAATTCTCATTAGGGTTGTTGACCGTTGACAGTTGACCATTGACTTTTTGCTCAACCCTAATGAGAATATGATATGTGATTAACAATTATATTAATTAAGTATTATGGTGACATGGTTGTTGAGGGATTGACTTTGTTGACTTGTTGATTTTTGTTGACTTGTTGACTTTGTTGACCGGTTGACTAGGCTTGACTAGTTGACCATCATGATAACTATAGCTATCATTTCATGGCAAAGACTTTTGCTTGCTTACTCTTTTGTGCAAAATGAGTGCATGAAATGATATGGCTATGGTTGCTTAAACCATCACATAATACTTGATTGATATGAGGTGTTATGATTGTTTTGGATTATGAGAGCCAAAAGTGAAAAGTCTTCTCTCATTCTTTCATGCTCACTCTCTCTCTTGTTCTTGAGCTCTCATCTTCCTCCTCTTGCTCTCCCTCTCTTGATTCTATGGTTCACTTGTCTCATGAGTTGAGAACCAAGAACCATAGATAAAATCCCATACAAACTCTTCTTTACTCACTCTAGTTCACAAGGTTTAGCAAACCGAGTGAACTAGTTTCTTCAAAGTTCGAAGAAGGAGCCAAAGGTTGAAGCTTTCAGGTGGATCTATCTTCGGCGCAAGGAGACGACGGGGAGAAGCCGATTCGGACGACCATCGAAGCTTGAAGATGAAGGAGTTCGAGAAAAAGAAAGGTATAACCCCCTAACCGAGTAGTTAGCAACTCGTAGTTAGGTTGTTAGTTAGATGTTTAACAAAGATCCGGTTTTTGAGTCCATGTTACCACCTCTAAGAAAATTGTTTTTCACCAAATTCCGCATGCCCGAAAGTACCGGGAGAGGTAGCATGGACTTACAGTTAGTCACCTAACCTAACGGTGCAGACGGGACATCGAGGCGAATGCGGATGGCATAAGCGTACGTTATATTTATCTGTGATGTTTAGGTGGACTTAAATGATGGGATTTTCATTAATGAGATTAATGAAAGAAAATAAACCTAATTGATGTTGTGGAATCGAATTTCAAAATAAAAACAGGTAGCTACAGTTCTTGCTTTGCATCGCGGTGTTCCTTGTAGAACATCCTGCACCTTATTCGATGAGGAAAGGACCGAGATCCCTTCACCGGGAGTGACTCCTTTAGCAATAACTGGCAGATGCTACACACTCGGTTTGTTTTTTATTGCTTCTATAGTTTCTGCTTTGCACAGTGATATATATGATATATCCCGCATCTCATTCGACGAGGAAAGGGCCGACGATCCCCTCACCGGGAGTGACCCCTTTAGCAAAACTAGAAAAGCCTCAAAAACATTCCATTTAAAAACCATTTGATTCCACAACGAGATCAAAATCTAAGCGTTAAAGGTTTTCTTAAAAACCATTTGCAACCCTCCGTCATTTTAGGAAGTAGAGTACTTAGTATTCGTGCTACGTTTGTCGACCATAGCCGAGGCGTAGTGTGCGGTAGCTAAGTGATGTCTTCCTACACAGCATATGATGCGATTAGTTAGGACAGTCATGTGGCTTTGTTGACCTTAGCCAAGGGTCATATGGGTGGGTCTAATTAATCACGAAATGACGGGTAGAACTTGACTAGTACCTATGATTTGTTGACCTTAGCCAAGGTCATAGGTGCTAGGGGTAAAAACCATTATCGGGAGTTTCAAGTGTTGAAATTTGCAATGAGATTGCATACCTTCTATGTGATAGTTGGATCCCGATACCCACTGCGAGTAATTGTTACTCCTGGGAGAGTTTTGCACTTTGCAATTAGCCGATCAAGTAGGTGTCTAGAAAGGTGTCAACGGGGTTACGCCTCTGGGAAAACGGGGTTACGCCTCTGGGAAAACGAGGTTTACTGTAATTAGGTCCGTGCGAAAGCGCGGGGAACCTCCCTCAAAGTACCGACACTAGCCTGGCTGAAAGATTGGCGAACTTGTAGAGTGTAATTAATCCCAGCTAGTCTTTCCTTTTAAGGTTTGAAGGAAGATTTGATAAAAATAGTGGGAGCCATCCTGATTAGATAAAATATATAACCAATCTGATCTTGCAAGAGCGCACGCAGAGTGTTTTCTTCTCTCTCTCTCCAGGTAGCGACCATATCACGCCTTAATCAAGATAATAATATGGATGTTTTGACCGAACCCGCTTATTATACTGAGCTGGGGAACGTTGGTCCCGCTCCATCTTATAATAGTTATAAGACCGAGCAGGAAATTGGGGAATACCAGAATTCCTTTGCCGCCCAAACGAAGAAATTGCATATGATGCATCTCCTTCGGGTGTGTTCATTACAAAGAACTGTTTTCTCAGTATCCTCTGCATCCTGGGTATTTGATACCGGATCAGGATCCCAGATATGTAATCTGTTACATAGGGCTACAAAAGGGTAGAAAAACTGAGAACGGATGATAAGTTTCATGAGACAGAAAACGGGGCAAGTGTTGCAGCCAAGTCTGTTGGTCACTGTCACCCTGTATTACCAATACATTGATTCTGAACAAATGCTATTAGATACCGAACCTGATATACAAAATCATATCAGTCTCTTTATGAGTAAAGAAATGATAAAATTTTGTATTGTTGGATAATGTTTTGAACATTTCCTATATCAAAAGTTGATCAGTTCAGGCACGTTATCTAAAAGCATTGACGTTCTAAATCAAACTACAGTTCTTAGTATACGGAACACACATAAGAGGAAGAGTTCAGAATTGAACGATTCCTTCTTGAGGTATTGTAGACTAGGTCAGATCAATGTGACCCGACTAGCTAGAGTTACATAAAGATGCATATTTAAATTAGTTTGAATTTACATCTTGTGAAACTCGTCAGTCATGTCACAAAGATTAGATGACCATAGCCCTGTTTACTGGAAACAGGGAAAGAGTTAGTAAACTCTTGGGATTGATACATGATGATGTATGTAAGGTCTCCTGTCTACACATGCCAGGACCGGTTCTTTATACTTCATTACGTTCTCTGATGATCTCTCAAGATTCTGACATATGTTCCTGTTGAAACACAAGTCCGAACCTTTTGAGATATTCACAGAATATAAGTTAGAAGTAGAGAACCAATAACCGGGTATAAGTATTATGTCCTATGATGAGATCAGGGAGGAGAATACTTGTGCATGGCATTCCTGGACCATTCTAAAGGAGAATGAGATTCTCTCTCCGTATTACTCATCTGAATACCCCACAGCACAATGGTGTATCAGGGCGGAGCAATCGCACAATATTAGATATGGTGTGCTCTGTGATGAGTATTACTGAGTTACCTATTTCCTTTTGGGGTTATGCACTTATGAAGTTGCATACCTATTGAATAGGGTTCGAATCAAATCAGTGCCTACCACTCCATATAAGATATGGTGTGGGAAGAGCCTATCTCTTAAGTAAGTTAAGATTTAGGATTGTTCGGCCTATGTCTAAAGCAAAATCCGGACAAGATCGAGGCAAGGTCAGTTCTGTAAAACTGGAAAGGTTCCAGCTATACAAAACTACACCAGATGATTTGACAGAACCAAAGGATTCTATAGTCCCCGACGAACCTCGGCCTCTCCGCTGAGCTAGCAGGGTTCCTCATCCACTTGAGAGATACTTCGGTTTCTCAATGACAGTGGGAGCGAGGATTGCATCATGAGATGATGACCCAACTAGTTTCGAGCAGGTCATCAAGAGTAGAGACTCTGTAAGAATAGCTGGATGCTTAGCGATCTGAGATGGAATCCATGTACACCAACAAAGTATGGACTTTGGTTGCTATATCTGAAGGGTTAAATCCCCATCAGGAGCAAGTAAATCTTGAGAAGATTACTTGGTGTAGATGGAAAAGTTGAGACTTTCAAAGCTAGACTTGTTGAAGGTTTTAGTCATCAACCAGGTGTGGATAATGATGAAACTTTTTTCTAGGGACTATGCTTAAGTCCATCCAGATCCTACTTGCCATTGCTACATACCATGACTACGATATCTGGTGGTTGGGTGCCATGACTACTTTTCTAAATAATGATTTAGAAGAGAACGTCTATAAGAACACAGCCAGAGGGCTTCGTGAACAGTGGGAGCAGCGGAAACGTGTGCAAGTTGCTTTATAGAATAAAGCAGGCATCGCGGAGATGGAACGTCTGTTTTGATGTGGTAGTCAAAGTGTTTGACTTCATCAAAATGGTAGATGAACCTTGTATATACAAAACGGTAGTAGAGAGTAAGGTGGTCATCCTCGTATTGTACGTAGACAACATACTCTTGATAGGAAAAGGGTTTCCTATGCTACGCACGGTCAATCTCCGCTTATCACAAGGATTCTCCAATAGGATCAAAGTGATACCTCCTAAATCCTGAGTTTTCATCTATTAGATAGATGTAATTGGATGCTAGGATTCTCACTAGATGTAATGAGATGGTATCAATCGATCCTGGGGAGAATCACTGGAAAAGTTCCAGGGTGATGAGGACGACTGAATGTCAGTCGCAGGCATTGTCTTTACCCTCGGTAAAGGGACGGTATGTTGGAAGAGTTCCAAGCTAGATACCGTGGCAAACTAGACGATAAAGGCTGGTAACATCGCTATTAAGGATACTACCAAAGAGGCATTTTGGGTGTATATTGGTTCATAAGATGAACTAGGTTCCTACCATTGTATGACAATGGAAGTGTGGCTTTGGCCAAAGAACCCCGATCCCATCAGTGACCCAGACATATTCTGAGGCAGTATCACCTGATCATGGAGATAGATGATCTCCAGGATGATCGAGGATAGGAGAGTAGACTCAGAGGACAACACGGCAGATCCACTCACGAAGGCCTTTTCCCAAAGAGAGACTTTTAGGGGATGGTTGAGTATTAGATACTACAACTACTGCTACAGATGGCCCTAGTGCAAGTGGGAGATTGTTAGTTATATGTATGCCCTAGAGGCCATTACTATACATTGGATGTATATTGTAGTGGATGCTGGGTCATATATAGGTAGGACTTTCTTGCTCGACATGACAGTACGCTATCTGGTTGCACTTTATCTTAAAATGTATACTTTCTGTCTCTCTGATTACATGTTGATAAAGCCCTTAGGATGTGTACTCGACTTTCAGGACTATGATGCAGATCATACTAGTGGGGCCTGGGTAGTCCATGAGTACATCCTTCAATGTTCCTAGTCATGGGAATATCGAGACGGGGCATCGATATTCCAGAGTAGACTAGCGTATATCTTCTCGACCCATGCGATGGGCGATGGATGATCCCATATCCATTGGTGTTTGACATCAGAGATGGTATACGGGTGCTCAGTGGAGACTGGGTACACTGAACGGACTCGCCGAGAACTCCCAGATGGTATTATACCTCACGTCAGATGGCAGTTCTCTGGTGACACTGGTACAGCTTAGTCTGTTGACCCGAGATCGTCATAGAGTCTTGTGTGTCTCCCACTGTGCTTTGATTTCCACCCTACCACGGCTCTACTGAGTCGTGCAAACAGGTGGTTTTTGGGTACAGTCCCGATTCACATGGAGGCAATGAGCGATAGGAGGGGATTCGTCTCTCCCGGTATTGGGGGTTGATGTTGCGCTATGCTCGACTGGCCATAACAGGAAATCCCTGGCCAGGGTTGCAGTGACCTACTGGTAAGTGTTATCAGTAGTTTCACACATGTCATGGACTTCACGTCGGCATGACTTATCGAGCTACTGGGGTCTGACGTTTACCACCCTTAGGCGAGATATGCGACATATCAGACGAACAGACCGGACTGTACGGTAAGTGTTACTGGTTGGATTCACAGGAGTGTGAGCGGGCTTGCTCGTCGATCTTCTGATCGCTCAATACCCGGGTGGCCGTTACGTTTAGCAGACCGCTTGCGGCTTGTGGGTGCTTGATATGATCATCATCTGCTGCCGGCGTATTGACGAGTCTTTAGAGTCCTACACAGAGGTTTCCTGGCTCAAACGAAACGAAATAGGAGCGCATATGAGATATGTGCGGGACCGAGAATAATTCGTGTATGTGATACCGTATTCTATTCTCGCGATGAATGTATCGATTGGTATATGCGATATAACCTAGTTATCGAATCAAGGATTGATTCGATAAGCCGATACATAGGATACTAGTCGCTTATATACGATATGACCGGATCGTTAAATCAAGTATTGATTCAATGATTTAATGCATAATTATATATTTGATATATTACTTTGCATTAACTAGTATTGGTTCACTTTAAATGGATTTTCTCACTTGAATTGTGCAAGTTGTATATGTGATATACTTTTGTGCACATGATTGTATCATGTTTGATGATACATGCTCACTTGGGTTTGTGTAAAGAATTAAACCATGGTTAAGTTAATGATTAGGGTTTTGTTTATTTGATTTACTCATTTATTAATTTCTTTTCATTTAAGTAAAGAGAAATGGTGGTTTTCTTTTGATATTATGCTAGAAAGTTCATGAAACTTTTATAGCATCTTTGAAAAGTCCACCATTTTTGTTTTTCTCTTAACCCTAACCATTCAACAAAACCTTAGTTAGTTCTCTACACTAAACCATAGTTAAAGATATGATAAGTATCATTTTATTTGATATTTTAATATACTCAATATATCATCATCTTCATCTTCTTCTTCATCTTCAACATGAAGAAACTATGCCACCATCAATGGCAACTTGAGAATAAGAGTGAGAAATCCAATTCTAAAGTGAACCCACCTCCTATTTCTTCATCCTCTACCTCTTGCCAAGTAGTATAGGGTGTTTCCTTCACAAGTTTTAATGGCTTGGTAAAGTAGGAGCTTGATCTAGTGATGCCTCGACGTAGATCATCTTCGGCATCGAAGCCGACGACCAAGCCCGCCCATTTCTTCGATGAAGTCGATGCTAGAGTCCGGGATCCGATTTGGACAGCGGAGGGACATCATCGCGGAGCTTAGGAAGTGGTGGACCGGATCTACAAAGGTTGTAGCCCCTTTCTTTTTAACTTAAAGTCGTTAACTTGCATCGCATAACCTATAAATCTAGTTAACGATCCGTATTAGGGTTTGTAGGCACATGTAAAATTTGAATTAGCCATGTTTGATGCCTTGTGAGACTTCATTAGTGTGCCTAGGAACCCTACATGGTTGTCATAAGGATTTTCTCCACATAGGATTTGGATAAAATATCAGGGATTATGGTGACTAGATCTATGGTTTTAGATCTAGATTTGGGAAGTGTCCCAATTCGGGAACTTTGAAACTATTCTAAAGTATTTTAGAATGGACGACTCTTGGTATGGTGGTGTACCCACAGGTGATGGAGTCACCCTCTCTAAAGAGAAGTCTTCTAGACTGATAAGGAGAGGGATTTGCATGATTGGCATATTACTTGCTAAAGCAATTGAGTCAATCATGAGATATCAAGTACAACACCAGATATTGCTTTTGCACTGGCTGCAATAAGTATATATTAATCCAATCTTGAAGAAACATTGGGAAGCAATTATGAACATAAGTGGATGTTCTTAGTATATGGTAACGGCAGCCTCCTTCAGAAGGCGGTTATCATTTCAGGCTTCCAAGATGACCTGGATCATAGAGTGACTGTCAGAATTATAGTTTTCCCTCTTTTGAGGGACAGTGTGTTGGACGGTGGTCCAAGCGGATACTGTGGAAGGCATGGCGCAGGATACTGATTAAATTCAGTAGCTGATATAGTCTAAGAAGTTTGTTGGATTTGGAGTTCATTTGTGAACTGGGTCCCATTAGATATCCAAACAAATTCTAAGAAAGGTATTGCTCATTTCGAGAGATAGTCTTTCTCCGCGAAATTGAGATATAGAGAGAGATAAAGATAGAAACATTGGAGCGGATCCACTCACTGAGGCTATTTCTCGAACACAATAGTTTCACAAACGAGCTTTGTTAGACTGATTAGTAGAGATGTTGGGTGTTCGATATCACACGGGCTATGAGTATGCGTCACCGCAATTATTAGCCTTAAGTGCAAGTGGGAGATTGTTGGTTATAGTGCCTTCAAGGCAATTATTGTAATCACAGGCAGGTAATTGTGATGATTGAGGGAGGACCTATACGGATTGAACAGTCTTACTCAAAATGATAGTATGCTAGCTGGTTTGCCTTTATCATCATGTGCATGCATTATGTGGTATTACAGATCACTATTACATGTTGATAGAGCCCATAGGATTCTTGCTTGACTACCAGCATTATGATGACGATCATATACGCGGGAGATGGGTGGTCTATAAGCACATCCTTAAATGTCCTTAGTCGTGGGAGTATCGAGACTGGGCATTGATACTCTAGAGTAGACTATACTTATCGAGACCCCGACGAGGAGCGGTGGCAGGTCTTACAAGCCATTGGTGTCTGTTAGTCACCTAAGATAGTATACAGGTGCTCGTTGGGTTATGAGTACACTGGACGGACCCGCTGGGACATGCTAGTTGATATTATACATATTGTCAGATAGCAGTTCCCATGTGACATGTGTACAGGTTAGTCTGTCGACCTGAGATCGTTATTTGTCTCTTATGAGTTCCCACTGTGCTTTGATTACTACCCAACCACGGCTCAAAGGAGTCATGCAAACAGGTTTTAGTTGGGTACAGTCCCGAGCCACATGGAGGCAGTGAGCGGATCGTCGGGGATTCGTCTCTTCCGGTATTGGGGGTTGATGTCGTGTAGTGCACGGGTGGCCATCACCAGAAATCCTTGGCCAAGATAGTCGAGAATTACTGATTTGGATCAGTAGTTTCTCAGTTGGTGATGGGCTTCATACCAACCTGAAATGCCATGTTATTAGGGGTCTGACTTTATCTGCCCCCTAAACTCGATATGCGATACTCTTAGACGAATAGACCGGACTGGACGGATATTGTCACGGAAAAGCTCAGGAAGGGTTCGGATGAGTTTGCTCGTCGGCCTTCCTTTCGCTCAATACCTGGGTAGCCGTTACGTACAGCTAGTGCTGCTGACGTGCCTGTGGTTAAACCCATTACCAGCGTATTGACGAGTCTTTAGAGTCCTACACAGAGGGTTTCTCTGCTTCAGGCGAAAAGATGTAGAGGTCGTATGTTTTTACGGCAGGGTTCAATCATATACGTGCACTTGTGCACATATCATGATTCGGACGGATAATACTAGTAGGCTTTGGTTTAAGCCGGATTCTAGTATTATATTGTTAGATTATTTTCGTCTCATAGTATTCGTATTTTGTCGGGATACAGATACGGGTATGTATATACATATGAGGGGTATTCTTGTAATTCCTTACAGGTTGCTTCTAGAAGATGCCACCTCATTTATGCTTTAACCATTTAGGATTAAATGGTTAATGAGGTAGAGGATGAGGTGTTGTGTGCATTTATTGAAGCATGGCTCACTTGTTGACTCATGGGGTGACTCATGGTTACTATTGTGGTATGCTTGATATTTGTGTTTGGGTTGTGAGATATTTTGGAGACTTGAGATATTATTGTGGATTCATAATTGCTCACAACACTTAGCTTTTTTCTTGAGTTGCTTCACACTCTCATCCTCAAGCTTCTTCTACCACCCTTCAAGTCTCATATGTTGAGAAACCTAGGGTGTTTGGAGACAAATTAATCCATTAGTAGATTCTACATTATCTAGGCTATCTAGTTTAATGAACTAAGTACCCTAGTTATCTCGGCTATGAGGTTGGAACTCGAAATACAAATTCTTAGGTGGATCATCTTCGATGGAGGGAGACCGGAGATCAAGCTTGATCATGGAGACCTCGAGGAGCTTGGGATGATGGTTAAAGACCGAAGGACACGAATCATTCGGTATAACCTTTCTAAACTCCTCTATATGTTTGCTAGCTTTTAAGGTTTATGGTTCGATCCGTAGCATCGGGTTGTTCTAACGCTGATTTGTAAAATTTTTGTTCCGCAATCGACCACGGTTTGATGGCCTGGGCGCTGGCATAACCCAACAGTAGCTCTGTAATACTTTTCTGTCACATGGATATATGGATTGGTTAGGACAGTTGTTCGACTTTGTTGACCTTGTCAGGGGTCTGTGTGGGTGGGTCTAATGCAATCAAGATAATGACGGGTTGAACTTGACTAGGACCCTTTGACTTGTTGACCTTGTCAAGATCACTTGGATCCTTGGGGCAAAACCCATATCGGGAGTTTCAAATATACGGGAAACTTTCCAGGCATGCGCATACTTTCTGGAGTATGGTAACTTGAGTGGATTCCGTCAGGTTATCACGTGACGATAGTTGGGTCCCGATTCCCACTGATGAGTATGTATTACTCCCCGGGAGATTTTTCACTTAACAATTAGCTAACCTATTAGGTGTCTAGAAAGTGTTAACGAAATTACGCCTCCGCGGAAACGAGGTTATTAATTAGGTCCATCCAAAAGCACGGGGGACCTCCTTCGGAGTACCAACACTGGCCTGGCTGAACGGTTAGCGAACTTGTAAAGTATAAATAATCCTGACTAGTTCTCCTATTAGGGTTTGAAAGAGAATTTGAGGAAACAGTGGGAGCCACCCAGATTAGATAAAGTGAAAACCAATCTAATCTTGATAGAGTGCACGCTGAGTATTTCTTTTCTCTCTCTCTCTGTGGTAAAGCGACCCATAACTTACCTTTAAAACTCATGAACCAAGTTAACCGAACCTTCTTACACCTTTTAGTTATATGTATGTCCTAGAGGCCATTATTGTACATGTGATGTATATTATAGTGGATGCTTGGACATATATAGGGAGGACTTTCTTGCTCGACATGATAGTATGCTATCTGGTTGCTCTTTATCTTAACATGTATACTTATTGTCTCTCTGTTACATGTTGATAAAGTCCTTAGGATGAGTACTTGACTACCAGGATTATGATGCAGATCATACTAGTGGGGCAAGGGTAGTCGGTAAATACATCCTTCAAATGTTCCTAGTTGAGAGAGTATCGAGACAGGGCATCGATATTCCAGAGTAGACTAGCGTATACGCTTCTTGACCCATATGATGGGCGATGGATGATCCCACATCCATTGGTGCTTGACATCAGAGAAGGTATACGAGTGCTCAGTGGAAACTGGGTATACTGAACGGACTCGCCGAGAACTCCTAGATGGCATTATACCTATCGTCAGATAGCAGTTCTCTGATGACACTGGTACATGTTAGTCTCTAGACCCGAGATCATCATAGAGTCTTGTGCGATTCCCACTGTGCTTTGATTTCCACCTTACCGCGTTCAAGAGAACGTGCAAAACGGTGGTTTTTGGGTACAGTCCCGAGTCACATGGAGGCAATGAGCGATAGGAGGGAATTCGTCTCTCTCTTATTGGGGGTTGATATTGCGCTATACTCGATTGGCCATAACAGGAAATTGTTGGGTTTCCTTAGCACCTAATATAGGGTTTGGAAGCATCACACATGCCACTTTAAAATTTTGAGGAGGCGCTAAGCAAACTTACCATGAATCTTAACTAGAATTTTAGGGTAATATCAAAAGTATCACATACTACAAACTATTTATCACTAAGTGAAGAAATTACAATCTTTGTAGACTTCCCTTGGTGACTCCTTGGACCTTTGAGAGTTTGAAACGGATCGCTAGAGGACTTCCTAGTCCACGATGATCCACCTGAAGTCCCTTTGCACAAAGCTCCTTCTTTCACTTGATCTTTGAAAGAAGTGGAGTAAACACCCTACACAAATGGGCTAGAGAAGTGTAGAATGATGAAGTGGTTTGTTTTCTCTATTCAACACCCTTTTTTCACTAACTCACTCTATGGAAATCTCAAGAGAGCAAGAGAATTGAGGAAGAAGAAGATGGCAACTCAAGAGCTCAATGTTGTTATCAATAAAGAAAATGAGAATGAATAATATATATTAAATCATTCTCACAAGTAACCATGGGTCAATAAATATCTATATATTTATTATTGAGTTGAAAACCCAGAAGAAAATTAATCCATGGTTAATTGTTAGGTGAAGTGTGGTCAAGTGTAGAGAATGAACCATGAATGAATTATCTTTTCTTTAACTCAAAATAAATATATACATATATATAGTCCCATGTGAGTCTTGCATTGCCATCACTTGTGTATCAACAACCATGATACAATGTATGCATGTATGTGTCCATACACATCAACATGTGCATACATGTATGCATACATCAATATAGAAAAGGGTTTAATAAAGAAGTGAGCTAAAAGTCTATGTTAAATCAACACTTGATTTAACAAAATGGTCATATCACATACGACCCGACCAATAGAAAAACACCCGATTAATATACGGTATCACATACACGCATTTAATCGGGTCCCCGTGCATATCTCATATGCACACCACATCGTTTCTCCTGAGCTAGGAAACTCCTGTATGGGACTCTAAGACTCGTCAATATGCCGGCAGTAGGTGATGATCATATCAAACACCCACAAGCCGCAAGTAGTCAGCTAAACGTAACGTCCACCCGGGTATTGAGCGATCAGAAGAAAACAAGCGAAGCTGTCAAAACTCCCGTCGAGCCAACTGGAAACACTTACCGTACAGTCCGGTCTCTTCGTTAGATATGTTGCATATCGAGTCTAGGGATGGTATCGTCGACCCCAATAAGTCAATAAGTCATGCCGGTGTATGGCTCATAACAGATCGAGAAACTACTGATAACACTTATCGGTAAATCTCAACAGCCCTGACCAGGGACTTCCTGTTATAGCCAATCGAGTATTGCACAACATCAACCCCCAATACCGGGAGAGACGAAACCCCTCCTATCGCTCACTGCCTCTATGTGCCTCGGGACTGTACCCAAAATCCACCTATTTACACGACTCAGTAGAGCCGTGGTAGGGTGGAGATCAAAGTAAAGTGGGAGGGGACACAAGACTCTATGACGATCTTGGGTTTACAGACTAACCTGTACCAGTGTCACCTGAGAACTGCTATCCGACGATAGATATAATACCATATAGGAGTTCTCGGCGAGTCCGTTCAGTGTACCCAGTCTCCACTGAGCACCCGTATACAATCTTTGGTGTCACCCCACCAGATGGATATGGGATCATGCATCACCCATCATATGGGACAAGAATGGTATACGCTAGTCTACTCTGGAATATCGATGCCCCGTCTCGATACACCCACGACTAGGAACAGTTCAAGGATATACTCATAAACTACACATGTCCCACTAGTATGATCTGCATCATAGTCCCAGTAGTCAAGCAAATATCCTGAGGGCTTTATCAACATGTACCAGATGAGTAAGATGCATGATCAAATGAACATGTCAAGATAAAGTAAACCAGATAGCATACTATCATGTCAAGCAAGAAAGTCATATGTATATATATATATATACATGTCCAAGCATCCACTATACATATAATGGCCTCTAGGGCATACATATATCCTACAATCTTCCACTTGCACTAAGACCAATTAATGGTGTATCTCATACCCAACATCTCAAAAAGTCGCTCATGCTGCGGTTGTGGAAGGGCCTTGGTGAGTGGATCCGCGGTGTTATTCTTTGTATCTACTCTCCGAATCTCGATCTCGTGGCAATCTACTATCTCCCGGATCAAATGATATCGCCTCAGGATGTGTCTGGACTTCTGATGGGACCTGGGTTCTTTGGCCAACTCCATGGCCCTATTATTATCACAATACAATGGTATTGGATCAACAATGGTTGGAACTACTCCTAGTTCCGCGACGAACTTCCTCATCCAGACGGCTTCCTTGGCAGCAGCATTTGCAGCAATATACTCAGCTTCCATCATGGAGTCTGCAACGGTATCCAGTTTGGAACTCTTCCAACTAACCTCCCCTCCATTGAGGGTAAATACAAACCCTGAGATAGATTTGTTGTCATCCTTATCACTTTGGAAGCTGGAATCGGTAAAGGCCTCTATTTGGAGATCCCCATTACCATACACTAAGAACAATTGTTTAGTCCTTCGCAAGTACTTAAGAATGTTCTTCACTGCTATCCAATGTTTCTCCCCTGGGTTGGATTGATACCTGCTTACTACAGCTAGTGCATAAGCTACATCAGGACGAGTTCATAACATCGCATACATTATAGATCCTACGGCTGAAGCGTAGGGTATAATGCTCATGCGAGCTCTCTCTTCATCAGTCTTCGGACAGAAGTCCTTGGAGAGAGTGATTCCATGGCAAGCGGGCAGGGCACCACACTTTGAATCTTCCATACTAAACATTTTTAGGATGGTGTCAATGTACTTTGATTGGGACAATCCCAATAACCACTTGGATCTATCTCTATAGATCCTTATGCCCAAAATGCAAGAGGCATCACCCAGGTCCTTCATAGAGAACCTTTGTGATAAGAATAGTTTGACCGATTGAAGCATGGGAATATCATTTACTATCAAGAGAATGTCATCCACGTACAATACGAGGAGTGTGACAGTACTCCCTACAATCTTCTTATAAATGCATGGTTCATCTATATTTTTGACAAAATCAAACTCTTTGAATGTAACATCAAAGCAGATATTCCAGCTCCATGATGCCTGCTTTAATCCATAAATGGATTTAAGCAACCTACATGCCTTCCAACTGCTCCCACTATCAATGAAGCCCTCTGGCTGATCCATATAAACGCATTCTTCTAAATCACCATTTAGAAATGCAATTTTTACGTCCATCTGCCAGATTTCATAATCGTAGTGAGCAGAAATAGTAAGTAGGATCCGAATGGATTTAAGCATTGCTACTGGAGAGAAAGTTTCATCATAGTCCAGTCCTGGTCTTTGACTAAAACCTTTCGCTATAAGCCTTGCTTTAAAGGTCTCTACCTGTCCATCTACACCAATCATTCTCTTAAAGATCCATTTGCACCCTATGGGTTTTATCTCAGGATGTGCAACATCCAAAGTCTATACTTTGTTGGTGTACATGGACTCCATTTCGGATCTCATGGCATCCAGCCACTTCATTGAGTCACCACTCGTGATAGCTTGCTGAAAACTGTAAGTCGATGTACAACACCCCACGACTTGCGGGGAGGCGGAAATATGGAAAACAATCTTGTTCTTTGCTTAAACATCGACTAACCGCATGAATCGAAGCTAAACGATAACTAACATCAAACATAAAAGTTAAAAACTAGTATGTAAAGGGATTATACCTAAAGAACCGCGTCCTTCGTCTTTACGAACTCCACCTCCTCCTCGGCCTTCTCGAAGTAGTGGACGATCCACCCGAGAGCTTTACTCCAAGCTTAGCCTCTAAACTTGAGGCAACTAACTTTCTTTAAGTGCTAATCAAAGAAGCTAGGTGATATAGAGTGAGGGTTATGGTTTAATTAGTCTAACTAATCCTTGTACTCAACACATGAGAGGGGAGGATTAGGGTTTGAAGAGGGAGAGCTTGAGGAGAGAGAAGGTGAAGATAATAATGAAGTGAGAATAATGAGTTATGATAATATATATCAAGCATTTCTTTTTATCAAGAAAAGAAAATAAATCATTTAACAACCATGCTTGATAAATATCAAGTGATGATTCATCTCCATGAGTCATTAAGCATTTATGATGCATTAATGACATGGATGAATCATCCATATGACTCACTAATCACATTCATTGTTTATGCCACCTAAACCTCCTTAGTCACCACCTTCTAGAAGCTTCTCGCGCAATTACGAGAACGCCCCTCCTTTCCGCAAAAATACGGAAAAACTTTAGACTGTATAAATCCAATAACCGGATACCAGTAACGGGCTTAAACCAAAGCCGACTGGTAAAAACTATCCGAAAGTCGTATGTGTGTAAACACACGTATGCGTCCGAACCCTTGTCGTAAAACCATACGACCTCTATATCGTTTCGCCTGGAGTAGGGAAACTCTCTGTGTGGGACTCTAGAGACTCGACTACTACGCTGGCAGTGGGTTTAACCACAGACCGCAAGCGGCACTAGCTGTACGTAACGGTCCCCAGGTAGATGTCGATAAGAAGGCCGATGAGCAAACCCATCCGAACTCCTACTGAGTCTGATGTGACAATCTCCGTACAGTACGGTCCGTTCGTCTAAGACTATCGCATATCGAGCCTAGGGGGCGGCAAGCGTCAGTCCCCTAATAGCGGTATAAGTCGTGTCGGAGGGAAGCCCATTACACCCTGAGAAACTACTGGAACCTACCAGCAAATCTCGCTTGCCCTGGCCAGGGACTTTGCGTAATGGCTCTCTAACACAGCGCGATATCAACCCCCAATACCAGGAGAGACGAATCCTGTCTAACCGCCACTGCCTCCAAGTGCTCGGGACTGCACCCAACTGCTACCTGTTTGCACGACTCCTTTGAGCCGTGGTAGGGTAGCAATCTAAGAACAGTGGGACACACTCGAGGCGAAGTAGCAGTGTCAAGTCTGCGGACTATGCTGTACTCATGTCACCTGGGAACTGTTCACTGACGACTGGTATAAAACCAACCAACAGTTCCCTGTGAGTCCTGTCTGGTGTACCCGTAACCCAACGAGCACCTGCATACTATCTCCAGTACGACGTACTGACGGCTGTGGGACAGACCATCTCCCCAACTGGGATAAGAAGCGTACACACTAGTCTACTCCGGAGTATCGATGCCCTGTCTCGATAATCCAACGACTAGGGACCTGAATAAGGATGTGCTTGTAGACTACCCAGCCCCCACTAGTGTGACTGCCATCACAACGCTGGTAGTCAAGCAAGATCCTAAGAGCTCTATCAATACGTATACTCACATATTAAGATAGAAAAAACCAAATAGCATACTACCATGTTTAGCAAGACTGTTATATACATGTGAATATCCCAAGCTTCCATTAAGTAATATACAAACTAGTATGATACAATAATAGCCCCTAGGGCATATACACTAACAATCTCCCACTTGCACTAGGGCCATGTACTGGCATATCGAAGACCGATGATCTCGAGTAGCCTCTCGAACTGAATCTGAGGTAGGGCCTTTGTGAATGGATCAGCAATGTTCTCTTCAGAAGCAACTCTCCGTACCTCGATCTCCTGACGATCAATGATCTCCCTGATCAGGTGATACCGCCTTAAGATGTGTCTGGACTTCTGATGGGACCTTGGTTCCTTTGCTAAAGCTATAGCTCCGTTGTTGTCGCAATACAGAGGTATTGGATCAACTATGGTAGGAACCACCTGAAGTTCTGTTAGGAACTTCTTCATCCAGACTGCTTCTTTTGCGGCATCGCAAGCAGCTATATACTCCGCTTCCATCGTCGAGTCAGCAACGGTGTCCTGCTTGGAGCTCTTCCAGCACACCGCCCCTCCATTGAGGGTAAAGACATAACCCGACATGGACTTGGAATCGTCCTTATCACTCTGGAAGCCGGAATCAGCAAAGGCCTCCAACCTGAGGTCTTTTCCGCCGTAAACCAAGAACATCTCCTTAGTCCTTCTCAGGTACTTGAGAATGTTCTTTACTGCTATCCAGTGTTTCTCCCCTGGGTCTGACTGATACCGGCTTACCACGCTCAGTGCGTAAGCTACATCTGGTCTGGTGCACAACATCGCATACATTATAGAGCCTACCGCAGAAGCGTAGGGTATAATAGACATGCGTTCCCTTTCCAAATCAGTCTTGGGAGACATCTCTTTGGAGAGGGTGATTCCGTGACAAGCCGGTAGATTACCGCGCTTAGAATCTTCCATACTGAATCTTTTCAGTACAGTGTCGATATACCTGGACTGCGAAAGTCCTAACATCCTCTTGGATCTATCACGATAGATCCGGATCCCCAGAATGTAAGAGGCATCACCCAGGTCTTTCATGGAGAACCTGTGTGACAAGAATCCTTTGACAGATTGTAGCATAGGAATGTCATTTCCTATCAATAGAATGTCATCCACGTACAAGACGAGGAATACGACACTTCTGGCTACAACTTTACTATATATGCACGGTTCATCTGGATTTTTGATAAAGTCATATTTTTTGACTGTTTCATCAAAACAGATGTTCCAACTCCGCGATGCCTGCTTTAGTCCATAAATGGACTTAAGTAGCTTGCATACTTTCCCGCTGCTCCCACTCTGATTGAAACCCTCTGGCTGATCCATATAGACGCACTCTTCTAAATTTCCATTCAGAAAAGCCGTCTTTACGTCCATCTGCCAGATTTCATAATCATGGAAGGCAGCAATAGCAAGAAGGACTCGAATTGATTTGAGCATAGCCACTGGAGAAAAAGTTTCGTCATAGTCCAAACCAGGTCTTTGACGAAAACCCTTTGCAACAAGCCTAGCCTTATAGGTTTCTACCTGTCCATCTACACCAATCTTTTTCTTGAAGATCCATTTGCATCCTATGGGTTTTACCCCATCTGGAGCAAAGTCCAAAGTCCATACTTTGTTGGTGTACATGGACTCCATTTCGGTCCGCATTGCATCTAGCCATCGTACCGAGTCGC
This sequence comes from Agapanthus africanus, assembly GCA_030015575.1. Classification (NCBI taxonomy): domain Eukaryota; kingdom Viridiplantae; phylum Streptophyta; class Magnoliopsida; order Asparagales; family Amaryllidaceae; genus Agapanthus; species Agapanthus africanus. The sequence continues at coordinate 355,253,712 of CM057349.1, read as the reverse complement.
CGCTCTGGATGGCCTGCTGGAAGTCAGTAGGTTCATCATCACCTATGATGCAATCCTCTCTATCCCCATCTATGAGAAAACCGTAGTATCTCTCAGGCGGATGAGACGGCCTACTACTCCTGCGGAGGGGTGCGGGAATGTCCTGTTCTTCTTGAACTACCGGTTCTACCAAACTTTCAGTAGCAGTTTGTGGTTCTGGAATTTCTTCCAGTTCTATTTCGCTCCCACTTGATTCCTTTTCTAAAAACTGATGTTCTAGAAAATGGGCATTACGAGAAACAAATACCTTTTGTTCCTCTGCGTAATAGAATAGATATCCCCTGGAGTTCTTTGGATATCCCACAAACTTACACTTTACTGATCGTGCCTCGAGCTTGTCCACATGCTGCTTTTTAACAAAAGCTGGACATCCCCAAATCTTTATATACTGTAGATGGGGTTTCTTCCCGCTCCATATCTGATATGGAGTGGTAGGCACAGTCTTGGTAGGAACAATGTTCAAAAGATATGCCGCTGATTCTAGCGCATAACCCCAGAAAGATCGCGGTAACTCAGCATTACTCATCATGGATCGTACCATATCCAATAGGATTCGATTCCGTCTCTCCGATACACCATTATGCTGTGGAGTGTATGGAGGAGTAAGCTGAGAGAGAATTCCTTTCTCTTTTAGGTAACCTAGGAACTCGGCACTTAAGTATTCACCACCTCGATCAGATCTAAGTGTCTTGATACTTTTGCCGGTTTGGTTTTCTACTTTATTCTTATACTCTTGGAATTTCTCAAAAGCCTTGGATTTATGTTTCATCAGATAAATGAATCCGTATCTTGAGTAATCATCCGTGAAAGTAATGAAATAGGAAAAACCACCTCTTGCATGTGTAGACATTGGACCACATACATCACTGTGTATGAGTCCTAAGAGCTCGCTCGCTCTTACTCCATGTCCAGTAAATGGAGTCTTTGTCATCTTTCCTTTGAGACAAGATTGACAAGTGTCATAAGTTTGATATTCGAACGAGTCCAAATATCCTTCTCTATGCAACTTAGTCAACCTTCTCTCATTGATGTGACCCAGTCTACAATGCCATAAGAAAGCTTTATTTAAATCTGGAGACTTTCTTTTTAGTGTGTTATGGACATTGAAAATTTGGAGTTGGTTTAAAACATATATACCGTTATTTAGTGTACCGGACCCAATCAAACCATGATTAAGGTGGATGTTAACAACATCTCTTACAAACGTGAAATCATAACCTTTATTTGATAACAAGGAAACTGATATGATATTACACGTTAAGCTTAGTACAAAAAAACAGTTATGTAAAACCAAAATGAGTCCACTCGTGAATCCTAGGTGATAATCCCCGACGGACGCAGCTCCCACGCTAGCTCCGTTAGCAACCTTTAGGGTCATATCACCTTCCTTCAGCACTCTACGGTTTCTCAGTGCCTGCAATGAATTGCAAATATGAGATCCTGATCCGGTATCCAATACCCAGGAAGTAGAGTTGATCGACAGACAATTCTCAATTACAAACACACCTGAAGTCGAAGCCACAGCTTGCTTCGGTTCCTGGTTCTTGGCGTTCCACGCCTTGCAATCCTTTTTCCAGTGCCCTTTCCTGTGACAATGGAAGCACTCATCCTGGCCAACTACCGGTACCGCAAACTTTTTCTTTCCCTTCCCTCCCACCTTACTAACACCTCCTCTAGGTTTGGTGGCGGCCTTCTTCTTCCTTCCTTTGGCCCTAGCCTTGGACCCGGAAGAAGATGTACCGCTAACAAACATAGCGGGTGTTTCCCTTGTCTTCTGCAAGGTGCCCTCTGCACTCCTTAACATGTTCAGGAGTTCCGGAAGTTCAACTTCTTTTCTTTGAATGTTGAAGTTCAGGATAAACTGGGTGTAGGTGTGAGGAAGGGACTGGAGAATAAGGTCTGTATAGAGCTCATTATCCAAAGTCGTCCCAAGGTCTGCGAGCTCTTCAATATAGCCGATCATCTTTAGGACATGTTCTCCTACCGATGACCCGACAGCCAACCTCGCTCGAAACAAGTTCTTAGAGGTCTCATATCTTGCTATACGAGATTGCTCTCCATAAAGTTCCTTTGTATGGAGAAATATGCCATCTAGGTCCATATCCTCGTGCCTCCTCTGATGTTCATTGTTCATCGAGGAAAGCACGATGCACTTGGCTTTCGCGCAATCTAAATCCCAGGTTTTGCGGATTTCCTTATCCGCATTGCTGGATTTGGGACCAGGGACAGCAGGTGCCGTAGCGGTGAGGACGTACCCCAATTTGTCATAGGTCAAAGCCATTTTGATATTTCGCAGCCAATCTTTATAGTTTGGCCCTGTCAGTATATTTTTCTCTAAAAGTAACTTAAGTCCAGTCATTTTCAGGGTCGCTGCAATTAGGAGAGAGAGAAGAAAACTCTTTAGCATGATGCTCTTGCAAGTTTAGAGTGGTTTTTAGTTTATCTAAACTGGATGGCTCCCACTGTTTCTCGAATCCTTCCTCAAACCATAAAAGAAGAATTAGCCAGGACTATTCTCACTGTACAATTCTTGCTTAACCGTTCAGCCAGGCTAGTGTCGATACTTCGAGGGAGGTTTTCCAACGCTTTCGCGAAGTTCCTTAATTAAATAACCTCTTTTCTCTGGGGGCGTAACCCCGCTGACACCTTTCTTGACACCTACTTGGTTTATAGCATTGATCGTTAAGTGACGAATATCCTGATAAGTAGCATATACTCACAGTAGGATCGGGATCCAAATATCATTGTATGATAATGTTGAAGGAATCCTACCAACATTCATCAAACTCCAAATGGTATGCAACTCTATGCAAATTTCAGTTTCTTTAGAAATTCCCGATATATATTTTTGCCCCATGCTCTTATGACCTTGGCGTTAGGTCAAAATGTCATAAGTCACATGTCAAGTTCTACCCATCATTATCTTGTCAATTTGAACCCATCCGTATATATCCTTGACGTTCGGCCAAAATGATAATACGACTGTCCCAAACTAACTCATCTATCTACGCAACAAATGAATACCCAGTAGCTACCAAACACTATGCCTTGGCGTTAGGTCAAAATACATAGCTTGAATACTACTGAATACCCAGATGAAATGACGGAGGGCTACGAATGGTTTTGGCGAAACCGTGAACGTAGTGAACTTGATATAACCGAAGGAACCTGATAGCTTTTAAAAGGAGTGGTTAAAGCTCCGTATTTAAAAATATCTGTTTTTAAAATTAACCGAGTGCTTAATTTTAAATTGTTCCAACGATTAAACTTTTGGTTTATTTTCTTTGCATTATAAATAATGCGTCCCATCATTAACCTATCATTGCAGAAAACAACGAAAATACAACGTTCTCTTATGCCATCCGCATTCGCCACGGGGTCCCGTCATCACCCGTTAGGTTACTTAACTAACGACAGAGCGGGGGCTGGGCTAGCGCGGGTGTAAAACATAAGTGACGTCTAAATAGCTATCATATATAGATATTGTACATTCGTCAGACGCAATAATAGGCATTCCAGATCACAGATGAACTTTATTGGATTTGCAAGCAATCCGTGTTTGTTTTGAGCCTGCAACAAAAGACGGATTACACAGTTGTGATGAATAGCCATTACCCCACCCAAGACCCCAACGGGTACGGCAAACTACCCGCCCGGCAGTTTGTGCACCCCACCTTGGGTCTGTCCTAGGAGCAAAAACAGTAAAATGAAATAATACAACGGTGGCTACAACCGCAACCTGGATGTGCCCCGCAAAATAATATTACAACAAATTACATTTACATCAAATGAATTAAATAACAACCCATCACATAACCCCGGCTATACATCACAACAGTCCAACACAGTTCATATCCACAAACAGTAAAAACCATTACAGAAATGTGCAACCCCCTGCCAACCGACATACTAGCAGTTAGGGGAGGTTTACGAACACATTATACAAACACAGATATTATCCAACAAGCAAATACTGTATAATTTCGATCGATTAAACACTTTTAATTTTTCTCCAATACTTCTCTGTAAATCTGAAACCTGAGCAAAAATAAAAACTTCCAGAAAATACTAAATATCACAGAGAAGCAACACAGGAAAATTGGGTTCCTGAATCGCCAACTCGGCGGCGGAAGCGCGGCGGATCGGAGCGATCCGCCGCGGTTCCGCGGCTCTTTAGGCGATTCAGGGGCCCAAATTTCTTGGGTGTTCTTATACTATCTTTTTAAACTTTCTGAACCTCCCTGAAAAATTTTAGGACTTCATTTAAAATTCGACAGAAAACCATGATTTCGGGCTTTTCCGGTTTCGTTTTTTCCGTTCGAAATTCATACAAATTTGCAAGTAAGTTATTTATTGTTTAGCGAGGCTCTGATACCACTGTAAGTCGATGTACAACACCCCACGACTTGCGGGGAGGCGGAAATATGGAAAACGATCTTGTTCTTTGCTTAAACATCGACTAACCGCATGAATCAAAGCTAAACGATAACTAACATCAAACATAGAAGTTAACAACTACTATGTAAAGGGATTATACCTAAAGAACCGTGTCCTTCATCTTTACGAACTCCACCTCCTCCTCGGCCTTCTCGAAGTAGTAGATGATCCACCCGAGAGCTTTACTCCAAGCTTAGCCTCTAAACTTGAGGCAACTAACTTTCTTTAAGTGCTAATCAAAGAAGCTAGGTGATATAGAGTGAGGGTTATGGTTTAATTAGTCTAACTAATCCTTGTACTCAACACATGAGAGGGGAGGATTAGGGTTTGAAGAGGGAGAGCTTGAGGAGAGAGAAGGTGAAGATAATAATGAAGTGAGAATAATGAGTTATGATAATATATATCAAGCATTTCTTTTTATCAAGAAAAGAAAATAAATCATTTAACAACCATGCTTGATAAATATCAAGTGATGATTCATCTCCATGAGTCATTAAGCATTTATGATGCATTAATGACATGGATGAACCATCCATATGACTCACTAATCACATTCATTGTATATGCCACCTAAACCTCCTTAGTCACCACCTTCTAGAAGGTTCTCGCGCAATTATGAGAACGCCCCTCCTTTCCGCAAAAATACGGAAAAACTTTAGACTGTATAAATCCAATAACCGGATACCAGTAACGGGCTTAAACCAAAGCCGACTGGTAAAAACTGTCCGAAAGTCGTATGTGTGTAAACACACGTATGCGTCCGAACCCTTGTCGTAAAACCATACGACCTCTATATCGTTTCTCCTGGAGTAGGGAAACTCTCTGTGTGGGACTCTAGAGACTCGACTACTACGCTGGCAGTGGGTTTAACCACAGACCGCAAGCGGCACTAGCTGTACGTAATGATCGCCAGGTAGATGTCGATAAGAAGGCCGATGAGCAAACCCATCCGAACTCCTACTGAGTCTGATGTGACAATCTCCGTACAGTCCGGTCCGTTCGTCTAAGACTATCGCATATCGGGCCTAGGGGGGCGGCAAGCGTCAATCCCCTAATAGCGGTATAAGTCGTGTCGGAGGGAAGCCCATTACACCCTGAGAAACTACTGGAACCTACCAGCAAATCTCGCTTGCCCTGGCCAGGGACTTTGCGTAATGGCTCTCTGACACAGCGCGATATCAACCCCCAATACCGGGAGAGACGAATCATGTCTAACCGCCACTGCCTGCAAGTGCTCGGGACTGCATCCAACTACTACCTGTTTGCACGACTCCTTTGAGCCGTGGTAGGGTAGCAATCTAAGAACAGTGGGACACACTCGAGGCGAAGTAGCAGTGTCAAGTCTGCGGACTATGCTGTACTCATGTCATCTGGGAACTGTTCACTGACAACTGGTATAAAACCAACCAACAGTTCCCTGTGAGTCCTGTCCGGTGTACCCGTAACCCAACGAGCACCTGCATACTATCTCCAGTACGACGTACTGACGGCTGTGGGACAGACCATCTCCCCAACTGGGATGAGAAGCGTACACACTAGTCTACTCCAGAGTATCGATGCCCTGTCTCGATAATCCAACGACTAGGGACCTGAATAAGGATGTGCTTGTAGACTACCCAGCCCCCACTAGTGTGACTGCCATCACAACGCTGGTAGTCAAGCAAGATCCTAAGAGCTCTATCAATACTTATACTCACATATTAAGATAGAAAAAACCAAGTAGCATACTACCATATTTAGCAAGACTGTTATATACATGTGAATATCCCAAGCTTCCATTAAGTAATATACAAACTAGTATGATACAATAATGGCCCCTAGGGCATATACACTAACAAAAACTAGTAGGGTCATCATCATCCATGATAAAATCTTCTGTATCACCATCAATGAGAAACCCATAGTATCTCTCCGGTGGGTGAAGTTCTACTAGATCTCCAGAGCGGCTGAGCTTCTTGAAGTTCTACTGCAACATCAGTTTCAGCCAATTCGTCATGAGTAATTTGTGTCTCTAGAATCTCTTCTAGTTCTACCGCATTGCCATCAGTACTATTTGTAAAAATTTCATTTTCTAAAAATGTGGCATGTTGAGAAACAAATACCTTTTGTTCCTCCTTGTGGTAGAATAGATATCCATATGAATGTTTTGGATATTCCACAAATTTACACATGACCAATCGTGTCTCGAGTTTGTCTGGATTCTGTTTTTTGACAAAAGCCGGACAACCCCATATCCTAACTCTTTTAAGAGATGGTCTCTTTCCATACCATATCTCATATGGAGTGATAGACACGGTCTTAGTCGGAACCTTGTTTAACAGATACATTGTTGTCTCCAATGCATGTCTCCAAAAGGAAAGCGGTAACTCGGCATCACTCATCATGGACCGTACCATATCTAATAGGGTACAATTCCTCCGTTCTGACACACCGTTGTGCTGTGGTGTGTAAGGGGGAGTGAGCTGAAAGAGAATCCCATTCTCTTTTAAGAAGTCTGAAAACTCTGTACTCAAATACTCTCAACCTCGATCCGATCGAAGTTTCTTGATGCTCAAACTTGTTTGTTTTTCTACTTCAAGTTTATACTCCTTGAATTTCTCTAAAACTTTGGATTTATGCTTTAACAAAAACACGTGTCTGAATCTTGAGAAATCATCAGTAAAACTAATGAAGTATGAAAAATCGCCTCTAGCATGTTGTAACATTTTGAAAATTTTAGATAGTTAATTAAGTTATTTAGTTAAATAGATAATGTTATTTAATTTTTATTTGTAGCAAAGAGGGATATCTAAATTAAAATAGAATTAAATTAGAAAAGAGAACAGTGTTTTTATAATAACATGAGTAATGAGGGGTTATGTGAGAAAGTTAGTATTCTTATGCTAATTAAGGTAGTATGAGGAGTTTTGTGAAAAGTTAGGTAATTGTAAAAGTTTGGAATTTGTGAGGGTTTATATGCAAAAGGGTAAGGTCATGTTTATGTTGGATATAGTGCCCTCAAAGTCAATTATTGGATCGCAGGTACGTGATTGCAATGATTGAGGAGGACCTATACCGGTAGGACAGTCTTACTCGAGATGATAGTATGCTATCTAGTTTGCCTTTATCAGTCGTGTATAGGTTCAGGTGACTGATCACGATTACACGTTGATAGAGCCCTTAGGATCTTGCTTGACTACCAACAGTATGATGGCGATCATATACGTGAGAGTTGGGTGGTCTATAAGCTCATCCTTAAAAGTGGTCCCTAGTCGTGGGAGTTTCGAGACAGGGTATCGATACTCCGGAGTAGACTAGTGTATACAGTCGAGACCCCGACGAGGGGCGGTGGCCGGTCTCACAAGCCACTGGTGTCAGTTGGATCACCTAAGATGTATACAGGTGCTCATTAGGTTATGAGTACACCGGACAGGACTTGCCGGGAACCTGCTAGTTGGTATTATACATATTGTCAGATAGCAGTTCCCTGGTGACATGTGTACAGATTAGTTCATCGACCTGAGGTCGTCATTTGTCTCGTGTGAGTTCCCACTGTGCTTTAATTTCTACCCTACCACGGCTCAAAGGAGTCGTGCAAACAGGTAGTTTTTTTGGGTACAGTCCCAAGCCACATGGAGGCACGTGAGCGGATTGGCAGGGGATTCGTCTCTCCCGGTATTGGGGGTGGAGATCGCGCTGTGTCTAGGAAAGCCATTACACCAAGTCCTTGGCCAAGACATGTGAGAATTACTGGTAGGTACTCCGGTAGTTTCTCAGGGTGTTCAGGGCTTGTCTCCGACACGACTTATACCGCTATTGGGGGTTTGACGTTACTAGCCCCCTAGGACGGATATGCGATACTCATAGACGAACGGACTGGACTGTATACACATTGTCACTGTTAGGCTTAATAGGGTTTCCGGATGAGTTCGCTCATCGGCCTCCCTTAAGGTCAGTACATGGGCAGCCGTTACGCACAGCTAGTGCCGCTGACGGCTTGTGGTTAAACCCACTGCCAGGGTACTGACGAGTCATTAGAGCCTCCCACAGATAGTTTCCCAAGTTCGGGCGAAACGTTGTAGAGGCTGTATGGTTTTATGGCAGGGTTCGGAAAATGCACGTGCGTTTACGCACGTGTCATATTTCGGGCAGATAATACTGGTGGGCTTTGGTTTAAGCCGGATCCGAGTATTATACTGTATAGATATAATATCTTTGTCTCAGTTGCATTTGTATTCGGTCGTAATACAAATGCGGGTATATTTATACAGTTACGGGGTTATCCTGAAATTCGTTTCGGGATCACTTTTGGAAGTTGCCAGTTTCCAGTTTTTTATCAGCCGTATTTAACATTCGGTTAAATGCGGATTTATCTTTTCTTGAGGGTGAGTCATGAGGGTGAGTCATGAGCGGAAGCTTCTTGGATGATGACTAGGCTTTGTGAGTCATTCATTTGCGTTAATGGTTGATGAGGTGTTATTAGTTAGTCACCTTTTCATTAATGCTTTTTTGTTCATGCTTAGGATATTTGTGTGAGATCTTTTCCTTTATGGTTACCCCCTTGCTTCTACACTCACCTCCCCTCCTCATATATATGTGGTCGGCCACCCCCTTGAAAGATGGTGGTTGCTTAAGAGAAAAAAGTATATGGAATTTGGTTCATGAAAATTAGAATTGCTCATTTCTCATTTACCCGATTCAAATGGCAACTTCATTAACCGTTCGTCTATGGCTTGGACGTAACGAGACAAAGTGTTCTACTCATTCTCTATATCAATCTTGGTCATCTCTTTTAGCAAACTTGATGAACGAGTTGCCTCGAGTCAGAGGCGGGAGCCCGTTTAAAGATCCGATGACGTGGTGCCACCTGGACGAGCAGATCGGAGATCGACGAGATCGGAGCAGCCGCAACAGGAGCGTGGGATGATGGTTAAAGAACGAAGGACTCGGATCGTTCGGTATAACCTTTCTACCCTCTTTGTAGTTTGTTAGTTTAGCGTTAATGGCAGATCCTGGTTATAGTATGCGATAGCGCCAGTTATAAAAGTTTTTGTTACGCATTTGGCGTCAGTTTGACGGCCGGGGCGCTGCCGTAGACTTACAATTTAAGCTTAAGTTATAATTATTTCATAACATATCCTAGGTGACACCTCATGTACACACCTCATCCTTGTATGAAAACCCCACCATCTTCCATGCTACACCTCCTACTTGCATGAAACTACCACATCCTTCCAAGGTGACACCTCCTCCTACCAGCCTCACTCACTCTCCTTATCTTATTCAGTTCATTAATCAATTGAAATAAGAATTAAACTGAAAAGAAAGAAGAAAAACTTTAGAAAAACAACAAGAGAAAAGAAAAGAGAAGAGCTAAGTGCTAAGATTTCACCATCACCCTCAAGTTAGGATCCTTGAGTTTGTGCTTCTTGGAGGGAGTTTTCCAGTGATCTTGCTGTAGGTATAATCCTTAAACCCTGTAGGATTTTAGTTCTGTAACTGTTTTATTTTAGAAAACAAATATTGGTAATATCGTATTTTAGGCAAAATTTAGCTCTGTGTTAATCTGCTATAGTTTAGATAATAACTAAAATGATCAAACAGTTACATCATCTTATAAACTAGACCTAGAATAAACCATAGGAAGACGAACCCCGTTGCTCGGATTTTGGCCGGCGACAAGAAGGAAAAATCCGATCTCGCCGGATTTCTTAAGGAATTGGGTGTTGTGGTTTTTAGGGTAGGTCTCTGTATATGTATTAAGATATTTGGTATTGTTTGTTTAAGCTATTTTAGCAGTATATGAAATCTAGAAGTTAATATCTGAAATAGGGGTTAAAATTCTATAACACAACACGGATGTTTCGTAACGTGTTTCAGTTTTCTGTTGCAAACAGTAAAGGGTTAAAATTCAGTTAGTATAAGTATTAGATAATCTACCATAGTCGTACATAGTATAATTAGTACGTACAACTTGTATTTTCATGTTTTCGCCGTATCGGAGTTTTAGCCGTTTCTTATACAAGTTAATATCGATGTTAGATTTGAGTACGGGAACTTCGGAGGCCGCAAGGAAAGGAAAGGGATTGGTGATATCTGAGTAGACTCGACGTATTCCGGTGAGTAGACTAAATTTCTACCGGGGGATTTTGTATGAATGGCGTGATACGCCCGTAGTTTAAGTTTAAATAACAAGTATGCCTTTGTATATAAAGTGATCATATGCATTCATATATCTATACATCTTCATGTTAATAATTGTTAGGACACTGCACAATTATCGACGAGTTATGCAGCACATGCACATATCTACATGTTACACTACACCTCTTCAATATTAACATGTCACCTACACACTTAGTAATTATTATGTTAAACATGATTTCTATTATACTTTAAGCATCAATAATGGTAGTTACTTGCATAAATGATATCATGCTTCATATTCAAGTGTTAGTAATTTGATCTAAGATGCATTGGATTATTGAGGATTTATAGTTTTGAATTTTTATATACTATTGAGTAGATTCAGTGATTCTTCATGTTGATGTGAGATGTCCACTATGAGATGTTGTTTTTATGATTTAGTTTTATTCCGGACCGAGTGGGGGAGCTATACGGTCGCGAATTTTTACGTTATCCTGACTAAGTGGGGGAGCTATACAGTCGGATTCATGGTGGACCCGGTCGAGACCGAGGGGCAGGAAAGCCGCATTTGAGGCGGGGAGCCTAGCGAGGATACTCGATACCGGAGACAGTTATGAACACGGCGGATATCTAGGGGATACCGACCGGTGTTGTTGGATAACAGGATCGTACGGGGAACGATGCCTGATGGAAATAGAAGATTTGTGTCGATGTTGGACACGGAAAAGTGAACCTTATTTGGAAATAATTGATGAGATTTCAGTTTTGATTTATATACTTAGTATTACCTGTCCCTGCTTCAACATATTATCATGCATTATATACATTCTTGTTGATATTAGCTCTAGCTCGTCATACTTACATTATCAGCCGATATATGTTAGTTTTATTCACTGGGTTGGCTACTCACCCCCGTTGTGCCATAGTTCCTTGCAGGAATCATGTGGACGCGTAGCAGCAGTGTGGATCCACTTATCAGCTTTTTTCGCTTTTTTTGCTAGGTGGGTTACCTACGCAGTAAGCTCCTATTTTGGTTATGTATATTGGATCTAGTATTACTCCATCAGACCCTGTATAATTAACTTAGAACGAGATATGGTTATATGTATCTTATTTCGACTGATGAAATCGTTTAGTAGTGTTAAATTATATTTCTTGCGCTTATGTTTGAGATTTTTCATTTCGAGAGCCATATTATTTTTGTGTATTGATTTCCGCTGTTTGGCATCGTTTTTCTCCCAACTAGGGATGCAAGCTTTTCACACATCCTATAACTGCTTATTAAAAAGGAAGTACGGTCGAAGTTCAAAACCAGTTGTTTTTCAATTACTAAAAACCATTCGGCATGCTACTTCACTCTTTTACTTAAAAACTAAAATTTTCTAAAAAATTCCGCAAAAAGGGTTTTGATCTTGGTTTTTGGCTTACTCGGATTGTGTCGATATCTTTAGATATCATACGATCTAAGTGTCGATCACATCCAAACTTTGGGTCGTGACACATGTGTAGACATTGGTCCGCATACATCACTATGTATGAGGCTTAAGAGTTCCACAGCTCTTTCTCCGTGTCCAGTAAACGGAGTTTTGGTCATTTTACCTTTGATACAGGACTGACAAGTCGCATAACATTTATATTCAAAAGGATTCAAATATCCATTTTTATGTAGCTTGTTTAGTCTTGTTTCATTAATATGACGAAGTCTACAATACCAAAGAAAAGCTTCATTTATATCTGAAAATTTTCTTTTATTAGTATGTTGTATAATGAAAACTGTGTGTTGGTTCAGGACGTAAATACCGTTATTTAGTGTACCATACCCAATCAACTGTTGATTCAAGTTAATGTTCATAACATTATTTTGCAACACAAAATGATATCCTTCATTTTCTAACAAAGAAACAGATATTATATTACATAGCATACTATGTACATAATAACAAGGGTTCAAAACCAAAATACAACCCGAAGGCAACCACAGATGATATTCTCCTACGGATACCGCATGTACATTGGAACCATTTCCAACCCGAAGAGTATGGTCACCAGTCTTCAAAACTCTAATGTTTCTCAATCCCTGCATACAATTGCATATGTGAGAACCAGAACCGGTATCTAATACCCAAGATGCAGAGTTCATAGAAAAACAGTTTTCAGTTACAAACACACCTGAAGCGGAAGCATCAGTATGTTTCTTCTTTTTGAGATCAGCAAGATACAGAGCACAGTTGCGTTTCCAGTGTCCCGACTTGTGGCAATAAAAACATTCTCCTTTTCCACTTCCCACGGCCCCGGATTTTTCTGTCCCCTTTGCCTTTACAACTCCACGTTTCGGTTTGGTGGGTTTCTTCTTCTTCTTTCCCTTGGCCTTGGCTTTTGGGACGGAAGAGGAAGATGGCCCAGCAAGCAGAGCGGGAGTTTTCGCTGTCTTAAACGTGCTCTCTATACTTCTCAACATATTAAGAAGTTCAGGTAGTGATTTCTCCAAATCGTTCATATAGAAATTCACAATGAACGGAGCAAAGGCATGGGGGAGAGACTGTAGAACAATATCAGTATATTGATCATTATCCATTGTCCATACCAGGTCCTCAAGTTCTTCTATAAGACCAATCATCTTCAAGACATATTTTACTACTGATGTGCCAGGGGCCATCCGCATCTGAAACAGCTTTTGAGATGCCTCGTATCGTAACGTCCGAGATTGCTCTCCATACAACTCTTTTGTATGAAGAAAGATGGATTGAACATCCATCTTCTCGTGCTGCTTCTGATATATACTGTCCATATAAGCAAGCGCGAGGCACTTGGCCGTGTCACAATCAATATCCCATGTTTTTCGGATCTCCTTATCCGAAACAGATGATTCAGGACCTGGGACGGATGGGGCTTTAGCAGTGAGGACATATGATACTTTATCATATGTGAGTGCAATGTTCAAATTCCTCAACCATTCTTTATAATTCGGTCATGTAAGTTTGTTTTTCTCTAAAAGAAGCTTAAATCCCGTCATCGGTGTCTGCCATTAGGAGAGAGAAAAGAAAACACTCAGCAAAATGTTCTTGCAAAGATTTAGATTGGTTATTATCTTATCTAATCGATATCTCCCACTGCTTTTATCAAATTTTCTTTCAAAACCTCAAAAAGAAAACTAGCCAGGATTAATTACATTCTACAGTTTCGCTAACCGGTCAGTCAGGCCAGTGTCAGTACTTTGAGAGAGGTTCCCCGTGCTTTCGCACGGACCTAATTAAAATAAACCTCGTTTTCCCAGAGGTCTTACCCCGTTGACACCTTTCTAGACACCTACTAGATTAGCTAGTTGTAAAGTGCAAAACTCTCCTGGGAGTAACTCTTACTCACAGTGGGATTGGAATCCAACTATCATATAGAAGGTATGCAATCTCATTGCAAATTTCAACTCTTGAAACTCCCAATATAGTTTTTACCCCTAGCTGCTTATGATCTTAGCTATGCTCAACATATCATAAGCACTAGTCAAGTTCTACCCGTCATTTCGTGATTAACCAGACCCACCCATATGACCCTTGACTATGATCAACATAATCACATGAATGTCCTAACTGATCGCATCATATGCTTTGTAGGAAGACATCACTTAGCTACCGTACACTACGTCTTAACTATGATCAACATACGTAGCACGAATACTAAGTACTCTGCTTCCTAAAATGACGGAGGGTTGCGGATGGTTTTTATTTGAACTTGATCTCGTTGTAGAATCAAAATAGTTTAGAAAAGAAGTGGCTTAAACTCCGCATCTTTTGAAATTTGCATTTTTCATAAAAAGGTCGAGTGGGTTTCAAATCTGATTCTACAACATCTTTAGGTTTCTTTTTCTTTACATTAATCTTATTAATTCAGTCCCATCATTTAAGTTCCTAAGCCATTACAGAAAAGAAACGAAAATAGAACGTACACTTATGCCATCCGCATTCGCCACAGTATCTCGTTATGCACCGTTAGGTTACTTAACTAACGGCATAGCGGGGCGGGACTAGCGCGGATGTAAAACATAAGCAACGTTTATTATATATCATATATATAATAATAAAAATCCATTCGTCTCAGATATTAAGCAATCATCACAGAATATCAACAGTAGAAGCACATATGAAAATAAAGGATATCTAGGAGGTCCGTATTTTGTATTCAGCCAACAATAAAAAATACGGATTCCACGGTCGCGATGAATAACCAAGCCCACGCCCCTAAACCCGTGCGAGAGCATCAAGTGACCCTACCAATTCTAGAGTTTAGGAGATCCGGTCTAGACTCCTCAAGATGGCCTCCCACTGAACCCTAGAACCGGGTCACTTGTGCTCCCCTCCTTGGGTCTATCCTAATGCGGAAAAGTAAATAATATACAATAATGGTGAGATCATCCTCAACCTGAAAGTGCCCCAAATAAAATAAATTATATACAATTAATTTTTACATGAATGAAAATAAAGACTCTCATCTCACATAAAACCCCCGGCTGTTCAATCACGACAATCCTGCACATCATATCTCAGCAACACATAATATCACATATCATCAACGTAAGTAAGTATGCGTACCCCGATTGTCGTTGATGTATAGCAACGAAACCGGCGATACACCACATACTACACTTACGATCGCAGAAAAGAAAAAAGAAAAACTACAACAATTGGAATCGTAACTTCCCTTAGACAACACAAACCCGGGATATCACATATCCAAGATTTTATGCCTAACAATGTAAAACTCGCATTTAGGTCTCACCCATGAGAACACTTTTTCAAAATAAGTCGGATAATTCAACAAGATTTTTGATTACACCCGAGACTGAAATGTTAGATTTACACGCAACAAACAAATTTATAGATTCCAATTATTGTATCACATTCTCATATACTAGGCGTAGTTAAAACGTTCGATCGAACGATCAATCACCCAAAGAATTCTCAGAAAGCTTAATACTTAAGCAGTTTTAAAATATACCAGAGACTGCTATTAGCACATACGGGCCAGCACATGAAGGCACAGTCCAAGCCTCACCAACGGCGCCGCGGAACCGCAGCAAAAAGACCCTTTCGGTCGCGGTTCTGCGATCGTTAAGTCGAGTTAGGACTTCGTTCTTCTTGTAGGCCCATAAAATACCCTGCACGATTTTCTGAGTATTTTTAATGTGAAAAAATCCAACTTTTTAAAAAATTTCCAGTGAGCATCATTCGGGTGTCGAGTTTCGTTCGTTCGAGGTTTTTAACATCGTCTAGGTTACTCTAAAGCTCTAGCTTGGCTCTGATACCACTGTTAGGTTTCCTTACCACCTAATCTAGGGTTTGGAAGCACCACACATGCCACTTTAAAATTTTAGGGAGGTGCTAAGCAAACTTACCATGAATCTTAACTAGAATTTTAGGGTAACATCAAAAGTATCACATACTACAAACTATTTATCACTAAGTGAAGAAATTACAACCTTTGTAGACTTCCCTTGGTGACTCCTTGGACCTTTGAGAGTTTGAAACAGATCGCTAGAGGCCTTCCTAGTCCACGATGATCCACCCGAAGTCCCTTTGCACAAAACTCCTTGCTTCACTTGATCTTTGAAAGAAGTGGAGCAAACACCCTACACAAATGGGCTAGAGACGTGTAGAATGATGAAGTGGTTTGTTTTCTCTATTCAAGACCCTTTTCTTTTTCACTAACTCACTCTATGGAAATCTCAAGAGAGTAAGAGAATTGAGGAAGAAGAAGGCAACTCAAGAGCTCAATGTTGTTATCAATAAAGAAAATGAGAATGAATAATATATATTAAATCATTCTCACAAGTAACCATGGGTCAATAAATATCTAGATATTTATTATTGAGTTAAAAACCCAAAAGAAAATTAATCCATGGTTAATTGTTAGGTGAAGTGTGGCCAAGTGTAGAGAATGAACCATGAATGAATTATCTTTTCTTTAACTCAAAATAAATATATACATATATATAGTCCCATGTGAGTCTTGCATTGCCATCACTTGTGTATCAACAACCATGATACAATGTATGCTTGTATGTGTCCATACATATCAACATGTGCATACATGCATGCATACATCAATATAGAAAAGGGTTTAATAAAGAAGTGAGCTAAAAGTCTATGTTAAATCAACACTTGATTTAACAAATCGGTCATATCGCATACGACCTGACCAATAGAAAAACGTCCGATTAATATACGGTATCACATACACACATTTAATCGGGTCCCCACGCATATCGCATATGCACACCACATCGTTTCACCTGAGCTAGGAAACTCCTGTATAAGACTCTAAGACTCGTCAATACGCCGGTAGTAAGTGATGATCATATCAAACACCCACAAGCCGCAAGCGGTCAGCTAAACGTAACGGCCACCCGGGTGTTGAGCGATCAGAAGAAAACAAGCGAAGCTGTCAAAACTCCCGTCGAGCCAACTGGAAACACTTACCGTACAGTCCGGTCTCTTCGTCAGATATGTTACATATCGAGTCTAGGGGTGGTATCGTCGACCCCAATAACTTAATAAGTTATGCCGGTGTATGGCTCATAACAGATCGAGAAACTACTGATAACACTTATTAGTAAATCTCAGCAGCCCTGGCCAGGGACTTCCTGTTATAGCCAATCGAGTATTGCACAACATCAACCCTCAATACCGGGAGAGACGAAACCCCTCCTATCGCTCACTGCCTCCATGTGCCTCGGGACTGTACCCAAAATCTACCTGTTTGCATGACTCAGTAGAGCCGTGGTAGGGTGGAGATCAAAGTAAAGTGGGAGGACACACAAGACTCTATGACGATCTTGGGTCTACAAACTAACCTGTACCAGTGTCACATGAGAACTGCTATCCGACGATTGATATAATACCACATAGGAGTTCTCGGCGAGTCCGTTCAGTGTACCCAGTCTCCACTGAGCACCCGTATACAATCTTTGGTGTCACCACACCATATGGATATGGGATCATCCATCGCCCATCATATGGGACAAGAATGGTATACGCTAGTCTACTCTGGAATATCGATGCACCGTCTCGATACACCCACGACTAGGAACAGTTCAAGGATATGCTTATAAACTACATGTGTCCCACTAGTATGATCTGCATCATAGTCCCAGTAGTCAAGCAAATATCCTGAGGGCTTTATCAATATGTACCAAATGAGTAAGATGCATGATCAAATGAACATGTCAAGATAAAGTAAACCAGTTAGCATACTATCATGTCGAGCAAGAAAGTCATCTGTATATATATATATATGTCCAAGCATCCACTATACATATAATGGTCTCTAGGGCATACATATATCCAACAGAAATCCCTGGCCAAGGTTGCTGAGATTTACTGGTAAGTGTTATCAGTAGTTTCACGAACCGTTATGGGCCTTGCATCGGCATGACTTATCAAGCTATTGGGGTCTGACGTTTACCACCCCCAGGTGAGATATGCGATATATCAGACGAAGAGACCGAACTGTACGGTAGTGTTACTTATTGGATTCGCGGGAGTATGAGCAGGCTTGCTTGTTGATCTTCTGATCGCTCAATACCCGGGTGACCATTATGTTTGGCAGACCGCTGACGGCTTGTGGGTGACTGATATGATCATCACCTACTGTCGACCTATTGACGAGTCTTTAGAGTCCTACACAGAGGTTTTCTGGCTCAAGCGAAACGAAGTAGGAGCACATATGTGATATGTGCGGGACCGAGATTAATACGAGTATATGATACCGTATTCTATTCTCGCGATTTGTGTTATCGGTCGGTTATATGTGATATAGCCGGGTTATCGGATCAAGTGTTGATTCGAGATACATATGATATTAGTTGATTATATGTGATATAGCCGGATTATTAAATCAAGTGTTGATTTAATAATTTAATGTATAATTATATATTTGATATATTAATTTACATTAACTAATATTAGCTCACTTAAGCATTTCTTTTTCTCACTTGTGTGCACTTAATATATATGTGATATATATTATTGTGTCATGCTAGTTGCAACATATTACATGGGTGTATGAGACTCACACCATGCTTATGATAATGAGAGATTTTATTTATTTAAAGTAAATCATAATTGGTTGCAAATTAGTCACATGGTTGAAGCTTGTGGAACCATTGACTTAGTCCGCTAACTTTTTCTTACATTAGATATTTATTAACCCAACCATTACCTTAAGCCATGGTTAAGTCTCTACATGAGTTAATATGAGATATTATCTCACCCATGGTTGCTATTCTCACACATGAGATTTATTCTACACTTGCTTCATTCCATGGTTGCTTTTCTTCATCTCCTTCCTCAAGCTCTCTAGCTTTTTGGGAGGTGAAGAAAATGAGTGAGAAAAATATTTCTAAAATGAGCAAAATTCCTACTTCATCATCCTACACTAAACTGGTCATTTAGTTTAGGTTGTTTGCTTCACTAATTCTATATTAGTGAAGAGGGAGCTTGAGTTAGTGTCTCCTCGACGTAGATCATCCTCGGCCTCGAAGACTTCAAGTAAGCTTGTTCATTTCACCTTGTGGAGCCTTACTAGAGTCCGGGAGATCACTAATCGGAGCGAAGGGACTACTACACGGAGCTTATGAAGTGAAGGACCGGTCTACAAAGGTTGTATTCCTTGTTCACTTAGATGTAAAGATATTTACATTCTAGTTTCGTCTAATTCTTTAGTTAAGATTCTAGGTTAGGGTTCTTTAGCGCGCCAATTTTTTGAAAATAGCATGGTCGATGCCTCTCGAAACCCAGTGGCGGTGCTGCGAAACCCTTCACATATCCCTGCCATTTCTATTTTACCCTTTGCATTTCTTTAGAACACTTCGTATCACTACGATGATCCATATTGCTTGGAACGGTCATCGTATAGTTACATACGAACTCGAAGAAGTTATTTCAGTCGAAGATGACCACATGTTCTGGAGAAATTGTTCCTTTTACCTTGTCTCTGGTTGCGATATCTCCTTATATTAGGAGAATACACCCATTACGCTTATTGGCTAGTCTTCTTCCAAATCTTAGACTGGTGCCGAAAGGTGAGGAAGGAAGAAAATCAATTAGCCTATGGACGGTATACAGAAGGTAAGATGTAGAGACATATAAAGAGATTGAAGTGAGGGCAAAGAAAATTGCGACTACTGTCATGAATCTGGATAATGGAAAAGGCATTACTAGGAATACCTAACCACCTCATATGAAACATTTTCATGTTTCAGTATTTCTGTGTACTTGTAAAAGAGAACTGTTTTTTCAATCAATTCTGACTTCAGGGTATATATTTACAGATTTAGATCTCACATATGTATGGTGTTAACAGATTATGAGTAGGGGTGGAATATTGGGAAATGGGTGATTTGATCCTCAATATCGGAATTCGTTGCAATTGGTGATATTGGATTAAATCGCCTTGTTTTTGCCTGACGACAAGTATTTGGTTTCGAATAACCGTTGTTATGCACCAAATTTTAAAATGAAATATCTTTACTTTTATTTTATAAAGTGAGATATACATTTTGAAAATTGTGTTGTAAACATTTACCTTTATCAGTTGAGGATAGGGGTAAGGTGCATTGAATAACGGTGTAAAATATTCTCGACCAAAATACAGTTTTCAACTTACAATACACAGAATTTGAGTTAGTATACTCTTGGGACTTATACAAAAAAATGTATGTTGTCCAGTGTCCTTCGGGACAAGGAGTTGGTACTTTTACTTCATTCAGAATTACCTATGAGTTCTCTGGTTTTAGACAAGCATTCGTTGTAATGCAAGGTCAAAGATTTTGAGAAGTTTATAGGTATAAGAATAAAGTAGAGAACCATACGTTGGAAGTATCAGGATTTTTCGAGGTGATCGAAAATATAGATATTTATGCTAGGTATTCCATCATAGTAATATTGAGAACTTGATTCTCTCGCAGGTTGCTCATCCGTGGATGCGCTCCTTGATAAGTAATGTTGTATTGGCCTTTTTCCATTAGATAATATGCACTGGAAACAGCTACATGACATTTGAATCTGATTCCATCTAAATTAGTGCATTGATTCTATATGGATATAGAATGGTTACATATCTTGAGATTGTTAAGATATGGAGTTATCCGGTTTCTGTTTAAAAGCAGAATCCGGAAAAACTCGAGGCACGCTTCGGTAATGAAGGTTTGTGGATTATCCTAAGCATTTGCTAGGATTTTATTTCTACCATTTTCAAGATCAATAGTTACATTGTTCTTAATTCGCCATCTTTTTATAAAAAGGAATCTTTTTGCAAAAGAAACTAGTGAGAGTATGGTAGAATTGGAAATGATTCCAGAAACACAAACGGTTACTGAAAATTTAGTAGAACCTAAGGATTCAATTGGACTTAACAAACCATTAGCCACTGCATAGATTTTAGTAGGTGACCTCAGACACCCGAAAGAAACTTCGGTTTTCTCGTAGACGATGACAGGGAGGTCAGCATCATGGTGATGATGGTCCTACTAGTTAAGAATTGGTAACTTCTAGGTGACTAGATACATCATATCCAAGATAGACTCCACGCACTTTAGCAAGTCATGGATTTTAGACTTTACTGGGTGCTCCTGAAGGGGTAAAACCCATTAGGAGCAAGTAGATCTTTCGAGATCTGTGCAGGTGGAAAGGTGCTAACCTAATAAGGCTAGACTTGTTGTAAAGGGTTTTCATTAAATACCCGTTGGGAATTGTGATGAGACTTTTACTTCAGTGTCTATGTCGAAGCCCATACGAATATGACTTGGCAGTGCTATTTCCCCTACTTGTTATCAGTTGGTCATAAGAAGTGGTAACTTCCAGGTGACCGAATATTTCATACCCAAGATGGACTCCACGCACTTCAGCAAGTCATGGATTTTAGACTTTGCTGGGTGCTCCTAAAGGGGTGAAGCCCATTAGGAGCAAGTAAATCATTCGGGATCTGTGCAGGTGGAAAGGTACTAACCTAATAAGGATAGACTTGTTGTAAAGAGTTTTCATCAAATACCCTTTGTGAATTGTGATGTGACTTTTTACTTCAGTGTCTACGCTGAAATCCATATGGATATGATTTGGTGTTGATGCAGTTCATGGCTATGATATCTGGTAGGTGGGTGACTATAACGTCTTTCCAAATTGGAATTTGGTAGTGCACGTGTATATGAATCTGCCATAGGGTTATCATAGTCAGTAGGAGCAGCGGAAGGTGTGCAAGTTACTTATGTCTATTCGTAGACTGAAGCATGGATTTCGGAGACAGATCATCTGTTTTGATGTGATAGTCAAGGTGATTGACTTCATCAAAACAATAGATGAACCTAGTAAGAAGTATGTATGGAGTACTATCCTGGATTTGGATGACATACTCCAGATAGGAAGTGATGTTCCTATACTACAATCGTCAAACTTTGGTTTTCACACAGTGTTTTCTCCATGTTGGATATGGATAGTATATATGAATTCTGGTAACTAGATCTTGATTTGGGAAGTTTCCCAAATCGGATACTTAGACAACATTCTAAAAGTACTTTAGAATGGATGACTCCTGACGTGGTAGTGTACCCGCAGGTAATGGAGTCACCCTCTCTAAAGAGATGTCTTCTAGATTGATGAAGAGAAAGACTGGCATGAATGACATATCATTTATTTAGGCAATTGAGTCAATCATGCAATGTCTTGTACAAAACCAGATGGATAATTTATCAGAGATTCTGGTTTTAGATCTAGATTTGGGAAGTTTACCAATCGGGTACATAGACAGCATTCTAAAACTATTTTAGAATGGACGACTCCTGGCGTAGTGGTGTACCCGCAAGTGATGGAGCCATCCTCTCTAAAAGGGATGTCTTCTAGACTGATGAGGAGAGTGGCTGGTATGAATGACATATCATTTGCTTAGGCAATTAAGTCAATCATGCAAAGTCTTGTACAACACCAGATATTGCTTTTTCACTAGTTGCAATAAACATATATTAATCCAATTCTCAAGAAACAAAGGGAAGCTATGATGAACATAAGAGGATGTTCTTAGTATAAGGTAACGGCAGCCTCCTCTCGAAGGCGGTTATCGGTTAAGGCTTCCAAGGTGACCTGGATGACAGAGATACTGTCAGAGTTTTGAGTTTAGCCACTTCTGAGGATCAGTATATTGGATAGTGTTCCAATAGGGATACTGAGGTAATCATGGTGCAGGATACTGGTTATAACTCAACAGATGATACATCCCAAGAAGTTTACTGGATGGAGTTGTTCATTGATGAACTTGGTCCCATCAAGTATCCAGACAAATTCTTGAGGTGGGGTATCGCTCAGTTTGGGAGATTGTTAATCTCCGCAAAGTTGAGATATAGAGAGATGAAATTGGAACATTGTAGCGGATCCACTTACTAAGGCTATTTCTCGAACAAATTAAATTTCACAAATATAGTTTGCGAAACTGATTAGTAGAGAAGTTGGGTATTCGGTAGCATACGAGCTGTGGATACGCGATACCGCAATAATTGGCCTTAAGTGCAAGTGGGAGATTGTTGGATATAATGCCCTCAAGGCAATTATTGTGATCGCAAGTAGGCAATTACGATAATTGAGAGAGGACCTATACAGGTATAACGGTCTTACTAGAGATGATAGTATACTATATGGTTTGTCTTCATCATTGATGAAGCCCGTAGGATCGTTGCTTAACAACCAGTATTATGACGGCGATCATATATGTGAGAACTGGGTTGTCCATAAGCACATCCTTAAATGTCCCTAGTCGTGGGAGTATCGAGACCGGACATCGATATTCCAGAATAGAGTGGTGTATATGTTTCTAGACCCTGACGAGGTGCGGAGGCCGGTTTCACAAGCTATTGGTGTTGTGTCACCTAAGATAGTATACAGGTGCTCACTAGAAGTGAGTACACTGGACGGACTCACTAAGAACTTCTAGATGGTATTATATCTATCGTCAGATGGAAGTTCTCAGGTGGCATGAGTACAGGTTAGTCCTTTGACCTGAAATCGTCATTTTTCTCGTGTAAGTTCCCGCTGTACTTTGATTACTACCCTACCACGGCTCAAAAAAGTCGTGCAAACAGATTTTAGTTGGGTACAGTCCCGAGCCACATGGAGGCAGTGGTCGGCTGTCAGGGATTCGTCTCTCCTGGTATTAGGAGTCGATGTAGCGCTGTGCTCAGTTGGCTATAATCAGAAATCCGTGGCCACGGTGGATAAGATTTACTGATATTTGATCAGTAGTATCTCTGTTGGTGATGAGCTTGACTCAGACACGACTTATTAGATTAGTATGGGTCTGACGTTATCCACCCCTAGACCCGATATGCAATACTCTTTGATGAAAAGACCGGACTGTACGGAGATTGTCACATTTAAGCTCAGTAGGGTAATGATGCACTTGATTGTCGACCCCCCTTTCGACAAGTACCTGGGTAGCCGTTACGTACAGTTAGTGCCGCTGACGTACTTGTGGTTAAACCCACTGCCAGCGTATTGTCGAGTATTTAGAGTTCCACACAGAGAGTTTTCCCAGTTTAGGCGATAGATGTAGGAGCCGTATGTTGATACGTGTCGGGGTCCGATTCAATACGTGTACGGAATATACGGACTTTAATCGGACGGTTGATAATACTAACCGGCTTAGGATTAAACCGGATTATTAAATCAGGATTTGATTTAAAAATTTATATATGTATTTTGATACATATATTTTAGTATTATTGTTCACTATTCATTTTCTCTCTTTGGTGCTATCCGTATTTTTATACGGATACGCGTATATGTTGTCACGCCCCACTTCCCAAAATACGGAATACGAGGGATGACAAGGCCAACCATGCTCCTACGGACGAGAAAATATTCTGCCGTAGTCACACTTCGACTTCTAGTTTTATGTGGTAATCAGTAATCAATGTACAGGTAATGAGAAATGCAGTCACTAAATCAAAACAGATATAAAACTGACCAGATAGAGTCAAAGGAAAGATAGCGCTGACGTCGCTGATCTAGATATCCGCAATATCCTCAAGGTACGACAGGTGCTGATCCGAGCAAGTCCACTTCTCACTCTGAGCATGCATACTCAGGTCGTCAGAGCGACACTATAGCAATAAATAGAAATACATATGTAACTTGTGCGATAATGATGAATATGAAACGGTAAGCATGGAGTGATGATATGAGCATGAAGTAATCGGTACAGGTAAACAGTAAAGCAGGTATATCGAATCAGTAATCAATGCATGTCCATGTCGCTAAACCTATCAGTCTCTAAGTCTCACTGTCTAGGTCGCTAAACCTATCGTCGGTCTAAGTGTGAGAGTCAACCACGCAGAAGTATCCCCAACCCAAGGGTAGGGCCCTAAGGGCAAAGGAACACGGGCCCGAATCACGCATGATAATAATCAGTAACACCATCCATACAACTCCTAAAATCACGGTATATACCGGCAATGAGACTCCCGAGATTCCGTTGAACTCACACTCAAAGTACCCCACACCCCATGGTCTACATCAAACCCCGACCATAAACCCAAACACTAGTCGGTCCATCACAAGTCTACGCGAGAACTGGAGACCGGATCTCCATCAAGCATGTCTCGACTGGTATCCAAGATAAATGGAAAGTGTTTGACGCCTT
Organism: Agapanthus africanus; assembly: GCA_030015575.1. Classification (NCBI taxonomy): domain Eukaryota; kingdom Viridiplantae; phylum Streptophyta; class Magnoliopsida; order Asparagales; family Amaryllidaceae; genus Agapanthus; species Agapanthus africanus. Next base: position 355,228,437 of record CM057349.1, on the reverse strand, counting down.
ACCTATGACACTAATATAAGCGCTCCATAACCATCCCATTCCAGGTATAGTTGCACTTATATATGTCACATAGACATCGATAATGCAATAAATTAACTGGGTCCGCTGATTGTGTACAAGTACGTGTCACTTCACTTATTCATTCACGCTTTAACACTAACGTACTTGCCACAATCAAATCACTAATATCTATCACTAGGTAATGTACACGATTACTAGGTTACCAATGTATATGACCTATACATGATATGATGAGAATGCAATAATTACGATATGAATAAAAATGTCAACAGCCGGTGTCCTACCACTTGCATAATTTACTATAAATCATATGTGCAGAATTAAGCAAAATAATATAAAAGGGGTAAGCAGTATATCTAATTATCTATCCATCAAAATTTTTTTCGTATCAATCGTGCTTCAGATTTGCTAGTTATGGTCATTTCATTTTAAGTGTTCGCTGCTGGAAATCCAATTTCTGAACTGGAAGTCCGTTTCGTAATACGTTTTACTTCCAGTTGGGAGAATAATTAGGCGACGCTACAGTTAAATAATATGTAGATTCTTCTGTTATGTTTCCAACGCTTCAAACAGCTTATCAATATCAGTTATGTATTAAAAGTTATGTCATGTCTAGTGTAGCTATGCAAGAGGAGTCACTGCAGAAACTGCAGGACACCTAAGTACGTTAAAATGCAAATTAAATATCAAATGATGGTGAAACAGCGCGGGAACAGATTCAGGTGTTAGCCAACTAAATTATCTACGCGACCATATGGAACTCCACTTATTTTCAGTTTAAAAAAATGGTATACAGGTGTCCAAAGTCAGGTATCCAAAACTAAACGCTGCCCCGGACTGCAGTTCAGGGCCGCGAATGGCCTCAGTATTCAATATCATAAAAAACAATATTCAGTAAGAATTATCAGAGGTTTACAGATTATCCAGTCTGCTTCGTAACGGTCCCAAGCATGTCACGACACGAGTTATATCTAATTTACTATTAATTTTACAACGTGATATGTACGGCGATTTCCAGATTTAACGTCGCCTTTTAGGGCAACATTACAGGTAAAACCTAGCTATTTTTAACTCAAATCCCTACACGACGTTCATTATCAGTAAAGGGATTTCTTTGGTCACAAATTCTGCCATTTTAAATAAGGTCTTCGTTTAGGGTCCTTTGTCGAACACCTAGGCTATCTATCAAGGTAACAATCAAAATGCCAATTTTAATCACTGATCAAACAAGATTAAAATCCTATAAATTTTATATGACCTTGCTACGGAATATTAGACACGAATTTGGGTTCGGTTCAGTACAATCAAATATGATACGTTATATATATTAAATTTCGTCAATAAAATTACGGCCTTGATATATAATTATGGTTATACATAATTAATTAGCATAATAAGCAAGTTCCAAAACTTGCCTGGCGACGGCGCAACGACGGCGATCGCTCGGACACGAAAATGGCGGAGGCATGACCACAAGCACGGCACGGCACAGGCAGCGGCGACGGCAGCGAGCTCGAATGGCGGCTGGAGGCAGTGGGCTCTGGCTCTGGCAAGGTCGGCTGAGGTAGGCGGCTAGGTGCTCATCACGGCGAGGTCGGCAAGGCGCGGATGCGACGGGGGTCGAAGCTCAGGTGAGGGTACAGGGAACGAGGGTGTTGGGTTCGGTGTTGGGTGCTTGGAGCTCGCAGCTCGGAGGTGGGGAGCAGAGGAGGAAAGGAGACGGGGATCGAGCTCGTCGGCGGGGGTCACGCTAGTGGTGGCCACGATGATGGACCGAGCTCAGGAGAAGTTCGGCGGTGCAGTGGAGGTCGGAGAAGAGCTGGAGAGGAGAAGAGGGTGGTGATGTTCGCTGGAGCTTTCAAGGGCAATGGAGTATGTTGGTGGCAGCGGGGTGATTACTGGGGTGTTGTGGGTTGCTGGTCGGGGTTCGTCGTCGATGGTGTTGATAGCTCGGGCGTCAGTGGTGAGGCAGGGGTAGTGACGACGATGGTTCTCGGTGGTGATGGAGGCGCAGTAGTGAGCTGTTGGCAACCGGGAGGGAAGTCGACGGTGGTGCGAGAGACTCCGACGAGGTTGCTGATGGTGGTCATCGGCGTGGGGCGACGGCGATGGTGGTGCGGGTTCTTAGGGTCGGTTTGAGTTGCAGTGGGTCTCGTCGTCGCGGAGGAAGGGAAGAGGAGGAAGGAGAGAAAGAGAAGAGATGAGGTCGAGCTCGGTGATGGGATGAGGTGCTGGGGAAGATGATGATGGCGAGGTGGCAGTGGGTGATGTAGGGTTGAGTTGTGAGGAGAGAGGGAGCGAGGCAGGCGAGAGGATCGCAGGTTGTTGAGGGGAGCGAGTCTCGCGGGAGTGGGGAAGTGGGCGCAGCCGTTGAAGCGTGGGCGCGGGTCTCGTGGAGCGCGAGGGGTAGGGGACGTTGAGGAGATGGAGGAGTTTGGCGAGAGAAGCGCGCGGGGTAGTTGATGAGAGAGGAGCGGGGACGTGATCACTGGGGCAGAGCGGGTCGCGGGGATGTAGGGTGAAGGAACGGGTCGTGGGCGCGAGGAGGGGCGAAGCGGGGGAAAACGAGTAGGAAAAGGAAGTGAAGAGAGGATGAAGAAGGGTGTGGGGAAGCGGGTCGGGTTGGTAGGGTTTGGGTCGATAGGGTAGAGTGAAGGGTTAGGGAACGGGCTGGGCCTGTGAGCTTTGGGGTGTAAGAGAAGAGAAAGAAGAAAGGAAAGAAATGAGAGAGAAGGGATTGGGTTGGGGTTTGGGTAGTGTTAGGAAAAATTGAAATATTTAAATTGGGAAAAATATAGGAAATATTTAAATTGGAAAAAATTTGGGGAAACATATATTTATGAATACGGAAAAATATTCACAGGGGACCTGGATATTACATCATACCCCACTTATATAAAATTTCATTCTCGAAATTTAAAATAAACGGTAAGATATAAAATGCCAAGCAAAATTAGATACTACCATATAACGATTTACGCAAAAGCAACTAAGCGAAAATCAAATGTTTATATATATAAGAAATTGAGCAGCTAGAAGGAACAATCACACATAAGGACATAACTATTAATAGTGATAAATTATATATATACAAAATAAAATAACAATAATAAACAATAAGGAACGATTGGCTCATAGGCCTTAAGAACCAAAACTATCTTAATAAAGCTATAAATCAAGCAATTATATAATTAGTTGGGGGTACTCATACGGTAAAGTATAGGAGAAAATAAAATGAAAACATAGATGACTAGTAAGCAAGCCAGATATCAACAACTAACGTAAAGGCCAAGACTAAACTATTTGTTTTGTAAAAGTGTGAAGATAATGCAATACAAAAGAAACTAAGATAATACCGAAATAACGATGATATACGCACAAGTAATTAAAATGTATTAGCATACTAGTAAACCATAATTTATATTTTAGTAAATAGAAAATTTAAATTGGTTGGAGCACAAAAATACGTAGGTAAACGTAAATACGAAAATAGAAGATGGTTAGCATTCATATGAACAAAGAAAAGGGAATACTATATAGAAAATCAATATGGAATTCATTTTAAAGAAAAGTCAAACTGCTAATAATATAAATTTTGAAAGTCAATCAATGACGAAATGATTATGAATGACACCGGTATGACAAACAAAAAAATATCAAAATAAATATGGAGTAGCAATTAGCTCAAAATGACATCCTGTACTTAAAGCAGATAAAAGATCAGGACAAAAAGGCACAAAGAATGGAACAATAGTATGAAAAGCATTAGTAGGAAAACAAACTAGAAAATAAATATGCAGTGTAAGGTAGAACTATGAAAGATTTGAAAATAGTGGAGTACATAGAAAAGATGAAGAAAACAAACGTATTTTTTTGGCATATAAACCAAGGAGTTCAACAGATATAAGAGTTAAACGAAAAGGAACAACTGAAAAAGGATATCTTTGTTGGAAGCAGGAATGGTGATAACTTCGCGTCGATGTCTAAATCTCTACGATCTCGTCAAGCGAGTTAAATTCTGCGCTGGGTCCGTACTATCCTCGAAGCTCGAACTACGAAACAACCAAGTTACTCTAGCCGACGTGGAGAGCGTTGACGAATCTCCGTCTTGTAGCTCTTTCCTTCGAGGGCAACCATCGATAAGATGCTCGTCGGATCCACAAATCTGGCACTGCCTTTTAGCCTTGCGACAGTCTCTCTGAAGGTGTCCTGGTCTCTTGCAATAACCACAACGTTGGGTTCTCCGCTGCTTCTGTTGCTGAGGAACAAAGGAGCGCTTCATCCGCACATCACCTCTTCGTCTATCAGGGGTCTCCCTACAATTTGGGGCTCCTGCTGGTGCTTGAGCCATGCCTTCTTAGTCCTCCAGCTAAGAGATCGTTCGTTCGCTCCTGGGCTTCCATCAAACCTTGCAGTACACCCAAAATCTCGACGGTCTGACTCTGAGTAGTGGAGGAGGACGGGGAGTTGTTGGAAGTCAAGTTTCAGCTTCCGCGGCACGACTCTGATAGGAACTTAAAGGTATGCAACGCGATACGATAACCTTTGAAGAAACGAAGACATGAGAATGCAACGAGTCCAATAAGAAACGTAAGCAAGTGTAGGATCAATAGGAAAGTGCAAGGATGAAAATGTAAAATAAATCTGAAAACTCAGGAACGGTATAAAAATATAAACGGAGATAGAGATTTGCCGATCAAAACAAGATTATGCAGTAAAGTAATATTCAATCGATGATGGAAACAAAGGTAGAACCACAAGTCACACAAACAGAGTACAGTATTGTAACTATGCTGCAGTTCATAATTACAACCACATAACTCTACCAAGTTACCCAAAACTCTACCGGATAAAATCAAAATATGTAGCAGGACGATCTATATGAATCAAGGTCAAGAATAACAAGTTTACAATCTAGACCGAAATGGTGGCTTAGATTGTCAAGCCCTGCTCAGAAACTGTAATCCCATTCTATACCTGGCTCTGATACCAACAAAACCATGTCACGTCCTGCTTTCCAAAATACGGAATACGAGGGGTGACAAGGCCAGCCATGCTCCTACGGACGAGGAAATATCCTGTCGTAGTCACACTTCGGCTTCTAGCTTTGCGTGGTAATCTGTAATCAATGCACAGGTAATGAGAAATGCAGTCACTAAATCAAAACAGATATAAAACTAACCAGATAGAGTCAAAGAAAAGATAGCGCTGACGTCGCTGATCTAGATGTCCGCAATATCCTCAATGTACGACAGGTGCTGATCCGAGCTAAGTCCACTTCTCACTCTAAGTATGCAAACTCAAGTCGTCAGAGCGACACAATAGCAATAAATAGAAATACATATGTAACATGTGCAATAATGATGAATATGAAATAGTAAGCATGGAGTGATGATATAAGCATGAAGTAACCGGTACAAGTAAACAGTAAAGCAGGTATATCGAATCAGTAATCAATGCATGTCCATGTCACTAAACCTATCAGTCTCTAAGTCTCACTGTCCAGGTCGCTAAACCTATCGTCAATCCAAGTGTGAGAGTCAACCACGCAGGAGTATCCCCAACCCAAGGGTAGGACCCCAGGGGCAAGGGAATACGGGCCCGAATCACGCACGATAATAATCAGTAACACCATCCATACAACTCCCAAAATCACGGTATATGCCGGCAATAGGACTCCCGAGATTCCGTTGAACTCACACTCAAACTATCCCACACCCCGTGGTCTACATCAAACCCCGACCATAAACCGAAACACTAGTCGGTCCATGATAAGTCTACGCGAGAACTAGAGACCGGATCTCCATCAAGCATGTCTCGACTGGTATCCAAGATAAATGGACAGTGTTTGACGCCTTACCTATGACACTAATATAAGCGCTCCATAACCGTCTCATTCCAGTTATAGTTACACTTATATATGTCCCATAGACGTCGGCAATGCAATAAATTAACTGGGTCCGCTGATTGTGTACAAGTACGTGTCACTTCACTTATTCATTCATGATTTAATACTAACGTACTTACCACAATCATATCACTAATATCTATCACTGGGTAATGTACACGATCAATAGGTTACCAATGTATATGACCTCTACATGATATGATGAGAATGCAATAATTACGATATGAATAAAAATGTCAGCAGCCAGTGTCCTACCACTTGTATAATTTACTATAAATCATACGTGCAGAATTAAGCAAAACAATATAAAAGGGGTAAGCAGTATATCTAATTGACTATCCATCAAAATTTGTTTCGTATTAATCGGGCTTCAGGTTTGCTAGTTATGGCCATTTCATTTAAAGTGTTCGCTGCTGGAAATCTAATTTCTAAACTGGAAGTTCGTTTCGTAACACGTTTTACTCCCAGTTTGGAGCATAATTAGGCGACGCTACAGTTAAATAATATGTAGATTATTCTGTTATGTTTCCAACGCTTCAAACAAATTATCAATATCAGTTCTGTATTAAAAGTTATGTCCTGTCTAGTATAGTTATGCAAGAGGAGTCACTGCAGAAACTGCAGGACACTTAGGTACATTAAAATGTAAATTAAATATCAAATGACGGTGAAACAGCGCAGGAAAAGATTCAGGTGTTAGCTAACTAAATTATCTACGCGACCATATAGGGCTCCGCTTATTTTCAGTTTAAAGAAGTGATATACAGGTATCCAAAGTCAGGTATCCAAAACTAAACGCTGCCCCGGACTGCAGTTCAGGGCCGCGAATCACCTCAGTATTCAATATCATAACAAAACATTATTCAGTAAGAATTATCAGAGGTTTACATATTATCCAGTCTTCGTCATAATGAGCACAAGCATGTCACGACACGAGTTATATCTAATTTACTATTAATTTTACAACGTGATATGTACGGCGATTTCCAGATTTAACGTCGCCTTTTAGGGCAACATTACATTAAAACCTAGCTATTTTTAACTCAAATCCCTACACGACATTCATTATCAGTAAAGGGATTTCTTTGGTCACAAATTCTGCCATTTTAAATAGGGTCTTCGTTTAGGGTCCCGTGTCGAACACCTAGGTTATCTATCTAGGTAACAATCGAAATGCCTATTTTAATCACTGATCAAACAAGATTAAAATCCTATAAATTTTATACGGCCTTGCTACGGAATATTAGACACGAATTTAGGTCCGGTTCAGTAAAATCAAATATGATACGTTATATATATTAAATTTTGTCAATAAAATTACGGCCTTGATATATAATTATGGTTATACATAATTAATTAGCATGATAAGCAAATTCCAAAACTTTCCTGGCGATGGCGCAACGACGGCGATCACACGGACAAGAACACGGCAGAGGCACGACCACAAGCACGACACAGCACAGGCAGCGGTGACGGCAGCGAGCTCGGGTGGCGGATGGAGGCAGTGGGCTCTGGCTCTGGCGAGGTTGGCTGAGGTAGGCGGCTGGGTGCTCGTCGCCACGAGGTCGGCAAGGCGTGGAGGCGACGGGGGTCGGAGCTCAGGTGAAGGTACAGGGAACGAGGGTGTTGGGTTCGGTGTTGGGTGCTTGGAGCTCGCAGCTCGGAGGTGGGTAGCAGAGGAGGAAAGGAGACGGGGATCGAGCTCGTCGGCGGGGGTCACGCTGGTGGTGGCCGCGGTGATGGCCCGAGCTCGGGAGAAGTTCGGCGGTGCAGTGGAGGTCGGAGAAGAGCTGGAGAGGAGAAGAGCGTGGTGATGTTCTATGGAGCTTTCAGGGGCGATGGAGTCTGTTGGTGGCAGCAGGGTAATTACTGGGGTATTGTGGGTTGCTGGCAGGGATTCATCGTCGACGGTGTTGATAGCTCGGGCGTCAGTGGTGAGGCAGGGGTGGTGACGACGATGGTTCTCGGTGGTGATGGAGGCACAGTAGTGAGCTGTTGGCAGTCAGGAGGAAGTCGACGGTGGTGCGAGAGACTCCGACGAGGTTGCTGATGGTGGTCATCGGTGTGGGGCGACGGCGATGGTGGTGCGGGTTCTTGGGGTCGGTTTGAGTTGCAGTGGGTCTCGTCGTCGTGGAGGAAGGGAAGAGGAGGAAGGAGAGAAGGAGAAGAGATGAGGTCGAGCTCGGTGATGGGATGAGGTGCTGGGGAAGATGATGATGGCGAGATGGCAGTGGGTGATGTGGGGTTGAGTTGTGAGGAGAGAGGGAGCGAGGCAGGCGAGAGGATCGCAGGTTGTTGAGGGGAGCGAGTCTCGCGGGAGTGGGGAAGTGGGCGCAGCCGTTGAAGCGTGGGCGCGGGTCTCGTGGAGCGCAAGGGGTAGGGGACGTTGAGGAGATGGAGGAGTTTGGCGAGAGAAGCGTGCGGGGTAGTTGATGAGAGAGGAGCGAGGACGTAGTCGCTGGGGTAGAGCGGGTCGCGGGGATGTGGGGTGAAGGAACGGGTCGTGGGCGCGAGGAGGGGCGAAGCGAGGGAAAACGAGCGGGAAAAGGAAGTGAAGAGAGGAAGGAGAAGGGAGTGGGGAAGCGGGTCGGGTTGGTAGGGTTCGGGTCCGTAGGGTAGAGTGAAGGGTTAGGGAAAGAGCTGGGCCTGTGGCCTTTGGGGTGTAAGAGAAGAGAAAAAGAAGAAAGGAAAGAAATGAGAGAGAAGGGATTGGGTTGGGGTTTGGGTAGTGTTAGGAAAAATAGAAATATTTAAATTGGGAAAAATATTGGAAATATTTATAGGAAATTTTTAAATTGGAAAAATTTTGGGGAAACATATATTTATGAATACGGAAAAATATTCATAGAGGACCTGGGTATTACATATGTGCTGATACATATACCAGGTGAAGTATTCCGTATTTATACGGGAATACTTCTAAAAGAAGAACACCTCATATTTGATTTTCCTTTTAGAAAATTAAATGGAAATGAGGTGTAAAGTGAGGAGTTATAAGCCATGATTATTTGCATGTAGAGATGTATGGCTTGGGGATTTTATATTGAAAAACTCATTTGTGTTCGCTATTGAACCATGGTTGTAAAAAGGCAAGCCATTCTCATTTCCTACACTTATATTTTCTTCATTCCTCACATGAGTTTCATGCTTCATGGTTACATCCTCACCTCCCTTCTTCTTGCTCTTGCTCATTTGAGCTTGAGAAAAAGAGAGAACAAGTTTAGTGAAATATTCCTACATCACTGATCATTCATACCTAGCAAGTTTGAATCGTCGGTTAGAACTTCCTCCGGCTTCCTTCTGGTGGATCATTTTCGGCGAGGGTGGTCGAATTTCAAACGCGATCTCCACAGCTACGAGTTTGGAGGGGTCTTCCACAATTGGGTGTACCCGCGACAAAGGTTGTAGTTGCTCAACCCTTGCATTCTTAGCTAGCTAGATTAGTTTATTGGACCGTATCTTGTGTTTTACGGGCGTTCGGCGCTCGCAAAAGTTTTTGTTTTCACTTCCGTCTCGGCCGTGGCTTTTGCAGAGCGGGCACCGTAACCCAACAAAATCATGGCCTTATAGATTAATTTAATTAATCATCATATGTATCCATATATATCCATAGATTTTTAGAGATAACTTGGAATTTAGATAAAAATTAACATAAATCCTATGTACAATTTCAACTAACTTAGATCAAATTCATCTTAGGAAAATTCTACACGTCATAACAATATTTTCATATTAGATCAAGCATTATCAGATATCTGAGCAATGAATTTAATCACATCATAATAGGCACTATTTATTGTTGGTTGGTGACTCAAACGATTATGCTAATAACTATCACTCTTTTATCAAAAAAATCCCTTTGGATCTTCAGTTAAAAAATATCTAGTTTTGTTACCATGGATTAATTAATTCTCTTCATTGAGTACTTGTTTTCTTTCTTTATTTATTTCCCTTTTTCTTTTGCACCAGCCCCAAAGCATTTATCCTTTATTTATTTCCCTTAAAAAATTGCTCCACATATTTGAACACAAACTTTAAATTTGTCTTCAAAATTATTAAAAATTATGGAGTGATGAACTAACAATGGTGCCACAATTATGAGTTTAAAACTTTAACATTTTTAAAATATTCAAGCAACATAAGCTTCCATGAACTCAATTCCGTCCGTCTTCTTCAATCGCATGTCACTTTAGGCAAACCAATTATGGTAACTTATAAAGTTAAACTATAAACAATAAAATAAATCTAAAGTTTGAAATGTGGAACTTTTTTGTAAAATATTACCACGCATTGTACAGGATTCCAGGTTTCTCCACTAAAAATTATCCGTGGAGACAACCCCACGTCCGTACTAGTCCATGGGCCAATTGCTCAAATTGCTATCATGGGGCCATTTTCAAGAACCTCAAGCAAGAAGAAGCCATAGGCTCGAACTGGGACTCAAGAAAAATAATATAAACACCGGCTTGGACTTTGTATGAGTCCGGAGCATTGCCGGTCCAATTGTTAGGAGTAGTTTGGGGTGAAAGTCCGACGGGATTAAACATGAACACGAACCCAACCCGACCCATCCGAATATTTAGGGTTTTTTCATATTAAATATCTGTCCGAACCTATTCGGAGGCTTTAAATGGGTTTGCAAAATTTCAAGGTTTGGATTTGAATAAGGTCCAAACCTGCAAGTTGACCCAGCCTGTACCCGAACCCGAAACAGTCCGTACCGGTTCTAAAACCAATACAATTTCTATGGACCTAACCTCAATTCCCAATTGATCAACAAATTTCCTCTCAATATATATTTACTTCTATATTTTCTTATTATTACTATGTTAGAAAAGTTGTAATTTTTTAAACTTTCAATTGCTTTAAGTGTTTGATATTTGTAGCTAATTATGAATAGTTTGTAATCGGGTGCCTTAAAATTATGTATGTTTATATATGGGTCAACTTGTAAAACCGATAGAAACCTACTCGTCCATTGAAAACCCGAAACCCGTCCGACTCCGAAATTGAATGTTTGGATATATCAGTTTGTAAACCCGTCGGGTTCGGACAGTTTTCAAATTTAAGGTTTAATTTTTGGGTCGAATATATTTTTGATGACGAACCCGTCTAACCAGGCGCGTTTTCACTCCTAACTGTAGTTTAGGCCTTAAATGTGAGAAACCATCCTCATGTCTGAAAACCTTCATTTTGCCCTCCTGAAACCAGGGCCGTTAGCCTTTCCATCCAAAATAAAACAAGCAAAATGTAAAAAAAGAAGGAGCGTTCTCTCTCTCTCTCCGATAAACCCAGCCGGCTCTTGGGAATCCTCCGATGACCCTTCCATCTCCAACGATTTCAACCGCCACTTCTCTGGCAGCTCATGGCTCTAAATCGAATCCAAAACCCAAATATGAAATGATGGGTATTTAACTCTAACTTTAATCCAATTCATGACCCTAAAATAAAATCCTCAACCACAACCCAATTGAAATGCCAATTCAAATCCAAGATAAAAATACTAATCCAATTCCGATGCTAATCCAAACCTTCAAATGAAACTCAAATAAAACCCTAACTCCAAATTACCATTTTTATAAGAAAAATGAACGGTCAATGATCGTCAGAGATAGGACCGGGTCGCCAAAGTTTGCCAGAGTATCTAGGGTCATCGGAATGGGTTGTGTTCATTGGAGTTGGTTGGGTTTTCCTCTTTCGTTTTTCTTTCCAAAAAAGGGGAAAAATAAAAAACTTTCAATGTATTTTCGTCCAAATACAGTCGTATGCATTGCCCATAACCTTTATTCGATGGAAAAATTAATTAAGCGTGGTAAAGTGTGAGGTGCAAAAAGAAGGTATTTGGGGTTATCCATTTCCATTTTCGGGGTTTACCGCATTTAAGCCCGATAATTGTTAAAAGAAAAGGTGTATGAATCCATTTAATATAACCTTATCCATTAGGGTTAGGGCAATCAATCAAGATATTAATCCGATACAGTTAGTTTGTCTGCAGCATGGAGGCTTGCCTATTCCTTCGGTTCAAGCGCATGAAAAGAAAGTAACGTCTTCAAGATTGATTAATTAATTAACTAGTTCCATAATTTTTCCTCCTTAGATCGGAAGCAAACCATCTCGTAATTGATTTTCTTTCCAAATCAACAACTTAATTACCTACAGAGCTCTGTGTATATATAGCTCTAAATTAACCTCAGAGTCTTTTAATTTCGTGCAACATGATTTAAAATAGTGTTGTTTTGCCGACGACTTGATAGAGGTTGGAATCTCCCTCAGATTTTGTCCTCCGTCGATCTTGCTGCAAGCATTTCTGGACAGTTAAGATTGAGAATGAAAATTGGACGTATGGATCTCAATGGGTTTGTGTTGACGCCGAGCTAGTTGCAAGGGAAGTCCCGGAATGGATAACCACTGTAAGACCCTCCGACGATTAAGTAAGTACCGAGATATAAAGACAAGATAGGACGTATTGGAATTGATTTTTTCTTACCTGGACCGTCTGGAAAAGGGGGTTTATATAGCGGTCGTGTGGGAGCGATCCGGTACGAGGTTCCCGCCGTCCGTTACGTCCTTATGACACGTTCGTGTTGATGGCGGGATATGCCCATTAATGGTGAGACACGCTCGACAGAAAAACGTGCCAGCGTGGGATGCGGGACGTGGGACGTGGAACGGCGGGAATCTCGTTCTAGCGGGATACACGGAGCTGTTACGGAGACGCTTAGGCTCCGTGCCTTGGGGTCGAGCGAGGAGGCTGAGAAGTCTTAGCTCGGTAGATAGCTCAGGGTCGAGCGAGGAAGCCGAGAAGTCTCAGCTCGGTAGATAGCTCGGGGTCGAGCGAGGAGGCTGAGGAGTTTCAGCTCGGTAGATAGCTTGGAGTCGAGCGAGGAGGCCAAGAAGTCTCGGCTGCCTCAGACGCATATGGGGGTTACTCCGGGGAGGCTTTTCCGAAAGGTCGGGTACCACATCGTCACGGGGTCCCGAGGAAGACTCGTAATGTGTTACCCTGATTCCCAGTTGTAGTCCAAAGGGGTCCAGAGGGTATGTGTTGACGACACGTCATCTCCCACGTGTCGCAATCTGGGGTGTTCCCGTTCATGAGCCTCATCATCAGCCTCCCACTCTCGTCCTGATCTATTCATGGGTCAGGGTTGAGAGTGGTAAGCCCAGCTTTTCATGAATTAGCCGAAGATTTCCCTGTGAAGGGCTACCCGACGACGGCAGGACGTTTAGCGGTAGCCTTTCTTGGGTCGCTGGGTCCACGTGGCGACTTACGAAACACCTCAGTTCCCGCGCGTATCTTTGGTGATGTTAGCGGATCAGCGAAATGATTGCGCATTTAAAGAGGGGGCACTGTTTCGTTCGCCCGCCGGTTGGATTACGTGCCACGTGTCTGCCGCTGGGTGGCGGAACGTAACGAATCGTCATCGAATCCTGCCGTGAGGAGGCGTGTCCAATGGACGGTCGCCACGTGGAGCCCTGATGTTTGCTAGGCGCGACGCTTCGTTTTGGCGGGAACCGATTTGGGCCGTTGGATGCCTCATCATGGAGTGTATAAATAGAAGTGGCTTTCCAATGGCCGACACTTTGCCCTAGTCGACTCTCCTCGCCTGAAGATTGATCGGCTCCCCTCTGCTTAGGTCGGAACTTTAACCAAAAATTTTCTCGGCAAGTCCTTTCTTGAATCAGATTAGATGTCTTCTTCCGAAATATCTGTTGACGTAGTAGGGATCGAGTCGGGCGATAAGGCTTCAGTTTCTGAAGCCGAATCCAGTGGGTCTTCTTTCTCCTCGGCTTCCGATAGCCGAGAGAGTTCCTCTTCTTCTTCTTCATCTTCTGAGGGGGTGTCGTTGTTGTCTCACGTCGTCGGGGGGCAACAAGAGCCCCCAAGGTGCGCATCAGGAACATCCGTGATGCGCCTCGGTCTTGAACTGTCTGGATGAGCTTTCTGACATCCGGATTCGATTTCATATCCCCTCCGGCTATTCACTTCGTTTGCCCAGGAAGGGTGAACGAGCAGACCAAGTACAGGATAAAGAGATTGCTCTGTACTTGAAAGCATTCCGGGCAGGGATGCGTCTGCCCTTCCCGCCTGAAGTTTGCGGCATGCTTCATTGTTTCCGCCTTGCCCCAGGCCAGCTAGCACCGAATTCGTGGAAAACCCTCCTCGGATTTCTGGTCTGGCTGAAGATTGATCAGATCCCCTTTGATTAAAGTATCCTTCTTTCCTTCCTTTGTTATAAAAACCACCCTGGCACCAGTAAGGAAGAACCGAGCTGCGTGTATCTTTCATTTAAAAAACATAAGGGGAAGGCGGCCGGGTCGAAGGTAGTGGTTGTCTCTACCTCCATCCACGAATGGAAGAAAAAATTTGTCTTTGTCGGGCTACCAGAAGATGAGGATTGGCCGGTGCCCATCCAGTGGCACATGACTGATTGTCCTAGAGTTAGGCAGTCGAACATCGCTAAGGCCTCGCAGTAGGAACCGATCCAGCGGGCCGATATCCTGCTTTCCGAGCAGGCTCTGAGTTGGGCTGGGCTCGGCCCCGCATGCTTTGTGGGTAAGTCAGGGCCTTCGTCGATCTATTTAGACTTTGCTAAAATTTCGTTACTGATCTTTTTCTTTATGTGTTCCTCGCAGAGCCTATGGATCGTCAGAAAATTATGCCTGCCAAGGCCCAGAAGAGGAACAGCGGCGGCTCCAGCACGACCCGGCCGGCTCCAAGTATGGCTCCTCGGCAAGCTCCTCCTGCCAAGGCTTCTGCAGCACCCCCAATCCCAGAGGAATGCCGTGGGGGAGGTCACAAGCATGCGCAGGATGCGGCGCCCCGACCTAGGATGGAGGCGACGCCTGCACCCGAATCCCTCCTAAAAAGGCAGAAGAGGGTGGTTTCTCGGCCGCCTCCGACCAGGATTCGGTTACAGGAAGTTGAGTTCTACATTGAGGTGCCCTCGGGGCTCTCCGTGGCCGATAGCCTACTGGCAGACATGGAGAAGGCGACGAGGGCCAAGATTCCCCGAGGCACGATGAAGGCCCAGGTGGCGACGATAGCTCAGGAGGCTGTTCAGGTCAGTAACCCATTTTTTTAAAAAGAATTTCTCAAGTGTTTAGAAGATCTTCTATAATTTCGCACGTGAGGGGTTATTTCTTTTTGCTCAGTCTTCAACTTTTTTTTAACATGGTTCATGTTTTCCTCAGGTCCTCCAGCACTGCGCCCTCTTTGCTACAATGGGGTCCGAGGAGGTGGCTCTGGCCATGAAAAAGACGGGCGAATCTTCCTCGCAGGAGGAGTAGCTCCTTGCCCGGCTGCAATAGGCGGAGGAGAAGGCGGCCCTCCTCGACTCTAGCTTGGTCACGGAGGGTTTGACAGTCGCCAAGCTGAAGGAGTCCTATCGGCTCCTGACTGAATCCAACCGGGCTATCTAGGCCCAGATTAGGGGGTCAACGGGCTCTGAAGGAGTCCCATCGGCTCCTGACCGAATCCAACCGGGCTATTCAGGCCCAGATTGGGGAGGTCAACGGGCTCTTTGATGCCATAAAGAGGCAGAGGGACTCGTTCAAGCGGGATGCTCGGGCAACCTGCGAGGTGGCGAAGCTTGCGGAGGGGAGAGCGGAAAAGGCCGTGGAAGTGTATAAGACTTCCGACCAGTTCTATCTCGACCTCGCTGATTCCGCGGCCGTTGGGTGGCACAACGCCCTCGACACCGTTAAAAAGGCCATGCCCGAGTTCGACGATTAGGAGCTTCGCGTCAGGTATCCCCTAGCCGAGGAAGCGCCATAGGGTAAAGGTGCCTAAACGGCTGGAGAGCAGGCGGCGGCGGTCGTGGATGCCAAGCCGGAGGTCGCCATTATAGCCCCCGATGGAAGCGCCGAGCCAGGGGAAGGACCGGCCGAGCAGGCGACCTGAGCTATCTCTGCTTTTAGTTATCAACTTTGTACGCGCCTCCGAGCATTTTTGTAAGGCTGGAAAGCCCATAATACCTTGGACATAATTTTGAAATATGAATAAAGTATTTTTAGCTCGTAACTGTTTTTGCCTCCGAAGTCTTTTTTTCTTCCGTAAGCCTTTTTATTTCGCAAGTGTTTTTATCTCGTTAAGTGTTTTTTGGCTCGCCTTCGTAGTGCTTCTATTTTCGCAAGCGTTGGGCGAGCGCGACGTAAGAGCTAATCCAAGCATCGGTAGACCAGCGTTCACCCTTTCCCCGGAGTCGAGGCGACGATCGTGCATCGAATATGAATCGAGCGATAGCCAAGGGTAGGCAGACCGTATTTAGGTTTTGATCGGGATGAATAGGGATCTAATCGGCCTCCTCTTAACGAGTGATTTGGATCCGCGGATTGACTGGGCAGGAAGCTGCCCTCAACGGATGAGCCGAGCAGGAAGCTACTCGACCTCAAGGGTTTTAGATCCGCGGATTGACTGGGTAGGAAGCTGCCCTCGGCGGATGAGCCGAGCAGGAAGCTACTCGGCCGCCTCTTGTCGAGGGCTTTGGATCCGCGGATTGACTGGGCAGGAAGCAGCCCTCGGCGGATGAGCCGAGCAGGAAGCTACTTGGCTGCCTCTTGTCGAGGGCTTTGGATCGGTGGATTGACTGGGCAGGAAGCTGTACTCAGCGGATGAGCTAAGCAGGAACCTACTCGGCCGTCTCTTATCGAGGGCTTTAGATCCACGGATTGACTGGGCGGGAAGCTGCCCTCAGCGGATAAGCCAAGCAAAAAGCTACTCGGCTGCCTTTTGTCGACCTATATAGGTGGGAATGGTGACTGTCACTGATGACACGTGGCGGTACCAAATCGGGAAAGTGTGATATTCCGTGATTTGCGTTGTTGCGCGAGTAGATCTCGGCTGTTGGAAGATATTTGTTGAGGCTATAAATATCTAAGGTATGGTCTCACCTTCGAATTCTCATATCAGCTTCTTCCTAATCGTGTGTTTCTTGAAGATGACCGGCCGCGTATACACCATCGGGGAGATTATTTCTCGGGATGATGTGTATTTTTATAATCCCGATCATTCCGAAGAGACGTACGAGACGGTGATAGGCCGCTTGGAGGGCCACTGTGAGCGCTTACTTCCCCGACGATCTCCTCTCCTTTAAGTGCCAATCAACACTATATGGAGAACTTCCCCGGGTTTGTACAACACCCTATCTCCGCAGTTGATGGACGAGGCGTTTGATAAAATGTATATGGTCCACGAGCTTAGTCTGATCTCGAAGAGCAGGCGGGACCGCTCGGTGGACCTTCTTCTTGAGTGTTTCTAGCAAAAATTGGTCGTTGCATCTTGCTCGGCAGATCGGGACCCCAGCGAGTCCATGGCTTTCTATCTTTGCATTCATGTGTAAACTCTGCATTTGCATATATATTTGAAAACCCATAAAAATCGAAAAAAATTCCAAAACAGAAAAACTTGTCGTCAAGTTAGCTAGTGGGAAAGTTTAGATTCGAAATACCAACGATTTTATTTGATAAGATAGAAACAACTAAATCCTATTTTTAGAAATTGAAAACTCGAAAAATAACCCATTTTGTGTTTAACCGTAGCTAATATACGTTTTTGCATTACACTACACGTGTCGTGAGTTTTGAAAATTAGATGACATGTTTGATATGTCTTAAAACTCTTAAAAAATTGATTAACTTCTTAGGATCAAACATATTTATTCTGAAATAAGTAATATCAAGAATAGTTCATAAAGTGAAGTGGATATGAAGAAATATTATTAAAAGCTTTAATGGAGGCTAAGTCTGAAAGATAACCCATTTGGAACTTAACTGGGGTGATTATACATCTTATCTACACAAACACGTTTTTGATCTTAAAAATGAAATGAATAACTGAATATGTCTCCATTCGTATTGATTTTTTATGATTTTCACGCATAAAATGAGTCCTTTTGTTTTACGGCATAGGTGACTTAGGAAATTAAGTCCGCTGGGGTGTTTTTACACCTAAAACCGTAAAACCATCTGGTTTGGGTGTTTTGGCCCAAAACTCGCTAAGAAATCTAGAAAATCTGATATAAACAAAGTTAAGCAAGTGTTCTGTCCGAGTTAAAATTGCTCATGGTTGTTTGTGTGAGAATAATTTTGGCTTAAAACGAGTTTTATTATAAAAAAATATTTTTAACGGAGATATGAAGGTTTTACACGATGACAAAGACTATTGCACGTTCACGAAGGTGTGTATGAACGAAAACAAGTAAAAAATAGAGTGAAGAATAAGGATTAATTTTCTGTTAAAAATGATAGAAATTCTGGATTTAAAACTTAGCTGGAGAATAAAACTTAAGAAAAGCTTAACTCTTTACAAACTCGCGTGATCCTTTTAAAGTTTTGTTCGGTCCGTATTTGTGGAATGAAGACTCTAATCGAAGTTTTTGAAACGTAACGACACAATTTGCACACACACGTAAAGACGTATGGGATCTTAAATTAAATAAGAAGTGAGGTGTGAAAAATAAAAGTTCGATATTTCTAACTTTAGGATAATAGAATTTCTAGTTTAGATACTGTACCTTAGGATTAGAATTGAATGTTATTCCACGAAACTAGCTTGGCAGGATTTTGTAGATGTAATCCACTGAAAACCATCATGAGAAAAAACTCATCCTATTAGGGTAACCTTGAGATTAAACGGTTTATTGTACGGGCTCAGTGCAATCGCGTTCCCTACGAAAGTAAGGTTAGGATTTTGTTTTGCTCGGGACGAGCAAAAGATAAGTTTGGGAGTATTTTTCATCATAAAAAACTGCATTTAATATCGCTCATCCGATATCATTTTTTGTAAATAAACTGTGTTATTTAACCCGTGTCTGCTCAATAAGTACATGATATAGGTATTCATGACAAAATACTGGAAACACACACAACATGCACGGATACGACATATTTGAGCCGATACTACAACCAGAACGGATAGCCGATCAATGTCCAAGAAGTTTTTGCAACAAAGACATGTGTGTGCAATAAAAAATTAAAATGGTCCAACATGATACAGTCTTTTCCTAAAGTGAACTCGTATTTTTGGTGCATGAACCAGCCAAGATCATATCAAAACACAAGTGGGCATGACAAAGTGGGCAAGTGGGCATGGTTATGATGGGTGATAAAGTATTGATGTGATTGTTTAAAGCTTGATCATTTTCCCTCCAAAACTCCAGATTAAAACACAAGTTGCTCTAAAAGAAACAAATTATCACAGAGAGAAGATGGGGAGATCGCACAACAAAGATGAGACCTAGAGCCGCCTATTTGGCCGCCGGTTTATTTATTGTCGCTGCAATTGGCGACCTGCCTTACTCCAATTGGGCTCGTATTTCTTCTGTGAACCCCATATTGTCTTGTCACTTTATTTTTTTAGTTTAGAGCAAGCCAGGGATCCTACATTTTGTCTATTTTTCCAATTCTAATCTAACTTTTGGCTACATAGTAGTTTAGTTAGTTTTGAATTCTTTGCTTTTATCTGATCTTGCAATCTCTTAAATGGGCTTACAAGTTTAGATTTTAATATTTGAACTTATTATCTTATACTTTTGATTGCACTTCAATAAAGCTTCATTTTCATTCGCTTGGTTCCTAATATTTCTTGCCCTTCTACTTGTATTGTTTCTTATGATCTTTACTTTAGTTGCAATGTTTCTTATGATCTCTTCTATCTTGTGTTTCATTTTTGTTTATGAGATGATTTTTGATTAGTGTTTCTTACTTGTTAGGAAAAGCGAAGGGGGAGTTTGAGTTAGGATTTTCTTTACTCTTTTCATTTACCTGATACCTTGTAATTTGAACTCCGACCAAAATATACGCAATCCGCTCTCTTAGACACCCTATCCTACATGATAGTGGTGATCCCTAATTAAAACCAGTTGTGTTTGGTTTGGCCGGAGGCGGGGGTAAGAGACAATAACGGAAGAACAAGGGTCGATAAAAAAAGATTTAGCACACAATCGCAAATACCCTACTTAAGCACCCTAATCCACGTTATTATTGATTACCCTAACGTCAATAATCAAGAGAGGCACAAATGAAAGAGTGCGGATTTTCCTAACTTAAACTAACTTAACAATGTCTCTAACAAACTCTCTTTGAACATAACACATAGGATAGAAACGAACACAATCCGACTTTTTGGACTTAACTCGTTAGAACAAGAACGAAAAACATACTTTCTCCCTGTGGATGACCCGTACTCATCACGGCTAATTTCAGGCGACACCGTCTTGATTGCGTTATTTTAGAACACTTAGAACGAAATAGCGAAAACTCAACCAATCATGTGGATTAGAAAGGAAAATGCGGCTTTCCTAGATAATTTCGGGCTAGAGAGGAAGATGACTTATTTCTTAGGGAATCTCAAGTTTGAGTGTTGATCCTTGTGAAGAGAGATTCATATTCTTCACAACAATAGTGCAGAAATCCTGAAAAAATGTCTCAGGCAGGGACTAACCACAGGAGCATGGTAAACCCTAGTCAACAAATTGTTGTGTTTGTGATGCCTTTACTCTTTTATTTTTCTGTGTTTGTGTTGATTGTTGCATTAAGTTTCTTGTTTAAAACTTGTTTAAAATAATTTCCACAGAAACTCGATAATTACTTAAAATATAATAATTAAGTTTTTAAATTTGCCATAGGATATTATAATTATCTTATTCAAACCCCTTCCCCCCTCTAAGGTATTTTTAGCCCCGTTCTCATCCAACGGACGTTCCGGAAGAAGATAGAAAGAAAGGAAGTTCGTTAGCGAGTTATGCTTGGACAGTAAAACTCATAAAGGATAAGTATGAGTAAGGTAGTATGGGGGTGTGCGTTACATGATGTCATATGTGTGTAGTGCCAAGTGATATCAAGTATCTACTAAGTGTTGTGCTCGTATCAGTATAGTAGGCAAGGATACCGGGCTCTCGCGATTATTCCGTTGGAGCCACGGAACAACAGCAATCGAGAGTGAATAGTACTTTGTTTCACTATCTGAACCATGGTTAATCAAAAGAGGAATCTGAGACCCTTAATACAGCCTTACCTATCTAAACTATCCCGCCCTGGTTTTGTTTAGTTGCATATGGGTACAGGTAGGCGTTAGCACACGGCTCTACTATGCATAGAATATTGGGATTTGCTTCTCACATTAAGGTCATTCGTATATCGGAATCTTCAATAGTAATAAGGTCATCCGTATATCGGAATTTTCAATAGTAATGCATACCTAGGTTCCCGCCTCTAACCCTAACTATGCAAGTTTAACATGTCATGTGGAGTTCCATGTAAAAGGGTAAGAATCGCATACAAATTAGGAGGAGTTGCATTTTCATGTGAAAGGGTAAGTACATGTGAGCCCAAGTATCAGGATTTTGTAATAGTTCAAGGTATATTGATAAAATTATAACTTTAGAAAAGTTTTTGGTATTCTATAGAAAAGGGTTTCTAAGTTCAAGGTATTATTATGAAAAGAACATATGTTAATTTAGGGCATTTCATTTTAAAAGAAATTACGACTTTAGAAAGTCGAAGAATTTTAGGGAAATGCTAACTTTAGGGAAGTACAAGGTATTTTAGTGCAATACGAGGTTTAAGAAATTTTAGGGTATTTTAGTGAAATACGGGTTTTAGGAAACTTTAGGGTATTTTAGTGAAATATGGGATTTTAGGAAACTTTAGGGTATTTCGGTGATATTAAGACTTTAGAAAAGTCGGGACATTTTAATGTAAAAATGACTTGTAGAAAATTCGGGATATTTTAGTGAAAGTATGCATTTAGAGAAACTTGAGATATTTTTGTATGAATACGAAGTTAGAAACTCTAAGGCGTTTTAATGGAAAGCGTTATGTGAAAACAGTTGTGTATTTAGCAATGAAATATTTAATTAGATTTTAAGCAGCAATTCGGCTGTGAACTGCCATGATGTCAGGAAGTAAACGGAACGTAATGGTGTAGATGGGTTCATGAGTCCAACATTAAAAAAAGGGTTTGGATAGGTCGTTATCCCAACCTTAATCGTACAAGATTTTACCATGAGTGTATACCAAAGGCTATATTTATAATGAAGTATGGAAGCTTTCGGGTCGTTCGTGTAACCTAGGTTTAGTAAAAACTAATAGCCAAGTTACGATTGACAAATTAAAAGGACTATTACAGATAACAAGTCAGACGAAAGAGTCGAGGGTAAGGAGATCGATTGAGAATCCTACCTCTCGAAGCTAATGATGGAAAATACGTCGGAAAAGCGTCAGGTCGTAAGGAAATGCGAGTATCTCCCTCCTTGAATTTTTTCCAATCAATCGGATGGTACTAGTACAAAGAGAACAGAGTAATGAATCCAACGTGATTTTCCGGAATTTATTTGGAGTCTAGAAGAAGGAGAAATGGGCAAAATAATAGAGTATGTCAAATAGAAGGGTGCTGGAATTTTATATCATCTCTCTCGCTCTCACCCTCTCTCTCTCTCTCTCACATATATATATTATTAAAGAAAAAACCCAACCTTCACGAATTATTGGCCGACTCCTCCGCCCCCTTCCCCATCCCAAAATCATGCACGCGTGGGCTGATTTGCCGCCCACATGGTAGCATGTGCCGTGCCTACGCAAGCGCGTGGGACCCACATGCTCTTTACTATATTATTATTATTTTTAACAAAACATTTCAAAACCTTTTTCCTGATAGAAAATACTTTTTAAAATTATTTTAAATACATAAAAATCCAGATAAATTCTAGAAAAATCTACGTAATTATTTTAATTTGTTTTAATAATTTTATATTGAAAAAATAATTTCTTTTTCATAAATTTCTTTTTTTTGAAATAAATCATTTTCTTTAACTAGAAATGTTTTTAAATAGTATTAAATATCAGAAAATTCTAATAAATTGTAGAAAATTCTAATTAAATGTTTTCTTCATTTATAAATTTTTTATCTAAAATAATTTTATTTTTAATTATTTAATAATTTTCATAAATTCTTTTTACTGTAGAAAATTCAAATTAAATTCTTAAAAATTCCCAAAAATTATATTGATTGGTTTTAAATATAGAAAAAACCATTTCAAAGTGTTTTCCAACAAAGGAAGCATTAAAATAATTACCTTGACGCAAGAAAAATTATAAAAGCCTTTATTATGTATTCGAAAAACACAAACGTTACCAAACTAACCATAATTTTTTTCCTAAAGCTCATTGTGTTGTCACCCACCTTACAATTGACCCTCCTCGACAGCCCTTCACTGTCGGCGGCAATTATCACCACCTTCTCGATCCAGAGAAGTTGTTGCAATATTGATCCTCTCGCCGCCGATCCTCCTATTGTCGACCCTCTGATCTCCTTCAACGCCTCCAAAACCGCTCTCTCCTCGAATCAAGATTCGTCGCCGGCCCTCCTCTTATAACTATTTAACATCTTATTTTGATGCTCTTTGATCGTCTCTTCATCAAGCT
Source organism: Agapanthus africanus (assembly GCA_030015575.1). Lineage (NCBI taxonomy): Eukaryota > Viridiplantae > Streptophyta > Magnoliopsida > Asparagales > Amaryllidaceae > Agapanthus > Agapanthus africanus. The sequence goes on along the minus strand of CM057349.1, from coordinate 355,205,084 downwards.
CTTTAATTGTCTCCTCCAACGGTCCTCCTTCAAGATCTTCAATCATCTTCTCCGTTTAGACGTTTCTCCAATGAATCCGTCGTCAAGCTCCCGGATCTCTTTCGGTGACGAGACTCGATGCCTCTCTTTAGATTCTCTCTACGATGTCGAGTTTTGACGTCTCTCTAGAAGAACGAGCTCCGTCTTTCTTTTCAGCGACAATAAAGATGTTCGGCCGCATCTAGTTCTTTATTTCTTTCCAAACTCGTAGTTCTCGATCCACCGAGAGTTTGAGAAGGAGTATTAATATAGCAGCATACCTGCTATATTTTGTATAATATATTCTTGATTTCTTTTCCATACAGTGACCTATTATATTAAGCTCTCTACTAGACATATAATGCATTGTTTTCTATTACGAAAATAACAACGAGCTCCGAGCTCTCTCAAATTCTTCCACTCGGGGTAGTATCATCTATTTCAGGAATGCACAGTATATTCAAACATTTTGAAGGAGTGCCACCTCACTTGTAAACATGATCCAAGATCCATTTGGTAGCGACTAGGGATGCTAGACGCAGTAGATCTATCATAATGGGTTGTTTGGTTGCAAAACTTCTAAATATAAACTCACAATTTCTAAAAATGTTGTCCCCAGAAAATACACATTTCTTGTTTAGTTGCATGAAATGACACAAATTCTTGATTTTTAGAGTAACAGTCGAGTGGTTGTTTAGATAGAGATGAGAAAAGTGAAAGGAATGCTAAGATACACTTGGCAATTGTTGAGTGTTCAAGAAATAAACGAAAGTAAAATATTCAACTGTTCTACATTATTTCTTCTCCACTCCATCCAAATCCATCAAAAATTCATAAACTTTGCATTTCAACTTTTGTTTATGTGGCATAGTACTCCAATCCAATTCTTGTTCCCTACAAACTTTTAAGGCACGCCTCTTTTGGGATTGGTGAAGATTCAGGTACAGAATCAGGTTTGACAAGATCAAGACAAATTACCTACAGATGATACAGTTCAAGCTATTACCGAGGATACGTCATTAGGATGTAAATGGGGAAAAATGAAGAAGAAGGGTATAAACTATAAAATATCATGTTCATAAGTCTAACTTTTAAATTATAAGTTGTCATCTGAAGTGTAATCACAACATTGGGTTCAGAACGTAGACAAAATTTGCATTTACTCTTCAACAGGCCCAACTGCAAACAACTTTTGTCCATCTGCAAAGCCCAGCAGTATAGATTAAGAAAAACCTCCAAGCATTTTTTTTTATATTTCTGTAGCAATTACATCCGGTACTGTAACAATTGCGTCTGGCGCTGTTGCAATGCCGTCTGGCACTGAAGACAGTGTAGCAGTACTATACAAAATGCGTCTCTTAGCACATCAACTCGATTGATCCGACCCCGCTCCAAACGCTAGCCCGAGTCTACTAGTATTACTTATGGGGGTATTACTAATTCAAATCTTCCCATGGGTAAGATTCGAATTCTTGACCTGTTGATGTGCAAATGTTTATACTATTGGGCTACCAAGTCTGTTGGTTAAATAAGAATAGATACCATATAACTAGAAGTTTGAAACTTCACCTAGGTTTCTACTAGACATAGAAAAATCCAACCAAGGTCCAGCAATTACAAACTAAAGAGGGTTTCCTGCTGTTCGGGATCAGATTCGACATCCAGTGGCAACCATCACTTGAAATCGGAGCGGGCAAAATATCCTCCTTTTAAATAATACTGTAATATAATTGGGAATGCACTAGAGTGAAGTGTGAGGCCCCCATGAGCAACTTAAATTAGTGAATAAAACAACAAAGGGGAGCAGCAAGTTGTATATAAGGGAAGCATTCCTATGTTCTGCAGCAGTATTAGCAAAAGGCGGTTTCGTTTCAGGAGTTGTATCAGACTCGGTTTCATTTACAAAAGAGTCCAATGTTTCCCCCTTCTTATCCGTTCCTTACCCTATTCTCTCTAGAGCAAAATGCTGAAAGCAAAACAGCTCCCTTTTTGTTAGTTGGTTTCCTTTTTCACTTTAAATGTTTTCTGTTGCTACTCAATTTAAATTATACATAGAGGTCCTACAGCAATAAAGTCTTTACCTTGTAAAATAGATTAGGTCCAATGGCCTCTCAGATTCTAGTTCAAGTGCATGCATATGAATATCCTATAAATGAACTGTGAATTTGCACCTATGGGATCCATTCACTTGCTTTCCTGCGTCTATACAAACCGTGACAATGAACATGAGACGAGTTATAGCGGCCTCAACCTGCGTCCCAAAATTCCGCGCACGAGCCAACAAGTCTGAGACCCTGTCTGTTCCAATGATAGACTTTAAGGGCCTGAGCTCACCTTCGAGGGCTCGGTCCCTCGTGGTTGACGATGTTGGGAACGCGTGCCAAAGCGTCGGTTGCTTTCAGGTTAGTACTTTTTCAGAGTTCGTGGGGTCCACGGCCCCCAACTTTTTTTATTACTGTATGCAGGAGGGGAAAAAAGGATTGGTTATCCAAATGCAAGTATTGAGAAATATCTTGTAACCGAATGTGTGCAGGTTATAAACCATGGGATCAGCAAGTCTGTCATCAATGGTGCCATGGAAGCAGCTTCGGGTTTCTTCGCATTATCGCCAGAAGAGAAGAAAGAATATACGTCTGAAGATGTACACCTGCCTGTGAGGTACGGTGTCTGCTCCAGCGACGAGAGAATTGTAAAGCCTAGGGATTTCTTGAAACAGTATGCTCATCCCCTTAGCCAATGGATCAAGTTTTGGCCGCATTCCCCGACCGATTATAGGTATGACCTGGCCATTCAAAAGAAATGGTATCAGTAACAAACTCTAATTACTCGCAATTGATTAACAGGGAGAAGATGGGCAAGTGCGCAGTAGAATTGAGGAGAGTAGCCCTTCAACTGATGGATGCAATTCTGGAGAGTTTGGGTTTGGGTCAGAGATACATAGGAAACAAACTCGAGGATGGAATGCAAGTGATGACTCTAAACAACTATGAAAAGTGCAGCCAAATGCCCGATTCGATGCTAGGATTGGCTCCTCATTCCGACTACGGCTGCATAACTATCCTACTTCAGAGCTGCAAGGGTCTTCAGATAATCGACAAGGATTCAAATGCATGGAAATCGGTGCCCTTCGAATTTCCGGACGTGTTGCACGTGCACATAGGAGATTATTTTGAAGTGGTGAGCAACGGGCAGTACAGGAGTGTTGTTCACAGGGTGATTCTGGAGCATGAGAAGAGAATGTCGATTGCAAGCATCCATGGCTTGTCCATGGACAAGATGGTGACTGTTTCCAAAGAGCTCGTGGATGATCAACACCCAAAAGGATACAAAGATAGTAGCTTCAGAGATTTTCTCAACTATATTACAAGGAAAGATTTCACTGTGGGAAACAGTTACATTGACAGTCTACGGATTATTAACCCTTAAAGTAACCAAATTTCGACCCTCTCTCTCTCTTATTTTCCTGCTGGAATTTGCACTGTTAAGAGTTCAATTATTCTATAAGGCTTTTATGTTGCCTTCAGCTGTTTTTAGTTCAGTATGGACGTTGCTGGTGTCAGGAGTATGGGGGTATTATTTCTATTATAAGACTGGTAGATTATCACAAATTTGTCATGATAGCATATATCTCTGTCCGTAGAGGGAAAGTTGGAGAATGGAGGCCAGGAGACTTTTAGAATTAAGGGTTTCAACTTCAACTGCAGGGTACATTTTTAAAAAGTCAAATTCCAAGGATAGGGCATCAAAAAGATTCAACACCGATCCTGGTACCATTTCAACAACTACTTGTGGATGTTAGAATGCTACTGTCTATAGAAATGCATTATGTTTGGCTCTTACTTCATTTTACCTAAGAGTTCTCTAATGTAAAATTTTTATAATTAATAAATCATATTATTTCTTATCAGACCTCTTTTCTGCTAATTTCGAAAATTTGAACGATGCCCACGTCTTTTTTTTTAAAGAAAAAGACGGGATAAATATAGCGTTCTTTTAGATGAAACTAGCTACAATACATTTGACATCAAGCGGACAATGATCATCGATATTGACAAAGCCTTCCGTTACACCTGACCCATACGAACTGCCAGAGAACACTAAGAAATGCTGGAAAAAAGAGACTTTTGTTTGATAGGGAATAATCTAAAGATGATGATGCAATACTATTTATAACTGAAAGAATACCACTTTGGTGGTACCAAAACTGCTTGACAGAATAGGTGTCAGCACAAGAAAACAAATCTAAAGAAGTTGAACAATTCCCAAATCCTCTTTATGATTCTACCTAAGGATATAGTACACCTGAATTATTATAAATAAGGATAAGTAGTGACCTAAACTTACAGCTCAATAATGTCAGCCAGCTATCACTGCTGGATGGCTAAGGAATCACTCAAATGAAGATATAAATGTGAACAGTGTAAAGATAGATTTTAATCGTAGCGGACGAAACTCGTTAGCAGGTAAAACATTGCGTAAATAAGAGTTGAACATATGCTAGAAAATCGAACCTCAAGCTGTGCCAGAAATGATTGGATGCATCCAAAAAGTTTTTAAGATTTCTCTCCATGTAAAGAGGAAGGGGTCTGTGATGTTATCCTCTCCAAAGTTAGTGTTGTATACATCGTGTATAACCTCTCCCCTTTAATTACAGCTACAATGATCCTCGAGCTCCTTTGAATGTCCTGTATCGCACATGATTAAAACATAGATCTGCGAAGAAGTTTGTATCGGTTCCATGAAAAAAATGAGGCCTTGACTGTATTATTCTCCTATAGAGACGAGGAACGTCAACCGTTACCAACTTCTGATATGTCAAAGACCTCCAAAGAAAGGAGCATATCTTCCACTAGCAAACGAAGAATATTTAGCACGATAAGTTGAACAAAAAAATTTCAATCCAAAACCACAAGCTTATCTATTATTGCACCATACTCTGTTACACAAGCAGCGATGTATTTTGAACAAGAAAAAGAAGCCTCTATGACAAGCTTTGTGGAGAAATAAATAAGAATTACAGGGGAAGACATTACCTTCACAGATCAGCACTGATCACGGAGTGGGTTTGAGCCTCTCAAGGATTTGCAGGTGTACCTCCAACATTGCTTGTTCATGGGGCGCATCCTCTAAAATCGGGTTTCTACCATGAGCGTTTCATCCTTAAGGAATTCAATACACTCCTTCAAACACTCTAAGCTACATGCTCCATGTAGCCATTAAGACTCTGAATTTCGGTTTCCTTAAGTGACTACATTAATTTCCGGTGCACCACTCAGTTGAATGATGATGCTTATAAGCTAGAAATGAGAAAAGAATAGAGTTGGCATTCACTAAGATATTCCAAATGTGAAGCAATAAGTTTATTACAAAATAACAATTGCGAGTTAAGATATAGAAAAAGCATTTCGTAAACCACGATATTGTTACCTACCATACAAGGGTCTAGAATTAAGTGCCAAAAACTTGCATGAAGGTTATTGGCCCCTGCTTAACATCAAGCATGAGTCTTTAATACATAGATGGCTATGTCTGCAGTAGAATTGAGGAGAATAACCCTCCAAGCGATGAATGCAATAATCTAAAGCTTGGGTTAGGGTCAGTGATATGTAGAAAACAAACTCGGTGAGGGAATTTAAGTCATGACAGCCCCTATGGAAATTGTGTCCAATTCGATAATAGGAGAAATCCTCATTCCGACTATGATTGCATTAATAGCTACGAGGGCTTTCAGATCATCAACATTTATTCGAGTGCATAGAGACAAAAATTCAAGGCCATCAGAGGAAGAGATTAAATGTGCGGTGTTCGGGCTTGGACCGGATAAGGCGGCAGGGCCGGACGGCTTCCCGATATATTTTTCCAATACTTTCGGGATCTTGTCTGGGGCAATGTGTGTGATCTCATCAAACAATGGTACGAAGGAAATGGGGAGTTACATAGGTTCAACTATGCTAATGTGGTACTCATCCCAAAGAAAGATGGTGCTGCAACAGTAAATGACTTTAGACCGATTTGTCCCGTTAATAGCATTATGAAGATTATTGCTAAACTAATGACGAACAGGGTTGAGGGGTTATTGAAATCGATTATCAAGGATTACCATACGGGTTTTATCCCAGGAAGATCCATCATGGAAGGAGTGGTGACGGCATAGGAGATTATACAAATCTGTAAGCGAAGGTGGTTGCGGGGGTACTTGCTGAAGCTGGACTTCGAAAAGGCATATGACATTGTTGACCGAAGATGTATTTTGAAGATTTTGAATAATCGAGGATTTGGGACGAAATAGTGCACCTGGATTTTGGATTGGTTGCGGTCTGCCAAGATGGCGATACGTGTGAATGTTACGTTGACAAGCCATTTTAAATGCAAAAGAGGGCTTAGACGTGGAGATCCATCGTCGCCTTTGATTTTTACTTTGGTGGCAGATGGACTTAACAAGATGATTAATTTGGCAGAAAGGACAAGCTTGATAGATGGTCTGGGTACTGCTAGAAGCACTGTTATTAACCTTCAGTACACTGATGGATATTTGGGGTGAGGGACTACATTCAGGCACAAAGAATGAAAGTCATACTCTGTCTTTTTGAGGAGTGGTCAAGGCTAAAAATAAATTATCATAAAAGTTCGCTCTGATTGGGGAAGGCGAGGAAGATCAATTAAATTTAACTAATTTATTCAGATGCGACTTGGTGACATTCCCGATAAAATACCTTGGTCTCCTGTTTCGACCAGGTAAGCTAAAAAAACCTGACTGGGCACCGATGATTGACAGACTGACCAGAAGGCTAGAAGGGTAGAAGGGACGTCTGCTGTCTATCGATGGTAGGGTAACACTGCTAAACGTTGTCCTAAGTGTAATACCGTTGTATTACCTCGTTGTACATGAGCTGCCCGTCAATATTGAGATGCGTATTGATAAGATACACAGGAAGTTCCTTTGGAGAGGTGGAAACATTGATAAGATACACAGGAAGTTTCTTTGGAGAGGTGGAAACAAAGATACTGAGTACTCATTGGTAAGATGGTCGGAGGTATGCAAGCCTAAGAAGGTGGAAGGATTAGGAGTTTTAAACTTGAAAGATATGAACCGGGCTTTACTTGCTAAACGGTGGTGGAACCTATATGATGATAAATCAAGTACATGGAAGAACAACATTAAGGATTGCGTAAGAAATGGCGTCTTAAGGGGGAAAAATAAGAATGTGGCAACTAGCTCGGGATTCTGGAAAGGACAAAAAGATTTTCAGGGTTACATTTACGATTGGAAATGGCTATAAATTTAATTTTTAGAAAGATATATGGTGTGGAGATGTTTCTTTGCACTTCAGGTTTTCAAGACTCTTTGGCCTGGCGAGAGATAGGCACGTGAAGGTGGTGGAGGTCTAGAATAGCCAAGAGTGGCGACAAACTTTCAGACGAACTCTAGCTGCAAGGGAAAGAGAAGAGGTGAGGGCTGTTATTGTTGACTGACTAGCGACCAAATGACATAAGAAAGGATCGTTTGAGATGGAGATGGAATAAAAGTAAAAGGTTCACAGTCAAATCGTTCTACAAGATAATTAATGGAAGGGGAAAACTGAAAGAAACATTAAACCAATATAGAAGGGTAAGGTACCCAGCAAAGTGATAGTGTTCAATTGGTTGTTGTCGAAAAGAATGGTGTTAACTATAGATAACTTGATCAAACTGAAGTGGCAAGATCCTTCCATTTGCGAACTCTACAATTCTTCTGAGGAAATTGGGGATCACCTATTCTTCAACTGCCCATACGCTAAAGATGTGTGGTTACATTTTTGCGTTAAGAATAACATTCTTCTGTTACCCACATCGATCGATGATATTTGGAGGAACTGGAGAAAGCACTTAGGGAGGAACAATAGGGGAAATTGGGACATTATTATTATGAGGGTTACATGGGGTATATGGAGAGAGAAACGAGAGAATCTTTAGAGGGAATAATTCAATAAACAATGTTGTATTTCAAATATCTTCCATGATTCTCAGTTGGTCAAAATTGCTTGCAGATAACTCAAAACTAAAGATAAGGAAGATGGTACCCAAGATTCTGGAGAATGAGGAGGAAGAAACTGTGAATGAGGAAGCATAAGATAGGGGAGGAAGAGACGGAAGGCGAAGCATGAGGAAGGAACAAAGCTATGGTGGGGGATATGTGCTTTTTGAGGTTTTAGTGTTCCTCGGATGTGGGGCACTTGATTTTTTTGGGCATGTATTCCTAAGTTGTTTTGCTTAAGAAATTATGTGTATTTTGGCCTTGACGCTGTATCGGTGTAATCATTAAAGAATTTTTAATGTTATTTCTAGGGTGGCTAATAATCCACCTTTTCCTTAAAAAAATTCAAGGCCATGGATTGTTAACTTTCAAAAGTTATTTAAATTTCATCCACTTAATTTTTTGTAGGTCTCTGCATTGTTATACCTCGATGATTCTGCATGGATTTATGTTTTCGTTTATTGTTTCTAATTCACCTCAGAGACCGTTGCTTTCAAGAATACGGGGAGTTAATTTATACCGACATGATCGGTATGATCAATTATGTTTAGATAGGAGATGTTACAACATAACACTCGTATATATTCTGGAATGATGGTATGATATCTCTATTATTGTTAGGAATCATGGTTGCACATCGATGCCAGAATGGAAAGAGTTTTAAAAAAGTAACTTCTGTGTTGTTTCAACTTTCATGCCTGTTTTTGAAGTTTGATATCCTACAATTGTATGATTCTACCAATCCTGTTCCATTGTCCTTTCAACAATTTAGTCAATTAATTGTTGTATAATAATATTGTTTTGCTATAGGTTGTTATAAGATGCAAGCAAAATTTGAATTCCTAGCCTTTTGCTCCACGGAAAGAAGTGTGCCCATGGGTTACAGAGACACTGACTCCTATTATATTGTTACCACAATGCCGGTACAGAACTTTCTCGTATTATACATGACTTATTTAGTACAGTACAACTTATTAAATTAAGATCTATTTGATTCTAGCTTTAATTATGCTTCAAAATTATAACTTTTAAAACTAATCTCTCATTTGATATTCCTCTAAATTCCTTCTGCTAGTTTAGGAAAATTCGCATGCACTTACAATGGGCATTAGAGACCGACAAATCCCTACTTACCTATAGCTTTTTCAGCCATACACTTGGCAGTTGACGCTAATCATGACAGAATAGATGTCAAAGTACACAACCAATATAAATTTTTGCCAAATTTAATGCTTGTGTTGTATAATCAACCCTATTTTTTGCCAAAATATAATCAACTCTATTCCTAAGGAATATCGTTCATATGATCATTTTATACTGTTATTATAACTGAAACAATACAATGTGTGGTGGTACAAATATTAGAGATCAACCTACAGTTTCACTATAACAAAACGATCTATAAACACATCTCGGTTTCTTTGGTTTTCATATCTTTGATGGACTTTCAAAACGTTTGAAAGGATGGGTCCAGAACATAGGCCACGAAGCTGCAAATTTTTCTTTATTCTCGTGATCTTCTTTCGTTCCTCATTATCGCCCTCGGGTTGGGGAAAAGATGTATAAGTGAGAGAAGTTGCCGGATAGAAATGCATCTCTTTATCCTATATATTTAAACACATGGCACCCAAAATCGCCAATCCAAAAATGCCCAAAATCCTTAGAAGACCCAACATGGGTATTTTCTTAAAAGAGAAGGGGTAATGAGGAAATTCACTTATCCCACTAACTTCGTCACCCTCCAATGGCTGCTAATCACCTCTCTAGTCCTTGCATGAAGAATTATGGAACTCAATAAAGCTTAGGAAGGTTTGACCAAGTGTTTATGTATCTCGCCCAATAATAAGTGAATAATCTACATGCTAATGACACCAGAATAATGCATCCATGCTCTTAAGCACATGGAAGCAAACTTAATTTAGACTTAAGAATATGAAATAGAAAAGTGCTAGATAATTATTTAAGGCATCACATTTTCTAATTCTTATACTATGCATTCTTGTGTCTTTAATTCTTACACTCTGCCTTCTCCTCATGAAACATTAAACTCTTCCAAAGTTCATCAATAACTCATCATTAACTTAGTCTAAAATTAAATATCACGGATTTGGTTAAGAATTCACAATTTCTTAAAAGTTAAGGATATCATTCGTTGGCGGGATACATTAAGAATGTTCTTTATAAATATATACACATAATAACATAATATTAATCGTTATTATATTAGCAAAAATTAGCTAAATATACAATAATTTGTTAGTGTTGATGCATAGATAGTTGATATTTTAGTCAATCATACATGTTCGGTACATCTAGAACATGATATAAATGTTAAGTAGTGCGAGAAAGGATTCCACTAGTGTCCACGACGAATTCAAAAGAATCCGATATGGATACATCTCCTTCACTAAACCTATGCAACAAAGAACCAGTTTCGCATCATGGAAAATAATAATCATGAGTTTAATTGGTGGGTTTAACAAGATGGGATTTGGAGGAGCATGAAGAGGAAAGGTTAAAAGGAAAGCATGTGGAATGGGAAGATAGGATGAGTAATTTATAGAATTAACTCATTAAGCAATCAACTTAAACTACTCTCTTAAGTAATCAACATTGTCCGTCGCCGCCCCTTTCAATTCCACAGGTCGGAATAACGTTTCTCCTAATTTCCACTTTAAATCCATGTCTCACCAGTTCATCTTTTTATGTGGGGTGGTGGGGAGGGACTTCCAGATTCCAACCTTTTTAATATAACTGTATAACTATCTATGGAATCGTTCTAAAAGTCATACCATTAAGCCACCGGAATGGAAAATTCATGCTCTTCACAAAATTTCTCCGTCCTAAATGATTATGTTTTAAAAATAAAATGTAATTCAATAACTTTTTTTTTGCCATAGGTCAACAATTCTCTTATGATCTATAATGGAAAACAAACTCTTTTACATCCACTTAATGCATGGTTTAAACTTTGAAGCTATCCAATCACATGATTTTCTTATGATATGGAGATCATCATCAATATATGGATTATTCATTATGATGGTCCGCCATTGGATTTCATGCCGGTCCTTTAGTTTTCAACCTAAGAAGCCATCTTAGGGTCCCTTTACACTCTACCAGCGCATGCAGAAACATGCATGGTTGCTTATTTCATAATGATCATTATATCCATGTTCTGATTGTATGAACACTAGCAATCACTTATCTAATATGACATTATAAACACATAAAAAAATGCTGAAACTAATAAGAAAAATTAAAGATCTAAATACATGAAATCTGAGTAAATGCTCAGAGACCAATGTTTAGTTTAGTCCCAACTACCGATAGTCACCACAATTTAATTAGTAAAACCTCTCTTCCTAATTCCAAATTTCACTTTATTTCAATTCATATAATTCATTAAATTTATATGCCACGGGATTCTCTCTCATGGTCTCACTAGATTGACTCTTAAACCATTCAATAGATAGAACTATTCTTTCATATGCATCTCATATTTATTGGTAATGTTCATAGAACGTTGATTAGTTTGAACTAGATTTCCAATTTTACGGCGGCTAATTTACCTGTAAGAGATAATCCTATTGCCCATTCCTTTCCTTCATAACATTCATATCTTTCTTTTTTCATCTATAGAAGTAATTAAAGCATTACAAAATGTTTCATTCTACACACTTTTTCATGCTTGATGATTCATGCCCGTCAAGTACAATGGTTTTGTATTATCCATTTAATTTAGACATTATGATCAATTTCCAGCCAGGACTAAAGTTCCTGAAAATGTCAAATGAAAATTCCAACCCACAAGACAACTTTTTGACCAGCGGTTTAGGGGATAAACATATTTTCTGGTTCAAATAATGATCCCCTTTGCACTTAATAGTTAATCAACAAGTTTTCTTCCATTCGATATTGGGGAAAACCAACTTGAATACATATTTTGTAAGAGCATCCAGTAGTCAATCCACACTTTCAATATTGTTGAGGATATCTACAGGAAAAAAATACATGAAGGATAGAATCATATACATGAAGACTGATCTTGATGCTCCTTGATGCATATATAGTGCATTGGAACTGAATCAAGTGATGAGCCTACGACAATGATACTGATAACTATTTGTACACTTTAGTCGGCTATGTTTTGTTGACTCGAGAAACTGTTTTCTATGTATTTCAAGTGTATTCCCTGTTAGAGTTTTAAGGGGTTGTCAAGTCCAACATGACAGAGTCATGTATTGACTCAATGGGAGGTGCTAACAAAGGCGATTGCCTTAGCATATCGAAGCGATAGATATTTTAAGCATCTAAGTCCACTAGTAAATATTATTTGATTGCATTTGAAACTAAATTATACTGTAGTTCATTTTAATAATTGATAGGTGGATGACATGGACATAAAGCACAAAAATAGAATCATGCAGTAAAACATTCTAAATATGTAACATGCATTATGAAGTATCTAATGATTAATTTTAAATAATCATTAAAAAAATTATTAAATTGTGTGTACTGGCATATTCATCGGATCTCACTATCGAGTAGACTAGAAGTAGACTTTGAGATGGTTTCAATCAGTACAAGTATAGCAATATGAATTAAAGACATTAGATACAAAATTAAACAAATTATAGAACACAAAACTGCACCATAGAACCATAAAAGGAAGTTGCAAAAAGAAAAGTAATGCAATTTTTATCTACAATGGAAGCAAAACTGAAAAAATATATTAGGCAACAAATGGAAGCGAATAAGATACTTTTTTTCTAAAGAAACCCTAAATATTAGTTTCAGCGATAGGTGATCGGTGTTTTCCTATCGCTAGTCAAGGCCAGTGTCTCCATTGACCTGTGATATGGAAATATAGAGTAGGGGGAAAAACGAAAATAACATAACAGGGTACGTGATGAAAATCAAAATATCCCCGAAAGGGTATGTGATGAAAATCAAAATAGAAAAAGGAGGATTTTGAATAAAACGATAACTTAGTAGAGTGTGCCAGGCCTTCCCACTCTCGCAACAAGTGCCCACATACACACTGAGCTCCTCTGATGTGGCAACATAACTAGGTTTGAACACAAAACGCGCCCCCCCCCCGGGCACCTGAGGCAATGACCTATCCAGTTTTCCCTTTAAATCACTTCACATGTAACCCTTGATCAAATATTTTGTGGCTCGTACTTATGTTCATGGTGTCTTTGCATTAGTTGGTATTGTTGCTACGCTCACTTTGTACTTAATGCATTCCTGAGTAGATATCCATTGAATTATGTAATGGATTCTCTTTGTTACAAATTGAAGAAAGTAGGCTTAAATGCATAAACCCCCTCCCCCTCCTCTTCTCATTTTTTCTTGAAATGCAGGAAACCCCCCTTAACTTGGAAAACCTGCACTTTACCCCTGAAACCCAAACGTTAATAGTATTTTCCATGCATGAGACGTTTCAGTACCGAAAATGCTCGTCTAATAATTCCAATTGACTAAACCCTATTATTTTCTTTTCTTTTTATTTTTTACCTTTCCCAAATTCAAACTATCTTGGATCAATGCTCACTCTTTGGAGGAGAGCATAGTAAGTACATGGCATCTAAACTTAGATTGGATATTTTGGAGAATAAAGGTGGAAAGAAATTTGGAAGGAAAAAAATTGGTAAGAAAGGGGAGAGGGAAATTGGGGAACAAAGGTTACATGGCATTTGAGGAAAAATTGACCAAGAAAACTCACAGTGTTAAATATTTGCGGTAAAGTGCATGTTTTCCGAGTTAAGGGGGGTTTCCTGCTTTACGAGCAAAGGTGAAGGGGTTTTCCATTCATATCAGCCCAAAAAATAATTATGACCCTAAGAGATTGTTAAGACAAACCAATGGACATATTCAATTTCTACTAAAGAAAATTTAGTTGAATCATCTTAGTATTCTCATCCTGTAGCACATTGAACACAATATTTATCCAATTTGTTTTAATTGTGCAAATTATGGAAATCATTAATCAAATCAAATTGCAATTTGAATCCCACATTCATGTATCGGACCTTTTAAACTCTCGGCTATAATTTGGATACCCGACAAGCATTAAATGTTGATACATATTAATCCACTAATTGCTATCCATAACAGTAAAGAAAAATTCTTATGTGACGTGTTTGGTCATGAAAGAGAAAGAAATAGAACCTCAAGATTGACCAAGGTGCTGAAAGGTACCCGAAAAGTTCCGTTTCTTTCTCTCTCCTGCCCGGCTTCATTGAACCCAATATGCTGAATAATTTCTCTATAGCAAGCAAGTAAACAGCAGATCAGATTATTGTGCATTTGTCACATTCATATCACAAAAAGGATGACTTCTGGCTAATTATGCTGACAAGATTTGCAAGCTATAACACTCACCTCATCTGAATTGAAATTTTCGTTTCTGAGATAAATCGAAACACAATTCAATCAATAGATTACACTCACCTCATCTCAGGGAAGAATTGCGTCCAAAGAGAAAAGCAATCGATCGAACATTTCCCAAAACGCTACCAAATCGAAATCAGAGAACGGCGATGAACTTCATTGGTATCGATTAGGGTTTCCAGCGGCGTGCGGTATGTTTAAGATTTGGGTTTTATCATATAGGACCCCGAATCTTAGGTACTGTGAAAAAATGGTTAAAAAATCTTGCTAATCTAAGAACAACCCATATCTAGCACAGACGTAAACGGATCCGGATAGCATTGATATATCTATCCGACAACTATTTAGGGATACGAAACGAACTGGATACGGATAGTTATCGATAATAAAAATTTACTATTCATAACCGCTATAAATCAAATATGGATACAGATCGGATATTATAAAATTCATATCCGCTAAAATTAGATACGAATACTATTCGGAAAAATATAAAAAAGTCATGATTCATGATTACAACTAATAAAATATTTAAATAGGTTAACTAATATTTTTAGATTTAAACAATCACATCAAGCTTACAAGTCTCCATGATTTCAAATTAGGTATTTTTCATGTAATATCAAATCCATTGGCCATCCATAAATCTAGCTAGAACCAAAATTAATTAGTAATTGGATAGTGGGTACCGTTAGTTTGGATTGTAGGTAGATGCTCATGCTTGTGTCGTTAACTTGTGGCCAAGACGGAATGCAAAATAAAAATTTCAAAGACAAGAGCACGAACTCTACGACATAGAATCGAATCCAAACAATAAATTAATGAGCAAGAAGGAGTTTAACTACTCAGATAGTGTTTAGCTACCTTTGTAGTCGTGTCTTTTGTCTTCTATCCCACTTCTTAAGCTTCTCGGAACTCCAGGAACGAGCTTGGAAGTCGGTCATTCTTGTCGAAAATGATCCACATATACACGTATTTATACAAATACCCGTATTCGTATAAATACTGTAGTCTGTCAAAATACAAATATAAAAAAAAGAGATGCTAAAAAGAGAAATAATACTAGCTTACATTTTATCCAAATATGATAATATGGCTATCTTTCAAACCGGCTAGTATTAACAAAATGTCCGATTAAAAGTACATGTACAAAAACATATATTTAATCGAATCTAAGTATGTATTAAAATACGTACACTATATCGTTTTGCATGACCGGGGAAACCTTCTGTGTGGGATCCTAAAAACTCGACAATACGCTAGCAGTGGGTTTAACCACAAATATGTCAGCTGCACTAGCTATACGTAACGACTGCACAGGTATTGAACGAAATGAAGGTCGACAGGCAAACTCGTCCATATCTCTACTGAGTCTGAAAGTGACAATCTCTGCACAGTCCGATCTTTTCGTCTGAGAGTATCGCATATCGGGTCTAGGAGGTGAAAAACGTCAGACCCCTAATACCCTGATAAGTCGTGTCGATGTGGCTCAAAACCATCCCAAGAAACTACTGATCTCACAATCA
The DNA here is from genome assembly GCA_030015575.1 of Agapanthus africanus. Lineage (NCBI taxonomy): Eukaryota > Viridiplantae > Streptophyta > Magnoliopsida > Asparagales > Amaryllidaceae > Agapanthus > Agapanthus africanus. Next base: position 355,189,127 of record CM057349.1, on the reverse strand, counting down.
GTTAATCTTAACTGCCTTGGCCAAGGTCTTATGGTGATGACTAATCGAACACTACGCGGCATCGACTCCCTATACCAGGAGAGATGAATCTTTTATATCGCTCACTACCCCTAAGTGCTTCGAGACTGTACCCAACTAAAACCTTTTTGCACGACTCTTTAAACCCGTGATAGGGTAGAAATATAAGTATAGTGGGAACACACTCGAGACTAATGACGATGTCAGGTCTAAACACTAACCTGTACTTATGTCACCAGAGAACTGCTATCTGACGATAGGTATATTACCATCTAAAAGTTCTCGGAGAGTCCATCCAGTGTAACTCATAACTTAATGAGCACTTGTATAATAACTTTGGTGTCGTACACCAATGGTTGTGGGACATGCCTCCTTCCCTCACGGGAATAAAAAACGTATACACTAGTCTACTCCGGAGTATCGATACCCTGTCTTGAAACTCCAACGACCAGGGACAATTTAAGAATGCGCTTATAAACTACCTAGACCCCACGAGTATGATAGCCATCACAGCTCTAGTAGTCAAGCAAAGATACTACGGGCTTTTACTAACATGTATTTAAGATACGTAATATAAATAAAACATATACACATGTTGAGGTAAAGACAAACCGAATAGCATACTATCATATCGAGCAAGACTGTCATGTACATATATGTCCCAAGTATCCATTTGTAATATGCAATCATGTACTATATAATAATGGCCTCTATGGCATACATATCCAATAATCTTCCACTTGCATTAAGGCCATGTATTGGCGTATCGAAGACCAATCATCTCCAATAGCCGCTCAAGCTGAGTCTGAGGAAGTGCCTTCGTGAGTGGGTCCGCTATATTGTCTTTTGCATCTACTCTCCTGACCTCAATCTCCTAACGATCAATGATCTCCCTGATCAGGCGATACTGCCTCAAGATGTGTCTGGATTTCTGATGAGACCATGGTTCCTTCGCTAACGCTTGTAACAACCGAGTTCTGTTATACCAATTTCTATTGCCGTATGTGGGATTTGTGGTGTTTGATTTATTTACTTTGTAGATGCGAATGGTAGTTACTTTATATTCGACCCGCTTGCTTGAGCTTGTTGTTTCTTAATGGTAGAGTACCCTAACATCACATATTTTGCATATAACAATTTAAGTCACTTAAAATAATTTAAAAATACATGACATGGCCTGCATGATACCCCTAATCCTGTGGTAGCGTCCTTGCATCGTGTTCTCGTCCCGTTCAGTGAAACGGACGTGTTTGGATGGCTACGCGCACGTACGTGCGTCCGTTCTTGGGGATATGCTTTTCTGTTATATAATCCTTCATTTCAATTTTTGGAACTTGCTAATAATTTTCATATTTCAAATTCAAATTTTTGGACCCGACCCGGGCGCAATTCTGAAATATTTTGTATTCCGCCAAATCCTATTTATTTTTAAAATTCTTTAATCAGTTTTAAATATTTTATCAGAAGAAAATTTTTAAGTTGGAAATCTTTTCTTTACTCAGCCAACGAGATGATTCCTTAAAGTGTTAAAAATCTTTTATAAATCTTTTATCAAAAAACTTCTCCCAACCAATCAATCTTCTCCTTAATCACCTGGCCCCACCACTAAATTTCTCTCTCTTTTTTCAACGAATCAAAATCCTCTTCTGTTTCCCCTGGGCCCCACCGTCTCTCTCTCTCCCCTTTCCTTTCTCTTTCTCTCTCTCCCCACGAGCGCTCTCTCTCTCTCTCCTCTCGCGCTCTCTCTCTCTCAGCTCTCGTGATTACTGTGCGTTTCTCGACTCCCGTCACCGCCGCATGGATCCCGTCGCCTCCCTCCGCAGCTCCTTCTTCTTCTCTTGTTTCTTCGATATAAACCCATGCACCGAGCGCCACACACCAGAGAAACCCTAACTCATTCCTCATCACCATCTGTTCCCTCGACCTCGCTTCTCACCCCTCACCACCATCTCCTCCCTCGACCTCATCTCCTTCCTCTCCTCTGCTTCCCTCCAAACCCAGAAACTCTTCACCAAACCCTAGTAACCCTAACCCTACTCCTCCTTCAACTCACCGCCGATCTCACCCCCTCTCCTCTCCTCCTCATCTTCCTTCCCTTCTTCTCCTTCATCTTTCTCTTTCTGCTTAACCCTGCACACCCATAGCAGCCGCGACCCATTTTTTCCGAGCACCCTGCACCCTCGCCGGAGCTTCGCCGACCACCACCGTCGACACCTCACAACGTCTTCCTAAACCACAGTGAGTCTCCACCCTCCTCTCCTTTCTCCTTCCATTCTTTTCTTCTCTTTTTCCATGCACCTTTTCCATTATATTATGTTTACTGTTTTCGTGGTTTGCAGGAATCCGACCGTGCCGGCGACGATCTCGACGACCCAGCGAGGACCTCTGACCCGTGTGATTCCACTGTTCGTCGTTTGGACTCATTCCGTGTACCGTGCGCGCATCGCGACTTTTCCCGCCGATGCGAGACGTTCCGTTTACCGTATCGCGATCCGTCAAGGCAAGTGAAACTTTCTACATGCTATTCATACTATTCCTATATTAATTTATCTATTTTCTTATTAAATCTATAGATAGAATCTAGAGCCATGAGTTCCAAGTTAACAGCATGATGTTCCGTTTACATATTTCAGATCTAGAACTGGAAACCTAACTGTTGCATTTAGTTTACTAAACCTAGTAACCACATTTATATGTTAGATCACATAATCACAATTGTTTGCATAGCCATAATACCCTTTTGTAGTTTATACCCTATCGAACGACCGGTTGCATACATCTAGCCTAATTCATATTCAATTGCATCTCTAGATTGTTTTGGTACATATTAATATGATTTTATCATCCACATTTGTTATACTGCATTCATCAAATATTAAAACTATCCCTTAAACCCAAACTGATAACCGTACATCCAAGTAGTTTAATCTGTACCTATTTGCATATCATATTACATGTGCCAGTTTATTGTTCTGATAATACCCATGCTTGTTTATTTATAACCATGATTATACTGGTTGATTATGAGCACCCACATGATATCTTGTACACACTGACATGACTTGCTACACATATTACTTGACCCGACATGGTTGTTCCCCTCCGAAGGATGGCGCGACAGACGTCTTGCCTGAAATTCGGGGCAGATGCTAATTGGTGCTATCCGTCCACCTCTCCGAAGATGCCAAGTTGGTTTATGGCACCGCATATCGAAGGTTTAAACGAATGCGTCCGATGTAGCAGACCTCGTCAGATTCCTCCTCGCTTGAGGGGTTTTTGATTGTGGGGACGCTCTTCCCTGCAGGCGCAAGCCCTTGCAGTTAATTACGCTACCGCATTGCGATAACAGCTTTCTCCTTCTCCAGATGATCACTTCGTGTCGTGTGTGTTTGTTTCGTGTTTGGTTGCCCGTGGATTGTATACGGAGACTGAGTTATGTCGTCGCCCGTAGGGCGTGGACTAGTCCAAATCCGTATTATCTTAGATTTGGGTTTGGGGGTTTGGGTTTAAGGATACGTTAGCCTCATTCGAGATTAAGATCGACTTAAACATTTGTTAAGGATACGTTAGTCTAGTTTTCAGACTAAGATCAACTTAACGGGATCGTTTAGATCCAACAAGAGAGCAATTAAAGGGGCCCTGTTGCTTAGTTTAGTGACATTGCGGTCAATAGGTAGTTTAAGGACATTGCGGTCCAATGTTAGTTTTAAGACGTTGCGGTCAAGGTTAAGGACATCATAGTCCGTGGATTTAAGGACTCCACAGTCCGACGTTAGTTTTAAGACATCACGGTCAAGGTTAAGGACATCATAGTCCGTTGTTAGTTTTAAGACATTCCGGTCAAGATTAAGGACATCATAGTCCGAGGATTTAAGGACTCCACGGTCCGACATTAGTTTTAAGACATCACGGTCAAGGTTAAGGACATCATAGTCCATGAGTTTAAGGACCCCACAGTCCGTATCAATGTGTGGTCATCGGGACCCGTCACCTCTTTGAAGATGTTGAGGAATTACAACGCCAAGTATCAAAAGAGTGAAGAGATGTACCCTTGAACCAAGGTAGATTAAATAGTCTTTGGCCCAATTTGGAACCAAGACCAATTAATAATATTATGAGCCTATTAGCCCAGTTAAGTTTGAATTGAGGACTTATGGCCATCTTGGGCTAAGTCCAATCATGTTTGGAGTATTGGCCTTCTGTTGGTTCATTGAAGGAGAGGCTTTGCCTCTAGAAACTTAGCCAATTGGGCTAAAGCTAGTGTTAAACACTAAAGACCAACAATGTTGAACACTGAGATCAAGATTAGCAAGTTAGTGTTTAACACTAAAAGATAGTCAGTGTTAAACACTAGCAACAAGGCTTTCAAATTAGTGTTAAACACTAAAGCAAATCAGTGTTAAACACTGGCAATAGAGATTTCAAATTAGTGTTTAACACTAAGGCAAATCAGTATTAATCACTGGGAACAGAGATTTTAAATTAGTGTTAAACACTAAATAAAATTCAGTGTTAAATACTGCAAATAAAGTTTTTTTCAAATTAGTGTTTGAACACTAGAGTAAATCAGTGTTAAAACTGGATACAGAGATTTTAATTTAGTGTTAAACACTAAGGCAAGAGGGGTCACGTGGTAGCACGTGAGAGCGCCCTGCTTCCCTTTATTTTGTTCTGTCAAAAGTATTGAATATTTTGAAGTATCACGTGCTGTCACGTGATGGGAATTTGGGTGTTTGTCTGTTAGAGCTTCAGCCAAGGGGTCACGTGGTAGCACGTGAGAGCGCCTTAGAGCTCTTTTCTATTTCTTTTGCCTTTTTCTCTGTGTGCTCCAGGGGTCAAGTGGGGCGCGTGAGGCGTTGCCTCAAAGCTCTTTTCTGTGGATCTTTGCAGGGGTCACGTGGTAACACGCGACTCTGACTCTTTGCATGTTTTAAAGGTCTGTTCATCTTTTAAGAATTAAATTCTTCATAGGGTCAAACCCTAGTAATAAACTTTAGAGGAATTAAATTCCTTCTTTCTTTTGAAGAATTATATTCTTATATATGGTTAAACCCTAATTTCTTTTCTGTAGGAATTAAATTCCCCATATATGTAAAGAATTAGATTCTGGCATAAGGTGAAACCCTAATTTCTTTTTAAGGGAATTAAATTCCTGTAAATTTGAGAGAATTAAGTTCTCAATTAGAGTTAAACCCTAGTTCTGTCCATTCTGAAGGAATTAAATTCCTAGGGTTAAACCCTAATTTTATCTTAAAGGAATTAAATTCCTCTCATTCTGTGAGAATTAAATTCTCAAAGCTCATTTCCTCCACTATGTTTTAGATCTGCATGGCAGGATCTCAACCCAATGAGAATTAAATTCTCAATTCATGGGGAGATGTGCACTTTGCAGATCCTCAACCAGAGAAAGAACTAAGTTCTTTTCTTTATATAAGAGTTAAACTCTTTTGAGAATTAAATTCTCTTTTGAAGCCTCTCTTCTCTTTTCTTACCTAGGGTTTTTCTTTTGCAGAGAATCAAATTCTTCCTTCTGAATTTTCAAAATTCCAAGGCTCTATATCTTCTTCTCCCCCTCTCCTTTGGCTTCTATTTATAGGAGAAGGAAAAGAATCAATCTGTTTTAGTGAATCTTTCATTGAAAGATTTCATTTGTTTATTGAGAGATTTGATTTATCTTCATCATTAATCTGGGCTTTTAGATTATTAGGTGAATTTTATTCACCATTGGATTTTAAATTCAAAAATATCTTTTTGTTATTTCGGTTAGATTTAGGGGGAAATCTTTCCAAGCCCAAGGTTTCTCCATAAATTGGTGATATTTAATCACCTTCAGATTTCTGATCCAACGGTTTCAAATAATTCTTCTTCATTTTGGAAAGATTTGAAGGATCTTTCCTCAGAATTTAATTCTGTTAAAGAATAAGGCTTTTAAAGCCGGTCACGTGTGGCCACGTGACCGTTGGTCACGTGTGAGCATGTGACCCCTGGTCACGTGTAGGCACGTGACCCCTAGAATGGGCTTCTCTTCTTCTACGCTCTGTTCTCTGGCCGCTGTTTAACCATCACGTGCCAACACGTGACCACTGGTCACGTGTGAGCACGTGATACCTCTTCTGAAGCTTCTTCCTGACTTTTAATTAGAGAACAAATATGCTCTGTGCCGCTGCTTAACCATCACGTGCCAACACGTGACCACTGGTCACGTGTGAGCATGTGATGCCTCTTCTGAATCTTTTCCTGATTTTTAATTAGGGAACAAATGCCCCGACAACGTTGCTCTCACGTGTCTGCATGTGAGTGCAACGCTGTCACTTTTGTGACCGTTGGATCTGCCTTGGGAGTGGGGTAGATGAAACGTTTTCCATCCCATCCTATAAATGCCCATGTCTTTTCAGAAGCACCTCCACTTTGCTCATCTTCCTCCTTGCATACTTTTCTTTCTGAGAATTTAATTCTCGTTTCCAGAGCTTAGTTCTCTGTTTCAAATATTTTCCAGAGTTTAACTCTGTTGACTGATTCCTTTTCCTCAGGTAATCATCTTGAGCGACCGAAGGACTTTCACAAAAATCACCACCGGATTTTAAATCCAGATCAAGGGTTTTTCCCTTTGACAAGAACACATATTTCTTTTTAGTTTAAGTTCTTCCACAAGAACAGAAAACCATCTAATTTCAAACTGTAGATCTCTTAGGGTCTCTTTAGCTTTTAGGGAGATGATGGTGTCGGTTGTCCCTTCCATGGAATTTAATTCCATCTCCAAGGAGCTCTGGCTCTGGAACCACATATTCTGGGAATTTAATTCCCTTTTTCAAAAAAGGAATTTAATTCCTACGAAGAACTAAGTTCTTCCCAGTGAACTTTATGGGTTTTCTTGCCCTAAGTCGTCTTCTTCACAATCAAGAAGCAGTTTACACTGTTGGTCTTTGGGAATTTAATTCCCTTGATTCTGTTTGATTCATCACAGAGCCCAAGATGGATTTGTCTTTTAGGGGAATGTGTAGGGTCACTTGAAACCCACTGCTTATTTAATGAGAATATTCCCCTTTGTTTCGTTATAGTTGCTGTGCCTCATCATTAGCCAGCCGTCATCTCGATTTCGTGGGACCCCCATGTTTTGTAACTAATGGTCCTACCAAACGAGTCCTCTGTCGCTTTCTTCAACTGTCTTCATATATTTATGCTCATGTATACACACACACACACACACACACACACATATCTATATATATATTGCTGGCTTCACTTTTGACAGTTTTCCTTTACTTCGTTTCGGGTGTGATGGCTTCTGTTCCGCACTTTCCTTTCACTCGCTCGGGGGCCGCTTTTCCTCAGTCACCATCTGATGAGGAAGCGATGGCGATGATCCGGGCTCATGACCCGAACTGCACTAGCTTACTTCTATGGGGAACTTGGTACAGCCATATCATCCAGGGTCGCCGGAGTTTCCTCTGCGAAGTGCCGACAGAACCCACTTTCCCGTTCTTGCCGATGGACCCTTCGAGGACGGTTTTCGCCGTGGAGATGCCAAATTGGACTCCAACGGGATGGCTCGAGCCTTTGACAACCGGTATCCCGAACTATCCGATCCCAGCTATAGATATCCTGGGGCGACGCATTTTCCAGGGTGAGGCCCACCCATGGGGACAGATTTATAAGATAGGGCTCACTTCTCGACACCCCATGGGCTACCTCTTCTGGGCTCGCTATATCCTTGCTACCCATCGTGCGCGGCTGCAGAAGGTCGGGCTTTACCAGGCGATATATGCGTCGCTCTTCCATTATCAATCCCCGCATGTTTGGTGGGTTAAGGCATTCTTGAATCAATGGAATCTCCCCACCAACACTTTTCTTCTGGGGGACAGAGAGGTTTCGATCTCTTTGGGGGAATTTTATGAGATCTCGGGGCTGCCAATTCGAGGGACACTTTATGAGGAGTTGCTGCCTTCTGATGAATACGTCTTTGAGCCCGAGCCCACACCGCTTGACGGTTTGTCTGCTGAGAACGCCGTCCGCTACAAGCGTCCTAGTTTGATTAAGGAGTTAGGTATTTTTGACCGATTGTTCACCGAATCTGAGAAGCAGGGCGTACTTTTAAGAGCTTCATTGCCTGCTTCCTTCGCGAGGACGTCTTGTCGAAGACAGCTCCGAAGTTCACAAATATCAAAGATCCTTTTGGGTTTGGTTCGAAGAAGCTGCCGATCAATGAATCGGATCTACTGCAGTACTACATCCCCATAATGTCGCCGACGTCTTTCGAATCCATTGCAGCTCCCGGCATGGATGAGGAGACGTTCTTCGTTGGGTTCATCAGTGTCTGGCTCAGCTGGTTTGTCATCCCTATGCATCGCCGCTTTATGAGAGTTTCGGTCATCTACCCGGCTCACCGTATAGCGGAGGGAACGCGGCTGGCCGTTGGCATCCCGGCATTGGCGCATCTCTATCACGGGTTGGGCGCTGCAGCTAATACTTCCACCCCTGGCGTAGATGTGGTAAATTTCTCGCTTCACTACTTTACGTCTTGGATCGAAATGCACATCTTGGGTGCTTTCGCTATGCAACAAAGGCCCGCATTCTACGACGCCTATACCTTCCCGCGGCTTATGCGATTGGTGGATGCTTCTACCGCTGACCCGACTCAATTTGGGGCTATTCGGGCGTTGATTTCTCCTTATGCTACTGCTGGCGGGTTGGTTTTTAATGATCGGGTCTTGTCTTCTTCCGTGGGTTCAGCCCAGCCGCTTTGGGACCGGTCGATAGATAACGCGCCCTCTTTGAAGCCCCGGGAGGCCGCGCGTTTATACGCAATCAGACCGGGTTACCTGGTATTCCGTCAGGATAGCGCGGCCCTCTTTATGAGGTACAATCCGCATCGCTTTGCCCGGCAGTTTGGCTACGATCAGGGCGTCCCGTTTGAGGCTTTCATAGTCGCGCCGATTCCTTCGCTCGAGGCCGTTCGAGATGCCGCCCACCACTTTGTAAGGCTGAACACCGGTTCCCAGTTCATGATCCCCGATGGTGATTACATGCCCCGGTGCGTGGGGTCATTCACGGGCTGGTATCTCCATCGGGTCAGCCCGATTATTATTGAGGAAAGAAGAGTACTTCTCGGCTACGGTGCCCCTACTCAGGTTCTGGCCACGGGAGCTACGCTGCGACCGCGCGCCCCGGTCCTCTTTCCTCTGAGGGATACCGGCACCGCGCTTATTCCGGGAGAGTCGGGAGTAGATCTTACCCCAACAGCTGGTATGCCCCGGGCACTCGGTCGCGGGGTAAACGGGCTCCGGTAACAGCGCCACCACCCAAGGCAGCATCGCCCCCTGCGGCATTTACAATGGCGGTGTCATCCTCGGTTGTGGCACCGGGTGAGGGTGACAGGGATGAGGGTGTTGAGGGTGTTGAGGGTGACGTGGGCCGACGCCGCACTAAGGCTTCGCGGGGAAGGAAGCGGTCGTCCTCGGCGACCGGCTCTGGGTCCAAGCGTCGAACGAAGGTTGCTACTAACTTGCTTGACTCTTTAACAGAGTCTGAGCCCATTCTTGAGGATGAACCGTTGGCCCTGCAGGAATCAGATGCTGGACTACTTTTCCTGAGTTCGGCCGCCGAGGAAGCCATACAGTTGGCTGAGGCCATACGGCGTTCTAAAGATGAGTCTCAGAACGCAAGGGTTCCCAAGAAAGCTTATCCTGCCGTAATCTTCTATGAAGACCCCTCATGGATCCGGCGGTGGTTTATTGGCCCTTTGGAGGAGTGGGGAGAAAGGGCGCTGAAGCAGGCCGCTTCGGAGGATGCCGCGGACACGCTTTCCTTATGGACCGGCGGCCACGAGTCCACCCTCGAACCCCGGCGAGCACGCCTCCTTGAGAAGGAGCATCGGCTTGAAGAGGCCATATTGAAGGCTTCCCTGCGCATTGGTATGTTTTTTTTTTATTTCTTTGCAGTTTTTCAGATTGTTTATGCTCGTATATATGTATTCTGATTCTTGTGTGGATTGTGCAGAGTCCTCGGTGATGGGGGAGGTCCCTACGGGCTTGTTGAAGCTAAAGCCTGTTGACATTCCCGATGCAGCCTTGCTCGATGTGGAGGGGGCTGACGAGGCTGTTCCTCTTGCCATAGAGCCTCTAGTAGCGGTTCCTGGTCACGGAGCACTTGCTCCTTTGGTAGAGGCTCCTTTGGGGGTTGCCACCCTAGCGACTCTTCCCGCGGACGGCCTAGAGGCTGGAGGAGAGGTAGTCGGGACTACCCTCCCCTTGTTGGAGCCGGAGATCATGGCGGAGGCCGTTGAAGCCGCCATCCCCTCGACTCAGAATGGGAGGAGTGTTGAAGGTAACCTTCTACATTTTAAATTAGCAATCTTTCTGTTGTCTAAACTCTTTTGTTTTCCCAGAATTGCGCGGGCTGGCGGCCTCTATCGCTGATTTGTCTCCCCGGCAATCGTTTCAGCGTCTGTTGGAGATGGCAGCTCCGCAGGCGATATCCCCTCAACGCATCGTCCTCTCATCTGGACAAGGTTAGTGTCGTTCGCCATTTCTTATAGCATCGCTGTTATTTTGCGTATTGACATTAACGTTCTCTACAGTTTTGGAGGCCGATGACGAGGTTGAGGTCCTGGAAGGGCCAGGGGAACCTTCAGCTCCTACTTGCATGACCGTAGGTGAGTGACATTTCAACATAGTCCCACTTGTTCCTTTGCTTAAGAGTTTTACTGACATTTTTCAAATTCGAACATCCTTGCCAGCCCCCATAGCGCTGGAATCGCGTATCGCCATGCCGCCCGGCCCCTATGCTTTGCGAGCCTCAGAGCGCCTGGCCCAGTTAAGCCTTGTCTCCTTATCGTCTTTGATCGAGGAGTTTCGTGCTGGCAGCGCAACCACAGCTGAAGCATTTGCCGCTGAAGCTAACGGTTCTCTTCCTTTTCTTGCTACCTACCATAGCAAAGAGGTGGTGCGAGTCTGGGTGGAGTTCTGTCGGCAGGTGGAGGCTTGCTTGCACGCCCTTGAGTGTTCCCGCCTTTCCTCGGAAGCCATGGCTGCGAAGGCGAACTTGCGGGGGCTGATAGCGCGGTGTGCGGCAAACATGGCATCATGCGAGAAGAGGCTCGGCCGCAAATTCTCGGAAAGAGAGCTGGCCTCTAAAGCATTGAGCGAGCTTCAAACCAGCCTCACAGCCAAAGCCAATAAAGCGTATGAACTCTGGCGAGTACTTCAAGAGTCTATCAGAGAGGTGGTGGCTCTTGATAAAGCTGCCGTGTTCACTCGCGAAAGGGTCGAGGCTCACAAGGCTACTGAGAAAGAGCTCGAAGGCCGGCTCACCTCATATCAGGCCCAGCAGGCTCAGGCGGAGGTCCGTTTTCTAGCGATCCTGAATCATGAAGCTGTGGCCCAGCAAAAGAAGGATGAGCTAGCAAAATTGCTAAATCGCCTGCCGGCTTGAAAACTTGTATCTTTTCCCTTTTTCTTCTTTTGTACATACTCCTGAATGAGAGTATATATTTTTTGTTCCTTCACGAATTGTACTTTGTATCCATTTTGGTTTATGAATAAAGACATATTTTTCTTCTCAATAGTGTGTCTCCTTTTTATTGAATGTGTTCTGCGGACAATTTATCTTGGTCTCTCTGCAGGGCAGCGATGGCTAGGATTCAGGGTTAAGATTTGCCTCCTAAGACTTTTGAGCTTTACGAGCCGTGATGGTCTCATGAAGAGTTTTTCTCCCTACAGGTCGAGAGGATCCCGTAGGTGTAAGTTCCTCTTAAGAATCGTGAGGATTCTTAAGCGGGTTTTCCCTTGGGAGTCGTAAGGATCTCACAAGAGAGTTTTCTTCCTTACAGGTCGTGAGGACCCGCAAGTGCTGGATGCGATCGCCCTTATCCGTATCTCACGGGGTCAGGGGTTGGTTTGGGATGGTTTCCAGGGTATCGTAGTTTAAAGACATTGCGGTCAAGGTTAAGGACCTCATAGTCCGTGGGTTTAAGGACTCCACAGTCCGATGTTAGTTTTAAGACATCACGGTCAAGGTTAAGGACATCATAGTCCGTGGATTTAAGGACTCCACAGTTCGATATTAGTTTTAAGACATCACGGTCAAGGTTAAGGACCTCATAGTCCGTGGATTTAAGGACTCCACAGTCCGATGTTAGTTTTAAGACATCACGGTCAAGGTAAAGGACGTCATAGTCCGTGGACTTAAGGACTCCACAGTCCGATATTAGTTTTAAGACATCACGGTCAAGGTTAAGGACGTCATAGTCCGTGGATTTAAGGACTCCACAGTCCGATGTTAGTTTTAAGACATCACGGTCAAGGTTAAGGACGTCATAGTCCGTGGATTTAAGGACTCCACAGTCCGATGTTAGTTTTAAGACCTCATGGTTAAGATTAAGGACCTCATAGTCCGTAGATTTAAGGACTCCACAGTCCGATGTTAGTTTTAAGACATCACGGTCAAGGTTAAGGACCTCATAGTCCGTGGATTTAAGGACTCCACAGTCCGATATTAGTTTTAAGACATCACGGTCAAGGTTAAGGACCTCATAGTCCGTGGATTTAAGGACTCCACAGTCCACGAAACGTGTGGTTACTGGGACCCGTCACCTCTTTGAAGACGTTGAGAAATTACAACGCCAAATATCAAAGGAGTGAAGAGATGTACCCTTTAACCAAGGTAAAATCAGTCTAGAATCATCATGGTTGATCGTTAGTTTTAAGACATTACGGTCGAGGTTAAGGACATCATAGTCCGTGGATTTTAAGAACTCCACAGTCCGATGTTTGCTCTGGATGCTTCACACGGGTTCACTGCCGTGTTCGGCGAGGACCAGGCTCTGCTCTGGGCGTTTTCCGCGGGGTCAAAGAGTGACGTTATCCGCGTTCTACGTGACCAGGAATTTTGCACTAGATGCTTCACACGGGTTCACTGCCGTGTTTGGAGAGGACTAGGCTCCGCTCTGGATGCTTCACACGGGTTCACTGCCGTGCTCTGCGAGGACCAGGATCTGCTCTGGACGTTTTCCACGGGGTCAAAGAGTGATGTTATCCGCGTTCTACGTGACCAGGAATTTTGCTCTGGATGCTTCCCACGGGTTCACTGCCGTGTTCAGCGAGGACCAGGCTCCGCTCTGGACGTTTTCTACGGCGTCAAAGAGTGACGTTATCCGCGTTCCACGTGACCAGGAATTTTGCTCTGGATGCTTCACACGGGTTCACTGCCGTGTTCTGCGAGGACCAGGCTCCGCTCTGGGCGTTTTCCGTGGGGTCAAAGAGTGACGTTATCCGTGTTCCACGTGACCAGGAATTTTGCTCTGGATGCTTCACACGGGTTCACTGCCGTGTTCTGCGAGGACCAGGCTCCGCTCTGGGTGTTTTCCGCGGGGTCAAAGAGTGACGTTATCCGCGTTCCACGTGACCAGGAATTTTGCACTAGATGCTTCACACGGGTTCACTGCCGTGTTTGGCGAGGACTAGGCTCCGCTCTAGATGCTTCACACGGGTTCACTGCCGTGCTCTGCGAGGACCAGGATCCGCTCTGGGCGTTTTCCACGGGGTCAAAGAGTGACGTTATCCGCGTTCCACGTGATCAGGAATTTTGCGCTAGATGCTTCACACGGGTTCACTATCGTGTTAGGTGAGGACTAGGCTCCGCTCTGGACGTTTTCCGCGGGGTCAAAGAGTGTCGTTATCCGCGTTCCACGTGACCAGGAACTTTGCTCTGGATGCTTCCTACGGGTTCACTGCCGTGTTCGGCGAGGACCATGCTTCGCACGGGTTCACTGCCGTGCTCTGCGAGGACCAGGATCCGCTCTGGACATTTTCCATGGGGTCAAAGAGTGACGTTATCTGCGTTCCACGTGACCAGGAATTTTGCTGATTATATCCGCATTTCACGGAGTTGGGATTTGACTCTGGGAGTCGCCGCTGTTCCGCTTTTCTTGATCGAGATTTGGCTTCTTCTTCTGATGAAACCTGGGGAGGAGGAGTGTGATTCCTTCTTTGTTTGCGCCCCTGGATTGTATACAGGGATTGATGTAGCATCACCTGTAGGGCAAAACTTTCAATTTTATTTTATTTCTTTTCCCGCGATGCTCTATCATTTCAGCTTTTATATCGCGAAGGTCGCGATTGCCCCATCATTTCGGCTATTTTTCGCGGTGCCCAATCATTTCGGCTATATTTTTTTATCTTTACTCGCTGCTTTTTATTGCGAGTTGCCCAATCATTTCGGCTATTTTTCATGCATACATTTTTACTTGCTGCTTTTTATTGCAAGTTGCCCCATCATTTCGGCTATTTCGTATGCATGTGTGGCTTGCTGGCTTTTCGCTGCAAGTTTGGATTTAGACACCGATTTTGGCATCAGCACCGCTACAACTGGGATATTGCCAGGAGCGAATCATCATTTGCCTCTGTCGATGTTGAACAAAGGTGGCTTAGTAAACAGGGTTAAGGGTCCTGTCGACTAAGGCTTTTGACTTCATGAGCCGTAAGGGTCTCACAAAGGTATTTCTCCCTACAAGTCGTGAGGATCTTGTAGGTGTGTTTTCTCCTTGGGAATCGTGGGGATTCCTAAGTGAGTGTTCCCCCGTAAGTCGTAAGGATCTTACAAAAGGGTTTTCTCCTTATAAGTCGAGAGAACTCATAAGGGTTGTTTACCGTGTGAGCATATCCCTAGTCGTTGGTGGGACTTTGTTAGGGAAATGTTTATTCGCGTCCGTGGATTGTATACAAGGGTCAGAATTGAGCCGCTTGTAGGGCAATATCAAAGGTTGGGGGGTTTGCTTAAGAACAGGTTCAGGTTTCTGTAACTTAAGACTTTCAAATCTTATGAGCCGTGAGGGTCTTATAAGAGAGTTCTCCTTACGAGTCGTGAGGATCTCGCAAGTGTAATTTCTCCTTAGGAATCGTGAGGACTCCTAAGTGTGTTGCTCCCTTGTGAGTCGTAAGGATCTCACGCGGGTGGTTTCTCCTTACAAGGTCGTGAGGACCCTGCAAGTGTCCTTTAACGAGGTTGCGTCCTTTCGGGTTTTCACAAACACTCGCCGGTAGCCCTGCTGTTTTTACTCACGGAGCCTTTTCGGGTTTTCATCCGTGCCCATTTCACTTATGGACATACCATTTTTATTTTTATTATATTTTTTTAATTTTTTTTATTTTTATTTTTATTTTTTTTTGTATCGGGTTTGAGATGCTGCAATCCACCGTAGTTTATCGACATCTCGGTCAACAGCTAGTTTTAGGACATAGTGGTCCATTGTTAGTTTAAGGACGTTTCGGTCCGTTGCTAGTTTAAGGACATTTCGGTCCGTTGTTGAAGAAGGCCTGTCACTACGTTATAGAGTTTAGGCTTAGGAAGATAGCGAGCGGACATAGTCGTCGTCATCTATCTTTGACCAGGGCCATGACTCGTTAGGAGTAGTATTTCTTCAGGAAGCGGCCGTTTATTGGCCTGGAAGGTCTTTCACTGTGCATATCCATGAGTAGATAGGCTCCACCCTGGTAGACCTTGTCTATGATGTACGGACCTTCATAGTTCGGCTCGAATTTTCCCCGCTTGGCGCGATTGGGGATCATAGGTCTTTTGACCACTAGCACGAGTTCGCCTTGGCGGAATGTCCTCGGCCTGGTCAATCTTTCATATGAGCGCATCATCTTTGCTTTATAAGCCTCCAGATTTTGTTGCGCTATAAGCCGGGTTTCATCAAGGGCGTCAAGCTCCTCAAGCCGAAGGCGAGCATTTTCTTCGTTTGTCAGCTCGTAGTGGACTGCTACTCGTAGAGAGGGTAACTCTATCTCAAGGGGGAGTACTGCTTCCGTACCGAATACCAACGCATACGGCGTTGTGTTCGTGGCTGTCTTGAAAGTAGTTTGATACGCCCAGAGAGCTTCTTGCAATCTCTCGTGCCAGTTCTTCTTGTTTCGGGACACCGTCTTCTTCACGATCTTCGTCAAGGTCTTGTTGAAAGCCTCAGCTAGACCGTTGGCTCGGGGATTATACACTGAGGAATATCTCCAGTCTATGTTGTGTTGTTGCTCGAAGCGGCTGATCTTGTGGCTTCTTTAGGCTGGCCCGTTATCGGAGATAATCCGTCGCGGAGTTCCAAACTGATAAATGACGTGCGTCTTGAAGAAATAGAGGATATTCTCCGTCTTCACTTCCCTCAGCGGTACTGCTTTTGCCCATTTGGAGAAGTAATCAGTTGTCGCCAAAATGAATCGATGTCCTCTGGACGACGTTGGTTCGATGGGGCCGATTATGTCAGTCCCCCACATTTCGAACGGCCAGCTAGCCATTGTCGGGTGTAATGGATTTGGATGCTGATGGATAAAGTCTCCATGGATCTGGCACGAGTGTCATTGCTTCTCATACTCAAGGCAGTCCTGGATCATCATGGGCCAATAATAACCCATCCGTTTGATCTTCAACTTCATCTTCGGCCCGGCTTGGTGAGAACCGCAGAGTCCGTCGTGAACTTCCTGAACGACTCTTTTCGCTTCGTCAGATCCCAGGCATCTCAACCACAGAGAATCAAACGACCTCTTGTACAGAGTATCATTGACGAAGGCGAAAGACAGAGCTCGTTTCATAAGCTGATGTCTTGAGGACGCATTTTCAGGCGTTCGATGGGATTTGAAGTAGTCTATGAAGACTTCTCTCCAATCTTCAGCCTTCTCTTGGTCCTTTATTTGCATAGCCTTTTGCTCGGTCACTCCCTTTTCTTCGGATGATTCCGGAGACATTTCTGCTGGGATGAGGACCCGACGGCTTTGTACCATGATTCTGACGTCATCGAGGTTCTCATCAGCCAGTTCTTTAGCAAGCTTAGCTAACGCGTCTGCCTTGCTATTTTCTGCACGCGGTATGCTTTCCAGCATGTAGGAGGGAATTTGAGTCAGCAATCGCTGTACTCTCTCGCCATACTTCACCAGCTCTGGCTTGCACGTCTGGTAGTCACCGTTTACTTGACTAACGACCAGTTAGGAGTCTCCGTATATGAGGAGGTTCTCAATCCCCATGTCGATGGCGATCTCAAGGCCTGCTATCAAAGCTTCATATTCAGCTTCATTGTTCGTCCTCGGCTCTGTCAAGGAGAAAGCAAAGCGCATTATCCCTCCTTGTGGGGTTACGAAGATGAGGCCTACCCCCGATTTAATTATAGGCGTGTTTTGTTAGCGCTTCTTCATGGAAGACGCTCCGTCAAAATAGAGTTCCCACCGGGTACCACTACCGTCAATCGCATCAAACGCGTGTTCGTCTGGCAGTTTGCAATTCAAAGGGGAATCGGAAGGTATCGGATGTTCAACGAGGAAGTCGGCAATGGCCTGGCCTTTCACTGCCTTGAGAGGCTGATAGGTTATTGAGAACTCCATCAAGAGTAGGGCCCATTTAGCGAGCCGCCCTGTCAATATGGCCTTCGACATCAAATACTTAAGGGGGTCCACCTTCGAAATGAGACGGACTTCATGCGCCAATGCATAGTGCCTGATCTTTGTTATCGCGAAGATCAATGCCAAACAGTGTTTTTCAATGGGGGAATAGTTGCTTTCTGCCCCCAGTAGAACCCGACTCAAATAGTAGAGTGCTCTTTCTTTCCCTTGGTCGTTCTCTTGTGCCCATAATGCGCCTAAGGAACCTTCGAGGGCAGTTGTATAAAGAATGAGAGGCTTTCCCTTAACTGGAGCAGCCAACACTGGCGGGTTCTGGAGGTACTTCTTGATTTCATCCAGCGCGCTCTGGCATTTGTGATCCCAAATGAAAGGGGTTCCTTTCTTCATCAGGTGGCTGTAAGGGCGGCACTTGCCTGAAAGGTTGGCTATAAATCGCCGAATGTACGCGAGCTTCCCTTGGAGAGACCGCAATTGTTTGAGAGTCCTTGGCGGAGGCATTTTCATGATCGCCTTGATCTTTGACGGATCTATCTCGATACCTCGGTGTCGGACGATGAGTCCTAGGAATTTGCCCGAGGAAACTCTGAATGCGCACTTGAGGGGGTTCATCTTTAGGTTGTATTGCCGAAGGCGTTGAAATACGGTCTTCAGATGCTCTAAATGCTCCTCGTATGATTTGCTCTTAACCACGAGGTCGTCTATATAGCATTCGACAATTTCATGTATAAGGTCATCGAAGATCTTCGTCATGGCCCTTTGGTAGGTGGCACCGGCGTTCTTTAGACCGAAGGGTATCACCTTGTAGCAAAATATGCCTAGCGGAGTCTTGAAGGCGGTGTGCTTCTGGTCTTCGGGATGCATCTTTATTTGATTATACCCTGTTGAGCCGTCCATGAAGGAGAAAACCTAATGAGTGGACGTATTGTCTATCATCAGTTCAGTGACTGGCACTGGGAAATCGTCCTTCGGGCAGGCTTTATTGAGATCCCGGAAGTCCACGCATATGCGCACTGTCTCATTTTTTTCATCACCGGGACGATGTTGGCGATCCAATCAGGATACTGAATCTCCTGAATAAACCCAGAGTCGATCAGCTTCTTGACTTCGGCGTTGATGCTCATCTCAAGCTCGAACCGCATTCTTCTCGTTGCCTGTTTGACTGGCTTGACGTCCGGGGATATCGCCAGTTTATGCACAGCTATTTCTGGATCTAGTCTTGGCATTTCGGAATAGTTCCACGCGAAGCAATCTCTATACTGCATAAGCACGTCTTTTAATAAAGTTACCCTTTTTTGAGATAGCAGTTCGCTGACGAATGTCGGTTGCGGGTCGTTTGCCGTTCCCAACTCAATTTTCTTGAGGTTATTCGCAGTGGTGTGTATCCCATCTTCTAACTCTTTCGGCGCCGGTGGAAATTCTGAGATCACCTCGTCATCGCTGTTTTCGAAGCACCAAGGAAGGTCATCCATATTCTCGGGCTCCCTTTTTGATATTGCTATCATATGACAAGTACGAACTCGCTTCCAAGACCGACGTGGATCTGGTTCTGCTCTTGTAGCTTTGGTTTCGTGCTTTTGTGCCGGCGTTACCCTCCAACTGTCAGATAGAGCGAACTTGCCGAGCTGATACTGATCTTCGACCCAGTTCTTGAAGGTGAAGCAGTCTTCGAGAGGGTGTCCTATGGTTTGGTGATAAGAGCAATAACCCGAATGAGAGACCTTGTTAGCTTGCTCAGGGTGCTTAGACTCCGGAAGTGTAATCATTCGATATTTTAAAGCGAGGTCAAGTATCTTCTTCGTCTTGTCTTGAGGGAAAGAATACGCTCGACTCATCTTCTTCATGAGGGACAAATCCGGACCGTGCAATTCCCGATCACATGACTCTTTGATCCCGCGTTGTCATTGTCGAATCCCTTTTCCGCTTTTTGACTTATTTCTGCCTTTGCGTCGGGCCTTTTGCACAGCAGGTTGACAGGGAGGAGTATTTTTGTCTTTTGCAGCCTGTTGAAAAAGATGTTGCATCCTGGCTTTCTCGTAGATGGCCATTTCGCGATTATGGTCGTCCCGAGCTTTTTGACCCGCTTTCCTGATAAGCTTGTCCATTCGTTCTTCAAATGATGGACTCGGCACCTTGATTGCGGGATCTAGTTTTGATATGGGGTTGGCGTTTTCTGACAGGGCATCCTCTTCTTCATCGAAGTTATATATGGTGTAGCTACCGTGGACTCGTTCCCGTTTCCCGGATCTTACATATCCAAGCCCAAGCGTCTCCATTCTCCCGTTGGGCAACTTGCGCTGAGTCCCAGGGACATCCCAAATCCTGTTGTAGAACCGAGCTTGTCGAATAGTCTGTTTTAAAGGTACTCCTTGGTGCTTCAATAGCCTTTTTAGTCCGTTCGTGTAGTATCTGGGCAAATGGATGGGTTGGAGCCTGTCAAGCGTAGAATCTGCGCCGTGCCAGATTTCTTTCTCCACTCTTGTTTCCGTGGACCGATAGAATAGGATCGCCTTTTCGCCTTTTCTCCTGGGAGGGACGTAAAATGTTTGCAGGTCTTGCACATTGTAAGCTTCAAGTGCGTCAAGGTCTTTGTAGTGCTCTCGCGGAATCATGGTAATTTGCAAACTCTGATCATCACCAGGGAATGCTTGTATTGACGGCCGACTGGAGAACACAGCATTAACCTCATCTTCTGAGTCGCTTTCGAAGATCAATATGGGGGCGGACGACCCCAGGTTGTTGCGTCGAGACGGCCCAGCGTAAACTATCTCTTCTTCTTCTTCTTCGGTATCACTCCCGAAAACAGGAATGGTGGCGGCGGCTTTGTTCTCCGGTTTGCGACACCTCTCCGTGTCCTCGAAATCTGGCAAAAAGTATTTTGCATCTTTGTACTTGCGAACTTCGTTCACGGAGAACGGGTTCAGCTCTTCTGTTACGGTATACTCGAGACCATCTTTGAAATACTTCATACACTGATGTTGCGTAGAAAGGATGATGTTGTACTCGTGTAACCAGGGACGACCGAGTAGAGCATTGTAGCAGGTCTTGGCGTCAATTGTAGGGTTCCTAGGCACGCTGATGAGGTCTCAC
This sequence comes from Agapanthus africanus, assembly GCA_030015575.1. NCBI lineage: Eukaryota > Viridiplantae > Streptophyta > Magnoliopsida > Asparagales > Amaryllidaceae > Agapanthus > Agapanthus africanus. The sequence continues at coordinate 355,168,644 of CM057349.1, read as the reverse complement.
ATGGCATCAACCATGCCAATTTCAAACTTTACGGTGCCGAGAAACCCTAGACTAGATCGTTAACTAGAATTTTAGGCGAAACAAATGCAACTAGTTAACAATTTAACTAAAAGAACGGAAATACAACCTTTGTAGATCCGGTCCTCCACCTCTATAGCTCCGCAATGAAGTCTCCTCGCTGTCCATAATAAATCCCGGGCTCTAGCGTCGGCTTCATCGGAGAAATGGGCGGGCAAGGTCGTCGGCTTCGTGCCGAAGATGATCTACGTCGAGGCATCACTAGATCAAGCTCCCGCTTCACCAAGTCATGAAACTTGTGAAGAAAACACCCTATACTACTTGGCAAGAGGTAGAGGATGAAGAAATAGGAGGTGGGTTCACTTTAGAATTGGATTTCTCACTCATTTTCACATTTCACCATTGTTGGTAGAAAGCTTTCTTCATGTGAAGAAGAAGAAGAAGATGATGAAAAATGATATGATAAGAATTATGATAAGTTATTCTTTAAAAAAGAAAATCATAGAATACTTATCATAAACCAACCATGGTTATGTGTAAAGAGCAAACTATAGTTAGGTGAATGGTTAGGTTAGGCATAAAACAAAAATGGTGGACTATTTCAAAGCTTTATGAAACTTCAACAAAGAAACAAAATTAGCCACCATTTTCCTTTTGCCAAAATGAAATAAACAAATCAATAAATGAATAAATAAATTAAACAAAACCCTAACCATTTACTTAACCAAGGTTTAAACTTTACACAAACTCAAGTAAGCATGTATCATCAAACATGATACAATCAAGTGCACAAAAGTATATCACATATACAACTTATGAACTTCAAGTGAGAAAATCCATTTAAAGTGAACCAATACTAGTTAATGCAAAGTAATATATCAAATATATAATTATGCATTAAATCATTAAATCAACACTTGATTTAACGACCCGGTCATATCACATATAACCGACTAATATTCAATGTATCGGCTTATCGAATCAATCGTTGATTCGATAACTAGGTTATAACGCATACAACCAATCGATACATTCATCGCGAGAATAGAATACTGTATCACATACACGCATTATTCTCGGTCCCGCACATATCTCATATGCGCTCCTATTTCGTTTCGCTTGAGCCAGGAAACCTCTGTGTAGGACTCTAAAGACTCGTCAATACGCCGGCAGTAGGTGATGATCATATCAACCACCCACAAGCCGCAAGCGGTCTGCTAAACGTAACGGCCACCCGGGTATTGAGCGATCAGAAGATCGACGAGCAAGCCCGCTCACACTACTGTGAATCCAACCAGTAACACTTACCGTACAGTCCGGTCTGATCGTCTGATATGTCGCATATCTTGCCTAGGGGTGGTAAACGTCAGACCCCAATAGCTCGATAAGTCGTGTCGATATGAGGTCTATAACAGTTCGAGAAACTACAGGTAACACTTACCAGTAAATCTCAGCAACCCTGGCCAGGGATTTCCGGTTATAGCCAATCGAACACAGCGCAACATCAACTCCCTATACCGGGAGAGACGAATCCCCTCCTATCGCTCATTGCCTCCATGTGACTCGGGACTGTACCCAAAAACCACCGTTTTGCACGCCCTCTTGGACGTGGTAAGATGGAAATCAAAGCACAGTGGGAACCACACAAGACTCTATGACGATCTCGGGTCAACAGACTACTCTGTACCAGTGTCACCAGAGAACTGCCATCTGACGTAAGGTATAATACCATCTGGGAGTTCTCGGCGAGTCCGTCCAGTGTACCCAGTCTCCACTGAGCACCCGTATATCATCTCTGATGTCAAACACCAATGGATATGGGATTATCCATCGCCCATCTGTATAGGTCGAGAAGGTATACGCTAGTCTACTCTGGTATATCGATGCCCCGTCTCGATATACCCACGATAGGGACTTTGAAGGATGTACTTATGGACTACCATGTCCCCACTAGTATGATCCGCATCATAGTCCAGGTAGTCAAGTACAGATCCTAAGGGCTTTACCAACATGTAACAGAGAGACAATCAGTGTACACGTTAAGGTAAAGATCAACCAGATAGCATACTATCATGTCGAGCAAGAAAGTCCTCCCTATATATGTCCAAGCATCCACTACAATATACATCCTATGTACAGTAATGGCCTCTAGGGCATACATATAACTAACATCAATGACGTGAAACTTAATATCCATGACGAGTAGTCCGAAGCGTAATGTTAATATCACAGATCCTAGAGTTTGTGACGACTGGGAGTCGAAGCCGGAGATGGTAATTTTATCACGAGCGAGGTGCTGAACGCTCATGCAGATTTCCTTCAACACCCGAACATTAAGGAGATTGACGGAGGATCCGTTATCAACCAGGATTTTGCCTATCTTGATGTCGTGGCAGTATTTGGAGATATATAGGGGACGGTTGTGGTCGCACGTCCCAAGGAGAAGGTCTTCATCACCGAACGTGACATCGGCTGTGCGCACTTCTTCCAGTTCATCCTTCATCCTTTCTTCGACGAGGAAGGCTTGGAATTGCTCGGGCTCTTGCAGCGCCTTGATTAATGAATCTCTCGCTTCTTTTGATAATAAGAGGGCGTCAAGAATGCTGAGCTGCGAGGGTAGCTTCCTTAGGTGCGCTAGGATGTTGTAGTCCACCTTACTCTTCTTACGCGGGTCCTTGGCAGTCAGCTCTTTCATAACTTGGTCATCTATGGCGGTATCCTCAGCGACCTTTTCCTTTCCCTTATCTTTTCTAGTTGTGGGTCCAAGATTCTTTTTCGGGAGCGTGCGATTGCGCAGTTGAATGTTTTTGCAGACCTCTGGTTCTTCCTCTTTCCCTAAGATGGATTCTTTAAAGAGAGGGCCCAGAGCCATTTCCTCATCAGAGTCGCTCCCAAAGGTGAGAACTTGTAATCCTCCGGCGTTGGCCATGTAACAGTTGCCGGTAGGTCTTTTATGCCCTTCGGTCGTACTTCTTTGCTCCCGACGGGTTCTGCGTTTCATTCGCTTAAAATGTTGCCGGTGAGCAACATATCCCTGCCACCATATCTTAAAAGCATCGCACTCCTCAGTGGGGTGTGAAATCTTCTGATGATATGAGCAGTAATTAGGATGCGTCTCCGCTCCGTTGCGAGTGTTCTCTTCCGAGGGTGGTATTTTCATTCCCATTGATATGGCTTTAGCAAATCTTTTCCTCGTCTTGAATATGTTTTTATCCGTATCGGATGTCTTTTGATCTGGCAGGAGTGCTTCGACTCTTTCGTTTAGTCGCCTGCATTTGGCTCCTTCTGATGCGGCCATCTCACGCTCCCGACCGGCTTTACTTTTCAAACGAATCTCGTCTAGAAAGGCGTCGATCATTTCGTCTGTCGGCCACACAAGTTCTGGTTCAAGCTGTGCCCCCAGTCTCTCAGTGCCAGGAGTTTTTTCATCGTCCATAAACGAGTGGGAGATCACATGACAACTCGCCACATATCCCTCGGATTCATCTGACGAGCTTTCTCCATTATCTTCCTCCTGAAAGACGTGGTTGAGGAACTCTTGGAGTGTGATGGGAGTCCGCGCCTTTTGATTGTACTCCTCCAGCGCGTCAATCTGTTTCTGTAAGTCCATACGCTTGTTGCCAGGCTTCACGGGCCTCTTAGATTTCTTCTTCTTTTTCTTTGAAGATTTCGACGGCTGGTTGTGAGTGCTCGGGCCATCATCACTGATCTTCGGAGTTGGGTGCGGCTTCAGCATCCTTTCAATGATCTGGAGTTCCAGCAGGTTCTTCCACCTGACTGCCGGGCATGTCTGGAGCTCATTCAGCATTCTTTTGGTTTTTGCTGAAAGCACGATTTCCCATGGAGCTTCTTCAATGAAAGAACAAGTTGCCCCCGGTGTGTCCGTCTTCTTAGGAGTGTGAGGTTGTGGCGGGTTCACTTTCCACTTCTCGGACAGCGCAAACTTGCCCTGTAGGTATTGATCTTCAATCCATCCTTTGAAGACGAAGCAATCCTCAATCGGATGGCTTACCGTTTGATGGTAAGGGCAGTAGTTGGCGTTATTCACCTCACTGGGTTGCGGCGGTCGCTTTGGATTTGGTAAGTTGATAAGCCTGTTGCGTACCGCCAGCTCGAATAGCCTCTTCGTCTTATCCCGCGGGAATGAGTAGAGGCGCTTCATTTTCTCATTATAATACCGCCGTCTTTCTTCTAGTTGATCCGCCGGCTTTGGGGCACTGGGTTGCTGCTGAGCATTCGCAACGAAGGTTGCCTTCCCTTTACCCTTGTCATTCCGAGGTTCCGGCTTCTGGGGAGGCGGTCTGTGACCCATCTGGTCCATCTGGGCCAACTTGTCGATCAAAGCCTGGAACGTGGTTGGCTTAAAGAACATCATGAACTGTGAGATAGTTGCATGAGGATCTATGGTACCCACGAACATGCCCACCGCGGGCGCTTCCTCGATGCGTTGTTCACATTTTGACCACAAGTTTCGCCAGCGTATAGCGTACTGGACCCACGTCTCACCTGGTTTCACCCTGGCATTGATCAATGCCGTTATCGGAGTGCGTTCGCTGGCGCTCGCGAATCGCTGCGTAAACAGCAGCTCCATCTCCGCAAAAGTTTTGACGGAGTCGTTCGGGAGCTCAGAGTACCATTCGAACGCCGTTTCTGACAAGCTACCGACGAACTGGAGAAGCAACAATTTATCATCACCGCCGGTGTTGCCGCAAAGCGCCCTGAACTGGGCAACATGCTGGTGGGGATTGCCCATCCCCTTATAGACATGAAATTTCGGTATTGTATAGCCTGGTGGGTACTTGATCTGATCATACCAGCTCGGATATGGTCGCCCCGTTTTTACGACCTGACCGGCTGCCTCAGTCGCCTGATGAACCCGTATCTGCTGAGCTATATATTCGTGTAGGTCAGCTTTGGAGATTGTCTCCTCCTTGGCTGTTGATAGAGCCGGTGGAGGATTTGACGTTTCTCCCCTGTCATCTTCAAGGACGATTGGAAGATCTTTAGCTGGAGAATCTTGTTGGATCATCATTCCCACCATGTCCTAGAACAAGAGGGCCATTCGCTTTATATTGGCTGCTTGTTCGGCAGCCTCTTTATCCTTCTTCTCCAATATCCTACGAAGGAATTCAGCGTCAGTTTCTTGCTCCTGGCGTTGATCAGATGACGCTTCGGGGCTTTCTTTCGGCCCAGTGAGTGCGGCCATCGCGTTCATCATTTCTTGGAGCTTCTGCTGTTGCTCCTGAGCTTTGGTCACTGGCCGTGTAAGCGGTCTATGACCCGTAGATGCACGGCTGTCCTCCTTTCCCGACACTATGTATACAGTATGGACCACGATGCCCCCGGACTTAGGCCGTTTAGGCTCACCGCCTTTGGCATTTGCCGCAGGTGTGGGGATTTTCTCTGGCCTTCTTCTCTTGTGTGCCATTGAAGTTGAAGGGGTCGTTGCAGCGGGCACCCTGGTGGTTGTCGCCCTTTGCTGTTCAACAGGACGGTTCTACCGGCGAGAGTGACCTTGGTCGATTACAGAATCTTGAACCCTCCGCCAGACTTATAAATTTTGGAGGACAGCCGTGTTAGTTGTATGTATGCCCTAGAGGCCAGTATTGTACAGATGATGTATATTATATTGGATGCTTGGACATATATAGAGATGACTTTCTTGCTCGATATGATAGTATGCTATCTGGAGTCACTCTCTCCAAAGAGATGTCTCCCAAGACTGATTTGGAGAGAGCTCGCATGCAAGGGATACCCTATGCTTTGGCTGTAGGCTTTATCATGTATGCGATGCTATGTACCAGACCCGATGTAGCATACTCACTAAGTGTAGTGAGCAGGTATCAAGCTGATCCTGGAGAGAGTCACTGGATAGCTGTGAAGAGCATTCTTAAGTACTTGCGAAGGACTAAAGAGATGCTCTTGGTGTATGGTAACGGAGAACACCAAGTGGAGTCCTTTACCGATTCGAGCTTCCAGAGTGATAAGGACGACTCTAAGTCGCAGTCGGGATTTGTCTTTACCCTTTATGGAGGGGCGGTTAGCTGGAAGAGTTCCAAGCAGGAAACCGTGGCAGACTCGACGATGGAGGCTGAATACATCGCTGCCAACGATACTGCTAAAGAGGCTGTCTGGATCAAGAAGTTCATTACTGAACTTGGAGTGGTTCCATCCATTGAGCATCCAATACCTTTGTATTGCGATAACAATGGAGCAGTGGCTTTAGCCAAGGAACCCAGGTCCCATCAGCGATCCAGGCATATTCTGAGGCGGTATCACCTGATCCGGGAGATAGTTGATCGCCGGGAGATCGAGGTCAGGAGGGTTGACATGAAGAACAACACGGCGGATCCACTCACGAAGGCCATTCCCCAGATACAGTTTGAGAGACTCTTCGGGATGCTCGGTATGCGATACTACAGCAGCTGGCCCTAGTGCAAGTGGGAGATTGTTAGTTGTATGTATGCCCTAGAGGCCAGTATTGTACAGATGATGTATATTATATTGGATGCTTGGACATATATAGAGATGACTTTCTTGCTCGATATGATAGTATGCTATCTGGTTACTCTTTATCTTAACATGTACACTTGTCTATTTAAACTGTCTAATAGTTACATGTTGGTAAAGCCCTTAGGATGTGTACTTGACTTCCTGGACTATGATGCAGATCATACTAGTGGGGACATGGTAGTCCATAGGTACATCCTTCAAGGTCCCTAGTCGTGGGTGTATCGAGACGGGGCATCGATATACCAGTGTAGACTAGCGTATACGCTTCTCGACCCATGAGATGGGCGATGGATGATCCCATATCCATTGGTGTTTGACATCAGAGATGGTATACGGGTGCTCAGTGGAGACTGGGTACACTGGACGGACTCGCCGAGAACTCCCAGATGGTATTATACCTCACGTCAGATGGCAGTTCTCAGGTGACACTTGTACAGGTTAGTCTGTAGACCCGAGATCGTCATAGAGTCTTATGTGATTCCCACTATGCTTTGATCTCCACCTTACCACGTCCATGAGGGCATGCAAAACGGTGGTCTTTGGGTACAGTCCCGAGTCACATGGAGGCAATGAGCGATAGGAGGGGTTTCGTCTCTCCCGGTATTGGGGGTTGAGGTTGCGCTATGCTCGATTGGCCGTAACAGGGAAGTCCCTGGCCAGGACTGATCAGAGATTTGCTGGTAAGTGTTACCAGTAGTTTCTCGACCCGTTATGAGCCTCACATCGGCACGACTTATCGGTTACTGGGGTCTGACGTTTACCACCCCTAGACTTGATATGCGACATATCAGACGAACAGACCGGACTGTACGGTAAGTGTTACTGGTTGGATTCACAGGAGTGTGAGCGGGCTAGCTCGTCGATCTTCTGATCGCTCAATACCCGGATGGCCGTTACGTTTAGCAGACCGCTTGCGGCTTGTGGGTGCTTGATATGATCATCATCTGCTATCGGAGTATTGACGAGTCTTTAGAGTCCTACACAGAGGTTTCCTGGCTCAAGCGAAACGAAATAGGAGCGCATATGAGATATGTGCAGGACCGAGAATAATGCGTGTATGTGATACCGTATTCCATTCTCACGATGAATGTATCGATTGGTTATATGCGATATAACCTAGATATCGAATCAAGGATTGATTCGATAAGCCGATACATAAGATACTAGTCGGTTATATGCGATATGACCGGATCGTTAAATCAAGTGTTGATTTAATGATTTAATGTATAATTATATATTTGATATATTACTTTGCATTAACTAGTATTGGTTCACTTTAAATGGATTTTCTCACTAGATGTGCAAGTTGTATATGTGATATACTTTTATGCACATGTTTGTATCATGTTTGATGATACTTGCTCATTTGGTTAAGTGTAAAGAATTAAACCTTGGTTAAGTAAATGGTTAGGGTTTTTATTTATTCATTCTTTTATCTTTTTAATTTGGATTAAAAAAGAAATGCCAAAGGAAAACAAAATGGTTGCTTTCATTCTTGAAGCTTGTTGAAGCTTCGTGAAGCTTTGACCAAAGTGACCATTTTGTCTTCATGCTTAACCCTAACCATTCATCTAACCTTAGTCAATTCTCTACACCTAACCATGGTTTACATTATGATAAGTATTCATTTTCTTTTTCATTTCATATACTTATCATAATCATCTTCATCTTCTTCTTCTTCATGAGATAAAGAAAAAGCTTGCCACCATTAATGGCATGTTGAGCAAAAGTGTGAGAAATCAAATTCTAAAGTGAACCCACCTTCTATTTCTTCACCCTCTACCTCTTGCCAAGTAGTATAGGGTGTTCTCTTCACAAGTTTCACAACTTGGTGAAGTTGGAGCTTGATCTTGTGTAACTTCGACGTAGATCATCTTCGGCATCGTACCCGACGACTAGTCCGCCCATTTCTCCGATGAAGCCGATGCCAGAGTCCGAGATCCGACTTGGACAGCGGGAGGATGTCTACGTGGAGCTAGGGAAGTGGAGAACCGGATCTACAAAGGTTGTAGCTTCTCACTTTTAGTTAAGTCGTTAACTAGTTTAATGTTTCGCCTAAAATTCTAGTCGACGATCCGTATTAGGGTTTCTCGGCACTCATAATATTTGAAATTGGCATGGTTGATGCCTTGTGAGACCTCTATAGTGTGCCTAGGAACCCTACAGTGGTATCAGAGCCTAGCTAGAGCCTTAGGCGATGCTTTGACGATGTTTGAAACCCGATCGAAACCGAAACCCTAAAACCAAATCGCTCTCTGGACTTTTTTCAAAAACTGGGTTTTTTCCAGATTAAAAATGCTTAAAAAATTCAGCAGGGAATTATAAGAATTACGATGCAAAATTTCACCATTGATACCTCTAAACTGCGGCGGAACCGCGGCAGAAGCCCAGCTTCTGCGGCGGTTCCGCGGCTTTATGGTCATGTCACCCCTCCATATCTGCACAGCAATTCCTCTTTCACAGTGCTGAGTTTTATGGGAATTTTTAATATTTATTCAAGAGTTGAATTTTCTGGGGTGTTTTGGGAGTTCGCAGATTCGATCGGATTATCAGATTTTGTCGATGTGGCTTTCCGGATATTTTGGAATATGTTAAAAAGTTCGACCGGATGTAAATACCCAATCTTTCCCCTGCCAGAAAATATCCAAGTGTTGGATTTTTCTGTGGTTTAAGGACGTTTTGAGTAGTGCAAGTAACGCGATGGTCCCTCTAGAAGACAACAAACCTTAACTCGATTATGTGACCGTCTTGAACTGCCCTTTGAACCTTCGGGTTTGGGGCAGTACGGCGTGCCACATGTGAGGCGTTGGCTTGACCCTTCTACGGCTGGACCGTTGGTACCGAGGCATGAAGTGAATGTCTTTGAACCTATTTCATGTGTAGAACGGTTTCGGGAAAACTTGGGTGTTCGAATGTTCGATTGGAAAGTTTAATATTTTCTGTTTATCCGGAATAGGATACAAAAATTGGAATTCACAAACAGTTATGAGATAACTGAATGAATGTTATAAATCTAGCGGTTTGGTCTCACTTGATATTGAAAAGGGTTTTCGGTAATGAGACTAAAATGCGGGGTTTATAATTGTTAGGCATGTGATGTCTAAGTATTTCATTTGATTAGGCATGCGATGTCTAAAGAGGTTGCGGATTCCAACTGTTGTAGTTTTACACTTACTTTTCTGTGACCGTAAGTGTAATATGTGATATCGCCGGTTTCGTTGCTATATGTCAACGACAATTGGGATGCGCATATTTACTTACGTTGATGACATGTGATGTTATGTGTTGCTGGATATGTTATATTGGATCGTCGTGTTTGAATAGCCGGGGTTTTTTTTTATATGTGATGAGTGTTTTTCATTTTCATTCATGTAAAACTTGTATGTAATATTCTTTTAATTTGGGGCACTTCCAGGTTGCGGAAGCTGTCACCTTTTGTATATTATTTACTTTTTCCGCATTAGGATAGACCCAAGGAGGGGAGCACAAGTAACCGGGTTCTAGGGTCCAGTGGGAGACCATCTCGAGGAGTCGAGTCCGGGTCTCCTAACCCTAGAATTGGTAGGGTTGCTTGCCGCTCTCGTAGGGGTCTAGGGGTGTGGGATTGGCTATTCATCACGACCGTGGAATCCGTGTTTTATACTGGCTCGTATTGAAAACACGGACGTCCTAGTATATCCAATGTTTCATATGTTTCTTCTGCTGCGATATCTGTGATGTGATCATGTGATGTTCTGTGATAGATACAGTATATAGTATATATGATATATTATATAGACGTTACTTATGTTTTTCACCCGCACTAGCCCTGCCCTGCTCTGTCGTTAGTTACCTAACCTAACGGTGCACGAGGGGACATCCAGGCGAATGCGGATGGCATAAGTGTACGTCGTATTTATCTGTGATGTTTAGGTGACTTAAATGATGGGACTTCATTAATGTGATTAATGAAAGAAAAGAAACCTAAGATGTTGTAGATTCAAATTTTAAACAAAACTGGTAGCTACAGTTCTTGCTTTGCATAGCGGTATATATGATATACCCTGCACCTTATTCGATGAGGAAAGGACCGAGATCCCTTCACCGGGAGTGACTCCTTTAGCAATAACTGGCAGATGCTACACACTCGGTGTGACTTTTGATTGCTTCTATAGTTTCTGCTTTGCACAGTGATATATATGATATATCCCGCACCTCATTCGACGAGGAAAGGGCCGACGATCCCTTCACCGGGAGTGACCCCTTTAGCAAAACTAGAAAAGCCTGAAAATCACTCCATTTCAAAACTTCATTTGATTCTACAACGATATCAAGTTCATTACGCAATAGGTTTTCAGAAAAACCTGTCGTAGCCCTCTGTCATTTCAGATAAGTAGTAGTTAGTATTCGTGCTACGTTTGTTGGCCTGCGTCAAAGCATAGTGTGCGGTAGCTAACTAGTATTTATCTGCTTATGCATATGATGCAGATTGGATTAGGGTAGTCGTGCGACTTTGTTGGCCTGCGTCAAGGGTCGTGCGGGTGGGTTTAATTCAATCAGGAAATGACGGGTTGAACTTGACTAGCGCACTATGGTTTGTTGGCCTGCGTCAAGGTCATAGGACGCTAGGGGCAAAATATTATCGGGAATTTCAAGTGTTGAAATTTGCAATGAGATTGCATACCTTCTATGAGATAGTTGGATCCCGATACCCACTGCGAGTAAGAGTTACTCCTGGGAGAGTTTTACACATTGCAATTAGCTGATCAAGTAGGTGTCTAGAAATGTGTCAATGGGGTTACGCCTCTGGGAAAACGAGGTTTACATTAATTAGGTTTGTGCGAAAGCACGGGGGACCTCCCTCAAAGTACCGACACTGGCCTGGCTGAAAGATTGGCGAACTTGTAGTGTGTAATTAATCCCGGCTAGTCTTTCCTTTTTGGGGTTTGAAGGAAGATTTGATAAAAACCAGTGGGAGCCATCCTGATTAGATAAGATAATAACCAATCTGATCTTGCACGAGCATACGCTAAAGTGTTTTCTTCTCTCTCTCTCCAGGTAGCGACCATTTCATGCCCTAATCAAGATAATAATATGGATGTATTGACCGAACCCGCTGTAGGGTTCCTAGGCACCCTAGTAAGGTCTCACAAGGCATCGATCATGCCAAATTAAAATTTTACGGTGCCGAGAAACCCTAAACTACGGATCGTTTGCTAGATTTCTAGGCGAAAAAGCTAACTAGTTAACACTTAACTACAAGATACGGAAATACAACCTTTGTAGATCCGGTGCTCCACCTCCATAGCTCCACAACGAAGTCGTCTCCGCTGTCCAAAAGGAATCCGGGCTCTAGCGTCGTCTTCGTCGGAGAATGGGCGGGCTAGGTCGTCGATGTCCAAGCCGAAGATGATCTACGTCGAGGCATCGATGAATCAAGCTCCACCTTCACCAAGTCATGAAACTTGTGAAGGAAACACACTCTACTACTTGGCAAGAGATAGAGGATGAAGAAATAGGAAGTGGGTAGACTTTAGAATTAGATTTCTCACTCATTTCCATCACTTGCCATTGATGGGGCAAGCTTTCTTCACTTGAAGAAATGGAAGAAGAAGAAGATGATATATGATAAGTTAATTAAAAATCAATAGAAAAACAATACTTATCATAATATTAACTCTAGTCAAGTGTAGAGAATGAATCATGGTTAGTGGGAATGGTTAGGGTTAAGAATGAGATAAGAATGGTTGACTTGAACAAAGCTTCAACTAAAGAACAAAATTAGCCACCATTCTTTTCTCTTTTCTTTTATTCATTTATCAAAAATAAAAGGATAATTAAATAAGATAAATGAATAATAAATAATAAACCCTAACCATCATCTTAACCTTTGTTTAATTCTATACACTTAATCAAAAACCATGTATCATCAAACATGATACAAACATGTGCACAAAATCATATCGCATATTTAATGCGCACATCCGAGCGAGAAAATCCATTTAAAGTGAACCGATACTAGTTAATGCAAAGTAATATATCAAATATATAATTATGCATCAAATCATTAAATCAACACTTGATTTAACGATCCGGTCATATCGTATATAACCGACTAGTATGCAATGCATCGGTTTATCGAATCAACCCTTGATTCGATAACTAGGGTATATCGCATATAACCTAATCGATACATTCATCGCGAGAATGAAATACGGTATCACATACACGCATTATTCTCGGTCCCGCACATATCTCATATGCGCTCCTATTTCGTTTCGCTTGAGCCAGGAAACCTCTGTGTAGGACTCTAAAGACTCGTCAATACGCCGGCAGCAGATGATGATCATATCAAACACCCACAAGCCGCAAGCGGTCTGCTAAACGTAACGGCCACCCGGGTATTGAGCGATCTGAAGATCGACGAGCAAGCCCGCTCACACTCCAGTGAATCCGACCAGTAACACTACCGTACAGTCCGGTCTGATCGTCTGATATGTCGCATATCTCGCCTAGGGGTGGTAAACGTCAGACCCCAATAGCTCGATAAGTCGTGTCGATATGAGGTCTATAACTGTTCGAGAAACTACTGGTAACACTTACCAGTAAATCTCAGCAACCCTGGCCAGGGATTTCCTGTTATAGCCAATCGAACACAGTGCAACATCAACTCCCTATACCGGGAGAGACGAATCCCCTCCTATCGCTCATTGCCTCCATGTGACTCGGGACTGTACCCAAAAACCACCGTTTTGCATGCCCTCTTGGACGTGGTAAGATGGAAATCAAAGCACAGTGGGAACCACACAAGACTCTATGACGATCTCGGGTCAACAGACTACTCTGTACCAGTGTCACCAGAGAACTGCCATCTGACGTGAGGTATAATACCATCTGGGAGTTCTCGGCGAGTCCGTCCAGTGTACCCAGTCTCTACTGAGCACCCGTATATCATCTCTGATGTCAAACACCAATGGATATGGGATCATCCATCGCCCATCTGTATGGGTCGAGAAGGTATACGCTAGTCTACTCTGGTATATCGATGCCCCGTCTCGATACACCCACGACTAGGGACTTTTAAGGATGTACTTATGGACTACCATGTCCCCACTAGTATGATCCGCATCATAGTCCAGGTAGTCAAGTACAGATCCTAAGGGCTTTACCAACATGTAACAGAGAGACAATCAGTATACACATTAAGGTAAAGTTCAACCAGATAGCATACTATCATGTCGAGCAAGAAAGTCCTCCCTATATACGTCCCAGCATCCACTACAATATACATCCTATGTACAGTAATGGCCTCTAGGGCATACATATAACTAACACCCACATGTTATACTGTGCTGGGGAACGTTGGTTCCGTTCTTTCTTATAAGAGTTATAGGAATGAACAGGATATAGGGGAATACCAGGATTCCTATGCCACCCGAATGAAGAAAGTACATGTTGATGCATTTTCTTCGGGTGTGTTCGTTACAGAGAACTGTTTCTCCATTTGCTCTACGTCCTGGGTATTAGATACCGGGTCAGGATCCCATATATGTAATCAGTTACATGGGCTTAGGAAAGGTAGAGAGCTTGGAGAAGGTGATAAAGACATTAGAGTTGGAAATTGTGCAATTGTTGCAGCTAAGACCGTCGGGGAATATCACCTTGTATTACCAACTGGTAATACATTGGTTCGGAACGAATGCTATTACATGCCGAACCTGATATGCAACATTATATCGGTTTCTTTATTGAGTAAACAGGGATATAATTTTGTATTACAGGACAATGTTATGAACATTTTCCGTAACCAAAAGTTGGTTGGATCAGGCACGTTGTGCAATAGCATTTATGTTCTAAATCAATCAACAGTTCTGAGCATAACAAACACACACAAGAGGAAGAGTTCAGAACTGAACGAATCCTTCTTGTGGCATTGTAGACTGGGTCACATCAATGTGACACGACTGGCTAAGTTGCATAAGGATGGATATTTGAATCCGTTCGAATTTTCATCTTATGACACTTGCCAGTCATGTCTCAAAGGCAAGATGACCAAAACTCCGTTTACAGGACACGGAGAAAGAGTTACTGAACTCTTGAGACTTATACATAGTGATGTATGTGGTCCCATGTCTACACATGCCAGGGATGGTTCTTTGTACTTCATTACATTCACTGACGATCTCTCTATATTCGGATATGTGTTCCTGATGAAACACAAATCAGAAGCTTTTGAGAAATTTAGAGAATATAAACAAGAAGTCGAGAACCAAACCGGAAAAAGTATTAAAATCCTTCGATCTGATCGAGGAGGAGAATACTTAAGCAATGAATTCCTGGACTTCCTAAAAGAGAATGGGATTCTCTCTCAGCTGACTCCTCCATATACACCACAACACAACGGTGTATCAGAACGGAGGAACCGCACCCTATTAGATATGGTGCGCTCTATGATGAGCACAGCTGAGTTACCTATTTTCTTCTGGGGATATGCACTGGAAACAGCTGCATACCTATTGAATATGGTTCCCACCAAAACCGTGCCAACCACTCCATATGAGATATGGAAAGGAAAGAGACCATGTCTTAATTATGTTAAGATATGGGGTTGTCCGGCATATGTAAAAACGCAAAATCCGGACAAACTCGCGGCAAGGTCCATTTTGTGTAAGTTTATTGGATATCCCAAACATTCGCGCGGGTATATCTTCTACCACACCGAGGAACAAAAGGTGTTTGTTACTCGACATGCCATCTTTTTAGAAAAGGAATTTCTTGAAAAAGAGATTAGTGACAAGGAGGTAGAACTGGAAGAGGTTCCAGCGACACAAACTATAACAGAAGACTTGGTAGAACCAGAGGATTCAGTAGTACCCGACGAACCCCAGCCTCTCCGCCGATCTAGTAGGGTTCCTCGCCAACCTGAGAGATACTACGGTTTTCTCATGGATGGTGGGAGCGAGGATTGCATCATGGAGGATGATGACCCAACTAGTTTCGAGCAGGCCATCACGAGTAGGGACTCAGTGAAATGGCTAGATGCTATGCGGTCCGAGATGGAATCCATGTACACCAACAAAGTATGGACTTTGGATGTTGCTCCTGAAGGGGTAATACCCATTGGGAGCAAATGGATCTTCAAGAAGAAACTTGGTGTAGATGGGAAGGTGGAGACTTTCAAAGCTAGACTTGTTGCAAAAGGTTTTCGTCAAAGACCAGGTGTGGACTATGACGAAACCTTTTCTCCAGTGGCTATGCTTAAATCCATCCGGATCATGCTTGCCATTGCTGCTTATCATGACTACGAAATCTGGCAAATGGATGTTAAGACCGCCTTTCTAAATGGTGATTTAGAAGAGTGCGTGTACATGACTCAGCCAGAGGGCTTCGTAGACAGTGGGAGCAGCGGGAAGGTGTGCAAGCTGCTTAAATCCATTTATGGATTAAAGCAAGCATCGCAGAGTTGGAACATCTGCTTTGACGTCGTTATCAAAGAGTTTGATTTCGTCAAAAACCCAGATGAACCTTGTATTTACAAGAAGGTGGCAGAGAGTAAGGTTGTCTTCCTCGTATTATACGTGGACGACATACTCTTGATAGGAAATGATATTCCTATGCTGCAGTCGGTCAAGCTCTTCTTATCACAAAGATTCTCAATGAAAGATCTTGGTGATGCCTCCTGCATATTGGGAATTAGGATCTATAGAGATAGATCCAAACGGATATTGGGATTGTCCCAATCCAGGTACATTGACACCATACTAAAGAGGTTCAGTATGGAAGAATCCAAGCGTGGGAACTTGCCCACGATCTCTGGAGTCACTCTCTCCAAAGAGATGTCTCCCAAGACTGATTTGGAGAGAGATCGCATGCAAGGGATACCCTATGCTTCGGCTGTAGGCTCTATCATGTATGCGATGCTTTGTACCAGACCCGATGTAGCATACTCACTAAGTGTAGTGAGCAGGTATCAAGCTGATCCTGGAGAGAGTCACTGGACAGCTGTGAAGAGCATTCTTAAGTACTTGCGAAGGACTAAAGAGATGCTCTTGGTGTATGGTAACGGAGAACTCCAAGTCGAGTCCTTTACCGATTCGAGCTTCCAGAGTGATAAGGACGACTCTAAGTCGCAGTCGGGATTTGTCTTTACCCTTTACGGAGGGGCGGTTAGCTGGAAGAGTTCCAAGCAGGAAACCGTGGCAGACTCGACGATGGAGGCTGAATACATCGCTGCCAACGATGCTGCTAAAGAGGCTGTCTGGATCAAGAAGTTCATTACTGAACTTGGAGTGGTTCCATCCATTGAGCATCCAATACCTTTGTATTGCGATAACAATGGAGCAGTGGCTTTAGCCAAGGAACCCAGGTCCCATCAGCGATCCAGGCATATTCTGAGGCGGTATCACCTGATCCGGGAGATAGTTGATCGCCGGGAGATCGAGGTCAGGAGGGTTGACACGAAGAACAACACGGCGGATTCACTTACGAAGGCCATTCCCCAGATACAGTTTGAGAGACTCTTCGGGATGCTCGGTATGCGATACTACAGCAGCTGGCCCTAGTGCAAGTGGGAGATTGTTAGTCGTATGTATGGCCTAGAGGCCAGTATTGTACAGATGATGTATATTATATTGGATGCTTGGACATATATAGAGATGACTTTCTTGCTCGATATGATAGTATGCTATCTGGTTACTCTTTATCTTAACATGTACACTTGTCTCTTTAAACTGTCTAATAGTTACATGTTGGTAAAGCCCTTAGGATGTGTACTTGACTACCTGGACTATGATGCAGATCATACTAGTGGGGACATGGTAGTCCATAGGTACATCCTTCAAGGTCCCTAGTCATGGGTGTATCGAGACGGGGCATCGATATACCAGTGTAGACTAGCGTATACGCTTCTCGACCCATGAGATGGGCGATGGATGATCCCATATCCATTGGTGTTTGACATCAGAGATGGTATACGGGTGCTCAGTGGAGACTGGGTACACTGGACGGACTCGCCGAGAACTCCCAGATGGTATTATACCTCACGTTAGATGGCAGTTCTCAGGTGACACTTGTACAGGTTAGTCTGTAGACCCGAGATCGTCATAGAGTCTTGTGTGATTCCCACTGTGCTTTGATCTCCACCTTACCACGTCCATGAGGGCGTGAAAAACGGTGGTCTTTGGGTACAGTCCCGAGCCACATGGAGGCAATGAGCGATAGGAGGGGTTTCGTCTCTCCCGGTATTGGGGGTTGATGTTGCGCTGTGCTCGATTGGCCGTAACAGGGAAGTCCCTGGCCAGGGCTGATCAGAGATTTGCTGGTAAGTGTTACCAGTAGTTTCTCGACCCGTTATGAGCCTCACATCGGCACGACTTATCGGTTACTGGGGTCTGACGTTTACCACCCCTAGACTTGATATGCGACATATTAGACGAACAGACCGGACTGTATGGTAAGTGTTACTGGTTGGATTCACAGGAGTGTGAGCGGGCTAGCTCGTCGATCTTCTGATCGCTCAATACCCGGATGGCCGTTACGTTTAGAAGTCCGCTTGCGGCTTGTGGGTGCTTGATATGATCATCATCTGCTACCGGAGTATTGACGAGTCTTTAGAGTCCTACACAGAGGTTTCCTGGCTCAAGCGAAACGAAATAGGAGCGCATATGAGATATGTGCAGGACCGAGAATAATGCGTGTATGTGATACCGTATTCCATTCTCACGATGAATGTATCGATTGGTTATATGCGATATAACCTAGATATCGAATCAAGGATTGATTCGATAAGCCGATACATAAGATACTAGTCGGTTATATGCGATATGACCGGATCGTTAAATCAAGTGTTGATTTAATGATTTAATGTATAATTATATATTTGATATATTACTTTGCATTAACTAGTATTGGTTCACTTTAAATGGATTTTCTCACTAGATGTGCAAGTTGTATATGTGATATACTTTTGTGCACATGTTTGTATCATGTTTGATGATACTTGCTCATTTGGTTAAGTGTAAAGAATTAAACCTTGGTTAAGTAAATGGTTAGGGTTTTTATTTATTCATTCTTTTATCTTTTTAATTTGGATTAAAAAAGAAATGGCAAAGGAAAACAAAATGGTTGCTTTCATTCTTGAAGCTTGTTGAAGCTTCATGAAGCTTTGACCAAAGTGACCATTTTGTCTTCATGCTTAACCCTAACCATTCATCTAACCTTAGTCAATTCTCTACACCTAACCATGGTTTACATTATGATAAGTATTCATTTTCTTTTTCATTTCATATACTTATCATAATCATCTTCATCTTCTTCTTCTTCATGAGATAAAGAAAAAGCTTGCCACCATTAATGGCATGTTGAGCAAAAGTGTGAGAAATCAAATTCTAAAGTGAACCCATCTCCTATTTCTTCACCCTCTACCTCTTGCCAAGTAGTATAGGGTGTTCTCTTCACAAGTTTCACAACTTGGTGAAGTTGGAGCTTGATCTTGTGTAATTTCGACGCAGATCTTCTTCGGCATCGTACCCGACGACTAGTCCGCCCATTTCTCCGATGAAGCCGATGCCAGAGTCCGAGATCCGACTTGGACAGCGGGAGGATGTCTACGTGGAGCTAGGGAAGTGGAGAACCGGATCTACAAAGGTTGTAGCTTCTCACTTTTAGTTAAGTCGTTAACTAGTTTAATGTTTCGCCTAAAATTCTAGTCGACGATCCGTATTAGGGTTTCTCGGCACTCATAATATTTGAAATTGGCTTGGTTGATGCCTTGTGAGACCTCTATAGTGTGCCTAGGAACCCTACAGTGGTATCAGAGCCTAGCTAGAGCCTTAGGCGATGCTTTGACGATGTTTGAAACCCGATCGAAACCGAAACCCTAAAACCAAATCGCTCTCTGGACTTTTTTCAAAAACTGGGTTTTTTCCAGATTAAAAATGCTTAAAAAATTCAGCAGGGAATTATAAGAATTACGATGCAAAATTTCACCATTGATACCTCTAAACTGCGGCGGAACCGCGGCAGAAGCCTAGCTTCTGCGGCGGTTCCGCGGCTTTATGGTGATGTCACCCCTCCATATCTGCACAGCAATTCCTCTTTCACAGTGCTGAGTTTTATGGGAATTTTTAATATTTATTCAAGAGTTGAATTTTCTGGGGTGTTTTGGGAGTTCGCAGATTCGATCGGATTATCAGATTTTGTCGATGTGGCTTTCCGGATATTTTGGAATATGTTAAAAAGTTCGACCGGATGTAAATACCCAATCTTTCCCCTGCCAGAAAATATCCAAGTGTTGGATTTTTCTGTGGTTTAAGGACGTTCTGAGTAGTGCAAGTAACGCGATGGTCCCTCTAGAAGACAACAAACCTTAACTCGATTATGTGACCATCTTGAACTGCCCTTTGAACCTTCGGGTTTGGGGCAGTACGGCGTGCCACATGTGAGGCGTTGGCTTGACCCTTCTACGGCTGGACCGTTGGTACTGAGGCTTGAAGTGAATGTCTTTGAACCTATTTCATGTGTAGAACGGTTTCGGGAAAACTTGGGTGTTCGAATGTTTGATCGGAAAGTTTAATATTTTCTGTTTATCCGGAATGGGATACAATAATTGGAATTCACAAACAGTTATGAGATAACTGAATGAATGTTATAAATCTAGCGGTTTAGTCTCACTTGATATTGAAAAGGGTTTTCGGTAATGAGACTAAAATGCGGGGTTTATAATTGTTAGGCATGTGATGTCTAAGTATTTCATTTGATTAGGCATGCGATGTCTAAAGAGGTTGTGGATTCCAACTGTTGTAGTTTTACACTTACTTTTCTGTGACCGTAAGTGTAATATGTGATATCGCCGGTTTCGTTGCTATATGTCAACGACAATTGGGATGCGCATATTTACTTACGTTGATGACATGTGATGTTATGTGTTGCTGGATATGTTATATTGGATCGTCGTGTTTGAATAGCCGGGGTTTTTTTTTATGTGAGATGAGTGTTTTTCATTTTCATTCATGTAAAAACTTGTATGTAATATTCTTTTAATTTGGGGCACTTCCAGGTTGCGGAAGCTGTCACCTTTTGTATATTATTTACTTTTTCCGCATTAGGATAGACCCAAGGAGGGGAGCACAAGTAACCGAGTTCTAGGGTCCAGTGGGAGACCATCTCGAGGAGTCGAGTCCGGGTCTCCTAACCCTAGAATTGGTAGGGTTGGTTGTCGCTCTCGTAGGGGTCTAGGGGTGTGGGATTGGCTATTCATCATGACCGTGGAATCCGTGTTTTATACTGGCTCGTATTGAAAACACGGACGTCCTAGTATATCCAATGTTTCATATGTTTCTTCTGCTGCGATATCTGTGATGTGATCATGTGATGTTCTGTGATAGATACAGTATATAGTATATATGATATATTATATAGACGTTACTTATGTTTTTCACCCGCACTAGCCCTGCCCTGCTCTGTCGTTAGTTACCTAACCTAACGGTGCACGAGGGGACATCCAGGCGAATGCGGATGGCATAAGTGTACGTCGTATTTATCTGTGATGTTTAGGTGACTTAAATGATGGGACTTCATTAATGTGATTAATGAAAGAAAAGAAACCTAAGATGTTGTAGAATCAAATTTTAAACAAAACTGGTAGCTACAGTTCTTGCTTTGCATAGCGGTATATATGATATACCCTGCACCTTATTCGATGAGGAAAGGACCGAGATCCCTTCACCGGGAGTGACTCCTTTAGCAATAACTGGCAGATGCTACACACTCGGTGTGACTTTTGATTGCTTCTATAGTTTCTGCTTTGCACAGTGATATATATGATATATCCCGCACCTCATTCGACGAGGAAAGGGCCGACGATCCCTTCACCGGGAGTGACCCCTTTAGCAAAACTAGAAAAGCCTGAAAATCACTCCATTTCAAAACTTCATTTGATTCTACAACGATATCAAGTTCATTACGCAATAGGTTTTCAGAAAAACCTGTCGTAGCCCTCTGTCATTTCAGATAAGTAGTAGTTAGTATTCGTGCTACGTTTTTTGGCCTGCGTCAAAGCATAGTGTGCGGTAGCTAACTAGTATTTATCTGCTTATGCATATGATGCAGATTGGATTAGGGTAGTCGTGCGACTTTGTTGGCCTGCGTCAAGGGTCGTGCGGGTGGGTTTAATTCAATCAGGAAATGACGGGTTGAACTTGACTAGCGCACTATGGTTTGTTGGCCTGCGTCAAGGTCATAGGACGCTAGGGGCAAAATATTATCGGGAATTTCAAGTGTTGAAATTTGCAATGAGATTGCATACCTTCTATGAGATAGTTGGATCCCGATACCCACTGCGAGTAAGAGTTACTCCTGGGAGAGTTTTACACATTGCAATTAGCTGATCAAGTAGGTGTCTAGAAAGGTGTCAATGGGGTTACGCCTCTGGGAAAACGAGGTTTACATTAATTAGGTTTGTGCGAAAGCACGGGGGACCTCCCTCAAAGTTGTTAGTGTATATGCCCTAGAGGCCATTACTGTATCATACTAGTTTGTATATTACTTAATGGATGCTTGGGATATTCACCTTGTATATACAATCTTGCTCAAAATAGTAGTATGCTACTTGGTTTGTTTCTACTTCAATGTGTACATGTGTTTATATTTTGTATATCGCCTATACACATTAGTGGAGCCCTTAGGATCTTTGCTTGATTACCAGCGATGTGATGGCCGTCACACTAGTGGGGCTGGGTAATATATAAGCACATCCTTATGCAGGTCCCTGGTCGCAGGACTATCGAGACAGGGCATCGATACTCCGGAGTAGACCAGCGCATGCGCTTCTCATCCCAGTGTGGGAGACGGTCTGTCCCACAGCCGTCAGTACGTCGTACTTGAGATAGTATGCGGGTGTTCGTTAGGTTACGGGTACACTGGACAGGACTCGTCGGGAACTGACTAGTTGGTATTATACCTATCGTCAGTTATCAGTTCCCAGGTGACATGAGTACAGCTTAGTCCGCTGACTTGACACTGTCACTCCGCCTCGAGTGTGTTCCCACTGTACTTTGATCACTACCCTACCACGGCTCAAAGGAGTCGTGCAAACAGGTAGTGGTTGGGTGCAGTCCCGAAGCACTTGGAGGCAGTGACGATTAGACAGGATTCGTCTCTCCCGGTATTGGGGGTTGACATCGCGCTGTGTCTAGGAGAGCCATTACACGAGTAGCCCTTGGCCAGGGCAAAAGAGATATACTGGTAGGTTTCCAGTGTTATCTCAGGGTGTTTTGGGCTTCGCTCCGGCACGACTTGTACCACTATTGGGGGACTGACGTTTACCGCCCCCTAGGCCCGCCATGCGATGTATCAGACGAACAGACCGGACTGTATGGAGAATGTCACACTCAGGCTCAGTAGGAGTTCAGATGGGTTTCGCCTCGTCGGTCTTCTTGTCGGCATTACCTGGGGACCGTTACGCACAGCTAGTGCCGCTTGCGGTCTGTGGTTAAACCCACTGCCAGCGTAGTGTCGAGTCTTTAGAGTCCCACACAGAAAGCTTTTCGCCTTTAGGCAAAAGAGTAGAGGTCGCATGGTATTGCGACAGGTCGCATGGTTTTGCGACAGGGTTCGGTCACATCCGTGCACTTGTGCACGTACAGTGTCCGGACAGTTTACACTAGCGGGCTTTGGTTTAAGTCAGATCCTAGTGTATCTTTTGGGATTGGATTTATCCAGTGTGCATTCGTGTTCCTCGGAACGCGGATGCGGGTGCGTATGCACAGTTGACAGGGAGACAGAGGCAGCGGATTCTCATTAGGGTTGTTGACAGTTGACCGTTGACTATTTGACTTTTTGCTCAACCCTAATGAGAATATGATATGTGATTAACTATTATACTAATTAAGTATTATGGTGATTTGCTTGTTGACTTTTGTTGACTTGTTGACTTTGTTGACTTGTTGACTTTTGTTGACTTGTTGACCGGTTGACTAGGCTTGACTAGTTGACCATCATGATAACCATAGCCATCATTTCATGGCAAAGACTTTTGTTTACTTGCTCATTTGTGTAAAATGAGTGCATGAAATGATATGGTTATGGTTGCTTCAACCATCACATAAGACTTTTGTTAGTATGATGAGTTATGATTGCTTTGGATTATGAGAGGGTGAAAGGAAAAAGAGAGCCTCATTCTTTCTTGCTCACTCTCTCTCTTGTTCTTGAGCTCTCCATTTTGCTCTCACCCTCTTGCTCATTTTCCCTCTCTTTAATCTATGGTTCTCTTGTCTCATGAGTTGAGAATCAAGAACCATAGATAAAATCCCATTCTAATTCTTCTCTACTCATTCTAGTTCACTAGGTTTAGCAAACCAAGTGAACTAGTTTCTTCAAAGAACGAAGAAGGAGCTAAAGGTTGGAGCTTTCAGGTGGATCTATCTTCGGCGTACGGAGACGACGAGAAGAAGCCAATCGGACCACCACCGGAGCTTGAAGACGAAGGAGTTCAAGACAAGCAAGGTATAACCCCCTAACCGAGTAGCTAGAAACTCATAGTTAGGTTGTTAGATAGATGTTTAACCAAGATCCGGGTTTTAGGTCCATGTTACCACCTCCGTAAAAATCGTTTTTTACCAAATTCCGCGTTCCCGAAAGTACCGGGAGAGGTAGCATGGACTTACAGTGGTATCAGAGCCTAGTTAAACTCTATCTAACATGTTAGCAAGTAACTAGAAGATCGATCAAAGAAAAAGTCCCGAAAACAAAACCCCAAAAATTCGAGTTTCTGTCGATTTTTCTACTGTTCAAAAGTTGATTATTTTAACACCTAAAATCGGCTCAGGGTTTTTTATTGCTACTGTAGAAAAATCACCAGGTGATTCCCCTAAACGAGCGCGGAAACGCGGCAATAGCTTGCTATTGCCGTGGTTCCGCGGCCTCCTTGCCCCCTCTCTGGTTTTGTTTTGCTACAGTATGCTTCTGGGGGTATTTTGGGAATTTTGGTACATATATTTTCAACCCAGATTTTCCAGAACGAAAATTTTATTTTGGGGTCCCGAAAATCCGTATTTTTGATCGAACTTCTAAAAGACTTTAGCTAACAGGTTTTTTTGTTATGTGATATTTGTATTGAACGTCTACTAATCGCTATATGTCGATTAGTGGGGGTTATACAAATCTGTGATCTGTAATGTTGCTGGAATGTGGATATGAATATGTTGGATTGTCGCGGGTGAATAGCCGGGGGTTGTGAGACGAGAGTTTTCTTTTCTTTCAATTCATGTAAATTTGTAAATTGATGTAATAATTATTTGTATGGCCGCACAACCGGGTCGGGGTTGTAGCCGTCATTGTATAATTTCTTTTTACTGTTTTTGCTCCTAGGATAGACCCATGGAGGGGGTGCACAAACTACCGGGTATGCCGAAGTGTCGAGTGGCCTACTCATGGAGATGAGGGAGGTTACTACGCTTCGGGTACTTGGCGGGTAGTTTGCCGCACCCGTAGGGGTCTTGGGTGGGGTATTTGGCTATTCACCGCGACCGTGTAATCTGTCTTTTGTTACAGGCTCGTACAAATTACAGATTCCTAGTATATCCAATGTATTCATCTGTGATCTGAAATGTTTATCATTGCAGTATATCTATATATGATATTATTTAGGCGTTGCTTATGTTTTACAGACGCGCTAGCCCAGCCCCCGCTCTGTCGTTAGTTAAGTAACCTAACGGGTAATGACGGGGCCCCGTGGCGAATGCGAATGGCATAAGCGTACGTCATATTTTGGTTTTTTTCTGCAATGGTAGGATTAAATGATGGGACGCATTAAAAGAACTAATGCAAGAATATCACGTATTAAAAGAACTAATGCAAGATAATAAACCAAGTTAAAGTCGTTGGAACACTTTCGAAAAACCACTCGGTTCTTTTCAAAACAACTTTTAAATGCGGAGCTTGAGCCACTCCTTTTAAAAGCTATCTCGTTCCATCGACCAAATCAAGTTCACTACGTTCACGGTTTTGCCAAAACCATCCGTAGCCTTCCGTCGTTTCACATGAATAGTCAATAGTATTCAAGCTGTGTTTGTTGGCCAAAGTCAAGGCACAGTGATTGGTAGCTATTGGGTATTCATGTGCAGCATAGATAGATGCGTTGGTTTGGAACAGTCGTACTGCCTTGTTGGCCAAAGTCAAGGGTAGGTGCGGGTGGATTCAAATTAACCTGGAGAACGACGGGCAGAACTTGACATGTGACTTATGATTTGTTGGCCAAAGTCAAGGTCATAAGAGCATGGGGCAAAAATCCACATCGGGAGTTTCATAAGTACTGAAACTTGCTAGATTTGCATACCATTTGGAGTGTGATGATTCTGGTAGGATTCCTTCAGTTTCGTCACGCGATGATATTTGGATCCCGATCCTACTGTGAGTATATGCTACTCCTCGGGAAATTTCTCACTTAACGATCAATGCTATAAACCTAGTAGGTGCCTAGAAAGGTGTTAGCGGGGCTACGCCCCCAGGGAAAAGAGGTTCTTTAATTAAGGAACTTCGCGAAAGCGTTGGAAAACCTCCCTCGAAGTACCGACACCGGCCTGGCTGAACGGTTAAGCAAGTATTGTACGGTGGGATTGATCCTGACTAATTCTTCCTTTATGGTTTGAGGAGGGATTCGAGAAACAGTGGGAGCCATCCTGTTTAGACAAACTAAAAACCACTCTAAACTTGCAAGAGCATCATGCTGAGTGTTTCTTCTTCTCTCTCCTAATTGCAGCGACCAATCAACATGACTGGACTTAAGTTACTCCTAGATAAAAACAAACTGACAGGGCCAAACTACAAAGATTGGCTCAGGAATGTCAAGATAGCAATCACTTACGACAAGCTGGGGTATCTTCTTACCACCAAAGCTCCCCCTGTCCCTGGTCCAACTTCCAGCGTCGCGGATAAGGAAATCCGCAAGACTTGGGAGATTGATAGCGCGAAGGCCAAATGCCTCCTGCTTGCCTCGATGGACAACGAACATCAGAGGAGGCACGAGAATATGGACATGGAATCCATATTGCTTCATACAAAAGAACTGTATGGAGAGCAATCTCGTATCGCAAGATACGAAGCGTCGAAAAAGTTATTTTCGACAAGAATGGCCGTCGGATCATCAGTAGCCGAGCACGTGCTAAAGATGATCGGCTTCATTGAGGAGCTCGCTGACCTAGGGATCACATTGGAGAGTGAGCTATATACGGATATAGTTCTCCAGTCCCTTCCTTCCACTTACGCCCAGTTTATACTGAACTTCAACTTACAAGAAAAAGAGGTTGAACTTTCAGAGCTCCTCAACATGCTGAGGAGCGCAGAGGGCACCCTACAGAAAGGTAGGGATACATCCACTTTGTTTGTAGGAGGATCATCTTCTTCTAGGTCCAAGGCGAAAGCCAAGGGAAAGAAGAAGAAGGCCCCCGCCAAACCAAGGGGCGGTGTTAGTAAAGTGGATACGAAGGGAAAAGGTAAAGCAACAAAGATAGCGGGGAAGCTTGTGGATAAGGAAGAATGCTTCTATTGTCATAAGAAAGGACACTGGAAGAATGATTGCAGGGCCTGGAAGGCCAGAACACAGGAATTGAAGCAGGTTGCAGCTTCAGCTTCAGGTGTGTATGTTATTGAAAACTGTCTTTCAATAAACTCTACTTCCTGGGTATTGGATACCGGATCAGGATCTCATATCTGTAATTCTTTGCAGGCGTTGAGAAACCGTAGGGTTTTGAAGGCAGGTGACATGACCCTCAGAGTTGCGAACGGAGCTAGCATGGATGCTAAAGCCGTGGGGGACTATCACCTGGGAATGTCAGATGGACATGTTTTGGTTTTGCGTAATTGCTTTTTTGTACCCAACGCAACTTGTAATATCATTTCTGTATCTTTAGTTTCTAAAGAAGGTTATGAATTTGCGTTTGTAAGTAATGTTGTAAACATTCACCTTAATCAAGTTTTGATTGGGTCAGGTACATTGAGTAATGGTATATACGTGTTAAACCAACCACAGATTTTTAATGTCCAGAATACACACAAGAGAAAGTCTCCAGAAATAAATCAGACTTTCTTATGGCATTGTAGATTGGGTCACATCAATGAGAGAAGGTTGACGAAGTTACATACAGAAGGGTATTTGAATGCGTTCGAATATCAGTCGTATGCCACTTGTCAATCCTGTCTCAAAGGAAAGATGACAAAGACTCCGTTTACTGGACATGGAGTAAGAGCGAGCGAGCTCTTGGGACTCGTACACAGTGACGTGTGCGGTCCAATGTCTATACATGCCCGAAGCGGACATTCTTACTTCATTACTTTTACGGATGACTTCTCAAGGTACGGTTATGTCTTCTTGATGAAACATAAGTCCGAGGCCTTTGGAAAATTCCAGGAGTATAAGAATGAAGTAGAGAAACAGACCGGCAAAAGTATTAAGATTCTAAGATCGGATCGAGGTGGAGAATACTTAAGTGCCGAGTTCCTGGACTATTTAAAAGAGAACGGAATTCTCTCTCAGCTTACTCCTCCATACACCCCGCAACATAACGGTGTATCGGAGAGACGGAACCGCACCCTATTGGATATGGTGCGGTCCATGATGAGTAACGCTGAGTTACCGCGATCATTCTGGGGATATGCGCTAGAATCAGCAGCATACCTTCTGAACCGAGTTCCTACTAAGACCGTGCCTACTACACCATATGAGATGTGGTGTGGGAAGAGACCCTATCTTAAGCACATTAAGACATGGGGATGTCCAGCTTTTGTCAAAAAGCAGCATGCGGACAAGCTCGAGACACGCTCGGTACAGTGCAAGTTTGTGGGGTATCCGAAGAACTCCAAAGGATATTTCTTCTACTGTGAAGAGGAACAAAAAGTTCTTGTTTCTCGTCATGCCTACTTCTTGGAAACTGAGTTTTTGGAAACCCAGATAAGTGGGAGCACAGTAGAACTGGAAGAAATTCCAGAACCACGGACTATTACTGAAAGTTTAGTGGAACCAGAGGGTTTGGAAGAACAGGACATTCCTACGCCGCTCCGCAGGAGTAGTAGGCAGACTCATCCACCCGAGAGATACTACGGTTTTCTCATAGACGGGGATAGAGAGGATTGCATCATAGATTATGATGAGCCTACTAGCTTCCAGCAGGCCGTTCAGAGCGTTGACTCAGTGAAATGGCTGGATGCAATGCGGACCGAAATGGAGTCCATGTACACCAACAAGGTATGGACGTTGGACATTGCTCCAGACGGGGTAAAACCCGTAGGATGCAAGTGGATCTTCAAAAGGAAGATTGGTGTAGATGGACAGGTTGAGACCTATAAAGCTAGGCTGGTAGCAAAAGGTTTCCGTCAAAGACCTGGCTTGGACTACGACGAAACCTTTTCTCCAGTAGCCATGCTGAAATCCATTCGGATCCTTCTTGCCATTGCTGCCTTCCACGATTATGAGATCTGGCAAATGGACGTAAAGACAGCTTTTCTAAATGGAAATTTAGAGGAGTGTGTCTATATGGACCAGCCAGAGGGTTTCATTCAGAGTGGGAGCAGCGGAAAGGTGTGCAAGTTGCTTAAGTCCATCTATGGACTAAAGCAGGCATCGCGGAGTTGGAACATCTGCTTTGATGAGACGGTCAAAGAATTTGGCTTTATCAAAAATCCAGATGAACCATGCATCTATAGTAGATTTGTAGCGAGAACTGTAGTATTCCTCGTTTTATACGTGGAT
Organism: Agapanthus africanus; assembly: GCA_030015575.1. Taxonomy (NCBI): domain Eukaryota; kingdom Viridiplantae; phylum Streptophyta; class Magnoliopsida; order Asparagales; family Amaryllidaceae; genus Agapanthus; species Agapanthus africanus. Next base: position 355,139,393 of record CM057349.1, on the reverse strand, counting down.
GACATTCTCTTAATAGGAAATGACATTCCTATGCTACAATCTGTCAAGGGGTTCTTGTCACACAAGTTCTCCATGAAAGACCTGGGTGATGCCTCATACATTCTGGGTATCCGGATCTACCGTGACAGATCCAAGAGGATATTAGGACTTTCTCAGTCCAGGTACATCGACACCATACTGAAGAGATTCAGTATGGAAGATTCCAAGCGCGGTAACCTACCGGCTTGTCACGGGATCACCCTCTCTAAAGAGATGTCTCCCAAGACTGATTTGGAGAGGGATCGCATGTCTATTATACCCTACGCTTCTGCGGTAGGCTCTATAATGTATGCGATGTTGTGTACCAGACCGGATGTAGCTTATGCACTGAGTGTGGTAAGCCGGTATCAGTCAAACCCTGGGGAGAAACACTGGATAGCGGTAAAGAACATTCTCAAGTACCTGAGAAGGACTAAGGAGATGTTCTTGGTGTATGGCGGAAAAGACCTCCAGATCGAGGCCTTTGCTGACTCCAGCTTCCAGAGTGACAAGGACGATTCCAAGTCCATGTCGGGCTTTGTCTTTACCCTCAATGGAGGGGCGGTGTGTTGGAAGAGTTCCAAACAGGAAACCGTTGCAGACTCGACGATGGAAGCGGAATACATCGCTGCATCTGATGCCGCAAAAGAAGCTGTCTGGATGAGGAAGTTCTTGAAAGAACTTCAGGTGGTTCCGTCCATTGTTGATCCAATACCTCTGTATTGCGACAACAACGGGGCTATAGCTTTAGCGAAGGAACCCAGGTCCCATCAGAGATCCAGGCACATCTTGAGGCGGTATCACCTGATCAGGGAGATCGTGGATCGCCAGGAGATCGAGGTTCGGAGAGTCGCTTCAGAAGATAACACTGCAGATCAATTCACCAAGGCCCTGCCCCAGACTCAGTTCGAGCGGCTGATCGAGATGATAGGTCTTCGATACGCCAGTACATGGCCTTAGTGCAAGTGGGAGATTGTTAGTGTATATGCCCTAGAGGCCATTACTGTATCATACTAGTTTGTATATTACTTAATGGATGCTTGGGATATTCACCTTGTATATACAATCTTGCTCAAAATAGTAGTATGCTACTTGGTTTGTTTCTACTTCAATGTGTACATGTGTTTATATTTTGTATATCGCCTATACACATTAGTGGAGCCCTTAGGATCTTTGCTTGATTACCAGCGATGTGATGGCCGTCACACTAGTGGGGCTGGGTAATCTATAAGCACATCCTTATGCAGGTCCCTGGTCGCAGGACTATCGAGGCAGGGCATCGATACTCCGGAGTAGACCAGCGCATGCGCTTCTCATCCTAGTGTGGGAGACGGTCTGTCCCACAGCTGTCAGTACGTCGTACTTGAGATAGTATGCGGGTGCTCGTTAGGTTACGGGTACACTGGACAGGACTCGTCGGGAACTGACTAGTTGGTATTATACCTATCGTCAGTTATCAGTTCCTAGGTGACATGAGTACAGCTTAGTCCGCTGACTTGACACTGTCACTCCGCCTCGAGTGTGTTCCCACTGTACTTTGATCACTACCCTACCACGGCTCAAAGGAGTCGTGCAAACAGGTAGTGGTTGGGTGCAGTCCCGAAGCACTTGGAGGCAGTGACGGTTAGACAGGATTCGTCTCTCCCGGTATTGGGGGTTGACATTGCGCTGTGTCTAGGAGAGCCATTACACGAGTAGTCCCTGGCCAGGGCAAAAGAGATATACTGGTAGGTTTCCAGTGTTATCTCAGGGTGTTTTGGGCTTCGCTCCGGCACGACTTGTACCGCTATTGGGGGACTGACGTTTACCGCCCCCTAGGCCCGCCATGCGATGTATCAGACGAACAGACCGGACTGTATGGAGAATGTCACACTCAGGCTCAGTAGGAGTTCAGATGGGTTTCGCCTCGTCGGTCTTCTTATCGGCATTACCTGGGGACCGTTACGCACAGCTAGTGCCGCTTGCGGTCTGTGGTTAAACCCACTGCCAGCGTAGTGTCGAGTCTTTAGAGTCCCACACAGAAAGCTTTTCGCCTTTAGGCAAAAGAGTAGAGGTCGCATGGTATTGCGACAGGTCGCATGGTTTTGCGACAGGGTTCGGTCACATCCGTGCACTTGTGCACGTACAGTGTCCGGACAGTTTACACTAGCGGGCTTTGGTTTAAGCCAGATCCTAGTGTATCTTTTGGGATTGGATTTATCCAGTGTGCATTCGTGTTCCTCGGAACGCGGATGCGGGTGCGTATGCACAATTGACAGGGAGACAGAGGCAGCGGATTCTCATTAGGGTTGTTGACAGTTGACCGTTGACTATTTGACTTTTTGCTCAATCCTAATGAGAATATGATATGTGATTAACTATTATACTAATTAAGTATTATGGTGATTTGCTTGTTGACTTTTGTTGACTTGTTGACTTTTGTTGACTTGTTGACCGGTTGACTAGGCTTGACTAGTTGACCATCATGATAACCATAGCCATCATTTCATGGCAAAGACTTTTGTTTACTTGCTCATTTGTGTAAAATGAGTGCATGAAATGATATGGTTATGGTTGCTTCAACCATCACATAAGACTTTTGTTAGTATGATGAGTTATGATTGCTTTGGATTATAAGAGGGTGAAAGGAAAAAGAGAGCCTCATTCTTTCTTGCTCACTCCCTCTCTTGTTCTTGAGCTCTCCATTTTGCTCTCACCCTCTTGCTCATTTTCCCTCTCTTTAATCTATGGTTCTCTTGTCTCATGAGTTGAGAATCAAGAACCATAGATAAAATCCCATTCTAATTCTTCTCTACTCATTCTAGTTCACTAGGTTTAGCAAACCAAGTGAACTAGTTTGTTCAAAGAACGAAGAAGGAGCTAAAGGTTGGAGCTTTCAGGTGGATCTATCTTCGGCGTACGGAGACGACGAGAAGAAGCCAATCGGACCACCACCGGAGCTTGAAGACGAAGGAGTTCAAGACAAGCAAGGTATAACCCCCTAACCGAGTAGCTAGAAACTCATAGTTAGGTTGTTAGATAGATGTTTAACCAAGATCCGGGTTTTAGGTCCATATTACCACCTCCGTAAAAATCGTTTTTTACCAAATTCCGCGTTCCCGAAAGTACCGGGAGAGGTAGCATGGACTTAGAAAAGTACCGACACTGGCCTGGCTGAAAGATTGGCGAACTTGTAGTGTGTAATTAATCCCGGCTAGTCTTTCCTTTTTGGGGTTTGAAGGAAGATTTGATAAAAACAAGTGGGAGCCATCCTGATTAGATAAGATAATAACCAATCTGATCTTGCACGAGCATACGCTAAAGTGTTTTCTTCTCTCTCTCTCCAGGTAGCGACCATTTCATGCCCTAATCAAGATAATAATATGGATGTATTGACCGAACCCGCATGTTATACTGTGCTGGGGAACGTTGGTTCCGTTCTTTCTTATAAGAGTTATAGGAATGAACAGGATATAGGGGAATACCAGGATTCCCATGCCACCCGAATGAAGAAAGTACATGTTGATGCATTTTCTTCGGGTGTGTTCGTTACAGAGAACTGTTTCTCCATTTGCTCTACGTCCTGGGTATTAGATACCGGGTCAGGATCCCATATATGTAATCAGTTACATGGGCTTAGGAAAGGTAGAGAGCTTGGTGAAGGTGATAAAGACATTAGAGTTGGAAATGGTGCAATTGTTGCAGCTAAGACCGTCGGGGAATATCACCTTGTATTACCAACTGGTAATACATTGGTTCGGAACGAATGCTATTACATGCCGAACCTGATATGCAACATTATATCGGTTTCTTTATTGAGTAAACAGGGATATAATTTTGTATTACAGGACAATGTTATGAACATTTTCCGTAACCAAAAGTTGGTTGGATCAGGCACGTTGTGCAATAGCATTTATGTTCTAAATCAATCAACAGTTCTGAGCATAACAAACACACACAAGAGGAAGAGTTCAGAACTGAACGAATCCTTCTTGTGGCATTGTAGACTGGGTCACATCAATGTGACACGACTGGCTAAGTTGCATAAGGATGGATATTTGAATCCGTTCGAATTTTCATCTTATGACACTTGCCAGTCATGTCTCAAAGGCAAGATGACCAAAACTCCGTTTACAGGACACGGAGAAAGAGTTACTGAACTCTTGAGACTTATACATAGTGATGTATGTGGTCCCGTGTCTACACATGCCAGGGATGGTTCTTTGTACTTCATTACATTCACTGACGATCTCTCTATATTCGGATACGTGTTCCTGATGAAACACAAATCAGAAGCTTTTGAGAAATTTAGAGAATATAAACAAGAAGTCGAGAACCAAACCGGAAAAAGTATTAAAATCCTTCGATCTGATCGAGGAGGAGAATACTTAAGCAATGAATTCCTGGACTTCCTAAAAGAGAATGGGATTCTCTCTCAGCTGACTCCTCCATATACACCACAGCACAACGGTGTATCAGAACGGAGGAACCGCACCCTATTAGATATGGTGCGCTCTATGATGAGCACAGCTGAGTTACCTATTTCCTTCTGGGGATATGCACTGGAAACAGCTGCAGACCTATTGAATATGGTTCCCACCAAAACCGTGCCAACCACTCCATATGAGATATGGAAAGGAAAGAGACCATGTCTTAATTATGTTAAGATATGGGGTTGTCCGGCATATGTAAAAACGCAAAATCCGGACAAACTCGCGGCAAGGTTCATTTTGTGTAAGTTTATTGGATATCCCAAACATTCGCGCGGGTATATCTTCTACCACACCGAGGAACAAAAGGTGTTTGTTTCTCGACATGCCACCTTTTTAGAAAAGGAATTTCTTGAAAAAGGGATTAGTGGCAAGGAGGTAGAACTGGAAGAGGTTCCAGCGACACAAACTATAACAGAAGACTTGGTAGAACCAGAGGATTCAGTAGTACCCGACGAACCCCAGCCTCTCCGTCGATCTAGTAGGGTTCCTCGCCAACCTGAGAGATACTACGGTTTTCTCATGGATGGTGGGAGCGAGGATTGCATCATGGAGGATGATGACCCAACTAGCTTCGAGCAGGCCATCACGAGTAGGGACTCAGTGAAATGGCTAGATGCTATGCGGTCCGAGATGGAATCCATGTACACCAACAAAGTATGGACTTTGGATGTTGCTCCTGAAGGGGTAAAACCCATTGAGAGCAAATGGATCTTCAAGAAGAACTTGGTGTAGATGGGAAAGTGGAGACTTTCAAAGCTAGACTTGTAGCAAAAGGTTTTCGTCAAAGACCAGGTGTGGACTATGACGAAACCTTTTCTCCAGTGGCTATGCTTAAATCCATCCGGATCATGCTTGCCATTGCTGCTTATCATGACTACGAAATCTGGCAAATGGATGTTAAGACCGCCTTTCTAAATGGTGATTTAGAAGAGTGCGTGTACATGACTCAGCCAGAGGGCTTCGTAGACAGTGGGAGCAGCGGGAAGGTGTGCAAGCTGCTTAAATCCATTTATGGATTAAAGCAAGCATCGCGGAGTTGGAACATCTGCTTTGACGTCGTTATCAAAGAGTTTGATTTCGTCAAAAACCCAAATGAACCTTGTATTTACACGAAGGTGGCAGAGAGTAAGGTTGTCTTCCTCGTATTATACGTGGACGACATACTCTTGATAGGAAATGATATTCCTATGCTGCAGTCGGTCAAGCTCTTCTTATCACAAAGATTCTCAATGAAAGATCTTGGTGATGCCTCCTGCATATTGGGAATTAGGATCTATAGAGATAGATCCAAACGGATATTGGGATTGTCCCAATCCAGGTACATTGACACCATACTAAAGAGGTTTAGTATGGAAGAATCCAAGCGTGGGAACTTGCCCACGATCTCTGGAGTCACTCTCTCCAAAGAGATGTCTCCCAACACTGATTTGGAGAGAGCTCGCATGCAAGGGATACCCTATGCTTCGGCTGTAGGCTCTATCATGTATGCGATGCTATGTACCAGACCCGATGTAGCATACTCACTAAGTGTAGTGAGCAGGTATCAAGCTGATCCTGGAGAGAGTCACTGGACAGCTGTGAAGAGCATTCTTAAGTACTTGCGAAGGACTAAAGAGATGCTCTTGGTGTATGGTAACGGAGAACTCCAAGTGGAGTCCTTTACCGATTCGAGCTTCCAGAGTGATAAGGACGACTCTAAGTCGCAGTCGGGATTTGTCTTTACCCTTTACGGAGGGGCGGTTAGCTGGAAGAGTTCCAAGCAGGAAACCGTGGCAGACTCGACGATGGAGGCTGAATACATCGCTGCCAACGATGCTGCTAAAGAGGCTGTCTGGATCAAGAAGTTCATTACTGAACTTGGAGTGGTTCCATCCATTGAGCATCCAATACCTTTGTATTGTGATAACAATGGAGCAGTGGCTTTAGCCAAGGAACCCAGGTCCCATCAGCGATCCAGGCATATTCTGAGGCGGTATCACCTGATCCGGGAGATAGTTGATCGCCGGGAGATCGAGGTCAGGAGGGTTGACACGAAGAACAACACGGCGGATCCACTCACGAAGGCCATTCCACAGATACAGTTTGAGAGACTCTTCAGGATGCTCGGTATGCGATACTACAGCAGCTGGCCCTAGTACAAGTGGGAGATTGTTAGTTGTATGTATGCCCTAGAGGCCAGTATTGTACAGATGATGTATATTATATTGGATGCTTGGACATATATAGAGATGACTTTCTTGCTCGATATGATAGTATGCTATATGGTTACTCTTTATCTTAAAATGTACACTTGTCTCTTTAAACTGTCTAATAGTTACATGTTGGTAAAGCCCTTAGGATGTGTACTTGACTACCTGGACTATGATGCAGATCATACTAGTGGGGACATGGTAGTCCATAGGTACATCCTTCAAGGTCCCTAGTCGTGGGTGTATCGAGACGGGGCATCGATATACCAGTGTAGACTAGCGTATACGCTTCTCGACCCATGAGATGGGCGATGGATGATCCCATATCCATTGGTGTTTGACATCAGAGATGGTATACGGGTGCTCAGTGGAGACTGGGTACACTGGACGGACTCGCCGAGAACTCCCAGATGGTATTATACCTCACGTCAGATGGCAGTTCTCAGGTGACACTTGTACAGGTTAGTCTGTAGACCCGAGATCGTCATAGAGTCTTGTGTGATTCCCACTGTGCTTTGATCTCCACCTTACCACGTCCATGAGGGCGTGCAAAACGGTGGTCTTTGGGTACAGTCCCGAGTCACATGGAGGCAATGAGCGATAGGAGGGGTTTCGTCTCTCCCGGTATTGGGGGTTGATGTTGCGCTGTGCTCGATTGGCCGTAACAGGGAAGTCCCTGGCCAGGGCTGATCAGAGATTTGCTGGTAAGTGTTACCAGTAGTTTCTCGACCCGTTATGAGCCTCACATCGGCACGACTTATCGGTTACTGGGGTCTGACGTTTACCACCCCTAGACTTGATATGCGACATATGAGACGAACAGACCGGACTGTACGGTAAGTGTTACTGGTTAGATTCACAGGAGTGTGAGCGGGCTAGCTCGTCGATCTTCTGATCGCTCAATACCCGGATGGCCGTTACGTTTAGAAGACCGCTTGCGGCTTGTGGGTGCTTGATATGATCATCATCTGCTACCGGAGTATTGACGAGTCTTTAGAGTCCTACACAGAGGTTTCCTGGCTCAAGCGAAACGAAATAGGAGCGCATATGAGATATGTGCAGGACCGAGAATAATGCGTGTATGTGATACCGTATTCTATTCTCACGATGAATGTATCGATTGGTTATATGCGATATAACCTAGATATCGAATCAAGGATTGATTCGATAAGCCGATACATAAGATACTAGTCGGTTATATGCGATATGACCGGATCGTTAAATCAAGTGTTGATTTAATGATTTAATGTATAATTATATATTTGATATATTACTTTGCATTAACTAGTATTGGTTCACTTTAAATGGATTTTCTCACTAGATGTGCAAGTTGTATATGTGATATACTTTTGTGCACATGTTTGTATCATGTTTGATGATACTTGCTCATTTGGTTAAGTGTAAAGAATTAAACCTTGGTTAAGTAAATGGTTAGGGTTTTTATTTATTCATTCTTTTATCTTTTTAATTTGTATTAAAAAAGAAATGGCAAAGGAAAACAAAATGGTTGCTTTCATTCTTGAAGCTTGTTGAAGCTTCATGAAGCTTTGACCAAAGTGACCATTTTGTCTTCATGCTTAACCCTAACCATTCATCTAACCTTAGTCAATTCTCTACACCTAACCATGGTTTACATTATGATAAGTATTCATTTTCTTTTTCATTTCATATACTTATCATAATCATCTTCATCTTCTTCTTCTTCATGAGATAAAGAAAAAGCTTGCCACCATTAATGGCATGTTGAGCAAAAGTGTGAGAAATCAAATTCTAAAGTGAACCCACCTCCTATTTCTTCACCCTCTACCTCTTGCCAAGTAGTATAGGGTGTTCTCTTCATAGGTTTCACAACTTGGTGAAGTTGGAGCTTGATCTTGTGTAACTTCGACGTAGATCATCTTCGGCATCGTACCCGACGACTAGTCCGCCCATTTCTCCGATGAAGCCGATGCCAGAGTCCGAGATCCGAATTGGACAGCGGGAGGACGTCTACGTGGAGCTAGGGAAGTGGAGAACCGGATCTACAAAGGTTGTAGCTTCTCACTTTTAGTTAAGTCGTTAACTAGTTTAATGTTTCGCCTAAAATTCTAGTCGACGATCCGTATTAGGGTTTCTCGGCACTCATAATATTTGAAATTGGCATGGTTGATGCCTTGTGAGACCTCTATAGTGTGCCTAGGAACCCTACAGTGGTATCAGAGCCTAGCTAGAGCCTTAGGCGATGCTTTGACGAAGTTTGAAACCCGATCGAAACCGAAACCCTAAAACCAAATCGCTCTTTGGACTTTTTTCAAAAACTGGGTTTTTTCCAGATTAAAAATGCTTAAAAAATTCAGCAGGGAATTATAAGAATTACGATGCAAAATTTCACCATTGATACCTCTAAACTGCGGCGGAACCGCGGCAGAAGCCTAGCTTCTGCGGCGGTTCCGCGGCTTAATGGTGACGTCACCCCTCCATATCTGCACAGCAATTCCTCTTTCACAGTGCTGAGTTTTATGGGAATTTTTAATATTTATTCAGGAGTTGAATTTTCTGGGGTGTTTTGGGAGTTCGCAGATTCGATCGGATTATCAGATTTTGTCGATGTGGTTTTCCGGATATTTTGGAATATGTTAAAAAGTTCGACCGGATGTAAATACCCAATCTTTCCCCTGCCAGAAAATATCCAGGTGTTGGATTTTTCTGTGGTTTAAGGACGTTCTGAGTAGTGCAAGTAACGCGATGGTCCTCTAGAAGACAACAAACCTTAACTCGATTATGTGACCGTCTTGAACTGCCCTTTGAACCTTCGGGTTTGGGGCAGTACGGCGTGCCACATGTGAGGCGTTGGCTTGACCCTTCTACGGCTGGACCGTTGGTACTGAGGCATGAAGTGAATGTCTTTGAACCTATTTCATGTGTAGAACGGTTTCGGGAAAACTTGGGTGTTCGAATGTTCGATCGGAAAGTTTTATATTTTCTGTTTATCCGGAATGGGATACAATAATTGGAATTCACAAACAGTTATGAGATAACTGAATGAATGTTATAAATCTAGCGGTTTAGTCTCACTTGATATTGAAAAGGGTTTTCGGTAATGAGACTAAAATGCGGGGTTTATAATTGTTAGGCATGTGATGTCTAAGTATTTCATTTGATTAGGCATGCGATGTCTAAAGAGGTTGCGGATTCCAACTGTTGTAGTTTTACACTTACTTTTCTGTGACCGTAAGTGTAATATGTGATATCGCCGGTTTCGTTGCTATATGTCAACGACAATTGGGATGCGCATATTTACTTACGTTGATGACATGTGATGTTATGTGTTGCTGGATATGTTATATTGGATCGTCGTGTTTGAATAGCCGGGTTTTTTTTATGTGAGATAAGTGTTTTTCATTTTCATTCATGTAAAAACTTGTATGTAATATTCTTTTAATTTGGGGCACTTCCAGGTTGCGGAAGCTGTCACCTTTTGTATATTATTTACTTTTTCCGCATTAGGATAGACCCAAGGAGGGGAGCACAAGTAACCGGGTTCTAGGGTCCAGTGGGAGACCATCTCGAGGAGTCGAGTCCGGGTCTCCTAACCCTAGAATTGGTAGGGTTGGTTGCCGCTCTCGTAGGGGTCTAGGGGTGTGGGATTGGCTATTCATCACGACCGTGGAATCCGTGTTTTATACTGGCTCGTATTGAAAACATGGACGTCCTAGTATATCCAATGTTTCATATGTTTCTTCTGCTGCGATATCTGTGATGTGATCATGTGATGTTCTGTGATAGATACAGTATATAGTATATATGATATATTATATAGACGTTACTTATGTTTTTCACCCGCACTAGCCCTGCCCTGCTCTGTCGTTAGTTACCTAACCTAACGGTGCACTGGGGACATCCAGGCGAATGCGGATGGCATAAGTGTACGTCGTATTTATCTGTGATGTTTAGGTGACTTAAATGATGGGACTTCATTAATGTGATTAATGAAAGAAAAGAAACCTAAGATGTTGTAGAATCAAATTTTAAACAAAACTGGTAGCTACAGTTCTTGCTTTGCATAGCGGTATATATGATATACCCTGCACCTTATTCGATGAGGAAAGGACCGAGATCCCTTCACCGGGAGTGACTCCTTTAGCAATAACTGGCAGATGTTACACACTCGGTGTGACTTTTGATTGCTTCTATAGTTTCTGCTTTGCACAGTGATATATATGATATATCCCGCACCTCATTCGACGAGGAAAGGGCCGACGATCCCTTCACCGGGAGTGACCCCTTTAGCAAAACTAGAAAAGCCTCAAAATCACTCCATTTCAAAACTTCATTTGATTCTACAACGATATCAAGTTCATTACGCAATAGGTTTTCAGAAAAACCTGTCGTAGCCCTCCGTCATTTCAGATAAGTAGTAGTTAGTATTCGTGCTACGTTTGTTGGCCTGCGTCAAGGCATAGTGTGCGGTAGCTAACTAGTATTTATCTGCTTATGTATATGATGCAGATTGGATTTGGGTAGTCGTGCGACTTTGTTGGCCTGTGTCAAGGGTCGTGCGGGTGGGTTTAATTCAATCAGGAAATGACGGGTTGAACTTGACTAGCGCACTATGGTTTGTTAGCCTGTGTCAAGGTCATAGGACGCTAGGGGCAAAATATTATCGGGAATTTCAAGCGTTGAAATTTGCAATGAGATTGCATACCTTCTATGAGATAGTTGGATCCCGATACCCACTATGAGTAAGAGTTACTCCTGGGAGAGTTTTACACATAGCAATTAGCTGATCAAGTAGGTGTCTAGAAAGGTGTCAACGGGGTTACGCCTCTGGGAAAACGAGGTTTACATTAATTAGGTTTGTGCGAAAGCACGGGGGACCTCCCTCAAAGTACCGACACTGGCCTGGCTGAAAGATTGGCGAACTTGTAGTGTGTAATTAATCCCGGCTAGTCTTTCCTTTTTGGAGTTTGAAGGAAGATTTGATAAAAACCAGTGGGAGCCATCCTGATTAGATAAGATAATAACCAATCTGATCTTGCACGAGCATACGCTAAAGTGTTTTCTTCTCTCTCTCTCCAGGTAGCGACCATTTCATGCCCTAATCAAGATAATAATATGGATGTATTGACCGAACCCGCATGTTATACTGTGCTGGGGAACGTTGGTTCCGTTCTTTCTTATAAGAGTTATAGGAATGAACAAAATATAGGGGAATACCAGGATTCCCATGCCACCCGAATGAAGAAAGTACATGTTGATGCATTTTCTTCGGGTGTGTTCGTTACAGAGAACTGTTTCTCCATTTGCTCTACGTCCTGGGTATTAGATACCGGGTCAGGATCCCATATATGTAATCAGTTACATGGGCTTAGGAAAGGTAGAGAGCTTGGAGAAGGTGATAAAGACATTAGAGTTGGAAATGGTGCAATTGTTGCAGCTAAGACCGTCGGGGAATATCACCTTGTATTACCAACTGGTAATACATTGGTTCGGAACGAATGCTATTACATGCCGAACCTGATATGCAACATTATATCGGTTTCTTTATTGAGTAAACAGGGATATAATTTTGTATTACAGGACAATGTTATGAACATTTTCCGTAACCAAAAGTTGGTTGGATCAGGCACGTTGTGCAATAGCATTTATGTTCTAAATCAATCAACAGTTCTGAGCATAACAAACTCACACAAGAGGAAGAGTTCAGAACTGAACGAATCCTTCTTGTGGCATTGTAGACTGGGTCACATCAATGTGACACGACTGGCTAAGTTGCATAAGGATGGATATTTGAATCCGTTCGAATTTTCATCTTATGACACTTGCCAGTCATGTCTCAAAGGCAAGATGACCAAAACTCCGTTTACAGGACACGGAGAAAGAGTTACTGAACTCTTGAGACTTATACATAGTGATGTATGTGGTCCCGTGTCTACACATGCCAGGGATGGTTCTTTGTACTTCATTACATTCACTGACGATCTCTCTATATTCGGATATGTGTTCCTGATGAAACACAAATCAGAAGCTTTTGAGAAATTTAAAGAATATAAACAAGAAGTCGAGAACCAAACCGGAAAAAGTATTAAAATCCTTCGATCTGATCGAGGAGGAGAATACTTAAGCAATGAATTCCTGGACTTCCTAAAAGAGAATGGGATTCTCTCTCAGCTGACTCCTCCATATACACCACAGCACAACGGTGTATCAGAACGGAGGAACCGCACCCTATTAGATATGGTGCGCTCTATGATGAGCACAGCTGAGTTACCTATTTCCTTCTGGGGATATGCACTGGAAACAGCTGCAGACCTATTGAATATGGTTCCCACCAAAACCGTGCCAACCACTCCATATGAGATATGGAAAGGAAAGAGACCATGTCTTAATTATGTTAAGATATGGGGTTGTCCGGCATATGTAAAAACGCAAAATCCGGACAAACTCGCGGCAAGGTCCATTTTGTGTAAGTTTATTGGATATCCTAAACATTCGCGCGGGTATATCTTCTACCACACCGAGGAACAAAAGGTGTTTGTTTCTCGACATGCCACCTTTTTAGAAAAGGAATTTCTTGAAAAAGGGATTAGTGGCAAGGAGGTAGAACTGGAAGAGGTTCCAGCGACACAAACTATAACAGAAGACTTGGTAGAACCAGAGGATTCAGTAGTACCCGACGAACCCCAGCCTCTCCGCCGATCTAGTAGGGTTCCTCGCCAACCTGAGAGATACTACGGTTTTCTCATGGATGGTGGGAGCGAGGATTGCATCATGGAGGATGATGACCCAACTAGCTTCGAGCAGGCCATCACGAGTAGGGACTCAGTGAAATGGCTAGATGCTATGCGGTCCGAGATGGAATCCATGTACACCAACAAAGTATGGACTTTGGATGTTGCTCCTGAAGGGGTAAAACCCATTGGGAGCAAATGGATCTTCAAGAAGAAACTTGGTGTAGATGGGAAAGTGGAGACTTTCAAAGCTAGACTTGTTGCAAAAGGTTTTCGTCAAAGACCAGGTGTGGACTATGACGAAACCTTTTCTCCAGTGGCTATGCTTAAATCCATCCGGATCATGCTTGCCATTGCTGCTTATCATGACTACGAAATCTGGCAAATGGATGTTAAGACCGCCTTTCTAAATGGTGATTTAGAAGAGTGCGTGTACATGACTCAGCCAGAGGGCTTCGTAGACAGTGGGAGCAGCAGGAAGGTGTGCAAGCTGCTTAAATCCATTTATGGATTAAAGCAAGCATCGCGGAGTTGTAACATCTGCTTTGACGTCGTTATCAAAGAGTTTGATTTCGTCAAAAACCCAGATGAACCTTGTATTTACAAGAAGGTGGCAGAGAGTAAGGTTGTCTTCCTCGTATTATACGTGGACGACATACTCTTGATAGGAAATGATATTCCTATGCTGCAGTCGGTCAAGCTCTTCTTATCACAAAGATTCTCAATGAAAGATCTTGGTGATGCCTCCTGCATATTGGGAATTAGGATCTATAGTTACATGTTGATAAAGCCTTTAGGATGTGTACTTGACTACCTGGACTATGATGCAGATCATACTAGTGGGGACATGGTAGTCCATAGGTACATCGTTCAAGGTCCCTAGTCGTGGGTGTATCGAGACGGGGCATCGATATACCAGTGTAGACTAGCGTATACGCTTCTCGACCCATGAGATGGGCGATGGATGATCCCATATCCATTGGTGTTTGACATCAGAGATGGTATACGGGTGCTCAGTGGAGACTGGGTACACTGGACGGACTCGCCGAGAACTCCCAGATGGTATTATACCTCACGTCAGATGGCAGTTCTCAGGTGACACTTGTACAGGTTAGTCTGTAGACCCGAGATCGTCATAGAGTCTTGTGTGATTCCCACTGTGCTTTGATCTCCACCTTACCACGTCCATGAGGGCATGCAAAACGGTGGTCTTTGGGTACAGTCCTGAGTCACATGGAGGCAATGAGCGATAGGAGGGGTTTCGTCTCTCCCGGTATTGGGGGTTGATGTTGCGCTGTGCTCGATTGGCCGTAACAGGGAAGTCCCTGGCCAGGGCTGATCAGAGATTTGCTGGTAAGTGTTACCAGTAGTTTCTCGACCCGTTATGAGCCTCACATCGGCACGACTTATCGGTTACTGGGGTCTGACGTTTACCACCCCTAGACTTGATATGTGACATATCAGACGAACAGACCGGACTGTACGGTAAGTGTTACTGGTTGGATTCACAGGAGTGTGAGCGGGCTAGCTCGTCGATCTTCTGATCGCTCAATACCCGGATGGCCGTTACGTTTAGCAGACCGCTTGCGGCTTGTGGGTGCTTGATATGATCATCATCTGCTACCGGAGTATTGACGAGTCTTTAGAGTCCTACACAGAGGTTTCCTGGCTCAAGCGAAACGAAATAGGAGCGCATATGAGATATGTGCAGGACCGAGAATAATGCGTGTATGTGATACCGTATTCCATTCTCACGATGAATGTATCGATTGGTTATATGCGATATAACCTAGATATCGAATCAAGGATTGATTCGATAAGCCGATACATAAGATACTAGTCGGTTATATGCGATATGACCGGATCGTTAAATCAAGTGTTGATTTAATGATTTAATGTATAATTATATATTTGATATATTACTTTGCATTAACTAGTATTGGTTCACTTTAAATGGATTTTCTCACTAGATGTGCAAGTTGTATATGTGATATACTTTTGTGCACATGTTTGTATCATGTTTGATGATACTTGCTCATTTGGTTAAGTGTAAAGAATTAAACCTTGGTTAAGTAAATGGTTAGGGTTTTTATTTATTCATTCTTTTATCTTTTTAATTTGGATTAAAAAAGAAATGGCAAAGGAAAACAAAATGGTTGCTTTCATTCTTGAAGCTTGTTGAAGCTTCATGAAGCTTTGACCAAAGTGACCATTTTGTCTTCATGCTTAACCCTAACCATTCATCTAACCTTAGTCAATTCTCTACACCTAACCATGGTTTACATTATGATAAGTATTCATTTTCTTTTTCATTTCATATACTTTTCATAATCATCTTCATCTTCTTCTTCTTCATGAGATAAAGAAAAAGCTTGCCACCATTAATGGCATGTTGAGCAAAAGTGTGAGAAATCAAATTCTAAAGTGAAACCACCTCCTATTTCTTCACCCTCTACCTCTTGCCAAGTAGTATAGGGTGTTCTCTTCACAGGTTTCACAACTTGGTGAAGTTGGAGCTTGATCTTGTGTAACTTCGACGTAGATCATCTTCGGCATCGTACCCGACGACTAGTCCGCCCATTTCTCCGATGAAGCCGATGCCAGAGTCCGAGATCCGACTTGGACAGTGGGAGGACGTCTACGTGGAGCTAGGGAAGTGGAGAACCGGATCTACAAAGGTTGTAGCTTCTCACTTTTAGTTAAGTCGTTAACTAGTTTAATGTTTCGCCTAAAATTCTAGTCGACGATCCGTATTAGGGTTTCTCGGCACTCATAATATTTGAAATTGGCATGGTTGATGCCTTGTGAGACCTCTATAGTGTGCCTAGGAACCCTACAAGCCGTTGAGGGGGCCGCTCCGGCTTTGCTTCTGTAACACTCCCCGCAGGTGGAGGAGATCTTTTCAACGTAGCAGTCGGAGAGTTCTTGCGTACCCTCCTTAGCAGTTCAAAGCTGTTCCCAGTTGGAACAGCAGCATCAACTTCCACCATTGGAGCCGGTGGAGTTAGCCCTAAGGGAGAGTTGCCCCCGGCCTGCCTTACTTGGCGCCAGTGGCGACGTCGAGCGTGTCGAGCTGTTGGGGTTGGCTGGGTGATAGGGACAGCTTCGTCTTGCCCCCTGTCCGAATGAGGCGCTGCCGGTGCCAGCCTCTTAAAGACTGACGTTGTCTTTTGAGTGGCGATGTTTAATCTGTCAAAGACAGACCCTCGAGTAGGAGCAGGTGCCGGAATAGTCAGCCTTGGAAAGACCGAGTCTTTAGCAGGAGAAGCCGTTTTGATGACTTCAGGACTGGAGATGGCTGTCTCTTTTGCGATGGCCATGTCAGGGGTCACGGGCTTCTTGGCAGGCCCATTAGAGTTCAGGTTCAGCCTGGTAAAGACTGAGGCTGCCGGCTTGACATTGGACGACCTGTTGAGAGGGGCCGTTGTAGCAGTGAGCCGATCGAAGACAGACTTCTTTTGCGCTTCCGGTGTGGGCACTGGAATGGTGAAGCTTGCAAGTGGGAGCATGGTCCCGAAGAACAGACCGGTGGTGGCCTGAGTCACCTGTTCCACTGGCATGGCGAGGATGGAAGCCGCTTGAGGCCCATAGGCTACACCTCCAGGTGAGGCGGAGTGTCTGTTTCACTTGCATTTCGAACAGCTCGAGCAGTTGCCAGCCATTGATCCTTTTTCTTTCTGCAACAAACGAAACACAAAATCTTAGTACTTCGAAACCCAAGGGCAACCATTAGCGAACCGCGATTGGTTCGCGAATCACGACACACGAAGTGTGGAGTGGAAAGAGGAAAAGGTCCCACCGGGCGTGCCGGAATCTGTTCCCCTCCGAAGGACGGCGCGACAGACGTCTTGCCTGATATTCGGGGCAGATGCTAATTGGTGCTATCCGTCCGCCTCTCCGAAGATGCCAAGTTGATTTATGGCACCATGTATCGAAGGTTTAAACGGATGCGGCCGATGTAGCAGACTTCGTCAGATTCCCCCTCGCTTGAGGGGTTTTTGATTGTGGGGACGCTCTTCCCTGCAGGAGAAGCCCCTGCAGTTAATTACGCTACCGCGTCGCGGTAACAACTTTCTGCTTCTCCAGATGATCACTTCGTGTCGTGTGTGTTTGTTTCGTATTTGGTTGCCCGTGGATTGTATACGGAGATTGAGTTATGTTGTCGCCCATAGGGCGTGGACTAGTCCAAATCCGTATTATCTTAGATTTGGGTTTGGGGGTTTGGGTTTAAGGATACGTTAGCCTCATTCGAGACTAAGATCGACTTCAACATTTGTTAAGGATACGTTAGTCTAGTTTTCAGACTAAGATCAACTTAATGGGATCGTTTAGATCCAACAAGAGAGCAATTAAGGGAGCTCTGTTGCTTAGTTTAGTGACATTGCGGTCAATAGGTAGTTTAA
Source organism: Agapanthus africanus (assembly GCA_030015575.1). Lineage (NCBI taxonomy): Eukaryota > Viridiplantae > Streptophyta > Magnoliopsida > Asparagales > Amaryllidaceae > Agapanthus > Agapanthus africanus. The sequence goes on along the minus strand of CM057349.1, from coordinate 355,121,601 downwards.
GGACATTGCGGTCCAATATTAGTTTTAAGACGTTGCGGTCAAGGTTAAGGACATCATAGTCCGTGGATTTATGGACTCCACAGTCCGACGTTAGTTTTAAGACATCACGGTCAAGGTTAAGGACATCATAGTCCGTTGTTAGTTTTAAGACATTCCGGTCAAGGTTAAGGACATCATAGTCCGAGGATTTAAGGACTCCACAGTCCGACATTAGTTTTAAGACATCACGGTCAAGGTTAAGGACATCATAGTCCATGAGTTTAAGGACCCTACAGTCCGTATCAATGTGTGGTCATCGGGACCCGTCACCTCTTTGAAGACGTTGAGGAATTACAACGCCAAGTATCAAAGGAGTGAAGAGATGTACCCTTGAACCAAGGTAGATTAAATAGTCTTTGGCCCAATTTGGAACCAAGACAAATTAATAATATTATGAGCCCATTAGCCCAGTTAAGTTTGAATTGAGGACTTATGGCCAGCTTGGGCTAAGTCCAATCATGTTTGGAGTATTGGCCTTCTGTTGGTTCATTGAAGGAGAGGCTTTGCCTCTAGAAACTTAGCCAATTGGGCTAAAGCTGGTGTTAAACACTAAAGACCAACAATGTTGAACACTGGGATCAAGATTAGCAAGTTAGTGTTTAACACTAAAAGATAGTCAGTGTTAAACACTAGCAACAAGGCTTTCAAATTAGTGTTAAACACTAAAACAAATCAGTGTTAAACACTGGCAATAGAGATTTCAAATTAGTGTTTAACACTAAGGCAAATCAGTATTAATCACCGGGAACAGAGATTTTAAATTAGTGTTAAACACTAAATAAAATTCAGTGTTAAACACTGCAAATAAAGTTTTTTTCAAATTAGTGTTTGAACACTAGAGCAAATCAGTGTTAACACTGGATACAGAGATTTTAATTTAGTGTTAAACACTAAGGCAAGAGGGGTCACGTGGTAGCACGTGAGAGCGGCCTGCTTCCCTTTATTTTGTTCTGTCAAAAGTATTGAATACTTTGAAGTATCACGTGCTGTCACGTGATGGGAATTTGGGTGTTTGTCTGTTAGAGCTTCAGCCAAGGGGTCACGTGGTAGCACGTGAGAGCGCCATAAAGCTCTTTTCTGTTTCTTTTTCCTTTTTCTCTGTGTACTCCAGGGGTCACGTGGGGCACGTGAGGCGTTGCCTCAAAGCTCTTTTCTGTGGATCTTTGCAGGGGTCACGTGGTAACACGCGACTCTGACTCTTTGCATGTTTTAAAGGTCTGTTCATCTTTTAAGAATTAAATTCTTCATAGGTTCAAACCCTAGTAATAAACTTTAGAGGAATTAAATTCCTTCTTTCTTTTGAAGAATTATATTCTTATATAGGGTTAAACCCTAATTTCTTTTCTGTAGGAATTAAATTCCCCATATATGTAAAGAATTAGATTCTGGCATAAGGTGAAACCCTAATTTCTTTTTAAGGGAATTAAATTCCTGTAAATTTGAGAGAATTAAGTTCTTAATTAGGGTTAAACCCTAGTTCTGTCCATTCTGAAGGAATTAAATTCCTAGGGTTAAACCCTAATTTTATCTTAAAGGAATTAAATTCCTATCATTCTGTGAGAATTAAATTCTCAAAGCTCAATTCCTCCTCTATGTTTTAGATCTGCATGGCAGGATCTCAACCCAATTAGAATTAAATTCTCAATTCATGGGGAGATGTGCACTTTGCAGATCCTCAACCAGAGAAAGAACTAAGTTCTTTTCTTTATATAAGAGTTAAACTCTTTTGAGAATTAAATTCTCTTTTGAAGCCTCTCTTTTCTTTTCTTACATAGGGTTTTTCTTTTGCAGAGAATCAAATTCTTCCTTCTGAATTTTCAAGATTCTAAGGCTCGATATCTTCTTCTCTCCCTCTCCTTTGGCTCCTATTTATAGGAGAAGGAAAAGAATCAATCTGTTTTAGTGAATCTTTCATTGAAAGATTTCATTTGGTTATTGAGAGATTTGATTTATCTTCATCATTAATTTGGGCCTTTAGATTATTAGGTAAATTTTATTCACCATTGGATTTTAAATTCAAAGATATCTTTTTGTTATTTCAGTTAGATTTAGGGGGAAATCTTTCCAAGCCCAAGGTTTCTCCATAAATTGGTGATATTTAATCACCTTCAGATTCTTGATCCAACGGTTTCAAATAATTCTTCTTCATTTTGGAAAGATTTGAAGGATCTTTCCTCAGAATTTAATTCTGTTAAAGAATAAGGCTTTTAAAGCCGGTCACGTGTGGCCACGTGACCGTTGGTCACGTGTGAGCACGTGACCCCTGGTCACGTGTAGGCACGTGACCCCTGGAATGGGCTTCTCTTCTTCTGCGCTCTGTTCTCTGGCCGCTGTTTAACCATCACGTGCCAACACGTGACCACTGGTCACGTGTGAGCACGTGATGCCTCTTCTGAAGCCTCTTCCTGACTTCTAATTAGAGAACAAATATGCTCTGTGCCGCTGCTTAACCATCACGTGCCAACACGTGACCACTGGTCACGTGTGAGCACGTGATGCCTCTTCTGAATCTTTTCCTGATTTTTAATTAGGGAACAATGGTACCGTACAACTCTTGACATAACGTGACACCTTTATATATTACCTGGCTTGACCTGATATACCATGGTCTTACCTGTTACCTGATCTTGTGTCTAATGCCAACAAACCTGACATGTTGTCCTTACGGACCGTTCCTGTTGTCTATCCAGACAAACCTGTACCTGCCTGATCCTGTGTTAGCATTAGCTCTAGATTATTTAATACATGACTTGACCATATATAACTTGGGGGTATGGGGAAATCAATGATGAAACCTGACTTGTAACTCGACAGTTGCTTGCTTTTACTGATCAGTTTTAGAGGCTAGGCCAGCCTCGGGATGATGCTGCTGACATCGTTCGTCTTCACATATTTCCTATTTTAGTGCCTAGCGGCATGTCTCGGTTTCAGCCCGAGAGTCTTAGACCGTGGTCCTGGGCATGCACGGGATACTATTGAGTTACATCGATGATTCATTAAATTGATTTCAAAGACTTGAGACTATTCAACCCAATAGACCAGTTTAGATTACTCACTATACACTGCCTTTCACCGCCTCGATTTATATTGTGGTTACACCTGCTTTACCATTTATGTTTATACTTGCATGCCCTGTTATCCTTTTTATATTTTATGTCTTGATGTTATGACGCGCTGACGTCTGGGTTTTGCATGGCCCAGATTCCGTACCTTTGCTGCAGTCCGAGCAGGAGTACTTCAGCCAGCAGGCTGAGCAGTGAGGACTCAGTAGTAGTTAGTTCTTTTACTTTTCAGCATTCTATTCCTGTTGTGAGCCCGCATTATGGGACATACATTCCAGTTATTCTTGTATTGGATCTTTTGCTTCCGCATTATTTATTCTTGACTCATTTTATTTTGGCTTATGGACATGTGCTAGATAGTTTTATTCTTATCCTTGATATCTCTACAGCCGTAATGTGACCGTGGAAGGATAATTCCTATCCACAGGTAGCATGGTTGGCTATGTTCACGTGCCTACCTTAGTGTATTCTGGGAAGCGGGGCGTGACATGGTTCTTTTGGTTTCAGAGCCATAGGTTAGTCGGGTTGATTCTTTTGTAGTTGGGTATTGGACCCAATACATGAATCAGAATACTCGTGATTAGGAAACATGTCCCGCCACCTTGCCGTTTTACCGTTCTTGAATCTTAACTTCCTCCTGATTATACTTTTACGATATGCAAACCTCCTTTGCATATCGACTCGAAACCTGATTCCTTGTTTATCTCTAGAACTTAGGTGACTTGGGTGGAGTTATGTAATTGTAGCTATGATACCGCGGCATGGTTACAATGCGGTACTCTATTTAAGTAACTCGGAGTTCTAGCCTTGATCTACAATTTTGAATCTGTTATCATGCTAATCCTTGGGTGTTTTGATTTCAGGAATATGGCAGACAAGAATCTGAAGACGTACCAAAGACGTGTTGACGAAACCGCTATGCTTGGAGTAATACGTGGGATGTTGGAGAATCAAAAGCGATAGGCCGAGCTGATCCAGCAGCAAGCTGAATCTTTTCTAGAGGGTTTGCGGACCGTTCAGCAGTCCGTGAACAATGTTGTGGCCAGACCAGGAGATCGTGTGGGAACCGTAGCAGATTTCAGAAGACAGGGTCCGTCTGTCTTTACTGGTTTGGAGGAGCCGTTGCCAGCGGAGCAGTGGCTAGTTGACACGGAGAATCTACTCATTGCAGCAAAGATCCCAGATGATAAGAGGGTGGATGTGGTACGCATCCAGTTGGTGGATTACGCCCGTGAATGGTGGCTGGTGGAGGAGACCCGCTGCCCAAGCCGATCAAGTGGGCGGATTTTTCAAAGAGTTTCTTGGAGAAGTTTTACTGCGGACTGCACGGGAGGAAATGGAAGAGAAGTTCATCAGTCTAAAGCAGAATGGTGCACCCGTAGATGTACATGCAGCTGAGTGGACACGGCTCAGTAGATTCGCTGGACCTTTAGTTGCCAACGATGCGGATAGGGCAAGGAGGTTTATGCGCAGTCTGGACATAGACATCCAGAGGCAGATTGTCTCCCTGGGTTTGACCACCTTCTCACAAGTACTTACGACGACCCGTGAACAACAGAGCTTATTTGGGAAGACTGGGAGTTCACAGCAGACAGCAATTACAGTAAGGAAGCCGGCATTTGCACCGAACCGAGCTCTTGGACGCAGAGGTATTCCAGTGAACCGTCGTGGTGTACCACCGATGAAGAAGCCTGCCGTCGTTGATCAGATAAAGAGCGTGATTTGTAACTACTGCCATTTACCCGGACATTTGCAAAGGGAATGTCGCAGGATGCGGGGACTCTGTTTGGTTTGTGGATCGGCGGATCATACTATTAACTCTTGTCCGTCGAAGTTTCGCACAAAGGATGATGTTCTGAAGCCACCACAGAAACCGTTTTAGGGACAGAAGCAGCTGACTCAGGGACCCAATCAAGCTCGAGCATTTACCCTGATGGCTGAGGAAGCTAAGGCTTCAGGAGAAGTTGTTTCAGGTATTCTACTTGTTCATGGTTTTCCCGCATTAGCGTTATTTGATTTTGGTGCATCCCATTGTTTTATGTCGTCCAAGTTTATAGCTACACACTCGATTACCTGCACAACCCTGTCTAGTTTCTGGGACATACACACTGGGAATGGGAAAATCATATCTAGTAGGGAGTGTAAAGATTGCGCAGTTGTTGTTTGCGAACGTGAGCTTTTTGCAGATTTCTTGGTGATTGATACGGGCAGCTATGAAGTCGTCTTGGGAATGGATTTTCTCGGCACTTTCCATGCTCACATTGACTGTAGGGCAAAGAAAGTAATTTTCCAGATTCCCGGACATTCTGAGTTTATCTTCACTGGAGGAAGCAGTTCTGTCGGGCCAGTCGAATTTAGGGCTAGGCCGACAGCTAATATTCTTGCATCAATGGATGTTGCTCGAAATGAAACGCCAGCTGTTGTTCGAGATTTCATGGACGTGTTTGAAGACATATTTGGTTTACCGCCATGGCGAGACGTGGAGTTCGCGATTGATCTTGTTCCTGGTGCAGCGCCAGTTTCTAAAGCGTATTATCCAATGGCACCAGTGGAGTTGGAAGAAATTAAGAAGCAGGTTATTGAATTACTTGAGAAGGGTTGGATTCGCAGCAGTAACTCGCCATGGAGAGCTCCAGTTCTTCTAGTTAAGAAGAAAGATGGCACGAGGAGGATGTGCATCGATTATCGAGAATTAAACCGGGTGACTATTAAGAACAAGTACCCGATCCCTCGCATTGGCGAACTATTTGAGCTGCTTAGTGGCACGTGGGTATTCTCGAAACTGGATTTGCGATTCGGATATCATCAGGTCCGAGTAAAAACTGAAGATATTTGTAAGACGGCGTTCCGAACTCGGTATGGACATTACGAGTACTTGGTGATGCCCTTCGGAGTAACGAATGCACCGGCGATATTCATGGACTTGATGAACTGAATCTTTTCACCATTCTTGGACTAGTTTATTGTGGTGTTCATTGAAGATATTCTGGTCTACTCGAAGAGTATTGAAGAGCATGCTGAACATTTGAAGATCGCACTGCAGACGTTGAGACAAGAAAAATTATATGCAAAGATGAGCAAGTGCGAGTTTTGGCTGGAAAAAGTAAAGTTTTTGGGGTATGTCGTGTCTAGCGATGGGATCGCCGTTGATCCTGAAAAGATTGCAGCGGTCCGTGATTGGCCGATTCCGAAGAATGTTGCGGAGATAAGAAGCTTTCTTGGACTCGCCGGGTATTACAAAAGATTTATGGAGAACTTTGCTCGTCTGGCGGAGCCGTTGACCAAGCTTACGCGCAAGGAGATACCTTTGTGTGGACAGATAGGTGTGCGTCAGCTTTTGAGGCGTTGAAACAGAAATTGATAACCGCTCCTATTCTGACCGTGCCAGACAGTTCCGGAGGATTGGTGATTCACAGCGATGCATCTGGGAAAGGATTGGGATGTGTTTTAATGCAGCATGGGAAGGTTGTAGCGTACGCATTGAGACAATTGAAGACTCATGAAAAGAATTACCCAACTCATGACTTGGAGCTTGCGGCTGTGATCTTCGCTTTGAAGATTTGGAGACACTACCTTTTGGACGAAAGGGTCGAAGTTTTCACTGATCATAAAAGCTTGAAGTATGTGTTCACGCAGAAGGAGCTTAATATGAGGCAACGTCGATGGTTGGAGCTGATGGCTGACTACGATCTTGATCTTAAGTACCATCCGGGAAAGGTTAATGTTGTGCCGAATGCGCTCAGTCGATTGCCAGCAATTCAGACGTTGACTGCACAGAAGGAACTCATTGAAGACTTTCGGAGATTTGATTTGGAAGTTGTGCTATCGCGTTCTTCGGGACAGTTGATGCAGTTGCAGGTACATTCGTCGTTGATCGAAAACATTAAGGCAACGCAATCGCAGGACCTTAGGTTGCAAAAGTTTCGAGAACAGGTTGAAGCTGGACTTCGAACAGATTTATTGATCCATGAAGATGGTTTGTTGAGGTATGGTATCCGGTTGTGTGTGCCAAAAGGAGATATTCGTGAAGAACTTATGAAGGAGGTACACAGTTCAGCATATTCCGTACATCCAGGAGGCACGAAGATGTACCGAGATATACGACAGCATTTCTGGTGGGAATGCATGAAGCGGGAGATTGCTCGCTTCGTGGCAAAATGCTTGGTGTGTCAGCAAGCTAAGGCTGAACATCAAAGGGTTGCTGGTTTGTTGCAACCACTTCCGATTCCTCAGTGGAAATAGGAGCATATAACCATGGATTTCGTGACAGCTCTACCGCGGAGTCCAAAGGGCAATAATGCAGTTTGGGTGATTGTTGATCGTTTGACCAAGGCAGGTCATTTCATTCCTTTTCAGGTTGGTCAATCAACAGAAACTTTGGCAGAGCGGTACATGCAGGAGATTGTAAGATTGCATGGAGTACCGGTGAGTATCGTGTCTGATCGTGACATTCGGTTTTTATCACACTTCTGGAGGAGCTTACAAGAAAGTTTGGGGACCCGATTGAAGTTTAGCACCGCTTATCATCCTCAAACAGATGGCCAGTCGGAGAGAACGATCCAAATTCTTGAAGATATGTTGAGAGCTTGTATGTTGGACTTCAAGGGTTTATGGGAAGATCATCTACATTTGGTGGAGTTTTCTTACAACAACAGTTTTCAGGCGACGATTCAGATGGCTCCATTCGAAGCTTTATATGGTCGCAAGTGTCGTTCACCTGTTTGTTGGGACGATGTTGGTGAATGAAGATTGTTGGGACCAGATTTGGTTGTGCAGACAGTTGAGAAAGTTAGCGCTATCCGGAATCATATAAAAACAGCACAAGACCGACAGAAGAGTTGGGCAGATACGTCGAGAAGACCTCTAGAGTTCGCCGTGGGTGATTTGGTATTCTTGAAGATATCACCGACTAGAGGGGTGATTCGTTTCGGAAGTCGAGGAAAGCTCAGTCCTCGGTTCGTCGGGCCTTTCGAGATCTTGGAGCGTGTTGGTGAGGTAGCGTACCGTTTGGCGTTACCGCAATCCTTGGCGAATGTGCATGACGTGTTTCACGTATCTCAACTCCGTAAGTATGTTCGAGATGAAACACATGTGTTGGATCATTCGGAGCTGACTGTACGAGAAGACTTGACTTTTAAGGAGCGACCGATTGCGATTATGGATCGAAGGGAAAAGGTTCTTAAAAACAAGGTTATTCCTCTTGTACTTGTTTCTTGGGGTAATTGCTCACATGGAGAGTCAACTTGGGAACGAGAAGATGAAACCCGACAAAAGTTTCCCCATCTTTTCTTATAGTTGTTGGTCGTTTATCTTTTGTGTTCTTGGAATTTCGAGGATGAAATTCTTTTTGTAGTTGGGTTTAATGTAACAACCGAGTTCTATTATACCAATTTCTATTGCCGTATGTGGAGTTTGTGGTGTTTGATTCATTTACTTTGTGGACGCGAATGGTAGTTACTTTATATTCGACCCGCTTGCTTGAGCTTGTTGTTTCTTAATGGTAGAGTACCCTAACATCACATATTTTGCATATAACAATTTAAGTCACTTAAAATAATTTAAAAATACATGACATGGCCTGCATGATACCCCCAAACCCTGTGGTAGCGTCCTTGCATCGTGTTCTCGTCCCGTTCAGTGAAACGGACGTGTTTGGACGGCTACGCGCACGTACGTGCGTCCGTTATTGGGGGTATGCTTTTCTGTTACATAATCCTTCATTTCAATTTTTGGAACTTGCTAATAATTTTCATATTTCAAATTCAAATTTTTGGACCCGACCCGGGCGCAATTCTGAAATATTTTGTATTCCGCCAAATCCTATTTATTTTTAAAATTCTTTAATCAGTTTTAAATATTTTATCAGAAGAAAATTTTTAAGTTGGAAATCTTTTCTTTACTCAGCCAACGAGATGATTCCTTGAAGTGTTAAAAATCTTTTATAAATCTTTTATCAAAAAACTTCTCCCAACCAATCAATCTTCTCCTTAATCACCCGGCCCCACCACTAAATTTCTCTCTCTTTTCTCAACGAATCAAAATCCTCTTCTGTTTTCCCTGGGCCCCACCGTCTTTCTCTCTCCTTTCCTTTCTCCTTCTCTCTCCCCCCACGAGCACTCTCTCTCCCCCCCTTTCTCTCTCCTCTCGCGCTCTCTCTCTCTCAGCTCTCGCGATTACTTTGCGTTTCTCGACTCCCGTCACCGCCGCGTGGATCCCGTCACCTCCCTCCGCAGCTCCTTCTTCTTCTCTTGTTTCTTCGATATAAACCCATGCACCGAGTGCCACACACCAGAGAAACCCTAACTCATTCCTCATCACCATCTTTTCCCTCGACCTCGCTTCTCATCCCTCACCACCATCTCCTCCCTCGACCTCATCTCCTTCCTTTCCTCTGCTTCCCTCTAAACCCAGAAACCCTTCACCAAACCCCAGTAACCCTAACCCTACTCCTCCCTTAACTCACCGCCGATCTCACCCCCTCTCCTCTCCTCCTCATCTTCCTTCCCTTCTTCTCCTTCTCTTCTTCCGTTAGCGCCAGTTTATAAAAGTTTTTGTTCTGCATTTGGCAACGGATTGATAGCCGGGGCGCTGGCGTAACCCAACATGGTATCAGAGACACTCCATAAGCCTTAGTTAACTCTTTGCGACATTAGAAATCCGCCGTTTTTGTCGTGCAAAAATCGCCGACAAAAATAGTTCCGAAAACTGAAAGTTTGAGATGTTTGCACAACCTGCGGGCTCACGGTTTGAACTGAGAAGCTGCGGGATGGTGCATGGGTACCCCGGGGAACCCTCGGGTAGGACTGAACAGCTGGGCCCACTCCCCAAGACCACCATAAGGTGGTCTTGGCAGTAGGGACCCGAAACTGCTCCACCTTGGGCAGTTTCGGGTCTCCCTCACCCCCTGGCCACCTCGTGGTAGCCTCGGGGGTGGGATACCCCCTATAAGCCCTCTGACTTGAAATTAATTTCATGCTCTAACTCCTTGCGAAGGTTCGGGCGCATTTCGTTTTGATTCGGACTTCCGAATTGGCTTTAAACGGTCGGTTTTTGGAACTTTAGCTCACTATTTTTTTCCCATAGTTTTGGAAATTGGTTTAGTTTGCTAATTGCGTGAGGAATTCTAATGTCGTAGTTTTCAGTACATACATTACTATCTGCGACCGTGAATATCATTAGAGAGGTACAACTCGTCTAACTGCTATATGCTCTTTTAGACGGCTTTGCGAACGTGATATTCACGTTGATGTTTTGTGTTGTGCTGTGGTTGTGACAGGATCGTCGTGGTGGATAGCTTGGGTGCAATGGTAGTACAGTTTTGATTTATTTGTACATTTGATATCGCGGGGCGAGTGTCCGACATGTGGACTGCCGTCACTGCCTATTTGTATATTATTTATTTGGGGCACGACCGGGTTGAGGTCGATGTCACCGTTGTACATATTTTCTTTTCTGTACTAGGAATACCCCGTGATGGAGTGCACGAATAGCCGGGTTCCAGATGGCAACGGGCCCGCATATCATGGCATTGAGACAGAGGGGGCCTCACTCTAGAATTGGCGGGATATTCGCCGCACTCGTAGGGGTATAGGTTGACCCAAGGAGGAGTGCTCAAGTTACAGGATTCCGTGAAGTGCCGGGTGGCCCATTCACTTTGATGAAGGGGGTTGCCTCACTTCTGATTTTGGCGGGTAACTTGCCGCGCTCGTAGGGGTCTAGGTTTTCATTGCACAGGCTATCCACACGACCAGGGGAACGTCGAGTTTCACTTGCGGCTCAAAGGAAACCCGGGGTATCCAGATTATCTGTATTGTTCTGTGATGCTTATCGCTTACCTGTGATGTTGCATTTATCATACCTGGAGCGATTATTATATATTGTAATATATATACTAGTAGATGTTGTATATGTTTTGCACTCGCGCTAGTCCAGTTCCCACTCTGTCGTTAGTTAAGTAAGCTAACGGGTGATGACGGGACCCAGTGGTAAATGCGGATGGCATATACGTACATCATATTTTCGTTCTTTTCTGATGTGATTAATTAATGGGACTGCATAGATTCAGATCAATACAAGGAAAACAAACCTATTTGATGTTGTTGGAACAATTTTCAAAAGCTGTTATTACAAGAACGTTTTTTTTTTCACAGACATAATCGGTTATGAATATCCAGCACCTCATTCGACAAGGCAAGAGCCGAGACCCCTTCACCGGGAGTGACCTTTTGGGCAGAAGTTTGCGTCAGGGTAATAACTTCACTATAGTCGATTACTTTTTTGCTTTGCATCGTGGTATTCAGTGGGAATATCATGCACCTTATTCTACGAGGAAAGAGCCGAGATCCCTTCACCGGAAGTGACCTCTTTAGCAAAGGTTTTTGCCACTATATATATTTGTAAAGCTATTCGGTTCCTTCAATGATATCAAGTTCATTACGTTAAAGGTTTTTCGCCAAAAACCATTCGTAGCCCTCCGTCATTTCAGACGGGTAGCACTTAGTATTGATGCTATGTTTGTTGACTTTCGTCAAGGCATAGTGTATGGTAGTTGTTTGTTACTTTTGTGTTGCATAGATAGATGCGTTGGTTTGGGACAGTCGTACAGCCTTGTTGACCTTCGTCAAGGGCGAGTACGGGTGGGTTTAAATTAACCTGGATAATGACGGGTAGAACTTTACATGTGACTTATGATTTGTTGACCTTCGTCAAGATCATAAGAGCATGGGGTAAAAATCCACATCGGGAGTTTCTAAAGAAACTGAAACTTGCCAGGCATGCGCATGTCTTCTGGAGTGTGATAACTTGAGTGGATTCCATCAGGTTATCATGCGATGATAGTTGGATCCCGATTCCCACTGATGAGTTGGTTTACTCCTCGGGTGATTTTAGATGATCCCGACTAATTCTTCTTTTGGGTTTGGAGGAGAATTTGAGGATACAGTGGGAGACATCCTGACTAGATAAAGTGATTAACTATTCTGATCTAGGTTAGAGTGCATGCTGAGTATTTCTTTTCTCTCTCTCTTTGGCAGCGACCATGGCCCGACCCTTTTCTACAACTCAGGAACCAAGTTAACCGAACCTTCTTAAAACACACTGGCTTTTGGATTGTCAGAGTTGCATACTTTATTGCCACTTCTACTTTTACCCTTTGCTTTTCTCCGGAACATTCCGTATCATTACAAAGATCCACAGTTATTGGATATGACCATCGTATAGTTACATACGAACTCGAAGAAACTTGTTTTAGATTCGAGAATGGTTTCCGGTTATGGAGAAATTGAATAGGACTATTCAGTTGTCTTTTCCTTTTACCTTCTCTCTGGTTGTGAGGGCTCTTAGGATTAGGAGAGGGTACACCTATTGGGCTTATTGGATAGTTTTCTTCCAAACCATAGGCAGGTGCTGAAAGGTGGGGAAGGAAGAAAACCAATTAGCCTAAGTGAGGTGTACAGAAGGTAATAAGTAAAGACAAATAAAGGGATTAGAAAGAAGAAAAAGTAAATTACGACTGCTATCATTCACGACCGAACCGCGTATATCATCGCCACTCCTACTTCACCTTTGCATTTCTCCAGAACACCTCGTATCACTACAAAGATCCACATTTATTGGATAATCCATCGTATAGTTACATACGAACTCGAAGGAACTTGTTCCAGTTTGAGGATGGATTCTGTAATACCGAGTTACTTTAAATAATTTCCGTATTTTAAAAAAAAAACAAAAATTTCTAATTTTATTAACTTAAACATTTCTTTCTTCCAACCTTAACTATAAATCCCTAAAAAACCCCAATTCTATTTTTCTAAACCATTTATTTCTTTTCCTCCTTGGTCCGTTCCCTAACATTTCCCCACAACCCAGCCCATTCCTTCCCCCTCTCTCTCTTAATATTTTTCTTCTTGGCCTGGCCCAAGAACCCCTGGCCCAAACCCTTTCCCTCACTATACTCCCCGAACCTGACCTGAACCCGTCCCTACCCGACCCGACCCGACCCGAACGTCCATGCCCTCCCTTCTTCTTCTTCTCTTCATTTTTCTTTCCCGCTCATTTCCCCTGTTTGCCCCCGCTCCCCGTGCCCACTTCCTCACGACCCGTGCCCACTTCCCCATGACCCGCGTTCACCCATGATGAGTTCCCAACTCCCCAGCCTTTCTTCTTCTTCTTCTCCTTCTTTCCCACCTTCCTCTCCTCCTGCACACCCTCACCGAGCACCGTCGTCGTCGTCGCCCCTACATCGCCGTCGCCACCGACTCCCCCCGCACTCTTCTAAGATCTCTACTTCACCTCCACTCAACTCAATCACAGAGCCCCACTCCTCCTTCTTCTCTTTGACTTCGCCGCCTCCAGCCCGAGCTCCTCTGACCATCGACGGCACCTCCGACCGTGAGGGACTCCACCACCGAGTTCCTAACGCACCCCTGCTCACCTTCGAGCTCCTCACCTCACCGTCAACCACCTTCTTCCCGAGTACCCGCGCTGCAACCCCCTTCGCCCTGCAATCCACGCCTGCGCTCGTTGCCGCCTTCACTTCGCCGACCCTTGCCGCCTCTACCCTCGTCGGCGTCCCATCTCCCCGCTCACCTCTATCTCATTTTTTCCCCGAGCTCCATCTTCGACGATGGGACCCACTGCAACCCATCAGTTCCACTGCAACCAATCACAGTTGCTGCTACCTCTGCGCCTGCATTGGCCCTCCAAGCTCCGATCATCCGTCGTTGTGCCCACCTCCTCGGAAGACCAGAGCAGCCGAGCTCCAACCTGAGGAACCTACTGCACTCGAGTTCTCCTTACTGCCGGCCACCTCACCGGTGTTCCCTAGCGTCATCATTGACTCGAGCTCCCCATTACTGAGCCATCGCTGAACTCCTAGCCGTCACCTAAACCCTCTTCGCCTCTGCCCAAGCCACCTCGTTGCGGACCCATTCCCGCATCGTGCCGTGCCCACCTGTGTGCCACGACAGCACCCACTCTATACCCGGCACTGTGCCACATCGTGCCCACTACTGTGCCCGCCTCCGTGTCACCGCGTACCCAGACGTGTCGTGTCCGGTACCCACTCCCCATGCCACGTCATGCCAGCCCCCGTGCCATATCGTGCTCGATCTAGTGCATGCGCCGTGCCGCTCCCACACCACGCACTGAGTCAGGACTGTGCCCAGTGTCATATCGCGCCATGCCATGCATCGAGCCAGGACTACGTCCACTACCGTATCACGCCCGTGTCGCCACCTCGTCCAGTACCGAGTCACCGCGTATCGCGCCCGCACCGCGCCTGTGCCAGCATCGCGCCGTCTCGTGTGTCGAGACTAACTCTGCCGCGGCTTCACTTCTATATCAAGCGACCGAGGCAAGTGAACCTCTCACTTGCTTTACATGCTAATATGCTATATACTGATACACATTTATATATAAATTTACATTGCTCTAATTAATCAAGTGTTTGACGCTAGACCCTAAGCGAAAATCTACTTTAGAATGGCGGAACTTATTATAGATAGATCCGTTTACTGGTAACAAACATCATGTAGGAATTTAGGTTGAAAATAGTGAGGTTTATATCATGTAATGTCACACCCACAAAGCTAAGCTAAATCTGGAATTCACCGTCTATGCCATGTTCTAAGATCTATATTAAATTGAAGAAAACTCATAACCTACTGTTCTAGGGCTTGTATCGAAGCCAACAGATAAACCTACAACACCCCATAGTTTATCTTTGCATTTTGATAAGTTATAACAATGAATACTGAGGCGATTCGCGGCCGTGAACTGCAGTCCAGACAGCGTTTCATTTTGGATATCTGGCTTTGGAACACCTGTATACCCCTTTTTTAAACTGAAAATGCATGGGGCCCCATATGGACGCGTAGATAATTTAGTTAGATAACACCTGAATCTGGTCTCGTGATGTTTTACCATCATTTGATATTTAATTTGCATTTTAACGTACCTAGGTGTTCTGCAGTTTCTGCAGTGACTCCTCTTGCATAGCTACACTAGACATGACATAACTTTTAATACAGAACTGATATTGATAATCAATTTGATGCGTTCGAAATATAACAGAAAAATCTATATATTATTTAACTGTATCGTTGCCTAATTATGCTCTCAACTAGGAGTAAAACGTGTTTCGAAACGGACTTCCAATTCAGAAATTTGATTTCCAGCAGTGAACACTTAAAATAAAATAGCCAAAACTAGCGAACCTGAAACCCGATTGATGCGAAACTAATTTTGATGGATATATAATTAAACATACTGCTTACCCCCTTTACATTGTTTCACTAAAATCTGCACGTATGTTTTGCAGTAAATTTTGCAAGTGGTATGACACTGGTTGCTATGTTCAATTCGTATCATAATTAATTGCATTTTCATCATATCGTATAGCAGTTATACCCCCATTGAATAGTGGTCATATATATTGATAACCTAGTGATCGTGTACATTACCCAAAGATAGATATTAGCGATTAGATTGTGGCAAGTACGTTAGTGTTAAAGCGTGAATGAATAAGTGAAGTGACACGTACTTATACACAATCAGCGGAACCAGTTAATTTATTGTATTGTCGACGTCTATGGGACATATATAAGTGTAAATATAACTGGAATGGGACGGTTATGGAGCACTTATATTAGTGTCATAGGTAAGACGTCAAACACTGTCCATTTATCTTGGGTACCAGTCGAGACATGCTTGATGGAGATCCGGTCTCTAGTCCTCGCGTAGACTTGTCATGGACCGACTAGTATTTGGATTTATGGTCGGTATTTGATGCAGACCGTGGGTGTGGGGTAGTTTGAGTGTGAGTTCAACGGACTCTCGGGAGTCCCATTGCCAGCATATATAGTGATTTTGGGAGTTGTATGGATGGTGTTACTGATTATTATCGTGCGTGATTCGGGCCCGTGTTCCTTTGCCCCTGGGGCCCTACCCTTAGGTTGGGGATACTCTTGCGTGGTTGACTCTCACACTTGAACTGACGATAGGTTTAGCGACCTGGACAGTGAGACTTAGAGCCTGATAGGGTTAGTGACATTGATATGTATTGATTACTGATTTGATATACCCACTTTACTGTTTACCTGTACCGATTATTTCATGTGCGTCATCATTCTATATTTACTGCTTCATGGTTATCATCATTGCACGTGTTTACTTTTGCATTTATATATATTGCTATTGTGTCGCTCTGACGATCTGAGTATGCATGCTCAGAGTGAGAAGTGGACTTAGCTCGGATCAGCACCTGTCGTACCTTGAAGATATTGCGGACATCTAGATCAGCGACGTCAGCGCTATCTTTCCTTTGACTCTATCAGATTAGTTTTATATCTGTTTTGATTTATTGACTGCATTTCTAATTACCTGTGCATTGATTACTGATTACCACGTGAAGCTAGAAGCCGAAGTGTGACTACGGCAGGATATTCCTTGACCGTAGGAGCATGGCTGACTTTGTCCACCCCTCGTATTCTGTATTTTGGCAAGCGGGGCGTGACAGATTCTGGTTCAGGAGAAATAGAATAAGGTTTATTCAATTGTCTTTTATCTTTACATTCTCTCAGGTTGCGAGGGCTCCTCGGATTAGGAGAGTACACCTATTACACTTATTGGATAGTCTTCTTCCAAACCATAGTCTGGTGCCGAATGGTAGGGAAGGAAAAAACCCATTTAGCCTAAGGGTGGTGTACAGAAGGTAATGAGTAAAGACAAATAAAGGGATTTGGAGAGATGGTAAGGAAATATATGGTTACAGTTATGAATTTGGATAATGGAAGAGGCATTACTAGGAATACCCGGATACCCCTACGAAACATTTTCATGTTTCAGTTTCACTGTGCGTTGTTAATTGAAAACTAATTTCCCAATTAGATCCTTACTCCAGGGTATATATTTACCAGGTTTGATTCTTACATCTGTATGTTTGTACAGATGATGGGTGGAAGTAAGTTATTGGGAATTAGGTGATTATATCCTCTTTATATCGGAATTCGTTGTAATTGGTGATATTTGAGGAAATCACTTGGGGTTTTGCCTGATGGCAAATATTTGGTTTTGGATATCCGTTGTTATGCACCAATTTCAAACTGATATATCTGTACGTTTATTTTATAAACTGAGATATAATTTCTTGAAATTATGTCCATGACATTTACCTATGTCAATTGATGATTGGGTAAGGAGTATTAAACAACGGTGTAATTCTGTTAGTTATATGTATGCCCTAGAGGCCATTACTATACATAGGATGTATATTGTAGTGGATGCTTGGACATATATAGGGAGGAATTTCTTGCTCGACATGATAGTATGCTATCTGGTTGCTCTTTGCCTTAACGTGTACACTGATTGTCTCTCTGTTACATGTTGGTAAAGCCCTTAGGATGTGTACTTGACTACCTGGACTATGATGCGGATCATACTAGTGGGGACATGGTAGTCCATAAGTACATCCTTCAAGGTCCCTAGTCGTGGGTGTATCGAGACGGGGCATCGATATACCAGAGTAGACTAGCGTATACCTTCTCGACCCATACAGATGGACGATGGATGATCCCATATCCATTGGTGTTTGACATCAGAGATGATATACGGGTGCTCAGTGGAGACTGAGTACACTGGACGGACTCTCCGAGAACTCCCAGATGGTATTATACCTTACGTCAGATGGCAGTTCTTTGGTGACACTGGTACAGAGTAGTCTGTTGACCCGAGATCGTCATAGAGTCTTGTGTGATTCCCACTGTGCTTTGATTTCTACCTTACCACGTCTAAGAGGGCGTGCAAAACGGTGGTTTTTGGGTACAGTCCCGAATCACATGGAGGCAATGAGCGATAGGAGGGGATTCGTCTCTCCCGGTATAGGGAGTTGATGTTGCGCTGTGTTCGATTGGCTATAACCGGAAATCCCTGGCCAGGGTTGCTGAGATTTACTGGTAAGTGTTACCAGTAGTTTCTCGAACTGTTATAGACCTCATATCGACACGACTTATCGAGCTATTGGGGTCTGACGTTTACCACCCTTAGGCAAGATATGCGACATATCAGACGACGAGACCGGACTGTACGGTAAGTGTTACTGGTTGGATTCACAGGAGTCTGAGCGGGCTTGCTCGTTGATCTTCTGATCGCTTAATACCCGGGTGGCCGTTACGTTTAGCAGACCGCTTGCGGCTTGTGAGTGCTTGATATGATCATCATCTGGTGCCGGCGTATTGACGAGTCTTTAGAGTCCTACACAGAGATTTCCTGGCTCAAGCGAAATGAAATAGGAGCGCATATGAGATATGTGCGGGACCGAGAATAATACCAGTATGTGATACTGTATTCGATTCTCGCGATTTGTGACATTGATCGGTTATATGCGATATAGCCGGGTTATCGGATCAAGTGTTGATTCGATAAGTTGTTACTAATGATATTAGTTGGTTATATGCAGTATGACCGGATCGTTAAATCAAGTGTTGATTTAATGATTTAATGTATAATTATATATTTGATATATTACTTTACATTAACTAATATTGGTTCACTTAAGATATTTTTCTCACTTGTTTGTGCACATTGTATATGTGATATATTTTTGTGCACAAGATTGTATCATGTTTGATGATACATGCAAACTTGGGTGAATGTTTGCTTTAAACTATGATTAGGTTAATGGTTAGGGTTTGAATTATTTATTTATTTATTCATTTAGGAAAAGAGAAATGGTGGCTTTCTTTTCTTTCTTTGCTTGAAGCTTCTTGAAGCTTCAAAGCATCTTTGAAAGTCTACCATTTTTGTTTTCATCCTAAACCTAACCATTATACCTAACCCTAGTTTAGTCTCTACACTTGTTTGGCTCACCCATGGTTGCATTATGATAGACATCACTTGGATTTTTATTTTGAGATAATTCTTTTTCATTCTCTTCTTCTTCTTCTTCATGAAGAAAAAGAAAACCATTCTTGAAAATTCTTAAGTGATGAAATCAAGTGAGAAATCCAAATCCAAAGTGAACCCACTTCCTATTTCTTCATCCTCTACCACTTGCCATGTTGTATTGGGTGTTTTCTTCACAAGTTTCATGACTTAGTGAAGGTGGAGCTTGAGTTCGAGTTGCCTCGACGTAGATCATCTTCGACATCGAAGTCAACGACCGAGCACGATCATTTCTCCGACGAAACCATCGCTAGGGTCCGGGATCGTGGTGATCACAGCGGAGGAACGTCAACGCGGAGCTATGGAGGTAGAGGACCGGATCTACAAAGGTTGTATTTCCGTTCACTTAGTAGTTAAGTTGTTAACTTGCTTGTAGTTTCGCCTAATTTCTAGTTAACGATCCGTATTAGGGTTTCTCGGCACCGGAAAATTTTGAATTTGGCATGGTTGATGCCTTGTGAGACCTCATTAGTGTGCCTAGGAACCCTACAAATTCTTCTTAAGCATAGTACAGTTTTCAACCTACGACGCACACGATTTGAGTTATTTGACTCAGGGGACTTATACAAAGTATTGTATGTTGTCCAGTGTCCATTAGGACAAAGGGGATGGTCCTCGTACTATATTCTGTTTACTTATGACTTCTCCAGTTTTAGACAAATATTTCGTAGAAATACAAGGTCCAAGTTTTGAGAAGTTATAGGTACAAGAATAAAGTAAAGAACCATGTGTTGCAAGTATCAGGATTCTTCGAGGTGATCGAAGATGTAGATACTTGTGTTTGGTATTCAGCTATTAGTAATGGTTTTGAGAACTTGCTTTTCTTTTAGGTTACTCATATCTGGATGCAATCCTAGTTGAGTAATGCTGAGCGGCCTCCTTCCATTTAGTTGATATGCACTGGAAATAGCTGCATGATTTGAATCTGGTTCCAATTAAATCGGTGCCTCTGTTTCTATATTGTATATAGAATGGTTCATATCTTAACGATATTAAGGTATATGGAGTTGTCCGGCTTATGCTTAAAACCAGACTCTGAAAAACTCAAGGCACGTTTCTGTAATGACAGTTTGTGGGTTATCCCGGGCTATGACGAGGGTTAACTTTCTACCATCTGGAAGATCAATAGTGATATTGTTCTTGACTCTCCACAGTTTTAGTAAAATGGATTTTTTCAGAAAACAGTAGTGGGAGTATGGTAGAACTGGAAGTGATTCCAGAACCACAAACGATTACTGAAAATTTAATATAACTTAAAGATTCAATCACATTCCATTAGCCACTCCGCAGATATGGTGGGTAACCTCAGGCGCTTGAGAGGTACTTCAGTATTCTCAAAGACGGTGACAGCGAGGTTCTTGTTTACCCAGACTTGCCATTACTGCTGTTCTAGACTATGAGACCCGGCAGGAGGATGAGTATAGCGTCGTTCTAAACTAGTTTTAGAAGTGTACGTGTATATGACTCTGCCAGAAGGTTGTTGTAGTCAGTGGGAGCAGCGGAAGCATAGTAGACAAGTAGCTTATGTCTATTTATAGACTAAAGCAAGTATAGCGGAGATAAATCATTTATTTTTGATGTGACAGTTATAGGCTTTGACTTCATCAAAATAGGAGATGGATCTGTTAAGAAGGTAGTAAGATGTGATGTCCTGGTATTTGGATGACATGCACTTTATAGGAAGTAAAATTCCTATACTACGATCGGTTATACTGTGGTTGTCACACAATGGTTTCTCCACACTGGATATGGAATTATATAAGGCATTCTGGTTACTAGATTTATGGTTTTAGATATAGATTTGGGTAGTTTCCCAATCTGGGTACTTTGACACTATTCTAAAGATGTTTTAGAATGGACGGCTCCTGGCATGGTGTACCTACAGGTGATGGAGTCACCCTCTCTAAAGGTGTCTTACAGACTAAAGGGGAGAGGGATGTGCATGATTGGTATATCACTTGCTTAGACAATTGAGTCAATCATGAGATATCAAGTATCTCACCAGATGTTGTTTTTGCACTAGCTACAATAAACATATATATTAATCCAATCCTGGAGAAACGTTCGGAAGCAGTTTATGAACATAAGTGGATATTCTAGGGATATGGTAACGACAGCCTCCTTCGGGAGACAGTTATCATTACAGGCTTCCAAGGTGACTTGGATGACAGAGTGATTGTCAGAGTTATAGTTTTCCCTCTTTTGAGGGGCAATAGTTTGGACAGGTGGTCCAAGCGGATACCGAGGGAGGCATGGCGCAGGATACTGATTAAATACAGTTGACGATACAGTCTAAGAAGTTTGCTGGATTTGGAGTTCATTTGTGAACTGGGTCCCATCAGATATCCAGACATATTCTAAGACAGGTATTGCTCATTTCAGGAGATGGCTTTCTCCGCGAACTTGAGATAAAGAGAGAGATAGAAAGAAACCTTGGAGCGGATCTACTCACTGAGGCTATTTCTCGAACGCAATAGTTTTACAAACGAGCTTTGTGAAACTGATTAGTAGAGAAGTTGGGTGTTCGGTATCACACGGGCTGTGAGTATGCGACGCCACAATAATTAGCCTTAAGTGCAAGTGGGAGATTGTTGGTTATAGTGCCCTTAAGTCAATTATTGGATCGCAGGCACGTGATTGCAATGATTGAGGGATGACCTATACTGGTAGGATAGTCTTACTCAAAATGATAGTATGCTATCTGGTTTGTCTTTATCATCGTGTACATACTTTAGGTGACATAACAGATCACTATTACATATTGATAGAGCCCATATGATTCTTGCTTGAGTACCAGCAGTATGATGGCGATCATATACGTAGGAGTTGGGTGGTCTATAAGCACATCCTTAAAATGTCCCTAGTTCTGGGAGTTTCGAGACTGGGCATCGATACTCTAAGAGTAGACTAGTGTATACTGATCGAGACCCCAACGAGGGGTGGTGGCCGGTCTCACAAGCTATTGGTGTTAGTTTGTTCACCTAAAATGTATACAGGTGCTCATTGGGTTATGAGTACACCGGATAGACTCGCCGGGAACATGCTAGTTGGTATTATACCTATTGTCAGATAGCTGTTCCCTGGTGACATGTGTACAGGTTAGTCTATCAACCTATGATCGTCATTTGTCTCGTGTGAGTTCCCACTGTACTTTGATTATAACCCTACCACGGCTCAAAGGAGTCATGTGAACAGGTTTTAGTTGGGTACAGTCCCGAGCCACATGAAGGCAGTGGGCGGATCGTCAGGGGATTGTCTCTCCCGGTATTGGGGATTGATGTCGCGGAGTGCACGGGTGGCCATCACCAGAAATTCTTGGCCAAGCTAGTCGAGAATTACTGATTCGGATCAATAGTTTCTCAGGTGGTGATAGGCTTCATACCGACACTAAATGTCGTGTTATTAGGGGTCTGATTTTATCCACCCCTAAACTCGATATGCGATACTCATAGACGACGGACCAGACTGTACGGATATTGTCACTGTCAGGCTCAGTAGGGGTTTTAGGATGAGTTTACTCGTCGGCCTCCCTTTCGCTTTATACCTGGGTAGCCATTATGTACAGCTAGTGCCATTGACGTGCTTATGGTTAAACCCACTGCCAGTGTATTGACGAGTCTTTAGAGTCCCACACAGAGCGTTTCACTGCTTCGGGCGAAACGTTGTAGAGGCCGTATGGTTTTATGGCAGGGTTCGATCATATACGTGCACTTGTGCACGGATCATGATCGGACGGATAATACTAGTGGTCTTTGGTTTAAGCCGGATCCTAGTATTATATTGTTGGATTATTTTTGTCTCGTTGTATTCGTATTCAGTCGGAATACGGATGCGGGTATGTAAATACAGATGAGGGGTATTCTTGTAATTCGTTACAAGATTACTTTAGATAATGCCATTTCTTTTTGTGTGATAAACATTTAGGTTAAATGTTTATTTTGTGGGGAAAGTGTGACTCATTTGTTGGCATTAACTCATGTACATGCACTTGGTGACTCATAGTGTTGGGTCTTGTGATAATTCTTTGTGACATGGATTGTTTTTTTTGTTTTGGCAGATATTAGTGTGGGATATTTTGGTGAGGAGTGGCAGTTCATTTTCGTGGGAGATTTTTCTTCAAGTGCACACAACAATATCACACACAAAAATATTTAGCCCATTTTCTTGAGTTTCCAAAACTTGAGCTCACACTTTCTACCTCATGGCATCTTCTTCAACCTCCACCCAAACCCTCTCATGAGCGTAGAATCATTGGGTGTTTTGAGACAAAGTAATCACACGCATTCTCTACTTCATCTTGTCTATCTAGGTTAGCAAATTAGATACCCGAGTTGCTTCGGTTTTGAGGCGGGAGCCCGTATTACTAACCCTCGATGTGGATCTTCTTCAATGTGGTGGAGTTTGGGACAGAGGTTGAAGACCGAAGGACTCAGATCATTCGATATAATCTCTCTAAACTCCTTTACATACAACTAGTATAGGGTTAATGGTACGATCCGGGAATCGGGTTCCGTTAGCGCTGGTTTATAAAAGTTTGTGTTCCGCATTTGGCCACGGATTGATGGCAGGGGCGCTGGCGTAACCCAACAATCGGGTTATCAGGGTCTGACGTTTACCACCCCCTAGACCCGGTATGCGATACTCTCAGACAAAGAGACCGGACTGTATGGAAATTGTCACAGATAAGCTCAGTAGGGGTTCGGATGAGTTTGCTCGTCGGCCTTCCTTTTCGACAGGTACCCGGATAGCCATTACGTACAACTAGTTCTGCTGACGTGATTGTGGTTATGGATTTATCCAGTAACTCACTGGCGGCGTACTATCGAGTCTTTAGAGTCCCACACAGAGAGTTTCCCTGGTTCAGGCGAAATGATGTAGTAGCCGTATTTTGATACGTGCAGGGTTCCGATCGAATGATACATGTAGGGTTCCGATCGAATGATTGTACTAGTTATCCGGACTTTCGATCGGACGATTGATAAACTAGCCGACTTGGGATTGAGCCAGATTATTAAATCAGGTATTGATTTAATAATTTACGTATATAAATTTCGATATGTATATTATAGTATTATGTTATTCTATCTCTTTGAGTATTCGTATATGTATATACGGGTGAGTGTATTCCGTATTTATATGGAAAACATTCTAGAAGGCGGACACCTTATTTTAGTTTATCCATTTATTAATTTAAAATGGAAATGAGGTGTAAAGGTAGTGAGGTGAGAATGGTGAGAACCATGCTTGAATAGTGTTGACAAATGAATTGTATATTCATTTGTGCAAACTATTCAAGTATGGTTGCTATATCTTTATTGGAAAAATGTTTTTATAAAACCATGCTTCATGATTTTCTTTCACTTGGATGATATCATTCTCACCATTTTTCTTATCTCTCCTCACTAGCCTTTCTTGAGCTCCTCCTCCTCCTTCTTCATCTTCCTCTCTACAATCTTATGTGTTGAGAATCAAGAGTGGAAGAGAGATAGATATAAACCAAGAATAACTCACTATATTCTAGACACTCTAGATTAGCAATCTAGAGTTTTTAGTTTCTCCACTAGATTTTTAGTGTGGAGCTAGAATCATGAACCACATCACTCGGGTGGACCGTCTTCGATGAAGAAAGACCGGCGGTCAAGCTCGATCAAGAAGACCTAAAAGAGTTAAGGAAGAGCGTAGAAGACCGAAGGACACAGATTTTTTGGTAAAACAACTCTATCGCAGTAGCTAATCTCTTTGTAGCTTGCTGGTTTCATATTTGGTTTCGATTTTAGATAGTTATTTCTAGAGCTAAGTTTTTGAAAACACCAAAAATTTTCGTTCCGCAATGGCCACGGTTAGTGGCCAGGGCGCTAGGAAGCCCAACACCTAGTCGTAGGAGTATCGAGACTGGACATCGGTACTCCAGTTTAGACTAGTGTGTACGTTTCTTGACCCGGTTGGAAGGCGATGGATTATCCTACAGCTATTGGTGTTTAACACCGAGAATTGTATTCAGGTGCTTATAAGAGTATGAGTTTCATTGGATGGACTCACCGAGAACTCCTAGATGGTTTTATACCAATGTCAGGTAGCAGTTCTCTGGTGACGATAGTATAAGGTAGTCCATCGACCTGAGATCGCCACAGTTTCTTGAGTGTGTTCCCACTATACTTTGATTACTACCCTACCACTGTTCAAAGGAGTTGTGCAAATAGGTTTTAGTTGGGAATAGTCCCGACTTATTGGGTTATTGGGGGTTTGACAGTTCCACCCCCTAGATCCGGTATGCGATACTCTTTGACGAAGAAACCGGACTGAATGGTATTCATTGCTTATAGACTTTTTCGGGTCCGGATGAGTTCGCTTGTCGATTTGCTTTTATCTTTTTCATACCTGAGTAGCCGTTACGTGCAACTAGTACCGCTGACGAGCTTATGGGTTTACCTGTGAGGGGATTGAATCTGAAAGTATTTCGGATTTAATCGGATATGATCCTATATAATTTGCTGCCAGCGTATTGACAGGTCTTTAGAGGGCCGTAACGAAAGTGCCTGTCCGGGAAAAATGTTGATATGGCGTGCGTATTGGATACGTACGGGAGTTCGATTAAATGCATGATTTAATCAAATGTCCGGAAAACACTAGCCGGTTTAAAAGCCGAAATATTAAGTCAAGTGTTGACTTAATAACTGTATTTTGATATGGTTTCTAGTATTGTGTATTGGATACACACGCTCTCTCTCTATATTATATTAGTATACGATACTGATATATTATTATTACGTATACAATACGTAAATATGAAAATTTATTTGATAAATGTTTTCTTCTCTTTATAAATATGTATTTATATATAAGGTAAAAAGAAATGATATATGTTAAGAATAAACATAAAGAGAAAAAAAGAAATGAAAAGATTAGAAATGAAAAGAAAAGAAAATAAAAGAAATGGAAAGAAGAATGAGAAGAGTGGACTCCTTACTTCTTTTGTCTTCTTTTCTTTGTTTTTTTCATTCTTCATTTCTCTCCTTATTCTTCTCTTTTATGTTAATTCGTATTCATTATTTTCCATGAGAGCTTCTTCTTCTTCTTCTTCATCTTCCTCTCTTCAAAAGTGGTAGAGCATAGAAATGTAGGTAGAATTCAAAAAGAGAGTTTTTCCAAACCACACCGCCTCACACAATAACCTAGCAAAGTTCAATGTGTGAGTTTCTTCACTTGAAAATGGAGATGGAGTTTCAGGTGGCCACTCTTCACCGTGGATTATCTATGGCGAGACGGTCGGCTAGTAGACTCTCCGGAGCTCATGAAGTCTGGTTTGGGTCTTCCGATGTCGATTGGACATGCTACAAAAGTTGTATCTCCTAACTTGCTTTCTAGGTTGTCTAGTTTTGCAATTAGATAAGTAAATGTTTGATCTAAGTGTTGGGATTGGATGCTATGTTTGTAAAATTTTGATTTTGCTATTCCGCCGGGTCCGCAAGTGTTGCGACCCTAGCACCGATCGCTACAGTGGTATCAGAGCCGATTATTTACAAATAGTTGCAAATTGTTGTTGATGATCCATAAACCATACATTTTCCTTTTGTAACATGTAATTTTTATGATGCATGTGATGCTTTGTGTTTATTACATGTTACAATCTCTGGTTTTTCCTCCCTCACTTGCTCCCTTTGAGAAAGATTGCAAGCATGCGCTTTAATATATTAATTAATGTTGCATTTTAACCTTGACACCATTAATTTAAATTTCCAATCCCACCAAATTTTTTTTCCAGCCGAGCTTCGTTTTCGGCCTGCGCCTATCTTGAAATGTGGGGAAATTTAATCAATGGTTCGAAGGGATTTTGAGACAATTTTTTTTTTCAAACTTTGCACATTAATTAATATATTTCAATTTTGTTGAAACATGTTTAGTTTTAATTGGATCATCGAACAACCTAAATGGTTTGATTAAATGGTTTAATCAAATTATTTTGGGCATATGTTGATATGTGATTGGTTTGCTTGGTTTAGTTTGGATTGTCGCGAAATGAATAGCCCTGTGCAGAATTCTGTGTTGTGATGATATGTTTCATTTTCATTCTTGTATCATGCAAAATGTATATTCTATTTCAGGGCGGGCAGTCGACTTGTGTCTGTCTTTGCCGGTTCGTGTATATTTTTTATTCGGGATGAGTGGTCGATATGTGGTCGTCGTTTCTATTGTTTGTATTGTTTTTTGCCGGGACGCGACCAGGTTGCGGTCGTTGTCACCGTTGTTTTTAATACAGGTTTAGAATTATACCATGGAAAAGCACATGGGTGGCAGGGTTCTTGATCGCAGTGGGTGGCCATCTCAAGGAGTTGAGATCGGGTCACACGAGTTTAGAATTGACGGGTTACTTTCCGCGCTTGTAGGAGGTATAAGATAGACCCGCGAAAGAGTGCTCAAGTTATCGGATTCGAGAAAGTGCTGGGTGGCCCACTTAAGGTGATGATGCTGGGTTACCTCATTTCTTGGGTTGGCGAGTGGCTTGCCGCACTCGTAGGGGCCTGCTTTTGGCTACGCACGAGTTATTCACACGACCGGGGAATGTTGTGTTTCGTTTGTGGCTCGAACGAAACGCAGGATTGTTAGGTAATCCGACCATTCCTATTCTATGATATTTATTGCATGCCTGTAATGTGATTACTTGTCTGTGATGAATTTATCGCTTGCCTGTAATGCTGATTATCTGCCTGCGATAATATATATAGTAATATATATGATATATAAATAAATACTCATATATGTTTTGCATCCGCGCTAGCCCTACCTCCGCTATATCGTAAGTTAAGCAACCTTATGGTGAAGACCCGAGACCCTATGGCGAATGCAGATGAAATATATAGTATTCTATTTTCTTTTCATGCTTTTTCTGTGATTGTATGAGAAAATACTAGATAATATGAGATTATCTATATGATGGGATTGCATTGATTCAGATTAATGCAAAGAAAAACCTAACACGTTATAGGAACCATTTTTTTCTTAAAACTTATAGTCGTATTTTTTTTGCTTTATATCGAGATATTCGGTTAGGAATATCCTGCACCTCATTCGATGAGGAAGGAGCCTTGATCTCTTCACCAGGAGTTCGCTCTTAAGCAAAATCTTATATAATTATAAATTTAAAAACCACTAGGTGCTGGGAACCTAGGCACACTAGCAAAATAGTTTTCAAAGATGACAACATGGATTTCAAAAATTTTCTAGTTTGCCGAAATTCCTAAACCAAGAATCGAACTAAATAGCTAGAACTTGTAAACAAAACCTAGTGAGCTAAACTAATCTACTATGTGTAGAATACTCATATTCTCAAGCTTTTTTCAAGTGCTCCGGATCGCGGTTGCAAGCCGGTCCTCTTTTGCCGAAGATGATCCACCTAAGGGAAACGATGCAGGCTCCAGTTTCACCTAGCGAAGCAACCGACACTCCAAGCTCGCTAGCAATGGAGAGTGGGGATATAGGAATTTTTCACTATCTTTTTCTCTTATTTCTTAAGCTTAAATGAGCAACTAAAGAAGAAGGAGGAGGAGGTGAAGAAAACCAAGGCATGGGCAACTCATGAAAGAAAATGAGTTAAGTGTAGAAGAGCTCTCAAGCATGAAGAGTCAAGAGAGTATGAATGAATCAAGAGTAAATGGCATGTAGAAAGAATGGCTTCTCATTTTTCAACCATACAAAAAATATCTTACATATTTTTACAAATAAACAATCAAAGGCCATACCTCTCTACATACCTCCAACCATGCTCATGCCATCTCACCCTCCACCTCATTTCCAAAAAATTTTCTAAAAAGAAAATTATATAATGAGGTGTCCATCTTTTAGAAGATATTCCGTATAAATACGGAATACAACCCGATATATGTATCGAAATACATATATGCGTATTTGTATAAAAATACGAATAGCCAAGAGAGAAAATGAATAGTGAACAATAATACTAGAATACATATACTAAAAATATATATATAAATTATTAAATCAAAACTTGATTTAATAATCCGGCTTAATCCTAAGCCGCTAGTACCATCAACTGTCTGATTAAAGTCTGTGTATCCTATACACACATTTAATCGGACACCTGTATGTACCAACATATGTCATCTACATCAAATCGCCTGAACTGGAAAAACCCTCTGTGTGGGACTCTAAAGACTCGTCAATACGCTGCCAATGGATTTAACTACAAGCATGTCAGCGGCACTAGCTGTACGTAACGGCTACCCAGGTATTGAGCGAAAGGAAGGACGACGAGCAAACCCATCCATACCCCTACTGAGCCTGTCTGTGATAATCTCCGTACAGTCCGGTTTGTTCGTCTAAGAGTATCGCATATCGGGTCTAAGGGTGGATAAAGTCAGACCACTAATAACGCGATATTTCGTGTCGGTGTGAAGCCCATCACCCACTGAGAAACTACTGATCCAAATCAGTAATTCTCGTCCACCTTGGCCAATGATTTCTGGTGATGGGCACCCGTGCACAACACGACATCAACCCCCAATACCGGGAGAGACGAATCCTTGACGATCTGCTCACTGCCTCCATATGGTTTGGGACTGAACCCAACTAAAACCTATTTGCACGACTTCTTTGAGCCGTGGTAGGGTAGTAATCAAAACACAGTGGGAACTCACACGAGACAAATGATGATCTCAAGTCGACAGACTAACCTGTACTCATGTCACCTGAGAACTGCTATCTGACAATAGGTATAATACCATCTAGCATGTTCTCGGTGAGTCCGTCCAGTGTAACTCATAATCCAATGAGCACCTGAATACTATCTTAGGTGACTAACTGACACTAATGGCTTATGAGACCGGCCACCGCCTCTCGTTGGGCTCTCGAAAAGTATACACTAGTCTACTCTGGAATATCGATACCCAGTCTCTATACTCTCTCGACTAGGGACAATTAAGGATATGCTTATAGACCACCCAGCTCCCACGTATATGATCGCCATCATAATACTGGTAGTTAAGCAAGAATCCTATGAGCTCTATCAACATGTAATAGTGATCTGTAATACCACATAATGCATGTACATGATGATAGAGAAAAACCAGATAGCATACTATCATCTTGAGTAAGACTGTTCTACTCGTATAGGTCCTCCCTCAATCATCATAATCACCTGCCTGTGATTACAATAATTGCCTTGAGGGCACTATATCCAATAATCTCCTACTTGCACTTAAGGGTAATTATTGCGGTGTCGCACACTCACAGCCCGTGTGATACCGAACACCTAACTTCTCTACTAATCAGTTTCACAAAGCACGTTGGTGAAACTATCGCGTTCGAGAAATAGCCTCAGTGAGTGGATCCGTTCCAATGTTTCTATTTTTATCTCTCTATATCTCAATTTTGCGGAGAAAGATTATCTCTCGAAATGAGCAATACCTGTCTTAGAATTTGTCTGAATATCTGATGGGACCAAGTTCATGAATGAGCTCTAAATCCAACAAACTTCTTAGACCGTATATTCCACTGAATTTAATCAGTATCATGCGCCATGCCATCCAGGTCATCTTGGAAACCAGAAATGATAACCGCCTCCTGAAGGAGGCTACCATTACCATATACCAAGAATATCCTCTTATGTTCATTACTGCTTCCCAATGTTTCTTCAGGATTGGATTAATATATACTTATTGCATCCAGTGCAAAAGTAATATCTGGTGTGATACTTGACATTTCATGATTGACTCAATTGCCTAAGTAAGTAATATGTCAATCATGCAAATCCCTCTCCTCATCAGTCTAGAAGACATCTCTTTAGAGAGGGTGACTCCATCACCTGCGGGTGCACCACCACGCCATGAGTTGTCCATTCTAAAACACTTTAGAATAGTGTCAAAGTACCCGAATTGGGACACTACCCAAATCTAGATCTAAAACCATAGATCCAGTTACTAGAATCCATGATATTTTATCCAGATCCTATATGGAGAAATATCTTGTGACAACCACATAATAACCGATCGTAGTATAGGAAGATCACCTCTTATCAGGAGTATGTCATCCTAATACCAAGACATCACTCTCTACTACCTTTTTACCAGGTCGATATGTTATTTTGATGAAGTCAAACTCTATGACTGTCACATCAAAAATGTAAGTATCTCTTAGCACCTATACTAGTGTTTAAACAACTATATGTGGTGTATTTTAAAAATTTAGAGAGCTAAAGCACACAAACCACGAATCGAACTAGAGATTAGGTTAAGTATCATATACAAAGAGTGTCTAATACTAAGAGAAAGAGAACTACAACCTGTTATAAATGGAGTTATACTTGAATTGAATTCAAGTTAGATTGATTGTATATTTGCCCGCGACTCGAACTGAGTCATACTTTTAAACAGAATTGAAATCCTGATTGTTTTGGAGTTATCGGTAACTGCTGCACATGGACGGCAGGATTTATGTCTATTTTCAAGACAATTACCGTGTTAATAACACCATTGTTAGATTGTCTACCTTAAATAGGAAAGCACCCATATTCTCCGGCTCTCTGAGTCTCAAGAGAACTGGTCCCGCTTAAATTTATATTTACTAGGGTCCTTATTGTAAATTAGTATAACTTGAGGGGGTTTTATGTAAAAATAGTTTTGGTATAATTTCAAAATGCACCTTAAGTATTTAATTATTATCTTTAGGGTTTTCATAGATGTATAATAAAAGTGACATTTCTAGTGAGTAGAACCTAATTTTCATGTATATGGTATTTTAATGAAATATTTGGATTTATATTGAATTTGGATGGTAGTTTCACGTAATGGTGATTCCTTTGATTTAGAAAACTTAGAACATTTGTATAATATATTAAAATAGGTCTTTTGATATTATTCATATATATATTTATATATTTAATAAAAATAAATTTTATTTATTTTTCTAGAAATCTCATTTTCTTAAAAATAGCATTAAAAATTCCATCGAGATCGAATGCTCCTTGCGGAGGACTGCATCTCGCACTACTAAGCCCGAGAACGTGCGATAACCCGCACCATCCCGATCGGGGTTCTCCAAAATAGGTTGTAGAGGCGTAATTGCAAGAAATTAGATAATACTTTTCCTAAAGAAAACGGTTTTATAATAGTTTAGGGTATTTTATTGTAATTCGTGATATTCCCAAAAACATTGCCCAAAAGTAAATCGTGCTATGTCCAATATGTTAGTTATGTATAGGCCCTAGAGGCCATTATTGTACATATGATGTATATTATAGTGGATGTTTGGATATATATAGAGAGGACTTTCTTGCTCGACATGATAATATGTTATCTGGTTGCTCTTTGTCTTAAGATGTAGACTTGTATTGTGATACTGTCTTCCTCTCACATGTTGATAAAGCCCTTAAGATGTGTACTTGACTACTAGGACTATGATGGAGATCATACTAGTGGGGCCAGGATAGTCTACAAGTACATCCTTTAATTGTTCCTAGTCGAGAGTGTATCGAGACAGGGCATCGATACTCCAGAGTAGACTAGCGTATACGCTTCTTGACCCATATGATGGGCGATGGATGATCCCACATCCATTGGTGTTTGACATCAAAGATGGTATACGGGTGCTCAGTAGAGACTGGGTACACTGAACGGACTCGCCGAGAACTCCTAGTTGTTATTATATCTATCGTCAGATAGCAGTTCTCTGGTGACATTGGTACAGATTAGTCTGTAGACCCGAGATCGTCATAGAGTCTTGTGTGATTCCCACCGTGCTTTGATTTCCAGCTTACCACGTTCAAGAGAACGTGCAAAACGGTGGCTTTTGGGTACAGTCCCGAATCACATAGAGGCAATGAGCGATAGAAGGGGTTTCGTCTCTCTCGGTATTAAGGGTTGATGTTGCGCTGTGCTCGATTGGCTATAACAGGAATTCTCTGGCCAGGGCTGATATGGAGATCTACTGGTAAGTATTATCAGTAGTTACGCGACCCGTTATGAGCCTCACATCGGCACGACTTATCGGTTACTGGGGTCTGACGTTTACCACCCCTAGACTAGATATGCGACGTATCAGACGAAGAGACCAGACTGTACGGTAGTGTTACTGACAGGCTTTATAAGAGTATGAGTAGACTTGCTTGTTGATCTTCTGATCGCTCAATACCCGGGTAGCCGTTAAGTCTAGCTAGTACCGCTGACGGCTTGTAGGCGCTTGATATGATCATCACCTACTGCCAGCGTATTGAGGAGTCTTTAGAGTCCTATACAGAGGTTTACCGGCTCAGGCAAAACGAAGTAGGAGCACATATATGATATGTGCGGGACTGAGATTAATACGAGTATGTGATGCCGTATTCTATTCTCGCGATATGTGATATCGGTCGGTTATATGTGATATAGCCGGGTTATCGAATCAAGTGTTGATTCGATAAGTTGATACATATAATATTAGTCGGTTATATGTGATATAGCCGGATTATTAAATCAAATGTTGATTTGATAATTTAATGTATAATTGTATATTTGATATGCTAATTTACATTAACTAATATTTGCTCACTTATACTTTTCTTTTCTCACATGTGCACACTTAATATATATGTGATATATATTATTTGTGTTTTCTTTTTTGTGTCATGCTTGATGATACACACTACATGGGTGTATGAGACTCATACTATGCCACTAGATAATTAGGGTTTTATTTATTTAATGTATATTTAAATTGGTGAGAATTAAGCATGGTTGCAAGCTTTGGAAGCTTGTGGAAACCTTTGACTTAGTCCACTAAATTTGTCTTGCATTAGATATTTATTAACCTAATCTTAATCTTTAGCCATGGTTATGTTTCTACAAGGGTTATTGAGATATTTCTCACCCACGGTTGCCATTGACTCTCTCATCCATTATTCTCTTCATCTTCATTTTCAACAAGAGAAAGCTCTCTAGGTTTTGGTGAGGTAAAGAAATAGAGTGAGAACAAGAATTTTAAAGTAAGCAAAATTTCCATTTCATCATCCTCTACTAGATTAGCCATTTAGTTTAGGGTGTTAGCTTCACTAACCCCTAATTAGTGAAGATGTAGCTTGAGTTGGCATCTCCTCAAAGTAGATCATCTTCGGCCTCAAAGATCATTGTGCAAGCTCGTTCATTTCGACTAGTGGATCCTACGGAGAGTCCGCATCACCACTACTTGGAGCGAAGGGACTTCTACACGGAGAATTTGAAGTGAAGGACCGGTTTACAAAGGTTATTCCATATTCACTTAGATGTAAAGTTGTTTACATATTGTATTGTCTAATTCTCATGTTAAGATTCTAGGGTTAGGGTTAAGTAGCATGATAATTTTTTGAAAATGGTATGGACGATGCCTCCCGAAACCTTGCTGTCGTACTAAGTAACCCTACAGTGGTATCAGAGCCAAGCTAGAGAATTTGACGATGTTTGTTAGATTACGAAACCGAAACTACTCCGAAACTTGAAATAATAAAACTAGTTTCTGTCTAATTTTTTAAGTCGTCAGAATTTTTTTAAGCAACTGTAGAACGTTATATGAGATGTAACATGAACACCGGACAAATACGAACACAATTGGACGGTTTTGACCCGGCCACATTCATCAAAATTCTGAGCTGGCCGGCCCTCTGTGCTCAGTTTTGGTTCGTATTCGTTTGGTGTTTTGGTCTCTGGGTTTTGGTGTTTCAGGTGTTACTTGTTTTTTTCTAAAATAGCATGAGATATTAATTTTCTATAAAGGCATTTCGGAGTGTTTCGTAGTCATAATTCTAACATTGTTTTGGGTTGTTTTTAGACGGTGTTAAAAAGTTCGAACGGATATCAATAACCCAATTTTCCCTCGACGGAAAATTTTCAAGAGTTAGATTTCTTCCAAGTTAAAGAACATTCAAAAATCATGCAAGTAATGCGATGGACCTTCTAGAAGAATGAAACCCTAACTCGATTGTGTGACCGTAAGAACCGCCGCCAAACCCTAGAGTTTGCGGTAGTTCCGCGACGCCATAGGTGAGGCAAGGGTTGACCCTTCTACGTATCACGACCCAAAATATTAGCTTGTGACCGGCACTTAAA
Organism: Agapanthus africanus; assembly: GCA_030015575.1. Taxonomy (NCBI): domain Eukaryota; kingdom Viridiplantae; phylum Streptophyta; class Magnoliopsida; order Asparagales; family Amaryllidaceae; genus Agapanthus; species Agapanthus africanus. The sequence goes on along the minus strand of CM057349.1, from coordinate 355,086,494 downwards.
TTACGCAACGTCTACAGGCGTAACGTAACCTAAGTAAGCCGCAACCCAGAAATCTAAATCTTACAACAGAAAGAAGCAAAGAAAACATTGGTACAATATCGAGAAACTTAAGTAAAAATCCTTAAACTTATCATAACTCTTTTCCTTGGTTTTCATAAAAATTTCGGCAGCACCTCCTTTGTAAAAACTAGCCCTGAAAACGGGTAAAACAAAGAATATAAAGAAAGCATCCCAAACGGGAGATAAACACGCCCAACGGCGGAAACAACACCACAAGTATAAATAACAAGTATACGACGCCTAACGGCGAAGATCCACATAAGGAAATAGAGTAAAGCAAGACATCAACCCCAAAAGCGAACATAAAAACCCATCGCTCAAGTCTCACAACTACAAGTCTTCTAAGTCTACATCCTATACAATTTCTAGTTACTGATTTGATGGAGTGACTAGATACAATATGAATAACAAGTACAAGAGGGGCACGATCCAACATATACCACCTACAAAACCAAAACACCCGAAAGCAACCTGTGTGCCAGCAATGCCGCTACTGATCCGAGCGGACAACCTGCAAGAACTGAGGCACAGCGGGGGTGAGTTGCCAACTCGTGAGTAGAAAATATCAACAGGTAAAAATCGAAATAAACAACGATTCCTTGGTCAACTATATCATAAAGGTAATACTATGATATTTAGGGTGACCGTATCTGCATACATGCCAACACAATATAAATGCCTAACAGCAAGTGTATATCACCCAACAATGAATCAATGTATGTATGCAGGTGGATCTCGTCCAACAATAAAATCAATGCATGTATGCAGTGGATCTCGTCCACGTGGCAACCACTGACACAACAACTCCTGCATGTAAATATTATAAAAGCATATGCAGGTAAATATGAGGATATGAAACAACGTATGTCCTTCGCGACACAGCAAAATCATGGAACCGGAGTGTCCAGATTGACACTCGAAAACATCATGAAACCCGTGTCTAGCATCGACATGTAAATCCTCATGTCTCAGGCGCCGTCACCACGACTGGCCTTGATGTCATGTCCGTACATCACTCCGGTCGGTATCCCCAAGATAACCGCCGAGTCAAAATACTATCACCGGTAGGTAGTGGTCCCTCTGTCAGGCTTATCGTCTACACCACGAAATCACCACTCGCCCCGGGGTACCATACCGGGTCCACCATGTACCCGCAGACGGTGCCTCCCGCTCCTCGAATCGGGTTTCACATGCCAATCTCAGAACCGAGAAATCACATGATGGACGCACAGAAATATCATATCAAGAGAAACCGGGTTTTTCAAATAATGCATAATTTCTTGAAAATACCCCCATGGTTTTCAAATCCATAAATCACATGAAATCCATATCTCAATGCGTAACATCCATGAAAAACTGATATATGCAATATAAAACAGCAATATGAGCATATAAAGGGAAAACCGCTCTTTTAAATGAATCCAGCTTTAAAATATATCATGCGGTTCCCAAATCCTCCGAAATCAAGTGCAGCATCATATGAAGTGTACATGTAATTGTAGGAAGGTTTAAGTATCTACATATAAGCAGGTATGTATGATGCATCTCCTAAGCACAATAAGCAATGTCTCAATATCACATGTCAATATGTAGGCATGATGTACATATAGCGTAGCAGAGTATGTGGGTGTACATGTCAGTATATCATGCAACCTAGCATAGCGATGTGAACATGGCAGTATATCATAGCATGATGTGGCAATTCTACTGTGTAAGTGACATAGCAATTATCGATGAAGAAGTGTGTGTGCCGGCAATCTGTGTATGTGTAGCATACGCATCATCGATAATGGTGTTGGTGTACTAGCACAGGTATAAGAAATGCAATGAGAATAGCATGAATGCAGCATAATGCATATAATGAATCAAATGTTATGGGGTATACATATCAACAAGACCGAGTCTGTGAATCTATCAATCGGCATCCAGCCTCACAATATCACGTACGGTACAATCCATCGTACGGCATCCTCTAATCAAGGTTATGGATAAATCAAAAAGGTAAAAAGTCATCGCGTACGGTAAGTCATCATACAGCTGTATTAACAAATAGAGATTCTATCAACCTATACAACATCAGGGGTATGGATCTAAGTCTCGTACATCATATCACTCATTATGCAATCATTATCCATAAATATATATACCTATCTCTCAGGTCACATCCATATCAATCTCGTATCAGGGGACCTACTAAGGTATCAACAATCACATATCGACTTGAATCCATATAACGACATATCACACTAGGTCATCATATCACACTGTATACCCATTCCTTACACTAATATCTCGCAACACATTAAATGAACATCACATTTGTTCTTTTTCAAATCGTACTTATCATGATTCACTTATCATTTCATATTTCCCTAAGCCAATGTGTTCACTAGTGTCCACTTCTATCACATTATCTTTTACAAATCTCTCAATCATGTCAGTCGCATATAATTTATCAGGGTATATAATCAAACGATCTTTCAATCCAATATTTGCGGGGGTGCTATACGCCATCTACCCGACTTTTCCGGTAGATATAAATCTACTCACCTGCTAAACTCCTCGCTTAGCCATAGTCGATGCGCTTCGTCGTATCGAAATCCACACGAAGGTACCTACAATCAATATGAATTCGCAAAGCTATTAACATCAAGTTCCGAAAACCAAAACGTCACGCGGTGCGCTCGTAGGTTAGAACCTATAGCTTGCGCATGCAAAACAACCAAAAAACACTCTTCGTTGACGTAAAAACGTCCAATGCCCAAATACAATATCCAGTCGCAAAACCAAGAAAATCCAAATACCGGAAAACATAGCCGAAACCCTAAATAGGGTCGCTATACATGAAAACTGCCATATTAAAAGCCCAATAATACCAATACGCATTTACAAACACAATAAATATCGTAGGTATTAATATTTACGTCATCTCCATTTTCATTTAAAACCCACGTCAAATTTTACCGAAAAGCTAGTAAGCAGTTATATCATTTTAGCTCATCCAAACTATTTCTAGCATTTTATTTCATCCAAAACATGTTTTAGTGAAACCTAGTTTGCTAATTATCTCAATTAGACAAATAGGAATTTAACAAATATCATTCTAAAAAATGATTAGGTTATCCAAGTCTACACTTCAAGATTAACCACATTAACCATTCAAAACCCTAACTAGTAAACTGTAAAGTGGTTTAAGAAATTATACCGATCGATCCGTGTCCTTCGGTCTTTAGCAATCATTCCACGCTCCTCGTGGCCTCTCCGATCTCCTCGTCGAAGTAGCACCACGTCAACGAATCTTTATACGGGCTCCCGCTTCAAACTGAAGCAATTCGGACATGAAGTTTGCTAACCGACATGTCCAAGATTGAAGTAGAGAGAGTGTAGAATATTTTGTCTCAAGGCACTCAAGTATTTGGGTGAAGGTAAATGAAGTTGCCACTTTGAGGTAATGAAGTGAACTTGGAATTTTGCAATGAATCAATTTTTTCACTTGAGAAAGAGGCTCGGTCAAATCATGGGGGATGAAATTGTGCTCTCTGTGTATAGTGATAGGGTGAGCACAAATTAATATATGAATCAATCAAATAATAAATTAATCCAACTCCATATAAAACAATCAAGTGGGGGCCGGCCACCTCATGTTCACTGTGAACATGAAAAAGGGGGGTGAGCACAAGGGATTCAAAGTAGTGATCACAAAGGAATAATCCATCACAAAAATATCCTTAAGTGTACAAAAAAAATCAATGAAACTAGTGAGTCACTAAGAGCCATGCCATTCTAGAATCAAGCCAAGTGACTCATCACCATGACTCATCAACTTAGCCAAATGAATCCTCATCAATGAATTTCGGTCAAGACCAAAATCAATGAAAGAAATGTGGCCAAAAAGAATGCACACAAGAAACCATTAATTAACACATTAAAATAATATTTTAATTAGGAAAAAATTCTATGTGAACCAAAACTTCGCATTGACCCCCAAAGTTCGCGCACTAGTTTTATTCTAGCTAAACTAGGTGCCGGCAAGTTTATACGGAAGTTTGATCACAATCGGGTTAAAATGGAAAATACCGACTATTTTACCCTAAAACGGAAAAATTCATATAACGATTTCAGAAACGTTACAATCTTCCCCCTTAAAGAAATTCGGTCTCCGAATTTAAATTTAAATTTAAACCCCCAATACTAAAACATTTCAAATCCCAAATAAAACAACAGGGATCCGAAATCACGGAAGCAACATAAATACCACAGCGCATCCTGTGCGCCGGAAAAATGAGCACGAAACTCAAAACCGATCTCCGTCAAGCGTCACGCAAATCATCAGACTTGCACGCATATCATCGGAGTCACAATGGAGATACAGATCTCGAAATCCACTACTGAAATCCAATATACACTAAGCAAATGCTATAAAATGTATATTGTATACATCCTTTTTGAAAAATCTCCAAAACTGAAATAACATATGCAGAATCTTTTTCTGAATCACCGTGTGATGTGTAACTCACGGCACAAATGACGGACGCTCATTTGTAAAGTATTAATATACTCTCATATAAGTTTTGCTCAAAATATACGTTCCGCCATTTTTTTAAAATATCCTAAAAGGTTTTCTTTTATAAATGCTCGTGTCACTCGCAGACACGTAAGAAATAGAGAGACTATAGCTCCTTTGTGAAAAACCTCTTGGTAACTTTTTATGCATGCAAAGTATACAGGTACCGTTCTCAGATCAGTCCTGTTAGGGTACTACAAAATATAGGGCCTCATCATGAAAACAAAGTGCTCAAAAGTAATATCAGGCTCAAAAGGCGAATCCAACAATCACGTACGTCTGGTGCGCATGGAAATCAAATCCAAGTACAGGTGCCACAATATGCACGAAAGCAACTAAGTGCAACGGGCGTGCACGAAAGCATCTGTCCAGTGCAACAGATGTGCACGACAACAACATCTAGTGCACCTATAGTGCACAAAAATCTCAATCCAGTGTAACTATCATGCACGAACGAAAATCCCAATAGAGTGCTTCCGGTGTGCACAAATCACATCTCATATCATGCGGTCAACATGCGCGAAATTCGACCCCAGCGCGTCCAGTCCGTAATAAGCATCAAGTGCAGTAGCATGCACGAAAACGAACATCAAGTATACACGCGCACGAAAACACAAATCCGGTAAAATGAATGCTTAAAGGTATAAATCGGGTGCAACCAATGCACGAAATACCAATCCTGTGCATCCAGTGCACGAAATACCAAATCCTGTGCATCCAGTGCATGAAATATCAAATCCTGTGCATCCAGTGCATGAAATATCATCAATAACTTAAATGCGTATGAAAACCACACGAGCGTACCAAGGTGTATAAAAATCATAAAAGTGTGTAACTGCGTGCACAAAACACATATCAATGCACTGCTAGCACATATGAGCTATACCGAGTGCAAAAATCAAATCGAGTGCGTACCACACGCACATATCAAATCAACGGTTCGAAATCCGCAAAATCATAAACATGTGCAGCCAAGACACAAAATCAATATCAAGCGCAAATAGAAATACACAAATCACGAACCAATACAACAGTGTGTAAAACGTATATCCAGTGCAACAGCTATGCACAAAAATGTAAATACCCAGTAGGTGCAGCCATGGTGCACGAAATATCATGAAACTCCAATCCAAGCGATATAAGCGTGATACTCGGATCACAACGCAAATCGCAACAAATGACATTGAGGTTCACCTCCTACAATGTCGAAGAAAGAGTCGGTACGCCTAAACTGGCAGAGTAAGAACATCCGCTCGTCCCCTATCCACGGTCTGGCGTCCTCTGTCTCTTGGTCCTCAGAATACATGTAACACATCTGATCCTCGGTGCAAATCTTATTGCAGCAGTGTCATGGAAGGAAGCGACTCAAGGTCTCTTCCGATCTTGCCTACGCCGAACTATACGGAGACTGATACTCTTACATAATCTTTCTCGTTCTCTGGACATCTGCGTTCTCAGCACAACTTTTCCTCGGAAACTGGCCGTATCTCAACGCCTCCGTACAAATATCCGATCTCTAATCTCAACGGGGAGTAACAACAGCTCGTTAAAATCTCGCACGAACCTCTTGCTCCACCCGTCTTCATTATCGTCCACTTGACGTCGCATCATGCTATCTGCGTACCGCAAATGTTCTCAGCTACAGTTAATCCGGAGTCTCACACGGACTCGAACTACGAACACGGTATCTTCATCACTCTGTCGAAGATATCTAGCCGAACACGTCCTAGGGAACCCGTCCCAACAATCGGAGGAATACTCAATACTCGTCCGTTCTCGATCAACTCACAACACACCTGGTGAGGTCCTCTATCTGAAGCTGGTCTTGTTACCGATCTCCTATCACAGGATATCCGGACGGCGTTAAACTTTTCGATCGAGTCATCAAAAGTCAAAAAAATTTCCGAGAACTCAACACCTGAGCACGGTTTAATAATATTCAGTATATGCCACAGTACCTATGGACCGACCGTAGAAGGGCAGACCTAAGCCTTACTGATGGCACCGCTAAACTGCCGTAAACCCTAAGGTTCAAAAGCGGTTTCATGGTCATCACGTCGAGTTAGGGTTTCATTCTTTTAGAGGGTCCACAGAAGCACTTGCATGTCCTTCCGAATACTTTAAACATGGAAAAAATGGGTTTTCTGACATTCGTTCAAACCTTTCAACTCCGCTTAGACGACATGTGAACATCCTTTGTCCTCATGCTAAACAATGGACTCAATCCTCAAGGATAGACGATACATCAACGATCATCTCTGAGTCGGTCTACTCTAGACCTGAGTAAGACTCTCCACACTGGCAATCTTCAACCCAACTGGGCCTGCATCGGTGCATCAATCAGACGAATCACCTTCGTCTCTCAACTCAAGATAGACTAGCTATCACCTGTCGCTTCTCTGCCTTGAAGCTCCAGCGATCTCAGCTCGTAAGCTCTGGAAGCGACATCACATCAATCTCAGCAACAGCTGGGTCATCTGTCTGCACGGTTGATGACATCACAATCTCTGAGGTATGCTATACATCAACAGTCCTCTCATAGTAGGCAGCCTCTAACAATGGCCCAATTATCCGGTACAAAACCGTACACTCGCCTCAAACGAGAGGTCACAACACAACACGATATCGATACGTTCCCATGTCACCAGAAAACATGATGGTTAGTCCTCGTCCACAACGAGCTCACCCTGACCGCATTACCAGCAGCAGCTCAATCTGCACTCAAACCATGGTGACAGGAACCTTAATCAAGTATCGACGAAAAAAGATCAAAGGGATGAAAGAGTCAACAGATCCCAAAATGGATACATGATCATAAGGAGGAGTCAAATCACTGAGAGTATGATCATGGAAGCGAATAAAATCAAGTATCTCAATGGATGTAAAATCAAAGGAACGAAGAGAATCACCAGTCTCAAGATATGTACATCCTAAGGTCACTTAAGTGGAGTATTGTATCGTAAATATGCCGTGGAACATATGTACGGTACGTCAGTCTACTCAAGCTACCTACTCCATCAATCAGGGTCAGCCTATGAAACGAAAGTTTGGGTCTAACACCCCCTTGTTCAAGTCTAAGTTCCGTAAGGTCAAGCCTAGCTTCCAAAATACATATGCCCTAGACCCCACATAGTCAAACCTAGACTCGAACTAAGGTTAAACCTAGCGCTCTGATACCAACTTTGTCACGACCTAAAATATTAGCTCGTGACCGGCACTTAAATTACGCAACATCTACAGGCGTAACGTAACCTAAGTAAGCCGCAACCCAGAAATCTAAACCTTACAACAGAAGTAAGTAAAGAAAACATTGATACAACATTGAGAAACTTAAGTAAAAATCCTTAAACTTATCATAACTCTTTTCCTTGGTTTCATAAAAATTTCGGCAGCACCTCCTTTGTAAAAACTAGCCCCGAAAACGGGTACAACAAGGAATATAAAGAAAGCATCCCAAACGGGAGCAAAACATGCCCAACGGCGGAAACAACACTACAAGTATAAATAACAAGTATACAACGCCCAACGGCGAAGATCCACATAAGGAAATAAAGTAAAGCAAGACATCAACCCCAAAAGCGAACATAAAAACTCATCGCTCAAATCTCGCAACTACAAGTCTTCTAAGTCTGCATCATATACAATTTCTAGTTTCTGATTTGATGGAGTGACTAGATACAATATGAATAACAAGTACAAGAGGAGCACTATCCAACATGTACCACCTACCAAAGCGAAACACCCGAAAGCAAGCTGTGTGCCAGCAATGCTGCTACTGATCCGAGCGGACAACCTGCAAGAACCGAGGCACAACGGGGGTGAGTTGCCAACTCGTGAGTAGAAAACATCAACTGGTAGAAATCGAAATAAATAATGATTCCTAGGTCAACTATATCATAAAGGTAATACTATGATATTTAGGGTGACCGTATTTGCATACATGCCAACACAATATAAATGCCTAATAGAAAGTGTGTATCACCCAACAATGAATCAATGCATGTATGCAGGTGAATCTCGTCCAACAATAAAATTAATGCATGTATGCAGTGGATCTCGTCCATGTGTCAACCACTGACACAACAACTCCGGCATGTAAATATTATAAAAGCATATGCAGGTAAATATGAGGATATGAAACAACGTGTGTCCCTCACGACACAACAAAATCATAGAACCGGAGTGTCCACATCGACACTCGAAAACATCATGAAACCCGTGTCTAGCATCGACACGTAAATCCTCATGTCTCAGGCGCCGTCACCACGACTGGCCCTGATGTCATGTCCGTACATCACTCTAGTCGGTATCCCCATGATAACCGCCGAGTCCAAATACTATCACCGGTAGGTAGTGGTCCCTCTGTCAGGCTTATCGTCTACACTACGAAATCACCACTCGCCCCGGGGTACCATACCGGGTCCACCATGTATCCGCAGACGGTGCCTCCCGCTCCTCGAATCGGGTTTCACATGCCAATCTCAGAACCTAGAAATCACATGGTGGACGCACTGAAATATCATATCAAGAGAAACCGTGTTTTTCAAATAATGCATAATTTCTTGAAAATACCCCCACGGTTCTCAAATCCATAAATCACATATCCATATCTTAATGCGTAACATCCATGAAAAACTGATATATGCAATATAAAACAGCAATATGAGCATATAAAGGGAAAACCGCTCTTTTAAATAAATCCAGCTTTAAAATATATCATGCGGTTCCCATGTAGGGTTGTATAGCACGACAACAAGGTTTAGCAAGGCATCACACATGCCATTTTATAAAAATTTAGGGTGCTATGTAACCCTAACCAAGATCTTAACTAGAGAATTAGGGCAAACATTACAAGTAAACAACTTTACTTCTAAGAGTTAGGGATTACAACCTTTGTAATCCGTTCCTTCGCTTCATAAGCTCCGTGTTGAGGTCCCTTCGCTGCGATCATCAAGTACCCGGACTCCAGAGAGGCTCCATGAAGAGAAAAATGCAAGCTTATTTCCAATCTTCAACAACTAAGATGATCTATCTTGAAGAAACTCAAACCCAAGCTCTGTAAGTCCACGTTGCCCACCCCGGTGCTTGCGGGGAGGCGGAAAACGGAATAAAAATCGGATATTTACTACTCTAGGCAACATGGACTAGACAAAGTCGGGATCTTTACTAAACAAAACTAACTAAAAGCTAACTGGAAATTAGCCACAAGGAAGAATGGTTATACCTAGGGCTTTATGTCCTTCTCTTCTTGCTCCTTGGAGTGTAAGAAAGAGATCGCCTTGTCGCCTTCTCTAGTCGAAGAAGGATGCACCCGAAAGCCTCAACCTTTGGCTTCAACTTCAAGCTAGAAGTAACCAAGGTGCTAGAAGTGCTAATCCTAGAACCCTAGATGAGAGTAGAGATTATCTAGAAGAGGTTTTCTCTTAAGCTCAATTGTTTCTCAACACATGAGAGGGGAGAGCTTGAGGAAGAGGAAGAGCAAGAGAGAGAAAGTATATGATAGAATGAGAGAATAATAAGCCATTCTCACATATATGTGTGAATTATAAAAATAGATAATTAGCTAGATAATTGTCATGGTTAATCAAGACTTGACCATTATCATTTCACATTAAATGAAAATTGCAAGGATCAAAGAGCATCTTTTATATGGAATGATGATGGTCAACATGTCAACTAAGGTCAACAAGTCAAGTATGGTCAAAATGTCAACAACCCTAACCATGCACAAATATATATAGCTAATATCAATTAATTATAATACACACATAAGCATTAGGGTTAATAAAATAACAATGGTCATTAACCCTAATCAAAGTCCTCTTCCTCTGTCTCAATCAACTGTGCATACGCACCCGCATTCGTGATCCGAGGAACACGAATACAAAGAGATAAAACCAATCCCAAATCATACACTAGGATCTGGCTTAAACCAAAGCCCGCTAGTATAAGCTGTCCGGACAGCAAACGTGCACAAGTGCGCGGATGTGAACGAACCCTGTCGCAAAACCATGCGACCTCTACTCATTTTGCCTAAAGGCGAATAGCTCTCTGTGTGGGACTCTAAAGACTCGACACTACGCTGGCAGTGGGTTTAACCACAGACCGCAAGCGGCACTAGCTGTACGTAACGGTCCCCAGGTAGATGCCGATAAGAAGACTGACGAGGTGACCCCATCTGAACTCCTACTGAGCCTGTATGTGACAGTCTCCGTACAGTCCGGTCTGTTCGTCTGATACATCGCATGGCGGGACTAGGGGCGGTGAACGTCAGTCCCCTAATAGCGGTACAAGTCGTGTCGGAGTGTAGCCCAGAACACCCTGAGATAACACTGGAAACCTACCAGTATATCTCGCTTGCCCTGGCCAGGGACTACTCGTGTAATGGCTCTCCTAGACACAGCGCGATGTCAACCCCCAATACCGGGAGAGACGAATCCTGTCTAACCGTCACTGCCTCCAAGTGCTTCGGGACTGCACCCAACTACTACCTGTTTGCACGACTCCTTTGAGCCGTGGTAGGGTAGTAATCAAAGTACAGTGGGAACACACTCGAGGCGAAGTGACAGTGTCAAGTCAGCGGACTAAGCTGTACTCATGTCACCTGGGAACTGATAACTGACGATAGGTATAATACCAACCAACAGTTCCCGACGAGTCCTGTCCAGTGTACTCGTAACCTAACGAGCACCCGCATACTATCTCAAGTACGACGTACTGACGGCTGTGGGACAGACCGTCTCCCACGCTGGGATGAGAAGCGCATACGCTAATCTACTCCGGAGTATCGATGCCCTGTCTCGATAGTCCAACGACTAGGGACCTGTATAAGGATGTGCTTATGGATTACCCAGCCCCCACGAGTGTGAGCGCCATCACAACGCTGGTAATCAAGCAAAGATCCTAAGGGCTCTACTAATATGTATATAAGCGATATGCTAAAAGAAACACATGCACATATTAAAGCAGAGACAAACCAAGTAGCATACTACCATTTCGAGCAAGATTGTATATACAACTGTGAATATCCCAAGCTTCCATCAAGTAATATACATACTAGTATGATACAGTAATGGCCTCTAGGGCATATACACTAACAATCTCCTACTTGCACTAAGGCCATGTACTGGCGTATCGAAGACCTATCATCTCGATCAGCTGCTTGAACTGAGTCTGGGGTAAGGCCTTCGTGAATGGATCTGCAGTGTTATCTTCTGAAGCAACCCTCCGAACCTCGATCTCCTGGCGATCCACGATCTCCCTGATCAGGTGATACCGCCTCAAGATGTGTCTGGATTTCTGATGGGACCTGGGTTCCTTCGCTAAAGCTATAGCCCCGTTGTTGTCGCAATACAGAGGTATTGGATCAACAATGGACGGAACCACCTGAAGTTCTTTCAAGAACTTCCTCATCCAGACAGCTTCTTTTGCGGCATCAGATGCAGCGATGTATTCCGCTTCCATAGTCGAGTCAGCAACGGTTTCCTGTTTGGAGCTCTTCCAACACACCGCCCCTCCATTGAGGGTAAAGACAAAACCCGACATGGACTTGGAATCATCCTTGTCACTCTGGAAGCTGGAGTCAGCAAAGGCCTCAATCTGGAGGTCTTTTCCGCCATACACCAAGAACATCTCCTTAGTCCTTCTCAGGTACTTGAGAATGTTCTTTACTGCTATCCAATATTTCTCCCCAGGGTTTGACTGATACCTGCTTACCACACTTAGTGCATAAGCCACATCTGGTCCGGTACACAATATCGCATACATTATAGAGCCTACCGCAGAAGCGTAGAGTATAATAGACATGCGATCCCTCTCCAAATCAGTCTTGGGAGACATCTCTTTGGAGAAGGTGATCCCGTGACAAGCCGGTAGATTACCGCGCATGGAATCTTCCATACTGAATCTTTTCAGTATGGTGTCGATGTACCTGGACTGTGAAAGTCCTAAAATCCTCTTGGATCTGTCACGGTAGATCCGGATCCCCAAAATGTATGAGGCATCACCCAGGTCTTTTATGGAGAACCTGTGTGACAAGAACCCTTTGACAGATTGTAGCATAGGACTGTCATTTCCTATTAAGAGAATGTCATCCACGTATAAAACGAGGAATACTACAGTTCTCGCTACAAATCTACAATAGATGAATGGTTCATCTGGATTTTTGATAAAGCCAAATTCCTTGACCGTCTCATCAAAACAGATGTTCCAACTCCGCGATGCCTGCTTTAGTCCATAAATGGACTTAAGCAACTTGCACACCTTTCCGCTGCTCCCACTCTGAATGAAACCCTCTGGCTGGTCCATATAGACACACTCCTCTAAATGTCCATTTAGAAAAGCGGTTTTTACGTCCATCTGCCAAATCTCATAATCGTGGAAGGCAGCAATGGCAAGAAGGATCCGAATGGATTTCAGCATGGCTACTGGAGAAAAGGTTTCGTCATAGTCCAAACCAGGTCGCTGACGAAAACCCTTTGCAACCTGTCTAGCTTTATAGGTCTCAACCTGTTCATCTACACCAATCTTCCTTTTGAAGATCCACTTGCATCCTACGGGTTTTACCCCATCTGGAGCAATGTCCAACGTCCATACTTTGTTGGTGTACATGGACTCCATTTCGGTCCGCATTGCATCCAGCCATTTTACCGAGTCGACGCTCTGAATGGCTTGCTGGAAGCTAGTAGGCTCATCACAATCTATGATGCAATCCTCTCTATCCCCGTCAATGAGAAAACCGTAGTATCTCTCGGGCGGATGAGACTGCCTACTACTCCTGCGGAGTGGCGTGGGAATGTCCTGATCTTTCGAACCCTCTGGTTCTACTAAGCTTTCAGTAATAGCTCGTGGTTCTGGAATTTCTTCCAGTTCTATTGCGCTCCCACTTATTTCTTTTTCTATGAACTGGTGTTCTAGAAAGTGGGCATGGTGAGAAACAAAAACCTTTTGTTCCTCTTCGCAATAGAAGAAATATCCCTTGGAGTTCTTTGGATATCCCACAAACTTGCACTGTACTGAACGTGCCTTGAGCTTGTCCGCATGCTGCTTTTTGACAAAAGATGGACATCCCCATGTCTTAATGTGATTAAGATAGGGTCTCTTCCCACACCACATCTGATATGGTGTAGTAGGCACAGTCTTAGTAGGAACTCGGTTCAAAAGGTATGCAGCTGATTCTAGCGCATATCCCCAGAACGATCGCGGCAACTCAGCGTTACTCATCATGGACCGTACCATATCCAATAGGGTTCGGTTCCGTCTCTCCGATACACCGTTATGTTGCGGAGTGTATGGAGGAGTAAGCTGAGAGAGAATTCCATTCTCTTTTAAGTAACCCAGGAACTCGGCACTCAAGTATTCACCACCTCGATCAGATCTTAGTGCCTTGATACTTTTGCCTGTTTGTTTTTCTACTTCATTCTTATATTCCTGGAATTTTTCAAAAGCCTCCGATTCATGTTTCATTAAGAAGACATAACCGTACGTTGAAAAGTCATCCGTAAAAGTAATGAAGTAAGAATAACCGCTTCGTGCATGCGTAGACATTGGACCGCACACGTCGTTGTGTACGAGTCCCAAGAGCTCGCTCGCTCTTACTCCGTGTCCAGTGAACGGAGTCTTTGTCATCTTTCCTTTGAGACAGGATTGACAAGTTGCATACGATTGATATTCGAACGAATCCAAATATCCTTCTGTATGTAACTTAGTCAACCTTCTCTCATTGATGTGACCCAGTCTACAATGCCATAAGAAAGTTTTATTGATTTCTGGAGACTTTCTTTTGTGTGTATTCTGGAAATTGAAAATCTGTGGTTGGTTTAATACGTATATACCATTGTTTAATGTACCTGACCCAATCAAAACTTGATTAAGGTGAATGTTCACTACATTACTTACAAATGCAAATTCATAACCTTCTTTAGATAATAAAGATACAGAAATGATATTACAGGTTGCATTTGGTACAAAACAACAACTATGCAAAACCAAAAAGTGTCCATCTGACAATCCCAGGTGATAGTCCCCCACGGCCTCAGCATCCATGCTAGCTCCGTTTGCAACTCTGAGGGTCATGTCACCTGCCTTCAAAACTCTACGCTTTCTCAACGCCTGCAAAGAATTACAGATATGAGATCCTGATCCGGTATCCGATACTCAGGATGTAGAGTTTATTGATAGACAGTTTTCAATAACATACACACCTGAAGCTGAAGCCGCAACTTGCTTCAGATCCTGGGTTCTGGCCTTCCAAGCCTTGCAATCCTGTTTCCAGTGTCCACTTTTGTGACAGTAGAAGCATTCTTCCTTCCCCACCAGCTTTCCCGCTACCTTTGTTGCCTTTCTTTTTCCCTTCGTATCCACTTTACTGACACCGCCTCTTGGTTTGGTGGGGGCTTTCTTCTTCTTGCCCTTGGCTTTCGCCCTGGACCTAGAAGAGGAAGATCCTCCTACAAACAAAGTGGATGTCTCCCTACCTTTCTGTAGGGTGCCCTCTGCACTCCTCAGCATGTTGAGGAGCTCTGAAAGTTCAACTTCCTTTTCCTGTAAGTTGAAGTTCAGGATGAACTGGGCGTAAGTGGAAGGAAGGGACTGGAGAATCAAGTCCGTATAGAGCTCATTCTCCAACGTGGTCCCAAGTTCCGCGAGCTCCTCTATGTAGCCAATCATCTTAAGCACGTGTTCCGCTACCGATGATCCGACGGCCAACCTTGCCGAAAACAACTTCTTCGACACTTCGTATCTGGCGATACGAGACTGCTCTCCATACAGTTCTTTTGTATGAAGAAATATGGACTCTAGGTCCATATTCTCGTGCCTCCTCTGATGTTCGTTGTCCATCGAGGCAAGTACGAGGCATTTGGCCTTCGCGCAATCTATTTCCCAGGTCTTACGGATTTCCCTATCCGCGACACTGGTTTTGGGACCTGGGACATGGGGAGCTTTGGTGGTAAGGAGATACCCCAACTTGTCGTAAGTGATTGCCATCTTGACATTCCTGAGCCAATCTTTGTAGTTTGGCCCTGTCAGTATGTTTTTATCTAGTAATAACTTAAGTCCGGTCATCTAGAATGGTCGCTGCAATTAGGAGAGAGAAAAGAAACACTTTAGCATGATGCTCTTGCAAGTTTAGAGTGGTTTTTAGTTTGTCTAAACAGGATGGCTCCCACTGTCTCTCGAATCCCTTCTCAAACCATAAAGAAAGAATTGGTCGGGATCAATCTCACCGTACAATACTTGCTTAACCGTTCAGCCAGGCCAGTGTCGGTACTTTGAGGGAGGTTTTTCAATACTTTCGCGAAGTTCCTTAATTAAGTAACATCTTTTCCCTATGGGCGTAGCCCCGCTAACACCTTTCTAGACACCTACTAGGTTTATAGCATTGATCGTTAAGTGAGAGTTTTCCCGAGGAGTAGCATATACTCACAGTAGGATCGGGATCCAAATATCATCGCGTGATAAAACCGAAGGAATCCTACCAGAATCATCACACTCCAAATGGTATGCAGCGCTAGCAAGTTTCAGTACTTATGAAACTCCCGATGTGGATTTTTGCCCCATGCTCTTATGACCTTGACTTTGGCCAAAATATCATAAGTCACATGTCAAGTTCTACCCGTCATTCTCCTGGTTAATTTGGACCCACCCGTACCTACCCTTGACTTTGGCCAAAATGGCAGCACGACTGTCCCAAACCAACGCATCTATCTATGCTGCACATGAATACCCAATAGCTACCAATCACTATGCCTTGACTTTGGCCAAAATATATTGCTTGAATACTTTTTGACCATTCATATGGAATGACGGAGGGCTACGAATGGTTTTGGCGAAACCGTGAACGTAGTGAACTTGATATTATCGATGGAACGAGATAGCTTTTAAAAGGAGTGGTTCAAGCTCCGCGTTTAAAAGTTTAGTTTTGAAAAGAACCGAGTGGTTTTCAAAGTGTTCCAATCGACTTTTACTTGGTTTATTTTCTTGCATTAGTTCTTTTAATGCGTCCCATCATTTAATCCTACCATTGCAGAAAACAACCAAAATATGACGTACGCTTATGCTATTCGCATTCGCCACGGGGCCCTGTCATCACCCGTTAGGTTACTTAACTAACGACAGAGCGGGGGCTGGGCTAGCGCGGCTGTAAAACATAAGCAACGCCTAAATAGTTATAGTATATAGATTGTAAGTCCACGTTGCGACCCCCGGTTCTTACGGGGAGGCGGAAACGGTATAAAAAAACGAATTTTTATCGCAAGAGGCAACATGGACTAAACTATGGTCGGGATCGTTGTCTAAACTAAAACTAGCAAACTAAGCTAAAGATATTTAGCTACTCGGATGAAGATGGTTATACCTAAACTTGAACTCCTTCTCTTCAAGCTCCGATGGTGGTTCGATGGCTCCTTCTCGTTGTCTCCGTACGCCGAAGATAGATCCACTTGAAAGCTCCAACCTTTAGCTCCTTCTTCGTTCTTTGAAGAAACTAGTTCACTTGGTTTGCTAAACCTAGTGAACTAGAATGAGTAGAGATGATTTAGAATGGGATTTTATCTATGGTTCTTGATTCTCAACTCATGAGACAAGAGAACCATAGATCAAGAGAGGGAGCAAGAGGTTGAGGGTGAGAGCAAGAGAAGAGCTCAAGAACAAGAGAGAGAATGAGCAAGAAAGAATGAGGCTCTCTTTTCTCTCTCACCCTCTCATAATCCAAAGCAATGATAACTCATCATATCAACAAAAGTCTTATGGTAATGGTTAGAAGCAACCATAAGGTTATCATATCATGCACTCATTTTACTCAAAAAAACAAGCAAGAAAAAAGTCTTTGGCATGAAATGATAACCATGGTCATCATGATGGTCAACTAGTCAAGCCTAGTCAACCGGTCAACAAGTCAACAAAAGTCAACAAGTCACCAAAGTCAACAAGTCAACAAAAGTCAACAAGTCAACAACCATATCACCATAATACTTAATTAATATAATAGTTAAT
This sequence comes from Agapanthus africanus, assembly GCA_030015575.1. Taxonomy (NCBI): domain Eukaryota; kingdom Viridiplantae; phylum Streptophyta; class Magnoliopsida; order Asparagales; family Amaryllidaceae; genus Agapanthus; species Agapanthus africanus. Next base: position 355,068,877 of record CM057349.1, on the reverse strand, counting down.
CACAAATCATATTCTCATTAGGGTTGAGCATAAAGTCAAAAAGTCAACGGTCAACTGTCAACAACCCTAATGAGAATCCGCTGCCTCTGCCTCCCTGTCAACTGTGCATACACACCCGCATCCGCGTTCCGAGGAACACGAATGCAAACTGGATAAATCCAATCCCATAAGGTACACTAGGATCTGGCTTAAACCAAAGCCCGCTAGTGTAAACTGTCCGGACACTGTACGTGCACAAGTGCACGGATGTGACCGAACCCTGTCGCAAAACCATGCGACCTGTCGCAATACCATGCGACCTCTACTCTTTTGCCTAAAGGCGAAAAGCTTTCTGTGTGGGACTCTAAAGACTCGACACTACGCTGGCAGTGGGTTTAACCACAGACCGCAAGCGGCACTAGCTGTGCGTAACGGTCCCCAGGTAATGCCGACAAGAAGACCGACGAGGCGAAACCCATCTGAACTCCTACTGAGCCTGAGTGTGACATTCTCCGTACAGTCCGGTCTGTTCGTCTGATACATCGCATGGCGGGCCTAGGGGGCGGTAAACGTCAGTCCCCCAATAGCGGTACAAGTCGTGCCGGAGTGAAGCCCAATACACCCTGAGATAACACTGGAAACCTACCAGTATATCTCGTTTGCCCTGGCCAGGGACTACTCGTGTAATGGCTCTCCTAGACACAGCGCGATGTCAACCCCCAATACCGGGAGAGACGAATCCTGTCTAACCGTCACTGCCTCCAAGTGCTTCGGGACTGCACCCAACCACCGCCTGTTTGCACGACTCCTTTGAGCCGTGGTAGGGTAGTGATCAAAGTACAGTGGGAACACACCCGAGGCGAAGTGACAGTGTCAAGTCAGCGGACTAAGCTGTACTCATGTCACCTGGGAACTGATAACTGACGATAGGTATAATACCAACTAGTCAGTTCCCGACGAGTCCTGTCCAGTGTACCCGTAACCTAACGAGCACCCGCATACTATCTCAAGTACGACGTACTGACGGCTGTGGGACAGACCGTCTCCCACACTGGGATGAGAAGCGCATGCGCTGGTCTACTCCGGAGTATCGATGCCCTGTCTCGATAGTCCTGCGACCAGGGACCTGCATAAGGATGTGCTTATAGATTACCCAGCCCCACTAGTGTGACGGCCATCACATCGCTGGTAATCAAGCAAAGATCCTAAGGGCTCTACTAATGTGTATAGGCGATATACAAAAATAAACACATGTACACATTGAAGTAGAAACAAACCAAGTAGCATACTACTATTTTGAGCAAGATTGTATATACAAGGTGAATATCCCAAGCATCCATTAAGTAATATACAAACCAGTATGATACAGTAATGGCCTCTAGGGCATATACACTAACATAGATATATAGCAATGATAGACATTACAGATCACAGATGAATACATTGGATATACTAGGAATCCGCAATCCGTTCGAGCCTGCAACGAAAAGCGGATTACACGGTCGCGGTGAATAGCCAATACCCCACCCAAGACCCCTACGGGTGCGGCAAACTACCTGCCAAGTACCCGAAGCGAAGCAACCTCCTTCAACACCGTGAGTAGGCCACTCGGCACTTCGAGATACCCGGTAGTTTGTGCACCCCCTCCATGGGTCTATCCTAGGAGCAAAAACTGTAAAAAGAATTATACAATGACGGCTACAACCCCGACCCGGTTGTGCGGCCAAACAAATAATAATACATCAATTTACATATTACATGAATGAAAGAAAAAGAAACACTCATCTCACATCCACCCCGGCTATTCACCCGCGACAATCCAACGCATTCATATACACATACCATCAACAAACACAGATCACAGATATGTATAACCCCCACTAATCGATGTATAGCGATTAGCGGACGTTCAATACATATAAACATCACAGATATAACCCTTTATTCAAAGTGTAGTGAAGTTCGATCAAAAATACGGATTTATAGGCCCCCAAAAGAAAATTTCTTTTCTGGAAAACCTGGGCACAAATAAACCATCTTAAAAATCCTAAAACCATGTCAGAAGAACACTGCACCAAACTCGATCCAGAGAAGAGTCAAAACGGCGGCGGTTCCGCGGCAATAGGCATGCTTTTGCCGCGGAACCGCCGCGCTTTGAACTGTTCACTTGACCGTATTTGGTGTGCTTCTTCACAAAACCCTGAGACTATTTTTGAAGTATGATTTTTTATTTTTAGAGCAGAAAAAATTTCAACAGAAAGTTAGGGTTTTCATGTTTTGGTTTTGCGATTTTTCCGATCAAACTTCCATACACTTTACTACCTAGCTAGTTTATATTTAGTTAGGCTCTGATACCACTGTAAGTCCACGTTGCCCACCCCGGTGCTTGCGGGGAGGCGGAAAACGGAATAAAAATCGGATATTTACTACTCTAGGCAACATGGACTAGACAAAGTCGGGATCTTTACTAAACAAAACTAACTAAAAGCTAACTGGAAATTAGCCACAAGGAAGAATGGTTATACCTAGGGCTTTATGTCCTTCTCTTCTTGCTCCTTGGAGTGTAAGAAAGAGATCGCCTTGTCGCCTTCTCGAGTCGAAGAAGGATGCACCCGAAAGCCTCAACCTTTGGCTTCAACTTCAAGCTAGAAGTAACCAAGGTACTAGAAGTGCTAATCCTAGAACCCTAGATGAGAGTAGAGATTATCTAGAAGAGGTTTTCTCTTAAGCTCAAGTGTTTCTCAACACATGAGAGGGGAGAGCTTGAGGAAGAGGAAGAGCAAGGGAGAGAAAGTATATGATAGAATGAGAGAATAATAAGCCATTCTCACATATATGTGTGAATTATAAAAATAGATAATTAGCTAGATAATTGTCATGGTTAATCAAGACTTGACCATTATCATTTCACATTAAATGAAAATTGCAAGGATCAAAGAGCATCTTTTATATGGAATGATGATGGTCAACATGTCAACTAAGGTCAACAAGTCAAGTATGGTCAAAATGTCAACAACCCTAACCATGCACAAATATATATAGCTAATATCAATTAATTATAATACACACATAAGCATTAGGGTTAATAAAATGACAATGGTCATTAACCCTAATCAAAGTCCTCTTCCTCTGTCTCAATCAACTGTGCATACGCACCTGCATTCGTGATCCGAGGAACACGAATACAAAGAGATAAAACCAATCCAAAATCATATACTAGGATCTGGCTTAAACCAAAGCCCGCTAGTATAAACTGTCCGGACAACAAACGTGCACAAGTGCGCGGATGTGAACGAACCCTGTCGCAAAACCATGCGACCTCTACTCATTTTGCCTAAAGGCGAATAGCTCTCTGTGTGGGACTCTAAAGACTCGACACTACGCTGGCAGCGGGTTTAATCACAGACTGCAAGCGGCACTAACTGTACGTAACGGTCCCCAGGTAGATGCCGATAAGAAGATTGACGAGGTGACCCCATCTGAACTCCTACTAGCCTGTATGTGACAGTCTCTGTACAGTCCGGTCTGTTCGTCTGATACATCGCATGGCGGGCCTAGGGGGGCGGTGAACGTCACTCCCCTAATAGCGGTACAAGTCGTGTCGGAGTGTAGCCCAGAACACCCTGAGATAACACTGGAAACCTACCAGTATATCTCGCTTGCCCTGGCCAGGGACTACTCGTGTAATGGCTCTCCTAGACACAGCGCGATGTCAACCCCTAATACCGGGAGAGACGAATCCTGTCTAACCGTCACTGCCTCCAAGTGTTTCGGGACTGCACCCAACTACTACCTGTTTGCACAACTCCTTTGAGCCGTGGTAGGGTAGTAATCAAAGTACAGAGGGAACACACTCGAGGCGAAGTGACAGCGTCAAGTCAGCGGACTAAGCTGTACTCATGTTATCTGGGAACTGATAACTGACGATAGGTATAATACCAACCAACAGTTTCCGACGAGTCCTGTCCAGTGTACTCGTAACCTAATGAGCACCCGCATACTATCTCAAGTATGACGTACTGACGGCTGTGGGACAGACCGTCTCCCACGCTGGGATGAGAAGCGCATACGCTAGTCTACTCCGGAGTATCGATGCCCTGTCTCGATAGTCCAACGACTAGGGACCTGTATAAGGATGTGCTTATGGATTACCCAGCCCCCACGAGTGTGAGCGCCATCACAACGCTGGTAATCAAGCAAAGATCCTAAGGGCACTACTAATATGTATATAAGCGATATGCTAAAAGAAACACATGCACATATTAAAGCAGAGACAAACCAAGTAGCATACTACCATTTCGAGCATGATTGTATATACAACTGTGAATATCCCAAGCTTCCATCAAGTAATATACATACTAGTATTATACAGTAATGGCCTCTAGGGCATATACACTAACAAGCTCTTGCTTCACCAATCAAGTATTAGCAAAGGAAACACGCTAATCTAAGTGGCTAGAATAGATGAGGATGATGAAGTAAGAATTTAGCTCTCTTTTGTTTTCAATTTCTCACTTTATTTTATCACATCACAAAAAACTAGAAAGCTTTTTTCAAAAGGAAGAAGAAGAATTTCTTTTGTGATGAATAATGAATTGTTGTGTGAGGTTAGAATTGCAACCATGGGTTAAAGAATGATAAAGTTAACCCTTGTAGAGAATAAACTAGAGGCTAAGGTTTGGGTTGGGTTAATAAATATCAATACAAAATATCTAAGCTAAAGACAAAAGAAAGCTTCATGAAGCTTCATGAAAAAGCTAACCCAAAGCCAAACCCTAACTTGTTTAAACTCCACAAAGCATGTTGCATTTGTAACTCTAACTTGTTACAATATTATATATCACATATACAATATATTTTGTAACAAAATAAAATAATACAATTAACATATATCTCATATATATCAATGTATTATCCATGTGAGAAAAAGAATCTTTTAGTGAGCTTATATTAGTTAATGTAATGTAATATATCAAATATATAATTATACATTAAATTATCAAATCAACACTTGATCCGATAATCCGGCTATTTCATAAATAACCGACTAATATAATCTATATCAGTTCATCGAATCAACACTTGATCCGATGACCCGGCTATATCACATATACCCGGCCGATATCACATATCGCGAGAATCTAATACGGTATCGCATACACGTATTATTCTCGGTCCCGCACATATCACATATGTGCTCCTACTCCGTTTTTCCTGAGCCAGGAAACCTCTGTGTAGGACTCTAAAGAATCGTCAACACGCCCGCAGTAGGTGATGATCATATCAAAACACCCACAAGCTGCAAGCGGTCAGCTAAACGTAACAACCACCCGTGTATTGAGCAATCAGAAGATCAACAAGCAAGCCTGCACATTCTCCTGCGAATCCAATCAGTAACACTCCCGTGCAGTCCGATTTCTTCGTCTGATATGTCGCATATCCAGTCTAGGGGTAGTAAACGTCAGACACCCGTAACCGATAAGTCGTGTCGATATGAGGTCCATAACAGTTTGAGAAACTACTGATAACACTTACAAGTAAATCTCAGCAACCCTGGCCAGGGATTTCCAGTTATAGCCAATCGAACACAGCGCAACATCAACTCTCTATACCGGGAGAGACGAAACCCTTCCTATCGCTCATTGCCTCCATGTGATTCGGGACTGTACCCAAAAGCCACCATTTTTCACGCCCTCTTGGACGTGGTATGATGGAAATCAAAGCACAGTGAGAATCACACAAGACTCTATGACGATCTCGGGTCTACAGACTAACATGTACCAGTGTCACCAGAGAACAGCTATCTGACGTGAGGTATAATACCATCTAGGAGTTCTCGGCGAGTCCGTCCAGTGTACCCAGTCTCCACTGAGCACCCATATACCTTCTCTGATGTCAAACACCAATGGATATGGGATCATCCATCGCCCATCATATGGGTCAAGAAGCGCATATGCTAGTCTACTCTGGAGTATCGATGCCCTGTCTCGGTACTCCCACGACTAGGAACATTTGAAGGATGTACTTAGCGACTACACTGTCCCCACTAGTATGATCTGCATCATAGTCCTGGTAGTCAAGTACTCATCCTAAGGGCTTTATCAACATGTAACATAGAGACTATCAGAGTGCATGTTAAGATAAAGAGCAACCAGATAGCATACTATCATGTCGAGCAAGAAAGTCCTCCATATATATGTCCAAGCATCCACTACAATATACATCGCATGTACAGTAATGGTCTCTAGGGCATACATATCACTAACAATCTCCCACTTGCAATAGGGCCATCTGTTGTAGTATCTCATACCCAACAATCAGCTGTGGTTGAAGTATCTCATACTCAACCATCCCATAAAAGTCTCTACTGGGAAATAGGCTTTTGTGAGTGGATCCGCACTGTTGTCCTCTGTGTCTACTCTCCTAACCTCGATCTTCCTGGAGATCAACCATCTCCATGATCAGGTGATACTGCCTTAGAATATGTCTGGATCACAGATGGGACGGGGGTTTCTAGGCCTAAGCCACAACTCCATTGTCACACAATGGTAGGAACGAAATTCATCTCATGAACTCATATATATCCAGACTGTCTCTTTGGTAGCATCCTTGGTAACGATGTATCTAGCCTTTAATCGTCTAGTAAGTCACAGTATCTAGCTTGGAACTCTTCCAACATACCGTCCCTCCACTGAGGGTAAAGACAATGCCTGCGACTGACATTCAGTCGTCCTTATCACCTTGGAACCTTTCCAGTGATTCTCCCCAGGATCGATTGATACCATCTCACTACAACTAGTGAGAATCCTAACATCCAATTAGATCTATCTCATAGATCCATAATCCAGGATTTAGGAGGTATCACCTTGATCCTATATGGAGAATCTTTGTGATAAGAGGAGATTGACCGAGCGTAGCATAGGAAACTCCTTCCCTATCAAGAGTATGGCATCCACGTACTATACGAGGATCACCACCATACTCCCTACTACCTTTTTGTATATACTTGGTTCATCTACCATTTTGATGAAGTCAAACTCTTTGACTACTACATCAAAACAGACGTTCCAACTCCGCGATGCCTGATTTATCACATAAAACATCTTGCACACGTTTCCGCTGCTCCCACTGTCTACGAAGTCCTCTGGCTGTGTACTTATAGACGCTTTCTTCCAAATCATCATTTAGGAAAGCAGTCATGACACCTAACCGCCAGATATCGTAGTCATGGTATGTAGCAGTAGCAAGTAGGATCTGAATGGACTTAAGCATAGCTTTGAAAGTCTCAACTTTTCCATGTACACCAAGTAATCTTTTCAAGATATACTTGCTCCTGATGGGGATTTAACCCTTCAGATAAAGCAACCAAAGTTCATACTTTGTTGGTGTATAAGGATTCCATATTAGATCGCTAAGCATCCAGCCATTCTCACAGAGTCCCCACTCCTGATGGCCTGCTCGAAACTAGTTGGGTCATCATCTCATGATGCAATCCTCGCTCCCACTGTCATAGAGAAACTGAAGTATCTCTCAGATGGATGAGGAGCCTTACCAGATCGGCGGAGAGGCTGAGGTTCATTGGAAACTATTGAATCCTCCGGTTCTACCAAATCATCAGCTGCAGTTTGTTTTAGCTGGAACTACTTCCAGTTCTACCTTATGACCACTAATTTCTTCATAAGAAAATCCTTTTCTAAAATGGTGGCATGCTGAGAAACAAAACACCTTTTGCTCCCCAGTTTGCTAGAATATATTCCCTTGCGAATTCTTGGGATATCCAACAAACTTCCACAGAACTGACCTTGCCTCGAGTTTGTCCGAATTTTGCTTTGGACAACCCCAAATCTTAACATCCTTAAGAGATGGGCTCTTTCCATACCATATCACATATGGAGTGGTAGGCACCTGATTTGGTTGGAACCCTATTCAATAGGTATGCAGCTTCTCAAGTTCATAACCCACAAAAGGAAATAGGTAACTCAGTAGTACTCATCATAGAGCACACCTTATCACATAGGGTGCGATTGCTCCGCCCCGATATACCAACGTATTGTGGTGTATACAGAGGAGTAATGCTGAGAGAGAATCTCATTCTCCTTTAGAATAGTCCAGGAATCCCGTGCTCAAGTATTCTCCTCCCTGATCACATCAAAGGACATAATACCTATACCCGTTTTGGTTCTCTACTTCTGAAGTACAAAGAACCAGTCCTGGCATGTGTAGACAGAGGACCTCATACATCATCATGTATCAATCCCAAGAGTTCACTAACTCTTTTTCTGTTTCCAATAAACAGAGCTATGGTCATCTTATCTTTGTGACATGACTGGAAAGTTTCACAAGATGTAAATTCAAACTAATTTAAATATGCATCTAAATGTAATTTCAGCTAGTTGGGTCACATTGATATGACCTAGTCTATAATACCTCAAGAAGGATTCGTTCATTTCTGAACTCTTCCTCTTGTGTGTGTTTTGTACATTAAGAACTGTGGTTTGATTTAGAACGTCTATGCTTTTAGATAACATGCCTGAACTGATCAACTCTTGATATAGGAAATGTTCAAAACATTCTCCAAAAAAAAAAAATTATAACTTTCTTTATTAAATAAGATACTGATATGATGTATATCAGGTTCGGTATCCAACAACATTCGTTCAGAATCAATGTATTTTTTAATACAGGGTGATAACTGCCAACAGACTTGGCTGCAACACTTGCACCATTTTTAACTTTTAAAACTTATCACCCTCTCTCAGTTCTTTGTAATGAACACACCCGAAGATGATGCATCATCATACACTTTCTTCGTTTGGGTGGTACGGGAATTCTGGTAATCCCCTATTTCCTGCTCGGTCTTATAACAATTATAAGTTGGAGCGGGACTAACGTTTCCTAGCGCAGTATAACAAGCGGGTTCGGTCAATACATCCGTATTATTATGTTGATTAAGGCGTGACATGGTCGCTACCTGGAGAGAGAGAAGAAAACACTCAGCGTATGCTCTTGCAAGATTAGATTGGTTATTAATATATCTAATCAGGATCTCTCCCACTGTTTTAGTCAAATCTTCCTTCAAATCCTAAAAGGAAAGACTAGCCGGGATTAATGACACCCTACAAGTTCCCCAATCTTTCAGCCGGGCCAGTGCCGGTACTTTGAGGGAGGTTTCCCGTGCTTTCGCACGGACCTAATTAAAGTAAACCTCGTTTTCCCAGAGGCTTAACCCCGTTGACACCTTTCTAGACACCTACTTGATCGGCTAATTGTAATGTGTAAAACTCTTCCAGGAGTAACTCTTACTCGCAGCGGGTATCAGGATCCAACTATCTCATAGGAGGTATGCAATCTCATTGCAAATTTCAAAACTTGAAATTCTCGATAATATTTTACCTCTAGCGACTTATGACCTTAACAAGGTCAACAAATCATAACCGCTAGCCAAGTTCAACCCGTCAATTCCCGATTGAATTAAACCCACCCGCATGACCCTTAACAAGGTTAACAAAGTCGTACGACTACCCTAATCCAATCGCATCATATGCTTATGCAGATAAGCACTAGTCAGCTACCGCACACTACGCCTTAACATAGTCAACAAACGTAACACGAATACGAAGTAGTACATATCTGAAAAGACGGAGGGCTACGACAGGTTTTTTTATGAAAACCTTTTGCGTAATGAACTTGATATCGTCGTAGAATCGAGTGAATTTTGAAAAGGAGTGTTTTTGAGGTTTTTACTAGTTTCGCTAAAGAGGTCACTCCCGGTGAAGGGATCTCGGCTCATTCCTCATCGAATAAGGTGCAGGATATTTCGCAAATACCGCTATGCAAAGCAAAAACTATAGGAGCAATCAAAAGACAAACCGTGTTTGTAGTATCTGCTAGTTTTCACTAAAGAGGTCACTCCCGGTGAAGGGATCTCGGCTCTTTCCTTATCGAATAAGGTGCTGGATATTCTACAAGGAATACCGCTATGCAAAGCAAGAACTAGAGCTACCAGTTTTTAAACAAGTTTCTACAACATCTTTATGTTTCTTTTATTTCATTAATCTCATTAATGAAGTCCCATTTTATTATGCTTCACAAGCATCACATTTGAAACGAAATCAGCAATATAACATATATCTCATATATATATATAATATAAACATTCGTCTCAAGCAGTAATATGATCTCATCACAGAACATTGCAGCAGAAGAAACACATATGAAATATTGGATATTCTAGGAATTCCGTGTTTTAAGTTAAGCCAGTATAAAACACAGATTCCACGGTCGCGATGAATAGCCAAACCCACATCCTTAGACCCCTACGAGAGCGGCAATCAACCCTATCCATTCTAGAGTTAGGAGACCCGGTCTCGACTCCTCGAGATGGTCTCCCACTAGACCCTAGAACCCGGTTACTTATGCTCCCCGCCTTGGGTCTATCCTAATGCGGAAAAGTAAATAATATACAATAGTGACATCATCCTCAACCCAGAAGTGCCCCAATAAAAGAATATTACATACAATTGAATTTTACATGAATGAAAAAGAAAAACTCTCATCTCACGTAAAAACCCCCGGCTATTCAAAACACGACGATCCAATATAACATATCATAGCAACACATAATATCACATATCATCAACGTAAGTAAATATGCGTATCCCAGTTGTCGTTGCCATATAGCACCGAAACCGGCGATACACCACATATTACACTTACGGTCGCAGAAAAGAAAGTGAAAAACTACAACATATGGAATCCACAATCACTTTAGACATCTTAAATCCGAAATATCACATACTTCGCATTTCATTCCTAACTATATGAATTCCACATATTGTATCACATTCCAGATAAATAGACAATGTTAAACTTTACGATCGAATAAACAAACACCCAAGATTTCCCAAATAGCTCAACACTTGAGCGGAGTTCAAAAAGTCTCAGAACATGTCACAGCCGCTATGAACCAGCCGTAGAAGGGTCAAACCAACGCCTCACATGTGGCAACGCTAAACTACCACAAACTATATGGTTCAGTGGCGGTTTTGACGGTCACATAATCGAGTTAAGGTTACGTTCTTCTAGAGGGTCCACAAATTTGCTTGCATGATTTTCTGAAAGTTTTAAACTCAGGAAAAATTCAACACTTGAAAGTTTTCCGACAGAGGAAAAAGTGAGTTATTGATATCCGTTCGAACTTTTTAACACGTTCTAAATTACCCGGAAAAACTTAAACGAAGTTAAACTTTCCGATCGAATCAATGAGTTCCCAATATTTCCCAGAAAGCTCAACACTTGAGTAGAATTAAAAATTCTCAGAAGTATGAAAAAATACCCAAGAATAAAGCCCTGAAGTATTAGCCCCTAACTCCTAAAGTTGGCCGCGGAACCGCCGCCAAACCCATGGTTTGGCCGCGGTTCCGCGGTCACTTGAGCGAGTTATGGCTTCGTACTTCACAGTAATCCTTAGAATTCCCTGCATGATTTTCTGAGTATTTTTAATATGAAAAATTTCAACTTTTGAAATTTTTTCCAGAAAGTGGGATTTTACGGGGTTTCGAAGTTCGATCGGACTTTAAACTTCGCCTATACGACGCCTAATACTCTAGCTTGGCTCTGATATCACTGTAGGGTTGTATAGCACGATAACAAGGTTTAGCAAGGCATCACACATACCATTTTATAAAAATTTGGGGGTGCTATGTAACCCTAACCAAGATCTTAACTAGAGAATTAGGGTAAACATTACAAGTAAACAACTTTACTTCTAAGAGTTAGGGATTACAACATTTGTAGTCCGTTCCTTCGCTTCATAAGCTTCGTGTTGAGGTCCCTTCGCTGCGATCATCAAGTACCCGGACTCCAGAGAGGCTCCATGAAGAGAAAGATGCAAGCTTGCTTCCAATCTTCAACAACTAATATGATCTACCTTGAAGAAACTCAAACCCAAGCTCTTGCTTTACTAATAAAGTATTAGCAAAGGAAACACCCTAATCTAAGTGGCTAGAATAGATGAGGATGATGAAGCAGGAATTTAGCTCTCTTTTGCTTTCAATTCTCACTTTATTTCATCACATCACAAAAAGCTAGAAAGTTTTTTTCAAGAGGAAGAAGAAGAATTTCTTTTGTGATGAATAATGAATTTTTGTGTGAGGTTAGAATTGCAACCATGGGTTAAAGAATGATAAAGTTAACCTTTGTAGAGAATAAACTAGAGGTTAAGGTTTGGGTTGGGTTAATAAATATCAACACAAAATATCTAAGCTAAATACAAAAGAAAGGTTCATGAAGCTTCATGAAAAAGCTAACCCAAAAGCTAACCCAAATCCAAACCCTAACTTGTTTAAACTCCAAAAAGCATGTTGCATTTGTAACCCTAACTTATTACAATATTATATATCACATATACAATATATTTTGTAACAAAAGAAAATAATACAATTAATATATATCTCATATATATCAATGTATTATCCATGTGAGAAAAAGAATTTTTAAGTGAGCTTATATTAGTTAATGTAATGTAATATATCAAATATATAATTATACATTAAATTATCAAATCAACACTTGATCCGATAATCCGGCTATTTCACAAATAACCGAGTAATATAATCTGTATCAGTTTATCGAATCAACACTTGATCTGATGACCCGGCTATATCACATATACCCGGCCAATATCACATATCGCGAGAATCTAATACGGTATCGCATACACATATTATTCTCGGTCCCGCACATATCACATATGTGCTCCTACTCTATTTTGCTTGAGCCAGGAAACCTCTGTGTAGGACTCTAAAGAATCGTCAATACATCGGTAGTAGGTGATGATCATATCAAAACACCCACAAGCTGCAAGCGGTCATCTAAACGGAACAGCCACCCGTGTATTGAGCAATCAGAAGATCAACAAGCAAGCCTGTACATTCTCCTGCGAATCCAATCAGTAACACTCCCGTACAGTCCGGTCTCTTCGTCTGATATATCGCATATCCAGTCTAAGGGTGGTAAATGTCAGACCCCAGTAACCGATAAGTCGTGTCGATATGAGATCCATAACAGTTCGAGAAATTACTGATAATACTTACCAGTAAATCTCAGCAACCATGGTCAGGGATTTCCAGTTATAGCCAATCGAACACAGCGCAACATCAACTCCCTATACCGGGAGAGACGAAACCCCTCTTATCGCTCATTGCCTCCATGTGATTCGGGACTGTACCCAAAAGCCACCGTTTTGCATGCCCTCTTGGACGTGGTATGATAGAAATCAAAGCACAGTGGGAATCACACAAGACTCTATGACGATCTCGGGTCTACAGACTAACCTGTACCAGTGTCACCAGAGAACTGCCATCTGACGTGAGGTATAATACCATCTGGGAGTTCTCGGCGAGTCCGTCCAGTGTACCCAGTCTCCACTGAGCACCCGTATACCTTCTCTGATATCAAACACCAATGGATATGGGATCATCCATCGCCCATCATATGGGTCAAGAAGCGCATACGCTAGTCTACTCTGGAGTATCGATGCCTTGTCTCGGTACTCCCATGACTAGGAACATTTGAAGGATGTACTTAGCGACTACACTGACCCCACTAGTATGATCTGCATCATAGTCCTGGTAGTCAAGTACTCATCCTAAGGGTTTTATCAACATTTAACATAGAGACTATCAGAGTACATGTTAAGATAAAGAGCAACCAGATAGCATACTATCATGTCGAGCAAGAAAGTCCTCCATATATATGTCCAAGCATCCACTACAATATACATCGCATGTACAGTAATGGCCTCTAGGGCATACATATCACTAACATCCCAAATCCTCCGAAATCAAGTGCAGCATCATATGAAGTGTACATATAATTGTAGCAAGGTTTAAGTATCTACATGTAAGCAGGTATGTATGATACATCTCCTAAGCACAAAAAGCAATGTCTCAATATCACTTGTCAATATGTAGGCATGATATACTTGTAGCTGTAGCAGAATATGTGGGTGTACATGTCAGTATATCATGTAACCTAGCATAGCGATGTGAACATGGCAGTATATCATAGCATGATGTGGCAATTCTACTGTGTAAGTGGCATAGCAATTATCGATGAAGAAGTGTGTGAGCCGGTGATCAGTCGAAAATATTGCATTTTTAACACATCAATTTCCCTATTCTTTGCAATCATCTAAACGTGTTTGGTATAAATATAGCACATATTAGCAATTCGTCTGCAAAATATCAAATAACATGTGTTATACATTATAACCGGCATTATGAGGAAAATTGTGTGTTTATTACTGCACGCATGATATTGTTTATCTCAACACTGTTTATTAAGATTGTGTGCAGAAAATCCTTCAGGTTAAAGAGCCGGAATCACAAAGGTGCCGATAAAATGCATCAAGTAAAAGACTTAAGATCTGCCAGCAACCAAGAAAGAAATGTCAGATTTCAGGTATCAGAAGAAGATCCCAACATTGTCAGAAGAAAACCACAGAAATTTCATGCAGTGAACCCATTATATGGCCGCGGATCCGCGGCCGAGTTGGCCGATCCGCCGTGGTTCCGCGGCCTGGTTAGCTCCTTGGCGCTCCAAAATCCTCTGGAATATTCCCTGTAACAACCCTAGCTTCCAGAAGACTCTCAATTACCACGTGGCTTCTTCCAGAAGGCTCTGCATAACAAACTCACTCTAGAATATTCCTTGTAACAACCTCATTCTAAAATATTCACTCTAACAAACTCATTCTAGAAGGCTCTCTCTAACAACCTAGTTTTGGAGGGAAGATTCAAATGAGGTGGTTATAAAAAGAGATCTAGATTTAGGGTTTTGAGGTTAGACAATTAGTGGTGAGTTAGTTACACAATTAATTGGAGCCAAAATTCAAATTCAAGTTGAGTGACACAACTTGATACCAAAACCCTAGCCCAAATCCAATTCCAAAGCCAAATCAAGATCATTTTGAGAAGCAAATCAAGCAAGCAACCATCGATCCTTTATCCGCGAAGCCAATCTTCATCCGAGCAAGAGATCCATGACGATCCGCGACTCACGGAGATCGAGCGGAGCGAAATTCGACGGATCTAGTTACCTCTTCAAAAGGAGCGATCGAGAGCAACATCTTGTAACCTCGAATTGAGGGAATGTGTAATTAGTCGTCGATTTAATAAAGGTGATAATTGAAATTCTTGTTTTCTTTATATTCTTGCATTGCGAAATTTCTTGATTTTTGATTCATTTATTTTCATGATACTTGAGTAAATTCTCCGCTTGTGGAGGATTCGAGAGAATTGATAGATTTAATGATGATCAAATCTTAATACTAGTCTTAATTCTTATGAGATTTGTGAACCTTAGCAAAAAGAATCGTTGATGATCTAATTTGGAGAGAAATGACTTGATTATTTCATTGCAAATTAGGGATTAAATGATTGATGTTTTTCTTTGCTAGAGGTTAGATCCGAATGATCATGATTGAAATGACAAGGGATAGAAGGTGAAACCCTAGTTTCTTCAATAGATCCCTAATCTTCATCATAATCATCAATCTAGCTACAAATTATCAATAGATAAGATTATGAATTATTAGATTCATCATTAACTATTGACTCAATCGAATCGTACAAGCTATTCTTCATTATCTTGATAAATTAAAGTGATTGGGATATTTCTTGATTCTTGATTCTAGATCTATATTCTTTATGTTTTCTTAAAATCAAATCTCACAAATCTTGAATCAATTTTCTTGCAATTTTCTTTTATATTTTCATTTCAACTCATCTAAAACAAGATCGATCAAAACACACATCTCAGTGGACAATCCGTATTCATTAACGCGCTACATCGACACCGTTAATTGATTGCGGTATAATTTTTTTTGGTTGTGATTAAAACTTTTCCATACACACGAAGAATGATCAATCAGCCGGCAATCTGTGTATGTGTAGCATACGCATCATCGATAATGGAGTAGGTGTACTAGCACTGGTATAAAAAATGCAATGAGAATAGCATGAATGCAACATAATGCATATAATGAATCAAATGCTATGGGGTATACATATCAACAAGACCGAGTCGGTGAATCTATCAATCGGCATCCATCTTCACAATATCACGTATGGTACAATCCATCGTACGGCATCCTCTAATGAAGGTTATGGATAAATCAAAAAGGTAAAAAGTCATCGCGTACGGTAACTCATCGTACAACGGCATTAACAAATAGGGATTCTATCAACCTATACAACATCAGGGGTACGGATCTAAGTCTCGTACAGCATATCACTCATTATGCAATCATTATCCATAAATATATATACCTATCTCTCAGGTCACATCCATATCAATCTCGTATCAGGGGACCTACAAAGGTATCAACAATCACATATCGACTCGAATCCATATAACGACATATCACACTAGGTCATCATATCACACTGTATACCCATTCCTTACACTAATATCTCGCAACACATTAAATGAACATCATACTTGTTCTCTTTCAAATCATACTTATCACGATTCACTTATCATTTCATATTTCCCTAAGCCAATGTCTTCACTAGTGTCCACTTCTATCACATTATCTTTTACAAATCTCTCAATCATGTCAGTCGCATATCATTTATCAGGGTATATAATCAAACGATCTTTCAATCCAATATTTGCGGGGTTGCTATACTCCATCCACCCGACTTCGCCGGTAGATATAAATCTACTCACTTGCTAAACTCCTCGCTTAGCCATAGTCGATGCGCTTCGTCATCTCGAAGTCCACACGAAGGTACCTACAATCAATATGAATTCGCAAAGCTATTAACATTAAGTTCCGAAAACCAAAACGGCAGGCGGTGCGCTCGTAGGTTAGAACCTATAGCCTGCGCATGCAAAACAACCAAATAACTCTCGTCGTTGACGTAAAAACGTCCAACGCCCAAATACAATATCCAGTCGCAAAACCAAGAAAATCCAAATACCGGAAAACATAGCCGAAACCCTAAATAGGGTCGCTATACATGAAAACTGCCACATTAAAAACCCAATAATACCAATACGCATTTACAAACACAATAAATATCATAGGTATTAATATTTACGTTATCTCCATTTTCATTTAAAACCCACATCAAATTTTACCGAAAAGCTAGTAAGCAGTTATATCATTTTAGCTCATCCAAACTATTTCTAGCATTTTGTCTCATCCAAACATGTTTTAGTGAAACCTAGTTTGCTAATTATCTCAATTAGACAAATAGGAATTTAACAAATATCATTCTCACAAATGATTAGGTTATCCAAGTCTACACTTCAAGATTAACCACATTAACCATTCAAAACCCTAACTAGTAAACTGTAAAATGGTTTAAGAAATTATACTGATCGATCCGTGTCCTTCGGTCTTTAGCTATCATTCCACGCTCTTCGCGGCTTCTCTGATCTCCTCGTCGAAGTAGCACCACGTCAACGAATCTTTATACGGGCTCCCGCTTCAAATTGAAGCAACTCGGACATGAAGTTTACTAACCGACATGTCCAAGATTGAAGTAGAGAGAGTGTAGAATACTTTGTCTCAAGGCACCCAAGCGTTTGGGTGAAGGTAAATGAAGTTGCCACTTTGAGGTAATGAAGTGAACTTGGAATTTTGCAATGAATCAATTTTTTCACTTGAGAAAGAGGCTCGGTCAAATCATGGGGGCTGAAATTATGCTCTCTGTGTATAGTGATGGGGTGAGCACAAATTAATATATGAATCAATCAAATAATAAATTAATCCAACTCCATATAAAACAATCAAGTGGGGGCCGGCCACCTCATGTTCACTGTGAACATGAAAAAGGGGGGTGAGCACAAGGGATTCAAAGTGGTGATCACAAAGGAATAATCCATCACAAAAATATCCTTAACTGTACAAAAGAAATTAATGAAACTAGTGAGTCACTAAGAGCCATGCCGTTCTAGAATCAAGCCAAGAGACTCATCACCATGACTCATCAACTTAGCCAAATGAATCCTCATCAATGAATTTCGGCCAAGACCAAAATCAATGAAAGAAATGTGGCCAAAAAGAATGCACACAAGAAACCATTAATTAACACATTAAAATAATATTTTAATTAGGGAAAAATTCTATGTGAACCAAAACTTCCCATTGACCCCCAAAGTTCGTGCACTAGCTTTATTCTAGCTAAACTAAGTGCCGGCAAGTTTATACGGAAGTTTGATCACAATCGGGTTAAAACCGAAAATACCGACTATTTTACCTTAAAACGGAAAAATTCATATAACGATTTCAGAAACGTTACACTGCGGTTGGTCCATAACTACTGTGGCATGTACTGAGTACTTTTAAACTACGCTCAAGTGTTGAGCTCTTTGGAAAATTTTGGGTGTTTGTTAATTTGATCGAAATGTTTAACATCGTCTAGCTTTTTTTTGGAATGTGATACAATATTTGGAATTCATATCGTTAGGGATGAAATCCGAGGTATGTGATATTTCGGGTTTATAATGTCTAAGGTGATTGTGGATTACAGATGTTGTAGTTTGATATTTTCTTTTCTGCGACCGTAAGTGTAATATGTGGTGTATCGCCGGTTTCGTTGCTATATGTCAACGACAATTGGGATACGCATATTTTCTTACGTTGATGACATGTGATATTATGTGTTGCTGTGATATGTTATATTGGATCCTTGAATTTTGAATAGCCGGGGGTTTTATGCGAGATGAGAGTTTTTATTTTCATTCATTGTATGTAATATTTTTTTATTGGGGCACTTCCGGGATGATGATGATGTCACCATTGTTGTATATTTTTTACTTTTCCGCATTAGGATAGACCCAAGGTGTGGAGCACAAGTAACCGGGTTCTGGAGTCTAGTGGGAGACCATCTCGAGGAGTCGAGACCGAGTCTCCTAACTCTAGAATTGGTAGGGTTGCTTGCCGCTCTCGTAAGGGTTTAGGGATGTGTGTTTGGCTATTCATTACGACCGTGGAATCCGTGTTTTATACTGCCTTAATTTAAAACACGGAATTCCTAATATATCCAATATTTCATATGTTATCTTCTGCTGCGATATTCTGTTATGTGATCACTTATATATTTGAGACGAATGCTTTATTATTATATATATGATATATAATAAACATTGCTTATATTTTACACCTACGCTAGTCCCGCCCCGCTATGCCGTTAGTTAAGTAACCTAACGGTGCATAACGGGACACTGTGGAGAATGCGGATGACATAAGCGTACGTTGTATTTTCGTTTCTTCTGTGATACTTAGGAAGCATAAATGATGGGACGTCATTAATGAGATTAATGAAAGAAAAGAAACCTAAAAGATGTTGTAGAATCAAATTTTCAAAAAGGGTAGCTCTAGTTTTTGCTTTGCATAGCGGTATTCCTTGTAGAATATCCAGCACCTTATTCGATAAGGAAAGAGCCGAGATCCCTTCATCGGGAGTGACCTCTTTAGCGAAACTAGCAGATGCTACAAATCACCCGGTTTTGTTTTATGATTGCTTCTATTGTTCTTGCTTTGCATAGTGGTATTTGTGAAATATCCTACACCTTATTTGATAAGGAAAGAGCCGAGATCCTTTCACCGGGAGTGACATCTTTAGCGAAACTAGTAAAAGCCTCAAAAGACACTCCTTTTAAAAATCACTTGTTTCTACAACGATATCAAGTTCATTACACGAAAGGTTTTCTTAAAAACTTGTCGTAGCCCTCCGTCATTTCAGATAAGGACTATTCAGTATTCGTACTACGTTTGTTGACCTTGTCAAGGCGTAGTGTACGGTAGCTAATTAGTGCTTATCTACTAAAGCATGAGATGCGATTAGATTAGGGTAGTCGTACAGCTTTGTTGACCTTATCAAGGGTCGTGCGGGTGGGTTTAATTCAATCATGAAATGTACGGGTTGAACTTGACTTGTGATTTATGGTTTGTTGACCTTGTCAAGGTCATAGATCGCTTGGGGTAAAAGTATTGTCGGGAATTTCAAGTGTTGAAATTCGCAATGAGATTGCATACCTTCTATGAGATAGTTGGATCCCGATACCCACTGCGATTAAGAGTTACTCCTGGGAGAGTTTTACACATCACAATTAGCCGATCAAGTAGGTGTCTAGAAAGGTGTTAACGGGGTTAACTCTCTGGGAAAACGAGGTTTATTTTAATTAGGTCCGTGTGAAAGCACGGGGAACCTCCCTCAATGTACCAACATTGGCCTGGCTGAAAGATTGGCGAACTTGTAAGGTAATTAATCCCGGCTAGTCTTACCTTTTAGGGTTTGAAGGAAAATTTGATAAAAACAGTGGGGGCCATCCTGATTAGATAAGATAATAATCAATCTAATCTTCCAAGAGCATACGCTAAAGTGTTTTATTCTCTCTCTCTCTAGGTAGCGACCATGTCAGGCCTTAATCAAGATAATAATATGGATGTATTGACTGAACCCGCTTGTTATACCGAGCAGGGGAACGTTGGTTCCGTTTTTTTATAATTGTTATAAGACTGAGCAGGAAATAGGGGAATATCCGGATTCCCATGCCACCCAAACGAAGAATAAGCATGTTGATGCATCTTCTTCGGGTGTGTTAGTTACAGAGAACTGTTTCTCAGTCCACTCTACGTCCTGGGTATTAGATATCGGATCGGAATCCCACATATGTAATATATTACATGGGCTTAGAAAAGGTAGAGAACTGGGGATAGGTGGTCATTCCGTAAGAGTAGGGAATGGTGCAAATGTTGCAGTCAAAGCAATTGGCGAATATCACCTTGTATTACCAAATGGTAATATCTTGATTCTGAATGAATGCTATTACATACCGACCATGATATGCAATCTTATATCAGTTTTTTTATTAAGTAAAGAAGGATATAATTTTGTAATACAGGATAATGTTATGAACATCTTTCTGAGTCAAAAGTTGATTGCATTAGGCTCGTTAAATAATGGCATATACGTTCTAAATCAAACCACAGTTCTTATCGTACAGAACACATATAAGAGGAAGAGTTCAGAAATAAACAAATCTTTCTTGTGGTATTGTAGACTAGGTCATACTAATGTGACACGACTAGCTAAGTTACATAAGGATGGATATTTGAATCTGTTCGAATTTTCATCTTATGACACTTGCCAGTCATGTCTCAAAGGCAAGATGACCAAAACTCCGTTTACTGGACACGGAGAAAGAGTTACGGAACTCTTGGGACTGATACATAGTGATGTATGCGATCCCATGTCTACACATGCCAGGAATGGTTTCTCGTACTTCATTACATTCACTGACGATCTCTCAAGATACGGACATGTGTTCTTGTTGAAACACAAGTCTGAAGCTTTTGAGAAATTCAAAGAATATAAGTATGAAGTTAAGAACCAGATGGATAAAAGTATTAAAATCTTTCGATCTGATCAAGGAGGAGAATACTTAAGCAATGAGTTCCTGGACTATCTAAAAGAGAATGGGATTCTCTCTCAGCTTACTCCTCCGTATACACCACAGCACAACGGTGTATCGGAACAGAGGAATCGCACCCTATTAGATATGGTGCGCTCTATGATGAGCACTGCTGAGTTACCTATTTCCTATTGGGGTTATGCGCTTGAGACAACAGCATACCTATTGAATCAAGTTCCATCTAAATCTGTACCTATGACACCATATGAGATATGGAGTGGGAAGAGACCATATATTAAACGAGTTAAGATATGGGGTTGTCCGGCCTATGTCAAAAGGCAAAATACGGACAAAATCGAGGCACGATCAGTTTTTCGCAAGTTTGTGGGATATCCAAAGAATTCATATGGATATTTTTTCTACCACAGTGAGAAACAAAACGTGTTTGTTGCTCAACATGCTACCTTTTTAGAAAAGGAATTTCTTATAAAAGAAATTAGTGGTAAAGAGGTAGAACTGGAAGAAGTTCCAGCTATACAAACTACAACTGAAGATTTAGTGGAACCGGAGGATTTGATAGTTCCCAACGAACCTCAACCTCTCCACCGGTCTAGTAGGGTTCCTCATCCACCTGAGAGATACTACGGTTTTCTCATTGCTGGTGGAAGCGAGGATTGCATCATGGAAGATGATGACCCAATTAGCTTCGAGCAAGCCATCACGAGTGGGGACTCTGTGAAATGGCTGGATGCAATGTGATCTGAGATGGTATCCATGTACACTAACAAAGTAAGGACTTTGGAAGATGCTCCTGAAAGGGTAAAACCCATCGAGAGCAAATGGATTTTTAAGAAGAAACTTGGTATAAATGGAAAAGTTGAGACTTTCAAAGCTAGACTTGTTGCAAAGGGTTTTCGTCAACGACCAGGTATGGATTATGATGAAACCTTTTCTCCAGTGGCTATGCTTAAGTCCATCCGGATCCTACTTTCCATCGCTGCATACCATGACTACGAAATCTGGCAAATGGATGTTAAGACTGTCTTTCTAAATGGTGATTTAGAAGAGTGCGTGTACATGACTTAGCCAGAGGGCTTCGTGGACAGTGGGAGCAGTGGAAAGGTGTGCAAGCTGCTTAAATCCATCTACGGGTTAAAGCAGATATCACGGAGTTGGAACATCTATTTTGATGTGGTAGTCAAAGAGTTTGACTTCATCAAAAATGTAGATGAACTTTGTATATACAAGAAGGTGGCAGAGAGTAAGGTTATCTTCCTCGTATTGTACGTGGATGACATACTCTTGATAGGAAATGATGTTCCTATACTGTACTCGGTCAAGCTCTTCTTATCACATAGATTCTCAATAAAAGATCTAGGTGATGCCTCCTACATCTTGGGAATTAAGATCTATAGAGATAGATCTAGACGGATACTGGGATTTTTCCAATCCAGGTACATTGACACCATACTAAAGAGGTTTCGTATGGAAGAATCCAAGCTTGGGAATTTACCCACGATCATAGGACTCACTCTCTCTAAAATGATGTCTCCCAACACTGATTTGGAGAGAGCTTACATGCAAGGGATACCCTATGCTTCGGCAGTAGGCTCTATCATGTACGCGATGCTATGTACCAGACCCGATGTAGCATACTCACTAAGTGTAGTGAGTAGGTATCAAGCAGATTCAGGAGAGAGTCACTGGACAGCTGTGAAGAACTTTCTCAAGTACTTGAGAAGGACTAAAGAGATGTTCTTGGTGTATGGTAACGGTGAACTCCAAGTGGAGTCCTTTATCGATTCAAACTTACAGAGTGATAAGGACAACTCTAAGTCGGTCTCGGGATTTGTCTTTACCTTCAATGGAGGGGCGGTTTGTTGGAAGAGTTCCAAACAGGAAACCGTGGCAGACTCGATAATGGAGGCTGAATACATCGCTTCCAACGATGCTGCCAAAGAGGCTGTCTGGATGAAGAAGTTCATAAAAGAACTTGGTGTGGTTCCGTCCATCGAACATCCAATACCTCTTTATTGCGATAGCAATGGAACAGTGGCTTTGGCCGAGGAACCCAGGTCCCATCAGCGATCCAGGCATATTCTGAGACGGTATCACCTGATCCGGGAGATAGTTGATCGCCGGAAGATCGAGGTCAGGAGAGTTGACACGAAGAACAACACGGTGGATCCACTTACGAAGGCTATAGCCTAGATACAATTTGAGAGACTCTTCGGGATGTTGGGTATGGGATACTACAAAAACTGGCCTTAGTGCAAGTGGGAGATTGTTAGTTATGTATATGCCCTAGAGGTCATTATTGTAAATATGATGTATATTATAGTGGATGCTTGGATATATATAGAGAGGAATTTCTTGCTCGACATGATATTATGCTATCTGGTTGCTCTGTCTTAACATGTAGACTTGTATTGTGATATTGTCTTGCTCTTACATGTTAATAAAGCCCTTAGGATGTGTACTTAACTACGAGGACTATGACGGAGATCATACTAGTGGGGCCAGGGTAGTCCACAAGTACATCCTTTAATTGTTCCTAGTCGAGGGTGTATCGAGATAGGGCATCGATACTCTAAAGTAGACTAGCGTATACGCTTCTTGACCCATATGATGGGCGATGGATGATCCCACATCCACTGGTATTTGACATCAAAGATGGTATACGGGTGCTCAGTGGAGACTGGGTACACTGAACGAACTTGCCAAGAACTCCTAGTTGGTATTATACCTATCGTCAGATAGCAGTTCTCTGGTGATACTGGTACAGGTTAGTCTATAGACCCGAGATCGTCATAGAGTCGTGTGTGATTCCCATCATGCTTTGATTTCTAGCTTACCACGTTCAAGAGAAATACAAGGAAATATGTATTGGGATGAAACCTTGCTGTCGTGATGAGGTAGGTCCTTACCTCATGAGTTTTCTAAAGGTAATACAAGGAAATATATATTGGGATGAAACCTTGTTGTCGTTTGATGCGAGGACCGATCAGGACGGTACGCCTACCCATCAGGGACAGCGATGTTCTGACAAGATATGGGTTAAGCTTGCGAGTGTCCGTCTCGGAGACCTCGTTCAGACGTGGTGCAAGTCAGTTGAGGAAAGCCGAGTTACAGGTCTACCTCCTATGACTTGGGATGAAATTCACAAATTGTATTTCTTGCTCGTATCCTTTCGGAGAGCGTTTGAGATGCCCGTGTTAGTTGTATGTATGCCCTAGAGGCCAGTATTGTACAGATGATGTATATTATATTGGATGCTTGGACATATATAGAGATGACTTTCTTGCTCGATATGATAGTATGCTATCTGGTTACTCTTTATCTTAACATGTACACTTGTCTCTTTAAACTGCCTTATAGTTACATGTTGATAAAGCCCTTAGGATGTGTACTTGACTACCTGGACTATGATACAGATCATACTAGTGGGGACATGGTAGTCCATAAGTACATCCTTCAAGGTCCCTAGTCGTGGGTGTATCGAGACAGGGCATCGATATACCAGTGTAGACTAGCGTATAAGCTTCTCGACCCATGAGATGGGCGATGGATGATCCCATATCCATTGGTGTTTGACATCAGAGATGGTATACGGGTGCTCAGTGGAGACTGGGTACACTGGACGGACTCGCCGAGAACTCCCAGATGGTATTATACCTCACGTCAGATGGTAGTTCTCAGGTGACACTTATGCAGGTTAGTCTGTAGACCCGAGATCGTCATAGAGTCTTGTGTGATTCCCACTGTGCTTTGATCTCCACCTTACCACGTCCATGAGGGCGTGCAAAACGGTGGTCTTTGGGTACAGTCCCGAGTCACATGGAGGCAATGAGCGATAGGAGGGGTTTCGTCTCTCCCGGTATTGGGGGTTGATGTTGCGCTGTGCTCGATTGGCCGTAACAGGGAAGTCCCTGGCCAGGGCTAATCAGAGATTTGCTGGTAAATGTTACCAGTAGTTTCTCGACCCGTTATGAGCCTCACATCGGCATGACTTATCGGTTATTGGGGTCTGACGTTTACCACCCCTAGACTTGATATGCGACGTATCAGACGAACAGACCGGACTGTACGGTAAGTGTTACTGGTTGGATTCACAGGAGTGTGAGCGGGCTAGCTCGTCGATCTTCTGATCGCTCAATACCCGGATGGCCGTTACGTTTAGCAGACCGCTTGCGGCATGTGGGTGCTTGATATGATCATCATCTGCTACCGGCGTATTGACGAGTCTTTAGAGTCCTATACAGAGGTTTCCTGGCTCAAGCGAAACGAAATAGGAGCGCATATGAGATATGTGCGGGACCGAGAATAATGCGTGTATGTGATACCGCATTTCATTCTCGCGATGATTGTTTCGATTGGTTGTATGCGATATGACCTAGTTATCGAATCATTGATTCGATAAAACGATACATTGGATACTGGTCGGTTATATGCGATATGACCGGATCGTTAAATCAAGTGTTGATTTAATGATTTAATGTATAATTATATATTTGATATATTACTTTGCATTAACTGGTATTGGTTCATTTTAAATGGATTTTCTCACTTGATGTACATGTTGTATATGTGATATACTTTTGTGCACATCTTTGTATCATGTTTGATGATACTTGCTCATTTGGTTAAGTGTGAAGAATTAAACCATGGTTAAGAGATGATTAGGGTTTTGCCTTTTTATTTATTTATTTGTTTATTTATTTAGAAAAGGTTTAGATGAGAATGGTGGCTTTCTTTGTCTCTTATTGAAGCTTCATGAAGCTTTGACTTATGCAACCATTCTTGTCTTCATGCTTAACCCTAACTCATCCAAGTAACCATGGTATATTCTCTACACTTAACCTTAGTTAGGATATGATAAGTATTGTTTTCTTTTTCATTTTAAAATTACTTATCATATTCTTTCTTCTTCTTGATCATCTTCTTCTTCAAGAAAAGCTTAAGCCCATCAATGGCAACTTGAGCAAAAGTGAGTGAAATCCAATTCTAAAGTGAACCCACCTCCTATTTATTCACCCTCTACCTCTTGCCAAGTTGTTTTGGGTGTTTTATTCACAAGTTTCACAACTTGGTGAAGTTGGAGCTTGAACTTGTGCAACCTCGACATAGATCATCTTCGGCACGAAGCCGACGACCTATTCCGCCCATTTCTCCGATGAAGCCGACGATTGAGTTCGGGATTCGAGATGGACAGCGAGAGGACACCTACGTGGAGCTAAGGAAGTGGAGAACCGGATCTACAAAGGTTGTAGTCTTTCTCCTTTAGTTAAAGTGTTAACTAGTTTCGTATTTCGCCTAAACATCTAGTCCACGATCCGTATTAGGGTTTCTCGGCACCCATAAAATTTGAAATTGGCATAGTTGATACCTTGTGAGACCTCTATAGTTTGCCTAGGAACCCTACAGTGGTATCAGAGCCTAGCTAGAGCCTTAGGCGAAGTCTAGACGTCGTTTGAAAGCCGAACGAACCCGAAACCCTAAAACCCAAGTGCTCTCTGGACTTTTTCTAAAAACTGGGATTTTTCAAGATTAAAAATGCTTAAAAAATTCAGCAGGGAATTCTAAGAATTACGGTGCAAATTTTTTCCAATGAACAGTATATTGTGCGGCGGAACCGCGGCAGAAGCATGGCTTCTGCGGCGGTTCCGCGGCCTACTGATGACGTCAGCCCTCCTCCTTTGCACAGTAATTCATCATTTCAGCAGCTGAGTTTTATGGGTATTTTTAATATTTATTCCAGAGTTGAATTTTCTGGGGTGTTTTAGAGCTTCGATGTTTCGATCGGATTATCAAATTTCGTCTTTGTGTATTTCCGGATGACTTTAGAATATGTTAAAAAATTCGACCAGATATAAATACCCAACTTTTCCCCTGCCGAAAAATATCCAAGTGTTGGATTTTTGTGTGGTTTAAGGACGTTCTAAGTAGTGCAAGTAATGCGATGGTCCCTCTAGAAGACAACAAACCTTAACTCGATTATGTGACCGTCTTGAACTGCCCTTTGAACCTTCGGGTTTGGGGCAGTACGGCGTGCCACATGTGAGGCGTTGGCTTAACCCTTCTACGGCTGGACCGTTGGTACTGAGGCATGAAGTGAATGTCTTTGAACCTATTTCATGTGTTGAACGGTTTCGGGAAAACTTGGGTGTTCGAATGTTCGATCGGAAAGTTTAATATATTCTATTTATCCGGAATGGGATACAATAATTGGAATTCACAAACAGTTATGAGATAACTGAATGAACGTTATAAATCTAGCGGTTTAGTCTCACTTCATATTGAAAAGAGTTTTCGATAATGGGACTAAAATGCGGGGTTTATAACTGTTAGGCATATGATGTCTAAGTATTTCATTTGATTAGGCATGTGATGTCTAAAGAGATTGCGGATTCCAACTGTTGTAGTTTTACACTTTCTTTTCTGTGACCGTAAGTGTAATATATGATATCGCCGGTTTCGTTGCTATATGTCAACGACAATTGGGATGCGCATATTTACTTACGTTGATGACATGTGATGTTATGTGTTGCTGGATATGTCATATTGGATTGTCGTGTTTGAATAGCCGGGGGTTTTTATGTGAGATGAGTGTTTTTCATTTTCATTCATGTAAAAAGTTGTATGTAATATTCTTTTATTGGGGCACTTCCAGGTTGCGGAAGTCGTCACCTTTTGTATATTATTTACTTTTCCGCATTAGGATAGACCCAAGGAGGGGAGCACAAGTAACCGGGTTCTGGGGTCCAGTGGGAGACCATCTCGAGGAGTCGAGTCCGGGTCTCCTAACCCTAGAATTGGCAGGATTGCTTGCCGCTCTCGTAGGGGTCTAGGGGTGTGGGATTGGCTATTCATCACGACCGTGGAATCCGTGTTTTATACTGGCTCGTATTGAAAACACGGACGTCCTAGTATATCCAATATTTCATATGTTTCTTCTGCTGCGATATCTGTGATGTGATCATGTGATGTTAAATGATGGATACAGTATATAGTATATATGATATATTATATAGACGTTACTTATGTTTTGCACCCGCACTAGCCCTGCCCTGCTCTGTCGTTAGTTACCTAACCTAACGGTGCATGAGGGGACATCGAGGCGAATGCGGATGGCATAAGTGTACGTCGTATTTATCTGTGATGTTTAGGTATTTAAATGATGGGACTTCATTAATGTGATTAATGAAAGAAAAGAAACCTAAGATGTTGTAGAATCAAATTTTAAACAAAACAGGTAGCTACAGTTCTTGCTTTGCATAGCGGTATATATGATATATCCTGCACCTTATTCGATGAGGAAAGGACCGAGATCCCTTCACCGGGAGTGACTCCTTTAGCAATAACTGGCAGATGCTACACACTCGGCTTGTTTTTGATTGCTTCTATAGTTTCTGCTTTGTACATCGATATATATGATATATCCCGCACCTCATTCGACGAGGAAAGGGCCGACGATCCCTTCACCGGGAGTGACCCCTTTAGCAAAACTAGAAAAGCCTCAAAAATCACTCCATTTCAAAACTTCATTTGATTCTACAACGATATCAAGTTCATTACGCAATAGGTTTTCAGAAAAAAACCTGTCGTAGCCCTCCGTCATTTCAGATAAGTCCTGTTTAGTATTCGTGCTACGTTTGTTGACCTTGTCAAGGCGCAGTGTGCGGTAGCTAACCAGTATTTATCTGCTTATGCATATGATGCAGATTGAGTTAGGGTAGTCGTACGGCCTTGTTGACCTTGTCAAGGGTCGTGCGGGTGGGTTTAATTCAATCAAGAAATGACGGGTTGAACTTGACTTACGGTCTAGGGTTTGTTGACCTTGTCAAGGTCATAGATCGTTTGGGGCAAAAGCATTATCGGGAATTTCAAGTGTTGAAATTTGCAATGAGATTGCATACCTTCTATGAGATAGTTGGATCCCGATACCCACTGCGAGTAAGAGTTACTCCTGGGAGAGTTTTACACATTACAATTAGCCAATCAAGTAGGTGTCTAGAAAGGTGTCAACGGGGTTACGCCTCTGGGAAAACGAGGTTTACAGTAATTAGGTTTGTTCGAAAGCACGGGGGACCTCGCTCAAAGTACCGACACTGGCCTGGCTGAAAGATTGGCGAACTTGTAGTGTGTAATTAATCCCGGCTAGTCTTTCCTTTTAGGGTTTGAAGGAAGATTTGATAAAAACAGTGGGAGCCATCCTGATTAGATAAGATAATAACCAATCTGATCTTGCACGAGCTTACGCTAAAGTGTTTTCTTCTCTCTCTCTCCAGGTAGCGACCATTTCATGCCTTAATAAAGATAATAATATGGATGTATTGACCGAACCCGCATGTTATACTGTGCTGGGGAACGTTGGTTCCGTTCTTTCCTATAAGAGTTATAGGACTGAACAGGATATAGGGGAATACCAGGATTCCCATGCCACCCGATTGAAGAAAGTACATGATGATGCATTTTCTTCGGGTGTGTTCGTTACAGAGAACTGTTTCTCCATTTGCCCTACGTCCTGGGTATTAGATACCGGGTCAGGATCCCATATATGTAATCAGTTACATGGGCTTAGAAAAGGTAGAGAACTTGGAGAAGGTGATAAAGACATTAGAGTTGGAAATGGTGCAATTGTTGCAGCTAAGACTGTCGGGGAATATCACTTTGTTTTACCAACTGGTAATACATTGGTTCTGAACGAATGTTATTACATGCCGAACCTGATATGCAACATTATATCGGTTTCTTTATTGAGTAAAGAGGGATATAATTTTGTATTACAGGATAATGTTATGAACATTTTCCGTAACCAAAAGTTGGTTGGATCAGGCACGTTGTGCAATGGCATTTATGTTCTAAACCAATCAACAGTTCTGAGTATAACAAATACACACAAGAGGAAGAGTTCAGAACTGAACGAATCCTTCTTGTGGCATTGTAGACTGGGTCACATCAATGCGACACGACTGGCTAAGTTGCATAAGGATGGATATTTGAAACCATTCGAATTTTCATCTTATGACACTTGCCAGTCATGTCTCAAAGGCAAGATGACCAAAACTCCGTTTACGGGACACGGAGAAAGAGTTACTGAACTCTTGGGACTGATACATAGTGATGTATGCGGTCCCATGTCTACACATGCCAGGGATGGTTCTTCGTACTTCATTACATTCACTGACGATCTCTCTAGATTCGGATATGTGTTCCTAATGAAACACAAATCAGAAGCTTTTGAGAAATTTAGAGAATATAAACAAGAAGTCGAAAACCAAACCGGAAAAAGTATTAAAATCCTTCGATCTGATCGAGGAGGTGAATACTTGAGCAATGAATTCCTGGACTTCCTAAAAGAGAATGGGATTCTCTCTCAGCTGACTCCTCCATATACACCACAGCACAACGGTGTATCAGAACGGAGGAACCGCACCCTATTGGATATGGTGCGCTCTATGATGAGCACAGCTGAGTTACCTATTTCCTTCTGGGGATATGCACTGGAGACAGCAGCATACCTATTGAATCAAGTTCCATCTAAATCCGTACCTACCACACCATATGAGATATGGAGTGGGAAGAGGCCATATCTTAAACGAGTTAAGATATGGGGTTGTCCAGCCTATGTCAAAAGACAAAATCCGGACAAGCTCGAGGCACGGTCAGTTCTTTGCAAGTTTGTGGGATATCCAAAGAACTCATATGGGTATTTTTTCTACCACAGTGAGGAACAAAAAGTGTTTGTTGCTCAACATGCCACCTTTTTAGAAAAAGAATTCCTTGAAAAAGAAATTAGTGGCAAAGTGGTAGAGCTGGAAGAAGTTCCAGATACACAAACCGTAACTGAAGATTTAGTGGAACCAGAAGATTCAGTAGCTCCCAATGAACCTCAGCCTCTCCGACGATCTAGTAGGGTTCCTCGCCAGCCTGAGAGATACTACGGTTTTCTCGTGGACGGAGGGAGCGAGGATTGCATCATGGAGGATGATGACCCAACTAGCTTCGAGCAGGCCATCACGAGTAGGGACTCGGTGAAATGGCTGGATGCTATGCGGTCCGAGATGGAATCCATGTACACCAACAAAGTATGGACTTTGGAAGTTGCTCCTGAAGGGGTAAAACCCATTGGGAGCAAATGGATCTTCAAGAAAAAACTTGGTGTAGATGGGAAAGTGGAGACTTTCAAAGCTAGACTTGTAGCAAAGGGTTTTCGTCAAAGACCAGGTGTTGACTATGACGAGACCTTTTCTCCAGTGGCTATGCTTAAATCCATCCGGATCATGCTTGCCATCGCTGCATATCATGATTACGAAATCTGGCAAATGGATGTTAAGACCGCCTTTCTAAATGGTGATTTAGAAGAGTGCGTGTACATGACTCAGCCAGAGGGCTTTGTAGACAGTGGGAGCAGCGGGAAGGTGTGCAAGCTGCTTAAATCCATTTATGGATTAAAGCAAGCATCGCGGAGTTGGAACATCTGCTTTGACGTCGTTATCAAAGAGTTTGATTTCGTCAAAAACCCAGATGAACCTTGTATTTACAAGAAGGTGGCAGGGAGTAAGGTTGTCTTCCTCGTATTGTACGTGGACGACATACTCTTGATAGGAAATGATATTCCTATGCTGCAATCGGTCAAGCTCTTCTTATCACAAAGATTCTCGATGAAAGATCTTGGTGATGCCTCCTGCATATTGGGAATTAGGATCTATAGAGATAGATCCAAATGGATTTTGGGATTGTCCCAATCCAGGTACATTGACACCATACTAAAGAGGTTTAGTATGGAAGAATCCAAGCGTGGGAACTTGCCCACGATCTCTGGAGTCACTCTCTCCAAAGAGATGTCTCCCAAGACTGATTTGGAGAGAGCTCGCATGCAAGGGATACCCTATGCTTCGGCTGTAGGCTCTATCATGTATGTGATGCTATGTACCAGACCCGATGTAGCATACTCACTAAGTGTAGTGAGCAGGTATCAAGCTGATCCTGGAGAGAGTCACTGGACAGCTGTGAAGAGCATTCTCAAGTACTTACGAAGGACTAAAGAGATGCTCTTGGTGTATGGTAACGGAGAACTCCAAGTGGAGTCCTTTACCGATTCGAGCTTCCAGAGTGATAAGGACGACTCTAAGTCGCAGTCGGGTTTTGTCTTTACCCTTTACGGAGGGGCGGTTAGCTGGAAGAGTTCCAAGCAGGAAACCGTGGCAGACTCGACGATGGAGGCTGAATACATCGCTGCCAACGATGCTGCTAAAGAGGCTGTCTGGATCAAGAAGTTCATTACTGAACTTGGAGTGGTTCCATCCATTGAGCATCCAATACCTTTGTATTGCGATAACAATGGAGCGGTGGCTTTGGCCAAGGAACCCAGGTCCCATCAGCGATCCAGGCATATTCTGAGGCGGTATCACCTGATCCGGGAGATAGTTGATCGCCGGGAGATCGAGGTCAGGAGGGTTGACACGAAGAACAACACGGTGGATCCACTCACGATGGCCATTCCCCAGATACAGTTTGAGAGACTCTTCGGGATGCTCGGTATGCGATACTACAGCAGCTGGCCCTAGTGCAAGTGGGAGATTGTTAGTTGTATGTATGCCCTAGAGGCCAGTATTGTACAGATGATGTATATTATATTGGATGCTTGGACATATATAGAGATGACTTTCTTGCTCGATATGATAGTATGCTATCTGGTTACTCTTTATCTTAACATGTACACTTGTCTCTTTAAACTGCCTTATAGTTACATGTTGATAAAGCCCTTAGGATGTGTACTTGACTACCTGGACTATGATGCAGATCATACTAGTGGGGACATGGTAGTCCATAAGTACATCCTTCAAGGTCCCTAGTCGTGGGTGTATCGAGACAGGGCATCGATATACCAGTGTAGACTAGCGTATACGCTTCTCGACCCATGAGATGGGCGATGGATGATCCCATATCCATTGGTGTTTGACATCAGAGATGGTATACGGGTGCTCAGTGGAGACTGGGTACACTGGACGGACTCGCCGAGAACTCCCAGATGGTATTATACCTCACGTCAGATGGCAGTTCTCAGGTGACACTTGTGCAGGTTAGTCTGTAGACCCGAGATCGTCATAGAGTCTTGTGTGATTCCCACTGTGCTTTGATCTCCACCTTACCACGTCCATGAGGGCGTGCAAAACGGTGGTCTTTGGGTACAGTCCCGAGTCATATGGAGGCAATGAGCGATAGGAGGGGTTTCGTCTCTCCCGGTATTGGGGGTTGATGTTGCGCTGTGCTCGATTGGCCGTAACAGGGAAGTCCCTGGCCAGGGCTAATCAGAGATTTGCTGGTAAATGTTACCAGTAGCTTCTCGACCCGTTATGAGCCTCACATCGGCACGACTTATCGGTTATTGGGGTCTGACGTTTACCACCCCTAGACTTGATATGCGACGTATCAGACGAACAGACCGGACTGTACGGTAAGTGTTACTGGTTGGATTCACAGGAGTGTGAGCGGGCTAGCTCGTTGATCTTCTGATCGCTCAATACCCGGATGGCCGTTACGTTTAGCAGACCGCTTGCGGCTTGTGGGTGCTTGATATGATCATCATCTGCTACCGGTGTATTGACGAGTCTTTAGAGTCCTATACAGAGGTTTCCTGGCTCAAGCGAAACGAAATAGGAGCGCATATGAGATATGTGCGGGACCGAGAATAATGCGTGTATGTGATACCGCATTTCATTCTCACGATGATTGTTTCGATTGGTTGTATGCGATATGACCTAGTTATCGAATCATTGATTCGATAAAACGATACATTGGATACTGGTCGGTTATATGCGATATGACCGGATCGTTAAATCAAGTGTTGATTTAATGACTTAATGTATAATTATATATTTGATATATTACTTTGCATTAACTGGTATTGGTTCATTTTAAATGGATTTTCTCACTTGATGTACATGTTGTATATGTGATATACTTTTGTGCACATCTTTGTATCATGTTTGATGATACTTGCTCATTTGGTTAAGTGTGAAGAATTAAACCATGGTTAAGAGATGATTAGGGTTTTGCCTTTTTATTTATTTATTTGTTTATTTATTTAGAAAAGGTTTAGATGAGAATGGTGGCTTTCTTTGTCTCTTATTGAAGCTTCATGAAGCTTTGACTTATGCAACCATTCTTGTCTTCATGCTTAACCCTAACTCATCCAAGTAACCATGGTATATTCTCTACACTTAACCTTAGTTAGGATATGATAAGTATTGTTTTCTTTTTCATTTTAAAATTACTTATCATATTCTTTCTTATTCTTGATCATCTTCTTCTTCAAGAAAAGCTTAAGCCCATCAATGGCAACTTGAGCAAAAGTGAGTGAAATCCAATTCTAAAGTGAACCCACCTCCTATTTCTTCACCCTCTACCTCTTGCCAAGTTGTTTTGGGTGTTTTCTTCACAAGTTTCACAACTTGGTGAAGTTGGAGCTTGAACTTGTGCAACCTCGACGTAGATCATCTTCGGCACGAAGCCGACGACCTATTCCGCCCATTTCTCCGATGAAGTCGACGATTGAGTTCGGGATTCGAGATGGACAGCGAGAGGACACCTACGTGGAGCTAAGGAAGTAGAGAACCGGATCTACAAAGGTTGTAGTCTTTCTCCTTTAGTTAAAGTGTTAACTAGTTTCGTATTTCGCCTAAACATCTAGTCCACGATCCGTATTAGGGTTTCTCGGCACCCATAAAATTTGAAATTGGCATGGTTGATGCCTTGTGAGACCTCTATAGTGTGCCTAGGAACCCTACAGCCCGAGCTCGTAGGTTCGAGTCTTTGCTTAAGACTTCAGGGATGACAGTGTCCGAGTACAATATATTGTTTACTCAGCGGTCCGATATGCTCCTTACCTGATGGACACTGAAGAGAAACAGATAAAGAAGTTCGTGTGGAGAGTGAACATGGAATTATTTCTTGCTTTTGGCGCCCAGCATTTTAACATTTACGCCGCTGCTATGAACGCAACCTTATTGTTGAAGGAGCGCATTTATGAGATTTCAATTGTTTCTGGGCCGAAGCGGATTTGTATCGGTTTGCTAGCTCAGAGGCGGTTAGATAGACGCCGTTGTGACAGGTTAATCTTTTGGTCGCTTGAAATGTTTTCATTCATGTTTGTTTGTTCGTATCGGAGATAGGGACTCTTATGTCAATTTAATTCTTCTCGATATGTTAGACTTTGACGTTCTTCTGACTTTGGATTAGTTAACCACGTGTTATGCGTCCGTGGACTGCCGCGAGAAGGAAGTCAGATTTAGTTTTTCCAGGGGAACCAGTTCTTGTCATTCATGGAGATTGTAGCACCACCCTTCCCGATTTGATTTCTTCTCTTCGGGCTAGTCAGCCCTTGAGGAAAAGATGTCAGGGTTCTTAGCATATGTTCGTCGTATTGGAGCCGCAGAGGTCCCGTTGGACCAGGTCCCGACTGTAAGGGAATTTCAAGATGTCTTTTCCTAACAAGTTGTTTAACTTGTCGCCAGAGCACGATATTGAGTTCTGCTTTGACTTGATCCCCAGAATAGGGTCTTTTTCTACCGCCATATCGGATGGACCCGGCGGAGTTTAAGGAACTGAAGGATCAGTTGCAAGATTTGTTGGATAAAGGGCTTGTTCGTCCGAGTGTGTCACTTTGGGGAGCTCCTGTTCTTTTCATCGTGAAGAAAGATGGTAGTTGTGTTGATGTATCGATTAACGTCAGTTGAATCGGGTTACTGTGCGGGACATTTCCCGTAGATTGACTTGCGGTTAGGCTACTATCAGTTGCAGGTTCGAAAGGATAATATTCTGAAGACTGCTTTTCGCACACATTGAGGGAATTATGAGTACTTGGTAATATCGTTCGGATTCACCAATACCCCAGCAGCATTTATGGATTGGATGAACCGAATATTCAGGCCGTTTCTTGATCAGTCTATCATCATGTTTATTGGGGACATCCTAGTATACTTTTGGGAACCATGTGGAGCCTGGACAGTAATTGAGGATGTTGTTGCAGACTTTGAGGGAACACCAACTATTCGCTAAATTATTTAAGTGTGTTTTCTGATTGAATAGTGTTGACTTCATGGGTCATGTAGTTACGAGAGATGGTAAGTACGGAACCGAAAATGATCGAGGCCGTTCAGCACTGGCCCAGACGGGTATCAGTAACGGAGGTTCGCAGCATTTTTGGGTTTTGGCCGGATTCTATCGATGTTCGTATTGGATTTTTCTTATTTAGCTGCAATGTTGATCAGGTTGATCCGGAAAGGGAGTTCTTTTTTCTTTGAACTGATGCTTGCGAGCGGAGTTTTCATCAGTTGAAGACTCGTTTGGCTACGGCGCCAGTTTTATCTATGCCTTTAGGATCAGGCAGTTTTGTTGGTTATTGTGATGCTTCTCGGCAGTTGAAGAAGCGCGAGCAGAAATATTCCACTCATGACTAAGAGATGACTGCGGTGGTTCTGCACTTAAGATATAGAGACACTACTTATACAACGAATCGTACTAGATATTTACGGACCACCAGAGTTTGAAGTACATTTTTCAGCAGCAAGATCTAAATTGAGACAGCGTAGTTGGATGGAGCTAGTGAAGGACTATAACTACGAGATTCTTTATCATCCGGGAAATGAGAATGTTGTCACGGATGCCTTGAGTCGGAGGTCCGGAGGTGACTTTTCTTGGTTGAGCACAGTTCAGAGACAGTCGACAACGGATTAGCAAATTCTTCGTGACAGCCGAGTAAAGTTTGGGTTACATCGACCGGGGGATAACTTGCCCGTATCTGTGCACGTCCATAGTGATTTGACCGTATCCGTGAAGCATGGCGCGATGACGTTTGTTGGTCAGAGATCACGGGTCAGAGATTCAGAGTTCGGAATTGATCATCAGGAAGTACTACGATTTGGGATTCGACTGTGTGTGCCAGTTTTCGAGGGATGGAGACGCAAGATATTTTGAAGGGGTACATTAGTCGACATATAATGTTTATCCGGTTTCTACCAAGGTATCATGACTTAAAAGGTGTTTACTGGTAAGATGGGATGAAGAGAAATGTCACAGATTTTATTTCGGAATGCTGACTTGTCAGCAAGTCGAGGTCGAGCATCAGGGGTCAGCAGGAGGATTACAACCTTTGCCCATTCCGGAGTGGAAATGGGAACACATTTTTATGGATTTTATCGTGGGTCTACACCAGTTGAGAGTATGACTCTATTTGAGTAATTGTGGACCGATTAACAAAAGCAGTACTTTCTGCCAGTAAGATCACTATCGGGTTCGTTCAGTCTGCTCAGATAGATGTTGATAAGATGGTGCGACTACATGGAGTTCTGACTTATACTGTGTCCAGCAAAGGCACCCCGTTTACCAGCTGACTATTGTAGAAACTTCAGGAGGCTTTGGAAACCAATTGAGTTTCAGTACAGATTTATATCTGCAGACCGAAGGTCAATCAGAGAGGACCATTAAGATTCTTAAGGACATGCTCCGGGCTTGCGTTCTAGATTTGGTGGCAGTTGGGATCGCCACTTGCCCTTGATAGAGTATTCATATAATAACAGCTTCCAGGAGGAGATTCAGAGGGCACCCTTCGAGGCGTTATATGGGGAGAGATGTCGATCATCTGTAAGTTGGACAGAGCTCAGTGAGAGCAGTATTTTGGGGCCACAGATTGTGCAGGAGATGACCAAAAAGAGATCCAGCTGATTCAAGATAAGATGAGAGTGGCCCAGAGCAGGCGGAAATCTTATGCAGACTGACGTGGCACAGATTTGAGTTTATAGTAGGCGATCCTACTTTCTTGAAGATTTCATCGATGAAGGATGTGTTGAGATTCGGAAAGAAAGGAAGCTTAGTCCCAGATATGTGGGTCCTTTGAGATTCTCGAGCGTGTCGGCACAGTTGTTTAGCGTTTGGCTCTTCTACCCAGCTTTTCAGATGTTCACTTCGTGTTTTGTATATCAACGCTCCGAAAGTACCTTCTTGACCCCTCTTACGCGTTACGGCATCAGATGATCTATCTGGAGCGCAGTTCTTCTTTCACCAAGCAACCGATTGTCATTCAAGATCGGCAGGTGAAGAAATCGAGGTCCGAGGTTATACCGACCGTATTGGTTCTTTGGCCTGGCCGATTAGCGAAAATGGGACATGTGAGAAGCCGAGAATGAGATAAGGAAGGAATATCCCATCTCTCGAGAGTACGCTTAGTTATGTTTTAAATTCGGGGACCGAATTTCTTTAAGGGGGAAATATTATAACTTTTTAAATAAATAAATCGTTTAGGAGAATTTTCCGATAATCGGTAAAATAAATTGTATTTTTCGTAAAACTTAACTATAATTATTTTTCAACATAGACTTAAAACTACCTATTTTAGCTATGTAATTGATAGTATATGGTATTTATTTAGTCACTTATAAATTTCTAGTTTACCTAAATATTTTTCCTTGATTAATTATTTTAATTATTATTATAAGCTTTTAATTATACATTTAATTAGTGATAGTTACAAATTGGAATGGGTTAATCATTCATTAGTGAACCATGACAACACAAAATTTAGCTTGTAACATGCTCTTTTCTTCACTAATTATCTCTATGTTTCTAGAGTTTTCTAGGACAAAATTTAATTAGAAAATGAAATAAAATAAAGTAATTATTAAAAAGACTTAAAAGATGTAATTAGTATGGAAATTTCTACACACTCACACACACTTCCCACTCCCTCCAAAATGGCTGAACCCATCCCTTATGGCTGTCCAATTCTCCACTCTTTCCCACTTTAAAAAAAAAAAAAACTACATAGAAAAGAAATTTTAAAGATACAATAAACAAAGGAGCATGGGTTTTTCTTTTCTTGACTTGGGAAAATTCTATAAACATCCACAGACATTTCTCTCTCCCTCTTTCCCCTCAATAATGGCCGAGCCTTTCTCCTCATGGCAGCATCCCAATTTTCCCCCACCTCTTTCACTTCAAAAAATCTCAAAAATTCTTCATTTTTCGTCAAAAATCAATACAAAACCTCACAAATCCCAAATTAAATCTTTACCCATTATTCTTTGGCCAAACTAGCAAGGATCTTGGAGCAAAAGAGAACAATTTGGGAGGCTAAGATTGCATGCTAGGTCTCAAAAATTTATGGAGGTATAATCTTAAACCTTTGGTTAATTGTTGGTTGATTACTTCAATTTATTTAATTTTGATGTTTAATTAGGGTTCTGATTTCAAACTTCAAATTTCAAGAAAAGGGTTTGTGATCAAGTTAGGGTTTTTATCATTAGATTATGATTTTAATGAGTAGTTTAACATGTTAAGGAATGCAAAATCTAATGTAGTTGCTAAGTTTACAAGTGTTGCTCCTAAATTGTCAAAATTATATAATTTGCAAACTAGATTTTAGGATTAATGAAAATAAGTAAGATAAAAATTTAGTTAATATTGTGAAGCATAGGTAAGATTTTAAATGATTAATTGTGGCCAATAGAATGGTTAAAACATATAGATTTGTGTTAAAACGGTTAAGGGTTGCTTACTAGGTTTCGGGATAAATCGATTTAAATTAAAGTTGATGTTTTGATGATACGCAACATATTTCATATAATATTTAGTGTATTGTGATTGCGCAATTGGTACGATTAGATTCTAGGCTCGGTAGTTTTCACGTATAGCGACCCTAGTTGTAGTTTGTAGTGTTGTCGCGAGTGCGTTTGTGCACCAAGTGTATGTGTGTCTTGTTGTGCACATAGATTTACTTATGTCAATTGCGTCCGTGACTATTCATATATTTATCCTCTTAATTGCTTGTGTGTGATTCCAGGATCGGGTGCAGAGGCGTTGGATGTGGTGTGGAAAGACAGGGCGGAGATTGGATCAGATTAGCCGAGACGTCCCGGTGAGTAGATGTACACATCTATGGAAGGATCGTCTGGATGGCGCAAGGCGCCCCACAATTTAGAATTATTTGTAGTACTTGCCTCTTTATATGCGTAGTTACCCAGTTAAACATCTCATTGCATCGCACTATCTCATATATATGAAAATATGCGGTATCATCTCATAGGAATCTTGCACTATTACCATTGGTTCATACTGCACGTGCACTATTCATGTGAACACACACGCCTTTAGTAATTGCTATGCCACGAATACTTTAGAACCTGCTAGATTAGTATCAAAACATTTGCATCATACATGATACTTAAACTGATAGTTGTATTTTCCACTTCAACAAGATTGATACGAAGTATTGCTAGTCGTATATATATCGTATTTCATCATTATTCATATATAGTTTTCTAGTCATAAATCACATTTCATGTTATGGATATCATAGACATTATCATTTTCCTACATGTTCATGTATTGTGATTCTTCTTGAGGATTTCTGTATTGATGAGATTTCTGAATTTTTGGGAAAACCGCAAGAATTTTAAAAACCTATTATCATTTTAAAAACAGAAATTTGCGGTTTTCTCATGATGTGATGTGTGTGGCATCCACCATGAGTTTTCTCGGTTCTTGAGCAGTATCATATACCCGATTCGAGGAGGGGGATGCACTGTCTGCGGGTACATGGTGGGTCCGGTATGGTACCTCAGGGCAAGAAGATCGCAGATGATGGCGTTGAGCCCGGCAGGGGAGCACTACCTACCGATTATTTGTGACGCGGCGGATATCCGGAGGATACCGACCGTAGTCGTGTGATTTGATGATATGGGCCGATCCAGACTGCCGGAGCTCGAGATATTGAGATTTGAGATACAGAGATATGAGATATTGAGACATTGAGATATACATATTTTGTGTCGATACTTGACACGGATTCCTACTGATTTCATTGATGTTACTTCAGTTTATTCACAGGAGTTTTTCTAAGATGAAAATAAAGATTTTCTCATAATAAACCTATTCTGGTTCCATGTTGATTACGCATTCATGTTGCATACATACTAGTGCATCACATCATATCGGTATATGCGTAGGTTGTGACGCATTTACGTGAATTCTTACGATAGTCTTATTAGATGTTACTTACTACTCACGAGTTGGCAATTCACCCCCGTTGTGCCACAGTATCTTGCAGGTATGACCCGTCAACGCAGTAGCGGCGGGTGTACCTTCTATTTCGCTTGTTTGCATCGGGTTGCAGCTTTGCTCAAAGGTGGGTTGCGAGGACATTTTGTTCCATCTTGTATTTTATTTTGTATCTAGTATACTCCATCTACTCTTGTATATTGGACTAGACGGTGAGACTTGAGACTTGTATTTGTGGTTTGGTGTCGATGCTCATTTGAGCCGATGTGATACTTTTATGCTTTTATACTTATTTCGCATTATTATGATATATATTCATTGCATGTGGTTGTGATTCCGCCTTTGGCGAAGTGCTAGCTCCCGCTTGGGGATGCCTTTATTCATTTATATGTATTTTCTTGTTTTGTACCCGTTTAGGGGCCATTATTCACAAAGGAGACTCTGCCGAAATTTTTGGGAAATTTTGATGTTTCTAAAATGTTTAATGCGACTCATTTAGTTTAAATCACTTTCTTTAAATAAGTTTTCCTTCATTCTATTTCTTTAAACGGTTTAGATTTCTGGGCTTTGGCTTAGATTACGTTACGCCTTCAGAAGTTTCTTAATTTAAGTGCCAGTCACGTTCCGTACTTTCGGGTCGTGACATATACAAATAATGGCCTCTAGGGCATACATATATCCAACAATCTCCCACTTGCACTAAGGCTAATTATTGGCGTATCTCATACCCAACATCTCAAAAAGTCGCTCATGTTGCGGCTATGGAAGGGCCTTGGTGAGTGGATCCGTGGTGTTATGCTTTGTGTCTACTCTCCGAATCTCAATCTCACGGTGATCAACTATCTCCCGGATCAAATGATATCGCCTCAGGATGTGCCTGGATCGTTGATAGGACCTGGGCTCTTTGGCCAATGCCATAGCTCTATTATTATCACAATACAATGGTATTGGATCAATAATGGTGGGAACTACTCCTAGTTCCGAAATGAACTTCCACATCTAGATGGCTTCCTTGGTAGCATCATTTGCAGCAATGTACTCAGCTTCCATCGTTGAGTCTGCAACGGTGTCCTATTTGGAACTCTTCCAACAAGCCGCCCCTCCATTGAGGGTAAATACAAACCTCGAGATAGATTTGCTGTCATCTTTATCACTCTGGAAGCTCGAATCGGTAAAGACCTCCATCAGAAGATCCCCATTACCATACACCAAGAACATTTGTTTAGTCCTTCGCAAGTACTTAAGAATGTTCTTCACAACTGTCCAGTGTTTCTCCCCTGGATTGGATTATACCTTCTTACTACATTAAGTGCATAAGCAATATCAGGATGAGTGCATAAGCAATATCAGGATGAGAGTGATAACATTCATAAGCATAACATCGCATACATTATAGATCCTATAGCAGAAGCATAGGGTATAACATTCATGCGAGCTCTCTCTTCATCAGACTTTGGACAAAAGTATTTGGAGAGAGTGATTCCGTGACAAGTGAGTAAAGTACCTCGCTTGGAATCTTCCATACAAAACCTCTTTAGGATGGTGTTAATGTACCTTGATTGGGACAATCCCAACAATCTCTTAAATCTATCTCTATAGATCTTAATGCCCAAGATGTATGAGGCATCACCCAGGTCCTTCATGGAGAACCTTTGTGATAAGAATAGTTTGATTGATTGCAGCATAGGAACGTCGTTTCTTATCAAGAGAATGTCATTCACGTACAATACGAGAAATGTGACAATACTCTTTACAATCTTCTTATAAATACAAGCTTCATCTACATCTTTGATAAAATCAAACTCTTTGATTGTATCATCAAAGCAGATGTTCCAACTCCGTGATGCCTGCTTTAATCCATAAATAGATTTAAGCAACCTACATGCCTTCTCGTTGCTCCCACTATCAATGAATCCTTCTGGCTGATCCATAAAAACGCACTCTTCTAAATCACCATTTAGAAATGCAGTTTCAACGTCCATCTGCTAGATTTCATAGTCATAGTGAGCAGCAATAACAAGTAGAATCCTAATGGATTTAAGCATTACTACTGGAGAGAAAGTTTCATCATAGTCCAGTTCTGGTCTTTGACGAAATCCTTTCGCTACAAACCTTATTTTATAGGTCTCCACCTGTCCATCTACACTAATCTTTTTCTTAAAGATCCATTTGCACTCTACGGGTTTTACTCCAGAAGGTGCAACTTCCAAAGTCCATACTTTGTTTGTAACATTTCAGAAAATAAAAT
Source organism: Agapanthus africanus (assembly GCA_030015575.1). Classification (NCBI taxonomy): domain Eukaryota; kingdom Viridiplantae; phylum Streptophyta; class Magnoliopsida; order Asparagales; family Amaryllidaceae; genus Agapanthus; species Agapanthus africanus. Next base: position 355,025,160 of record CM057349.1, on the reverse strand, counting down.
ATTATTTTTGGGAATTTAAATAATTAAAATAATAAATTTCATGAATATTATATAGATATAGAGATTGGTTTTAACGATATGATATAATTATAAATTTATAGTTGGGAAATAATTGGAAAATTTATTTAAATTATTGATTTTGAAAGGAATTATGTGAAATGAGCATTTATAGTTTATTAAATAATTATATGTATTCAATGTTAATGCTAAACTTGATTAATATTTACTAATTATGCATTAATTATGTTTATGTGCATGACATGCACCATAACATGTTACAAACACTTATTATATTTTGTTGAACCATGTTTTATTTGCATTTACATATGGTTTTTGTTTATAAAATAAAAAGGAAAAGAAAATGGAATTTAAAATGGACAATGTGACATGGGAGGTATGGGCTAAAGAGAGAGAGTGAGTGGGGGGGGGGGGTAAATCATTGACCATGGCTCATTTCTTTCTTCACAACTCATCTTCATCTCTTTCATCTCATTTCTCCTCATCCTCCACCTCCTACTACCACCCTCTTCCTCCACCTCATAACCATCCCAAAATCTACACCAGAACCTTATACTTCCTTCACAAAAATGGTGCACAAGCTCACTACAAGTATGATGGTATGAACAAGTTGAGGTTTTGAAGATTTTGAGCAACTCAAGAAAATTCTTGAGTTGCCAAATGAGATATATATCTGCACCTTTAGTTAAGTTAGTAGTGTATAGTATATTCTAGTATGGTTTAGAGTTAAGAAATTGTGGTTCAGTGGTGTTTGAAGATTCCAAGTTGAGATTTAGGTGATATTATGAATTGAAAAAGGTGTAATTGAGGTTTAGTCATGACTACAACCCTTCTAGTGTCATCTTGGTCCAACTGAGTGTAGTAAAAACCGAGACTTGGGTTAGAATTGTTCCGATGCCGGTTTTATAGAATTTTATGGACTATAGGGAATCTGGACCAACTTGGGATGTTTCTGAGAAAATTAAACAGCTACAATGACCTAATTAGAACCCTAGGAGACCACCACCAAAAGATGAGCCCAATATTCCCTAACTAGACCGGCGACGCCGGATATTTAGGATACCTCGCCGGGCCAAGTATAGGCATTGGTGTAGGGGTTTTGCCTATAGCTCACTTACCTTATAACCTATCCCCTATATTGTTTGTTTGATCCCAAATTACCCAAGGCAAAATCTGGAGCTATTTTCCTTAGTTGCTGTTTTGGTTTTGTGGTTTTTAATAACTTATGTTTTGATATTTGTATTTTATCTCGATCGATTGACGTTCGTACGTCGATGTCGAGAGTTGTTGGTTATCCTTGCATGCGTAGGCCATAGGTTCTAACCTATGTGTGTTTCGTATGCCGTATCGGCTTTTCTTGTATTTGATTCTTGTTTTACAATACGACGTATTTGAAAACTGTAGGTACTTCTGCGTGGACTTCGGACGACAAGGGAGAGCGTGGCGTCATCGACTTCGGCAAGCGAGGGTCAATGTGAGTAGATGTATATCTATGGGGGAAGTCGGGTGGATGGCGTATACCACCCCTGCAACCGTAAAATAAGATATCTATATTATATATATATATCTTGCGAGATGGAAACTTGGCAAATAGGATTTCTGGGAGACTGTAGGCTAGATTAGGCATACTCGTAGAAAGATCTATCCCTAGTGTTATTTACCTTAGTCGTGAACCTTATGTTATATGTTGTTGCACACACGCACCCACACACATACACTTGGTATATTGATGTGTGTATATGCGTGCGTGCGTGCGTGTGTGTGTGTGTATGGGTGTTTGTTCATATATATATATACATATACATGTGAGATGAGGATAGTATGTGTAATACGGATATGAGTCGATATGATCGGGCATGATGCCGTGAGGTTATGATATATGATTGAGTCAAGACACCGTGTATGATATGATATATCAAGGATCGTTGGGCGATGTATACAATACATGCGATAATATGTGATTTGATGAAATATAGATTGTACGAGACCTTAGATCTGTACCCTTGATTATAATATTGTATGACGATTGATATCGTACGGACATTTTGATATGATATATATGATATTGACTCATACCCTCGATTTTGTAGATGTCGTATGATGGATTTTACCGTATGAGGTATATATGATGATTGATCCACACTCATGACTCGAGAATGCCGTACGAGGGATATTACCGTACGTGATACTATGAGGCGAGATCGCCGACTACTAGACATATCGACTCAGATATGCTGCGATTCCTATTTACTTTCGACTAGGTTCTTAGTTTAGCTTTTAGATTACTTAGATAAACGTTAGCTTAGGCTCGAGTTATACCAATTTTCAAATTGATGAATCGTAGGCTTTTCAAAGAATAAATTGAGGGACGCTACGGATTTCCAAAAAGACATCTCTTTTCTCAAAAAGACCATAGTCCTTACTTTTAAAAAAACCAATGATTCATGCTATTTAAACATGATAAACGGTATGGCTCGTACATAGGTTTATATACTTTATTGTTGCTTTCACTGTTTACTTTCTGTTATGATCTCATCTGCTAGGACACCTGCACCATTACCGATGATGCGTATATTGCACGTACACTTGCTTGCTGGCTCACACACATCATCATCGGTAATTGCCATGTCACTCACACAGTAGTAACCTTTATTACATTGTATACACTGATAGTTGTAGTTAAGTAGCATTGTTTAGCATCCTGATATCATATGCTAGTTTTGACATTGCATTTCGTACTTAGATGCCACATGCATTTGTGTACCTATATTCTGATCATATACTGCGGTTGGGCCTGACGCCGATATTCATTATCTCATTATATACTCATGCATATGAGATTTCGATTTTTTTTCCATGAGATTTCTGGATTTGGGGAAACCGCATGTGAATTTGAAAACATATACTAAATTTTAAAGGAAAATGCGGTTTCTCGTGATATGATGTATGGCGTCCACCATGAGTTTTCTCGGTTCTTGATCCATGTATGTACACATACCCGATTCGAGGAGGGGGATGCACCATTTGCGAGTATATGGTGGACCCGGTGAGGTACCCCGGGGCAAGAAGATCATATAGAAAGGCGTTGAGCCTGGCAGGGGAGCACTACCGACCGGTGATTTTTGGCGCGACGGATATTCGGAGGATACTGATCGTAGTAGTGAGATCAGATGATATGGGCCGATCCGGACAGACGGAGCCCGAGATATATGAGGATTTTGTGTCGCTGATGGACATGGTTTTCCTAATGCTTTCGACTGTCAACGCTGGGCATTCAGATTTTCTCATGATTTTGTGTGTCGATGCTGGACACACCTACTTGTTGATGCATTTACATTCATGCATAACATACATGACATGTAGTTACCTTGTGACACGGACACGAGTACTTGACCTTACACATCGGCCTATATGATTACTCATACTGCTACTTGTTGTTACTGTGTTATTACTATTATTATATTTTACTGTATGACCTAGGAGATAGTCATACATTCGGTTTCTACTCGGTGATATTTTCTACTCACGAGTTGGCAACTCACCCCCTTTGTGCCACAGTTTTTTGCAGGTTTGGCCGTACAGGTTCCATAGCGGCTTGTTGGCACACTGTTTCATTCCGGGTGATTGCTTGGTAGGTGGTTTCACTCGCATCATGACCACCAGTTGTATTTGTTATTTATTCAGTTGTATTTAGTTAAAAGCTCCATCAACCAGACTTGTATATTTCGTATACTTAGAAACCACCGTTTGTATATTCTTTTGGATTTGAGTCGTGATTATGTATTTACTATTATTCCTGTTTTCTTGATGATGCTCGTTTTTCTTTACTTTCTTCTGCGTTTCGATCCTCGCCTTTCGGCGTTGTATATTTATATCTTGTGTTGTTGTTTTCACCAATTGGCGAAGAGCTAGCTCCCGCTTGGGGATGCCTTTTATTGTTATTATTTATATTTGTTTTCGGGTTAAAATATACATAGGAGGTGCTGCCAAAATTTTGAATGACAATAAGTTTTCAAGTCAGTTACAAATGAAGTGTTTTCATATATTACAACTTATGCACATATATATAAGAATAAATTTGATTTCAGAAATTCTTATTTTAAAACCGCACTTCCACTATTTTCCCTAAAAAGGTTTAGATTTCTGGGATTTTGGCTTACTTGAATTAGGTGGGGTCTTATAGACTTCACATGATTCAAGTGCCAGTCACGTGCCAATTCCGGGTCATGACATTGTTGGTGTGCATGGACTCCATTTCAGATCGCATGGCATCCAGCCATTTCACCGAGTCACTACCCGGATAGCTTATTGAAAACTAGTAGAGTTATCATCATCCATGATGCAATCTTCTCTATCACCATCAATGAGAAAACCATGGTATCTCTCCGGTGGGCGAGAAGTCCTACTAGATCTACGGAGTGACTGAGGCTCGTGGGGTTCTATTGCAACTTCAGGTTCAACCAAATCGTCGGTAGTTATTTGTGTCTCTAGAACTTCTTCTAGTTTTACCGCATTGCCATCAATATTATTTGCAAAAAATTTATTTTCTAAAGATGTGGCATACTGAGAAACAAACACTCTTTGTTCCTCCTTGTGGTAGAAAAGATATCCATATGAATATTTTGGATATCCCACAAATGTACACATAACCGATCGTGTCTCGAGTTTTTCTGGATTCTGCATTTTAACAAAAGCAGGACAACCCCATATCCTAAACCGTTTAAGAGATGGTCTCTTTCCATACCATATCTCATATGGAGTGGTAGGCACGCTTTTGGTTGGACCCTATTCAATAGATATACTGCAGTCTCCAATGCATGTCCCCAAAAGGAAAGTGGTAACTCAGCATCACTTATCATTGAACGTACCATATATAATAGGGTATGATTCCTCCGTTCTGACACACCGTTGTGCTGTGGTGTGTAAGGGGGAGGGAGCTGAGAGAGAATCCCATTCTCTTTTAGGAAGTCTAAAAACTCTGTACCTAAATACTCTCCTCCTCGATCTGATCGAAGTTTCTTGATGTTCAAACCAGTTTGTTTTTCTACTTCAATTTTATACTCCTTGAATTTTTCAAAACCTTCAGACTTATGTTTCAACAGGAACACGTATCCGAATCTCAAGAAATCATCAGTAAAAGTTATGAAGTAAGAATAACCGCCTCTAGCATGTATAGACATTGGTCCACATACATCACTATATATGAAGCCTAAGAGTTCAGTAGCTCTCTCTCTGTGTCCAATAAACAGAGTTTTGGTCATTTACCCTTGATACAAGACTGACAAGTTGCATAAGATTTATATTCAAAAGGATTTAAATATCTATCTTTATGTAGCTTTGTTAGTCTTGTTTAGTTAACATGACCAAGTCTACAATGCCATACAAAAGCTTCATTTATATCTAAAATTTTTCTTTTGTTTGTGTGTTGTATATTGAAAACTGTGTGCTGATTTTAGACGTAAATACCGTTATTTAGTGTACCATACCCAATCAACTGTTGATTCAGGTTAATGTTTGTAACACTATTTTGCAACACAAAATGATATCCTTCATTGTCTAACAAAAATACGGATATTATATTACATAGCATGCTTGGTACAAAATAACACGGGTTCAAAACCAATATACATCCTGAGGGCAACCTTAGGTGATACTCCCCCACTGATACAACATGTATATTGGAACCATTTCCAACCCGGAAAGTGTGATCACCTGTCTTCAAAACTTTTCTATTTCTCAATCCCTGCATACAATTGCTGATGTGAGAACCCGAACCGGTATCTAATACCCAGGATGCAGAGTTTATAGAAAAACAGTTTTCAGTGACGAACACACCTGATGCAGAAGCATCACCATGCTTCTTCTTTTTGAGATCAATGAGGTACTCAATACAATTACGCTTCCAGTGTCCCGACTTGTGGCAGTAGAAACATTCTCCTTTTCCCGATCCCTCAGCCCCGGATTTGTCTTTCCCTTTTGCCTTTTTAACTCCACTTCTCAGTTTAGCAGGTTTCTTCTTCTTCTTCTTTCCTTTAGCCTTGACTCTTAGGACGGAAGGTGGAATGGGCCCATTAATCGGAGAGGGAGTTTTCACTGTCTTAAGCATGCTCTCTGCACTTCTCAACATATTGAGAAGTTCAGGAAGTGACTTCTTCATGTTGTGCATATTGAAGTTCACTATAAACTGAGCAAAGGCAGGGTGGAGAGACTGTAGAACTATATCAACATATTGTTCGTTCTCCATGGTCTATCCCAGGTCCTAAAGTTCTTCAATAAGTTTCTAAAGAACTATATCATCTTCAAGACATGATCTCCTACTGACGTACCAGCAGTCATCCTTATCTGAAACAACTTTCTTGATGCCTCATAACGAACAGTACGAGATTGCTCCCCATACAACTCCTTTGCATGGAAAATGATGGATTGAACATCCATCTTCTCATGGTTCTTTTGATGTATATTGTCCATCGAAGCTAACGTGAGGCATTTGGCTATGGCACAATCAATATTCCATGTCTTGAGGATCTCCTTAACCGTAATAGAGGAATCAGGGCCTGGGATGGGAAGGGTGATCAGTTGAAAATATTGCATTTTTAACACATCAATTTCCCTACTCTTTGCAACCATCTAAAGGTGTTTGGTATAAATATAGCATATATTAGCAATTTGTCTGTAAAATATCAAATAACATGTGTTATACATTATAATCGGCATTTTGAAGGAAATTGAGTGTTTATTATTGTATGCATGATCTTTTGTGAATCAACACTTGTCTCGAGATTGTGTGCAGGAAATTCTCCAGGTAAAAGAGCCGGAACTGCTAAAAGTGCTGATAAAATACGTCAAGTCCAAGACTTGTGATCTGGCAGTAAACAAGAAAGTATAAAAATATTCCAGACATCAGAAAAGTGCCATAAAGCCAACAAAAAAATAACCTGGAATTTTTATGCACCAAGCCCACCAAACGGCCGCGGATCTGCGGCCGAGTTGGCCGATCCGCCGCGGATCCATGGCCGCGTTGACTCATTGATGGCAGAAAACTTTCTCCGAGGCTTCTCTTTAAATGGCAAAATTCTTCAAGACACTTCAGTCCCTAGAGATCTCCAGAAGCTTCCTTTCTAACAGCCAAGCTTCTTGTGCAAGCCTAATACCTACCAAGCTTCTCATGCAAGCTAGCTAACTATCTTAATCTAGAAAGTTCTCTACAACTACCTAGCTTCCTATGCAAGCTTCATAATAACCAAGCTTCCAAAGGAAGCTAAACCTAGCTTAGCTTCTAAAGGAAGCTAAACCTAGCTTCTATGGGAAGCTTGAGGGAACACTACAAAAAGAGACCTAGTGCTTTATTACAAAGGTTGTTCATCATTTTGAGGGTAAAATTTTTTAGTGAGATCCAAATCAATTCTACACAAATTGAGTGATACAATTTGATCCAAATCAAGATTCATCGAGTACCGATTCAAGCAAGCATTCAACGAGCCTTTTTGAAGTAACGCCGATCTTCATCCGAGCAAATGATCCATGACGATCCGCGACTCATGAAGACGATGCGAAGCTAGTTTCGACGATTGAGTTCTCTCCTAAAACCTTGTAATCTTTGAGTGAATTGTAACGAAATATCGAATAATAAAAGGTGAAAATTCTTAATCTTGCTTTTCTTTACATTTGAGCATTATGACGAGTTATCGATTCTTGATTGTTATCTTTTTCATGATGTTTGAGTGAAAACTCCGCTTGTGCAGGAATCGAGAAAATATGTAGATGATGATGATTAAATTCTTGAACGATTCTTAAGTCTTATGAGTTTTGTAAACTTTAAGAAATTGAATCAACGACGACCTAGTTTTGAGCGAGATGCTTTCTTGAATGTTTTCGCTCTAAATTAGAGATCAATGATCGATGATTGAATTTCCTAGAGGCTAGAATTTGAATGCTAATCAACGAAAGGAAAAGGGATGATGATGAAGAAACCCTAGTTTCTTCAATAGATCCCTAATTCTCGTTGATTGTCATCGATCTAGCAACAAATCTTCAATAAATAAGAATTTGTAATCATCATTCTTCATCATCACTATCGATTGGATCGATTCCTACAAGTCTCTTTACAAATCTTGATAATTCATTCGATTTGGACAATTCTTTATTCTTGATTCTTGATCTTTATTTTCTTGATGATTCTTGAAACTAAATTTCATAATTATTGAATCATTTTCTTTTATCTTTTAATTTTCGACTCAACTAAAACAATAGCGAGCAAATCACACTTTCTTAGTGGACGATCCGTTCTTATTAACGAAACTACAATAGACACCGTCAATTGATTGCGGTATAAATATCTTTGGTTGTGAAACATTCTAAACACGACACAGAAACGATCAATCAAATAGCGCCGTTGCCGGGGATCGTGTGCTAATTTGTTCGTTTTTATAATTTGAGTTGGAAAATTTATTATTCCATCAGAATTTTTCTATCAAAATTCGCTCAAGTGCTTAACGACTTGTTTTGAATTGTTGCGAGGAAATCTGGAATCTGTGGAGCGAGAGGAAAAATTTTCCGAGCATCTCAGATAGCTCAGTGAGTGAACAGGAGCAGTTGCTGAAATTTTTGTGCAGAGATCCTTTCTTCAGACCGCGCTTCCGCGGCAAAGTGTTGCATATCACGGCGGTTCCGCGGCACTCCTAGGGTTTCAGTGCACCAAACTTTTCAGGTATACTTCTGACTTTCTTATCTCCTCCCTACTTTATTCATTAACCAATTTCTGTAGGATTCTTTGCAAAAAATTCGCAGCGCTGCTAAAAAGAAAAAGTTGTGCGTGTTTGATCTTGGTTGTTTGCATTTTTAATACGGAAATTAAGGGGCAAAGACCAAATTCAGATTAGGTAGGGAGTTCATTACCCTTCCTAAACCCCAAAAATCACAAACTTGCATCCGCATCATCCTCATTAACTAAAAAATATCTAGACATGACTCTAAGGACCGTCGCGCTCACTTAGGACAGAAGGAGGTCGTGGGTAATCTATTGCTTATCTGTTTTTCTTTTGTAGTGTCTAAGGCAAGTGTGTCTAAGGCAAGTGGTTACTTAATTAGGCCCACTACTTACGTAGTGGAGAACCTCCCACTTACCTGGCACTTACCTGGCCACAGGAGGGACAAAGAGGCAGTAGAGGATCTATCTTGCGACTTGTCTTCTGGAAGTCTAGGAGCGGTCTAGAGAGTTGACCTAGGTGACCACTAGATTTAGGATTGCTCGTGCATTGTTTGTGTGCAATTTTTCAAAAATCTGTATTTTCTTTTTCAAAACCAAACACCAATCCAAAATTTTCCTTAATTATCACAACGCTGCCACTTGTGCTAAACCATTTAGTGCATACTTGGCTGGACACGGGATTCTAGTGCCCGTCTTGTCCGCGTTCCTTCTATCGATTCCGAAGTCGGTATTTCTACGTCTACTTTTTCTTTATCCTCCACCACACCCATTTCGATGGACAATTCTCCATCGAACTTCTTTAACACTACTTTGCCACTGTCCGCAGGTGCGCAGAAACCACCCCGCATCTCTCTCCAAGAGAGATGTTATCCTATGCGGGGTCCTTTTTCGACCTGTCTCACCATTCCACCAGCCAATGGGGACAATTTTGAAATCAAACCCCAATACATCAATCTTCTACCAAAATATCATGGTCTCGAGTCTGAAGACGCATACGTTTTTATTACCAAATTTGAAAATGTATGCGCTATGATAGGTACTTCACAGCTTTTTGTGGATGCTATGCGTTTAGGTCTTCTCCCATTTACTCTGTGCGATATAGCCGAGAAGTGGCTTTATAACACAGCCGCACATTCTATTTCAAACTGGGATGAATTCGTCGCAGCTTTCCTTAAGAAATTCTACCCCAATCATAAAACAGCTCGAGTCCGTAGCGAAATAAATCAATTTATCCAGCTTCCAAATGAACCATTCTCGAAGTGTTTTGAACGCTTCAAGGATCTGTTAGTTCAATGTCCTCATCACGGAATTCCTAGATGGGATCTGTGCAGAATCATATATGAGGGTATTAATCCTACAACAAAACAGACCCTTGAATCCATGTGTCAAGGCACCTTCATGACTAAAGATGATGGGGAAGCCTGGAGATTCTTAGAAGATTTCGCTGAAAAATATTTACAGTGGGAGAGTGTAAACCAGTCATCGTCTAGGGGTAGTAATCACCAATCTGATGTTTCCATAGGAGTTAGAGCTGAAATGTCAGCAATGCAAAAGAAACTCGAAGCTATGGAACATAAATTTTTAGCAGCCGCCCTAAATCAGATGTCACTCTCCAAAACTGTCTGTGGATGCTGTTCTGATCCATCTTATCTTACGGAAGGATGTCCATTAAATTCTCCATTTCAAGGTCAAGAGCATACCAATGCTGCTTTCCAATAAAGACCTAGAAATGATCCGTATTCTTCCACTTATAATCAGGGATGGAGGAATCACCCTAACTTTGCTTGGAACCAACAACAAAATCAAAACACGGTTCCAAACCAAAACAATTTCCAAAGGGCTCATCTACCACAACAGCAACCACTTCAACTGAGTCAGCACCCCTACCAATCACAGAATTTTCAAAATCCAGTCAACACTTCTGCACCGCACAACAATTCTTTGCAGTTGACCGGTTTAGATAACTCCTCTTCACTCGAACAAACCATGAATTTGATTCTGACAAATTTCATGCAAGTTACGGCAAATTTTCAGTCTTCCGTTGATGACATAAAAAGGAACTCTGCCTCCCAAAGTGAGAGTATTAAATCGATGGAAGCACAAATTGCCTGTATAAATGCCGAATTGAGTGCTAGAGAGAAAGGAAAACTTCCAGCTCAACCTTTACCCAATCCTGGCTATTCACATCATATGAACGCTATCACCACGTTGAGATCTGGAAGAGTGCTTGACAACCATGTCGGTGAAGAGATTGATAATAATGAAGACTCAATCGATGATACCCCGACTGAGACCTTTCCTTCCACTTCTGCTTCTACTTCTGACCCCAGTTCGTCTACCCCACCATTTTCTTCCGAGCCTATTCTTCGTTTTCCCCAAGGCTCGAACCCTCAGCACACCTTTTATAGTCCACCAAAGATGATCCCCACTCCTATTCTTGGATCTTTTCTACCCACACGATCTTCTTTAATGTTGGACCCCGCTCTTATTGCTAAAGCTCCTTATCCGAATCGGTTAAGGGGAAACAGACCAAGTCCGCAAATGGAGAAGATCACTGAAATCTTTAAACAGGTTAACATCAACATCCCTCTCCTAGATTCTATACAACAAGTCCCTGCTTATGCGAAAATTCTCAAAGACTTATGCACTAGGAAGAGGAAGACTCAAGTACCAAAGAAGGTATTCATGTCAAAGACTGTAGACACAGCTTTTCCCTAACAATTACCTAGGAAACGTAAGGATCCTGGCTATCCTACTATTTCTATTTCTATTGGGGATAAACATATTAACCGTGCTCTACTTGACCTTGGCGCAAGTGTTAACCTGCTTCCATATTCTGTCTATGAGCAGTTAGGGATTGGAGAGTTGAAACCAGCTCACTGCACTCTCCAGATGGCCGACCGATCAATCACCAAACCTAGGGGTGAACTAGAGGATGTGTTGATAAAAATCGGGGAATTTGTATTCCCTGTGGACTTTATAGTTCTCGATATACAGCCTGTAGTGAGCCCACAGAATCAAATTCCGGTGATCCTTGGTCGCCCCTTTTTGGCCACTTCCAATGCTATAATCAACTGTTGTAACGGCTCTATGACCCTATCTTTCGGGAAGATGTCAATTGAGCTGAACATTTACAAGTTGGGAAGTGTACCCTCCGAATCTTCTGCTCAGGTTTGTTCTGTCGAATTAATGGATGTCGACAGCAGCGAATTTGACGAGCCTCATGATACTGATCTAGACTCTTTTCATATGTTGTTGTTTGACCCAACTATGTATCATACACATACGGACTCTTCTACCGAGTTGTCCGGGTCAACATCTAACACTGATTATGAACCGTTTTTGGAGTCTGAAGATTACCCCGCGCTTTTTGATGACATTATTCTTCAGGGTATCGATGAAAGCTTTGAGGAAATTTTCGCTGATGAGCTCGCATTTTTAGCAAATACGGGTGTTGAGATGAATCATCTCCCAAACAAAGAAATTGAACCTCCACCCCTTCTTCTTGACAATCACAAAAATGTGAGTAATCCATCATCACAACCACTGTGTCGTCTCTCCAAAACGAGACGCAAACACATTCTTTCACACCACTTACCTTTTCCCCACTTCTTCTTGGCTCTTTTCAACTTGTTCTTCCACCAACCGGTGCACTACACTGATAAAATCTTCGAATGGTTGGTGTTGATTTTCGGTCTTTGCAAAGTTTGGTATTGACTAGTAATTTTGACCCCCTCTTATGAATATCAAAGCTTAACATGGTTTAACTCAAGTTTGGGGGGGGGATAATCTGGCTCTTGAAAAGAAAATTTTTACACAAAATGGTGAGCCAAAAATAAGTTTGAGGTAGGATTTTCACGATCATATTTATTGCCCCCATTAATAATTTTCCTCCCAGGCTTACAGGTTTTTGTGATCTAGCGGATGACAACAGTGAGGACACTGTTGAAAACAAGTTTGGTGGAGGTTTGTGCTTATTTTCGCATTACCTTGCATCATACTTTGCATAAGCACAGAACATATAATAATAAAAAATAATAATAAATTTTTGTTTTGGTACATAAATAAGATAATAAAAGATTAGATAGTGAAAAATTACATCCAAAAGATTAGAAATTTTTAAGAAAACCAAGAAAGTTAGAAGTTTTCTTAAACGAAACTAGTAATAAGTAGTTATGAGCCGTTGTCCCAAGGGTTAGTAAGATGAAGGAAGTCACTAATCTGAGAATAAAAATAAGTCTGAAAAATAGTTCATATTCTGGAAGCCAAACATTTGAATGTTGATACCCTACTATACGCACTTACACACGTCTTGAAACTCGGGATAGTAGAGGATACTTTGAAATGCTCTTGTCTAAAAGCCAAAGTATGAAGGAAATAATAAATGGAAAATAAAATATAAAATGGTGTAGAAAAATGAACACTGGTTTTGTTATCACCAAGGCAGCATAAAAAAAATAGAGCGAGGGTGCTTCATCACCTAGTGCCTTAGACCAACTGGTTTGGGAGTTACTGCTAAGCCTTAGGTGGTGCAAGACGAGAAAAATACTAATACACCTAATAAGAAAGCACATGAGTAATCGGTCGGTTAGTACCTCAAGAAGTATTAACGGTCGCATGAAAAATGTGTGAGCAATCCCATCTAAATATTCACTGATTAAAAAGTACTGAGGTAGATGGACAAGAGTATGATAGCTTGAATTGAATTCTCTGAGTGTAGGGATGTCTTTTACACACACGTAGGGGTATATGATCGATATTTGGAAGAAAGGTAGGAATGAAGAATAAAGACGATATTTTATTGAGGGATGATTTGATTTCTAATATCTTTTCATGACTATTAAGATAGGGCTCATGACAACCGAAAATCTAGTATAGTTGGAAACTCTAATTTTCAAAGTCTTTCTTTTACAATTCTTATCTTTATATGTAACTTTCACGGTCTTCTTTTTATTATTGGATTTTGTAGGTGCAATCCGCTGAAAACCCTCAGAAGACAATACTCCTCCTACTAGCGACACCTAGAGGTTTAAAGGCTTGTTGCACGTGCTCAGTGCAATCGTGTTGCCTACGAAAGTGTGCTAGTTAGTTTTTCTTTTTCTTATATTTTCTTCTTCTTTTGAATAAAACAAGTTTGCTCGAGACGACCAAAATTAAGTTTGGGGGAATTTGATCAGTCAAAAATATTGCATTTTTAACACATCAATTTCCCTACTCTTTGCAATCATCTAAAGGTGTTTGGTATAAATATAGCACATATTAGCAATTTGTCTGTAAAATATCAAATAACATGTGTTATACATTATAACCGGTATTTTGAGGGAAATTGAGTGTTTATTATTGCACGCATGATGTTTTGTGAATCAACACTTGTCTCGAGATTGTGTGCAGGAAATTCTCCAGGTAAAAGAGCCGGAACTGCTAAAAGTGCTGATAAAATACGTCAAGTCCAAGACTTGTGATCTGGTAGTAAACAAGAAAGTATAAAAATATTCCAGAAATCAGAAAAGTGCCATAAAGCCAACAAAAAATAACCTGGAATTTTTATGCACCAAGCCCACCAAACGGCCGCGGATCTGCGGCCGAGTTGGCCGATCCGCCGCGGATCCGTGGCCGCGTTGACTCATTGATGGCAGAAAACTTTCTCCGAGGCTTCTCTTTAAATGGCAAAATTCTTCAAGACACTTCAGTCCGTAGAGATCTCCAGAAGCTTCCTTTCTAACAGCCAAGTCTCTTGTGCAAGCTTAATACCTACCAAGCTTTTCATGCAAGCTAGCTAACTACCTTAATTTAGAAGCTTCTCTACAACTACCTAGCTTCCTATTCAAGCTTCATAACAACCAAGCTTCTAAAAGAAGCTAAACCTACCTTAGGTTCTGAAGGAAGCTAAACCTAGCTTCTAGGGGAAGCTTGAGGGAACACTATAAAAAGGGACCTAGTGCTTCATTATAAAGGTTGTTCATCATTTTGAGGGTAAAAAATTGTAGTGAGATCCAAATCAATTCTATACAAATTGAGTGACACAATTTGATCCAAATCAAGATTCATCGAGTACCGATTCAAGCAAGCATTCAACGAGCATTTTTGAAGCAACGCCGATTTTCATCCGAGCAAGTGATCTATGACGATCCGCGACTCACGAAAAAGATGCGAAGCTATTTTCGATGATTGAGTTCTCTCCTCAAACCTTGTAATCTTTGAGTGAATTGTAATGAAATATCGAATAATAAAAGGTGAAAATTCTTGATCTTGCTTTTCTTTACATTTGAGTATTATGAAGAGTTATCTATTCTTGATTGTTATCTTTTTTCATGATGTTTGAGTGAAAACTCCACTTGTGCAGGAATCGAGAAAATAGGTAGATGATGATGATTAAATTCTTGAACGATTCTTACGTCTTATGAGTTTTGTATACTTTAGAAAATTGAATCAACGACGACCTAGTTTTGAGCGAGATGCTTTCTTGAATGTTTTCGCTCTAAATTAGAGATCAATGATCGATGATTGAATTTCCTAGAGGCTAGAATTTGAATGCTAATCAACGAAAGGAAAAAGGATGATGATGAAGAAACCCTAGTTTTTTCAATAGATCCCTAATTCTCGTTGATTGTCATCGATTTAACAACAAATCTTCAATAGATAAGAATTTGTAATCATCATTCTTCATCATCACTATCGATTGGATCGATTCCTACAAAGCTCTTTACAAATCTTGATAATTCATTCGATTTGGACAATTCTTGATTCTTGATCTTTATTTTCTTGATGATTCTTGAAACTAAATTTCACAATTATTGAATCATTTTCTTTTATCTTTTAATTTTCGACTCAACTAAAACAATAGCGAAAATGGACGATCCGTTCTCATTGACGAAACTACAATAGACACCGTCAATTGATTGCGGTATAAATTTCTTTAGTCTTGAAACATTCTAAACATGACACGGAAATGATCAATCAAGGGGCTAGGGCAGTGAGGATATATGCAACCTTATCGTATGTAAGGGCAATGTTTACGTTCCTCAGCCAGTCTTTATAATTGGGTCCCGTCAGTTTATTTTTCTTTAATAGAAGTTTAAGTCCAGTCATTGGTATCTGCCATTAAGAGAGAGAAAAGAATACACTCAGCGAAAGCTCTTGCAAATATTAGATTGGTTATTTATCTTATCTAATCGATATCTCCCACTGCTTTTATCAAATTTTCCTTCAAATCTCAAAAAGAAAATTAGGTAGGATTAATTACATTCTACAAGTTCGGTAACCGGTCAGCCAGGCCAGTGTCAGTACTCCGATGGAGGTTCTCTATGCTTTCGCACGGACCTAATTAAAATAAATCTCGTTTCCCTAGAGGTATAACCCCGTTGACATTTTTCTAGACACCTACTGGATTAACTAATTGTAAAGTGCAAAACTCTGCCGAGAGTAACTTTTACTCACAGTAAGATCGGGATCCAACTATCAATATAGAAGGTATGCAATCTCATTGCAAATTTCAACTCTTGAAATTCCCGATTCGGTTTTTACCCTTAGCAGCTTATGACTTAACTATGGTCAACAAATCATAAGCACTAGTTAAGTTCTACCCGTCATTTCTTGATTAATTAGACCCACTCATATGACCGTTAACTATGGTCAACAAAGTCATATAAATGTCCTAATTAATCGCATCATATGCTTTATCGGAAGACATCACTTAGCTACCGTACACTACGTCTTAACTATGGTCAACAAACGTAGCACAAATACTAAGTACTCTACTTCCTAAAATGACGGAGGGTTACAGATGGTTTTGATGAAAACCTTTAACGTTTTGAACTTAATATTGTTGTAGAACCAAATAATTTAAAAAGGAGTGGCTTAAGCTCCGCATTTTGAAACTTGCTTTTTCATAAAAAGGCCGAGTGGGTTTCAAATTTGATTCTACAATATCTTTAGGCTTCTTTTCTTTACATTAATCTCATTAATGTAGTCCCATCATTTAAGTTTCTAATCATCACAGAAGAAACGAAAATAAAACGTACGCTTATGCCATCCGCATTCTCCACGGGGTTCCGTCATGCACCGTTAGGTTACTTAACTAATGGCAGAGCGGGGGCAGGACTAGCGCGGATGCAAAACATAAGTAACGTTTATTATATATCATATATATAAATAACATTCGTCTCACGCAGTTAATATGATCACATCACAGAGTAACAGCAGCAGAAGCAGATATATGAAAATATAAGATATACCAGGAAGTCCGTATTTTAGATTAAGCCAATGATAAAAAATATGGATTCCACGGTCGTGATGAATAGCCAAGCCCACACCCCTAGACCCCTACGAGAGCGGCAATCAACCCTGCCAATTCTAGAGTTAGGCGACCGATCTTAACTCCCCGAGATGGACTCCTACTGGACTTTAGAACCCGGTTACTTGTGCTCCCACCTTGGGTCTATCCTAATACGGAAAAGTAAATAATATACATCAATGGTGACATCAACCTCAACCCGGAAGTGTCCCAATAAAAGAATATTACATACATTGAATTTACATGAATGAAAAGAAAATCTCTCATCCCATATAAAACCCCCCGGCTATTCTATCACGACGATCTTATACATCATATCTGTAAGTCCATGTCACGCACCCCACAAACTTGCGGGGAGGCGGAATATATGAAAAACGATTATCAAAGCTTCATAACACGGACTTGAGCGCATGAATCGTATCTAAACCGTTACTAGCAAACTACGAGAGGTTTAACTACTCGGATTCAAAGTTATACCTCACGTTACTTGTCCTTCGGGTCTTCATCGCTATCCTTCACTCCTCGTAGGCTCCTCGCTGGGATGTCCGATTCTCCTGAACCTTCTGGTTCTTCCAAGCTTTCAGTAATAGCTTGTGGTTCTGAAATTTCTTTCAGTTCTACTACGCTCCCACTTGTTCCTTTTTCTAAAAACTGATGTTCCAGAAAGTGGGCATGACGAGAAACAAAAACCTTTTGTTCCTCTGTGTAATAGAAAAAATACCCCTTGGAGTTCTTTGGGTATCCCACAAACTTACACAGTACTGAGCATGCCTCGAGCTTGTCCGCATGCTGCCTTTTTACAAAAGCTGGACATCCCCATGTCTTCAGGTACTGAAGATAGGGTTTCTTCCCACTCCACATCTGATATGGTGTGGTAGGCACAGTCTTGGTTGGAACTTTGTTCAAAAGATATGCAGCTGATTCTAGCGCATAACCCCAGAAAGATTGCGGTAACTCAGCCTTACTCATCTTGGAACGAACCATATCTAATAGGGTTCAATTCCTCCTTTCCGATACACCATTGTGTTGTGGTGTGTATGGAGGAGTAAGCTTAGAGAGAATTCCATTCTCTTATAAGTAACCCAGGAACTCGGCACTTAAGTATTCACCATCTCGATCAGATCTCAGTGTCTTGATACTTTTGCCTTTTTGGTTTTCCACTTCATTCTTGTATTCTTGGAATTTCTCAAAGGCCTCGGATTTATGTTTCATCAAGAAGACATGTCCATACCTAAAGAAATCATCCGTAAAAGTAACGAAGTAGGAATAACCACGTCTCGCATGTGTAGACATTGGACAGCATACGTCACTATGTATGAGTCCCAAGAGCTCGCTTGCTCATACTCCGTGTCCAGTAAACGTAGTCTTGGTCATCTTTCCTATGAGACAAGATTCATAAGTAGCATAAGATTGATATTCGAACGGATTCAAATATCCTTCTCTATGTAACTTAGTCAACCTTCTCTCATTGATGTGACCTAGTCTACAATGCCATAAGAAAGCCTGATTTAATTCCGGAGACTTTCTTTTAAGTGTGTTCTGGATATTGAAAACCTGAGCTTGACTCAATACGTATATGCCGTTATCTAAAGTACCGGACCCAATAAAACATGATTTAGGTGGATGTGAACTACATCGCTTACGAATGTAAAATTATATCCCTCTCTCGAAAGTGAGGATACTGATATGATATTACAAGTCATAGTAGGTACATACAGACAATTAGGTAGAATCAATATCTGCCCACTTATCAAACCTAGGCGATATTCTCCCACGGATTCAGCGTCCACGCTCATTCCGTTTGCAACTCTGAGAGACAAATCACCTACCTTCATAACTCTACGGTTTCTCAAAGCATGTAATGAATTACAGATATGAGATCCTGCTCCGGTATCTAGTACCCAGGAAGTAGAGTTAATAGACAAACAGTTCTCAATTACAAACACACTTGAGGCCGAAGCCATAACATGCTTTGTATCCTGGTTACATGCTTTAAAAGCTTTGCAATCTTTCTGCCAATGCCTAATCCCATAATAATAGGAACGTCCCTCTTTTACTACATTTAGTCCCGAAATTTTTGCCCTTCTCTTTTCTTCTACTTCCCTGGTTTTCTTCAGGGTAGAAGGCAGAGACTGTAGAATCAAGTCAGTATCTGATCCGTTCTCCAACGTGGTCTCCAGGTCTTTGAGCTCATTAATATAGCTAGTCATTGTAAGGACGTTGTCCCCTATATATGACCCGAAAACCAACCCTGCTTGAATTAATTCGTTCGAGGTCTCATATCTTGCGATATGAGATTGCTCTCCATATAAATCTTTGTTATGGAGAAAGATGGAAACTGAATCCATCTTCTCGTGCTGTGTCTGGTTTACACTATCAACTGAAGCTAACATGAGGCACTTGGCTTTCATATTATCCTTTTCCCTTGTCTGACGGATATCCATATCCGTGACAGTGGAAACTGGACCTGGGACGGCGGGATCTTGAGTAGTAATAGGGTGGTCCAGCTTGTCATAGGCAATGGACATCTGGACAGACATTTACCAGTCATATAAGTCAGATTCAGTCAATTTGTTATCTAGATGTAACCTAGTCGTGGTCACAAGGTCGCTGCAATTAAGAGAGAGAGAAGAAAACACTTTTAGCATGATGCTCTTGCAAGTTTAGAGTGGTTTTTAATTTATCTAAACAGGATGGCTCCCACTGTTTCTCAAATCCTTCCTCAAACCATAAAAGAAGAATTAGCCAGGACTATTCTCACCGTACAATACTTGCTTAACCGTTCAGCCAGGCCAGTGTCGATACTTCGAGGGAGGTTTTCCAACGCTTTCGCGAAGTTCCTTAATTAAAGAACCTCTTTTCTCTAGGGGCGTAACCCCTCTGACACCTTTCTAGGCACCTACTTGGTTTATAGCATTGATCGTTAAGTGACGAATCTCCTGATAAGTAGTATATACTCACAGTAAGATCGAGATCCAAAATATCATCGTATGATAATGTTGAAGGAATCCTACTAACATTCATCAAACTTCAAAATGGTATGCATCTCTCTGCAAATTTCAGTTTCTTTAGAAATTCCCAATGTGGATTTTTGCCCCATGCTCTTATGACCTTGACGAAGGCCAACATATCATAAGTCACATGTCAAGTTCTACCCGTCATTATCCAAGTTAATTTGAACCCACCCATACATACCTTTGACGAAGGCCAAAATAGTAGTACGACTGTCCCAAACCAACGTATCTATCTATGCTACAGATAAATATTCAGTACCTACCAATCACTATGCCTTGGAGAAGGTCAAAATACATAGCTTGAATACTACTGAATATTTAACTGAAATGACGGAGGGCTACGACTGGTTTTGGCAAACCGTGAACGTAGTGAACTTGATATAATCGAAGGAACCTGATACTTTTTAAAAGGAGTGGTTAAAGCTCCGCAATCAAAAATTCTGCTCCTTTTTAAAATAACCGAGTGGTTTCTTTTAAATTTGTTCCAACGATTTAACTTTGGTTTATTTTCTTTGCATTATAATAATGCGTCCCATCATTTATCCTATCATTGCAGAAAACAACGAAAATACCATGTCCTTTTATGCCATCCGCATTCGCCATGGGGTCCCGTCATCACCCGTTAGGTTACTTAACTAACGACAGAGCGGGGGCTGGGCTAGTGCGGGTGTAAAAGATAAGTGACGTCTAATAGCTATAATATATAGATATTGTACATTCGTCAGACGCAATAATAAGCATTCCAGATCACCGATGAACTTTATTGGATATACTAGCAATCCGCGTTTGCTTTGAGCCTGCAACAAAAGACAGATTACACAGTTGTGATGAATAGCCATAACCCTACCCTAGACCCCTATGGGTACGGCAAACTACCCGCCAAGTACCCGAAGTGAAGCGGTCTCGCTCAACAACGTGAGTAGGCCACTAAACACTTCAAAGTACCCGGTAGTTTGTGCACCCTACCTTGGGTCTATCCTAGGAGCAAAAACAGTAAAAAGAAATAATACAACGGTGGCTACAACCGCAACCTGGATGTGCCCCGCAAAAGAATATTACATCATATTACAATTACATCGAATGAATGAATTTAAAACACATCTCTAACCCCGGCTAATCATCATAACATTCTAATCAAGTCCATATACATAAACAGTAAACATTACAGAAATGTGCAACCCCTGCCAACCGACATACTAGTAGTTAGGGGAGGTTTACGAACACATTAAACATTACAGATAAAAACCCGATTAGCAATTAATTTAGAACATCGATCGACTACCTTTATCCGTGTTTACCCCCAAAAGCAAATCAGCACAGAAGTAACCTGGGCAGAAACAGAATATACAGGAAAACAAAAAACCAAAAAAATATGAATTTCTGTGAAAATCCGAGTCAACTTGGAGTTGACTCCACCGTGGATCCGCGGCCAAAAGCACCATCTTGCCGCGGATCCACGGTCATCTTGCCGAGTTAGAACATCATATTTTCCCAGATTTCTTATATTTCCCTGCCGTGAATTTTAAGGCATATCAAATATTTTTTTCGACACGTTTAAAATTAACAGAAACTGATAGGGGGTTCGGGGTGTTGTTTTCGTGTTTTCCGACGATCGAAGTTCTAATTAGTTGCTAACAAGCTAGTAATGGTTTAGTTGGCTCTGATACCACTGTAAGTCCATGTCATGCACCCCACGAACTTGCGGGGAGGCGGAATATATGAAAAACGATTATCAAAGCTTCGTAACACGGACTTGAGCGCATGAATCGTATCTAAACCGTTACTAGCAAAATACGAGAGGTTTAACTACTCGGATTCAAAGTTATACCTCACGTTACTTGTCCTTCGGGTCTTCATCGCTATCCTCCACTCCTCGTAGGCTCCTCGGAACATCGGCACCTCAACGGCCTCCTCGAGTCAAAGACGATCCACCCGAAAGCTCCTACTCCAAGCTTGATCTCTAACTTGAGATAACTAAGTTGCTCAAAGTGCTAATCTAAGCTACCTAGGGGATATAGAGTGGGGTTATGGATGTATTAGTCTAGCTAACCCTTGATCTCAACACATGAGAGGTTAGGGTTAGGGTTTCAAGAATGAGAGAGCTTGAGGAGAGAGAAGGTGATGATAAGAATGAGAATGAAAAATGAGCTCATTTGAATATAACAACCATAACAATTTATCAAATAAATAATTTAAATGATTAATCATCATGGTTAATGCATTCACCTTGTGTGATTCATCATGTGACTTATTAACTAATTAATGCATCATTTAATACCATGGATGAATCACACAAATGAGTCATTAAGCAATAAATGCTTATGCCACCTTAACCCCCAAGTCACCATGCTTCTAGAAGCTTTCCGAAAAATTACGAGAACGCCCCTCCAATCCGTGAGAACACGGAAAAAATTTAGACTGTATAAATCCAACAACCCGATACTAGAATCTGGCTTAAACCAAAGCCGGCTAGTAAAAACTGTCCGAACGTCGTACGTGCGTTTAAACACGTATGCGTCCGAACCCTTGTCGTAAAACCATACGACTTCTATATCGTTTCTCCTGGAGCAGGGAAACTCTCTTTGTGGGACTTTAAAGACTCGACACTACGCTGGCAGTGGGTTTAACCACAGACCGCAAGCGGCACTAGCTGTACGTAACGGTCCCCAGGTAGATGTCGATAAGAAGGCCGATGAGATAACCCATCCGAACTCCTACTGAGCCTGTCCGTGACAATATCCGTGCAGTCCGGTCTGTTCGTCTAAGAGTATCGCATGTATGGTCTAGGGAGGTGGAGAACGTCAGACCTTTAATAACCGTACAAGTCGTGCCGGTATGGCTCAAGACCATTTGAGAATCTACTGATCAGTCCACCAGTAATTCTCCATCAGCCCTGGCCAGGGACTTATGGTAATGACCAACCGATCACAGTGCGATATCAACTCCTTATACCGGGAGAGACGAATCCCTAACAGTCGCTCACTGCCTCCATGTGGCTCGGGACTGTACCCAACTAAAACCTGTTTGCACGACTCGTTTGAGCCGTGGTAGGGTAGTAATCAAAGCACAGTGGGAACTCAAACGAGACAAATGACGACCTTATGTCAACAGACTACCTGCACACATGTCACCTGAAAACTGCTATCTGACGTTAGCTATAATACCATCCAGTCAGTTCTCCTGCAAGTCCTGTCCGGTGTACCCGTATCCCAACGAGCACCTGTATACTATCTCCAGTACGACGTACTGATGGCTGTGGGACAGACCATCTCCCCAACTGGGATGAGAAGCGTACACACTAGTCTACTCTGGAGTATCGATGCCCTGTCTCGATAATCCTACGATTAGGGACAAGTATAGGATGTTGCTTATAGACTACCCAGTCCCCACTAGTGTGACTGCCATCACAACGCTGATAATCAAGCAAAGATCCTATGGGCTCTACTAATATGTATAAGTGATATGTTACAAGAAACATATGCACATATTAAAGTAGACACAAACCAAGTAGCATACTACCATTTTTAGCAAGACTGTATATAAAACTGTGAATATCCCAAGCTTCCATTAAGTAATATACAACCTAATATGATACAATAATGGCCCCTAGGGCATATACACTAACAATATCAGTACAGCAACAAAATAATCATCACAGATCATCAACGTAAGTAAATATACATATTTCTAATGTCGTCGACATATAGCAACGAGATTAGGGATATACATATTACACATACGGTCGCAGAAAAGAAATATAAAACTACAACAGTTGGAATCCGCACTAGCCTTAGACATCGCAAATCCGGATTATCTCATATTCCGGTTCTCATGCCTAACCTCATAAATCTTACATTTAGGTCTCGAAATGAAAGCACCTTTTTATAAAGAAGACGGGTAATTCAGCAAGATTCCCGATTATCAATGAGACTGAAATGTTAGATTTACAAACAACCAATTAATTTTCTCAAAACTAATTAGTGTAGATTCCAAATATTGTATCATACATAGTAACTGTCTAAACGATATTAAACATTTCGATCGACATCAAAAATTTCTTCAAAACACAAAGACCTCAACACCTTGAGCCTCAACAAAAATATTTAGAAAGTCACAAATGTCAAAATGGAGCAGCACAGAAAAATTGAAACCCTAATTCTCTAAATGCGCGGCGGAACCGTGGCTAAACCAAGGGTTATGCCGCGGTTCCGCGGCCATTCTGGGGAATTGGGTGTTCGTTTTTCTTGGAGTTCCATAGATTTACTTGCAAGATTTTTTGAATATTTTTATTCTGCAAAATACCAACATTTGGAAAAATGTACAGAAACCATGAGAAAACCGTATTTTGATTTCGATCGAACACTTTTAATATCGTCTAAACTACCTTAATGCTCTAGCTTGGCTCTGATACCATGTAAGTGTGTCTTAGCACCTCTACTAGTGTTTAAACAACTATATGCGGTGTATTTTAAAAATTTAGAGAGCTAAAGCACACAAACCACGAATCGAACTAGAGATTAGGGTAAGTATCATATACAAAGAGTGTCTAACACTAAGAGAAAGAGAACTACAACATTTGTAGACCACTCCTTCTCTTCAATGGATCCGTGTAGAAGTCCTTGGGTTCCTCTTGGCTCCACTCGAAGCTTGGAACAATCCCACTTGAAGTCTTCGATGTCCACGATGATCCACCCGGAGTTCCTTACACTCAAGCTCTAGCTTCACTAAACTAATATGAAGTGAAGCTAACAACCTATACAAGTTTGCTAGACTAATATAGATTGATGAAGTGGGATTTTTCTCACTCAAAGACCATTCTTTTTCTTTCTCTCTTTCTAACCTAGAAAAGGGTAGAGAGCTTAAGAGGAAGAAGATGAACTAATTAATGAAGAGTGATCACAATCATAATTAATGAGAGTGATCACAATTATAATTAATGAAGCAAAGAAAATATCTTAGATATTTGTAAGTGAGTGGAGGAATAAAATAATCAACCATGATTAGATATTTCAAGAAGAGTGTAGAAACTATGACTCATTATTCTATTTTCCATTTTCATAAAAATAAATATCTAATATATCCACGTGAGTCTAGCATAGCCATATCCAATGTATCATCCAACATGACACACACACACACACACACATAAATACAAATGTATGTATGTGTGTGTGTGTGTGTGTGTGTGTGTGTATAGACATGCATAAAGAAAGGAATTATAAATGAGTAATTAGTCTTTGTATTAGATCAACACTTGATTTGATAACCCGGTCATATCATATATAACCCGACTAATAAAAAATGCTAGATTAAAATACAGTATCATATACTTGTATTTAATCAAGCTCCCGCACATATCTCCATATGTGCCCCACTTCGTTTCGCCTGAGCTCGGAAACTCCTATGTGGGACTCTAAAACTCGTCAATACGCTAGCAGTAGGCAGTGATCATATCAGATACCCACAAACCGTCAACGGTACTAGCTACACGTAACGGCTACTAAGGTATTGAGCGAACAGAAGAACAACAAGCGAACTTGTTCAAACTCCCGTAGAGCCAACCAGCAACACTTACCGTACTGTCCGGTCTTTTCGTCTGATATGTTGCATATTGAGTCTAGGGATGGAATCGTCAACCCCAATAACTCAATAAGTCATGCCGATGTGTGTCTTATAACAGGCCGAGAAACTACTGATAACACTTATCATTAAATCTCATCAGCTATGGCCATGGACTTCTAGTTATAGCCAATTGCGCATAGTACAACATCAACTCCCAATACTGGAAGAGACAAAACCCCTCCTATCGCTAATTTCCTCCATGTGTCTCGGTACTGTACCCAAAAGCCACCTGTTTGCACGACTCAGTAGAGCCGTGGTAGGGTGGAAATCAAAGAACAGTGGGAAACACACAAGGCTCTATGGCAATCTCGGATCTACAGACTAACCTGTACAAGTGTCACCAGAGAACTGCTATTTGACGATAGGTATAATACCATATAAAAGTTCTCGGTGAGTCCGTTCAGTGTACTCAGTCTCCAATGAGCACTTGTATACAATCTCTGATGTCAAACACCAATGAATATGGGATCATCCATCATCCCCTCAACTGGGTCAAGAAACGTATACACTGGTCTACTCTGGAATATCGATGTCCCGTCTCGATACACCCACGACTAGGAATAATTAAGGATATGCTTATAGACTACACATGCCCTACTAGTATGATCTGCATCATAATCATGGTAGTCAAGCTGATATCCTAAGGGCTTTATCAACATGTATGAAATGAACAGTAAACATAATCAAGTGAACATGTTAAGATAAAGAACAACCAGATAGCATACTATCATGTCAAGCAAGAAAGTCCTCTATATATACATGTCCAAGCATCCACTATACAAATAATGGCCTCTAGGGCATACATATATCCAACAAAAAATAGATGATCTATCTCCGTTATACTTGCTTTAGTCTATAAATAGACATAAACTACTTGCCCACCATGCTTCCGTTGCTCCCACTGACTACAACAACCCTCTGGCAGAGTCATATACATGTGCACTTCTAAAGCTAATTTAGAACGACGTTATAGTCATCCACCTGCCAGATCTCATAGTCTAGGACAACAGTAGTGGCAAGCTTGGGTTATCAAAACCTCCCTGTCACTGTCTTTGAGGAGACCGAAGTACTTCTCGGGTGGCTGAGGTTACCCACCAAATCAGCGGAGTGGCTAATGGATTGTCGAATCCAATTGAATTTTTAGGTTTTACTAAATTTTCAGTAATCGTTTGTGGTTCTGGAATCACTTCCAGTTCTACCATACTCCCACTAATGATTTCTGCAAGGAATTCATTTTACTAAAACGGGTGGCGAGTCAAGAACAATATAACTATTGATCCTCCAAATGGTCGAATGTTAACCCTCGTCAATACCCGAGATAACCCACAAACCGCCATTACTGAAACGTGCCTTGAGTTTATCCGATTCTGGTTTTAAGCATAAGTCGGACAACTCCATATACCTTAACATTGTTAAGATATGAATCCATTCTATATCCAATATAGAAACAAAGGCATTAATTTAATTGGAACTAGATTTAAAAAAACAAGCAGCTGTTTCCGGTGTATATCGACAAAATGGAAGAAGGCCATGCATCATTACTCATCAAGAAGTGCACCCACAGATGAATAACTTGAAAGAGAAGCAAGTTCTCAAATATATTACTTATGATAGAATACCTAGCATAAGTATCTACATTTTCGATCACCTCGAAGAATCCTGATACTTCCAGCGTATGGTTCTCTACTTTATTCTTATACCGATAACTTCTCAAAATTTGGACCTTGTATTTTAATGAAATACTTGTCTAAAACTAGAGTCATAAGTAAAAAGAATATAGTACGAGTACCAACCCGCTTGTCCTAATGGACATTGGACAACATACGATACATTGTATAAGTCCTCTGAGTTTAATAACTCAAACCTTGTGCGTCGCAGGTTAAAAACTGTGTTATGGTTAAGAAGAATTACACCGTTGTTGAATGCACCTTACCTAACCATCAACTGATATAGATAAATCTCATAAACATAATTTCAAAAAGTTATATCTCACTTTATAAATAAATGTACAGATATATCAGTTTGAAATTGGTGCATAACAACGGATATTCAAAACCAAAAATTTGCCGCTAGGCAAAACTCAGGTGATTTCCTCAAATATCATCAATTACAAAGAATTCTGATATATATTAAGGATCTAATCACCCAATTCCCAATATTCTACTCCCACTCATTATCTGTAACGCCATATAGATGTGAGAATCAAGTCTGGTAAATACATATCCTGAAGTCAGAATCTAATTGGGAAAACAGTTTTCAATTAACACCGCACAGTAAAACTGAAATATGAAAATGTTTCGAAGGGGTGGCTGGGTATTCCTAATAATGCCTCTTCCACTATCCAGATTCATGACAGTAGCCGCAATTTCCTTACCCTCACTCCAATCCCTTTATATATCTTTACTTCTTACCTTCTGTATACCACATTTAGGCTAATTGGTTTTCTACTTTCCCTACCTTTCGGCACCTGCCTATAGTTTGGAATAAGACTATCCAATAAGCGTAATGGGTGTACTCTCCTAATACTAGGAGCTCTCGCAACCTGAGAGAAGGGATAAAGAAAAGACAACCGAATAATCCTATTCAATTTCTCTAGAACCGAAATCCATCCTCGAACAGAAACAAGCTTCTTCGAGTTCGTATGTAACTATACAATGGAATATCCAAGCAATATGGATCTTCGTAGTGATACAGAGTGTTCTGGAGAAATGTAAAGGAAAAGTAGGAGTGGTAGGGATATTTACGGTTTTGTCATGAATCATAACAGTAGTCGCAATTTCTTTTGCCCTCACTCTAATCTCTTTATATGTCTTTACTTTTTAGCTTCTGTACACCATACTTAGGCTAATTGGTTTTCTACTTTTCTTACCTTTTAGCACCTGCCTAAGGTTTGGAAGAAGACTATCCAATAAGCGTAATAGGTGTACTCTCCTAATACTAGGAGCTCTCGGAACCTGAGAGAAGGTAAAGAGAAAAGAAAACCGAATAATCCTATTCTATTTCTCCAGAACCGGAATTCATCCTCGAACAGAAACAAGTTTCTTCGAGTTCGTATGTAATTATACGATGGCATATCCAAGAAATATGGATCTTCGTAGTGATACGAAGTGTTCTAGAGAAATGCAAAAGGAATGTAGGAATGGCAGGGATATATGCGACTTCATCGTGAATAATGACAATCCAAAGCCAGAGTGTAAGAAAGTCAGGTTAACTTGGTTCATGAGTTTTAGTTTAAGGTCAGGTCATGGTCGCTGCCAAAGAGAGAGAGAGAGAAAAGAAACACTCAGCATGCACTCTAACCTAGATCAGATTAGTTAATCACTTTATCTAATCTGGATAGTTCCCATTGTTTCCTCGAATTCTCCTTCAAATTCTAAAAGGAGAATTACTCGGGATTATCTGAAAATCACCTGAGGAGTAACATGTACTCATCAGTGGGAATCGGGACCCAACTATCATCACATGACAACTTGATGGAAGTCACTCAAGTCACCACATTCCAGAAGGTATGCGCATGCCTGGTAAGTTTCTTTTATATTTGAAACTCCCGATATGGTTTTTGCCCCTAACGACCTATGATCTTGACAAGGTCAATAAATTATAAGTCGCTAGTCAAGTTCAACCCGTCATTATCTTGATTACCCTAGACCCACCGGCATAAGCCCTTGATAAGGTCAAAAAGGCTATATGACTATCCTAGTTAATCGCATCATATGCTACAAACAAGTACCACTCAGCTACCGTACACTACGTCTTGACAAGGTCAACAAATGCAGCACGGATACTGAGTATTACTTGTAGGAAATGACGGAGGGCTACGGCTGGTTTTTGGCGAAAAACCTTTAACGTAATGAACTTGATATCGTTGAAGGAACCTGAGCAGTTTTTGAAAAAGGAGCGGTTTAAGCTCCGCATTTTTAAAACGAGTGGTTTTGTAGAAAACCATGGTTTTGAAGAAAACCATGGTTTTGAAGAAAACTGAGTGGTTTATTATCACGTAAACTTTTGCCAAAGAGGTCACTCCCTGTGAAGGGATCTAGGCTCTTTCCTAATCGAATGAGGTGCAGGATATTCCTAACTGAATACCACGATGCAAAGCAAAAGAATCGACTATAGTGAAGTTATTACATTGACGCAAACTTTTGCCCAAGAGATCACTCCCCATGAAGGGATCTCGGCTCTTGCCTCGTCGAATGAGGTGCTAGATATTCATAACTGAATACCGCTGTGTAAAGCAAAAAGAAACGTTTGTAATAACAATTTTCAAAAATTGGTTCCAACAACATCATTTCGGTTTTTTTTCCTTGCATTAATCAGAATTAATGCAGTCCCATCAATTAATCCCTATCACACCAAAAAAGAATGAAAATACAATGTACGTATATGCCATCCGCATTCGCCACGGGGCCTCGCCTTACACCATTAGGTTACTTAACTAACGACAGAGCGAGGGTTGGATTAGCGCGGGTGCAAAACATATACAACATTTACTAGTATATATATAAATATATATAACATTCGTCCCATGCATGATATAAGCAATATCACAGAAGCATTACAGAAGAATCACAGCAGAAGCAAATACAATATGGAAATGTGGATAAACAAGGAAAAGTACATTTCAATGGAGCCAAATGTGAAATGCAATTTCCCGGTCGTGTGGATAACCCATAGTATCAGACCTTAGACCCCTACGAGTGCGGTAAGCCACCCACCAATCTCAGACGTGAGACAACCCTAATCAACGAAGTGAGTGGGCCACCCAGCACTTCCGAAATCCGGTGACTTAGGAACCCCTCCGCGGGTCAATCCTATACCCCCTACGAGTGTGGCAAATAGCCCGCCAATTCTAGAGTAAAGCACCCCGGTCTCAACGCCATGAGATGGAGGCCCGTTGCCCTCTGGAACCCGGCTACTCGAGCACCCCGCCGCGGGGTAATCCTAGTGCATGTAATGAAAAATAGAATATACAACGGTGAGTACGTCCACAACCTGGACGCGCCCTAAAGAATAATACAAGCCGCGATGACGGCAGTCCACATGTTGGACGCTCTCCACGCAATATGAATATACATTACATCACAGAGAATTATATCTAATACTACGTACACTGGGCTATCCATCATGACAAATCCAACATAACCATAATCACAGAGCAACACAGAACATCAACGTGAATATCATGTTCGTAAACCTGTCTGATTATGTATATTGCAACCAGTCGGATTATACCGCGCTATGATATTCACGATCGCAGAAACAAATGCTTAGAAAAACACAAATTTAAAATTTCGATCGATTAAAACTTTCCGCATTGGCCCCCAAAATATAAACCAGTACACAAACAAATCTAGACCAAAACTATATGTCCCAAAAATCATATTTCCTCGAACTAATGCCCCAGAAAAAATTTGGGGCACTGTAGCCCAAAAAGGGCCACGGTTCAGCCTCCAAATGTGCCATTTAGTTTCTGTTCCGCGGTCTTTTTTTGGGATTAGGTGCCCAAATTTTTTTCTTAGATCTAGTTTTCCCTGCATATAATTTTAATACAATCAGAAATATTTTTTGAACAACTTTGAAATTCGAACAGCAAGCAACATTTTTAGAAATACGATTCGGAAAATTCCGTAGATCAAAACTCTAAATTGGTGCAAACAAGTCTAGCTTTTAGCTTGGCTCTGATACCATTGCTGGGAACCTACGCACACTAGCAAACTAGTTTTCAAAGATGGCAACATGGATTTCAAATTTTTTCTAGTTTGCCGAAATTCCCAAACCAAGAATCGAACTAAATAGCTAGAATTTGTAAACAAAACCTAGTGAGCTAAACTAATCTACTATGTGTAGAATACTCACATCCTCAAGTTTTCTTCAAGTGCTCCGGATCGGGGTTGCAAGCTGGTCCTCCTTTACCAAAGATGATCCACCTGAGGGAAACGATGCAGGCTCCAGTTTCGCCTAGCGAAGCAAACGACGCTCCAAGGTCGCTAGCAATGGAGAGTGGGGATGTAGGAATTTTTCACTTTCTTTTTCTCTCATTTCTTAAGCTCAGGTGAGCAACTAAAGAACAAAGAGGAGGAGTTGAAGAAAACCAAGGCAAATGAGCAACTCATGAAAGAAACTGAGCTAAGTGTAGAAGAGCTCTCAAGCATGAAGAGTCAAGAGAGTATGAATAAATCAAGAGTGAATGGCATGTTGAAAGAATGGCTCATCATTTTTCAACCATGCAAAAAATATCTCACATTTTTACAAATAAACAATCAAAGACCATACCTTTCTACATACCTCCAACCATGTTCATGCCACCTCACACTCCACCTCATTTCCAAATAATTTTCTAAAAAGAAAATCATATAATGAGGTGTCCAACTTCTAGAAGATGGACCGTATAAATACGGAATACAACCCGGTATACGTATCGAAATACATATACGCGTATTCGTATAAAAATACGAATAGCCAAGAGAGAAAATGAATAGTGAACAATAATACTAGAATACATATACTAAAAATATATATATAAATTATTAAATCAAAATTTGATTTAATAATCCGGCTTAATCCTAAGCCGCTAGTACCATCAACCGTCCGATTAAAGTCTGCATATCCTGTACACATATTTAATTGGACACCTGTTGTTCCCTTCTGAAAGACGGCCACGACGTGAAGACGTCTTGCCTGAGATTCGGGGAAGATGCTATTTGGTTTTATCCGTCCACCTCTCTGAAGATACCAAGTTGATTTATGGCACCGTGTATCGGAGGTTTAGACGGATGCGGCCGATATAGCAGACTTCGTCAGATTCCCCCTCGCTTGAGGGGTTTTTGATTGTGGGGACGCTCTTCCCTGCAGGCGCAAGCCCCTGCAGTTAATTACGCTACCGCATCGCGGTAAAAACTTTCTCCTTCTCCAGAATTCACTTCGTGTCGTGTGTGTTTGTTTTGTTTGTGGTTGCCCGTGGATTGTATACGGAGACTAATTTATGTCGTCGCCCGTAGGACATGGATTAGTCCAAATCCGTATTTACTTAGATTTGGGTTTGGTGTTTTAGTTTAAGGATACGTTAGCCATATTTGAGGCTAAGATCGACTTAAACGTTTGTTAAGGATGCGTTAGTCCGATTTGAGACTAAGATCGACTTAACTGGATCGTTTAGATCCGACAAAAGAGCATTTGGGCTCTATTGTTCCAGTTTAGGGACATAGTGGTCCATTGCATGTATGGCCGTCGGGACCCGTCACCTCTCTGACGTCATTGAAGGATTACAACGATAGGTGTCAGAGGAGTTCAGAGATGTACCCTTGAACCAAAGTTGATTAGGGGATTTATAGTCCGATTTGGGACTAAAGTCTGTTTGAAAGTTTAAGGATACGTTAGCCTTTTTTAAGACTAAGATCAACTTAAACTGGATCGTTTAGATCCGACAAAAGAGCATTTGAGGCTCTATTGTTCCAGTTTAGGGACGTAGTGGTCCATGTTCCAGTTTAGGGACATGGGGGTCCATGTTCCCGTTTTAGGGACGGATGTTAGTTTAAGGACGCATTAGTCCATGGGTTTAAGGACCCCATAATCCATATAGATGCGTTTAAGGATGCATTAGTCCATTAGTTTAAGGACGCATAAGTCCATAGGTTTAAGGACCCCACAGTCCGTATGGGTGTGTTTAAGGACGCATTAGTCCATTAGTTTAAGGACGCATTAGTCCATGAGTTTAAGGACCCCACAGTCCGTATCGATGTGTGGTTGTCGGGACTCATCACCTCTCTGACGTCGTTGAAGAATTACAACGATAGCTGTCAGAGGAGTTCGGAGATGTACCCTTGAACCGGATGTAAATTGATTTAAGAGAGCAGTCTTGCTCAGTCAATTTAATTTGAGGACTTACAGCCGTGATTGGGCTAAGTCCAGTTGAAGATGTTCAACATTTTATTTGCATTTGACCCGTTAGGCCTTTGTTTGGGCTCTGCCCTTTTTAATAATGCATTGCATTTTTTATTTGGGCCCATTAGACCTTTAATTGGGCTCTGCCCTTTAATAATGCATAGCATTTTTTATCTGGGTCTGATAGACCTTTTTATTGGGCTCCGCCCTTTTAATAATGCATTGCATTTTTATTCTGACAGTGCCCTACGTGGCTTGTCAGACGCTTTGCGCCAATTGATGAGCGCAAGCGTATGTGGAGGTGACACGTGTCACGCTCTGGTAAGCGCAAGCGCATTGCGCTGCACTGTTGCGCTGCTGACACGTGGCGTGCTCTGGTGAGTTGCACCAATTTAAGAGAGCGGTGCTCTAATTTTAAAAGCACATAGCGCAAGTGGTTATGGTGCTGACACGTGGCGCTATCTGGTGGCTTGCGCCAACCCAGGAGCGCAACAGTGAAGATCTGCAAGTGCAAGGCACTGTTTTAATTTCTTGATCCAATTTTGAATTCAAGAAAAGAATTTTTTAAATTCCAGAACCAATGGTTCATGAAAAAGCAATGCTTTTGTCATTATTTATTTTTTATTAAAGATCATTGATCTTGTTCTTAGATCAATGATCTATTCAGAAGAAATTCTTCTTTTTTAAAGGGTTTTACCTTCTTTTTCCTTCTGAATTTCTTCTCAGAGTTCTTTAGTGTTCTCTCTCTGTTTCTAGAGTTTTTCTATTCTCTATGTTCTTGTTGTTGTTCTTCATGTGTTTTTGAGTTGGGGTCTAGGGGCCTTTATATAGTGCCCAGTAATTTGTTAAATTTGTTAAAGAGATCATTCTCTGAGTGATTTGGGGAATTTTCCCCACCGTTGGATCTTTGATCCAAGGGCTTCTGTTTTACAGAAGGAAATCTTCTTGTTTTTAACAAGATTGAGAAAGATCTTTCAGAATTTTAATTCTGTTTGGCTCAAGCGCACCTGTGCTTGACATGTGTCGCGCAGCGCAGAGCGCAGCGCGACTGCGTTGCTATGTGTCGCGCAGCGCAGAGCGCAGCGCAACTGCGCTGCCACGTGGCGCGCAGCGCAGAGCGCAGCGCAACTGTGCTGCGTGTCGCGCAGCGCAGAGCGCAAGTCAGCTGAAGCATTGCTTCTTTAATTTTTTAATTTTTAATTTTAATTTTCAGAACAGAACCTTGCTCTGAATGGGGGAAACAGAAGCGTTGCTTCATTTCCCGCCTTGGGATTTGAACAGAGCTTTGCTCTGAAAGGGAGATTTTCTCCTTTATTATTTATTTATTTATTTATTTATTTATTCTTTTTATTGTTATTATTTTATAAGGAGCGGGTTTTGAGCCAAAATTTTGGCGGGAACAAATGCCCCCCACTACTTTGCCCACGTAAGTATGTACGTGGGTGAAGTAGTGCAAAGTTATGAGTAGCCATGGAATTGAGGGCTTAGGAGACAAGTTTAGGGTCCTTGTAGCCTAAGACTTTTCAACTTTATGAGCCGTGAGGGTCTCACAAAGACTTTTCTCCCTACGGATCGAGGGGATCTCATAGGTGTATTTTCTCCTTAGGAACCGTGAGGATTCCTAAGTGCGTTTTCTCTTATAAGTCGTTGTTCCCCTCCGAATGGGCGGCGCACAGGACCGCGATGTCCTGACGCTGAGATTCGGGGCAGATGCTAATTGGTTTTATCCGTCCATCTCTCCGAAAATGCCAAATTGATTTATGGCACCGTGTATCGGAGGCTTAGACGGATGCGGCCGATGTAGCAGACTTCGTCAGATCCCCCCTCAGAATGAGGGGTTTTTGATTGTGGGGACGCTCTTCCCTGCAGGCGCAAGCCCCTGCAGTTAATTACGCTACCGCTTCGCGGTAACAACTTTCTCCTTCTCCAGAATTTCACTTCGTGTCGTGTGTGTTCATTTTGTTTGTGGTTGCCCGTGGATTGTATACGGAGACTGAGTAATGCCGTCGCCCGTAGGACGTGGATTAGTCCAAATCCGTATTTACTTAGATTTGGGTTTGGTGTTTTCAATTTAAGGATGCATTAGTCGCGTTACGGCTAAGATCAACTTAAACGTTCGTTAAGGATACGTTAGTCCTGTTTTAGACTACGATCAACTCAACGTAGTGATTAATTTAATGTATGGCCATCGGGACTCGTCGCCTCTCTGACGTCGTTGAAGGATTACAACGACATGTATCAGAGGAGCTCGGAGATGTACCCTCGAACCAGAGTTGATTGGGAGTTTTATAATCCATTTGAATGTTTAAGGATACGTTAGCCGTGTTTGGGGCTAAGATCACCTTAAACGTTTGTTAAGGATACGTTAGTCCAGTTTGAGACTAAGATCGACTTAACGGGACCGTTTAGATCCGACAAAAGAGCATTTGGGCTCTATTGTGCCAGTTTAGGGACATGGTGGTCCGATGTTAGTTTAGGGACGTTTCGGTCCGATATTAGTTTTAGGGACGTTTCGGTCCGATGTTAGTTTAGGGACGTTTCGGTCCGATATTAGTTTATGGACGTTTCGGTCCATTATTAGTTTAGGGACGTTTCGGTCCGATATTAGTTTATGGACGTTTCGGTCCATTATTAGTTTAGGGACGTTTCGGTCCGATGTTAGTTTAGGGACGTTTCGGTCCGGTATTGGGTATGTGGCCGTTAGGACCCGTCACCTCTTTGACTTCGTTGAGGAATTACAACGATGGATGTCAAAGGAGTTCGGAGATGTACCCTCGAACCGGATGTAGATTGATTTAGGAGAGCCATTTTGCTCAGCCAATTTAATTTAAGGACTTATGGCCACGATTGGGCTAAGTCCAGTAAAAAAAAATGTCCAACATTGCTTTTGCATTTCCTTTTATTTTTATTTGGGCTTTGCCCAGAAAAGATGCAGGGCATCAATTTGTTTTGGGCTCTGTTCTTTATGAATGATGCAGAGCATCAATTTTGTTTGGGCTCAGCCCTTTTATTGCTTTGCAATTTATTTTGGCCTGCTAGGTCTTTTTGATTTGGGCCTGGCCCTTCAAGTAATGCATTGCATTTGTGCAAAGCACCAAGAATCTTTTAGATTCAAGGAAAGGAGTGCATAGCACTTTTTAATTTCTTGATCTAACTTTAGATCAAAGAGAAGAAGAAAAATCCTTTCTTTCTTTCTATCTCAGAGAACCAGAGGTTCTCTAGCAAGTGCAAGGCACTAATTTTTTTATATTATTTTTATTTATTTATTTATTTATTGAAGATCACTGATTTTGTCTTTTGGATCAATGATCTATTCCTAAGAGAATTTTCTCTTATTTCAAAGGTTTTTACCTTCTTCTTTGTGTTCTCAAGAAGTTCTCTTCTCCTTTTTTTTATAATCTAATTGTCTATCCCTTTGAAATGGGGTATGGGGTCCTTTTTATAGTGCTCAAAAATCAGTTAAATTTGTTAAAAAGATCTTTTCTGAGTGATTTGTGGAATTTTCCCCACCGTTGGATCTTTGATCCAAAGCCCCCTGTTTTACAGAAGAAATCTTCTTGTTTAAACAAGAACAGAAAAAATATCCTTAAATCTTCACTCTGTTATTGCGCAACTCACCAGCGTGTGACACGTGTCGCGCAGTGAAGCGCTTGTGCAACTGCGCAGACACGTGTCGCGCAGTGAAGCGCCTGCGCAACAGCGCTTGCGCAACTGCGCAGACACGTGTCGCGCAGTGAAGCGCCTGCGCAACAGCGCTTGCGCAAGCAGACACGTGTCGCGCAGTGAAGCACTTGCGCAACAGCGCTTGCGCAACTACGCAGACACGTGTCGCGCAGCGGTGTGCCTGCGCAACTGCGCAGACACGTGTCGCGCTGCGGTGCGCTTGCGCATTTGTGCTTGCGCAACTGCGCAGACACGTGTCGCGCAGCCGTGCGCTTGCGCAGTTGAACGTTGCTTATGTTTTTTAAAGAGCCTTGCTCTGATTGGACGTACTGCCTTGGGCGTTGTGCTGCCGTGTCAACTTCTGACACATGGCGCGTTGCGCGCAGCGCACGGGAACTTAAGCGTTGCTTCAAAATTTGAATTTTCAAAATTCAAGCAGAGCCTTGCTCTGATTGGGGGAACAAATGCCCCCCCACCGTTGCGCTCACGTGGCGTGCACGTGAGTGCAGCGGTGGCAAGATCCTGACTGTTGGATCATGGGGGTCAGTTGAAAAGGCGCAGGCGCCTATAAATAGGACCCTTGGTCCTTGGTAATTCTTTACCAATTTCAAGAATTTGAATTTCAGAGCCTTGCTCTTGCTTAAGAACTTCCAGAGCCTTGCTCTTGTGAGAACTTCAAAGTTCTAGTTTTAGAATCACTCTAGGTAAAATTAATTAAATTAAATTAATTTAAATTAAATTTAATTAACAGAGCCTTGCTCTTATAGATCTTTGATCTAAAGGAAAATCCCTTTGGGGTTTCTTCAACAGAGCCTTGCTCTCAAAAAATTTACAGATTTACGGAGATCTGATCCATGGGTTCTAACCCATGATCAGAGCATTGCTCTTAGATCAAATGTAGATCTTTTTAGATCTGATAAACGGAGAAAAATTTTGTTTTATAAGTTTTCATGGATTTTTCAGGATTCCAAAACTCTAAAGATAAAATTGATGGATCTTTCCACCATTACCATAGAACTATGCTCTTTTAAGGAATCTTGTTCCCCTGAGACCAGAGTTTGACAAATGTCACTCTGTGACAGAGCTTTGCTCTGAAAGAGAATATTTCTCCTTGTCTCTAGGGATTTCCCATCAGTGAGGATATTCTTTTGGGGACCTTTTCATTAATTGACAGTCTCATCTAATGATGGGGTTGTCTTATTAAATGATGTACCGTCATCCAGATTTTGTGGGTCCCTCTTTTTGTCCCCTACCCATTACATCACAGTGTTGAGTAAGATTTCAAAATGCTAAGTGTCAGAACACTAACGGTTATTTTTATCTTTCTACAGGAAACATGTCTGACGACTTATCTTTCCCCTTTGTTCGCTCGGAAGGAGGGTTCCCCTATTCGCCGGTGGACCGGGTGGTGTTCGCCTTGATTAAAGATCACGATCCAGAGTGCAAGAGACTTCACCTGTGGGGAAGGTGGTACAGCCAAATCATCCAAGGCCGTCGCAGCTTCAGCTCCGCTTCGCCTTCTGAGCCCATAGTTACGATCCCTTATGCGGACAAGCCCCCGGTGGAGTATGCCGTGGAGGTTAAAAATTGGAATGCCGCCGACCTCCTTCAGCCTGCAATCGGTGCCATTCCGGTGCAGCCGCCGCCGGCTATAGATATCTTGGGGAGGCGAATCTGTCAGGGTGAAGCACGCCCTTGGGGACAGGCTTATAACATTAGATTGATCCCGCGGCCGCTTGCCGGATATTTGCAATGGGCCCGTTACATTTTGGCGACGAAGAGGGCTCTCCTGACGACGATTGGTTTATACTCAGCTGTCTACGTCTCGCTTTTCGAGTATCCCTCTCCTCCGACTTGGTGGATAAAGGCCTTCATCGAACAATGGAATATCCCCACCCATACCTTCCTGACAGCGGATAGGGAAGTCTCCATCTCTCTGGAGGAGTTTGCTGAGATTTCAGGTCTGCCAATGAGGGGAGAACATTACGAGGAGCTGCTTCCTCCTGACGAGTATGTCTTCGCCACCAAGCAGCTTGTATTTGACTTAACTCCGGAAAATGCCATTCAGCATCAGCACCCGGGCTTGGTGAAGGTGTTGGAGATTTATGAGGAACTCCATTTGGAATCGGGCGACCGGGGCGTCAGTTTCACAGATTCCATTGCTCGTTTTATCCGCCCGGAGTTCCTATCAGAGCAGGGCTAGAAGTTCGCTCAGCTTGCTGACCCCTTTGGTTTCGGCTTGGACCGCCGACCTTCATCGGAAAATGACCAGCGGGATTTTTATTTCCCCGGCACTGCCAGCGTCCCTTTCTCAGAGATCGCCGTTCCTGGCATGGACGAGGAGACTTTTTTCATAGGGTTCTTGGGTCTATGGCTATGCAGCTTCGCGCTTCCCATGCACCCACGCCTCATGCGGTCCTCTGTCTTTTACCCGGC
The DNA here is from genome assembly GCA_030015575.1 of Agapanthus africanus. Taxonomy (NCBI): domain Eukaryota; kingdom Viridiplantae; phylum Streptophyta; class Magnoliopsida; order Asparagales; family Amaryllidaceae; genus Agapanthus; species Agapanthus africanus. The sequence continues at coordinate 354,985,526 of CM057349.1, read as the reverse complement.
GCATCGAATGGCGGCTGGTTTACAGTTATTAGTAGGGATCGCCGGGCTGGCTTACCTCTACAATGGACTTAGCGTAGCGGCGGATGCTAATGAGCCTGGGGTATAGCCTGATAACTTCCCGATGCACTACTTCACTTCTTGGATGGAGCTGCATGTGTGAGGGGTGTTTGGTGCCCATAAGACTCCTCCGTTTTTTGAGAAATACAGACTCCCAAGAATCATGCGGTTGGTCGGGGCTTCAATTGTGGTTGCACCTCCGCGGGAGTCTAGGGGACTGCTCCTGCGTTCACATCTAGTCGGAGCGAAGACCTCTTTTGTGGATAAGGTCATCACCATAGGCTCCGAGACCACTAAGTCAGTGGTGTCGCTGCGTGATGACTTTAAGGGCGGGGTTTCTGTACTGAAGGCTCGGGAAATCCTTCACCTTTACTCCATTCGGCCGGGCTACCTAGTATTTAGGCAGAATGAGACGGCTCTCTTTATGAGGTATAACCCACATCGACTTGCCCGACAATCGAGTTACAATCAAGGGATCCCGATGGAAGCCTTTCTGGAAACACCCGCGGCCAACCAAGGGGGAATAAGGAATGCTATGCATCATTTCACCCGGCTCAATACATGCTCTTATTTTTTTATCAGTGAGCCTAGCTGTGCCCCTAAAATAATCCATCCGTATGTAGCCTTGTATGCGCATGCTATGGGCCCAATCATTTTAATGGAGAAACGCCTGCTGGTCGACCGTAGGGGTGCGCCTCCTGGTGGTGATCGCAAGGCTCCCTTGCAGCCAAGGCTCCCGGTCGTCCCTCCGCTAAAAGAGGCTGGAGTCGCTCGACCGCGCGTGTTGAGCCCCCCGCGGGGATTGCCACTGCCTACTACGGTGGATGCACCGCCAGCGCCCCGTGCTCCTACGAAGACGGTTAATTTGGTATCACCAGGGTCCGGCGCAGGAGCAGAGATCGGGACCCGCCGCCCTAAAGTGGCTGCCAAGCGGAAATCCGCTCCGGGTGGGTCTAAAGCCGGTGGACAGCAAAAGAAGAAGAAGTCCGCTCTTTCCCTCGATGCGATCCTCAGCTTAAAGCCTGCGGCTCCTCCCGCCGAGGCCATATGTGAATACGGCAGCAATGAGGGTTTCGTGGTAGATCCTGCGGACACCAATCTGGCTGCCGCCATTGCAGCTTCGGAGCGATCGGCTAGGCTCGAAGCGATGCTAAGCAAACTCGCTGAGTCCGGTAATCATCAGACGCTTCATTTGTCATTTTATTGCACCTTGTATTATTATCTTTAACTAACATTTGTTCCATTTTCAACAGGTGTCTCTACTGAAGAGGCTATTGCTGCCTCCCTGAAAACCGTCCAGGAGGAGGAGGAGAAGCGTGCCCTAGCAGGCGCTGGTATGTTTCACCCCTTTCTCTTTTATAAGGAAAGTTTGTTGTCTTTTTATGATGGTCAACCTAACCTTCTTTCGTTTCTTAGCAGGGGTTATATCAGTTGATGCGGGGATCCTTCCCGAGCCTGTTACTGAAGTCCCGGCTTCGTCAAAGTTGCCGCAAGAGCCTCGGCTTGACAAAACGACGAGGGATGCCCTGAAAACCTTAGAGGCTTCCCTATTCACGGACGAGGACACCTCAATTAGGGAAGCTCTAGTGGAATCCGTCTCAACGGCTCGGGAGGAGCGGAAGCGGTTGAGACGCGAAGCAAAGGCGCGTAGAGCTGCTTTGGCCGCGGGAGCGGGTCCCAGTACCATTCCTCACGCTGACACTCCTTCTGGAGAGGCCCCTGTCGCCCTGTCTACTGCTTATAGGCAAGTGGCGCGCGCGGCCCGAAGTGCAAACAATAAATCCCCTTCAGGTAGCATCTCTTTCAGAACCTTGTTGTAAGAATTATTATAAAGCCATTGGCTCATATGCATTCCATCTTGCAGGACCAAGTCCGACTGAGGGGGAGGCGGAGACCGTTGAACCCAGGGAAACGGCGGAAGCAGTGCCTGCCGAACCTGAGCCGACGGTGAGGCGCGTCATTGGGGCCACGGGACCTGAAACAGAGGTTGAGGAATCCGCCGCCGAGAGGGTCATTGATACCGCTCCTGACGTGGCGGTAGATGAGATGATTGTCTTAACCGAGACGAAGGCGGTAGGGGGCGAAGCGCTCGAGGCTGGAGACCTCACGGTGACGGTGGACGAGACAACCGTGACCGCAGAAACCGAGGGAGTATCGGGTGAGGCGGCCACGATTCCTGAGGAGGAGCGAACCGCTCTTTCACAGGAATCTGGTAATACTCCGATCATAGCCCTCCCCGCGTATGGTTCCTTGCCGTCTCCCGGGCTCGCGAGCACAACAACGGTTCCCATCGAGTCGGGTGATGAGGCTACGGGCGATGGTCTCATGTCGATGGATGAGGGGATTGCTTCAGTTTTTGCTGGTAGCTCATCGGGTAAATTTTTGAGTCACCAGCGTTCCCCCTCTTTTCTATATATCTTGCGATCTTTTCTGACAAGCTTGTCTTTGCAGGTGCGGCCAGTGCCGATGCTCCATTGCTCGAGGGGGCACCGTCGACTACTGCTTTGGCGGTGGTCACCTCCCCGCCTTCCCTTGTACCATCCCGGATGTTGGAAGGTATGGATTCACGACTCATGCATTAATCTTTCAAAAATGTAGCTTTGTACTAACTTTATACCATTGTGCCTTTGCAGGAGTGCTCTTCGATCATTTATATCAAGTGTTGCTCCCACACTTCTCTTTCCCATCCGAACTCGCTTCTCCCTCTGGTGGCGCCGGTGAGTATACTTTCACTATAATATCTTTATTTACCTCCTTTTTTCTAGCCATGGAATAATTTCTGACTTTTCCTTTTCTCTATTGCAGTGCCACAAATCGAAGGAGGGGATGCAAGACCTGCCGTGCTACCTGCCCTTCCGGCTTTGTCGTCCGTTGCAGCTGGTATAGTAAATTTCCTTTTTTGGTAACCCTTCAACATCTTCTGAACCATCGTTTAACCATGTTTTGTTTTGCAGCTATTGTTCCGGCTCCGGTCCCCTTCGAGGCTCGCGTCCTTTCACCGGCAGGCCCTTTCTTGAGACGTCCATCTTCCAAGGGTGCTGTGATGAGTTTGGGCATGCTGAGCGGGTACATTGAAGAGCTCAATATGGACGCTCTCCCTTCTGCCGCAGATTTTGCTGCGGAGGTTAACCCGATGTTGGCGGCGCTCGTAAATTTTCATAACGAAGGCGTCGTCGAATCTTGGGTTAACTATTGCAGGGGGATCGAGGCCTGTCTATATCGGCTTGAGTCGACGCGCCCTTCTCCCGAAGTTTTAGCTCTGAGCACCCAACGCACAACTTGGCTCGAGCAAAGCACTTCGCACCTCCGCCACTTGGAACAAGAAGCAGCTTCAAGACTAAGGGAATGCCAAAAGACCTCGAACGAAACGGCCCATCTGCGCGCTGAGGTTGAGGCAAATGCTGCCCAAGTGAAGACTATCTTCGAGGGTCTCTTGGAGCGTATCTTCCATGGGCTAAACTTGAAGCGGAAGCTTGACGTAGCTGAGCGCAATACCCCAAGTCGGGAAGCTGCCTATCAGGTCGTCAGGGAGCAGCTTGCGTCGGTCTTGCAGCAGCGAGCCCAAGTGGAGGCAGAGCTGGCGGTGGTAGCCGATCGAGAGAAGACGTGGAAGGAAGTATGCGAGCAATTGTTAAATCTATGCAAGACGCTTCCTTCCCAGTAATTTCTCCTTGTATCATTTGTACTTTTAAAATATATGTATATATTTTTTTTATTCTTTAGTACAATGTATCCTGTACCCAGTCAATGTTCATGAATAAAAGATACACATTTTTGTAACGTCCTGTGTCATTTCTTCGCCTTTTTCATTCTTTTCAGCATGACATATTTAATACACCTTATTGACAGATAACTTCATTTCTCCCAGAGATAACGATGGCCTAGACTGCAGGTTCAGATCTGCCGCCTAGGACCTTTCAACTCTATGAGCCGTGAGGGTCTCATAGAGACTTTTCTTCCTACGGATCGAGAAGATCTCGTAGGCGGGCTTTTCTCCTTAGGAATCGCGAGGATTCCTAAGTGTGGTTTTCTCTTACAAGTCGTAAGGCTCCTGCAAGAGTTTTTCTTTCTCACGAGTCGAAGGGACCCGTAAGCGGTTGTTTCCCTCCTTATCGAAACTCGATTTTAAAGAGTGAGTCCCGCGTATAGTATGCAAGAGACCAATTTAGATCGACTTGTAGGGTCCCACTGTTCAGGAAGCAAGTTCTCCTACCTCTGATGCCCGAGGCTTCATTTTGCAGACCAAGAAGCAAGTTCAATTTGTTGAAGAAATCCCTTTTCTGAAAGATTTGGCGGGATTTCCCCCGCCATCGGATCTTTGATCTAGGGGCTTCTGTTTTACAGAAGATAATAACCGAAAAGATTTCTTCAGAACCTTTTTGTTTAGCGCGAATGCTCCAGGGTATGACGCGTGTCGCACAGCACACAGTGCAGCGCAACTGCGCTAGCACATCTACGCCGACACGTGTCATGCAGCGCACGACGCATACGCCGCTGAAGCGTTGCTTCCCTTGGTTTTGCTTGAAACAGGGCTTTGCTTTGGCTGGGTGCGCTGCTTTGGGGTGCTGCGCAGATGCGTTTGCGCTGGACACGTGGCGTGTAGCGCGCAGCGCAACGCAACTACGCTAGCGCTTCCGTGCTGAAGCGTCGCTTCTTCAAGACAGAGCTTTGCTCTAATCGGGGAAGGATGAAGCGTTGCTTCATCTCCTGTCTCGGAATTCGAACGGAAATTCGCTCCAATTAGGGTAAACTGCCGTGACGACTCTTGGGAGTCGAAGAGGCACTTGAGGCCTATAAATAGGACCTTTGGTCCCCTCCAGATACTTATCATCTTCCAGATTTCCATTTTTGAAGACTTCAGAGCTTTGTTCTTGCCTTTAAGAACTCCGGTGCCTTGCTCCCTTTTTTTAAAGTTTTTTTTTTTAGAAGAACTTCAGGTAAAATCGATTCTTAGATCAATCTTAAATAGCAGAGCTCTCGTCTAGTGGGTTTCATCTTTGAACATAGTTTTGCTCTCTAGGAATTTAGTTATCCATGTATATTATTGCTTTTCTATTGTTGATCTTCCTGTAATATTTTCTCCAGGCATAATGGCGGCGGTGCATCTATACAGTCTGCACGAGTTCATTACCTACGATGATATCCGCGCTCAGGATCGTCAACAAAACCAGGAGTTTACAGACACCGAATGTGCAGAAGTTATGGGTCGTCTGAACGCAAGCGGTGGTTGGCTGTTGCCTCGGCGTTCGGCTCTTTTGAAAGTCGTGTTGGGAGCAATATGGAGGGCACTTCCGGGTCTTCACGAGGCCCTACCACTCAATGCGCTGGATGATGCCGAGGACAAGGTGCATTCAGTGCACCTGACAGGGCTGATCTCAAAGAAGCGACGGAACGACCTCGTTGACATCCTGCATCAAGTGTTTCAGCAGACGACGATCGTTGCTGCTTATCAAAGGCCGGAAGGGCTTGCCGATGATATCGACACCGAGGAGCGCGAAAGACTGCGCATAAGAATAATTCGAAAGGCCAGAAGAACTCTGGATGGCCTTACTTTTGATTTCCTCAATCCGTGCCCCGGATCCGAGGTTATACCGTTGTAATATTTTGAACAATGTTTCTTATGCATTATTCTTATGCTTGTAAAAACTTTTAGCGGTATGAATGAAAACCCTCCCCTTTTCTATTTCAGCTTGTCTTATTTCTCGTCCTGAGTCTTCTGTCCATGCATAAATGAATGCGTCACGCATGCCAGATTAAATGTAGAACGGATATTCTTTCTGTCATCTTCTTTCTTTTAATGTCAGTAGGCTGTCTTAATAACCATGGTTGATGGATGTCTAAAACGAGTATTCCGACTTCCTCAGGAAATAGCGATGGCTTAGGCCGCAGGTTCGGGTTTACCGCCTAAGACTTTTCAATTCTATGAGCCGTGAGGGTCTCATAGAGGCTTTTCTCCCTACGGATCGAGAGGATCTCATAGGTGGATTTTCTCCTTAGGAATCGTGAGGATTCCTAAGTGTGGTTTTCTCTTATAAGTCGTAGGGATCTTGTAAGAGAATTTTCCTTCTTACGAGTCGAGAGAATTCATAAGCGGTTGTTTCCCTCCTCGTCGAAATTCGACTTCGGAGAGTGAGACCCGTGAATAGTATGCAAGAGACCATTTTGGATTGGCTTGCAGGGCCCCATTGCTCAAGAAGCAAGTTTTTCAATCCTTGCTGTCTGAGACTTCTTCTTACAAATTGAGACGAATCGGGAATTTGCTCGCGGAGAGGGTGATGGCTCTGCGAGTTGACATGAGTTAAGAGGCTCTCATCACGGAGTGTTTGTATCCGTGAGTCGAGGAGTTTGATAGGGATTATTTGTTTCCCAAGCACCAAGGATTATTTGTTTCCTTGGGGTTTGAAACGAGTCGAGGATTCCTACGGAGGCACTGGTGGCTCTGCGGGTCAACGCGGATCAGGAGGCTCTCGTCAAGGAGTGTTTGTATCCGTGAGTCGAGGAGTTTTGCTAGGGATTATTTGTTTCCCAAGCACCAAGGATTATTTGTTTCCTTGGGGTTTGAAACGAGTCGAGGATTCCTACGGAGGCACTGGTGGCTCTGCGGGTCGACGCGGATCAGGAGGCTCTCGTCAAGGAGTGTTTGTATCCGTGAGTCGAGGAGTTTTGCTAGGGATTATTTGTTTCCCAAGCACCAAGGATTATTTGTTTCCTTGGGGTTTGAAAAGAGTCGAGGATTCCTACGGAGGCACTGGTGGCTCTGCGGGTCGACGCGGATCAGGAGGCTCTCGTCAAGGAGTGTTTGTATCCGTGAGTCGAGGAGTTTTACTAGGATTATTTGTTTCCCAAGCACCAAGGATTATTTTTTTCCTTGGGGTTTGAAACGAGTCGAGGATTCCTACGGAGGCACTGGTGGCTCTGCGGGTCGACGCGGATCAGGAGGCTCTCGTCAAGGAGTGTTTGTATCCGTGAGTCGAGGAGTTTTGCTAGGGATTATTTGTTTCCCAAGCACCAAGGATTATTTGTTTCCTTGGGGTTTGAAACGAGTCGAGGATTCCTACGGAGGCACTGGTGGCTCTGCGGGTCGACGCGGATCAGGAGGCTCTCGTCAAGGAGTGTTTGTATCCGTGAGTCGAGGAGTTTTGCTAGGGATTATTTGTTTCCCAAGCACCAAGGATTATTTGTTTCCTTGGGGTTTGAAACGAGTCGAGGATTCCTACGGAGGCACTGGTGGCTCTGCGGGTCGACGCGGATCAGGAGGCTCTCGTCAAGGAGTGTTTGTATCCGTGAGTCGAGGGATTTGCTAAACACACTGGCTTCTTCGGTTGAAATGAACCGTCGAGGTTTGGCTTCGTCGTCTGACGGAGTCTGTTGGGAAAGTATGGTTCCCTCTTTGTTTACGCCCTTGGATTGTATACAGGGATCGATGTAATCTTAACTGTAGGGCCAAAATTTTATCATCATTATTTTTTTTGTTTTATTTCCGCGATGCTCTATCATTTCAGCTTTTATATCGCGAAGGTCGCGATCGCCCAATCATTTCGGCTGTTTATTTTATTTCCACTCGCTGCTTTTTATTGCGAGTTGCCCAATCATTTTGGCTATTTCTTCATGCATATATTTTTACTTGCTGCTTTTTTTATTGCAAGTTGCCCCATCATTTCGGCTATTTCGTATGCATGTACGGTCTACTGGCTTTTCGCCATGAACCTGAACTTGGACACTGATTTTGGCATCAGCACCGCTACAACTGGGATGTTGCCAGGAGAGAATCATCATTTGCTTCTGTCATTGTCGAACAAAGGAGGCTTAGCGACCGGGGTTAGGGTCCTGTCGACTAAGGCTTTTGACTTTATGAGTCGTAAGGGTCTCACAAAGCTATTTCTCCCTATAAGTCGTCAGGATCTTATAGGTGTATTTTCTCCTTAGGAATCGTGAGGGTTCCTAAGTGTTTTGTTCCTCTGTAAGTCGTAAGGATCCTACAGGAGGGTTTTCTCTTTGCAAATCGAGAGGATTTACAAGGGTTATGCGAACATATCCCCAGTCACGGATGGACCTTGGTTAGGGAAATGTTTATTCGCGCCCATGGATTGTATACAAGGGTCAGTATTGAGCCACTTGTAGGGCAATATCGAAAGTTGTGGGGGTTGCTTAAGCACAGGTTTAGATCTCTGTAACTTAAGACTTTCAAACCTTACGAGCCGTGAGGGTCCCATAAGAGCGTTCTCCTTACGAGTCGTGAGGATCTCGCAAGTGTATTTTCTCCTTAGGAACCGTGGGGATCCCTAAGTGCGTTTCTCCCTTGTGAGTCGTAAGGATCTCACGCGGGTGGTTTTTCCTTACAAGGTCGAGAGGATCTTGTAAGTGTTCTTTAACGAGGTTGCGCCCTTTCAGGTTTTCACAAACACTCGTCGGTAGTCCTGCTGTTTTTACTCACGGAGCCCTTTCGGGTTTTCATCCGTGCCCATTTTGCTTATGGACATACCATTTTTTTATTCTTTTTATTTCCTTTTTCTCTTTTTTTTACGAGGTCGTGCCCTTTCGGGTTTTTCACGAACACTCGCCGGTAGCCCTGCTGTTTTTACTCACGGAGCCCTTTCGGGTTTTCATCCGTGCCCCTTTTTGCTTATGGACATACCGTTTTTATTTTATTTTATTTTTATATATATATATATTTTTTTCGTCAGTCTAAAGATGCTGCGATAGTAGTTTAAAGACGTTTCGGTCTGCTATTAGTTTAAGGACATTTCTGTCCGCTGTTAGTTTAAGGACATTTCGGTCCGCTGTTAGTTTAGGGACATTTCGGTCCGCTATTGAGAAGTTGGCTACTGCTTATACAGTTTGAGCTTAGGAAGATAGCGAGCGGACATAGTCGTCGTGATCTATCGTTGACCTAGGCTGTGGCTCATTAAGCATAGTATTTCTTTAGGAAGCGACCGTTTATTGGTCTGAAAGGCCTTTCACCGTGCATGTCCATGAGTAGGTAGGCCCCACCCTGGTAAACTTTATCTATGATGTACGGGCCTTCATAGTTCGGCTCGAATTTTCCCCGCTTGGCGCGATTGGGGATCATAGGCCTTTTGACCACTAGCACGAGTTTGCCTTGGTGGAATGTCCTCGGTCGGGTCAATCTTTCGTATGAGCGCATCATCTTTGCTTTATAGGCCTCCAGATTTTGTTGCGCTATGAGCCGTGTTTCTTCAAGGGCGTCAAGCTCCTCAAGCCGAAGATGAGCATTTTCTTCGTCCGTCAGTTCGTAATGGACTGCCACTCGTAGAGAGGGTAACTCTACCTCGAGAGGGAGTACTGCTTCCGTACCGAACACCAACGCGTATGGCGTTGTGTTTGTAGCTGTCTTGAATGTGGTTCGATACGCCCAAAGAGCTTCTTGCAGTCTCTCATACCAGTCTTTCTTATTTCGGGACACTGTTTTCTTTATAATTTTCGTCAAGGTCTTGTTGAAGGCCTCGGCGAGACCGTTAGCTCCTGGATTATAGACTGAGGAATATCTCCAGTCTATGTTATGCTGCTGTGCGAAGCGGCTGATTTTATGACTTTGGTAGGCTGGCCCGTTATCGGAGATGATCCGCCTCGGAGTTCCAAACCGATATATGACGTGCGTTTTGAAGAAATGAAGGATATTCTCCGTCTTCACTTCTCTCAATGGTACTGCTTCTGCCCACTTAGAGAAGTAGTCAGTCGTCGCTAGGATGAAACGATGTCCTTTAGACGATGCTGGTTCGATGGGGCCGACTATATCAGTCCCCCATATTTCGAATGGCCAGCTAGCTACCGTTGGATGCAACGGGTTTGGGTGCTGGTGGATGAAGTCCCCATGAATCTGGCATGAGTGACATTGCTTCGCATATTCGATGCAGTCTTGAATCATCGTGGGCCAGTAATAGCCCATCCGTTTGATCTTCAACTTCATCTTTGGACCTGCTTGGTGAGAACCGCAGATTCCGTCATGAACTTCCTGAACGACTCTTTCCGATTCGTCCGGTCCTAAGCATCTCAGCCACAGAGAATCGAATGACCTCTTGTAGAGAGTATCATTGACGAAGGCGAAGGATAGAGCTCGTTTTATGAGTTGATATCTTGCGGACGCATCTTCGGGCATTTGGTGGGACTTGAAGTAGTCTATAAAGACTTCCCTCCAATCCTCAACCTTCTCATGTTCTTTTATTTGCAAGGTCGCTTGTCTAGTCACTCCCTTCTCTTTGGGTGATTCCGAAGGTATTTCTGCGGGGGCGAGCACCTGACGACTTTGTACCATGATTCTAACGTCATCAAGGTTCTCGTCAGCCATTTCTTTAGCGAGTTTGGCCAACGCGTCCGCTTTGCTGTTATCCGCGCGTGGTATGCTCTCCAAAGTATAGGAGGGAATTTGGGTTAGCAGTTGTTGCACCTTTTCACCGTATTTTACTAACTCCGGTTTGCATGTTTGGTAATCGCCGTTTACTTGACTAACGACCAGTTGCGAATCTCCGTATATGAGGAGGTTTTCAATTCCCATGTCAATGGCGATCTCGAGGCCTGCTATCAGAGCTTCGTATTCGGCTTCGTTGTTTGTCCTCGGTTCCGTCAGGGAGAACGCGTAGCGCATTATCCTTCCTTGTGGAGTTATAAAGATGAGTCCTACCCCCTATTTGATTATAGGGGTACTTTGTTTGCGCTTCTTCACAGAAGATGCTCCGTCAAAATAAAGCTCCCATCGGGTATTATCACCATCGATCGCATCAAACGCATGTTCGTCTGGAAGATCGCAGTTTAAAGGAGAGTCGGCTGGTATCGGGTGCTCAGCAAGGAAGTCGGCGATGGCCTGGCCTTTTACTGCTTTGAGTGGTCGATATGCTATCGAGAACTCCATTAAGAGTAGGGCCCATTTAGCGAGTCGTCCTGTCAATATGGCCTTTGACATTAGATATTTGAGAGGGTCCACCTTTGAAATGAGATAGACTTCATGCGCTAATGCATAATGTCTAAGCTTTGTCATTGCGAAGATCAACGCCAGGCAGTGTTTTTCAATGGGGGAATAATTGCTTTCTGCCCCCAGCAGCACTCGACTTAAATAGTAAAGTGCTCTTTCTTTCCCTTGGTCATTCTCTTGTGCCCATAATGCGCCCAAAGAACCTTCAAGGGCGGCCGTGTAAAGAATGAGAGGCTTTCCCTTCACTGGAGCAGCCAACACTGGGGGGTTTTGCAGGTACTGTTTGATCTCGTCTAGTGCGCTTTGGCACTTTTGATCCCAGACGAACGGGGTTCCCTTCTTCATCAGGTGGCTGTAAGGGCGGCACTTTCCCGAGAGGTTGGCTATAAATCGCCGTATGTACGCGAGCTTCCCTTGGAGAGACCGCAGCTGTTTGAGAGTTCTCGGCGGAGGCATTCCTATGATTGCCTTGATCTTGGACGGATCTATCTCGATACCTCGGTGTCGAACGACGAATCCCAGGAATTTGCCCGAGGAAACCCCGAATACACACTTCAGAGGGTTCATCTTCAAGTTGTATTGTCGAAGACGTTGAAATACGGTCTTCAGATGCTCGAGATGTTCCTCATATGATTTGCTTTTAACAACGAGGTCGTCGATATAGCATTCAACAATTTCGTGTATAAGGTTATCGAAAATCTTCGTCATGGCCCTTTGGTAGGTTGCACCGGCGTTCTTTAAACCGAAGGGCATCACCCTGTAACAGAATATTCCCAAAGGAGTCCGGAAAGCCGTATGTTTCTGGTCTTCAGGGTGCATTTTTATTTGATTGTATCCTGATGAGCCGTCCATGAATGAGAAAATCTCATGCGTAGACGTATTGTCTATCATTAGTTCGGTGACTGGTACTGGGAAATCATCCTTCGGGCAGGCTTTGTTGAGATCCCGAAAGTCCACGCATATGCGCACCGTACCATTTTTCTTCATCACTGGGACGATGTTAGCAATCCATTCAGGGTATTGAACCTCTTGGATAAAGCCGGAGTCTATCAGCTTTTTGACTTCCGCGTTGATGCTCATTTCGAGCTCAAGCCGCATTCTTCTCGGTGCTTGTTTGACCGGCTTGACACTCGGGGATATTGCCAGTCTATGTACAGCAACTTCTGGATCAAGTCCCGGCATCTCGGAATAGTTCCATGCGAAGCAATCTTTATGCTGTACAAGGACGTCCTTTAACGCAGCCACCTTTTCCTCGGACAGCAGTTCGCTGACGAATGTCGGTCGCGGATCGTTTATCGTCCCCAACTCAATTTTCTTGAGGTTATCCGCAGTGGTATGTATGCCGTCCTCTAGTTCTTTCAGAGCTGGGGGAAATTCTGAGATCACCTCATCATTGCTGTTTTCGAAGCACCAGGGAAGGCTGTCCACATTCTCGGACTCCTCTTTTAATATCGTTATCATATGACAGGTGTGAATTTTCTGCCAATCCCAATGTGGAACTGGTTCTTCTTTCGTGGCCTTAGGCTCGTGCTTTTGTGGTGGTGCTACCCTCCAGTTGTTGGACAGAGCGAATTTACCAAGCTGATATTGATCTTCGACCCAATTCTTGAAGGTGAAGCAATCTTCAAGAGGATGACCTACTACTCGATGGTAAGAGCAATAGTCCGGGTGTGAGGCTTCGCCTGCTTGTTCGGGGTGCTTGGACTCCGGCAATGTAAGCATTTGATGTTTTAGAGCAAGCTCAAATATCTTCCTTGTTTTGTTCTGAGGAAATGAGTATGCTCGACCCATTTTCTTCATGAGGGCTAAGTCGACAACGCTCGACTCTCGGATACGTGGTTTCTTAGCTTTGCTTTGTGGTTTTTGAGCGCCTTTTCTGCCCTTTGACTTGTTTTTGCTTTCGCGTCGAACCTTTTTTGTAGCAGGTTGACAAGGAGCGGCATTTTCATCCTTCACGGCCTGTCGGAGAAGGCGTTGCGTCTTGGCTTTCTCTTAGATGGCCGTCTCGCGGTTGTGGTCATCTCGGACTTTTTGACCAGCTTCCCTTATAAGCCTGTCCATTTGTTCTTCAAATGATGGACCGGGCAATTTTTCATCAGGAACTTTTACTGGCTTAGGATTAGCGTCCTCCCATTGAGCGTCCGCGTCTTCATCGAAGTCATACATGACATAACAGCTATTTACTACCTCTCGTTTCTTTAGCCGGATGTACCCAAGCCCTTTTGTTTCCATTCTCCCGTTAGGCAGTTTGCGTTGGGTCCCGGGAATATTCCAGACCCTGTCATAGAATTTGGCCTCTCTAACGGTCTGTCTGAAGGATATCCCCTGGCGTTTCAGCAGCTTCTTCAAACCTTCGGTATAATATCTGGGAAGACGGATAGGCTGAAGCCTGTCGAGCGTGGGATCCACGCCATGCCAAACTTCTTTTTCCACCTTGTTTTCTTCAGAACGGTAGAATAGGATTGCCTTCTCGCCTTCCCGTCCGGGAGGGATATAAAATGTCTGCAATTCTTCTACGCTGTTGGTGTTGAGTGCATCCAGTTCTTTGTAATGTTCAAGCGGTACCATGGTTATCTGCAGACTTCGCTCTTCATTAGCGGAAGCCCGTATTGAAGGCCGAGTAGAGAATACGACATGGACCTCATCCTCCGAGTCACTACCAAAGACCAATGTAGGAGTGGACGGTCCTGGCTTGTTATATTGGGGCGGACCCGAATAAACGACCTCCTCTTCTTCCTCGGTATCACTGCCGAAGACAGGGATGGTGGTGTTAGTTTTATTTTCCGGCTTGTGACACTTCTCCGTGTCTTCGAAATCCGGCAAGAAGTATTTGGCATCTTCGTATTTGCGGACCTCGTTCACAGAGAACGGGTTCAGTTCTCCCGTCACGGTATACTCGAAACCATCCTTAAAATACTTCATACACTGATGTTGTGTAGAAGGGATGATGTTGTACTCATGTAACCATGGTCGGCCGAGCAAAGTGTTGTAGCATGTCTTGGCATCTATGACGTGGAACTTAATGTCCGTGACGAGTAATCCGAAGCGTAGCGTCAGTATTACAGATCCAAGAGTCTTTGACGATTGGGAGTCGAACCCGGATATGGTGATCTTGTCCCGAGCAAGGTGCTGGACGCTCATGCAGATTTCCTTTAACACCCGCACGTTGAGTAGGTTAACAGACGACCCGTTATCGATCAGAATTTTGCCTATCTTTATATCATGGCAGCATCCCGAAACATAGAGAGGGCGATTGTGTTCACAAGTCCCAAGTAGAAGGTCCTCATCGCCAAAAGTAACATCAGCCGTGTGTACTTCCTCCAACTCATCCTTCATCTTTTCCACGGCCAGGCATGCTTGGAATTGTTCCGGGTCTTGGAGTGCCTTAATCAATGAATCTCTCGCCTCTTTTGATAGCAAAAGGGCGTCGAGAATGCTGAGCTGCGAGGGCAGTTTCCTCAGATGTGCTAAAACGTTGTAATCCACCTTATTCTTCTTTAGTGGGTTCTTAGCGGTTAACTCTTCCGCAACTCGATCATCCAAGGCGATGTCTTCAGAGGCCTTCTCTTTCCCTTTGTCTTTCTTTTTTAAGGGTCCAAGATTCTTTTCAGGTAACGTCCGATTGCGTAGCTGTATATTCTCGCAAGCCTTTGGTCCTTCTTCTTTTCCCGAAGTGGATTCTTTAAAGAGGGGGCCAAGCTCTAGCTCCTCATCAGAATCGCTCCCAAATACAGGTACTTGTGATCCCCCGGCGTCAATCATGCAATAACCACCGCTAGTTTTATCAAGCACTTCGTTTATTCCGTTCTGCTCTCGGCGGGCTTTGCGCTTTTCCCGCTTAAACTGTTGCCGGTGAGTAACATATCCTTGCCACCACTTACCGAAAGCTTTGCACTCTTCGGTGGGATGCGACACCTTCCGATGGTACAAGCAATAGGAGGGGTGGTTTTCCATTTCACCCGTAATGTTTTTCTCGGAGGGTGGTAGCTTCATACCCATCGACACAGCCTTAGCGAATCTCTTCTTTATCTTGAACTTGATTTTATCTGTGGTGGGTGTATTTTGTTCTAGCGGGAGTACCGCAATTCTTTCGCCAAGGCGCTGGCGTTTGGCCTTTTCGAATATAACCGCTTCGTTATCCCGATCAGCTTTGCCCTTTAAAAACGCCTGATTTAGGAATGCATCAATCGCTTCATCCGACGGCTCCAGGATTTTTAGTGCAGGCTCCGCCCCCAGCTTTTCAGCGCGAGGAGTCTCCTCATCGCTTGTGGACAAATGGGAAATCACATGGCAACTTGCTACATGTTCTTCAGATTCATTTGACGAACTACCTCCCTCATCTTCTGCTTGGAAGACGTGGTTGAGGAACTCTTGCAATGTAACGGGAGTCCGCGCCTTCTGGTTGTACTCTTCCAGCGCGTCAATTTGCTTTTGCAAGTCCGTGCGCCTATCGCTAGGCTTCACCGGTTTCTTGGCCTTCTTCTTTTTCTTCGAAGAGTTTGATGACTGGCTACTAGTGCTTGAACCCCCATCATTGGTCTTTAGAGTTGGACGTGGCTTTAACATCCCCTCAACGACCTGCGGTTCCAATGGGCTTTTCCACTTGATCGCCGGACATGTCCGAAGATCATTTAGCATTCTCTTCATTTTCGAAGATAATACAACCTCCCACGGAGTTTCTTCAATGACGGAGCATGTTGCCCCCGGCGTATTCGTCCCTTTAGAGGTGTGGGGCTGCGGGGGATTCACCTTCCATTTGTCAGATAACGCAAATTTTCCCTGTCTATACTGGTTTTCAAGCCAATTTTTGAAAACGTAGCAGTCCTCAATCGGATGGCCTAGCACTCGATGATAGGGGCAGTAATTAGGTTCTTTGACGTCACTTGGTTGCAACGGAAGTTTTGGATCTGGCAGATTTATGAGTCTGTTGCGTAATGCCAGCTCGAATAACCTCTTCGTTTTATCGCGGGGAAAGGAATAAGGACGTCCCATCCTATCCTCAAGGGGTACGTAAGGGCGCGTATTGTTTGGACGAGCAACCGGCTTCAAGTCGTTCGGTTGTTGTTGAGCATTAGCGAAAATGATCGCTTTTCCCTTTCCTTTGTCAGTTCGGGAATCTGGCTTTGGGAGAGGGGGTTTATGACCCATCTGGTCCATTTGCGCTAATTTGTCAATCAAAGCCTGGAAGGAAGTCGGCTTGAAAAACATCATAAACTGTGAGATGGTTGCCTGTGTTGGAGATAGTGCCCTCAGAGTCAATTATTAGGTCACAGGTACGTGATTGTAATGATTGAGGGAGGACCTATCCCGGTAGGACAGTCTTACTCGAGATGATAGTATGCTATCTGGTTTACCTTTATCATCGTGTACTGTTTTAGGTGACCTGACACGTCGCTATTACACGTTGATAGAGCCCCTAGGATTCTTGCTTGACCACCAGCAGTATGAGGGCGATCATATAAGTGGGAGCTGGGGGTCTACAAGCATATCCTTAAAAGGTCCCTAGTCGTGGGAGTTTCGAGACCGGGCATCGATACTCCATTAGTAGACTAGTGTATATAGTCGAGACCCCGACGAGGGGCGGTGGCCGGTCTCACAAGCCACTGGTGTCAGTTGGATCACCTAAGATGTATACAGGTGCTCATTGGGTTATGAGTACACCGGACAGGACTCGCCGGGAACATGCTAGTTGGTCATATACCAGACGTCAGATGGCAGTTCCCTGGTGACATGTGTGCAGGTTAGTTCATCGACCTGGGGATCGTCATTTGTCTCGTGTGAGTTCCCACTGTACTTTGATTACTACCCTACCACGGCTCAAAGGAGTCGTGCAAACAGGTTTTAGTTGGGTACAGTCCCGAGCCATATGGAGGCAGTGAGCGTATCTTCAGGGGTTCGTCTCTCCCGGTATTGGGGGTGAGGTCGTGCTGTGTCTAGGAGGGCCATTACACAAAGTCCTTGGCCAAGGCAAGGAGATTTACTGGTAGGTATTCCAGTAGTATCTCAGGGTGTTCTGGGCTACACTCCGACACGACTTGTACCGCTTTTGGGGGTCTGACTTTTACCAACCCCCTAGGCCCGCCATGCGATACTCATAAACGAATGGACCGGACTGTACGGATATTGTCACTGACAGGCTCAGTAGGGTTGTCAGGCTGAGTTCGCTCACAGACGTCCCTTTTAGTCAATACCTGGTAGCCCGTTACGTATTGGCTTATACCTCTGACGTGCTAGTGGTTAAATCCACAACCAAGGTGTTGATGAGTCTTTAGAGTCCCCCACATTCTGTTACTCAGCTTTCGGGCGAAAGGTTGTAGAGGCCGTATGGAGATATGGCAAGGTCCGATCAGATACGTGCGGTATTGCACGGATCAGGATTGGACAGTTTGTACTATAGGCCGTGTGGTTATATGGCAGGGCTCGATCAGATACGTGCGGTATTGCACGGATCAGGATCGAACAGATATTACTAGCCGGTTTTGGTATAAGCCGGATTCTAGTATAGTACAGTGGAGATTTTGTCTCATTGCATTTGTATTTCGGTCGGAATACAAATGCGGGTGTGTATGCACAGTATCGGGGTTTTCCTGTAATTTATTACGGGACCAGTTTTCTGGAGTTGCCAGTTTGCTTTTCGTTTCGGCCAATTTCCATTGTTCCGTTCATTGGCCGAAGATTGGTGGAGGAGGGCTTATTTGCATTGTTGCAAATAAGCATTTGTGGAGGGGGTCTTTGCATATCTTCATGTCATGATTCTTGTCCCATCATTTGACTTCATAAACTCATGATTGCTTGACTTTGTTTATCATCATGGTTGTTGATGATGAGGTTGGTGGTAGGTGGTTGAGTGTGGGTTTTGATTTAGTGATCATTTCCTTTTGCATGATAGTCTTCTCTCTCTCTCTCCCTTTGGTATTATTGGATGGCTCTCTCATTATCTTGCATATGACACTCTCATTCTCTCCTCTCTTGATGTGATGGCCGGCCTTCCCCTTGGAAGGGCTGTCCAAGTTTTTTGAGGGTGGAAATCTTGTTCATTTCATGCTCCAAAAGCCTACAAGTTCCTCCACATAATCCTTGTATCATCCCTCCACCAAAAGGCACCTCCATGAACCCCAAATGAGACACAATCCTCTACTACACATTCTACAGCAAACCTTGGGCACGTCGAGTAGCCGGCTTTGTGCCCGAGTTGCCTCGGCATTGAGGTGGGAGCCCGTAAACAAAGTAGGCGATGTGGTGCACTTCCGGCGACGAGGAGGAGACGGGACTTTTCCGCAGGAGATCGGGACCATGACGAGAAGACCGGAGGACTTGGATCATCGGTATATCTCTATTCCCTTTCTTGTAGATAGCTAGGACTAGTTAATGGTTCGATCCGGATGTTTAGTGCGCGGTGGTGCCGGTTTGCTAAGTCCGCAAAATTTAAGTTTATCACCGCTTCCGCAATTGGCCGTCGGATTGACGGCCGGGGCGCCGCCGTGCACTTACAGTGGTATCAGAGCCTCGCCATTAACTTAGTCTAGCTTGGTGTAGTGTGTTTTTCTGTTCCGATCGATCGAAATGTCCAAAAACCCGTATTTGCTCACGACAGTTTTCTGTTGGAAATTTTTGGTGTCGAAAAATTTTTCAGGTTGTAAAATATTGATGTACTGGAAAATCTAAGAGCTCTGTAAAAATTCGACGAAGTAACTCCACAGTGGGAGCGCGGAACCGCCGCGAAAACCACCTTCCCGCCGCCCTTCCGCCGCGCACTGTGGAGATCACTTCACCAATTTTTTTTCAGAGGCCTTCTGGGCTTAAAATATGGGTTTTGGAATATTAAAATTGGGCCCAAGTTTTCTGTGAGTGCTACAGTTTTGATTGGGGCCCACTTGTTAATTTTTGGTCAATCGGAAAATTTTAAACACATTTTTCACAGTATTTACATTATATCTGCGACCGTGAATGTCACTTGATCGGTAAATCCGGTCTAACTGCTATAGCCCGGTTAGACGGATTTGCGAACGTGACTTTCACGTTGATGTTTTGTTTTTGCTGTGATGTTGCGGATCGGTCGTGGGGGATAGCCTGGATGCAATGCTAGTACAGTTCTGTTGTATTATGTACATTTGGTATTGCGGGGCGAGCGTCCGACATGTGGACTGCCGTCACTGCCTGATTGTATTATTATTTTGGGGCACGACCTGGTTGCGGTCGATGTACCCGGTGTATGTATATTTTACTTTCTGTACTAGGATTACCCCGCGGAGGGGTGCACGGATAGCCGGGTTCTGGAGGGCAACAAGCCCGCATCTCATGGCATTGAGACGGAGGGGGCTTCACTCTAGGATTGGCGGGCTATTCGCCGCACTCGTAGGGGGTACAGGTTGACCCAGGAGGGGTGCCCAAGTTACCGGATTCCGTGAAGTGCTGGGTGGTCCATTCACGGCGCTGAAGGGGGCTGCCTCGCTTCAGGTTTTGGCGGGTGACTTGCCGCGCCCGTAGGGGTCTAGGATTACATTGCACAGGCTATCCACACGACCAGGGGAACGTCGGGTTTCAGTAGTGGCTCTGTGAAACCCGGGGATCCCATATATCTGTATTGTTTCTGTGATGCTGTACATTTCTGTGATGTTGCATTTTATTCACGCCTTGAGCGAAATACTATATATTGGTATATATATTAGTAGATGTCGTATATGTTTTGCATCCGCGCTAGTCCAGTCCCCGATCTGTCGTTAGTAAGCTAACCTAACGGGTAATGACGGGACCCAGTGGCGAATGCGGATGGCATATACGTACATCAGTATATTTTCGTTCTTTTTGGTGTGATCAATTGATGGGACTGCATTGATTCGGATCAATGCAAGTTAAAAAACAAACCTAATCTGATGTTGTTGGAACACTTTTCAAAAAGCTGTTATTGCAAGGACGTTTACTTTTGTTTTGCATCGTGGTATTCATTAGAATATCCTGCTCCTCAGTCGACGAGGCAAGGGCCGAGATCCCTTCACCGGGAGTGACCCCTTGGACAAAAAGTTTGCGTCAGGGCATTAACTTCACTATAGCCGATTACTTTTTCTTTGCACCATGGTATTCAGTTGGAATATCCTGCACCCCATTCTACGGGGAAAGAGCCGAGATCCCTTCACCGGGAGTGACCTCTTTAGCAACGGTTTTCGTCACTATATTTTTTAAAAAGCTATCCGTTCCTTCGACGATATCAAGTTCTTTACGTTAAAGGTTTTCGCCAGAAACCATTCGTAGCCCTCCGTCGTTTCATATGGATAGTCAGTAGTATTCAAGCTGTGTATGTTGGCCAAAGTCAAGGCACAGTGTTTGGTAGCTATTGGTTATTCATATGCAGCATAGATAGATGCGTTGGTTTGGAACAGTCGTACTGCCATGTTGGCCAAAGTCAAGTGTATGTGCGGGTGGATTCAAATTAACCTGGAGAATGACGGGTAGAACTTGACATGTGACTTATGATATGTTGGCCAAAGTCAAGGTCATAAGAGCATGGGGCAGAAATCACATCGGGAGTTTCAAAAGAACTAAAACTTGCCAGATATGCGCATACCTTCTGGAGTGTGATACCGTGAGCGGATTCCGTCACGTTGTCATGCGATGAGAGTTGGATCCCGATTCCCACTGATGAGTTGGTATACTCCTCGGGTAACCCCGACTAATTCTTCTTTCAGGTTTGGAGGAGAATTTGAGGTACAGTGGGAGGATTCCAGATTAGATAAATTAGTAACCATTCTGATCTAGGTTAGAGTGCACGCTGAGTGTTTTCTTTTCTCTCTCTCTCTTTGGCAGCGACCATTGACCCGACCCTAAGACTTTGACTCAGTGACCAAGTTGACCGAACCTTCTTAACACTGGCTTTTGGATTGTCAGAGTTGCATACCTCATTGCCACTCCTACTTTTACCCTTTTCTCCAGGGCACCCCGTATTACTACGAACGTCCACTTCCATTGGACAAAACCATCGTATGGTTATATACGAACTCGAAAGAATTTATTCGAGGATGGTTTCCGGTTCTGGAGAAAACGGATAGGATTATTCAGTTGTCTTTTCCTTTTACCCTCTCTCAGGTTACGAGCACTCCTTGGTTTAGGGGTAGTACACCTATTACGCAAATTGGATTGTCTTCTTCCAAACCTTAGGCTGGTGCCGACCGGTAGGGAATGAAGAAAACCAATTAGCATAACAATGGTGTGCAGAAGGTATTAGGTTCAGACAAAGCAAGAGATTAGTAAGAGGGCAAAGTAAATTGCGACAGATATTCACGACCAAACCAAATATTTCGTTACCACTCCCACGTCACCTTTGTATTTCTCCAGGACACTCCGTATCACTACGAAGATCCACAGTTTATTTGGATACTCCATCGTATGGTTATATACGAACTCGAATGGAACTGGTTCTAGTTCGGGGATGGATTCTGGTTCAGGAGAAATAGGAATAAGGTTTATTCGGGTGTCTTTTATCTTCACCTTCTCTCGCATTGCGAGTGTTCCTAGGATTAGGACAGTACACCCATTATGCTTATTGGATAGTCTTCTTCCAAACCATAGGCTGGTGCCGAACGGTAGGGAAGGAAGAAAACCATTTGGCCTAAAGGGGTGTGCAGAAGGTAATGACTAAAGACATATGAAGGGATGTGGAGAGATGGCAATGAATTATACGGTTGTAGTTGTGAATCTGAATAATGGAAGAGGCATTACTATGAATACCGGGATACCCCACGAAACATTTCAATGTTTCAGTTTCACTGTGCACAGTTAAAGGAAAACTGATTTCCCGATTAGATACTTACTCCAGGGTATGTATTTACCAGGTACGATTCTCACATCTGTATGGTTTTACAGATGATGAGTGGGAGTAAGTTATTGGGAATTGGGTGATCATCCTCATTATATCGGGATTCGTTGTAATCGGTGATATTTGAGGAAATCACCTGGGCTGTTTGCCGGTTGGCAAATATTTGGTTTTGAATATCCGCAGTTATGCACCAATTTCAAATTGATATATCTGTACGTCTATTTTCATAGAGTGAGATATACCTTTCTGAAATTATGTCTACGACATTTACCTATATCAGTGGATGGTTAGGTAAGGAGCATTAAACAGCGGTGTAATTCTTCTTAACCATAAGTACAGTTTTCAACCTACGACACACAGTAAATGAGTTATCAGACTCAAGGGACTTATGCAGAGTATTGTATGTTGTCCAGGGTCCATCAGGACAGAGGGGTTGGTCCTCGTACTATATTCGGTTTATTTATGACTTCTCTAGTTTTTAGACAGGTGTTTCGCGGAAACACAGGGTCTGAATTTTGAGAAGTTATAGGTATTTGAATAGAGTAGAGAACCAGGTGTAGCAAGTATCGGGATTCTTCAAAGTGATCGAAGATGTAGATACTTGTCAATGGTATTCAGTTGATAGTAATGATTAAGAGAAATTGCTTCTCTTTCAGGTTACTCATAATTGGAAGCATTCCTAAGTTGGGTAACGCTGATCAGGCCTTCTTCCATTTAGTTGACATGCACTGGAGACAGCTGCATGATTTGAATCTGGTTCAATTAAATCAGTGCCTCTGGTCCTATATTGGATATAGAACAGTTCGTATCTTAACGATGTTAAGGTACGGGGAGTTGTCCGGATTATGCTTAAAATCAGACTCTGGATAACTCAAGGCACGTTTCTGTAATGGCTGTTTGTGGGTTGACCCAGGCTATGACGCGGGTTGACTTTCTACCATCTGGATGAACAATAGCAATATTGTTCTAGACTCGCCACAGTTTTATTAAAAATGGATTTTTTCAGAAAACAGTAGTGGGAGTATGGTAGAACTGGAAGTGATTCCAGAACCACAAACGATTACTGAAGATTTGATAAGGAACCTAAAGATTCAATCCGGTTTGACATTCCATTGGCCACTCCGCAGATAAGGTGGGTAACTTCAGGCACCCGAGAGGCACTACGGTAGCCTCAAGGACGGTGACAGGGAAGTTCTTGTTTACCTACAATTGCCATTGCTGTTGTTCCAGGTTACGAGACCCGGCGGGAGGATGAGTATAGCGTCGTTCTAAACCAGTTTTAGAAGTGTACGTCTATATGACTCTGCCAGAGGGTTGTCGTAGTCAGTGGGAGCAGCGGAAGCATTGGTGGACAGGTTGCTTATGTCTATTTATAGACTAGAGCAGATGTAGCGGAGATAGATCATCTATTTCTGACGTGACAGTCATGGGTTTGACTTCATCAGAATAGAGGATGGATCTGTTGAGAAGGTAGTAGGGTGTGATATCCTGGTATTTGGATGATATACACAGAGTAGGAAAAGAAACTCCTATACTACAATCGGTTATATTTTGGCCGTCACACAATGGTTTCTCCACAAAGAAAATGGATTTTATATCAGACATACTGGTTACTAGATCTATGGTTTTAGATCTAGGTTTGGGTAGTCTCCCAATCTGGGTACTTAGACAGCATTCTAAAGGGTATTTAGAATGGACGACTCCTGGCACGGTAGTGTACCTGCAGGTAATGGAGTCACCCTCTCTAAAGGTGTCTTATAGACTAAAGGGGAGAGGGATGTGCATGATTGACAGATCACTTGCTTAGGCAATTGAGTCAATCATGAGATGTCAAGTACCACACCAGATGTTGTTCTTGCACTAGATGCAATAAGTTGACATTAATCCAATCCTGGAGAAACAGTCGGAAGCAGTTCTAGAACACAAGTGGATGTTCTAGGGATATGATAACGACAGCCTCATTCAGGAGACAGTTATCATTCCAGGCTTCCAAGGTGACATGGACGACAAGGAGGTTGTCAGAGTTATAGTTTTCCTTCTGATGAGGGGCAGTATTTTGGATAGGTGGTCCAAGGCAATACTGAGGGAGGCATGGCGCGCAGGATACTGATTAATTTCAGTTGACGATACAGTCTAAGAAGTTTGGATTTGGAGTTCATTTATGAGCTAGGTCCCATCAGACATCCAGACATATTCTGAGACAGGTATTGCTCATTTCGGGAGATGGGTTTCTCCGCGAACTTGAGTTATAGAGAGACAAAGGGAGAAACAACTAAGCGGATCCACTCACTGAGGCTATTCCTCGAACGCAATAGTTCCGCAAACGAGCTTTGTGAGACTGACTAGTAGAGGAGTTGGATGTTCGGTATCACACGGGCTGTGAGTATGCGACATCGCAATAATTAGCCTTGAGTGCAAGTGGGAGATTGTTGGAGATAGTGCCCTCAGAGTCAATTATTAGGTCACAGGTACGTGATTGTAATGATTGAGGGAGGACCTATCCCGGTAGGACAGTCTTACTCGAGATGATAGTATGCTATCTGGTTTACCTTTATCATCGTGTACTGTTTTAGGTGACCTGACACGTCGCTATTACACGTTGATAGAGCCCCTAGGATTCTTGCTTGACCACCAGCAGTATGAGGGCGATCATATAAGTGGGAGCTGGGGGTCTACAAGCATATCCTTAAAAGGTCCCTAG
Source organism: Agapanthus africanus (assembly GCA_030015575.1). Lineage (NCBI taxonomy): Eukaryota > Viridiplantae > Streptophyta > Magnoliopsida > Asparagales > Amaryllidaceae > Agapanthus > Agapanthus africanus. Next base: position 354,961,031 of record CM057349.1, on the reverse strand, counting down.
TCGTGGGAGTTTCGAGACCGGGCATCGATACTCCATTAGTAGACTAGTGTATACAGTCGAGACCCCGACGAGGGGCGGTGGCCGGTCTCACAAGCCACTGGTGTCAGTTGGATCACCTAAGATGTATACAGGTGCTCATTGGATTATGAGTACACCGGACAGGACTCGCCGGGAACATGCTAGTTGGTCATATACCAGACGTCAGATGGCAGTTCCCTGGTGACATGTGTGCAGGTTAGTTCATCGACCTGGGGATCGTCATTTGTCTCGTGTGAGTTCCCACTGTACTTTGATTACTACCCTACCACGGCTCAAAGGAGTCGTGCAAACAGGTTTTAGTTGGGTACAGTCCCGAGCCACATGGAGGCAGTGAGCGTATCTTCAGGGGTTCGTCTCTCCCGGTATTGGGGGTGAGGTCGTGCTGTGTCTAGGAGGGCCATTACACAAAGTCCTTGGCCAAGGCAAGGAGATTTACTGGTAGGTATTCCAGTAGTATATCAGGGTGTTCTGGGCTACACTCCGACACGACTTGTACCGCTTTTGGGGGTCTGACTTTTACCAACCCCCTAGGCCCGCCATGCGATACTCATAGACGAACGGACCGGACTGTACGGATATTGTCACTGACACGCTCAGTAGGGTTGTCAGGCTGAGTTCGCTCACAGACGTCCCTTTTAGTCAATACCTGGTAGCCCGTTACGTATTGGCTTATACCTCTGACGTGCTAGTGGTTAAATCCACAACTAAGGTGTTGATGAGTCTTTAGAGTCCCCCACATTCTGTTACTCAGCTTTCGGGCGAAAGGTTGTAGAGGCCGTATGGAGATATGGCAAGGTCCGATCAGATACGTGCGGTATTGCACGGATCAGGATTGGACAGTTTGTACTATAGGCCGTGTGGTTATATGGCAGGGCTCGATCAGATACGTGCGGTATTGCACGGATCAGGATCGAACAGATATTACTAGCCGGTTTTGGTATAAGCCGGATTCTAGTATAGTACAGTGGAGATTTTGTCTCATTGCATTTGTATTTCGGTCGGAATACAAATACGGGTGTGTATGCACAGTATCGGGGTTTTCCTGTAATTTATTACGGGACCAGTTTTCTGGAGTTGCCAGTTTGCTTTTCGTTTCGGCCAATTTCCATTGTTCCGTTCATTGGCCGAAGATTGGTGGAGGAGGGCTTATTTGCATTGTTGCAAATAAGCATTTGTGGAGGGGGTCTTTGCATATCTTCATGTCATGATTCTTGTCCCATCATTTGACTTCATAAACTCATGATTGCTTGACTTTGTTTATCATCATGGTTGTTGATGATGAGGTTGGTGGTAGGTGGTTGAGTGTGGGTTTTGATTTAGTGATCATTTCCTTTTGCATGATAGTCTTCTCTCTCTCTCCCTTTGGTATTATTGGATGGCTCTCTCATTATCTTGCATATGACACTCTCATTCTCTCCTCTCTTGATGTGATGGCCGGCCTTCCCCTTGGAAGGGCTGTCCAAGTTTTTTGAGGGTGGAAATCTTGTTCATTTCATGCTCCAAAAGCCTACAAGTTCCTCCACATAATCCTTGTATCATCCCTCCACCAAAAGGCACCTCCATGAACCCCAAATGAGACACAATCCTCTACTACACATTCTACAGCAAACCTTGGGCACGTCGAGTAGCCGGCTTTGTGCCCGAGTTGCCTCGGCATTGAGGTGGGAGCCCGTAAACAAAGTAGGCGATGTGGTGCACTTCCGGCGACGAGGAGGAGACGGGACTTTTCCGCAGGAGATCGGGACCATGACGAGAAGACCGGAGGACTTGGATCGTCGGTATATCTCTATTCCCTTTCTTGTAGATAGCTAGGACTAGTTAATGGTTCGATCCGGATGTTTAGTGCGCGGTGGTGCCGGTTTGCTAAGTCCGCAAAATTTAAGTTTATCACCGCTTCCGCAATTGGCCGTCGGATTGACGGCCGGGGCGCCGCCGTGCACTTACAGCCTGTGGATCAAGGGTTCCAACAAACATTCCCACCGCAGGGGCTTCTTCTATGCGCTGCTCACACTTTGACCATAGATTACGCCACCGTATAGCGTACTGAACCCATGTCTCGCCGGGTTTTACCCTAGCGTTAATTAGTGCCGTCATCGGGGTACGTTCACTGGCACTTGCAAAGCGTTGGGTAAACAGCAGCTCCATCTCCGCGAAGGTTTTAATAGAATCATTAGGGAGTTCAGAGTACCACTCGAACGCCGTATCTGATAGACTTCCGACAAACTGGTGGAGCAAAAGCTTGTCATCGCCGCCGGTGTTACCGCAAAGCGCCCTGAACTGGGCGACATGCTGATGGGGATTGCCAATCCCTTTGTAGACATGAAACTTGGGAATTGTGTAACCCGGCGGGTACTTGATTTGGTCATACCATCCTGGATATGGCCGCCCCGTTTTTACGACGTGGCCGGCTGCTTCGGCCGCATGATGAACCTTTATTTGCTGGGCTATGTATTCGTCCAGATCAGTCTTAGAGATTGTATCCTCTTTAGCTGTTAATAGAGCGGGCTGCGGATTTAATGTATCTCCCTTATCATCTCCAAGGACGGTTAGGGGTTCTTCAGCGGGAGGATCTTGTTGTATCATCATCCCTATCATGTCCTGGAAGAGGAGGCCCATCCGCTGTATGTTGGCCGCTTGTTCAGCAGCCTCTTTGTCCCTCTTTTCCAGTACTCGGCGAAGGAACTCGGCGTCGGTCTCTTCCTCCTGGCGCTCATCTAAGGACGCCTCAGGGTTCTCTTTTGGCCCAGTGAGTGCAGCCATTGTGGTCATCATCTCCTGGAGCTTTTGTTGCTGCTCCTGAGCCTTTGTCACTGATCGGGTGAGCGGTCGGTGACCCGTAGAAGTGCGGCTTTCTTCCTTTCCAGAAGCCATATAAATCGTATGAACTGTTATGTCCCCTGACTTTGGAGGTTTAGGTTCACCGCCTTTAAACTTTGCCGCTGACGCGGGAGCTTTCTCTGGCCTCCTTCTTTTGTGGGCCATCGAGGTTGAAGGAGCCGTTAAAATGGGCATGCTAGCAATTGTTGCCCCCTGCTGTTTAACGGGGCGGGTTTTGTCCTTTTCCACCTTTGCCTTTTTCTGGCGATGAAAGTGATCTGGGTCAATCACAGAGTCTTGAACCCTACGCCAAACCTTGTAAACTTTCGAGGATAGCCGTTGAGGGGGCTGTTCTTGTTTTGTTTCTGAAACTCTCTCCGCAGGTGGAGGATATCTTTTCAAGGTAGCGGTTGGAGAGTTCTTACGCACTCTCCTCAGTAGTTCAAAGCTGTTCCCAGTTGGAACAGCAGCGTTGACTTCCACCATTGGAGCGGGTGGAGTTATCCCTAAGGGGGAGTTGCCCCCGGCTTTCCTCACTCGTCGCCAATGGCGACGTCGCGCACGACGAGTCGTTGGGACTGGCTCGGAAATCGAGATGGTTTCTTGTTGCCCCCTGTTTGAGTGTGGGGTAACTGCCGATGTCAGCCTGTCGAAGACTGATGCCTTTTGACCAGCTGGGAGAGGAGTGGGAACCGTCAATCTTGTGAAGACCGACTCTCTGATGGGAGAAGCCGCTTTAACGACTTTCGAAGCAGCGGCCGTTGCCCTCTTTGGGACAGCCACTTTATAGTTCTGACCTAGCCTGGTGAAAACGGAGGCTGTCGGTTTAGTAGCGGGCGACCCGTTGACAGGGGCTGTCGGAACAGTGAGCCGGTTGAAGACCGACTTTTTACCCACTTCCGGTGCAGGTATTGGTGCAGAAAAGCTTGCAGGTGGGATCATAGTCCTGAAGAACAAGCCGGTGGTGGCTTGGGTCACTTGGTCTACCGGCAGAGTAAGGAAGGAAGCCGCTTGGGGCCCATATGCTACACCACCTGGTGAGGTGGAGCGTCCGTTGCAGCGGCATTTCGAGCAGTTGGTACAGCTAGAGGCCATTGAATCTTGAATTCTGCGCCAGGTAAAAGACCAAATCTTAGTAACTTGAAATCCGAAGACAACCATTTAATGAACCGCGATTGGTTCGCGAAGACGACACACGAAGTGTGGAGTGGAAAGAGGAAGAGGTCCCACCGGGCGTGCCAAAATCTGTTCCCCTCCGAATGGGCGGCGCACAGGACCGCGATGTCCTGACGCTGAGATTCGGGGCAGATGCTAATTGGTTTTATCCGTCCATCTCTCCGAAAATGCCAAATTGATTTATGGCACCGTGTATCGGAGGCTTAGACGGATGCGGCCGATGTAGCAGACTTCATCAGATCCCCCCTCAGAATGAGGGGTTTTTGATTGTGGGGACGCTCTTCCCTGCAGGCGCAAGCCCCTGGAGTTAATTACGCTACCGCTTCGCGGTAACAACTTTCTCCTTCTCCAGAATTTCACTTCGTGTCGTGTGTGTTCATTTTGTTTGTGGTTGCCCGTGGATTGTATACGGAGACTGAGTAATGCCGTCGCCCGTAGGACGTGGATTAGTCCAAATCCGTATTTACTTAGATTTGGGTTTGGTGTTTTCAATTTAAGGATGCATTAGTCGCGTTATGGCTAAGATCAACTTAAACGTTCGTTAAGGATACGTTAGTCCTGTTTTAGACTACGATCAACTCAACGTAGTGATTAATTTAATGTATGGCCATCGGGACTCGTCGCCTCTCTGACGTCGTTGAAGGATTACAACGACATGTATCAGAGGAGCTCGGAGATGTACCCTCGAACCAGAGTTGATTGGGAGTTTTATAATCCATTTGAATGTTTAAGGATACGTTAGCCGTGTTTGGGGCTAAGATCACCTTAAACGTTTGTTAAGAATACGTTAGTCCAGTTTGAGACTAAGATCGACTTAACGGGACCGTTTAGATCCGACAAAAGAGCATTTGGGCTCTATTATGCCAGTTTAGGGACGTGGTGGTCCGATGTTAGTTTAGGGACGTTTCGGTCCGATATTAGTTTTAGGGACGTTTCGGTCCGATGTTAGTTTAGGGACGTTTCGGTCCGATATTAGTTTAGGGACGTTTCGGTCCATTATTAGTTTAGGGACGTTTCGGTCCGATGTTAGTTTAGGGACGTTTCGGTCCGATATTAGTTTATGGACGTTTCGGTCCATTATTAGTTTAGGGACGTTTCGGTCCGATGTTAGTTTAGGGACGTTTCGGTCCGGTATTGGGTATGTGGCCGTTGGGACCCGTCACCTCTTTGACGTCGTTGAGGAATTACAACGATGGATGTCAAAGGAGTTCGGAGATGTACCCTCGAACCGGATGTAGATTGATTTAGGAGAGCCATTTTGCTCAGCCAATTTAATTTAAGGACTTATGGCCACGATTGGGCTAAGTCCAGTAAAAAAAAATGTCCAACATTGCTTTTGCATTTCCTTTTATTTTTATTTGGGCTTTGCCCAGAAAAGATGCAGGGCATCAATTTGTTTTGGGCTCTGTTCTTTATGAATGATGCAGAGCATCAATTTTGTTTGGGCTCAGCCCTTTTATTGCTTTGCAATTTATTTTGGCCTGCTAGGTCTTTTTGATTTGGGCCTGTCCCTTCAAGTAATGCATTGCATTTGTGCAAAGCACCAAGAATCTTTTAGATTCAAGGAAAGGAGTGCAGAGCACTTTTTAATTTCTTGATCTAACTTTAGATCAAAGAGAAGAAGAAAAATCCTTTCTTTCTTTCTATCTCAGAGAACCAGAGGTTCTCTAGCAAGTGCAAGGCACTATTTTTATTTATTTATTTATTTATTTATTTATTTATTTATTGAAGATCACTGATTTTGTCTTTTGGATCAATGATCTATTCCTAAGAGAATTTTCTCTTATTTCAAAGGTTTTTACCTTCTTCTTTGTGTTCTCAAGAAGTTCTCTTCTCCTTTTTTTTAATCTAATTGTCTATCCCTTTGAAATGGGGTCTGGGGTCCTTTTTATAGTGCTCAAAAATCAGTTAAATTTGTTAAAAAGATCTTTTCTGAGTGATTTGGGGAATTTTCCCCACCGTTGGATCTTTGATCCAAAGCCCCCTGTTTTACAGAAGAAATCTTCTTGTTTAAATAAGAACAGAAAAAATATCCTTAAATCTTCACTCTGTTGTTGCGCAACTCACCAGCGTGTGACACGTGTCGCGCAGTGAAGCGCTTGCGCAACTGCGCAGACACGTGTCGCGCAGCGGTGCGCTTGCGCAACAGCGCTTGCGCAACTGCGCAGACACGTGTCGCGCAGCGGTACGCTTGCGCAACTGCGCAGACACGTGTCGCGCAGCGGTGCGCTTGCGCAGCTGTGCCTGTGCAGCTGCGCAGACACGTGTCGCGCTGCCGTGTGCTTGCGCAGCCGTGCGCTTGCGCAGTTGAACGTTGCTTATGTTTTTTAAAGAGCCTTGCTCTGATTGGACGTACTGCCTTGGGCGTTGTGCTGCCGTGTCAACTTCTGACACGTGGCGCGTTGCGCGCAGCGCACGGGAACTGAAGCGTTGCTTCAAAATTTGAATTTTCAAAATTCAAGCAGAGCCTTGCTCTGATTGGGGGAACAGTCGTAAGGATCCTATAAGAGAATTTTTTCCCCCTTACGCGTCGAGAGGGCCCGTAAGCGGTTGTTTCCCTCCTTGTCGAGATTCGACTTTGGAGAGTGAGACCCGTGGATAGTATGCAAGAGACCGTTTTGAGCCGACTTGCAGGATCCCAGTGCTTAGGAAACAGGTTTTTTTTAATCCCCACTGCCTAAGGCTTTTCCTCACGAGTCGAGCCGTGTCGAGAAGTTCTCGCAAAGACATCAATTTCCTCACGAGTCGAGACGAATCGAGCATTTCTCGCAAGAATATGCTAACATCACAGTTAACCTCTGCTCTTTACGACAGAGGTCCGTTAGGGTCTGTGGTACTTAGGGTTTTGGCCATCGTACCGTCGCGTTGGCTGATATTTTCCTCGATATGCAATCTTCCTGTTCGAGTAGCCTTGCGATTGTCGTGTCTCTGATCCCTTCGGGGGCTGGACAAAACGTCTTCAAGTAATCTTCCAGGTAATCTTACCGTCGAAAGTGCAAGCGTAGGGATATTCCATGTCACTTTTTACTTGAGGTTAGGCTCATTTTGGAGAGCCCCGATGAGTCATAACTACTCCGTGCTGGTGTGGGATGATCTCCGATAGTCCTTCAGGCTTTATATGACTTGCCGTCAAGACCCTGAAGCTAGGAATTTGGCCTTTGCTTCGTTTGCTAGCATTGCGTCCTCTATATCGAGACGAATGTCACGGTTGTCTATAGGTTGTTGGTGAACTGTAGAGGTTTAGAAATAGGGACTTTGCCATGGCTCCGCTGTTTGATGATGTCGCGTCTGCTGTATCGAGACGAACGTCGAGGTGGTGACCATTCCGCACTGGTGCAAGATGATCTCCGATCGTCTTTCAGGCTTTATATGACTTGTCATTAAGACCCTGAAGCTAGGAATTTGGCCTTTGCTTCATTTGCTAGCATTGCGTCCTCTATATCGAGACGAATGTCGCGGTTGTCTCTAGGTTGTTGGTGAACCGTCGAGGTTTGGAACTAGGGACTTTGCCGTGGCTCCGCTGTTTGATTGTCGTGTCTGAATCCTATTGGAGGAAGGACGCTGGGGTGACATCTCGTCTGCTGTATCGAGACGAACGTCGAGGTGGTGACCATTCCGCACTGGTGCAAGATGATCTTCGATCGTCTTTCAGGCTTTATATGACTTGCCGTTAAGACCCTGAAGCTAGGAATTTGGCCTTTGCTTCATTTGCTTTGTCACGTCTGAATCCTGTTGGAGAAAGAACGATGGGGTGACATCACGTCTGCTGTATCGAGACGAACGTCAAGATGGTGACCATTCCGCACTGGTGCAAGATGATCTCCGATCGTCTTTCAGGCTTTATATGACTTGCCGTTAAGACCCTGAAGCTAGGAATTTGGCCTTTGCTTCGTTTGCTTTGTCACGTCCGAATCCTGTTGGAGGAAGAACACTGGGGTGACATCACGTCTGCTGTATCGAGACGAACGTCAAGATGGTGACCACTCCGCACTGGTGCAAGATGATCTCCGAATGTCTTTCAGGCTTTATATGACTTGCCGTCAAGATCCTGAAGCTAGGAATTTGGCCTTTTGCTTCATTTGCTTTGGCGCATCCGAATCCAGCTGGGGGAAGAACGCTGGGGTGATATTTCATCTGCTGTATCGAGACGATCGTCGAGGTGGTGACCACTCCGCACTGGTGCAAGATGATCTCCGAATGTCTTTCAGGCTTTATATGACTTGCCGTCAAGACCCTGAAGCTAGGAATTTGGCCTTTTGCTTCATTTGCTTTGGCGCGTCCAAATCCTGCTAGGGGAAGAACGCTGGGGTGACATTTCATCTGCTGTATCGAGACGATCGTCGAGGTGGTGACCACTCCACGCTGGTGCGAGATGATCTCCGATTGTCTTTCAGGCTTTATATGACTTGCCGTTAAGACCCTGAAGCTAGGAATTTGGCCTTTGCTTCGTTTTCTTTATCACGTCCGAATCCTGTTGGAGGAAGAATGCTGGGGTGACATCACGTCTGCTGTATCGAGATGAATGTCAAGATGGTGACCACTCCGCACTGGTGCAAGATGATCTCCGATCGTCTTTCAGGCTTTATATGACTTTCCGTTAAGACCCTGAAGTTAGGAATTTGGCCTTTGCTTCGTTTGCTGGCATTGCGTCCTCTATATGGAGACGAATGTCGCGGTTTTCTCTAGGTTGTTGGTGAACCATCGAGGTTTGGAACTAGGGACTTTACCGTGGCTCCGCTGTTTGATTGTCGCGTCTGAATCCTGTTGGAGGAAGAACGCTGGGGTGACATCTCGTCTGCTGTATCGAGACGAACGTCGAGGTGGTAACCATTCCGCATTGGTGCAAGATGATCTCCGATCGTCTTTCAGGCTTTATATGACTTGCCGTTAAGACCCTGAAGCTAGGAATTTGGCCTTTGCTTCGTTTGCTGGCATTGCGTCCGCTGTATCGAGACGAATGTCACGGTGGAGCTGGGATTTTGCCGTCACTCCCTTTGTTTTGACCGTGAGGTCTTTTGTTGACGTTGTATCTACATCTTGCTGGACTGCGAAGGAACGCCTTTGTTGATTCTTTAGGCTGTAGATATTGCCGTTAAGATTTGGAACTAGAGACTATGCCGTGGCTCCGTTTCATTGCGATTCTGAGGTCGGTTGTTGACGTCATGTCTGCGTTTGGTTGGAGTGAGGAGAAACACCATCAGCGATCTCTAAGTTGTCGATACCGATGTCGAGACCCTGAAGCTAGGGATCTTCTTTTTCTCCGTTTGTTGACATCGTGTCTGCAATATCGCGACAAATGTCGAGGTTGTCTCTAGATTGACTATGAACCATTGAGATTTGGCTTCGCTTTCTGGTGGAGCCTGTTGGGAAGGTATGGTTCCCTCTTTGTTTGTGCCCCAGGATTGTATACAGGGATCGATATGATCTCACCTGTAGGGCAGCAGTTTCATTCATTTTTTTTATTTTCTTTCCACGATGCTCTATCATTTCAGCTTTATATCGCGAAAGTCGCGATTGCCCTATCATTTCGGCTATTTTTCGCGGTGCCCAATAATTTCGGTTATTTATTTTATTTTCACTTGCTGTTTTTTATTGCGAGGTGCCCAATCATTTCGGCTGTTTTTTCTTTATTTTTACTCGCTACTTTTTATTGCGAGCCGCCCAATCATTTCGGCTATTTATTTTATTTTTACTCGCTTTTTTTTATTGCGAGTTGCCCTTGTTAGTGTATATGCCCTAGAGGCCATTACTGTATCATACTAGTTTGTATATTACTTAATGGAAGCTTGGGATATTCACAGTTGTATATACAATCTTGCTCAAAATAGTAGTATGCTACTTAGTTTGTTTCTACTTCAATGTGTACACGTGTTTATTTTATTATATCACCTATACGCATTAGTGGAGCCCTTAGGATCTTTGCTTGATTACCAGCGTTGTGATGACAGTCACACTAGTGGGGGCTGGGTAATCTATAAGCACATCCTTATGCAGGTCCCTAGTCACAGGACTATCGAGACAGGGCATCGATACTCCGGAGTAGACTAGCGTATGCGCTTCTCATCCCAGCAGGGAAGACGGTCTGTCCCACAGCCGTCAGTACGTCGTACTTGAGATAGTATGCGGGTGCTCGTTGGGTTACGAGTACACTGGACAGGACTCGTCGGGAACTGATTGGTTGGTATTATACCTATCGTCAGTTATCAGTTCCCAGGTGACATGAGTACAGCTTAGTCCGCTGACTTGACACTGTCACTTCGCCTCGAGTGTGTTCCCACTGTCTTTGATTACTACCCTACCACGGCTCAAAGGAGTCGTGCAAACAGGTAGTAGTTGGGTGCAGTCCCGAAGCACTTGGAGGCAGTGACGGTTAGACAGGATTCGTCTCTCCCGGTATTAGGGGTTGACATCGCGCTGTGTCTAGGAGAGCCATTACACGAGTAGTCCCTGGCCAGGGCAAGCGAGATATACTGGTAGGCTTCCAGTGTTATCTCAGGGTGTTTTGGGCTTCACTCCGACACGACTTGTACCGCTATTAGGGGACTGACGTTTACCACCCCCTAGGCCCGCCATGCGATGTATCAGACGAACAGACCGGACTGTACGGAGACTGTCACATTCAGGCTCAGTAGAAGTTCAGATGGGTTTCACCTCGTCAGTCTTCTTGTCGGCATCTACCTGGGGACCGTTACGCACAGCTAGTACCGCTTGCGGTCTGTGGTTAAACCCACTGCCAGCGTAGTGTCGAGTCTTTAGAGTCCCACACAGAAAGCTATTCGCCTTTAGGCAAAAGAGTAGAGGTCGCATGGTTTTGCGACGGGTCGCATGGTTTTACGACAGGGTTCGGTCACATCCGTGCACTTGTGCACGTTTAGTGTCCGGACAGTTAACACTAGCGGGCTTTGGTTTAAGCCAGATCCTAGTGTACGTTTTGGGATTGATTTTATCTCGTATGTATTCGCGTTCCTCGGAACGCGGATGCGGGTGTGTATGCACAGTTGACGGAGAGACAGAGGCAAAGGATTCTCATTAGGGTTATTGACTGTTGACTGTTGACCATTGACTTTTTGCTAAACCCTAATGTGAATATGATATATGATTAACAATAATATTAATTAAGTATTATGGTGACATGGTTGTTGAGGGGTTGACTTTGTTGACTTGTTGACTTTGTTGACCGGTTGACTAGGTTGGACTAGTTGACCATCATGATGACAATGGCTATTATTTCATGGCAAAGACATTTTGCTTGCTTGTTTCTCTTGTGAAAAATGAGTGCATGAAATGATATGGCTATTGTAGCTTAAACCATCACATAATACTTGATTGCTATGATTTGTTATGATGGCTTTGGATTATGAGAGCTAAGAGAGAAAAGGCTTGCTCATTCTCTCATTTTCCTTTCTCTCTCTTGTTCTTGAGCTCTCATCCTCTTCCTCTTGCTCTCCCTCTCTCTAGTCCATGGTTCACTTGTCTCATGTGTTGAGAACCAAGAACCATAGAGAAAAATCCCAACACACTCTCCTCTACTCACTCTAGTTCACAAGGTTTGGCAAACCGAGTGAACTAGTTTCTTCAAAGTTCGAAGAAGAAGCCAAAGGTATAAGCTTTCGGGTGGATCGATCTTCGGCGCAAGGAGACGACGGGGTGAAGCCGATCCGTACACCATCGAGGCTTGAAGAAGAAGGAGTTCAAGAAAAGAAAGGTATAACCCCCCAACCGAGTAGTTAACAACTCCTAGTTAGGTTGTTAGGTAGATAGTTTAACAAAGATCCGTTTTGAGTCCATGTTACCGCCTCTAGAAAATTGTTTTTCATCAAATTCCGCAAGCCCGTAAGTACTGGGAGAGGTAGCATGGACTTACAGTGGTATCAGAGCCTAGTTAAACACTACCTAACATGTTAGCATAGTAACTAGAAATTCGATCGGAGAAAAAGTCGCGAAATACACCCGGATTTCATGTTTGCTGTCGATTTTTAAAGTTCTGTAAAAATTATAAATCATGCTTCAAAAATCGACTCTGGGTTTTTATAGTGCACTGAAGAAAAACTATCAAGAGATCTCATCAAAGCGCCGCGGTTCCGCGGCCGATTGAACTCCTCTGTAGATTTTCTTCACTGCAGTATAATTAGTGGGGTATTTTGGGAATTTTGGTATATGTTTTTTCAGCCCAGATTTTCCAGAAAGATTTTTTTTTTTGGTCTTTAAAAACCGTATTTTGATCGAGTTTCTAAAGACTTAAGCTGACGGGCATTTCTGTGATGTGATATTTGTATTGAACGTCTGCTAATCGCTATATGTCGATTAGTGGGGGTTATACAAATCTGTGATCTGTAATGTTGCTGGAATGTGTATATGAATTCATTGGATTGTCGCGGGTGAATAGCCGGGGGGTTGTGAGACGAGAGTTTTCTTTTCTTTCAATTCATGTAAATTTGTAAATTGATGTAATAATTATTTGTATGACCGCACAACCGGGTCGGGGTTGTAGCTGTCATTGTATAATTTCTTTTTACTGTTTTTGCTCCTAGGATAGACCCATGGAGGGGGTGCACAAACTACCGGGTATCCCGAAGTGCCGAGTGACCTACTCACGGAGTTGAGGGAGGTTGCTTCACTTCGGGTACTTGGCGTGTAGTTTGCCGCACCCGTAGGGGTCTTGGGTGGGGTATTGTCTATTCACCGCGACCGTGTAATCTGCTTTTCGTTACAGGCTCGTACGAATTGCGGATTCCTAGTATATCCAATGTATTCATCTGTGATCTAAAATGGCTATCATTGCAATATATCTATATATGATATTATTTAGGCGTTGCTATGTTTTACAACCGCGCTAGCCCAGCCCCCGCTCTGTCGTTAGTTAAGTAACCTAATGGGTAATGACGGGGCCCCGTGGCGAATGCGAATGTCATAAGCGTACGTCATATTTTGGTTGTTTTCTGCAATGGTAGGATTAAATGATGGGACGCATTAAAAGAACTAATGCAAGAAAAATATGCATTAAAAGAACTAATGCAAGAAAATAAACCAAGTAAAAGTCGTTGGAACACTTTCGAAAAACCACTCGGTTCTTTTCAAAACCAACTTTTAAATGCGGAGCTTGAGCCACTCCTTTTAAAAGCTATCTCATTCCATCGATTATATCAAGTTCACTACGTTCACGGTTTAGCCAAAACCATCCGTAGCCCTCCATCATTTCAGTTAAATATTCGGTAGTATTCAAGCTATGTATTTTGACCTCACGCCAAGGCATAGTGATTGGTAGCTGCCGGATATTTATCTGTTAAATAGATAGAATGCGTTGGTTTGAGACAGTCGTACTACCATTTTGGCCTACGTCAAGGGTAGGTACTGGTAGGTTCAAATTAACCTGGATAATGATGGGAAGAACTTGACATGTGACTTATGACATTTTGACCTCACGCCAAGGTCATAAGAGCATGGGGCAAAAATCCACATCGGGAGTTTCATAAGTACTGAAACTTGCTAGCGCTGCATACCATTTGGAGTGTGATGATTCTGGTAGGATTCCTTCAGTTTTGTCACGCGATGATATTTGGGTCCCGATCCTACTGTGAGTATATGCTACTCCTCGGGAAATTTCTCACTTAACGATCAATGCTATAAACTAAGTAGGTGTCTAGAAAGGTGTTAGCGGGGCTACGCCCACAGGGAAAAGAGGTTATTTAATTAAGGAATTTCGCGAAAGCGTTGGAAAACCTCCCTCGAAGTACCGACACCAGCCTGGCCGAACGGTTAAGCAAGAATTGTACGGTGAGATTGATCCTGACTAATTCTTCCTTTTTGGTTTGAGGAGGGATTTGAGAGACAGTGGGAGCCATCCTGTTTAGACAAACTAAAAACCACTCTAAACTTGCAAGAGCATCATGCTGAGTATTTCTTCTCTCTCTCCTAATTGCAGCGACCAATCGACATGACTGGACTTAAGTTACTTCTAGATAAAAACATACTGACAGGGCCAAACTATAAAGATTGGCTCAGGAATGTCAAGATGGCAATCACTTACGACAAGCTGGGGTATCTTCTTACCACCAAAGCTCCCCCTGTCCCAGGTCCCAAAACCAGCGTCGCGGATAAGGAAATCCGTAAGACCTGGGAACTAGACTGTGCGATGGCCAAGTGCCTCGTGCTTGCCTCTATGGACAACGAACATCAGAGGAGGCATGAGAATATGGACCTCGAATCCATATTTCTCCATACAAAAGAACTGTATGGAGAGCAATCTCGTATCGCAAGATACGAAGTGTCGAAGAAGTTATTTTCGGCAAGATTGGCCGTCGGATCATCGGTAGCGGAACACGTGCTTAAGATGATTGGCTACATTGAGGAGCTCGCGGACCTTGGAACCACGTTGGAGAATGAGCTCTATACGGACTTGATTCTCCAGTCCCTTCCTTCCACTTACGCCCAGTTTATACTGAACTTCAACTTACAAGAAAAGGAAGTTGAACTTTCAGAACTCCTCAACATGCTGAGGAGCGCAGAGGGCACCCTACAGAAAGGTAAGGAAACATCCACTTTGTTTGTAGGAGGATCTTCTTCTTCTAGGTCCAAAGCGAAAGCCAAGGGAAAGAAGAAGAAAGCCCCTGCCAAACCAAGGGGCGGTGTTAGTAAAGTGGATACGAAGGGAAAGGCAAAAGCAACAAAGAAAGTGGGGAAGCTTGTGGATAAAGAAGAATGCTTCTATTGTCATAAGAGTGGACACTGGAAGAAAGATTGCAGGGCTTGGAAGGCCAGAACACAGGATCTGAAGCAGGTTGTGGCTTCAGCTTCAGGTGTGTATGTTATTGAAAACTGTCTTTCAATAAACTCTACTTTCTGGGTATTGGATACCGGATCAGGATCTCATATCTGTAATTCTTTGCAGGCGTTGAGAAACCGTAGGGTTTTGAAGGCAGGTGACATGACCCTCAAAGTTGCAAACGGAGCTAGCATGGATGCTAAGGCCGTGGGGGACTATCACCTGGGAATGTCAGATGGACATGTTTTGGTTTTGCGTAATTGCTATTTTGTACCCAACGCAACTTGTAATATCATTTCTGTATCTTTGTTTTCTAAAGAAGGTTATGAATTTGCGTTTGTAAGCAATGTTGCAAACATTCACCTTAATCAAGTTTTGATTGGGTCAGGTACATTGAGCAATGGTATATACGTATTAAACCAACCACAGATTTTCAATGTCCAGAATACACACAAAAGAAAGTCTCCAGAAATCAATCAGACTTTCTTATGGTATTGTAGACTGGGTCACATCAATGAGAGAAGGTTGACGAAGTTACATACAGAAGGATATTTGAATCCGTTCGAATATCAATCGTATGCCACTTGTCAATCCTGTCTCAAAGGAAAGATGACAAAGACTCTGTTCACTGGACACGGAGTAAGAGCGAGCGAGCTCTTGGGACTCGTACACAGCGACGTGTGCGGTCCAATGTCTACACATGCGTGAAGCGGTTTTTCTCACTTCATTACTTTTACGGATGATTTTTCAAGGTTCGGACATGTCTTCTTAATGAAACATAAATCCGAAGCCTTTGGAAAGTTCCAGGAATATAAGAATGAAGTAGAAAAACAAACCGGCAAAAGTATCATGATTCCAAGATCGGATCGAGATGGTGAATACTTGAGTGCCGAGTTCCTGGACTATTTAAAAGAGAATGGAATTCTCTCTTAGCTTACTCCTCCATACACTCCGCAACATAACGGTGTATCGGAGAGACGGAACCGAACCCTATTGGATATGGTACGGTCCATGATGAGTAACGCTGAGTTACCACGATCATTCTGGGGATATGCCCTAGAATCAGCCGCATACCTTTTGAACCGAGTTCCCACTAAGACTGTGCCTACTACACCATATGAGTTATGGAGTGGGAAGAAACCCTATCTTCAATATCTGAAGATCTGGGGATGTCCAGCTTTTGTCAAAAAGCAGCATGCGGACAAACTCGAGGCACGCTCAGTACTGTGCAAGTTTGTGGGATACCCAAAGAACACCAGGGGGTATCTTTTCTACCACGCAGAGGAACAAAAAGTCCTTGTTTCTCATAATGCCCACTTTCTAGAACACCAGTTCTTGGAAAAGGAAATTAGTGGGAGCGCAGTAGAACTGGAAGAAATTCCAGAACCACGGACTATTACTGAAAGCTTAGTAGAACCAGAGGGTTCAAAAGAACAGGACATTCCTACGCCGCTCCGCAGGAGTAGTAGGCAGTCTCATCCGCCCGAGAGATACTACGGTTTTCTCATAGACGGGGATAGAGAGGATTGCATCATAGATTATGATGAGCCTAGTAGCTTCCAGCAGGCCGTTCAGAGCGTTGACTCGGTAAAATGGCTGGATGCAATGCGGACCAAAATGGAGTCCATGTACACCAACAAAGTATGGACGTTGGACATTGCTCCAGACGGGGTAAAACCCGTAGGATGCAAGTGGATCTTCAAAAGGAAGATTGGTGTAGATGGACAGGTTGAGACCTATAAAGCTAGACTTGTTGCAAAGGGTTTTCGTCAAAGACCTGGTTTGGACTATGACGAAACCTTTTCTCCAGTGGCTATGCTGAAATCCATTCGGATCCTTCTTGCCATTGCTGCCTTCCACGATTATGAGATTTGGCAGATGGACGTAAAGACCGCTTTTCTAAATGGAAATTTAGAGGAGTGTGTCTATATGGACCATCCAGAGGGTTTCATTCAGAGTGGGAGCAGCGGAAAGGTGTGCAAGTTGCTTAAGTCCATCTATGGACTAAAGCAGGCATCGCGGAGTTGGAACATCTGCTTTGATGAGACGGTCAAAGAATTTGGCTTTATCAAAAATCCAGATGAACCATGCATCTATAGTAGATTTTTAGCGAGAACTGTAGTATTCCTCGTTTTATACGTGGATGACATTCTCTTAATAGGAAATGACATTCCTATGCTACAATCTGTCAAGGGGTTCTTGTCACACAGGTTCTCCATGAAAGACCTGGGTGATGCCTTATACATCCTGGGGATCCGGATCCATCGTGATAGATCCAAGAGGATATTAGGAATTTCGCAGTCCAGGTACATCGACACCATACTGAAAAGATTCAGTATGGAAGATTCCAAGCGCGGTAACCTACCGGCTTGTCACGGGATCACCCTCTCTAAAGAGATGTCTCCCAAGACTGATTTGGAGAGGGATCGCATGTCTATTATACCCTACGCTTCTGCGGTAGGCTCTATAATGTATGCGATGTTGTGTACCAGACCGGATGTAGCTTATGCACTTAGTGTAGTAAGCCGGTATCAGTCAAACCCCGGGGAGAAACACTGGATAGCGGTAAAGAACATTCTCAAGTACCTGAGAAGGACTAAGGAGATGTTCTTGGTGTATGGCGGAAAAGACCTCCAGATCGAGGCCTTTGCTGACTCCAGCTTCCAGAGTGACAAGGATGATTCCAAGTCCATGTCGGGTTTTGTCTTTACCCTCAATGGAGGGGCGGTGTGTTGGAAGAGTTCCAAACAGGAAACCGTTGCTGACTCGACTATGGAAGCGGAATACATCGCTGCATCTGATGCCGCAAAAGAAGCCATCTGGATGAGGAAGTTCTTGAAAGAACTTCAGGTGGTTCCGTCCATTGTTGATCCAATACCTCTGTATTGCGACAACAACGGGGCTATAGCTTTAGCGAAGGAACCCAGGTCCCATCAGAAATCCAGACACATCTTGAGGCGGTATCACCTGATCAGGGAGATCGTAGATCGCCAGGAGATCGAAGTTCGGAGGGTTGCTTCAGAAGATAACACTGCAGATCCATTCACCAAGGCCTTGCCCCAGACTCAGTTCGAGCGGCTGATCGAGATGATAGGTCTTCGATACGCCAGTACATGGCCTTAGTGCAAGTGGGAGATTGTTAGTGTATATGCCCCAGAGGCCATTACTGTATCATACTAGTTTGTATATTACTTAATGGAAGCTTGGGATATTCACAGTTGTATATACAATCTTTCTCAAAATAGTAGTATGCTACTTGGTTTGTTTCTACTTCAATGTGTACATGTGTTTATTTTATTATATCACCTATACGCATTAGTAGAGCCCTTAGGATCTTTGCTTGATTACCAGCGTTGTGATGGCAGTCACACTAGTGGGGGCTGGGTAATCTATAAGCACATCCTTATGCAGGTCCCTAGTCGCAGGACTATCGAGACAGGGCATCGATACTCCGGAGTAGACTAGAGTATGCGCTTCTCATCCCAGCAGGGAAGACGGTCTGTCCCACAGCCGTCAGTACGTCGTACTTGAGATAGTATGCGGGTGCTCGTTGGGTTATGAGTACACTGGACATGACTCGTCGGGAACTGATTGGTTGGTATTATACCTATCGTCAGTTATCAGTTCCCAGGTGACATGAGTACAGCTTAGTCCGCTGACTTGACACTGTCACTTCGCCTCGAGTGTGTTCCCACTGTACTTTGATTACTACCCTACCACGGCTCAAAGGAGTCGTGCAAACAGGTAGTAGTTGGGTGTAGTCCCGAAGCACTTGGAGGCAGTGACGGTTAGACAGGATTCGTCTCTCCTGGTATTGGGGGTTGACATCGCGCAGTGTCTAGGAGAGCCATTACACGAGTAGTCCCTGGCCAGGGCAAGCGAGATATACTGGTAGGTTTCCAATGTTATCTCAGGGTGTTTTGGGCTTCACTCTGACACGACTTGTACCACTATTAGGGGACTGACATTTACCGCCCCTAGGCCCGCCATGCGATGTATAAGACGAACAGACCGGACTGTACGGAGACTGTCACATTCAGGCTCAGTAGGAGTTCAGATGGGTTTCACCTCGTCAGTCTTCTTGTCGGCATCTACCTGGGGACCGTTACGCACAGCTAGTGCCGCTTGCGGTCTGTGGTGTTCCCCTCCGAACGGCGGCCGAGACGCGGGACGTCTCGCTTGGGATTCGGGGCAGATGCTAATTGGTGCTATCCGTCTACCTCTCCGAAGATACCAAGTTGATTTATGGCACCGTGTATCGGAGGTTTAAACGGATGCGTCCGATGTAGCAGACTTCGTCAGATTCCCCCTCGCTTGAGGGGTTTTTGATTGTGGGGACGCTCTTCCCTGCAGGCGAAAGCCCCTGAAGTTAATTACGCTACCGCATTGCGGTAACAACTTTCTCTTTCTCCAGATGGTCACTTCGTGTCGTGTGTGTTTGTTTTATTTGTGGTTGCCCGTGGATTGTATACGGAGACCAATTTATGTCGTCGCCCGTAGGACGTGGATTAGTCCAAATCCGTGTTTTCTTAGATTTGGGTTTGGGGTTTTGGTTTGAGGATACGTTAGCCATATTTGAGGCTAAGATCAACTCAAACGTTTGTTAAGGATACGTTAGTCCAGTTTGAGACTAAGATCAACTTAACGGGATCGTTTAGATCCGACAAAAGAGCATTTGGGCTCTAATGTTCCAGTTTAGGGACATAGTGGTCCATTAAATGTATGGCCGTCGGGACCCATCACCTCTCTGACGACGTTGAAGGATTACAACGACAGATGTCAGAGGAGTTCAGAGATGTATCCTTGAGCCAGAGTTGATTAGGGGATTTATAGTCCGATTTGGGACTAGAGTCTGTTTGAAAGTTTAAGGATACGTTAGCCATTTTTGAGGCTAAGATCAACTTAAACAGGATCGTTTAGATCCGACAAAAGAGCATTTAGGGACTCTATTGTTCCAGTTTAGGGACATGGTGGTCTATTGCCAGTTTAGGGACATGGTGGTCCAAGTTCCAGTTTAGGGACGTGGTGGTCCATTGCCAGTTTAGGGACATGGTGGTCCATAGGTAGTTTAAGGACGCATAAGTCCGTGGGTTTAAGGACCCCACAGTCCGTATCTTGGTTTAAGGACGCATAAGTCCATGAGTTTAAGGACCCCACAGTCCATGTTGATGTGTGGTTGTCGGGACCCGTTACCTCTCTGAAGACGTTGAAGGATTACAACGACAAATATCAGAGGAGTTCAGAGATGTACCCTTGAACCAATGAGTTGGTTGAAAGAGCAGATGTGCTCAGTTCAAGATGATTTGAGGACTTATGGCTAGTTTGGGCTAAGTCCAATTATGTTTGAAATATTGGCCCTCTGTTGGTCCATTGAAGGAGAGGCTTTGCCTCTGAAACTTAGCTAATTGGGCTAAAGCTAGTGTTAAACACTAGAAACCAACAGTGTTGAACACTGGAATTAAGATTAGCAAGTTAGTGTTTAACACTAAAAGATAATCAGTATTAAACACTAGCAACGAGGTTTTCAAATTAGTGTTAAACACTAAAGCAAATCAGTGTTAAACACTGCAAATAGAGTTTTCCAAATTAGTGTTAAACACTAAGAAAATCAGTGTTAAACACTGAGGACAAAGTCTTTAGATTAGTGTTAAACACCAAGGAGAGAGGGGTCACGTGTGGACACGTGAGAGCGCCCTGATTCCCCTTATTTTATTCTGCAGGTAAGTGTTTAACACTTTAGTTCTGACGGCCGTCACGTGATGAAAGCCCATGCTCTATGCGTTATAATGCTCACTAGGGGTCACGTGGTGACACGTGAGGGCGCCCTAAATGTGGAGCCAGATCTCCTTTGTTTTATCCTCAAATTTGCGAATAAGTGTTAAACACTTTTCTTTTTATTTCAAGCATCACGTGTTGACACGTGATGGGGATTTATGCGCCGACTGTTAGAACGCTTGCTAAGGGGTCATGTGGTAAACAAATGAGAGCGCCCAAAGCCTTTATTTCCATTGATCTTTCTTTCTGCGTTTTGGGAGTCACGTGGGAGCACGTGATGGCATCAAAAAATGGGGCAAGATCCCCTTTATTTTGTTCTGCAAACAAGTGTTAAACACTTTTAATTTTCATAGCCATCACGTGTGGGCACGTGATGTATACTCATGCCCTGATTTATTAGAACATTTATTAGGGGTCACGTGGTGACACGTGAGAGCGCCCAGAATTGTTTCTGCCTTTGCTTTTGTTCCATATATAATGAGGGCACGTGGGAGCACG
Organism: Agapanthus africanus; assembly: GCA_030015575.1. Lineage (NCBI taxonomy): Eukaryota > Viridiplantae > Streptophyta > Magnoliopsida > Asparagales > Amaryllidaceae > Agapanthus > Agapanthus africanus. The sequence continues at coordinate 354,939,964 of CM057349.1, read as the reverse complement.
TGAGGCATTGCCTCAAAACTTTCCTCTTCTCATTTTGGGGGATCTGTTCAGGGGTCACGTGGGGCACGTGACCCTAGTTCTTTTCATGAACATAGATCTTTTAAGAATTGAATTCTTTGTAGGGTTAAACCCTAATTATGATTTTGGAGGAATTAAATTCCTATCGTGAAGTAATTAAATTCTTATTTAGGATAAAACCCTGATTTCTTTTCAAAGAAATTAAATTCCCAGATATGTAAAAGAATTAAATTCTTGATTAGGGTTGAACCCTAGTTTTGTTTTAGGAGGAGTTAAATTCCTGAAAGTTTGGGAGAATTAAATTCTCAAAACTCAATTCCTCCTCTGTATTTTAGATCCGCATGGCAGGATCTCAACCCAATGAGAATTAAATTCTCAATTCATGGGGAGATGTGCACTTTGCAGATCCTCAACCAGAGAAAGAACTAAGTTCTTTTCTTTATGTAAGAGTTAAACTCTTTTGAGAATTAAATTCTCTTTTGAAGCCTCTTTTTTCTTACCTAGGGTTTTTCTTTCACAGAGAATTAAATTCTCCTCTCTCTGTTTTTCTCTCCCAAAAACGTAGATCCCTTCTCTTCTCTTCTTGGCTCCTATTTATAGGAGAAGGAAAAGAATCAATTTGTTTAGCAAATCTCTCATTGAAAGATTTGATTTGATTGTTGAGGGATTTGATTTATATTTATCATTAATCTGGGCCTTTAGATTGTTAAGTGAATTTTATTCACCATTGGATTTTAAATCCAAAGATATCCCTTTGTTATCTCGGTCAGATTTAGGGGGGAAATCTTTCCAAGTCCAAGATTATTCCATAAATTGGTGATTTTTAATCACCCTCAGATTTTTAATCCAACGGTTCCCCATGACCCTTTTCCATTTGGAAAGATTCAGAACTTTTAGAATTTAATTCTATTAAATTATAAGGTTTTTAAAGCCAGTCACGTGCTGGCACATGACCTTTGGTCACGCGTGAGCACGTGACCCCCAATTGGGTTCCTTTCTCAGCCGCTTATTTATGTTTCAGTTTTAACCATCACGTGTCAACACGTGACCATTGGTCACGTGTAAGCACGTGATACCTCGTTGAGGTAATTTCTGACTTTTAGAATTAAATTCTATTCATTATTTTAGAGGCTTTAAAAGCCCATCACGTGTCTGCACGTGACCCATGGTCACGTGTGAGCATGTGATGCCCCATTGGGGTCTTTTCCGAGTTTTTATTATATCTTTTAGCTCCTCCAGCGGGTTCTTAAAGGTCCATCACGTGTGGACACGTGATACCTCATAACTTTTGCTCCCGGATGAATTATGGGGCCCATAATATATCAAATTGAAGGGTTTTTCGAGATGCTTCCAATACTATCAGAATCTAATAGTTTCTCCTTCGGGAGTTTATCAAAATATAGGCCGGAAGATACTGGTTCGCATTTCCTTAAGCGTATCGCTGCCATTTGATACCTTGGGCTCCTTTGCGCAGAAATTTTTGGCGGGAACAAATGCCCCCCACTACTTTGCCCACGTAAGTATGTACGTGGGTGAAGTAGTGCAGAGTTATGCATAGCGTATGACCTGTTTCGGGTTGGTATACATCTTTCAGAATCTTGATCTGAGGAGATAACGAGCGGACACAAGCGTCGTCATTTATCATTGACTCAAATCTCGACTCTTAAGAGATATAGTTCCAAACTCTCAACTCCATGAGCCGCACCCTTTTATTTCTTTATGTCTTACTCTGGCATGAAGTAGTTTATACGCTCATGAGTAACTTCTCCATTTCAGTGGCATGTAGCTTTGGCGAGTCTGGCTCATAGATGGTCCATCTTAACCTCTTTGCAGGGCGGTAATGGCTTAGGAGACAGGGTTAGGATCTGCCACCTAAGACTTTTCAACTTTATGTGCCGTGAGGGTCTCATAAAGACTTTTCTCCCTACGAGTCGTGAGGATCTCGTAGGTGTATTTTCTCCTTAGGGGTCGTGAGGACTCCTAAGTGTGTTTTCTCTTGAAAGTCGTAAGGATCTCGCAAGAGAATTTTCCCGCTTATAAGTCGAGAGGACTCGTAAGTGGTTGTTTCCCTCCTAGTCGAGATTCGACTTTGGAGAGTGTGACCCGTGGATAGTATGCAAGAGACCGTTTTGGGCCGATTTGCAGGGTCCCAGTGCTTAGGAAACAGGTTTTTTAATCCCTACTGCCTAAGGCTTTATCTCACGAGTCGAGACGAATCGAGAAGTTCTCGCAAAGACATCAATTTCCTCACGAGTCGAGACAGCTCGAGCAGATCTCGCAAGAATATCCTAACGTCACAGTTAACCTCTGCTCTTTACGACAGAAGTCCGTTAGGGTCTGTGGTACTTAGGGTTTTGGCCGTCGTACCGTCGCATTGGCTGATGTATCCCTCGATAGGTAATCGTGCTGTTCGAGTAGCCCTGCGACTGCCGTGTCTCTGATCCCTTCGGGGGCTGGACAAGACGTCTTCAAGCAATCCTCCTTGGCAGTTTGACCGTTGGAAGAGCAAGCGCTAGGAATTTGCCATGCCGCTTTTTACTTGAGGTTAGGCTCATTTTGGAGAGCCCCGATGAGTCATAACCACTCCGCGCTGGTATGGGATGATCTCCGATAGTCTTTCAGGCTTTATATGACTTGCCGTTAAGACCCTGAAGCTAGGAATTTGGCCTTTGCTTCGTTTTCTGGCATTGCGTCCTCTGTATCGAGACGAATGTCGTGGTTGTCTCTAGGTTGCTGGTGAACCGTCGAGGTTTTGGAACTAGGGATTTTGCCGTGGCTCCTTTTGGTGATGTTGCGTCTGCTGTATTGAGACGAACGTCGAGGTGGTGACTACTCCGCATTGGTTCGAGATGATCTCCGATTGTCTTTCAGGCTTTATATGACTTGCCGTTAAGACGTTGAAGCTAGGAATTTGGCCTTCGCTTCGTTTGCTTTGACATGTGCGAATCCTGTTGGAGGAAGAACGCTGTTGTGACATCTCGTCTGCTGTATCGAGACGAACGTCGAGGTGGTGATCACTCCATGTTGGTGTGAGATGATCTCTGATGGTCTTTCAGGCTTTATATGACTTGCCGTTAAGACGTTGAAGCTAGAAATTTGGCCTTCGCTTCGTTTGCTTTGTCGCCTCCGAATCCTGCTGGGGGAAGAATGCTGGGGTGACATTTCATCTGCTGTATCGAGACGAACGTCGAGGTGGTGACCACTCCGCGCGGGTGTGGGATGATCTCCGATTGTCTTTCAGGCTTTATATGACTTTCCGTCAAGAACCTGAAGCTAGGAATTTGGCCTTCGCTTCGTCTGCTGGTATCGCGTCTACTGTATCGAGACGAATGTCGCGGTGGTGATCACTCCATGTTGGTGTGAGGACCAGGATTCGCTCTGGACGTTTCCCACGGGGTCGAAGAGTGACGTTATCCATGTTCCACGTGACCAGAAATTTTGCACTAGATGCTTCACACGGGTTCACTGCCGCGTTAGGCGAGCACTAGGCTCCGCTCTGGATGCTTCACACGGGTTCACTGCCGTGTTCTGCGAGGACCAGGATCCGCTCTGGACGTTTTCCACGGTGTCAAAGAGTGACGTTATCCGCGTTCCACGTGACCAGGAATTTTGCACTAGATGCTTCACACGGGTTCACTGCCGCGTTAGGCGAGGACTAGGCTCCGCTCTGGATGCTTCACACGGGTTCACTGCCGTGCTCTGCGAGGACCAGGATCCGCTCTGGACGTTTTCTACGGGGTCAAAGGGTGACGTTATCCGCGTTCCACGTAACCAGGAATTTCGTTGATTGTATCCGCATTTCACGGAGTTAGGATTTGACTCTCTGTGGGAGTACATCATCGAGTCATGGAACTGGGAGTTGCCGCTGTTCCGCTTTGCTTGATGATGTGTCCGCTGTGACGAGACGAGTGTTGAGATGATCTCTAGGTTATTTGTGGCCCGTCGAGATTCAGCTTCTTCTTCTGATAAAATCTGGGGAGGAGGAGCGTGACTCTTTCTTTGTTTGTGCCCCTGGATTGTATACAGGGATTGATGTAGCATCACCTGTAGGACAGAAATTTCATTTTTATTTTATTTCTTTTTCCGCGATGCTCTATCATTTCAGCTTTTATATCGCGAAGGTCGCGATTGCCCTATCATTTCGGCTATTTTTCGCGGTGCCCAATCATTTCGGCTATATTTTTTTATTTTTACTCGTTGCTTTTTATTGCGAGTTGTCCAATCATTTCGGCTGTTTTTGTATGCATACATTTTTACTTGCTGATTTTTTGCAAGTTGCCCCATCATTTCGGCTATTTCATATGCATTTTTTTTGGCTCGCTGATTTTTTTCTCGCGAGTAGGGGATTTGGGATCTGATACCAATCTTGGCATCAGCATCGCTGCGACTGGAATATTGCCAGGAGCGAATCATCATTTGCCGTAAAAGGACTTGGAATTTGATATCGGTTTAGGCATCAGCATCGCTACGACTGGGATATTGCCAGGAGCGAATCATCATTTGCCTCTGTCGATGTTGAACAAAGGTGGCTTAGCAAACAGGGTTACGGGTCCTGTCGACCAAGGCTTTAGACTTCATGAGCCGTAAGGGTCTCACAAAGGTATTTCTCCCTACGAGTCGTGATGATCTTGCAGGTGTATTTTCTCCTTAGGGATCGTGAGGATTCCTAAGTGTATGTTCCCCTGTAAGTCGTAAGGATCTTACAAAAGGGTTTTCTCCTTATAAGTCAAGAGGACTTACAAGGGTTGTTCACCATATGGACATATCCCCAGTCATGGGTGGGACTTGGTTAGGGAAATGTTTATTCGCGCCCGTGGATTGTATACAAGGGTCAGCATTGAGCCGCTTGTAGGGCCATATCGAAGGTTGTGGGGGTTGCTTAAGAACAGGTTCAGGTCTCTGTAACTTAAGACTTTCAAATCTTATGAGCCATGAAGGTCCCATAAGAGAGTTATCCTTACGAGTCGTGAGGATCTCGCAAGTGTAATTTCTCCTTAGGAATCGTGAGGATCCCTAAGTGTGTTGCTCCCTTGTGAGTCGTAAGGATCTCACGCGGGTGGTTTCTCCTTACAAGGCCGAGAGGACCCTATAAGTGTCTTTTAACGAGGTTGCGCCCTTTCGGGTTTTCACGAACACTCGCTGGTAGCCCTGCTGTTTTTACTCACGGAGCCCTTTCGGGTTTTCATCCGTGCCCATTTTGCTTATGGACATACCGTTTTTTTTTGTTTTTTTTTTACCACGTCAGCCTGAAAATGCTGCGGGTTGGGAGTAGTTTAACGACGTTTCGGTCATTTGCAAGTTTTAGGACATTGCGGTCCATTGTTAGTTTAAGGACGTTTCGGTCCACCGTCGCCGTATTTGAGACGCATCTCTAGTTTACTGACTTTTCGGTCTATGGGGCTTTCCCTATGAATGAGCATGATGCCCCCGGCATATCCACCTTTTTCGGAGCATGTTGTTGTGGCGGGTTTACTTTCCACTTTTCGGGCAGCGCGAACTTGCCCTGTTGGTATTGGTCTTCAACCCAGTTTTTGAAGACGTAGCAATTTTCGAGTGGGTGACCCATTACTCTGTGGTAGGGACAATAGTTAGGATTGTTAACGTCACCTGGTTGCAATGGACGTTTTGGATCTGGCAGAGTGATGAGCCCGCTGCGCACTGCTAGCTCGAACAATCTCTTTGTTTTATCTTTGGGAAACGAGTAAGGACGTTTCAACTTCTCATTGAGGTATCGCGGCTTGTTGTTTTGACGACAAAACGGTCTCGGGTTACTCGGCTGTTGTTGAGTGTTGGCAACAAAGGCCGTTTTCCCTTTTCCTTTCTCATTTCGCTTGCTCCGTCGTTTGCGGGTCCGAGATTCTTTCCGGGTAGCGTGAGATTGTACGGCTGAACGTTCTCGCAACTCTCCAATTGTTTTAGAAATGAATTCCTTAAAGAGAGGGTCGAGGGCGACTTCTTCGTCAGAATCGCTTCCAAAGGTGAGAACTCGTGATCCCCTGGGCTCGTCCCTATGACAATTGCTGGCAACTCTTTTATGCTCATTTGTCGTATTTTTTCGCTGTCTACGAGCTTCCCGCTTTATTCTATTGATGTGTTGTCTATGAGCGACATATCCTTGCCACCAACACTTAAAGGAGTTGCAGTCTTCAGTAGGATGTGCGATCCTCTGATGATATAAGCAGAAGTTAGGGTGTACGTCCGTTTCATCAAAATGTATACCACCAGGAGAATTTTCTTTGAAAGAGGGCGACCTCATACCCATTGATATGGCTTTGGCGAATCGTTTCCTTGTCTTGATCCTGCTTTCATTTGCGGCGGATGTACTTTGATCTGGTGGGAGTGTTTCGACCTTTTTGTCCAGTCGCCGGCATTTGGCATTTTCAAATACGGCCATCTCACGCTCCCGATCGGCTTTACTTTTTAGACGAATCTCATCTAGAAAAGCGTCGATCATTTCGTTTGACGGCCACACGAATTCCGGCTCAGGCTCTGCCCCCAGTTTCTCAGTGCAAGGAGTTTTTTCATCGTCCGTAAATGAGTGGGAGATCACATGACAAGTTGCCCCCGGTGCGTCCGTCTTCTTTGGAGTGTGCGGCTGTGGTGGGTTTACTTTCCACTTTTCAGACAACGCGAACTTTCCTTGTAGGTACTGATCCTCGATCAACCCCTTAAAGATGAAACAATCCTCGATTGGATGGCTTACCCTTTGGTGGTAAGGGCAATAATTGGGATCGTTGATATCTCCTGGTTGCAACGGACGTTTTGGACTCGGCAGATTGATGAGTCTGTTGCGCACTGCCAGCTCGAACAGTCTTCTCGTTTTATTCTGAGGAAACGAGTAAGGACGTCCTAGTCTCTCCTCGAGGGACGGGCGTGGTCGCACATTGTTTTGGCGAACAACCAGCTTTAAGTTGCTCGGCCGTTGCTGAGTATTGGCAACGAAGGTTGCTTTCCCTTTGCCCTTTTCATTCCAAGGATCCGTCTTTGAAGGAGATGATCTATGACCCATCTGATCCATTTGGGCCAACTTGTCAATCAAGGCCTGGAACGTGGTCGGTTTGAAGAACATCATGAATTACGAGATGGTTTCTTGCGGATCAAGAGTGCCCATGAACATACCTACCGCAGGTGCTTCTTCGATCCACTGTTCGCATTTTGACCACAGATTCCGCCATCGTGTTGCGTATTGAACCCACGTTTCGCCTGGCCTCATCCTGGCGTTGATCAGTGCTGTTATCGGGGTGCGTTCACTAGCACTCACAAATCTTTGTGTAAACAGCAACTCCATCTCCGCAAATGTTTTGACAGAGTCGTTAGGTAGCTCCGAATACCATTCGAATGCCGTTTCCGCTAAGCTGCCGACAAATTGTCGAACCACAGTCTGTCATCGCCTCCAGTATTGCCACATAAGGCCCTGAATTGAGCGACATGCTGATGTGGGTTCCCAGTCCCTTTATATACGTGGAACTTAGGGATCGTATATCCCGGCGGGTAACTGATTTTGTCATACCAGCCCGGATAGGGTTGTCCAGTTCTAAAAATTTGCGCAGCCGCTTCACTCACTTGATGAGCCCGTATTTGATGAGCTATATAGCCATCCAGCGCAGCCTTGGAAATGGTTCCATCTTTGGCTGTTGAAAGAGTTGGAGGAGGATTAGATGTCTCTACTCTATCGTCTTCAGTAATGATCGGAGGGTCTTCAACTGGAGGGTTCGGCTGTAGCATCATCCCTACCATATCTTGGAAGAGGAGCGCCATTTGCTTTATGTTAGCCGCTTGCTCTGCGGCTTCTCTGGCCTTCTTTTCGAGGACTCTGCGTAAGAAGTCAGCATCAGTTTCTTGTTCGTGACGCTGCTCTGATGATGCGTCCGGGCTTTCTTTTGGCCCGGTGAGTGCGGCCATTGCAATCATCATCTTCTGAAGCTTCTGTTGCTGCTCCTGGGTTTTCGTCACGGATCGGGTGAGCGGTCGGTGACCCGTCGAAGCACGGCTTTCCTCCTTTCCAGAAGCCATGTATACGGTGTGCACCACCATGCCCCCAGACTTGGGGCGTTTGGGCTTAGCGTCTTTGTGGTCCGCCGCGTTTGCTAGGGGTTTCTCTGGCCTCCTTCTTTTCTGAGTGGTTGACGTTGAGGGGGCCGCTGTCGTGAGCACCCAAGTAGTCGTCATCTTTTGTGGCTCAACATGACGGTTTTGTTCCTGCCGGACCTTCAGCTTCTTCTGCTGGCGGGAGAAACTTCGATCATTCACCGAGTCTTGGACTCGGCACCAGACCTTGTAGATTTTAGAGGACAGCCGCTGAGAGGACTGTTCTGGCTTGGCTTCCGCAACATTTCCCACTGGAGGAGGAGATCTTTTTAGTACGGCGGTAGGAGAGTTTCTGCGCACCGTGTTCAGCAATTCAAAGCTGTTCCCGGTTGGAACAGCAGCATCGATCCCCACCGTTGGAGCTGGTGGAGTTATCTCAGAGGGGGAGTTGCCCCCAGCCTTCCTCATCCGGCACCAGTGGTGACGTCGAGCGTGTCGTGCGGATGGAGTCACCTCCATTGTTGGATAAACTTCTTCATGCCCCCTGCTTTGAGGAGAGACTGCTATTGGTGCTAGCCTATCGAAGACTGACACCTGTTGAGAAGCAATGTCTAATCTGTCAAAGACAGACCTCTGGGCAGGGGAAGCAGCTTTGAGGACCTCGCCTGGAGCAGCAACCGGAATGGCTAACCTTGTAAAAACTGACTTCTTGGACCGCTTTGGGATGGCAGCTTCGGGTATCGCGGGTTTGCAGACATTCTGGCCCAGTCTGTTGAAAACTGAGGTATTGAAGTTGGGCGACCCGTTGAGAGGGCCGCGGCAGTAGCAAGCCAATCAAAGACCGACTTCTTTGGAGCTTCTTGCGATGTCATTGAGGCATTGAAGCTCATTGGTGGGAGCAGGGTCCCGAAGAATAGTCCAGCGGTGGCTTGAGTTACCTGCTCCACTGGCATTTTGAAAAGGGAGGCCGCTTGGGGCCCGTAAGTCACTCCTCCAGCAGGGACGGAGCGAGAGTTGCAGTTGCAGGTAGTGCAGTTTGAAGCCATTGATCTTCTGTTTTCTGCACGGAGCAAGACACCAAATCTTAGTACCTCGAATCCACAAGCAACCACAGCAAACCGCGATTCGTTCGCGAACACGACACACGAAGTGTGGAGTGGAAAGAGGAAGAGGTCCCACCGGGCGTGCCAGAATCTGTTCCCCTCCGAACGGCGGCCGAGACGCGGGACGTCTCGCCTGGGATTCGGGGCAGATGCTAATTGGTGCTATCCGTCTACCTCTCCGAAGATACCAAGTTGATTTATGGCACCGTGTATCGGAGGTTTAAACGGATGCGTCTGATGTAGCAGACTTCGTCAGATTCCCCCTCGCTTGAGGGGTTTTTGATTGTGGGGACGCTCTTCCCTGCAGGCGCAAGCCCCTGCAGTTAATTACGCTACCGCATTGCGGTAACAACTTTCTCCTTCTCCAGATGGTCACTTCGTGTCGTGTGTGTTTGTTTTATTTGTGGTTGCCCGTGGATTGTATACGGAGACCAATTTATGTCGTCGCCCGTAGGATGTGGATTAGTCCAAATCCTTGTTTTCTTATATTTGGGTTTGGGGTTTTGGTTTGAGGATACGTTAGCCATATTTGAGGCTAAGATCAACTCAAACGTTTGTTAAGGATACGTTAGTCCAGTTTGAGACTAAGATCAACTTAACGGGATCATTTAGATCCGACAAAAGAGCATTTGGGCTCTAATGTTCCAGTTTAGGGACATAGTGGTCCATTAAATGTATGGCCATCGGGACCCATCACCTCTCTGACGACGTTGAAGGATTACAACGACAGATGTCAGAGGAGTTCAGAGATGTACCCTTGAGCCAGAGTTGATTAGGGGATTTATAGTCCGATTTGGGACTAGAGTCTGTTTGAAAGTTTAAGGATACGTTAGCCATTTTTGAGGCTAAGATCAACTTAAACAGGATCGTTTAGATCCGACAAAAGAGCATTTAGGGGCTCTATTGTTCCAGTTTAGGGACATGGTGGTCCATTTCCAGTTTAGGGACACGGTGGTCCAAGTTCCAGTTTAGGGACGTGGTGATCCATTGCCAGTTTAGGGACATGGTGGTCCATAGGTAGTTTAAGGACGCATAAGTCCGTGGGTTCAAGGACCCCACAGTCCGTATCTTGGTTTAAGGACGCATAAGTCCATGAGTTTAAGGACCCCACAGTCCGTGTTGATGTGTGGTTGTCGGGACCCATTACCTCTCTGAAGACGTTGAAGGATTACAACGACAAATATCAGAGGAGTTCAGAGATGTACCCTTGAACTAATGAGTTGGTTGAAAGAGCAGATGTGCTCAGTTCAAGATGATTTGAGGACTTATGGCTAGTTTGGGCTAAGTCCAATTATGTTTGAAATATTGGCCCTCTGTTGGTCCATTGAAGGAGAGGCTTTGCCTCTGAAACTTAGCCAATTGGGCTAAAGATAGTGTTAAACACTAGAAACCAACAGTGTTGAACACTGGAATTAAGATTAGCAAGTTAGTGTTTAACACTAAAAGATAATCAGTGTTAAACACTAGCAACGAGGTTTTCAAATTAGTGTTAAACACTAAAGCAAATCAGTGTTAAACACTGCAAATAGAGTTTTCCAAATTAGTGTTAAACACTAAGAAAATCAGTGTTAAACACTGAGGACAAAGTCTTTAGATTAGTGTTAAACACCAAGGAGAGAGGGGTCACGTGTGGACACGTGAGAGTGCCCTGATTCCCCTTATTTTATTCTGCAGGTAAGTGTTTAACACTTTAGTTCTGACGGCCGTCACGTGATGAAAGCCCATGCTCTATGCGTTATAATGCTCACTAGGGGTCACGTGGTGACACGTGAGGGCGCCCTAAATGTGGAGCCAGATCTCCTTTGTTTTATCCTCAAATTTGCGAATAAGTGTTAAACACTTTTCTTTTTATTTCGAGCATCACGTGTTGACACGTGATGGGGATTTATGCACCGACTGTTAGAACGCTTGCTAAGGGGTCACGTGGTAAACACGTGAGAGCGCCCAAAGTCTTTATTTCCATTGATCTTTCTTTCTGCGTTTTGGGAGTCACGTGGGAGCACGTGATGGCATCAAAAAGTGGGGCAAGATCCCCTTTATTTTGTTCTGCAAACAAGTGTTAAACACTTTTAATTTTCATAGCCATCACGTGTGGGCACGTGATGTATACTCATGCCCTGATTTATTAGAACATTTATTAGGGGTCACGTGGTGACACGTGAGAGCGCCCAGAATTGTTTCTGCCTTTGCTTTTGTTCCATATATAATGAGGGTCACGTGGGAGCACGTGAGGCATTGCCTCAAATCTTTCCTCTTCTCATTTTGGGGATCTGTTCAGGGGTCACATGGGGCACGTGACCCTAGTTCTTTCATGAACAGAGATCTTTTAAGAATTGAATTCTTTGTAGGGTTAAACCCTAATTATGATTTTGGAGGAATTAAATTCCTATCGTGAAGTAATTAAATTCTTATTTAGGATTAAAACCTGATTTCTTTTCAAGAAATTAAATTCCCAGATATGTAAAAGAATTAAATTCTTGATTAGGGTTGAACCCTAGTTTTGTTTTAGGAGGAATTAAATTCCTGAAAGTTTGGGAGAATTAAATTCTCAAAACTCAATTCCTCCTCTGTATTTTAGATCTGCATGGCAGGATCTCAACCCAATGAGAATTAAATTCTCAATTCATGGGAAGATGTGCACTTTACAGATCCTCAACCAAAGAAAGAACTAAGTCTTTTTCTTTATGTAAGAGTTAAACTCTTTTGAGAATTAAATTCTCTTTTGAAGCCTCTTTTTTCTTATCTAGGGTTTTTCTTTCGCAGAGAATTAAATTCTCCTCTCTCTGTTTTTCTCTCCCAAAAAAGTAGATCCCTTCTCTTCTCTTCTTGGCTCCTATTTATAGGAGAAGGAAAAGAATCAATTTGTTTAGCAAATCTCTCATTGAAATATTTGATTTGATTGTTGAGGGATTTGATTTATATTTATCATTAATCTGGGCCTTTAGATTGTTAAGTGAATTTTATTCACCATTGGATTTTAAATCCAAAGATATCCCTTTGTTATCTCGGTCAGATTTAGGGGGGAAAATCTTTCCAAGTCCAAGATTATTCCATAAATTGGTGATTTTTAATCACCCTCAGATTTTTAATCCAACGGTTCCCCATGACCCTTTTCCATTTGGAAAGATTCAGAACTTTTAGAATTTAATTCTATTAAATTATAAGGCTTTTAAAGCCAGTCACGTGCTGGCACATGACCTTTGGTCACGTGTGAGCACGTGACCCCAATTGGGTTCCTTTCTCAGCCGCTTATTTATGTTTCAGTTTTAACCATCACGTGTCAACACGTGACCATTGGTCACGTGTAAGCACGTGATACCTCGTTGAGGTAATTTCTGACTTTTAGAATTAAATTCTATTCATTATTTTAGAGGCTTTAAAAGCCCATCACGTGTCTGCACGTGACCCATGGTCACGTATGAGCACGTGATGCCCCATTGGGGTCTTTTCCGAGTTTTTATTATATCTTTTAGCTCCTCCAGCGGGTTCTTAAAGGTCCATCACTTGTGGACACGTGATACCTCATAACTTTTGCTCCCGGATGAATTATGGGGCCCATAATATATCAAATCGAAGGGTTTTTCAAGATGCTTCCAATACTATCAGAATCTAATAGTTTCTCCTTCGGGTGTTTATCAAAATATAGGCCGGAAGATACTGGTTCGCATTTCTTAAGCGTATCACTGCCATTTGATACCTTGGGCTCCTTTGCGCAGAAATTTTTGGCGGGAAGATGTGGTTAAACCCACTGCCAGCGTAGTGTCGAGTCTTTAGAGTCCCACATAGAAAGCTATTCGCCTTTAGGCAAAAGAGTAGAGGTCGCATGGTTTTGCGACGGGTCGCATGGTTTTGCGACAGGGTTCGGTCTCATCCGTGCACTTGTGCACGTTTAGTGTCCGAACAGTTAACACTAGCGGGCTTTGGTTTAAGCCAGATCCTAGTGTACGTTTTGGATTGATTTTATCTCGTAAGTATTTCGCGTTCCTCGGAACGCGGATGCGGGTGTGTATGCACAGTTGACGGAGAGACAGAGGCAAAGGATTCTCATTAGGGTTATTGACTATTGACTGTCGACCATTGACTTTTTGCTAAACCCTAATGTGAATATGATATATGATTAACAATAATATTAATTAAGTATTAATGTGACATGGTTGTTGAGGGGTTGACTTTGTTGACTTTGTTGACCGGTTGACTAGGTTGGACTAGTTGACCATCATGATGACAATGGCTATCATTTCATGGCAAAGACTTTTTGCTTACTTGTTTCTCTTGTGAAAAATGGGTGCATGAAATGATATGGCTATTGTAGCTTAAACCATCACATAATACTTGATTGCTATGATTTTTTATGATGGCTTTGGATTATGAGAGCCAAGAGAGAAAAGGCTTGCTCATTCTCTCATTTTCCTTTCTCTCTCTTGTTCTTGAGCTCTCATCCTCTTCCTCTTGCTCTCCCTCTCTCTAGTCTATGGCTCACTTGTCTCATGTGTTGAGAACCAAGAACCATAGAGAAAAATCCCAACACACTCTCCTCTACTCACTCTAGTTCACAAGGTTTGGCAAACCGAGTGAACTAGTTTCTTCAAAGTTCGAAGAAGAAGCCAAAGGTAGAAGCTTTCGGGTGGATCGATCTTCGGCGCAAGGAGACGACGGGGTGAAGCCGATCCGTACACCATCGAGGCTTGAAGACGAAGGAGTTCAAGAAAAGAAAGGTATAACCCCCTAACCGAGTAGTTAACAACTCCTAGTTAGGTTGTTAGGTAGATAGTTTAACAAAGATCCATTTTGAGTCCATGTTACCGCCTCTAGAAAATTGTTTTTCATCAAATTCCGCAAGCCCGTAAGTACCGGGAGAGGTAGCATGGACTTACAGCCCCATCATTTCGGCCATTTTGCATGCATATATTTTTACTTGCTGATTTTTATTGCAAGTTTCCCCATCATTTCGGCTATTTCGTATGCATTTTTAGCTCACTGATTTTTATCGCGAGTGTAGAACTTGGAATCTGGTGCCAATCTCAGCATCAGCATCGCTACAACTGGAATATTGCCAGGAGCGAATCATCATTTGGCACGAAAGGGCTTAGAATTTGATACCGGTTTAGGCATCAGCATCGCTACAACTGGGATATTTCCAGGAGCGAATCATCATTTGCCTCTGTCGATGTCGAACAAAGGTGGCTTAGTAAACAGGGTTAGGATCCTGTCGACTAAGGCTTTTGACTTCATGAGCCGTAAGGGTCCCACAAAGGTATTTCTCCCTACAAGTCGTGAGGATCTCGTAGGTGCGTTTTCTCCTTAGGGATCATGAGGATTGTTGGAGATAGTGCCCTCAGAGTCAATTATTGGATCACAGGCACGTGATTGCAATGATTGAGGGAGGACCTGTCCCAGTAGGACAGTTTTACTCAAAATGATAGTATGCTATCTGGTTTATCTTTATCATCGTGTACTTCTTTAGGTGACCCTACAGGTCACTATTGCACGTTGATAGAGCCCCTAGGATTCTTTCTTGACTACCAGCAGTATGAGGGCGATCATATATGTAGGAGCTGGGGTCTATAAGCACATCCTTAAAAGGTCCCTAGTCGTGGGAGTTTCGAGACAGGGCATTGATACTCCAGAGTAGACTAGTGTATACAGTCGAGACCCCGACAAGGGGCGATGGTCGGTCTCACAAGCCACTGGTATCAGTTGTTCACCTAAGATGTATACAGGTGCACATTAGGTTATGAGTACACCGGACAGGACTCGCCGGGAACCTGCTTGTTGGTATTATACCTGACGTCAGATAGCAGTTCTCTGGTGACATGTGTACAGGTTAGTTCATCGACCTGAGATCATCATTTGTCTCGTGTGAGTTCCCACTGTGCTTTGATTACTACCCTACCACGGCTCAAAGGAGTCGTGCAAACAGGTTTTAGTTGGGTACAGTCCCTTTTGGTCAATACCTGGTAACCCGTTACGTATTGGCTAAGTTACGTATTGGCTAATACCTCTGACGTGCTAGTGGTGAAATCCACAACCAAAGTATTGACAAGTCTTTAGAGTCCCCCACAGACCAGTTTCTCAAGTTTCGGGCGAAATGCTGTAGAGGCCGTATGGAGATATGGCAGGGTTCGATCAGATACGTGCGGTATTGCACGGATCGTGATCGGACGGATAATACTAGCGGGCTTTGGTTTAAGCCGAATCCTAGTATTGTACAGTGTAGATTTTATCTCTTTGCATTTGTATTCAGTGGGAATACAAATGCGGGTATGTATATACAGTCGCGGGGTTTTCCTGTAATTTATTACGGGATCAGTTTTCTGAAGTTGCCAGTTTACATTCCGTTCCGGCCAGTTTTCTTTTGTTCCTTCGCGGCCGGACTTTCCGATGGAGGGGGTTATTTGCAAGAGTTCAAATTATCTTTTGTGGAGGGTTTATTTGTGAAATGGTGGCATCATGATGGTTCTTGCATGATGAGATTCTTTTTCCATCACTAGCTTGCATTAATTGAGATTAGAATGGATTAGAAGTTGATGTGAGGCTTGTTTTTGGATATGGTCACCTCCTTTGATTCCTACACTCACCTCCCTTCATGATTTACTCTTTTTCCCTCCACCATTTTGATCCAAGAGGGGCCGGCCATATTGGATATAGGAGAGAGAGAGGTTCATTTTTCATGTGTGGCATTTCCTCATCTCATTTTTCTTGCAAAAAATGAGAGCACCATTTTCCTCCAAAGCTTTTTCTCTCTTCTCCATCATCAAAGGCAACTTCACTACACCAAATGAGACAACCATTCTACACTAGCCTACAGAAATTCTTGGGCACGTCGACTCGCCAGCTTCGTGCTCGAGTTGCCTTGGTCCAGAGGTGGGAGCCCGTAAAAGAACCCGGCGATGTAGTGCCCGTTTCGACGAGGAGGCGACGACTGGAGATTCCGCGAGGAGATCGGAGTGGAGGCGAAGACCGAAGGACACGGATCGCTTGGTATAGCTTCTCTACTCCTTTTCTAGTTTGCTAGAGTTAGGTTAATGGCCCGATCCGGGTTTGATAGTGCACGGTGGTGCCGGTTTACAGTTTTAGTAAAGTTTTTCGTTTCCGCATTTCCGGCGTCGGATTGACGGCCGGGGCGCCGCCGTGCACTTACATTGGTATTAGAGGCACGCCATTAACCTTGTCTAGCTTTCTCTTATGTGTTTACAATTTTGATCGACCAAATTTCCAAAAACCATAATTTCCATTGCATAAGTTTCTGTCGAATTTTTTTTAGCTCGAAATTTTTTTCAGGTTGTTGCAGAAACACATGCAGGCAATTATAAGCATACTGTGAAAATTTGGTAGTGTGCGTCATCTTTCCACCGCGAAACCGCGGCCAAATCCATGCTTGGGCCGCGGTTCCGCCGCCACTTTGAGTGTTCACTATGCCAATTTTTTCCAGTGGGCTTCTGACATGGAATTAGGGTTTTTGGTATATTATTTTTGGGCCCATATTTTCTTTGAGTGCTACAGAAGTGTTTGGGGCCCACTTCAGTAAATTTGATCGATCGGAAATTTTAAACATGTTAGTTCACAGTATTTACATTATATCTGCGACCGTGAATGTCATTTGATCGGTAAATCCCGTCTAACTGCTATAGCCCTTTTAGACGGATTTGCGAACGTGACACTCACGTTGATGTTCTGTGTTATGCTGTGATGTTGTGGATTGGTCGGTGGGGATAGCCTGGATGCAATATTAGTACAATTTTGTTTTTATGTACATTTGATATTGCGGGGCGAGCGTCCGACATGTGGACTGCCGTCAGTGTCTGTTTGTATATTATTCTTTTGGGGCACGACCGGGTCGAGGTCGATGTACCCGTTGTATGTATATTTTACTTTATGTACTAAGTTTACCCCGCGGAGGGGTGCACGAATAGCCGGGTTCTAGAGGGCAACGAGCCCGCATCTCATGGCGTTGAGACGGAGGGGGCTTTACTCTAGAATTGGCAGGCTGTTCGCCGCACTCGTAGGGGGTACAGGTTAGCCCAAGGAGGGGTGCCCAAGTTACCGGATTCCGTGAAGTGCTGGGTGGTCCATTCACGTTATTGAAGGGTGCTGCCTCGCTTCAGGTTTTGGCGGGTAACTTGCCGCGCCCGTAGGGGTCTAGGATTTCATTGCACAGGCTATCCACACGACCAGGGGAATGTCGGGTTTTAGTGGCGGCTCTGTGAAACCCGGGGATCCCAGATATCTGTATTGTTCTGTGATGCTGGTTACATTTCTGTGATGTTGCATTTTATCACGCCTTGAGTGAATATTATATATTGATATATATATATATATATACTGGTAGATGTTGTATATGTTTTGCATCCGCGCTAGTCCAGTCCCCGCTCTGTCGTTAGTTAAGTAACCTAACGGGTGATGACGGGGCCCAGTGGCGAATGTGAATGACATATACGTACATCATTATTTTCGTTCTTTTGTGGTGTGATCAATTGATGGGACTGCGTTGATTCGGATCAATGCAAGCTAAACAAACCTATTCTGATGTTGTTGGAACATTTTTCAAAAAGCTGTTATTGCAAGGACGTTCTCTTTTGTTTTGCACAGTGGTATTCAGTTGGAATATCCTGCTCCTCAGTCGACGAGGCAAGGGCCGAGATCCCTTCACCGGGAGTGACCCCTTGGACAAAAGTTTGCGTCAGGGCAATAACTTCACTATAGTCGTTTACTTTTTCTTTGCATCGTGGTATTCAGTTGGAATATCCTGCACCTCATTCTACGGGGAAAGAGCCGAGATCCCTTCACCGGGAGTGACCTCTTTAGCAAAGGTTTTCGCCACTATATTTTTAAAAAATCTATCCGGTTCCTTCAATGATATCAAGTTCATTACATTAAAGGTTTTCACCAGAAACCATTCGTAGCCCTCCGTCGTTTCATATGAATAGTCAATAAGTATTCAAGCTGTGTATGTTGGCCAAAGTCAAGGCACAGTGATTGGTAGCTATTGGGTATTCATATGCTGCATAGATAGATGCGTTGGTTTGGGACAGTCGTATAGCCTTGTTGACCTTCATCAAGGGCTTGTACGGGTGGGTTCAAATTAACCTAGACAATGACGGGTAGAACTTGACATGTGACTTATGATTTGTTGACCTTCGTCAAGGTCATAAGAGCATGGGGCAAAAATCACATCGGGAGTTTCTAAAGAAACTAAAACTTGCCAGATATGCGCATACCTTCTGGAGTGTGATAACGTGAGCGGATTCCGTCACGTTATCATGCGATGATAGTTGGATCCCGATTCCCACTGATGAGTTGGTTTACTCCTCGGGTGATCCCGACTAATTCTTCTTTCAGGTTTGGAGAAGAATTTGACGGTACAGTGGGAGGTTTCCAGATTAGATAAAGTGATAACCATTCTGATCTAGGCTAGAGTGCACGCTGAGTGTTTTTTCTCTCTCTCTCTTTGGCAGCGACCATGACCCGACTTTAGACTATAACTCAGTGACCATATTAACCGAACCTTCTTAAACACTGGCTTTTGGATTGTCAGAGTTGCAAACCTCATTGCCACTCCTACTTTTACCCTTTTCTCCAGGACACCCCCGTATTACTACGAACGTCCACTTCTATTAGATAAAACCATCATATGGTTATATACGAACTCGAAGGAATTTATTCGAGGATGGTTTCTGGTTCTGGAGAAAATGAATAGGACTATTCAGTTGTCTTTTTCTTTTACCTTCTCTCAGGTTGTGTGTACTTCTTGGTTTAGGAGATAGTACACCTATTACGCAAATTGGATAGTCTTCTTCCAAACCATAGGCAGGTGCCGAACGGTAGGGAATGAAGAAAACCAATTAGCCTAACGACGGTGTACAGAAGGTATTATGTTAAGACAAATAAAGGGATTAGTAAGAGGGCAAAGTAAATTGCGACTGCTATTCACGACCAAACCAAGTATTTCATTACCACTCCCACTTCACCTTTGTATTTCTCCAGGACACTCCGTATCACTACGAAGATCCACAGTTTATTGGATACTCCATCGTATGGTTATATACAAACTCGAAAGGAACTTGTTCCAGTTCAGGGATGGATTCTGGTTCAGGAGAAATAGGAATAAGGTTTATTCGGTTGTCTTTTATCTTCACCTTCTCTCGCATTGCGAGTGCTCCTAGGATTAGGACAGTACACCCATTATACTTATTAGATAGACTTCTTCCAAACCATAGGCTGGTGCCGAACGGTAGGGAAGGAAGAAAACCATTTGGCCTAAAGTGGTGTACAGAAGGTAATGACTAAAGACATATAAAGGGATTTGGAGAGATGACAAAGAATTATACGGTTATAGTTGTGAATCTGGATAATGGAAGAGGCATTACTAGGAATATCCGGATACCCCATCGAAACATTTCAATGTTTCAGTTTCACTGTGTACTGTTAAAAGAAAACCAATTTCCTAATTAGACACTTGCTCCACGGTATGTATTTACCAGGTATGATTCTCACATCTGTATGATTTTACAGATGATGAGTGGGAGTAAGTTATTGGGAATTAGGTGATCTTCCTCATTATATCGGGATTCGTTGTAATTGGTGATATTTGAGGAAGTCACCTGGGTTGTTTGCTGGACGGCAGATATTTGGTTTTGAATATCCGTTGTTATGCACCAATTTCAAATTGATATATCTGTACGTCTATTTTTATAGAGTGAGATATACCTTTTTGAAATTATGTCTATGACATTTACCTATATCAGTGGATGGTTAGGTAAGGAGCATTGAACAGCGGTGCAATTCTTCTTAACCATAAATACAGTTTTCAACCTACGACACACAGTGAATGAGTTATTAGATTCAGGGGACTTATACAGAATATTGTATATTGTCCAGTATCCATTAGGACAGAGGGGCTGGTCCTCGTACTATATTCGGTTTACTTATGACTTCTCTAGTTTTTAGACAAGTGTTTCGTAGAAACACAGGGTCCAAATTTTGAGAAGTTATAGGTATAAGAGTAAAGTAGAGAACTAGGTATTGCAAGTATCGAGATTCTTCAAGGTGATCGAAGATGTAGATACTTGTGTGTGGTATTCAGTTAATAGTAATGATTAAGAGAATTTGCTTCTCTTTCAGGTTACTCATAATTGGAAGCATTCCTAAGTTGAGTAATGCTGATCGGCCTCCTTCCATTTAGTTGATATGCACTGGAGACAGCTGCATGATTTGAATCTGGTTCAATTAAATCAGTGCCTCTGTTTCTATATTGGATATAGAACAGTTCATATCTTAACAATGTTGAGGTATGGGGAGTTGTCCGGCTTATGCTTAAAACCAGACTCTGGATAACTCAAGGCACGTTTCTGTAATAGCTGTTTGTGGGTTGACCCGGGCTATGACGAGGGTTGACTTTCTACCACCTGGAAGATCAATAGTGATATTGTTCTTGACTCGCCACAGTTTTAATAAAAATGGATTTTTTCAGAAAACAGTAGTGGGAGTATGGTAGAACTGGAAGTGATTCCAGAACCGCAAACGATGACTAAAAATTTGATAAGAATCTAAAGATTCAATCTGGCTTGACATTCCATTGGCCACTCCGCAGATATGGTGGGTAACCTCAGGCGCTCGAGAGGTACTTCGGTATGCTCAAGGACGGTGGCAGGGAGGTTCTTGTTTACCCAGACTTGACACTACTGTTGTTCCAGAGTATGAGACCCGGCAGGAGGATGAGTATAGCGTCGTTTTGAACTGGCTTCAGAAGTGTACGTGTATATGACTCTGCCAGAGGGTTGTCGTAGTCAGTGGGAGCAGCGGAAGCATAGTGGGCAAGAGGCTTATGTCTATTTATGGACTAAAGCAGATATAACGGAGATAGATCATCTATTTTTGATGTGACAGTCATAGGTTTGACTTCATCAGAATAGGGGATGGATCTGTTAAGAAGGTAGTAGGGTGTGATGTTCTGGTATTTAGATGACATACACAGAGTAGGAAGTGATATTCCTATACTACGATCGGTTATACTTTGGTTGTCACACAGTGGTTTCTCCACTTAGGATATTAATCCAATCCTGGAGAAACGATCGGAAGCAGTTTTAGAACATAAGTTGATGTTCTAGGGATATGATAACGACAGCCTTCTTCGGGAGATGGTTATCATTCCAGGCTTCCAAGATGACCTGGATCACAGAGTGACTGTCAGAGTTATAGTTTCCCTCTGACGAGGGGCAGTATTTTGGACAGGTGGTCCAAGCGGATACTGAGGGAGGCATGACGCAGGATACTGATTAAGTTCAGTTGACGATACAGTCTGAGAAGTTTGGATTTGGAGTTCATTTATGAACTAGGTCCCATCAGATATCCAGACATACTCTAAGACAGATATTGCTCATTTTGGGAGATGGGTTTCTCCGCGAACTTGAGATAAAGAGAGACATAGAAAGAAATATCACAGTGGATCCACTCACTGAGGCTATTCCTCGAACGCAATAGTTTCGCAAACGAGCTTTGTGAGACTGACTAGTAGAGGAGTTGGGTGTTCGGTATCACACGGGCTGTGAGTATGCGACATCGCAATAATTAGCCTTGAGTGCAAGTAGGAGATTGTTGGAGATAGTGCCCTCAGAGTCAATTATTGGATCACAGGCACGTGATTGCAATGATTGAGGGAGGACCTGTCCCAGTAGGACAGTCTTACTCAAAATGATAGTATGCTATCTGGTTTATCTTTATCATCGTGTACTGGTTTAGGTGACCCTACATGTCACTATTGCACGTTGATAGAGCCTCTAGGATTCTTGCTTGACTACCAGCAGTATGAGGGCGATCATATACGTGGGAGCCGGGGTCTATAAGCACATCCTTAAAAGGTCCCTAGTCGTGGGAGTTTCGAGACAGGGCATCGATACTCTAGAGTAGACTAGTGTATACAGTCGAGACCCCGATGAGGGGCGGTAGCCGGTTTCACAAGCCACTGGTGTCAGTTGGTTCACCTAAGATGTACACTGGTGCTCATTGGGTTATGAGTACACCGGACAGGACTCGCCGGGAACCTGCTAGTTGGTATTATACCTGACGTCAGATAGCAGTTCCTTGGTGACATGTGTACAGGTTAGTTCATCGACCTGAGATCATCATTTGTCTCGTGTGAGTTCCCACTGTGCTTTGATTACTACCCTACCACGGCTCAAAGGAGTCGTGCAAACAGGTTTTAGTTGGGTACAGTCCCGAGCCACATGGAGGCAGTGAGCGGATCTGCAGGGGTTCGTCTCTTCCGGTATTGGGGGTGAGGTCGCGCTGTGTCTAGGAGAGCCAGTACATGGAAAGTCCTTGGCCAAGGCAGGAGATTTACTGGTAGGTATTCCAGTAGTATCTCAGGGTGTTCTGGGCTACACTCCGACACGACTTGTACCGCTTTTGGAGGTCTGACTTTTACCAACCCCCTAGGCCCGCCATGCGATGCTCATAGACGAACGGACCGGACTGTACGGATATTGTCACTGACAGGCTCAGTAGGGTGTCAGCATGAGTTCGCTCACAGACGTCCCTTTTGGTCAATACCTGGTAGCCCGTTACGTATTGGCTAATACCTCTGACGTGCTAGTGGTTAAATCCACAACCAAAGTATTGACGAGTCTTTAGAGTCCCCCACAGACCAGTTTCTCAAGTTTCGGGCGAAACGCTGTAGAGGCCGTATAGAGATATGGCAGGGTTCGATCAGATACGTGCGGTATTGCACGGATCGTGATCGGACAGATAATACTAGCGGGCTTTGGTTTAAACCGGATCCTAGTATTGTACAGTGTAGATTTTATCTCTTTGCATTTGTATTCAGTGGGAATACAAATGCGGGTATGTATATACAGTCGCGGGGTTTTCCTATAATTTATTACGGGATCAGTTTTCTGAAGTTGCCAGTTTACATTCCGTTCCGGCCAGTTTTCCTTTGTTCCTTCGCAGCCGGACTTTCCGATGGAGGGGGTTATTTGCAAGAGTGCAAATTATCTTTTGTGGAGGGTTTATTTGTGAAATGGTGGCATCATGATGGTTCTTGCATGATGAGATTCTTTTTCCATCACTAGCTTGCATTAATTGAGATTAGAATGGATTAGAAGTTGATGTGAGGCTTGCTTTTGGATATGGTCATCTCCTTTGATTCTTACATTCACCTCCCTTCATGATTTATTCTTTTTCCCTCCACCATTTTGATCCAAGAGGGGCCGGCCATATTGGATAGAGGAGAGAGAGAGGTTCATTTTTGATGTGTGGCATTTCCTCATCTTATTTTTCTTGCAAAAAATGAGAGCACCATTTTCCTCCAAAGCTTTTTCTCTTTTCTCCATCATCAAGGCAACTTCACTACCCCAAATGAGACAATCATTCTACACTAGCCTACAACAATTCTTGGGCACGTCGACTCGCCAGCTTCGTGCCCGAGTTGCCTCAGTCCAGAGGTGGGAGCCCGTAAAAGAACCCGGCGATGTGGTGCCCGTTTCGACGAGGAGGCGACGACCGGAGATTCCGCGAGGGGATCGGAGTGGAGGCGAAGACCGAAGGACACGGATCGCTTGGTATAGCTTCTCTACTCCTTTTCTAGTTTGCTAGAGTTAGGTTAATGGCCCGATCCGGGTTTGATAGTGCGCGGTGGTGCCGGTTTACAGTTTTAGTAAAGTTTTTCGTTTCCGCATTTCCGGCGTCGGATTGACGGCCGGGGCGCCGCCGTGCACTTACAAGGATTCCTAAGTGTATATTCCCGTGTAAGTCGTAAGGATCTTACTAAAGGATTTTCTCTTTATAAGTCGAGAGGATTTATAAGGGCCGTTCACCATATGGACATATCCCTAGCCACGGGTGGGACTTGGTTAGGGAAATGTTTATTAGTGCCCGTGGATTGTATATAAGGGTCAGTATGAGCCGCTTGTAGGGCAATATCGAAGGTTGTGGGAGTTGTTTAAGAACAGGTTCAGGTCTCTGTAACTTAAGACTTTCAAATCTTATGAGCCGTGAGGGTCCCATAAGAGAGTTCTCCTTACGAGTCCTGAGGATCTCGCAAGTGTAATTTCTCCTTAGGAATCGTGAGGATCCCTAAGTGTGTTGCTCCCTTGTGAGTCGTAAGGATCTCACGCGGGTGGTTTCTCCTTACAAGGTCGAGAGGGCCCTGTAAGTGTCTTTTAACGAGGTTGCGCCCTTTCGGGTTTTCACAAACACTCGCTGGTAGCCCTACTGTTTTTACTCACGGAGCCCTTTCGGGTTTTCATCCGTGCCCATTTTGCTTATGGACATACCGTTTTTATTTTATTTTTTTTATTCTTTTTTTTCCTAACGAGGTCGCGCCCTTTCGGGTTTTCACGAACACTCGCCGGTAGCCCTGCTGTTTTTACTCACGGAGCCCTTCCGGGTTTTCATCCGTGCCTATTTTGCTTATGGACATACCGTTTTTATTTTTTTTTATTAATTTTTTTTATTGTTTTTTTTATCACGTCAGCCTGAGGATGCCGCGGTAGTAGTTTAAAGACGTTTCGGTCATCAGCTAGTTTTAGGACGTAGTGGTCCATCATTAGTTTAAGGATGTTTCGGTCCGTTGGCGAAGAAGGCCGGTTACTACTTATAGAGTTTGGGCTTAGGAAGATAGCGAGCGGGCATAGTCGTCGTCATCTATCATTGACCTAGGCTGTGACTCGTTAAGCGTAGTATTTCTTTTGGAAGCGACCGTTTATTGGCCTGAAAGGTCTTTCCCCATGTATATCCATGAGTAGATAGGCTCCACCCTGGTAGACCTTGTCTATGATGTACGAGCCTTCATAGTTCGGCTCGAACTTTCCCCGCTTGGCACGATTGGGGATCATAGGTCTTTTGACCACTAGCACGAGTTCGCCTTGGCGGAATGTTCTCGGCCTGATCAATCTTTCATATGAGCGCGTCATCTTTGCTTTGTAAGCCTCCAGATTTTGTTGCGCTATGAGCCGGGTTTCATCAAGGGCATCAAGCTCCTCAAGCCGAAGGTGAGCATTTTCTTCGTCCGTCAGCTCGTAGTGGACTGCCACTCGTAGAGAGGGTAGCTCTATTTTGAGGGGGAGTACTGCTTCTGTACCGAAGACTAACGTGTACGGCGTTGTGTTCGTGGCCGTCTTGAACGTAGTTCGATACGCCCAAAGAGCTTCTTGCAGTCTCCCGTGCCAGTCCTTCTTATTTCGGGACACCGTCTTCTTTACAATCTTCGTCAAGGTCTTGTTGAAAGCCTCAGCTAGACCGTTAGCTCGGGGATTATAAACTAAGGAATATCTCCAGTCTATGTTGTGTCGTTACGCGAAGCGGCTGATCTTGTGGCTTCTGTAGGCTGGCCCGTTATCGGAGATGATCCGTCGCGGAGTTCCAAACCGATAAATGACGTGCGTCTTGAAGAAATGGAGGATATTCTCCGTCTTCACCTCCCTCAGCGGTACTGCTTCTGCCCATTTGGAGAAGTAATCAGTCGTCGCCAAAATGAAACGATGTCCTCTGGACGATGCCGGTTCGATGGGGCCGATTATGTCAGTTCCCCACATTTCAAATGGTCAGCTGGCCACTGTTGGATGTAGAGAATTTGGGTGCTGATGGATAAAGTCCCCATGAATTTGGCATGAGTGGCATTGCTTCGCATATTCGAGGCAGTCCTGAATCATCGTGGGCCAATAGTAGCCTATCCGTTTAATTTTCAACTTCATCTTCGGGCCTGCTTGGTGAGAACCGCAGAGTCCGTCGTGAACTTCCTGAACGACTCTTTTCGCTTCGTCAGGTCCCAGGCATCTCAACTACAGAGAATCAAATGACTTCTTGTACATAGTATCGTTGACGAAGGCGAAAGACAGAGCTCCTTTCATAAGCTGATGTCTTGAGAACGCATCTTCAGGCATTCGACTGGATTTGAAGTAGTCTACAAAGACTTCTCTCTAATCCTCAGCCTTTTCCTGGTCTTTTATTTGCAGGGCCGTCGGCTCAGTCGCTTCCTTTTTCTCGGATGATTTCGGAGATATTTCTGCTGGAGCAAGAACCCGATGGCTTTGTACCACGATTTCCCGTCCCTTTATATACGTGGAATTTGGGGATCGTATATCCCGGCGGGTACCTTATTTGGTCATCCCACCATGGTTGCCAGCATTTGTTTCCTGCTCACGGTGCTGCTCCGAGGATGTCCTCGGGCTTGCTTTCGGTCCCGTAAGTGCGGCCATGGCTGTCAGCATTTCTTGGAGCTTTTGTTGTTGTTGCTCCTGAGCCTTAGTCACTGATCGCGTAAGCGGTCTATGACCTGTGAAGACATAGCTATCCTCTTTTCTGGATGCCATATAGACGGTATGTACCATCATGCCCCCAGACTTGGGGTGTTTGGGTTCAGTGGTCTTGCAGTTCATCGCAGACCCAGGGATTTTCTCCGGCCTTCTCCTCTTGTGAGCAGTCGAAGTTGAGGGGGCTGTTGCAGTGGGCACCCAAGTAGCTATCGCCTTTTGTGGCTTGATTGGACGGTCCTCTTCCCGCTGAACTTTCACCTTTTTCTGTTGGCGGGGATAATCTCGATCAATTACCGAGTCTTGGACTTGACGCCAGACCTTGTAGATTTTAGAGGACAGCCGTTGAGGGGGTTGTTCCAGCTTCACCCTTGTAGCGCTCTCCATAGGTGGAGGAGATCTTTTCAGCACAGCGGTCGGAGAGTTCTTACGGACCTTCCTAAGTGGTTCAAACCTGTTCCCAGCTGGAACAGCAGCATCAATTTCCGCTGTTGGAGTCAGTGGAGTCAGTCCAGAAGGAGAGTTGCCCCCAACCTTCCTTACTCGGCGCTAGTGGCATATCTCTAGTAGGGGAGTGTTGTCTCCTGAGGGTTCTCAGTGGATTACACCCACAAAATCTTATAATAAAAGAGAGATGGCGAAAGTTATATAAAGATAAGAACTATAAAAGAAAGAACTTGAAAATAAGAGTTTTCAACTATACCAGCTTTTCAGTTGCTATGAGCCCTATCTTAATGGTCAGGAAAAAATGTTAGAAATCACATTATCTCTCAATAAAACATCGCCTTTAGTTTTCATTCCTACCTTTCTTCCAAACATTGATCATATACCCCTACGTGTGTGAACTGGACATCCCTACACTAAGAGAATTTAATTCAAGCAATCATACTCTTGTCCATCTACCTTAGTACTTTTTAATAGATATTTAGATGGAATTTGCTCACACATTCTTCATGCGACCGTTAATACTTCTTGAGGTACTAACCGATCGATTACTCATGTGCTTGCTAATTAGGTGTTTTTCCTCGTCTTGCAACACCTAAGACTTAGCAGTGACTCCCGGACCAGTTGGTCTAAGGCACTAGGTGATGAAGCACCCTCGCTATATTTTTTTTATTGCTGCCTTGGCGATAACAAAACCAGTGTTCATTTTTCTTCACCATTTTATATTTTATTCAATTTTTTTTTATTTCCTTCATACTTTGGCTTTTAGACAAGAGCATTTCAAGGTTTCCTCTACTATCCCGAGTTTCAAGACGTGTGTAAGTGCGTATAGTAGGGTATCAACGTTCAAATGTTTGGCTTCCAGAATAGGAACTATTTTTCAGGCTTATTTTTATCCTCAGATTAGTAATTTCTTTCATCTTATTAACCCTTGGGACAACAGCTCATAACTACTTATTACTAGTTTCATTTAAGAAAACATCTAACTTTCTTGTTTTTCTTAAACTATTCCTCTCTTTTAAATATAATTTTTTCACTTTCTACTCTTTTATTATCACAATTTTTTTTGTGAGTGCTTATATATAGTATAATGCAAACTAAGGCCTAAATAAGCACAGGAGCCCTGAAAAACGACTTCTTGGGAGCTTCTTGCGATGGTACAGGAGCGCTGAAGCTCGTTAGTGGGAGCATGGTCCCGAAGAATAGCTCAGTGGTGGCTTGAGTTACCTGCTCCACTGGCACAGTGAAAAGGGAGGCCGCTTGGGTCCCGTAGGTTACTCCTCCAGATGGGACAGAGCGAGAGTTGCTGTTGCAGTTGGTGCAGTTTGAAGCCATTGATTTCTTGATGAGCTTGAATATTCTGCCCTCTGCGTCGACCTTGGTCTTTGGCATGTGCCAGTTGTTTGAGGACCGATTCCGTCGGCAAAGCAGCTGCTTGGGGAGCCCGCCTGTGGACGACAGACATCTTCTGGGCTTCCTCCATTGGCGTTGAGGCACCGAGGGTGGGAGGTGGGAGTATCGACCCAAAGAGAAGCCCGTTGATTTCTTGAAGAGCCGGATTGCAGAGATTTGAGCCTGCAAGTGGCCCGTACTTGACTCCACCAGATATGACAGAGCCTGTATTGCTAAGGTCGGAACAAACGCCATTCTTCATAAAGACGAAGCGCCGACTTCAGTATCCACTCCCCTAAGGGAAACCACAAACATACACACCGCGATTATCTGATCATGGGAAAAACACGACACACGAAGTGTAGAGTGGAATGAGGAAAAGGTCCCACCGGGCGTGCCGGAATCTGTTCCCCTCCGAACGGCGGCCAAGACATGGACGTCTTGCCTGAGATTCGGGGCATATGCTATTTGGTTTTATCCGTCCACCTCTCTAAAGATGCCAAGTTGATTTATGGCACCGTGTATCGGAGGTTTAGACGGATGCGGCCGATGTAGCAGACTTCGTCAGATTCCCCCTCGCTTGTGGGTTTTTTGATTGTGGGGATGCTCTTCCCTGCAGGCGCAAGCCCCTGCAGTTAATTACGCTACCGCATCGCGGTAACAACTTTCTCCTTCTCCAGAATTTCACTTCGTGTCGTGTGTGTTTGTTTTGTTTGTGGTTGCCCGTGGATTGTATACGGAGACTAATTTATGTCGTCGCCCGTAGGACGTGGATTAGTCCAAATCCGTATTTACTTAGATTTGGGTTTGGTGTTTTAGTTTAAGGATATGTTAGCCATATTTGAGGCTAAGATCGACTTAAACGTTTGTTAAGGATGCGTTAGTCCGATTTGAGACTAAGATCGACTTAACTGGATCGTTTTGATCCGACAAAAGAGCATTTAGGCTCTATTGTTCCAGTTTAGGGACATAGTGGTCCATTGCATGTATGGCCGTCGAGACCCGTCACCTCTCTGACGTCATTGAAGGATTACAATGATAGGTGTCCGAGGAGTTCAGAGATGTACCCTTGAACCAAAGTTGATTAGGGGATTTATAGTCCGATTTGGGACTAAAGTCTGTTTGAAAGTTTAAGGATACGTTAGCCATTTTTGAGGCTAAGATCAACTTAAACAGGATCGTTTAGATCCGACAAAAGAGCATTTGGGGCTCTATTGTTCCAGTTTAGGGACGTAGTGGTCCATGTTCCAGTTTAGGGACATGGGGGTCCATGTTCCCGTTTTAGGGACGGATGTTAGTTTAAGGACGCATTAGTCCATGGGTTTAAGGACCCCATAGTCCATATAGATGTGTTTAAGGACGCATAAGTCCATGGGTTTAAGGACCCCAAAGTCCGTATGGGTGTGTTTAAGGACGCATTAGTCTATTAGTTTAAGGACGCATTAGTCCATGAGTTTAAGGACCCCACAGTCCGTATCGATATGTGGTTGTCGGGACCCGTCACCTCTCTGACGTCGTTGAAGGATTACAACGATAGGTGTCAGAGGAATTCGGAGATGTACCCTTGAACCGGATATAAATTGATTTAAGAGAGCAGTCTTGCTCATTCAATTTAATTTGAGGACTTACGGCCGTGATTGGGCTAAGTCCAGTTGAAGATGTTCAACATTTTATTTGCATTTGACATGTTAGGCCTTTGTTTGGGCTCTGCCCTTTTTAATAATGCATTGCATTTTTTTATTTGGGCCCATTAGACCTTTAATTGGGCTCTGCCCTTTAATAATGCATAGCATTTTTTATCTGGGTCTGATAGACCTTTTTATTGGGCTCTGCCCTTTTAATAATGCATTGCATTTTTATTCTGACGGTGCCCCACGTGGCTTGTCAGATGCTTTGCGCCGATTGATGAGCCCAAGCGCATATGGAGGTGATACGTGTCACGCTCTGGTGAGCGCAAGCGCATTGCGCTGCGCTGTTGCGCTGCTGACACGTGGCGTGCTCTGGTGAGTTGCGCCAATTTAAGAGAGCAGTGCTCTATTTTTAAAAGTGCATAGCGCAAGTGGTTATGGTGCTGACACGTGGCGCTATCTGGTGGCTTGCACCAACCCAGGAGCGCAACAGTGCAGATCTGCAAGTGCAAGGCACTGTTTTAATTTCTTGATCCAATTTTGGATTCAAGAAAAGAATCTTTAAAATTCCAGAACCAATGGTTCATGAAAAAGCAATGCTTTTGTCATTATTTATTTTTTATTGAAGATCATTGATCTTGTTCTTAGATCAATGATCTATTCAGAAGAAATTCTTCTTTTTTAAAGGGTTTTACCTTCTTTTTCCTTCTGAATTTCGTCTCAGAGTTCTTTAGAGTTCTCTCTCTGTTTCTAGAGTTTTTCTATTCTCTATGTTCTTGTTGTTGTTCTTCATGTGTTTTTGAGTTGGGGTCTAGGGGCCTTTATATAGTGCCCATTAATTTGTTAAATTTGTTAAAGAGATCCTTCTCTGAGTGATTTGGGGAATTTTCCCCACCGTTGGATTTTTGATCCAAGGGCTTCTGTTTTACAGAAGGCGATCTTCTTGTTTTTAACAAAATTGAGAAAGATCTTTCAGAATTTTAATTATGTTTGGCGCAAGCGCACCTGCGCTTGATACGTGTCGCGTAGCGCAGAGCGCAGCGCAACTGCGCAGCCATGTGTCGCACAGCGCAGAGCGCAGCGTAACTGCGCTAGCGCAACTGCGCAGCCATGTGTCGCGCAGCGCAGAGCGCAGCGTAACTGCGCTAGCGCAACTGCGCTGCCACGTGGCGCGCAGCACAGAGCGCAGCGCAACTGCGCTGCGTAGCGCAGAGCGCAAGTCAGCTGAAGCGTTGCTTCTTTAATTTTTTAATTTTTAATTTTAATTTTCAGAACAGAGCCTTACTCTTATTTGGGGGAAACAAAAGCGTTGCTTCATTTCCCGCCTTGGGATTTGAACAGAGTTTTGCTCTGAAAGGGAGATTTTCTCCTTTATTATTATTATTATTATTTATTTATTCTTTTTATTGTTATTATTTTATAAGGAGCGGGTTTTGAGCCAAAATTTTGGCGGGAACACCTGTATGTACCAACATACGTCATCTATATCATATCGCCTGAACCGGAAAAACCCTCTGTGTGGGACTCTAAAGACTCGTCAATACATTGGCAGTGGGTTTAACCACAAGCATGTCAACGGCTACCCAGGTATTGAGCGAAAGGAAGGCCGACAAGTAAACTCATCCGTACCCCTACCGAGCCTGTCTGTGACAATCTCCGTATAGTCCGGTCTGTTCGTCTAAGAGTATCGCATATTGGGTCTAAGAGGCAGATAAAGTTAGACCCCTAATAACGCAATATTTCTTGTCAGTGTGAAGCCCATCACCCACTGAGAAACTACTGATCCAAATCAGTAATTCTCGTCTGCCTTGGCCAAGGATTTCTGGTGATGGCTACCCGTGCAAAGTGCGGCATCAACTACCAATATCGGGAGAGACGAATCCCTGACGATCCACTCACTGCCTCCATATAGCTCGGGACTGTACCCAACTAAAACCCGTTTGCATGACTCTTTTGATCCGTGGTAGGGTAGTAATCAAAGCACAGTAGGAACTCACGCGAGACAAATGGCAATCTCTAGTTGACAGACTAACCTATACTCATGTCACTTGAGAACTGCTATATGACAATAGGTATATTACCATTTAGCATGTTCCCGGCGAGTCCGTCCAGTGTAACTCATAACCCAATGAGCACCTGTATACTATCTTAGGTAACTAACTGACACCAATGGCTTATGAGACTGGCCACCGCCCCTCGTCGAAGTCTTGAAAAGTATACACTAGTCTACTCTGGAGTATCGATGCCTAATCTCGATACTCTCTCGACTAGGAACATTTAAGGATGTGCTTATAGACCACCCAGCTCCCACGTAAATGATCGCTATCATAATGCTGGTAGTCAAGCAAGAATCCTATGGGCTCTATCAACATGTAATAGTGATCTGTAATACCACATAATACATGTATATGATGATAGAGAAAAACCAGATAACATACTATCATCTGGAGTAAGATTGTTCTACTCGTATATGTCCTCCCTCAATCATCATAATCACATGCCTGTGATTACAATAATTGCCTTGAGGGCACTATATCTAACATTAGGTCCCTACGATAATATCAAGTTCTTTATGTTAATATTTTTTTTCAAACCCAGCCGTAGCCCTCTGTCATTTCAGGAATTAGAGTACTTAGTATTCGTGCTTCGTTTGTTGACCCTATCAAGGCATAATGAACGGTAGCTAAGTGATGGCTTTCTGCTTGCATGTGATGCGATTAGTCGGGACAGTCGCACAGCTTTGTTGGCCTTCATCAAGGGCTTGTGTTGATGTGTTCTAGTTAGTCATGAAATGACGGGTAGAACTTAACTAGCGCCCTATTGTTTGTTGGCCTTCGTCAAGGCCATATGTCGCTAGGGGTAAACACCGATATCGGGAGTTTCAAGTGTTGAAACTTTGAGATTGCATATCTTTTATAGTGTGGGGTGACTTGTTGACTCTGTCAACATTACCACTCCATGATAGTTTGGGTCCCGATTCCTAATATGAGTAATAGTCTCTCTAAGGAGATTTTCTATAAATGATCCCGGCTAGTTCTCCTTTTAGGTTTTGAAGGAGAATTCGACAAAATAGTGGGATACCGGATTAGATAAATTAATTAACCAATCTAATCTAGGATAGAGTGTACACCAAGCGTTTCTTTTCTCTCTCTCTGGTAGCGACCTAAGACCGATCTTAAACAAAAACTCGTAAACCAAGTTAACTGAACTTTTTTTTACTATCATTGGCGTTGGAATATCATGATTGCCCTATTTCACGACATAGTCGCATATATCCTTAACCCTCTCACTTTCCCTTTTGCTTCCTCCAGAACACTCTGTATCCGATACAGAGATTCATATTGCATGGAAGGCTATCTCGTATAGTTACATACGAACTCGGAGAAAGTGTTTCAGTTGAGGATGACCGCTGGTTCTGGAGAAAGTGAATTGATCATTTGTCTCTCCCCTAGACCTATCTCAAGTTCGAGAGATCCTTATATGTAAGGAAAGTATACCGGTTACGCTTATTGGACAGTCTTCTTCCAATCCCGAAGCTGGTGCTAAAGGAATGGAAAGAAGAAAACCAACTAGTATAAGCCCAATATACACAAGGTAAGATAGAGAGACAAAAATAGGGGTTGAAGTGAGTGAAAAGGAAATTGCAACTACTGTTATAAAACATTTTGATGTTTTATATTTCTTGTGTAATAGCAATTTAAAACTCTTTTCTCAATTAATTCTGACTCTTGGATATTTGGATCTCGGATTAGAATTCCACATCTGTAAGTCGTTACAGACGCTGAGAAGGAGTAGATTATTGAGAAAGGGTGATTTGATCCTCAATGTCGGTTTAGAATCAATTATTTCTATTGGGGAAATCACCTGGTTTTGCCTTTTGGCAACATTTTGTTTTGAATATCTGTTATTATGCACCAACTTTTAAAAACCCATACATATGTCTCTTTATTTGATAAAGTAGGATATATATTTTCAAAAATTTTGTTCTGAACATTTATCTTTATCATTAGATGATTGGGTAAGGTGCATATAGATAACGGAGGTAATATTCTCAACCAAAATAGAGTTTTCAAAATACATCACATAGAGTATGGGTTAGTGAACTCATAGGACCTCTACATAGTGATGTATGTTGTCCGATGTCCGCACGGATAAGGGGTTGGTACTCATACTTCGTTCTATTTTCCTCTGAGTTCTCTGATTTTAGACCGCATTCATGTTGAAATGCATAGTCCAAAAATTCTGAGAAGTTCATAGGATATAAAAATAAAGTAGAGAACCAAATGTTGGAATTATCAAGATTCTTTGAAGTGTTTGGAGATGTGGATACTTATACTAGGTATTCCGTAGTTATGTAATTAAGAATTTAATTCTCTCTCAGATTACTCATCTGTGGATGCGCTCTTTGATGAGTAATGCTCAGTGACATTTTTTCATTTTAGGGCTATACACTGGAAACGGCTGCATACCAATTGAATATGGTTTTATATATATTTGTGCCTATGATTCTATATGCGATATAGAATGTGTTCATATCTTAAGGTTGTTAAGGTATATGGAGTTATCCAGTTTATACTTAAACCCAGAATCCGGAAAAAATCAAGGCACATTTCGGTAATAGGCAGTTTGTGGGTTATCCTAAGCTTCAGTAAGGGTTTAACTTCTACCATTTTAGGATCAAAAGTTGTTTTGATCTTAACTCGCCACCTCTTTGGGAAAAGGATTTCTTGCAAAAGTAATTAGTGGGAGTATGGTAGAACTGGAAGTGATTTCAGAACCATAAATGATTACTGAAAATTTAAGAACCTGGATATTCAATTGACCCTGACAAAGCTTAGCCTACTCCGTAGATTTAGTAGGCGACCTCAGCCACCTGATAGATACTACGGTTTCTTTGTTGACGGTGATAAGGAGGCTTGCATCATGAGATGATGACCCTACTAGTTATCAGCAGGCCATGGGAATTGGTGATTTCCGACTGATGGCTGGATGTTGAGTTATCAAAGTTGGACTCCATGCAATGCAACAAAGTATGGACTTTATTGGGTGCTCCTGAAGGGGTAAGACCTATTAGGAGAAAATAGATCTTTCAAGATTAGTGCAGGTGGAAATGTATTAACCTAATATGGTTAGACTTGCAGTAAAAAGTTTTCATCAAATACCCGATGTGGATTGTCATGAAACTATTACTTCAGTGTATATACTGAAGTCCATACGAATATAACTTGCCACTGCTGTTTTTCATGACTATGATATCTGGAAAGTAGATGACTATTACGTCTTTCTAAACGGGGATTTAGAAGTGTGCGTGTATATGACTCTGCTAGAGGGTTATCGTAGTCAGTGGGAGCAGCGGAAGGTGTGCAAGTCGTTTTAGTCTATTTTAGACTAAAGCAGGTATAGCGGAGATGGATCATCTGTTTTAATGTTATAGTCAAAGTGTTTGATTTTATCAAAATGGGAGATGAACCTAATATATGTAAGAAGGGAGTAGGGAGTACTGTCAAATTTCTCATATGGTATGTGGATGACGTAGTCCTGATAGGAAGTGATGTTCCTATACTACAATCGGTAAAACTATAGTTGTCAGGTGTTTCTCCATATAGGATGTGGATATCAGTCCAATACTTGAGAAACATAGGATAAAAGTGAAGAGCATATGATGTTCTTGGTGTATGGTAATGGTAGTCTCCTACAGGAGGCCGTTATAGATTCCAGCTTCCCAGATAACATGGAAGACAGAGCGTATGTCGCTATACGGTTCCCTAGTGCCCGCGGCACAGCGGAGGCGCAAATGGCGAAAAAAATTTTCAAGCAAACACGAAGGAACCCCAAACCTAGAATCGATCCAAACTCCTAAACTAGCAAACCAAGCATGCAAAGATACAAAATACTATCTTTGACGCGTGTCCACCCAATCATGGAAGACCCCTCCATACTCCGTGTACGCTGTCCGGATCGAGCTTGAGTGGCGACCACCCTTGCAGAAGAATATTCATCTGAGGGAAACTAATCCAAGCTCCGGCTTCACCTAGTAAAGCGACTGACGCTCTAAGCTCGCCACAAATGGAGAGTGGGGATGTAGGTATATTTTCGCTATCTTTATCTCTCTTTTCTAAGCTCAAGAGAGCTACCTAGAAGAAGGAGGAGGAGTTGAAGAAGAAGAAGAAGCCATGGAAAAAATGGCTAAGTCTTTTATGTAGGAAAGAAAATGATCAAGTGTAGAAAAATAATATGGCTTAGTTATTATTAACCATCCAAAAGAATGAGTCACTAATGTATGAGTCACTAAAGATAATACATTATAATAACCAAGCCATACCACTCTACAAATATCTTCACACCTCATCCTCCACCTCATTCATGATTTCCTTATAAAAGAAAATCAATAAATGAAGTGTCCATCTTCTAGAACAAATTCCGTATAAATATGGAATACAACCCGGTATACGTATCGAAATACATATACGCGTATTTGTTCAAAAAATATGACTAGCCAAAAGAGAGAAAATGAATAGTGAACAATAATATTAGAATATACATATTAATATATATATATATATATATATATATATATATAAATTATTAAATCAAAACCTAATTTAATAATCCGGCTTAATCCTAAGCCACTTGTATTATCAACCGTCCAATTAAAATCCGTGTAGCCTGTACACATATTTAATTGGACACCCTGTATGCATCAACATACGTCATCTACACCATATCGCTTGAACTGGGAAAACCCTCTGTGTGGGACTCTAAAGACTTGACAATACGCCGGCAGTGATTTACTGGATAAATCCAAAAACCACAAGCACATCAGCGGCACTATCTGTACGTAACGGCTGCCCAGGTATCTGCCAAAAGGGTGGTCGACAATCAAGTCCGTCCGTACCCTACTGAGCCTGAATGTGACAATCTCCGTACAGTCCGGTCTCTTCATCTAAGAGTATCTCATACGGGGTGTAGGGGTGGAAACGTCAGAACCCTAATAACCCAATAAGTCATGTCGGAGTCAAGCTCATCACCAATCGAGAAACTACTGAACTCATATCAGTAAATCTCATCTACCGTGGCCACGGATTTAGGGTGATAGCCAATCGAACACATCACGACATTGACTCCTAATATCAGAAGAGACGAATCCCCGACAATCGCTCACTGCCTCCATGTGGCTTGGGACTGTATCCGACTAAAACCTATTTGGACGACTCCTTTGAACCGTGGTTGGGTAGTAATCAAAGTACAGTGGGAACTCACATAAGACAAATGACGATCTTAGGTCAAAAGACTAACCTGTACTAATGCCAATTGAGAACTTCTATCTGACGATAGATATAATACCATCTAGAAGTTCTCGGCGAGTTCGTCCAGTGTACTCACCTCCAGTAAGCACCTGTATACTATCTTAGGTGACATAACACCAATGGCTTGTGAGATCGGCCACCGTTCCTCGTCGGGGTCTCGAAATGTATACACTAGTCTACTCCGGAATATCGATGCCCAGTCTTGATACTCTCACGACTAGGGACATTTAAGGATGTGCTTATAGACTACCTAGCTCTCACGTATATGATCGCCATCATAACGCTGATAGTCAAGCAAGAATCCTAAGGGCTTCATGATTATGTATTAGCGACACGTAATAACAAGTAAAATGTGTACACATTAATGATAAAGACAAACCAAATAGGATACTATCATTTCGAGTAACATTGTTCTACCTGTATAGGTCCTCCCTCAATTATCATAATCGCATGTCTGCAATTACAATAATTGCCTTGAGGGCACTATATCCAACAATCTCCTACTTGCACTTAAAGATAATTATTGCGGTATCACATACCCACATCTCGTGTGCTATCGAATACCCAACTTCTCTACTAATCAGTTTCTCAAATCTTGTTTGAGGAACATCCGTGTTCGAGAAATAGCTTCAGTGAGTGGATCCGCTATAATGTTTCAACTTCCTTTCTCTATATCTCAACTTCGCGGAGATAGATAATCTCCCGAACTGAGTGATACCCCGCCTTAAGAATTTTTTCTGGATATAAGATGGGACCAAGTTCATAAATAAACAACCTTATCCTACAAATATCTTGGGCTGTATCCTCTGTTGAGTCATAACCAACATCCTGAATCATTCTTATCTCAGTATCCGTATTGGAATACTATCCAATATACTGATCCTCAGAAGAGGTAAAAACTTAAAACTTTGACAACATCACTGTCATCTAGGTCATCTTGGAAGCCTAAACCGATAACTGCCTCCCGGAGGAGGTTGCTATTACCAAATACTAAGAACATCCACGAATGTTCATAACTGCTTCCCTTTGTTTCTCTAGGATTGGATTAATATCTGCTTACTACAGCAAGTGTATAAGCAATATCTGATTTTGTACAAGACTTCGCATGATTGACTCAATTGCCTAAGCAAATGATATGTCATTCATGCTAGTCCCTCTCTTCATCAGTCTGGAAGACATCTCTTTAGAGAGGGTGACTCCATCACCTGCGGGTACACCACCATGCCAAGAGTCGTCCATTCTAAAATACTTTTAGAATGCTGTCTAAGTACCCGGATTAGGACACTTCCCAAATCTAGATCTAAAACCATAGATCAAGTCACCAGAATCCCAGATATTGTATCCATACCAAACATAGAGAAAACACTATGTAACAACCAAAGATTGACTGATTATAGCATAGGAATATTGTTAGAGAAAACTGCTACCTGACAACCTAGAGGCTATTATTGTATCATACTGGATTGTATATTACATATTGGATGCTTGGGATATTTCACAGTTATAATAACAGTCTTGCTCGATATGGTAGTATGCTACCTGGTTTGATTCTATCTTAATATATGCATGTGTTTCTTTTAGCATATCGCTTATACATATTGGTAGAGACCTTAGGATGTTTGCTTGATTACCAGCGTTGTAATGGTAGTCACACTTGTGGGGGCTGGGTAGTCTATATGCACATCCTTATACAGGTCCTAGTCGTTGGATTATCGAGATGGGGCATCGATACTCTAGAGTAGACTAGTATATACGCTTCTCATCCCAGCAGGAGATATGGTTTGTCCTACAGCCATTAGTACGTCGTACTAGAGTTGGTATGCAGGTGCTCATTAGGTTATGAGTTATACTGGACAGGACTCGTCGGGAACTGCTGGTTGGTATTATACCTATCGTCAGGTAGCAGTTCCCAGGTGGCATGAGTACAACTTAGTCCGTTGACTTGCCATCGCTACTTCGCCTCGAGTGTATTCCCACCGCACTTTGATTACTGCCCTACCACGTTCCAAAGAATTGTGCAAACATGTAGTAGATGGGTGTAGTCCTGAAGCACTTGGAGACAGTGGTGATCATATAGGATTCGTCTCTTCCGGTATTGGGGGTTGATATCGTACAGTGTTTGGAAAGCCATTACACAAAGTCCCTAGCCAGGGCAGTCGAGAAATACTGGTAAGGTACTCAAGTAGTTTCTCATGGTATATTGGGCTCTCCTCCGACATGACTTATCGCGTTGTTAGGGGTCTGACGTTTACCATCCCCCTAGGCCGATATCCGAGCATCTCA
This sequence comes from Agapanthus africanus, assembly GCA_030015575.1. Lineage (NCBI taxonomy): Eukaryota > Viridiplantae > Streptophyta > Magnoliopsida > Asparagales > Amaryllidaceae > Agapanthus > Agapanthus africanus. Next base: position 354,900,512 of record CM057349.1, on the reverse strand, counting down.
GACGAACAGACTGGACTGTACGGAGATTGTCACAGATAGGCTCAGTAGGAGTTCGGATGAGCTTGCTCATCGTCTTTCATATCGACAGATACCTGGGTAGCCGTTACGTGCAGCTAGTACCGCTGACGGATTATGGTTAAACCCACTGCCAGCGTACTGTCGAGTCTTTAGAGTCCCACACAGAGGGTTTCCCTACTTCAGGCAATTGATGTAGACGCCGTATGGTTTTACAGCAGGGCTTCGATCATATACATGTACTTGTACACGGATGCTGATTGGGTGGACGATACTAGTGGGCTTTGGTTTAAGTCGGATCATAGTATTGTATTATTGGATTGTTATCATCTCACCGTATCCGTATTTTTCGGAATACGGATACGGGTATGTATATACAGTGAGGGGCATTCTTGTAATTTGTCAAGGCACGCTTCTAGAAGGTGCCACCTCATTATTTAGTTTTATCCATTTTGATTAATGAATTAATGAGGTGGAAATGGAAGAGACTTTGGTAGCATGGTGCAAAGTATGGCTAAGGGATTATTTTATTTGTCTTGATTCACTATTCAACCATGGTGCTTTATTCTATTAGTTTTTATTGCATGCTTAAATAATTGAGCTCATATACATTAGCCATTCTCTACACTTTTCTACACACTTAACCATTTTATTTCTTGAGCTCATTTCTTGAGTTGCTCTCCTCTTGCTTTCTCTTGAGATTTCTCCATCTCCTTCTTCCTTAAGAACTAAACCCTTACACTCACATGTGTTGTGAAACAAAGGGTTTAGTGAGACACCATAATCCATTAGACTTTCTACATCTCTTAGGTTAGTTGGATTAGCGAACTATCTACTCTAGTTACCTCATTTAGAGGTTGGAGCATATTCTCTCGCGGTGGATCATCTTTGATGCAAGGAGGCCGATGGAGCTTTCGTCATCCGATCACCGAGGAGCCTTGGAGAGGAGCACTAGAAGACCCGAAGGACTCGATCTTGGAGGTATAACCATTCTAACAGAGTAGTTAAACTTCTTAGATAGTTTAGCTAGTTAAGGCTTTACTAAAGATCCTGGAGTTTTAGCCGGTGTTGCGTAGTCAAATATTATCGTTTTTGAAAATTTCGCATTTCCGCGAACCACGGGGTGCGCGACATCGGCTTACAGTGGTATCAGAGCGTACAAAACCTTAACTAGCTAGTTAGAAAAGTGTTATAAATTCGATCGATGAAGAAATCCCAAAATCACGTCCGAAAAACCCATTTTCTGTCGATTTTCAAAACAGGTCCAAAAATCTTTTCAGGGGCTTTAAAAATACGTGCAGGGTTTTTTGAGAACACTGGAGAAATTTGGTTCCTTGAATCCCCAAGACTGCCGCGGAAATGCAGCCAAACCATGTGTTTAGCTACCGTTCCGCGGCCGAGTCAAGGGTGACTTGGCCCGATTTTCTACAGTTAGTCTATTATGTTGAGTTATGATTTTTGGGATATTTTGTTTCTGCCCGGAATCTTTTTTTGTACTGGAAGTACTTGGGGTAGATTCAAATTTAGTTTATCGATCGAAATTCTATGTACTTTAGCTAATCGGGTTTTCTGTGTTTAATATATGTGTTCGTAAACCTCCACTAATTGCTATACGACGATTAGTTGGGGGTTGCACATATCTGTGATATGTGTTGATGGTTTGTGTATATGGAGTATTGGATCGTCATTGATGAATAGCCGGGGGATGTGAGAAGAGTGTTTTATTTTCTTTCATTCATGTAATTTGTAAAAGTGATGTAATATTATTTTTGCGAGGCACATCCAGGTTGAGGTTGTAGCCATCGTTGTATATTATTTCCTTTTACTGTTTTCTGCTCCTAGGATAGACCCAAGGCGGGGTGCACAAACTACCGGGTTCTTTGAAGTGCCGAGTGAACTGCTCATTTTACTGAGGGATGTTGCTTCACCTCGAGAATTTGGCGGGTACTTTTCCGCACCCGTAGGGGTCTGGGGTGGGGTTTGGCTATTCATCACGACTGTGGAATCCGTTTTTCGTTACAGGCTTAAACGAAATGCGGAATTCCTAGTATATCCAATATATTCACCTGTGATCTGGAATGCCTATTATTGCATGAGACGAATGGCTATATATATCATATATAAATAAATGTTGCTTATGTTTTGCACCTGCGCTAGTCCAGTCTCTGCTCTGCCGATAGTTGAGTAACCTAACGGTGCATGACGGGCCCCATGGTGAGTGCGGATGGCATAAGCGTACGTTGTATTTTCGTTTCTTTTGCTGCAATGATAGGATTTGTAAATGATGGGACCGCATTAACATTGATTAATGCAAAGATAAAACAAACCAAAGCTTAATCGTTGGAACAATTTCAAAACCACTCGGTTTTCTTCAAAAAGCAATTTTAAATGCGGCGCCTAAACCACTCATTTTAAAAAGCTATCATGGTTTCTTCGACTATATCAAGTTCACTACGTTCACGGTTTCTCCAAAACCATCCGTAGCCTTCCGTCATTTCATATGAATATTCAGTAGTATTCAAGCTATGTATTTTGACCTTCGCCAAGGCATAGTAATTGGTAGCTGCTAGGTATTCATATGTAGCATAGATAGATGCATTGATTTAGGACATTCGGACTACTTTGTTGGCCTTCATCAAGGGTATGTACGGGTAGGTTCAAATTAACCTGGATAATGACGGGTAGAACTTGACATGTGACTTATGATATGTTGGCCTTCGTCAAGGTCATAAGAGCATTGAGCAAAAATCCACATCGGGAGTTTCTATGGTACTGAAACTTGCTAGTGTTGCATACCATTTGGAGTGTGATAATCTTGGTAGGCTTTCTTCTTTGTTATCATACAATGATATTTAGATCCCGATCCTACTGTGAATATGCACTACTCTTTGAGAGATTTTTCACTAAACGATCAATGCTATAAACCAAGTAGGTGTCTAGAACGGTGTTAGCGGGGCTATGCCTCCAGGAAAAAGAGGTTATGTAATTAAGGAACTTTGCGAAAGCGTTGGAAAACCTCCCTCGAAGTACCGACACCAACCTGGCTGAAAGGTTAAGCAAGAATTGTAAAAGTGAGATTAATCCTGATTAATTCTTCTTTTATGGTTTGAGGAAGGATTCGAGGAAACAGTGGGAGCCATCCTGTTTAGATAAACTAATAACCAATCTAAACTTGCAAGAGCATCATGCTAAGTGTTTCTTCTCTCTCTTCTAATTGCAGCGACCATAATGACCAGACATAGGTTATTAGCTAATAATTTGACTGGGCCAAACTATATTGATTGGCTAAGGTATGTTCAGATGGAACTTACCCATGACAAGCTGGACTACCTCCTTACTACAAAACCCCCCGCCATCCCAGGTCCAGATTCCACCGCCGCGGATGTTGATATCCGTCAGACATGGGAAAATGATTGTGCGAGAGCCAAGTACCTCGTGTTAGCCTCAATGGATTGTGAACACCAGAGGCAGCACGAGAAGATGGACTTAGCTTCCATCTTCTTCCATACCAAAGTTTTATATGGAGAGTATTCTCGTATCGCAAGATATGAGACCTTGAAGATATTGCTTCAAGCAAGGTTGGCTGTCGGGTCATCTGTAAGGGACCATGTCCTTACGATGATTAACTATATTGAACAGCTCACGGACCATAGGACTACGTTGGAGAACGAGTTGTGTATCGACTTGATTATACAGTCCCTACCATCTACTTACGCCCAGTTTATCTTGAATTGCAAAATTCAAGGGAAGGAAATTACACTTCCAAGTCTCCTCAGTTTATTGAGGAGCTTAGAAGGCACCCTGAAGGAATCCAAGGAGACACCAGCTCTGCTAATTGGGGAATCTTCCTCTTCTAGATCTAAGGCAAAAGCTAAGGGAGAGAAGAAGAAGGCCTCCACCAAGCCGATAAGCGGTGTCAGTAAGATAGAGGGAAAGGTCAGGGCAAAAGTTTCGGGGTTAGTAGTAGGGAAGGAGGCATGTCTTTGTAGTCATAGGAAAGTGCATTGTCAGAAGGACTGCAGGGATTGGAAAGCCGTAATCCAGGATTCGAAGCACGTTGTGACTTTGGCTTCGAGTGTGTTTGTAATTGAAAACTGTCTGTCAATTAACTCTACTTCCTGGGTACTAGATACCGGATCATGATCTCATATCTGTATTTCATTACAGATTTTGAGAAACCGTAGAGTTATCAAGGTAGGTGATATGACTCTCAGAGTTTCTAACGGAATGAGCGTGGACATTGAATCCGTAAGGGGATATCACCTAGGATTGACAAGTGGGCAGATATTGATTTTATGTAACTGTTTGTATGTACTTAGTCTAGCTTGTAATATCATATCTGTATCTTTACTTTCTAAGGAAGGATATGATTTTACATTTGTAAGCTATGTAGTACACATTCATCTAAATCAAAATTTGATTGGGTCAGGTACATTAGATAACGAAATATACGTATTGAATCAAGCTCAGGTTTTCAACGTCCAGAACACACTTAAAAAAAAGTCTCCGGAATTAAATCAGGCTTTCTTATGGTATTATAGACTTGGTCACATCAATGAAACACGATTGACGAAATTACATAAGGAAGGATATTTGGATCCGTTCAAATATCAGTCTTATGCAACTAGTCAATCATGTCTCAAAGGAAAGATGACAAAGCCTCCATTCACTGGACACGGAGTAAGAGCGAGTGAGCTCTTGGGACTCATACAAAGTGACGTGTATGGTCCAATGTCTACACATGCAAGAAGCGGTTATTCTTATTTCATTAATTTTACGGATGATTTATTCAGGTATGGACATGTATACTTAATGAAACATAAATCCGAGACTTTTGAGAAATTCCGGGAATACAAGAATGAAGTAGAAAAACAAACCGGCAAAAGTATCAAGATACTGAGATCTGATCGAGGTGGGGAATACTTAAGTGCCGAGTTCCTAGGCTACTTAAAAGAGAATGGATACACACCTCAGCACAACGGTGTATCAGAAAGGCGGAACGGAACCCTATTGGATATGGTTCGTTCCATGATGAGTAATGTTGAGTTACCGCTATCCTTATAGGGCTATGCACTAGAATCAGCTGCATATCTTTTGAACAAGGTTCCTACTAAGTCAGTGCTTACCACACCATATCAGATGTAGAGTGGGAAGAAACCCTATCTTAAGTGCCTTAAGACATGGGGATGTCCAGCTTCTGTAAAAAAGCAGCATGCGGACAAGCTCGAGGCACACTCAGTACTGTGTAAGTTTGTGGGATACCCAAAAAACTCCAGGGGGTATCTTTTCTATCACGTAGAGGAACAAAAAGTTTTTGTTTATCGGTATGCCCACTTCTTGGAAATTGAATTTTTAGAAAATCAGATAAGTGGGAGCGCAATAGAACTGGAAGAAATTCCAGAACCACAAGCTATTACTGAAAGTATGGTAGAACCAGAAGTTTCGAAAGAACCATTCATTCCCGCGCCAGTTCGCAGAACTAGTAGGCTATCTCATCCGCCCAAGAGATACTACGGTTTTCTCATAGACGGGGATCGAAAGGATTGCATCATCGATGATGATGAGCCAACTAGCTTCCAGCAAGCCATTCAGAGCAGAGACTCGGTAAAATGGCTGAATGCAATGCAGCCCGAAATGGAGTCCATGTACACCAACAAACTATGGACTTTGGACTTTTCTCCAGAAGGGGTAAAACCCGTAGGCTGCAAATGGATCTTCAGAAAGAAGATCGGTGTAGATGGCCAGGTTGAAATCTATAAGGCTAGACTTGTTGCAAAAGGTTTTTGTCAAAGACTTGGTTTTTGACTATGATGAAACCTTTTCTCCAGTGGCTATGCTCAAATCTATTTGGATCCTTCTTGCCATTGCTGCCTTCCACGATTATGAAATCTGGCAGATGGACGTAAAGACCACTTTTCTAAATGGAAATTTGGAAGAGTGTGTCTATATGGATCAGCCGGAGAGTTTCATTCAGAGTGGGAGCAGCGGGAAAGTGTGCAAGTTGCTTAAGTCCATTTATGGACTAAAGCAGGCATCGCAGAGTTTGAACATCTTTTTTGATGAGACGGTCAGGGAATTCGACTTTATTAAAAATCCAGATGAACCATGCATATATAGTAAAATTGTAACGAGAACTGTGGTATTCCTCATCCTGTACGTGGATGAAATTCTCTTTATAGGAAATGGCATTCCTATGCTATAATCAGTTAAGGGATTCTTGTCACAGAGGTTCTCCATGAAGGACCTGGGTGATGCCTCCTACGATCTGGGGATCCAGATCTATCGTGATAGATCTAAACGGATGTTTGGACTCTCATAGTCAAGGTATATCAACACCATACTGAAATGATTCAGTATGGAAAATTCTAAGCGCGGTAATCTACCGGCTTGTCACGGAATCACCCTCTCCAAAGAGATGTCTCCCAAGACTGATTTGGAAAGGGATCGCATGTCTACTATACCCTACACATCTGTGGTAGGCTTTATAATGTATGCGATGTTGTGTACCAGACTAGATGTAGCATACGCCCTGAGCGTTGTATGCCGGTATCAGTCGAACCCAGGGGAGAAGCACTGGATAGCAGTGAAGAATATTCTTAAGTACCTGAGAAGGACTAAGGAGATGTTCTTGGTGTACGGCAGGGAAGACCTCCAGATCAAGGCCTTCGCAGACTCCAGCTTTCAGAGTGACAAGGATGACTCCAAGTCCATGCCGGGTCATGTCTTTACCCTCAATGAAGGGGCGGTTGTTTGGAAGAGCTCCAAGCAGGACACCGTTGCTGACTCGACTATGGAAGCGGAGTATATTGCTACCTGTGATGCCGCAAAGGAAGCAGTCTGGATTAGGAAGTTCGTGACAGAGTTTCAGGTGGTTCCATCCATTGTTGATCCAATACCGTTGTATTGTGACAACAACGGCGCTATAGCTTTGGCGAAGGAAACAAGGTCCCATCAGAAGTCCAGACACATCCTGAGGCGGTTCCACCTGATCAGGAAGATCATTGATCGACGAGAGATCGAGGTGAGGAGAGTAGAGATAGAGAACAACACTGCAGATCCACTCACAAAGGCCCTCCCTCAGACACAGTTCGAGTGGCTAATCGAGATGATAGGTCTGCGATATACCAATACATGGTCTTAGTGCAAGTAGGAGATTGTTACTGATATATTCCCTAGAGGCTATTATTGTATCATATTGGATTGTATATTACATATTGGATGCTTGGGATATTTCACAGTTATAATAACAGTCTTGCTCGATATGGTAGTATGCTACCTGGTTTGATTCTACCTCAATATGTGCATGCATTTTTTTTATCATATCGCTTATACATGTTGGTAGAGCCCTTAGGATCTTTGCTTGACTACCAACGTTGTGATGGCAGTCACACTTGTGGGGGCTGGGTAGTCTATAAGCACATCCTTATATAGGTCCTTAGTCGTTGGATTATTGAGACGGAGCATCGATACTCCGGAGTAGACTAGTGTATATGCTTCTTATCCCAGCAGGGATATGGTCTGTCCCACAGCCATTAGTACATCGTACTGGAGTTGGTATGCATGTGCTCATTAGGTTATGAGTTACACTGGACAGGAATCATCGGGAACTGCTGGTTGGTATTATACCTATCGTAAGGTAGCAGTTCCCAGGTGGCATGAGTACAGCTTAGTCCGTTGACTTTCCATCGCTACTTCGTTTTGAGTGTGTTCCCAGTGAAATTTGATTACTACCCTACCACGCCCAAAGAATTCATGCAAACAGGTAGTGGTTGGGTGTAGTCACGAAGCACTTGGAGACAGTAACGATCAGATAGGATTCTTCTCTCCCGGTATTGGGGGTTGATATCGCGCAGTGTTCGGAAAGCCATTACACAAAGTCCCTTGCCAGGGCAGTCGAGAAATACTGGTAAGGTACTCCAGTAGTTTCTCATGGTGTATTGGGCTCTCCTCCGACACGACTTATCACGCTGTTAGGGGTCTGACGTTTACTATCCCCTTAGGCCGATATGCGAGTATCTCAGACGAACAGACCGGATTGTACGAAGATTGTCATAGATAGGCTCAGTAGGAGTTCGGATGAGCTTGCTCATCGTCCTTCTTATCGAAAGATACCTGGGTAGCCGTTACGTGCAGCTAGTACCGCTGACGGCTTATGGTTAAACCCACTGCCAGTTTACTGTCGAGTCTTTAGAGTCCCACACAGAGGGTTTCCCTGCTTCGGGAAATTGATATAGATGCTGTATGGTTTTACAGCAAGGCTTCGATCACATACGTGTACTTGTACACAGATGCTGATTGGGCGGATGATACTAGTGGGCTTTGGTTTAAACTGGATCCTAGTATTGTATTATTAGATTGTTATCGTCTCACTGTATCTGTATTTTTCGGAATACGGATATGGGTTTGTATATACGGTGAGGGGCATTCTTGTAATTTGTCAAGGCATGCTTCTAAAAGGTGCCACCTCATTATTTAGTTTTATCCATTTTGATTAATGGATTAATGAGGTGGAAATGGTGGAAATGGAGGAGACTTTTGGTAGCATGGTGCAAAGCATGGCTAAGGGATTATTTTATTTGTTTTGACTCACTATTCAAGCATGGTGCTTTATTCTATTAGATTTTATTGCATGCTTGAATAATTGAGCTCATATACATTAGCCATTCTCTACACTTTGCTACACACTTAGCCATTTTATTTCATGAGCTCATTTCTTAAGTTTCTCTCCTCTTGCTCTCTTTTGAGATTTCTCTATCTCCTTCTTCCTCAAGAACTAAACCCTTACACTCACATGTGGTGTGAAACAAAGGGTTAAGTGAGACACTATAATCCATTAGACTTTCTACATCTCCTAGGTTAGTTGGATTAGCAAACCATCTACCTTAGTTACCTCATTTAGAGGTTGGAGCTTGGAGCACATTCTCTCGTGGTGGATCATCTTTGATGCAAGGTGGCCGATGGAGCTTTCGTCATCCGATCACCGAGGAGTCGTGGAGAGGAGCACTAGAAGACCCGAAGGACTCGATCTTGGAGATATAACCATTCTAACATAGTAGTTAAACCTCTTAGATAGTTTAGCTAGTTAAGGCTTTAGTAATAATCCTGGAGTTTTAGAAGGTGTTGCGTAGTCAAATATTATCGTTTTTGGAAATTCCGCCTCCCCGCGAACCGCGGGGTGCGCGACATCGGCTTACAAATATCACTTCTTATCTGGAGTATGTCATCTAAATACCAGGACAGTACTTCCTAAACCCTTCTTATTTGGTTCATCTATTGTTTTAATGAAGTTAATCACCTTGACCGTCACATCAAAAACAGATGATCCATCTCCGCTATACATACTTTAGTCTATGAATAGACATATGCAACTTGCACACCTTCCACTGCTCCCACTGACTACGATAGCCCTCTGGTAGAGTCATATTCACGTGCACTTCCAAATTCCCATTTGGAAAGACGTTATAGTCATTCTCTTGCCAGATATCATAGTCTAGAGCAGCAGCAGTGCCAAGTCATATCCGTATGGACTTTAGCGTAGACACTGAAGTAAAAATCTCATCACAATCCACAACGAGTATTTGATAAGAATAATTAGAAGTCTAGATTTATTAGGTTAATACCTTTCCATTTGCACAGATCTGGAAATATTTACTTGCTCCTAATGGGTTTTACCCCTTCAGGAGCACCCAGCAAAGTCCAAAATCCAATATTTGCTGAAGTGCATGGTGTCCAATTTGGATATAAAGCATCTGGTCACCTGAAAGTTACCACTTTCTATGACCTACTGATAACTAGTATGGCCTTCATAACCATGATGCCGACCTCCCTGTCACCATCTCTAAGAAAACCAAAGTATCTCTCGGGTGGCTGATGTCACCAACTAAAATCTGCGGAGTGGCTAATGGGTTGTAAAGTCCAATTGAATCCTTAGGTTTTATTAAATTTTCGGTAACCGTTTGTGGTTCTGGAATCACTTCTAGTTCTACTATATTCCCAATAGTTTCTGTTGCAAAAAAAAATCCTTTTATAAAAAGGTGGCGAGTCAAGAACAATGTGACTATTGATTTTGAAAATGGTAGAAACAAAACCCTAGCGAATGCTTGGGATAATCTACAAATAGCCATTCTAGAAGTGTGCCTTGAATTTGTCCGGATTCTGCTTTTAAACAGGAATCAGATAACTTTATATCTTTATAAGCTCAAGATATGTAACCAATCTATGTCCATATAGAATCAAAGGCACTAATTTAGATGGAACCGGATTCAACTATCTTGCAGGTGTTTCCAGTGCATATCACCTAAATGGAAAAAGGCCAATACATCATTACTCATCAAGGATCGAACCCATGGATGAGTAACCTGAGAGAGAATCAAATTCTCAATATTACTATAATGGAATACATAGCATAAGTATCTATATCTTCGATCACTTCGAAAAATCCTGATGTTTCCAACATATGGTTCTCTACTTTATTCTTATACCTATAAACTTCTTAAAATCTTTGGACCTTGCATTACAACGAATGCGTGTTTAGAACCAGAGAACTCATAGGTAAACCTGAATGAAGTAAGAGTACCAACCCCTTGTCCAGAAGGACACTAGACAACATGCATTTTCATGTATAAGTCCCAAGAGTATACTAACTCAAATTCCATGTGTTGTAAGTTGAAAACTGTATTTTGGTCGAGAATGTCTTACACCATTATTCAATGCACCTTACCTTATCCTCAACTGATAAAGGTAAATATTTGGAACACAATTTTCAAATTTATATCTCGCTTTACAAAATAAAGATACAGATATTTCATTTTAAAATTGGTGCATAACAATAATTATTCAAATCCAAATATTTTGCCGTTAGGCAAAGCCAAGCAATTCAATCCAATATCACCAATTATAACGAATTCCGATATTGAGGATTAGATCGCCCATTTCCTAATATTCTACTCTTTCTCAACATCTGTAACACCGTACAGACGTGAGATCCAAATCCGGTAAATATATACCCTGGAGTCAAAATTGATTGGGAAAACAATTCTCGGTAACAAATACACAGAAAATCTGAAATATAAATGTTTCAAAGGGGTGGTCGGGTATTCCAAGTAATGCCCTTTTCACTTTCCAGATTCATAACAGTAGTCAGAATTTTCTTTTCTCTCACTTCAATCCCTTTATATGTCTCTATATCTTACCTTCTGTATACCGTACTTACGCTAACTAGTTTTCTTCTTTCCCTATCTTTCGGCACCTGTCTATGATTTGGAAGAAAACTATCCAATAAGCGTAATAGGTGTACTCTCCTAACACAAGGAGCTCTCGCCACCTGAGAGAAGGTAAAAAAAAGAGTCAACCGAATAATACAATTTAAATTCTCTAGAACCAGTGACCATCCTCAACTGAAATAATTTCTTCGAGTTTGTATGTAACTATACGACAACCATTTCCAAGCAATATAGATCATCGTAGTGATACAGAGTGTTCTGAAGAAATGCAAAGTGAAAGTAGGAGTAGCAGGGATATTTGTGACTTTGTCATGAATCATGACAATCCAAAACCAACGTGTGTAAGAAGGTTCGGTTAACTTGGTTAATGAGTTTTAGGTAAGTCATGGGTCGCTGTACCAGAGTGAGTGAAAAGAAACACTCAGCGTGCACTCTATCAACATCAGATTGGTTATCACTTTATCTAATCAGGATGGCTCCCACCGTTTCCTCGAATTCCCCTTCAAACCCTAAAAAGAGAACTAGTCAGGATTATATACACTTTACAAGCTTGCTAACCGTTCAGCCAGGTCAGAGTTGGTATTCCGATGGAGGTCCCCTGTGCTTTCGCACGGACCCAATTAATAACCCCATTTCCGCAGAGGCGTAATCTCGTTAACACTTTCTAGACACCTAATAGGTTAGCTAATTGTGAAGTGAAAAATCTCCCGATGAGTAATACCTACTCATTAGTGGGGATCGGGACCCAACTATCATCGTGTGATAACCTGACATAATCTACTCAAGTCACTACATTCCAGAAGGTATGCGCATGCCTGTCAAGTTTTCTTTATATTGGAAACTCCCGATGTGGTTTTTGCTCCAAGCACTTATTGACGGGTTCTATAGCACCCTAACTAGGATTTTTGGGGCATCAAGTATACAATTTTAAAAAACCTAGAGAGCTATGCAACCCATACCAAGAATTTAACTAGAAAATTAGGAGTTACACTAGCATGTAATCAAACATTACACTAAGTGAATGAAGAATACAACTTTTGTAGACGGGTCCTTCACTTCTAAAGCTCCGTATAGTAGCCCCTTCGCTCCAAGTAGTGATCACCCGAACTCTAGAAAGGATCCACATGAAGAAAGGAACGAGCTTGCTCAAAGTCTTCGAGGCCGAAGATGATCTACGTCGAGGAGATTCAAGCTCATGCCACCTCTTCACTAATTGTGAAATTAGTGAAACAAACACCCTATACTAAATGGCAAGTAGTAGAGGTTGATAAAGTAGGAAATGGTCTCACTTTAGTTTTATTTTTCTCACAATATTCTCTCACTTTTCCAAAAGTTAGAAAGCTTTTTCTCAAGGATGAAGAAGATGAAGTGAAGAAGTGAGAATGAACTCATGAGGTGAGAATAGCAACCATGGGCGAGTTAGTGTCATACACTAACTCATGTAGAGACATAACCATGGATAAGTGATAATGATTAGGTTAATAAATATTTTAAGTAAAACAAAATTAGTGGCTAAGTTAATGCATCCACAAGCTTCTACAAGCTTCATGCATGTGATAAATTTCCAACTAATTTGGATTTACTTTAAATATTTAAATCCTACATTATAATTATTATGGTGTAAGTCTCATACACCCATATAGTGTGTATCATCAAGCATGACACATATAATGTACATTAATATATATCACATATATATTATGTGCACAAAATCAGGTGAGAAAAAAAACATTTAAGTGAGCTAATATTAGTTAATGTAAACTAGTATATCAAATATACAATTATACACTAAATTATCAAATCAACACTTGATTTAATAATCCAGTTATATCTCATATAACCGACTAATATTATATGTATCAACTTATTGAATCAACACTTGATTCGATAACCCGGCTATATCATATATAACCGACCGATACAAATAAATCGCGAGAATTGAATACGGTATCATATACCTGTATTATTCTCGGTCCCGCACATATCACATATGTGCTCCTATTTCGTTTCGCATGAACCAGGAAACCTCTGTGTAGGATTCTAAAGACTCATCAATACGCCGGCAGTAGGTGATGATCATATCAAACACCCACAAGCCGCAAGCGGTCTGCTAAACGTTACGGCCACCCGGGTATTGAGTGATCAGAAGATCAACAAGCAACCCTGCTCATACTCCCGCGAATCCAAACAGTAACACTACCGTACAGTCCGGTCTCTTCGTCTGATATGTCGCATATCTCGTCTGGGGGTGGTAAACGTCAGACCCCAATAACTTGATAAGTCATGCCGATATGAGGCTCATAACGGGTCGAGAAACTACTGATAACACTTACCAGTAAATCTCATATACAGCCCTGGCCAGGGACTTCCTATTATGGCCAATCGAGCACAGCGCAACATCAACCCCCAATACCAGGAGAGACGAATCCCCTCTTATCGCTTATTGCCTCCATGTGGCTCGGGAATGCACCCAAAAACCACCGTTTTGCACGTCCTCTTGAATGTGGTAAGGCAGAAATCAAAGCACAGTGGGAATCACACAAGACTCTATGACGATCTCGGGTCGACAGACTAACCTGTACCAGTGTCACCAGAGAACTGCCATCTGACGTGAGGTATAATACCATCTAGGAGTTCTCGGCGAGTCCATCCAGTGTACCCAGTCTCCACTGAGCACCCGTATATCATCTCTGATGTCAAACACCAATGGATATGGGATCATCCATCGCCCATCTACATGGGTCGAGAAGCTATACGCTAGTCTACTCTGGTATATCGATGCCCCGTCTCGATACACCCATGACTAGGGACATTAAAGGATGTACTTACCTACTACCTTTGTCCTACTAGTATGATCCGCATCATAATCCAGGTAGTCAAGTACACATCCTAAGGGCTTTACCAACATGTAACAGAGAGACAATCAGTGTACATGTTAAGATAAAGAGTAACCAGATAGCATACTATGATGTTGAGCAAGAAAGTCCTCCCTATATATATCCAAGCATCCATTACAATATACATCTCATGTACAGTAATGGCCTCTAGGGCATACATATAACTAACAATCTCCTACTTGCACTAGGGCTATCATATAGCAGTGGTTGTAGTATATTATACTCAACCATCCCAGAAAAGTCTCTCGCTGGGAAAGTCCTTTGTGAGTAGATCCGCCGTGTTGTCCTCTGAGTCTACTCTCCTAACCTCGATCTCCTGGAGATCAACCATCTCCATGATTAGGTGATACTGCCTTAGAATATGTCTGGATCACTGATGGGACGGGGGTTCCTAGGCCTAAGCCACAACTCTATTGTCACACAATGGTAGGAACGAAGTTCATCTCATGAACTAATATACACCCAGACTTGCTCTTTGGTAGCATCTTTGGTAGCGATGTATCCAGCCTTTATCGTCTAGTTTACCACGGTATCTAGCTTGGAACTCTTCCAACATATTGTCCCTCCACTAAGGGTAAAGACAAATCCTGTGACTGACATTTAGTCGACCTTACCACCCTAGAAGCTATCCAGTGATTCTCCCCAGGATCGATTGATACCATCTCACTACACTTAGTGAGAATCCTAATATCCACTTAGATCTATCTCATAGATCCATAACCCAGGATTTAGGAGGTATCACCTTGATCTTATATGGAGAATCCTTATGATAAGAGGAGATTGACTGAGCGTAGCATAGGAAACACTTTTCCTATCAAGAGTATGTCATCCACGTACAATACGAGGAAGACCACCTTACTCTCTACCGCCTTTTGAATATACAAGGTTCATCTACCATTTTGATAAAGTCAAACGCTTTGACTGTCACATCAAAATAGATGTTCCATCTCCGCGATGCCTGCTTTAATCCGTAAATCAACTTGCACACGTTTCCGCTGCTCCTACTGTTTACGAAGCCCTCTGGCTGTATACTTATAGATGCTCTCTTCTAAATCACTATTTAGAAAAGCAATCATGACACCCAACCGCCAGATATCGTAGTCATGGTATGTAGCAATGGCAAGTAGGATCCAGATGGACTTAAGCATAGGCACTGGAGAAAAGGTTTCATCATAGTCCACACCTGGTCGATGACAAAAACCTTTTACAACAAGTCTAGCTTCGATAGTCTCAACTTTTCCATCTACACCACTTAATCTTCTCAAGATATACCAGCTCCTGATGGGGATTTAACCCTTCACATAGAGCAACCAAAGTCCATACTTTGTTGGTGTACATAGATTCCATCTCAGATCACATAGCATCCAGCCATTCTTACAGAGTCGCTACTCTTGATGGCCTGCTCGAAACTTAGTTGGGTCATCATCTCATGATGTAATCCTCGCTCCCACAGTCATTGAGAAAACCGAAATATCTCTCAGGTGGGTGAGGAACCCTACCAGATCGGCAGAGTGGCTGAGGTTCGTCGGGAACTATTGAATCCTCCGGTTCTACCAAATCATCAGCTGCAGTTTGTATAGCTGGAACTCCTTCTAGTTCTACCTCATGGCCAAAAATTTCTTTCCAAAATAAATTCCTTTTCTAAAAAGGTGGCATGCCGAGAAATAAAACACTTTTTTTCCTCAGCGCGGTAGAAGATATTCCCTTGCGAATGCTTGGGATATCCAATAAATTTCCACAGAACTGACCTTGCCTCGAGCATGTCCGAATTTTGCTTTTGACATAGGCCGGACAACCCCAAATCTTTACTCACTTAAGACATGGGCTCTTCCCATACCATATCTCATATGGAGTGGTAGGCACCGGATTTGGTTGGAACCCAATTCAATAGGTATGCAGCTTCACAAGTGCATAACCCCCAAAAAGAAATAGGCAACTCAGTAGTACTCATCATAGAGTGCACCATATCTAATAGGGTGCGATTGCTCCGCCCCGATACACCGTTGTGCTGTGGTGTATACGAAGGAGTAATGCTGAGAGAGAATTTCATTCTCATTTTGAATAGTCCAGGAATTCCGTGCTCAAGTATTCTCCTCCCTGATCACATCAAAGGACATAATACTTATACCCGTTTTGGATCTCTACTTCTAACTTATATTCTTTGAATTTATCAAAAGCTTCAGACTTGTGTTTCAAGAGGAACATATGTCCTAATCTTGAGAGATCATCAGTGAATGTAATGAAATATAAAGAACCAGTCCTGGCAGGTATAGACAGGGGATTTACATACATCATCATGTATCAATCCCAAGAGTTCATTAACTGTTTCTCTGTTTCCAGTAAACGGAGCTATGAGTTAGTTATATGTATGCCCTAGAGGCCATTACTATACATAGGTGTTGCGCCACGGCAGCGCTCCGGCCGTCTACTCGAGGCCAAAATGCGGAATCAAAATTTTTCTTAACTTTTAAACTGGCGCTACCGCGGACAATAAAACCCGGATCGTGACCATTAACCTAATGCTAGCTAACAAAAGAAGGGGTGAGAGATATACCGAGCGATCCGTGTCCTTTGGTCTTCGTCTCCACTCCGATCTCTCGCGGAATCTCCGTCCGTCACCTCCTCGTCGGAAAGGGCACCACGTAGCCGAATTCTTTTACGGGCTCCCACTTCTGGACCGAGGCAACTCGGGCGCGAAGTTGGCTAGCCGACGCGTCCAAGATTTGCTGTAGACTAGAGTAGTAGGTTGTCTCTTTAGGGTATGTGAAGTTGCCATGGAAGGATGGAGGTGAAGAAAGAACTTTGGAATGAAAATCTCTTTGTAGGATGAATGAAAAAAAATGAGATCAACATTTTACCACCACTCAAAATGAACCTCTCCCTCTCCCTAGATGTGGCCGGCCCTTTCTTGGAATGGTGATGGAGAGAAAAAAAAAGTGCTATCTAGTGGAGGGAAAAAGAAATGATAAAGGAAAAAGGCTCCCATCAATTTCTCACTCACCTCCTTTTACTCTCATCACAATAAATGCAAGACATATGATGCAAAAGGAATCTCATCATGAGGAAGCCACAACCACAATAAACCCCCCTTCACAAAATGTTATTTTCAAACTGCAAATAACACCCTCCAACGATAAAGTCCGGCCGTGAAGAAACAAAGGAAAACCGGCCGGAACGGAATGCAAACTGGCAACTTCAGAAAACTGATCCCGTAATAAATTACAGGAAAACCCCGCTACTGCAAATACATGCCCGCATTTGTATTCCCATTGAACACAAATGCAAAGAGACAAAATCTACACTGTCAAATACTAGGATCCGGCTTAAGCCAAAGCCGGCTAGTAAAAACCGTCCGATCACGATCCGTGCAATACCGCACGTATCTGATCGAACCCTGCCATATCTCCATACGGCCTCTACAGCGTTTCGCCCGAAACTTGAGTAACTGAGTGTGGTGGACTCTAAAGACTCGTCAATACTATGGCTGTGGATTTAACCACTAGCACGTCAGAGGTATTAGCCATACGTGACGGGCTACCAGCTATTGACCAAAAGGGACGACGATGAGCGAACTCATCCTGACACCCTACTGAGCCTGTCAGTGACAATATCCGTACATTCCGGTCCGTTCGCCTATGAGTGTCGCATGGCGGGCCTAGGGGGTTGGTAAAAGTCAGACCCCCAAAAGCGGTACAAGTCGTGTCGGAGTGTAGCCCAGAACACCCTGAGATATTACTGGAATACCTACCAGTAAATCTCCTGCCTCGGCCGAGGGCTTTGTGTAATGGCTCTCCTAGACACAGCGCGACCTCACCCCCAATACCGGGAGAGACGAACCCCTGCAGATCCGCTCACTGCCTCCATGTGGCTCGGGACTGTACCCAACTAAAACCTGTTTGCACGACTCCTTTGAGCCGTGGTAGGGTAGTAATCAAAGTACAGTGGGAACTCACACGAGACAGATGACGATCTCAGGTCGATGAACTAACCTGTACACATGTCACCAGGGAACTGCTATCTGACGTCTGGTATAATCCCAACTAGCAGGTTCCCGGCGAGTCCTGTCCGGTGTACTCATAGCCTAATGAGCACCTGTATACATCTTAGGTGAACCAACTGACACCAGTGGCTTGTGAGATCGGCCACCGCCCTTCGTCAGGGTCTTGACTGTATACACTAGTCTACTAATGGAGTATCGATGCCCAGTCTCGAAACTCCCACGACTAGGGACCTTTTAAGGATGTGCTTATAGACTCCAGCTCTCACGTATATGATCGCCCTCATACTGCTGGTAGTCAAGCAAGAATCCTAGGGGCTCTATCAACGTGCAATAGCGACTCGTAAGGTCACCTAAAGCAGTACACGATGATAAAGATAAACCAGATAGCATACTATCATCTCGAGTAAGACTGTCCTACCGGGATGGGTCCTCCCTCAATCATTGCAATCACGTGCCTGTGATCCAATAATTGACTCTGAGGGCACTATCTCCAACAATCTCCCACTTGCACTCAAGGCTAATTATTGCGATGTCGCATACTCATAGCCCGTGTGATACCGAACACCCAACTCCTCTACTAGTCAGTCTCACAAAGCACGTTTGCGAAACTATTGCGTTCGAGGAATAGCCTCAGTGAGTGGATCCGCTGTGATGTTTCTTTCTATGTCTCTCTATATCTCAAGTTCGCGGAGAAAGCCATCTCCCGAAATGAGCAATACCTGTCTTAGAATGTGTCTGGATGTCTGATGGGACCTAGCTCATAAATGAACTCCAAATCCAAACTTCTTAGACTGTATCGACAACTGAACTTAATCAGTATCCTGCGCCATGCCTTTCCCTCAGTATCCACCTGGACCACCTGTCCAAAATACTGCCTCTCGTCAGAGGGAAAACTATAACTCTGACAGCCAATCTGCCATCCAGGTCACCTTGGAAGCCTGGAATGATAACCGTCTCCTAAAGGAGGCTGCCGTTATCAAATCCCTAGAACATTCACTTATATTCTAAAGCTGCTTCCGATTGTTTCTCCAGGATTGGATTAACATCAACTTATTGCATCTACTACAAGAACAACATATGGTGTGGTACTTGACATCTCATGATTGACTCAATTGCCTAAGCAAGTGATCTGCCAATCATGCACATCCCTCTCTATTTTAGTCTATAAGACACCTTTAGAGAGGGTGACTCCATCACCTGCAGGTACACTACCGTGCCAGGAGTCGTCCATTCTAAATACTCATAGAATGCTTTCTAAGTACCCAGATTGGGAAACTACCCAAATCTAGATCCAAAACCATAGATCCAGTAACCAGGATGTCCGATATAATATCCAAGTCCTATGTGGAGAAACCACTGTGTGACAACCAAAGTATAACCGATCGTAGTATAGGAATATCACTTCCTACTCTGTGTATGTCATCCTAATACCAGGACATCACACCCTACTACCTTCTTAACAGATCCATCCCCTATTCTGATGAAGTCAAACCTATGACTGTCACATCAAAAATAGATGATCTATCTCCGCTATATCTGCTTAAGTCTATAAATAGACATAAGCCTCTTGCCCACTGTGCTTCCGTTGCTCCCACTGACTACGACAACCCTCTGGCAGAGTCATATAGACGTACACTTCTAAAGATAGTTTAGAACGACGCTATACTCATCCTCCTGCCGGGTCTCACAGTCTGGAACAACAGCAATGGCAAGTCTGGGTAAACAGGAACCTCCCTGTCACCGTCCTTGAGCATACCAATGTACCTCTCGGGTGCCTGAGGTTACCCACCATATCTGCGGAGTGGCTAATGGAATGTCAAACCAGATTGAATCTTTAGGTTCTTATCAAATCTTCAGTAATTGTTTGCGGTTCTGGAATCACTTCCAGTTCTACCATACTCCCACTGCTGTTTTTCTGGAAAAAAAAATCCATTTCTTTTAAAATGTGGCGAGTCAAGAACAATATCACTATTGATCTTCCAGATGGTAGAAAGTCAACTCTCGTCATAGCCCGGGTCAACCCATAAACAGCCATTACAGAAACGTGCCTTGAGTTATCCAGAGTCTGGTTTTAAGCATAAGCCGGACAACTCCCCGTACCTTAACATCGTTAAGATATGAACTGTTCTATATCCAATACAGAAACAGAGGCATCGATTTAATTGAACCAGATTTAAATCATGCAGCTGTCACCAGTGCATGTCAACTAAATGGAAGGAGGCCGATCAGTGTTACTCAACTTAGGAATGCTTCCAATTATGAGTAACCTGAAAGAGAAGCAAGTTTTCATTACTATCAACTGAATACCATACACAAGTATCTACATCTTCGATCATCTTGAAGAATCCCGATACTTGCAATACCTGGTTCTCTACTCTATTCTTATACCAATAACTCCTCAAAACTCAGACCCTGTGTTTCTACGAAACACATGTCTAAGAACTAGAGAAGTTAAAAGTAAACAGAATATAGTACGAGGACCAACCCCTCTGTCCTAATGGATACTGGACAATATACAATACTCTGTATAAGTCCCTGAGTCTAACAACCCATTCACTGTGTGTCGCAGGTTGAAAACTGTACTTATGGTTAAGAAGAATTACACCGCTGTTCAATGCTCCTTACCTAACCATCCACTGATATAGGTAAATGTCATAGACATAATTTCAAAAACGTATATCTCACTCTATAAAAATAGACGTACAGATATATCAATTTGAAATTGGTGCATAACAATGGATATTCAAAACCAAATATTTGCCGTCCGGCAAACAACCCAGGTGACTTCCTCAAATATCACCAATTACAACGAATTCCGATATAATGAGGATAATCACCTAATTCCCAATAACTTACTCCCACTCATCATCTGTAAAACCATACAGATGTGAGGATCATACCTGGTAAATACAGACCCTGGAGCAAGGGCTAATTGGGAAATCAGTTTTCTTTTAACAGTACACAGTGAAACTGAAACATTGAAATGTTTTGATGGGGTATCCCGATATTCCTAGTAATGCCTCTTCCATTATCCAGATTCACAACTGTAACCGTATATCTCTTTGCCACCTCTCCAAATCCCTTTATATGTCTTTAGTCATTACCTTCTGTACACCCCTTTAGGCCAAATGGTTTTCTTCCTTCCCTACCGTTCGGCACCAGC
The DNA here is from genome assembly GCA_030015575.1 of Agapanthus africanus. Lineage (NCBI taxonomy): Eukaryota > Viridiplantae > Streptophyta > Magnoliopsida > Asparagales > Amaryllidaceae > Agapanthus > Agapanthus africanus. The sequence goes on along the minus strand of CM057349.1, from coordinate 354,879,215 downwards.
CTATGGTTTGGAAGAAGACTATCCAATAAGAATAATGGGTGTACTGTCCTAATCCTAGGAGCACTCGCAATGCGAGAGAAGGTGAAGATAAAAGACAACCGAATAAACCTTATTCCTATTTCTCCTGAACCAGGATCCATCCCCGAACTGGAACAAGTTCCTTTCGAGTTCGTATATAACCATACGATGGATTATCCAATAAACTTGGGATCTTCGTAGTGATACGGAGTGTCCTGGAGAAATACAAAGGTGATTTAGGATTGGCGAAGAAATACTTGGTTTGGTCGTGAATAGCAGTCGCAATTTACTTTGCCCTCTTACTAATCCCTTGCTTTGTCTTAACTTAATACCTTCTGTACACCGTTTAGGCTAACTGGTTTTCTTCATTCCCTACCGTTCGGCACCAGCCTAGGGTTTGGAAGAAGACTATCCAATTTGCGTAATAGGTGTACTATCTCCTAAACCAAGAAGTACTCGCAACCTGAGAGAAGGTAAAAGGAAAAGACAACTGAATAGTCCTATTCGTTTTCTCCAGAACCAGAAACCATCCTCGAATTCTTTCGAGTTCGTATATAACCATACGATGTTTTTTCCAATGGAAGTGGACGTTCGTAGTAATACGGGGTGTCCAGGAGAAAAAAGGGTAAAAGTAGGAGTGGCAATGAGGTTTGCAACTCTGACAATCCAAAAGCCAGTGTTAAGAAGGTTCGGTCAACTCGGTCACTGAGTCATAGTCTAGGGTCGGGTCAATGGTCGCCGCCAAAGAGAGAGAGAAAAGAAACACTCAGCGTGCACTCTAACCTAGATCAGAATGGTTATCACTTTATCTAATCTGGAAACCTCCCACTGTAACGTCAAATTCTTCCCCAAACCTGAAAGAAGAATTAGCCGGGATCACCCGAGGAGTAAACCAACTCATCAGTGGGAATCGGGATCCAACTATCATCGCATGATAACGTGACGGAATCCACTCACGTCACCACACTCCAGAAGGTATGCGCATGCCTGGCAAGTTTCAGTTTCTTTAGAAACTCCCGATATCTGTTTTTACCCCTAGGACCCAAGTGACCTTGACGGAGTCAACAAATCAAAGAGTCCTAGTCAAGTTCAATCCGTCATTATCTGGATTGCATTAAACCCACCTGTACGTGCCCTTGACGAAGTCAACAAGGCCGCACGACTGTCCTAACCAATCCCATTTATGCAACAAACAACCACCACTTAGCTACCGTACACTACGCCTTGACGGAGTCAACAAACGCAGCACGAATACTAAATAATACCCGTAAGAAATGACGGAGGGCTACGACTGGTTTTTGGCGAAAAACCTTTAACGTAACGAACTTGATATCGTTGAAGGAACTGCATAGTTTTTTTAGAAAAATATAGTGACGAAAACCTTTGCTAAAGAGGTCACTCCCGGTGAAGGGATCTCGGCTCTTTCCCCGTAGAATGAGGTGCAGGATATTCCAACTGAATACCACGATGCAAAGCAAAAAGTAATCGGCTATAGTGAAGTTATTGCACTGACGCAAGCTTTTTTCCAAGGGGTCACTCCCGGTGAAAGGATCTCGGCCCTTGCCTCGTCGACTGAGGAGCAGGATATTCCAATTGAATACCACGATGCAAAACAAAAGAGAACGCCCTTGCAATAACAGCTTTTGAAAAATGTTCCAACAACATCAGAATAGGTTTGTTTATCTTGCATTGATCCGAATCAACGCAGTCCCATCAATTGATCACACCACAAAAGAACGAAAATAATGATGTACGTATATGCCATCCACATTCGCCACTGGGTCCCGTCATCACCCGTTAGGTTACTTAACTAACGACAGAGCGGGGACTGGACTAGCGCGGATGCAAAACATATACAACATCTACTAATATATATATCAATATATAATATTCGCTCAAGGCGTGATAAAAAGCAACATCACAGAGAGTAATCAGCATCACAGAACAATACAGATATCTGGGATCCCCGGGTTTCACAGAGCCGCTGCAGAAACCCGACGTTCCCCTGGTCGTGTGGATAGCCTGTGCAAAGAGATCCTAGACCCTTACGAGCGCGGCAAGTTACCCGCCAAAACCTGAAGCGAGGCAGCCCCCTTCAGCAACGTGAATGGACCATCCAGCACTTCACGGAATCCGGTAACTTGGGCACCCCTCCTGGGTCAACCTATACCCCCTACGAGTGCGGCGAACAGCCCGCCAATTCTAGAGTAAAGCCCCCTCCGTCTCAATGCCATGAGATGCGGGCTCGTTTCCCTCTAGAAGCCGGCTATCCGTGCACCCCTCCGCGGGGCAATCTTTGTACAAAAAGTAAAATATACATACAACGGGTACATCGACCGCAACCAGGTCGTGCCCCAAAAGAATAATACAAACAGGCAGTGACGGCAATCCACATGTCGGACGCTCGCCCCGCAATATCAAATGTACATATAAAACAAAACTGTACTACCACTGCAACCAGGCTATCCTCACGACCGATCCGCAACATCACAGTACAACACAGAACATCAACGTGAATGTCACGTTCGCAAATCCGTTTAACCGGGCTATAGCAGTTAGACAGGATTTACCGATCAAGTGACATTCACGGTCGCAGATATAATGTAAATACTGTGAACTAATGTGTTTAAACTTTTCGATCGATCAAATTTATCGAAGTGGGCCCCAAGCATTACTGTAGCACTTAAAAAGAGTCTAGGCCCAAAAAGAATATTCCAAAAACCCCATTTTCAACCCAGGAGCTCACTGCAAAAATTTGGTCCAATGAATAGTAAAAATGGCCGCGGAACCGTGGCAAATACATGGGTTTGGCCGCGGTTCCGCGGTGGAATAGTGAGATCACACGACCAAATTTTCACAGAATGCTTAGAATTCCCTGCACATGTTACTGCAATGTACTGAAAAATTTTTGGAGCCAAAAAAATTTCGACAGAAAACTGTGCAAATGAAAATGGGTTTTCGGAAAATCCGTTCGATCGAACTTGTAAACACGTTAGAGCAAGCTAGACTAGGTTAATGACGTGGCTCTGATACCATGTTGCGCCACGGCAGCATCCCGGCCGTCTACTCGAGGCCAAATTGCGGAATCAAAATTTTTCTTAACTTTTAAACTGGCGCTACCGCGGACAATAAAACCTGGATCGTGACCATTAACCTAATGCTAGCTAACAAAAGAAAGGGTGAGAGATATACCGAGCGATCCGTGTCCTTCGGTCTTCGTCTCCACTCCGATCTCCCGCGGAATCTCCGTCCGTCACCTCCTCGTCGGAGAGGGCACCACGTAGCCGAATTCTTTTACGGGCTCCCACCTATGGACCGAGACAACTCGGGCGCGAAGTTGGCTAGCCGACGCATCCAAGATTTGCTGTAGACTAGAGTAGTAAGTTGTCTCTTTGGGGTATGTGAAGTTGCCATGGAAGGATGGAGGTGAAGAAAGAACTTTGGAATGAAAATCTCTTTGTAGGATGAATGAAAAAAAATGAGATCAACATTTTACAACCACTCAAAATGAACCTCTCCCTCTCCCTAGATGTGGCCGGCCCTTTCTTGGAATGGTGATGGAGAGAAAAAAAAAAACAAGTGCTATCTAGTGGAGGGAAAAAGAAATGATAAAGGAAAAAGGCTCCCATCAATTTCTCACCCACCTCCTTTTACTCTCATCACAATAAATGCAAGACATATGATGCAAAAGGAATCTCATCATGAGGAAGCCACAACCACAATAAACCCCCTCCACAAAATGTTATTTTCAAACTGCAAATAACACCCTCCAACGTTAAAGTCCGGCCGTGAAGGAACAAAGGAAAACCGGCCGGAACGGAATGCAAACTGGCAACTTCAGAAAACTGATCCCGTAATAAATTACAGGAAAACCCCTCTACTGCAAATACATGCCCGCATTTGTATTCCCACTGAACACAAATGCAAAGAGACAAAATCTACACTGTCAAATACTAGGATCCGGCTTAAGCCAAAGCCGGCTAGTAAAAACCGTCCGATCACGATCCGTGCAATACCGCACGTATCTGATCGAACCCTGCCATATCTCCATACGGCCTCTACAGCGTTTCGCCCAAAACTTGAGTAACTGAGTGTGGTGGACTTTAAAGACTCGTCAATACTATGGCTGTGGATTTAACCACTAGCACGTCAGAGGTATTAGCCATACGTGACGGGCTACCAGCTATTGACCAAAAGGAACGTCGATGAGCGTACACATCCTGACATCCTACTGTGCCTGTCAGTGACAATATACGTACAGTCCGGTCCGTTCGTCTATGAGTGTCGCATGGCGGGCCTAGGGGGTTGGTAAAAGTCAGACCCCCAAAAGCGGTATAAGTCGTGTCGGAGTGTAGCCCAGAACACCCTGAGATATTACTGGAATACCTACCAGTAAATCTCCTGCCTCGGCCGAGGGCTTTGTGTAATGGCTCTCCTAGACACAGCGCGACCTCACCCCCAATACCGGGAGAGACGAACCCCTGCAGATCCGCTCACTGCCTCCATGTGGCTCGGGACTGTACCCAACTAAAACCTGTTTGCACGACTCCTTTGAGCCGTGGTAGGGTAGTAATCAAAGTACAGTGGGAACTCACACGAGAAAAATGACGATCTCAGGTCGATGAACTAACCTATACACATGTCACCAGAGAACTGCTATCTGACGTCTGGTATAATCCCAACTAGCAGGTTCCCGGCGAGTCCTGTCCGGTGTACTCATAACCCAATGAGCACCTGTATACATCTTAGGTGAACCAACTGACACCAGTGGCTTGTGAGACCGGCCACCGCCCCTCGTCGGGGTCTCGACTGTATACACTAGTCTACTAATGGAGTATCGATGCCCAGTCTCGAAACTCCCACGACTAGGGACCTTTTAAGGATGTGCTTATAGACTCCAGCTCTCACGTATATGATCGCCCTCATACTGCTGGTAGTCAAGCAAGAATCCTAGGGGCTCTATCAACGTGCAATAGCGACTCGTAAGGTCACCTAAAGCAGTACATGATGATAAAGATAAACTAGATAGCATACTATCATCTCGAGTAAGACTGTCCTACCGGGATAGGTCCTCCCTCAATCATTGCAATCACGTGCCTGTGATCCAATAATTGACTCTGAGGGCACTATCTCCAACAATAGGATGTATATTGTAGTGGATGCTTGGACATATATAGGGAGGACTTTCTTGCTCGACATGATAGTATGCGATCTGGTTGCCCTTTACCTTAACATGTACACTGATTGTCTCTCTGTTACATGTTGGTAAAGCCCTTAGGATGTGTACTTGACTACTTGGACTATGATGTGGATCATACTAGTGGGGACATGGTAGTCCATAAGTACATCCTTCATGGTCCCTAGTCGTAGGTGTATCGAGACGGGGCATCGATATACCAGAGTAGACTAGCGTATACCTTCTCGACCCATACAGATGGGCGATGGATGATCCCATATCCATTGGTGTTTGACATCAGAGATGATATACGGGTGCTCAGTGGAGACTGGGTACACTGGATGGACTCGCCGAGAACTCCCAGATGGTATTATACCTTACGTCAGATGGCAGTTCTCTGGTGACATTGGTACATGTTAGTCTGTAGACCCGAGATCGTCATAGAGTCTTGTGTGATTCCCACCGTGCTTTGATTTCCACCTTACCACGTCCAACAGGGCGTGCAAAACGGTGGTTTTTAGGTACAGTCCCGATTCACATGGAGGCAATGAGCGATAGGAGGGGATTCGTCTCTCCCGGTATAGGGAGTTGATGTTGCGCTGTGTTCGATTGGCTATAACCGGAAATCCCTAGCCAGGGTTGCTGAGATTTACTGGTAAGTGTTACCAGTAGTTTCTCGAACTGTTATAGACCTCATATCGACACGACTTATCGAGCTATTGGGGTCTGACGTTTACCACCACTAGGAGAGATATGCGACATATCAGACGACGAGACCGGACTGTACGGTAAGTGTTACTGGTTAGATTCACAGGAGTGTGAGCGGGCTTGCTCATTGATCTTCTGATTGCTCAATACCTGGGTGGCCGTTACGTTTAGCAGACCGCTTACGGCTTGTTGGTGTTTGATATGATCATCACCTGCTGCCGGCGTATTGACGAGTCTTTAGAGTCCTACACAGAGGTTTCCTGGCTCAAGCGAAACGAAATAGGAGCGCATATGAGATATGTGCGGGACCGAGAATAATGCGTGTATGTGATACCGTATTCTATTCTCGCGATGAATGTATCGATTGGTTGTATGTGATACCTAGTTATCGAATCGAGGATTGATTCGATAAGTCGATACATTGGATATTAGTCGGTCATATGCGATGTGACCGGATCATTAAATCAAGTGTTGATTTAATGATTTAATATATAATTATATATTTGATATATTACTTTACATTAACTAGATTTGTTCACTTAATATGGATTTTCTCACTTGATGTGCACATTGTATATATGATATATGTTTGTGCACTAGTTTGTATCATGTTTGATGATACATGCAAACTTGGGTGTTTGTTTACTTTAAACCATGTTTAGTTAATGGTTAGGGTTTCCATTACCTTATTTATTTATTTACTTATTTATTTTGGCAAGAATAAAATGGTGGCTAACTTTGTTTCATTCTTGAAACTTCATGAAGCTTTGAAAGCTTTGACCATTTTGTTTCTTTCCTTAACCTAACCATTTAACTAAACCCTTGTTTATTCTCTACACTTGTTACACTAACTCATGGTTGAATTATGATAAGATCACTTGATTTATTATTATTCATCAATTAATTTTATTATTCTTATCATATTCTTTCTTCTTCTTCTTCTTCTTCAAGAAGAAGAAACCTTGCTACCTTCAATGGTGCCATGAGAAAGAGAGTGAGAAATCCAAATCCAAAGTGAACCCACTTCCTATTTCTTCATCCTCTATCACTTGCCATGTAGTAGAGTGTGTTATCTTCACAAGTTCTATGACCAAGTGAAGATGGAGCTTGATCTTAGGTTGCCTCGACGTAGATCATCTTCGGCATCGAAGTCGACGACCTAGCCCGCCCATTTCTCCGATGAAACCGACGCTAGAGTCCGGGATCCGATGATCGTAGCGAAGGGACATCGTCATGGAGCTAAGGAAGTGGAGGATCGGATCTACAAAGGTTGTATTTCCATTCACTTAGTAGCAAAGTTGTTTGCTTGCATTAGTTTTCGCCTAATCTCTAGTTGACGATCTAGTTTAGGGTTTCTCGGCACCGGAAAATTTTAATTTGGCATGGTTGATGCCTTGTGGAACCTCTTGAGTGTGTCTAGGAACCCTACAGCGGTATCAGAGCCTAGCTAGAGCCTTAGGCGAGGAGTAGACGAAATTAGAAACCCGATCGAACCCGAAACCCTAATCCAAAACCACTCTCTGGACTTTTTCTGAAAAAGTGCATTTTTCCAAATTAAAAATATGCAGAAAAATGAGCAGGAAATTCTAAGAAAAACGGCAGAAAATGACAACCTAAGTCTACAGTATTGCCGCGGAACCGCGGCGTTGACCCACTTGTTCCGGCGGTTCCGCGGCCGTCTGTGATGATTAGGCTGTGCGTTTCCTGCAGTTATCTCTATAGGTGTTTCTTGTGTCTTCTGGATACTTTTAATTTTTACTCAAGAGTTGAGTTTTCTGGGTTGTTTTGGGGACTCGATGATTCGATCAAATTGTCTAATTTCGTCTATGTGTTTTTCCGGGTAATTTTAGAATATGTTAAAAAGTTCGACCGGATATAAATACCCAATTTTTCCCCTGCAGGGAAATTTCCAACTGTTGGATTTTTTCCATAGTTTGAGAACGTTCTAAATAGTGCAAGTAACACGATGGTCCCTCTAGAAGATAACAGACCTTAACTCGATTATGTGACTGTCTTGAACTGCCCTTTGAACCTTAGGGTTTGGGGCAGTACGGCGTGTCACATGTGAGGCGTTGGCTTGACCCTTCTACGGCTGGACCGTTGGTACTGAGGCATAAACTGAATGTTTTTAAACTTATTTCATGTGTTGAGCTGTTTCGGGAAAACTTGGGTGTTTGATTGTTCGATCGAAAAGTTTAACATTTTCTATTTATCTTGAATGTGATACAATATTTGGAATTCACAAGTTGTTATGAGATAAATGAATGAATGTTATAAATCAAGCACTTTAGTCTCACTTGATCGGTTGCCACGGAATTTTGATGCGATCAAAAGTCCGTCGCAATCACGTAGCGTACGCGGATACTCGCCGGGTAAACTTAATAGACAGCCATGCCCCATAGCCCCGACCAAGTGACTGTAGGAGAACCTCGTAGCCAAAAGCATCCGTTTGGGTGTTCGCGGCAGCGGAGTTCCGCCTTAGAGCACTTCGTCGAAGGCATCCGGGGGTGCGGCCGTCTACTAAAGTTTGCGACGAGCATTCGATCAGTATATCGGGAATCTTATTGAATTGCCCGACTGGATATTGAAAAGTGTTTTCGATATAGAGACTAAAATGCGGGGTTTATAATTGTTAGGCATGCGATGTCTAAGGAATTCATTTGGTTAGACATGTGATGTCTAAAGGGGTTGCGGATTCCAACTGTTGTAGTTTTACACTTCTTTTCTGTGACCGTAAGTGTAATATGTGATATCGCCTGTTTCGTTGCTATATGTCAACGACAATTGGGATACGCATGTTTACTTACGTTGATGACATGTGATGTTATGTGTTGCTGGATATGTTATATTGGATCGTCGTGTTTGAATAGCCCGGGGGTTTTATGTGAGATGAGTGTTTTTCATTTTCATTCATGTAAAAACTTGTTTGTAATATTCTTTTATTGGGGCACTTCCAGGTTGCGGAAGATGTCAACTTTTGTATATTATTTACTTTTCCGCACTAGGATAGACCCAAGGAGGAGGGCACAAGTAACCGGGTTCTGGAATCCAGTGGGAGACCAACTCGAGGAGTCGAGTCCGGGTCTCCAAACTCTAGAATTGGTAGGGTTGCTTGCCGCTCTCGTAGGGGTCTAGGGGTGTGGGTTTGGCTATTCATCGCGACCGTGGAATCCGTGTTTTATACTGGCTCGTATTGAAAACACGGACGTCCTAGTATATCCAATGTTTCATATGATTCTTCTGCTGCGATATCTTTGATGTGATCATTTGATATGTTGTGATAGATACTGTATATAGTATATATGATATATTATATAGACGTTACTTATGTTTTACACCCGCGCTAGCCCTGCCCCGCTCTGCCGTTAGTTACCTAACTTAACTGTGCACGAGAGGACATCGAGGCGAATGCAGATGGCATAAGTGTACGTCGTATTTATCTGTGATGTTTAGGTACTTAAATGATGGGACTTCATTAATGAGATTAATGAAATAAAAGAAACCTAAAGATGTTGTGGAATTGAATTTTCAAAAACAGACAGCTACAGTTCTTGCTTTGCATCGCGGTGTTCCTTGTAGAACATCCTGCACCTTATTCGATGAGGAAAGGGCCGACGATCCCTTCACCGGGAGTGACCCCTTTAGCAATAACTGGCAGATGCTACAACCATCGGTTTGTCTTTTGATTGCTTCTATAGTTTTTGCTTTGCACAGCGGTATATATGATATATCCTGCACCTTATTCGATGAGGAAAGGGCCGACGATCCCTTCACCGGGAGTGACCCCTTTAGCAAAACTAGAAAAGCCTAAAAAACACTCCATTTTAATATCATTGGATTCTACAACGATATCAAGTTCATTACGCAATAGGTTTTCAGAAAAACCTGTCGTAGCTCTCCGTCATTTCAGATAAGTCCTACTTAGTATTCGTGCTACGTTTGTTGACCTCCGTCAAGACGTAGTGTGCGGTAGCTAACTAGTATTTATCTACTTATGCATATGATGCAGATTGGGTTAGGGTAGTCGTACGGCCTTGTTGACCTCCGTCAAGGGTTGTGCGGGTGGGTTTGATTCAATCAAGAAATGACGGGTTGAACTTGACTAGTAACCTATGGTTTGTTGACCTCCGTCAAGGTCATAGGGTGCTAGGGGCAAAATTATCGGGAATTTCAAGTGTTGAAATTTGCAATGAGATTGCATACCTTCTATGAGATAGTTGGATCCCGATACCCGCTGCGAGTAAGAGTTACTCCTGAGAGAGTTTTACACATTACAATTAGCCGATCGAGTAGGTGTCTAGAAAGGTGTTAACGAGGTTACGCCTCTGGGAAAACGAGGTTTACTGTAACACTTCCAAAATAATAAAATATTATTTTCGGGAATTTTTATAATTTAATATTATTTTAATGAATATTTTAATATTCGGGTGTAATTAAATACAAATAAATGGGGAAAAATTTTGGAAAATTTTGGAAAATTCTAAAATAGGGTATTTTATGGAATTATGCCATTTTAAAGTTTTTAGGATTAGTTATATGCTAATTTAGTGCTAATCGCGATTAAGAATCGCTAATTGGATTTTTAGCATTTTTGTGCAAAAATATGCACATATCATTTTCCACACTTGTTACAATTGTGTTACATTTTTGTAGCCATGGTTCATTTGGATTCACTATTGGAGTGAGAAGGAGAAGATAAAGGAAAAGAAAAGAAAAGGAAAAAAGGGTAGGTAATGAGTGAGAGAGAGAGAGACCAAGTCAAACACCCCACTTTTTGAACCATCCCTCATCATTTTCCCCTTCTCATTCTCTCTCCTCTCTTTCCCTTGTTGCTGCTGCTTTCTCTCCTTCCTCTCTCCCTCTTCATGAAACCCTAGATCCACAATGAAAACAAAGCCAAAACCCCATTCCCACTTCACAAAAAATGTTCCCGAGCTCACTAGCTACACATTGAACCTAGCAAGATTGGATTTGGAGGACTTTGAGCAACTCAAGAATTTTCTTGAGTTGCCAAAGGAGGTAATTTCTGCACCTATTAGAGTAGTATCTCATTTCTTGTGCATCAATTCTAGTTTCATATCGATATTGTGTCGTTTTGTGGATTTTAAAGAATTCAAGTTGGGGTTTAGGGTAAAACTGAAATCAAAGTGGAATTGAGGCTTGTTGTGACCTTAGAACCCCTTGTGTGATGCTAATTTGGACCCAAACCTGAACTTGAAACCAGAATACGGAATTACGGAATTGATATCGGGGAAAACTGTAAATCTGGAAGTGTTTTGTGGAATCTGCTATTACCCCGAGACCCCAAAAATAAAACTGAGTTGACAGTGAGATGTGCAGGCACCATGGAACCACCACACCAAACCCTAGCCCCCAACTCAAACTTGTGGCCACCAATTAATTCCTTCTGGCCGCAATTTGCGGCCAGAGCAGGGGTTCTGGTGCTCGTTTTTGTTCTGTGGCCCTATTTCCTATAGTATTGACCCTGGGTATGCCTAGTTTTTACAGATTCCATCTAGGGTGAAATCTGGGATGATTTTCCTATGTTGGTGCATGATTTGAGACTTTTTTTAGCATGTATTTTGATATTTGGTGTTTCGTTCCTGTCGGGTGGCGTTTTGACGTCAACGACAGATGGATATTGATCGTGTTTGCATGCGAGGTTATAGGTTTTTACCTATAGGCGTAGCGTGTGCCGTTTTGGTTTCCGATGTGATTTTCATGTGCTTTAGCGTTGTGATATACTTGTAGGTACCCTACGAGATGTGAGGCAAAGAAGATGAAGATGGCGACATCGGCACCGACACATGAGAAGCAAGGTGAGTAGATTTATATCTACGGGGAGAAGTCGGGTGGATGGCGTATAGCACCCCCGCAGTCCGTGGTGATGTATACGAATACGTATACACACATATATTTATTTATGTGTTGTTGGGATTATTGATTGTGATAAAGGTATTATTGGTGATAAGGATGGATTGGTTTAGTATAGTGCGAAACCCTAGAGTAGGGGTTGCACACATACACATACACATACACATATACTTGCATACATTCTTTCATTATCTGTGCGCATATGATGGTGCGTATATCTACACATGGGTATGGGACTATGTGTTTATATATGGGTTTTGAGGATGATTCGTGGGATTGAGATGAGTCGATAAGATTCAATTGAGGCCGTGAGATTTGGCGACATGACAGAGTTCGTATTGGAGATGTGATATGATGGTAGTGATGCCTGTCATATGATGAGATATTGTGATATCGACTCAGATTTAGGTGGTTTCCATACCCCTCTCTATTGGCTTGATTGTCGGGTTCGTAGTTCGCATAGTAGGCGTTAGGCTAGACCCGAGTCATACCTATTTCAAAACTAACGAATCGGGGATATTTTAAAGATAGGCAAAAAGGGTTTATACGGATATTTTCAAACGACGCGTCTTTTCTTAAAACACCGTAGCCCTTATTTTACCAAAAGCCCTGGTTCGTCTTATTTAAAAAGGCAAGGTTGCATGATATAATTATTGAGGCAGGTTCTCTACTGTTGCGTTGATTACTCGATTCCGCACATTCATGCTGTGGCATTGCATCGCTTATACTGTTGATACATTTCAGTCATGCTGCTAGGACACCAGCACAATTATCGATGATGCGTATGTTCCACGTACACTTGTTTGCCGGCTCACACACTTCATCATCGATAATCGCCATGTCACTACACTGTAGTACTATTGCATTCAGTATATGATCCTTGCATGACATAATGATATGCTTACATTTCTTTTACATGTCGCATACATCATGCTTTCTGATTATACGCATTGAGATATGTTGTTTCTATGATATTTCTGGATTTGGAAACCGTGGGTATTTAAAAAGAGAATATGTCATTGCTTTAAAAACCCGGTTACCCTTGATATGATATTTCAGTGCGTCCACCATGTGTTTTCTCGGTGCTGAGAGCGACATGTGAAACCCGAATCGAGGAGTGGACGATCCGATTACGGGTACATGGTGGACCCGGTATGGTTCCCCTCGGTAAGATGATCGATGAGCTTTGCCGATTGAGCCTGGAGGCGGGCGAGTACCTACCGGTGATTGGTTGGACCTGGCGGTTATCCGGAGGATACTGACCAGTGTCGATAGATGGATATGGGCTGCCGGGGCCGAGGGCCGATACCGCAGACAGAGCCCGCGGGCCGATCCGGACTGACGGAGCCCGATATATGAGGATTTACGTGCCGATGCTGGGCACAGTTTTCATGATGTTTTCGAGTGTCGATGCTGGGCACTCCGGTTCTATGATTTTGACGTGTCGCGAGGGACACAGATGGTTTATATCCTCATATTATTCCCATGCACATGATTTATGATATTTACATGCATGGTGGTTATTGTCAGTGGGTGACGAGTGGACGGGATCCACGTGTGTGTAGATTTGATTACTTTGATCATACCTCATATTCATGACATGCTATTACCTGAGGCTCTAGCATGAGCACTTGGCACTACACTCATGTATAGAGATTACATTGCCAGTTTAGCATGCTTCAGCTTTATTCATATTGAGGTTTATTTATATCTGATCGTATTGACCTAGGATGGGTCATGCATTCGATCTCTGCTTGTAGATATTTTCTATTCACGAGTTGGCAACTCACCCCCGTTGTGCCACAGTCCTTGTAGGTTTTGCCGTACAGATTCTATAGTGGCATTTCTGGCACACTGCTTCCATATGGGTGACTTGCGTTGGTAGGTGGGTTCTTTTGTATCAGAACCGCCATTGTTCCTGTATTATTTATTGTATCTAGAAATTCCATCAACCAAAACTTGTATATTGTTTCAGACTTAGAAAACAGTGTTGTATTATTTCGACCTTAGAGTCGCGCTAGTAGTATTACGGTTTTCTGGCTATTTTGAGTTTCTTTTTGGGTTTTGATCCTCGCCCTTTGGCGTTGTATATTATTATTGCTTGCGTGGTTGTGACCGTCGATTGACGAAGAGCTAGCTCCCGCTTGGGGATGCCTTTTATCTGTTCATATATATATTTCTTGTTGTACCCCGTTCGGGGCCAGTTTTTACAAAGGAAACTCTGCCGAAAATTTCAGGAAAAATTACACATTTTAAAATTTCATATTCGGCTTAGTTATTTAAAAACTTGATTTTTAAACATGTTTTCTTTACCTCTTAAAACCAGTTTTCCCTATTTACTCCTTAAATGGTTTTAGATTTCTGGGCTTTTGGCTTACTTGGATCAGATGGAATCCTATAGACTTCATAGGATTCAAGGGCCAGTCACGTGCTCTTTCGGGTCATGACAAAGTTGGTATCAGAGCGCTAGGTTGACCTTGGTTCGAGTCTGAGTTTGACTATGTGGAGCCTAGGGCGTTATTTATATACGGAACTTAGGCTTGATTTTACGGAACTTAGACTTAGTCGAAGGGGTATTAGACCCGAACTTTCGTCGCGTAGGATGACCCTTGGTTGATGGAATAGGTGACTAAAGTAGAGTGACGTACCGTTGGTATGTTCCGCGGCATACTTACGACACGCCACTCCGCTTAAGAAACCTTAGGATGTACATTTCCTTGCACAGTATTATATTCCTTCCTATGATCTATCTTCATCGATACTGGTTGTGGTTTTACTGCCGCGATTGCATGGGTAGAGTGAGCTACGGCTCGAGTTGTCAGCATGAGCTCGTCGTGGACGAGGACTGACCAGGGCGTGATTCCCGAGGCATAGGGTTGCATTGAGGCTTTGTATTTTGTGTTTCCGCACTATGAGCGTTTGACAGATCGCTGTTGCGAGATTTTTCGGATGTACCGGTCGGTACCAGAGGATTGAGCCACTGATAGGGGCTAGCCAGGATGTGATGACTGTTGATATATCGCTTATTCTTGATGGTTGAGGCGCTGCTTAGCGTACCGACGAATGAGCCAGTTACTGCTGCGAACGATGGGATATCGCCCAGATGATTGGAGCTACTGCAGCATGAGCATATTCTTAGAGATATGATAGTGAGTCGCTAGTCACCGAGGATGAATGACTAGGACATGTGGTTCGTTCGCTTACCCCGATGCGAGGTCATCAGGTAGATTGATTCCAGCTAGAGGCGACTTCACGCAGGTTCGTTGAGAGTCAATTGAGACGATCGAATGTCAGGAACCCTTTTTCCAAGTTTAAAGTATACGGAAAGACATGCAGGTGACTCTATGGACCCTCTAGAAGAATGAAACCCTAACTCGACTTAATGACCGTGTGAAAGCCTTTGAACCTCAGGGTTTGCGGCGGTTCCGCGGCGCCATTAGTGAGGCTTGGGTTTGCCCTTCTACGGCTGGACTACCGACGCTGTGGCATGTACTCGATACTATTAAACTGTACCCGAGATGTTGAGCTCTTGGGGGATTGTGAGGTTCTGACGAGTCGATCGGATGAGTCGACATCATTCGGATATCATGTGATGGGACACTGCTTGGGAGACTCCAGATACGAGCATAGCCGTTGGAGCGCAGTCTGTGCAGCCACGATGAGATGAGTCTGAATCAGTCGACATTGGAGCAAGGTGGAGTAAAGGGTTTGCACGAGATTTCGACGAGATGACGTTCCACTCAGCTGACATCAGAGATGTGACATGCACGCTGAGGACGTGTTCGGCTAGATATCTCCTACTGAGTGATGAAGATACTGAGTTCGTGATTTCGAGTCCGTGTTAGAGACTTCGGATGGACCGTAGCCGAGGACATTGCAGTGCGCAGATAAAGGCGCGACGTCGAATGGTCGATGATACAGACAAGCGGGACAAGAGGTTCGTGCGAGACGCTGATGAGCTGTCATTACATCCCGTCGAGACCAGAGGCACAGGGATGCGACCAGCTTTCGAGGAGATGTTGTACTAAGGGTGCAGATGTTCAGAAAGCGAGGAAAGATTACGCCAGAGTACCAGCCTCCTTACAGTTTGGCTTAGGCAAGATCAGAAGAGACCTTGAGTAGGATTCCTTCCAGTACACTGCTGCTATAAGATTTGCACCAGGAGTAGATGCGTGATGTGCATTCAGAGGGCCGGAGGCCGACGCCAGTGACATATTGCTTTACGAGCAGTCGTGAGGATTGACCGAGAGATTTCCAAGGAAGTGCCAGAACGGAACCGTTCCTGTCAGCACACCTGACCGGGCCGATGAGCCGATGGATTGCGAGATTGGTAATCTACAGGAAAGATCAGGAACCAGAGGCAGAGGACGCCAGCCGCGAGCAAGAGGCAAGTAGATATCTTGCGCCGCTAGCATTGGATGTACCGGCACCTTCTCGACTTTGAAGGAGGATATACCGACGACGGTATTTATGATTTGTGATTTTGTGATTCGACTATCTCGTATCCGTCACTTTGGGATTTCAGTATTTTGGCGATCTATTTGCATGATTTAGTCTTGATGACTGAGTTCCATGATATTTGATTTTGTGCACCATGGTTGCACCTACTGGGTATTTATACCTTGCACATAGTTATTACTCTTGAGGTGTTGATTGTGATTTCATGCCTATTTTATACCGGTGATTTGATTTACGCTTCCAGCATAGTTTCATGTATTTTTAGTGTTTTTATTTGTGCACGCTGATGCACGCGGTTATGAGTTTTTCCATCGCGGTACACCTGATTTTGATTGAGCCGCGTTGTATATCGTTTCGTGCCTTGGCTGCACCTGCTTATGACTTTATGGATTTCATACGGTTGATTTGATGTTGTGCATATGTTACGCACACGATTTGATTTTTGCACTCGGTATAGCTTATATGTGCTTGTAGTGCATTGATGTGTGTTTTGTGCATGCAGTTGGACACGTTTATGATTTCCTTTATACCTGGGTACACTTAGTGTTGCTGCTTACGCATTTGAGTTATTGCTGGTATTTGTGCATGGGATGCACCAGTTCTATACTTCGTGCGTTTGTCGCACCAGTTTTATGTTTCTTGCATTTATCGCATCAGATTTATATTTCGTGCCTTTGTTGCACCGGATTTACATTTTGTGCATTACGGTTGCACCTGACTTCGATTTGATGTCTTTCGATATGTCGATTTTGATTGTGATATTGATGTGGATTCTTGCACTACGTGTTTTTGACTGGACTTACGCATGTTCGGCGTTGCTATTGGATTTTGTGATTCCGTGCATGTTGAGTGCGCAGGGTCTAGATTTTCATTCGTGCATGATGGATGCACCGATTTGGATTTTCACGCATATTGGGCGCAGGCTTTGAGATACGATTTTGGTGCACACCCGATGCACTAAATCGAGATTTCTTCATGCATATCAGATGCACCGGAGTTTGGGCTGTCAGGCACACACGTTGCCTATGACAGATGTTTCGTGCACACCCGTTGCACCTAGATGTTGTTTTGTGCACCTGTATGGCACATATATGGATTTTGATTTCCGTGCGCACCAGACGCACAGGGTGGTGTTATGTGTATTTTTGGGATTTATTCCTTTTGGAGCAGTACATTTTTATGATATTGGATATTTTTTTCATACCGAGCAGGACTAGTCAGAGGACAGTACCTGGATATATTTTGCATGCATCGATAACTATCGAAGGGATTTCCAAAAAGCGAGCTATAGTCTCAGTATATACCTACGTGTCCGATATGACACGAAATGTTTTAAAAACAAGGAAACCCTTCTAATTGTTTTCAAAACGGCGGAACGTGCTTAGTAAACAAAGGATATATATATATATATATATATATATACGCATATATAGTTATTTTCTTATGAAAAATGTCCGCCACTGTACAGTGTTGCGCGCATCGCACAGCGATTTAAAAAGATTTGGCATGCTTTTACATCGGCTATTCACATGTATAGATTGGATGTCTACATGTATAGTTCTGATCCATATCATATTGATTTTGTATTGGATTTGACATTTGTGTCTTTACCATGACTCCGATGATTGCGGGATGCTTGATGGAGTGTTGCTTTTGAGTTATCTGCTCATTACTTCTGCGCATGTATTGCGCTGTGACGTTTTATGTATTGATGATTTCGGAGCCCGACGACTTGGAATTAGTATCGAAATGTTTTAGTGCTTGGGGGTTTTAAATTTAAATTCGGGGACCGAATTTCTTTAAGGGGGGTAGATTGTAACACTTCCAAAATAATAAAATATTATTTTCGGGAATTTTTATAATTTAATATTATTTTAATGAATATTTTAATATTCGGGTGTAATAAATGAGGAAAAATTTTGGAAAATTTTGGAAAATTCTAAAATAGGGTATTTTATGGAATTATGCCATTTTAAAGTTTTTAGGATTAGTTATATGCTAATTTAGCGCTAATCGCGATTAAGAATCGCTAATTGGATTTTTAGCATTTTTGTGCAAAAATGTGCACATATCATTTTCCACACTTGTTACACTTGTGTTACATTTTTGTAGCCATGGTTCATTTGGATTCACTATTGGAGTGAGAAGGAGAAGATAAAGGAAAAGAAAAGAAAAGGAAAAAAGGGTAGGTAATGAGTGAGAGAGAGAGACCAAGTCAAACACCCCACTTTTTGAACCATCCCTCATCATTTTCCCCTTCTCATTCTCTCTCCTCTCTTTCCCTTGTTGCTGCTGCTCTCTCTCCTTCCTCTCTCCCTCTTCATGAAACCCTAGACCCACAATGAAAACAAAGCCAAAACCCCATTCCCACTTCACAAAAAATGTTCCCGAGCTCACTAGCTACACATTGAACCTAGCAAGATTGGATTTGGAGGACTTTGAGCAACTCAAGAATTTTCTTGAGTTGCCAAAGGAGGTAATTTCTGCACCTATTAGAGTAGTATCTCATTTCTTGTGCATCAATTCTAGTTTCATATCGATATTGTGTCGTTTTGTGGATTTTAGAGAATTCAAGTTAGGGTTTAGGGTAAAACTGAAATCAAAGTGGAATTAAGGCTTGTTGTGACCTTAGAACCCATTGTGTGATGCTAATTTGGACCCAAACCTGAACTTGAAACCAGAATACGGAATTACGGAATTGATATCGGGGAAAACTGTAAATCTGGAAGTGTTTTGTGGAATCTGCTATTACCCCGAGACCCCAAAAATAAAACTGAGTTGACAGTGAGATGTGCAGGCACCATGGAACCACCACACCAAACCCTAGCCCCCAACTCAAACTTGTGGCCGCCAATTAATTCCTTCTGGCCGCAATTTGCGGCCAGAGCAGGGGTTCTGGTGCTCGTTTTTGTTCTGTGGCCCTATTTCCTATAGTATTGACCCTGGGTATGTCTAGTTTTTACAGATTCCATCTAGGGTGAAATCTGGGATGATTTTCCTATGTTGGTGCATGATTTGAGACTTGTTTTAGCATGGATTTTGGTATTTGGTGTTTCGTTCCTGTCGGGTGGCGTTTTGACGTCAACGACAGATGGATATTGATCGTGTTTGCATGCGAGGTTATAGGTTTTTACCTATAGGCGTAGCGTGTGCCGTTTTGGTTTCCGATGTGATTTTCATGTGCTTTAGCGTTGTGATATACTTGTAGGTACCCTACGAGATGTGAGGCAAAGAAGATGAAGATGGCGACATCGGCACCGACACATGAGAAGCAAGGTGAGTAGATTTATATCTACGAGGAGAAGTCGGGTGGATGGCGTATAGCACCCCCGCAGTCCGTGGTGATGTATACGAATACGTATACACACATATATTTATTTATGTGTTGTTGGGATTATTGATGGTGATAATGGTATTATTGGTGATAAGGATGGATTGGTTTAGTATAGTGCGAAACCCTAGAGTAGGGGTTGCACACATACACATAAACATACACATATACTTGCATACATTCTTTCATTATCTGTGCGCATATGATGGTGCGTATATCTACACATGGGTATGGGACTATGTGTTTATATACGGGTTTTGAGGATGATTCGTGGGATTGAGATGAGTCGATGAGATTCGATTGAGGCCGTGAGATTTGGCGACATGACAGAGTTCGTATTGGAGATGTGATATGATGGTAGTGATGCCTGTCATGTGATGAGATATTGTGATATCGACTCAGATTTAGGTGGTTTCCATACCCCTCTCTATTGGCTTGATTGTCGGGTTCGTAGTTCGCATAGTAGGCGTTAGGCTAGACCCGAGTCATACCTATTTCAAAACTAACGAATCGGGGATATTTTAAAGATAGGCAAAAAGGGTTTATACGGATATTTTCAAACGACGCGTCTTTTTTTAAAACACCGTAGCCCTTATTTTACCAAAAGCCCTGGTTCGTCTTATTTAAAAAGGCAAGGTTGCATGATATAATTATTGAGGCAGGTTCTCTATTGTTGCGTTGATTACTCGATTCCGCACATTCATGCTGTGGCATTGCATCGCTTATACTGTTGATACATTTCAGTCATGCTGCTAGGACACCGGCACAATTATCGATGATGCGTATGTTCCACGTACACTTGTTTGCCGGCTCACACACTTCATCATCGATAATCGCCATGTCACTATACTGTAGTACTATTGCATTCAGTATATGATCCTTGCATGACATAATGATATGCTTACATTTCTTTTACATGTCGCATACATCATGCTTTCTGATTATACGCATTGAGATATATTGTTTCTATGATATTTCTGGATTTGGGAACCGTGGGTATTTAAAAAGAGAATATGTCATTGCTTTAAAAACCCGGTTACCCTTGATATGATATTTCAGTGCGTCCACCATGTGTTTTCTCGGTGCTGAGAGCGACATGTGAAACCCGAATCGAGGAGTGGACGATCCGATTACGGGTACATGGTGGACCCGGTATGGTTCCCCTCGGCAAGATGATCGATGAGCTTTGCCGATTGAGCCTGTAGGCGGGCGAGTACCTACCGGTGATTGGTTGGACCTGGAGGTTATCCGGAGGATACTGACCAGTGTCGATAGATGGATATGGGCATACTGCCGGGGCCGAGGGCCGATACCGTAGACAGAGCCCGCGGGCCGATCCGGACTGACGGAGCCCGATATATGAGGATTTACGTGCCGATGCTGGGCACAGTTTTCATGATGTTTTCGAGTGTCGATGCTGGGCACTCCGGTTCCATGATTTTGACGTGTCGCGAGGGACACAGATGGTTTATATCCTCATATTATTCCCATGCACATGATTTATGATATTTACATGCATGGTGGTTATTGTCAGTGGGTGACGAGTGGACGGGATCCACGTGTGTGCAGATTTGATTACTTTGATCATACCTCATATTCATGACATGCTATTACCTGAGGCACTAGCACGAGCACTTGGCACTACACTCATGTATAGAGATTACATTGCCAGTTTAGCATGCTTCAGCTTTATTCATATTGAGGTTTATTTATATCTGATCGTATTGACCTAGGATGGGTCATGCATTCGATCTCTGCTTGTAGATATTTTCTATTCACGAGTTGGCAACTCACCCCCGTTGTGCCACAGTCCTTGCAGGTTTTGCCGTACAGATTCCATAGTGGCATTTCTGGCACACTGCTTCCATATGGATGACTTGCGTTGGTAGGTGGGTTCTTTTGTATCAGAACCGCCATTGTTCCTGTATTATTTATTGTATCTAGAAATTCCATCAACCAGAACTTGTATATTGTTTCAGACTTAGAAAACAGTGTTGTATTATTTTGACCTTAGAGTCGCGCTAGTAGTATTACGGTTTTCTGGCTATTTTGAGTTTCTTTTTGGGTTTTGATCCTCGCCCTTTGGCGTTGTATATTATTATTGCTTGCGTGGTTGTGACCGTCGATTGACGAAGAGCTAGCTCCCGCTTGGGGATGCCTTTTATCTGTTCATATATATATTTCTTGTTGTACCCCGTTCGGGGCCAGTTTTTACAAAGGAAACTCTGCCGAAAATTTCAGGAAAAATTACACATTTTAAAAATTCATATTCGGCTTAGTTATTTAAAAACTTGATTTTTAAACATGTTTTCTTTACCTCTTAAAACTAGTTTTTTCCCTATTTACTCCTTAAATGGTTTTAGATTTCTGGGCTTTTGGCTTACTTGGATCAGATGGAGTCCTATAGACTTCATAGGATTCAAGGGCCAGTCACGTGCTCTTTCGGGTCGTGACATTTACATTAATTAGGTTCGTGCGAAAGCACGGGGGACCTCCATCAAAGTACCGACACTGGCCTGGCTGAAAGATTGGCGAACTTGTAGCGTGTAATTAATCCCGGCTAGTCTTTCCTATTAGGGTTTGAAGAAAGATTTGATAAAAACAGTGGGAGCCATCCTGATTAGATAAAATAATAACCAATCTATTCTTGCAAGAGCATACGCTGAGTGTTTTCTTCTCTCTCTCTCCAGGTAGCGACCATATCACGCCTTAATCAAGATAATAATACGGATGTATTGACCGAATCCGCTTGCTATACTAAGCTGGGGAACGTTGATCCCGCTCCAACTTATAATTGTTATAAGTCAGAGCAGGAAATTGGGGAATACCAGATTTCCCATGCCGCCCAAACGAAGAAAGTGTATGCTGATGCATCTTCTTCGGGTATGTTCATTACAGAGAACTGTTTCTCAGTATCCTTTACGTCCTGGGTATAAGATACCGGATCAGGATCCCGCATATGTAATCTGTTACATGGGCTACAGATAGGTAGAGAACTGAGGACGGGTGATAAGTTTCATGAGACAGAAAACGGTGCAAGTGTTGCAGCCAAGTCTGTTGGTCACTGTTACCCTGTATTACCAAAATACATTGATTCTGAACGAATATTATTAGATACCGAACCTGATATATAAAATCATATCAGTCTCTTTTTTAGTAAAGAAATGATAAAATTTTGTATTGTTGGATAATGTTTTGAACATTTCCTATATCAAAAGTTGATCGGTTTAGGCATGTTATCTAAAATCATTGACGTTCTAAATCAAACTACAGTTCCTAGTATACAGAACACACACAAGAGGAAGAGTTCAGAAATGAACGACTTCTTCTTAAGGTATTGTAGACTAGGTCATATCAATGTTGACCCGACTAGCTGAAGTTACATATAGATGCATATTTAAATCAGTTTGAATTTACATCTTGTGAAACTTGCCAGTCATGTCACAAAGATAAGATGACCATAGCTCCGTTTACTGGAAACAGAGAAAGAGTTAGTAAACTCTTGGGATTGATACATGTTGATGTATGTAAGGTCCCCTGTCTACACATGCCAGGACCGGTTCTTTGTACTTCATTACATTCTCTGATGATCTCTCAAGATTCAGTCATATGTTCCTGTTGAAACACAAGTCCGAACCTTTTGAGATATTCACAGAATATAAGTTAGAAGTAGAGAACCAATACGGGTATAAGTATTATGTCCTTTGATGAGATCAAGGAGGAGAATACTTGTGCATAGAATTCCTGGACTATTCTAAAGGAGAATGAGATTCTCTCTCAGCATTACTCCTCCGTATACACCATAGCACGATGGTATATCGGGGCGGAGCAATTGCACCCTATTCGATATGGTGTGCTCTATGATGAGTACTACTGAGTTACCTGTTTCCTTTTGGGGGTTTTGCACTTGAGAAGCTGCATACCTATTGAATTAGGTTCGAATCAAATCAGTTGCCTACCACATCATATGTGATATGGATAGGGAAGAGCCCATATCTTAAGTTTGTTAAGATTTGGGGTTGTCCGGCTTATGTTTAAAAGCAAAATCCGGACAAGCTCGAGGCAAGGTCTGTTATGTAGAACTGGAAATGTTCCAGCTAGACAAACTGCAGCTGAAGATTTGGTAGTACCGAAGGATTCAACAGTTTCCAACGAAGCTCAGCCTCTCCGCCGATCTAGTAGGGTTCCTCACCCACGTGAGAGATACTTCGGTTTCTCTATGACAGTGGGAGCGGGGATTGCATCATGAGATGATGACCCAACTAGTTTCGGGCTGGCCATCTGGAGTGGGACTCTGTAAGAATGGCTGGATGCTTAGCGATCTGAGATGGAATCCTTATACACCAACAAAGTATGGACTTTGGTTGCTTTATCTGAAGGGTTAAATCCCCATCAGGAGCAAGTATGTCTTGAGAAGATTACTTAGTGTACATGGAAAAGTTGAGACTTTCAAAGCTAGACTTGTTACAGGTTTGCATCATTAACTAGGTATGGATTATGATGAAACATTTTCTAAGTATCTATGCTTAAGTCCATCCAGATCCTACCTGCCACGGCTACATACCATGACTACGATATCTGGTGGTTGGGTGTCATGACTGCTTTTCTAAATGATGATTTGGAAGAGAGCGTCTATAAGTACACAGCCAGAGGGCTTCGTAGACAGTGGGAGCAGCGGAAACGTGTGCAAGATGTTTTATGTGATAAAGCAGGCATCGCGGAGTTGGAACGTCTATTTTGATGTGGTAGTCAAAGTGTTTGACATCATCAAAATGGTAGATGAACCTTGTATAAACAAAAAGGTAGTGGGGAGTATGGTGACGATCCTCGTAGAGTACGTGGATGACATACTCTTGATAGGGAAGGAGTTTCCTATGCTACGCTCGGTCAATCTCCGCTTATCACAAGGATTCTCCATAAAGGATCAAAGTGATACCTCCTAAATCCTGAGTTTTGACCTATGAGATAGAAGTAATTGGATGTTAGGATTCTCAGTAGTTGTAGTGAGATGGTATCAATCGATCCTGAGGAGAATCACTGGAAAGGTTCCAGGGTGATAAGGACGACTGAAAGTCAGTCACAGGCGTTGTCTTTACCCTCAGTAAAGGGACGGTATGTTGGAAGAGTTCCAAGCTAGATACCGTGGCTTACTAGACGATAAAGGCTGGATACATCGCTACTTAAGATGCTACCAAAGAGGCTGTCTGGGTGTAAATTAGTTCATGAGATGAATTTAGTTCCTCCCATTGTGTGACAATGGAGTTGTGGCATATGCCAAGGAACGTCCGTCCCATCAGTGACCCAGACGTATTCTGAGGCAGCATCACCTGATCATGGAGATAGTTGATCTCCAGGGTGATCGAGGTTAGGAGAGTAGACTCAGAGGACAACACGGCGGATCCACTCACAAAGGCCTTTTCCTAGAGAGAGACTTTTATGGGATGGTTGAGTATGAGATACTACAACCACTGCTATCAGATGGCCCTAGTGCAAGTGGGAGATTGTTAGTTAAATGTATGCCCTAGAGGCCATTACTATACATAGGATGTATATTGTAATGGATGCTTGGACATATATAGGGAGGACTTTCTTGCTCGACATGATAGTATGCTATCTGGTTGTTCTTTACTTTAACATGTACACTGATTGTCTCTCTGTTACATGTTGGTAAAGCCCTTAGGATGTGTACTTGACTACCTGGACTATGATGCGGATCATACTAGTGGGGACATGGTAGTCTATAAGTACATCCTTCAAGGTCCCTAGTCGTAGGTGTATCGAGACGGGGCATCGATATACTAGAGTAGACTAGCGTATACCTTCTCGACCCATACAGATGGGCGATGGATGATCCCATATCCATTGGTGTTTGACATCAGAGATGATATACGGGTGCTCAGTGG
Source organism: Agapanthus africanus (assembly GCA_030015575.1). Lineage (NCBI taxonomy): Eukaryota > Viridiplantae > Streptophyta > Magnoliopsida > Asparagales > Amaryllidaceae > Agapanthus > Agapanthus africanus. The sequence goes on along the minus strand of CM057349.1, from coordinate 354,853,747 downwards.
AGACTGGGTACACTGGACAGACTCGCCGAGAACTCCCAGATGGTATTATACCTTACGTCAGATGGCAGTTCTCTGGTGACATTGGTACAGGTTAGTCTGTAGACCCGAGATCGTCATAGAGTCTTGTGGGATTCCCACTGTGCTTTGATTTTCACCTTACCACGTCCAAGAGGGCGTGCAAAACGGTGGTTTTTGGGTACAGTCCCGATTCATATGGAGGCAATGAGCGATAGGAGGGGATTCGTCTCTCCCGGTATAGGGAGTTGATGTTGCGCTGTGTTCGATTGGCTATAACCGGAAATCCCTGGCCAGGGTTGCTGAGATTTACTGGTAAGTGTTACCAGTAGTTTCTTGAACTGTTATAGACCTCATATCGACACGACTTATCGAGCTATTGGGGTCTGACGTTTACCACCCCTAGGCGAGATATGCGACATATCAGACGACGAGACCAGACTGTACGGTAAGTGCTACTGGTTGGATTCACAGGAGTGTGAGCGGGCTTGCTCATTGATCTTCTGATTGCTCAATACTTGGGTGGCCGTTACGTTTAGCAGACCGCTTGCGGCTTGTGGGTGTTTGATATGATCATCACCTGCTGCCGGCGTATTGATGAGTCTTTAGAGTCCTACACAGAGGTTTCCTGGCTCAAGCGAAACGAAATAGGAGCGCATATGAGATATGTGCGGGACCGAGAATAATGCGTGTATGTGATACCGTATTCTATTCTCGCGATGAATGTATCGATTGGTTGTATGCGATATAACCTAGTTATCGAATCGAGGATTGATTCGAAAAGTCGATACATTGGATATTAGTCGGTCATATGCGATGTGACCGGATCGTTAAATCAAGTGTTGATTTAATGATTTAATGTATAATTATATATTTGATATATTACTTTACATTAACTAGATTTGTTCACTTAAGATGGATTTTCTCACTTGATGTGCACATTGTATATATGATATATGTTTGTGCACTAGTTTGTATCATGTTTGATGATACATGCAAACTTGGGTGTGTGTTTACTTTAAACCATGTTTAGTTAATGGTTAGGGTTTCCATTACCTTATTTATTTATTTACTTATTTATTTTGGCAAGAATAAAATGGTGGCTAACTTTGTTTCATTCTTGAAACTTCATGAAGCTTTGAAAGCTTTGACCATTTTGTTTCTTTCCTTAACCTAACCATTTAACTAAACCCTAGTTTATTCTCTACACTTGTTGCACTAACCCATGGTTGCATTATGATAAGATCACTTGATTTATTATTATTCATCAATTGATTTTATTATTCTTATCATATTCTTTCTTCTTCTTCTTCTTCTTCTTCAAGAAGAAGAAACCTTGCTACCTTCAATGGTGCCATGAGAAAGAGAGTGAGAAATCCAAATCCAGAGTGAACCCACTTCCTATTTCTTCATTCTCTATCACTTGCCATGTAGTAGAGTGTGTTATCTTCACAAGTTCTATGACCAAGTGAAGATGGAGCTTGATCTTGAGTTGCCTCGACGTAGATTATCTTCGGCATCGAAGTCGACGACCTAGCCTGCCCATTTCTCCGATGAAACCGACGCTAGAGTCCGGGATCCGATGATCGCAGCGAAGGGACATCGTCACAGAGCTAAGGAAGTGGAGGACTGGATCTACAAAAGTTGTATTTCCATTCACTCAGTAGCAAAGTTGTTTGCTTGCATTAGTTTTCGCCTAATCTCTAGTTAACGATCTAGTTTAGGGTTTCTCGGCACCGGAAAATTTTAATTTGGCATGGTTGATGCCTTGTGGAACCTCTTGAGTGTGCCTAGGAACCCTACACTATAGTCATCTTATCTTTGTGACATGACTGGCAAGTTTCACAAGATGTATATTCAAACTGATTTAAATATGCATCTTAATGTAAGTTAGTTAGTCGGGTCGCATTGATCTGACCTGGTCTATAATACCTCAAGAAGGATTCGTTCATTTCTGAACTCTTCCTCTTGTGTGTGTTCCTGTACATTAAGAACTGTTGTTTGATTTAGAACGTATATGCTTTTAGATAACGTGCCTGAACCGATCAACTTTTGATATAGGAAATGTTTAAAACATTATCCAACAATACAAAATTATATCCTTCTTCACTAAATAAAGAGACTGATATAATGTTGTATATCAGGTTCAGTATCTAATAACATTCGTTCAGAATCAATGTATTTGGTAATACAGGGTGATAACTGCCAACACTTTGGCTGCAACAATTGCACCGTTTCCAACTCTTGAAACTTATCACCCATTCTCAGTTCTCTACCTATCTGTACCCCATGCAATAGATTACATATATGGGATCCTGATTCGGTATCTCATACCCAGGACGTAGAGGAGACTGAGAAATAGTTCTTGGTATTGAACACACCCGAAGAAGTTGCATCATCATGCATTTCCTTCGTTTGGGCGACATGGGAATCCTGGTATTCCCCTATCTCCTGCTCGGTCTTATAACAATTTTAAGGCAGAGCGGGACCAACGTTCCCCAGCTCAGTATAACAAGCGGGTTCGATCAATACATCCATATTATTATCTTGATTAAGGCGTGATATGGTCGCTACCTGGAGAGAGAGAGAAAAAAACACTCAGCATAAGCTCTTGCAAGATCAGATTGGTTATTATTTTATTTAATCAGGATGGCTCCCACTGTTTTTATCAAATCTTTCTTCAAACCCTAAAAGGAAAGACTAGCCGGGATTAATTACACCCTACAAGTTGGCCAATCTATCAGCCAGGCCAGTACCGGTACTTTGAGGGAGGTCCCCCGTGCTTTCGCATGGACCTAATTAAAATAATCTCGTTTTCCCAGGGGCGTGACCCCGTTGACACCTTTCTAGACACCTACTTGATCGGCTAATTGTAAAGTGCAAAACTCTCCCAGGCGTAACTCTTACTCGCAGTGGGTATCGGGATCCAACTATCTCATAGAAGATATGCAATCTCATTGCAAATTTCAACACTTGAAATTCCCGATAATATTTTGCCCCTAGCAATTTATGACCTTAACATAGTCAATGAATCATAAGCGCTAGCCAAGTTCAACCCGTCATTTCTTGATTGAATTAAACCCATCCGTACGATCCTTAACATAGTCAACAAAGTCGTACGATTACACTAATCCAATCGCATCTCATGCTTTAACAGATAAGCACTAATTAGCTATCACACACTATGCCTTAACATAGTCAACAAACGTAGCACGAATACTAAGTAGTACTTATCTGAAATGACGGAGGGGTACGACAGGTTTTTCTGAAAACCTTTTGCATAATGAACTAGATATCGTTGCAGAATCGAGTGATTTTGAAAAGGAGTGTTTTTGAGGTTTTCCTAGTTTCACTAAAGAGGTCACTCACAGTGAAGGGATCTCAGCTCTTTCCTTATCGAATAAGGTGCAGGATATATCACATATATCACTATGCAAAGCAAATACTCCAAAAGCAATCAAAAGACAAACCGTGTGTTGCAGCATCTGCCAGTTATTGCTAAAGAGGTCACTCCCGATGAAGGGATCTCAGCTCTTTCCTTATCGAATAAGGTGCTAGATATTCTACAAGGAATACGGCTATGCAAAACAACAACTAGAGCTACCTATTTTTGAAAATTCGATTCCACAACATCTTTAGGTTTATTTTCTTTCATTAATCTCATTAATAAAGTCCCATCATTTAAGTTACCTAAGCATCATAGATAAATACAACGTACGCTTATGCCATCCGCATTCGCCTTGATGTCCCGTCATGCACCGTTAGGTTAGGTAACTAACAGCAGAGCTTGGCAGGGCTAGCGCGGGTGTAAAACATAAGCAACGTCTATAAAATATATCATATATACTATATACAGTATCTATCTCAACATACCAAATGATCACATCATAGATATCGCAGTAGAAAACAACATATGAAATATTGGATATACTAGGATTTTCGGGTTTTATATTAAGCCTGTATAAATGTCACGCTCCGCTTCCCAGAGTACGCTAAGATGGGCACGTGACATAGCCAACCATGCTACCCGTGGATAGGAAAAATCCTTCCACAGTCACATTACGGCTGTAGAGATATCAAGAACAGGAAAGTAAACCAACTATCTAGTACATGTCCATAAGCCAGAGTAAAAGAGTCAAGAATTAACAATGTGCGGAAGCCAAAGGGTACAATAAATGAAACACCTGGAAGTGAAACTACGTACCGACAGGAACTTCACCGCTCAGTCTAACAGCGGCAATACTCCTGATCAGTCTGCAACAAGGTAGAAGAATCTGGGCCATGCAAAACCCAGACGTCAGCGCGTCATGTCATCAAGTGATAAAATGCAAACAGGGTAACAGGCAATGCAAATATAATCATGAATGAAAAGCAGGTGTAACAGTAATGTAAATCAGGGCAGTGTGCAGTGAGTAAACTAAACCGGTCTGTTGGGTTATCTATTCTAAAGTCCTTGAAATCAATTAGAGTAATCCTCCATGTAACTCAAAGGATATGTCCCGTTACCCCCCGTTACCCCCCGGGACCACGGATCAGGAATATATGAACCAAGAGTGGTTCTGTCCCGTTACCCCCGGGACCACGGATCAAGATATAAGAGTCACGAATGGCTCTGTCCCGTTACCCCCCGGGACCACGGATCAAGTAATACCCTTTTAAGTTACACTTTAGTTTACACTTTTGATTTTCCCATACCCCAAAGTTATATGTGTATGTCAAGTCAGGTATTCAGTAATCAAAACTAATGCTAACACAGGATCAGGTAAGAGCAGGTTTGTCTGGATAGACAGCAGGAACGGTCCGTGAGGACTATATGTCAGGTTTGTTGGCATTAGACATGAGATCAAGTAACGGGTCAAGCCATGGTACATCAGGTCGAGTCAAGTAGTGTACGGTACCATGTCGGGCCAGGTAATATGTGTAGCAAGTCATGTCAGGGTATACCAGATATCATATGGGTGCTCATAATCAACTAGCATAATCAAACTAACATAACAAGATTATAAATGAACCAGCATGAATACTATCAGAACAATCAACTAGATCAAGTAAAATGGTAAGCGAATAGGTACGTATTACATTATATCGAAGCACGGTTATCATTACTTAACTACAGTATACAAATATGGATGTTAGAATCATGTTAACATGCACTACGTAATCTAGAGATGCACCAACCTGTATAATAGGTTCAAAAGATGCAATTAAAACTAAAACCGGTTAAAGAATCACACGGGTATTCAACAGGGTATAGAACATAAAGGGGTACTGTGGACTATACAATAATTGTTATGTGATTTAATTATGGTTGTGGGTACTATGTACATTAGAACTAAATGCAACATGGCAGGTTTCATGCGATGAAACAACATGATATAACGGAACGTCAAACTGTTGCAAGAAAAATATAGTATTAAATGTAAGCTGCAGGTTTAGCGTGTCATCAAGGGATATATAAAACTCTAAATAGCATATATAGTAGTTCAAATAGCATGTAGCAAGATTAACTTGCCTGGACGGATCAGGAACGGGAATACGGAACGTCTCACGTCGGCGGAAAACGTCGCGACGTGCGCACGGTACACGGAAATGAACCCAAACCACGCACAATGGGATCACAAAGGCCAGATATCCTCGCTGGGGTATCGGCATCGTCGACGTCGCGGCCAACTCCGGCGATCAAACAAAAACAGTGAGCACTACATAAAAGAATGCATGCAAGAAAAGGATGAGAAGAATAAGAAGAGAGAAGGCTCACTGTGCGAGTGCTCTGCGCTTGCAGAGGGAGGGTGATGGCATTGACAGCGGTGATCGGAGCTCCGACGAAGAGGGTCGGTGGCTAGGGTTTAGGGTCGGCTAATGTTGGCCGGGTGCTGTGCAGGGGTGCGTGAGTTGGTTCTGGGAGAATGAGAGAGATGAGGGAAGAAGAGAGAGAGGAAAGGAGGAGAGTTGGAGTGAGATGGCGACGGCGATCGGCGTCGATGGGCAGAGGTGAGGCAGACGGGTTCCATGGTTTGTAGTGGGTGCTCGGGAGATTAAAGGAGAGGGGCTCGGAAGGCGAAGGAAGAAGAAAAAGGTGGAGAGGAGGAATGGAGGAGATGAGAAAACAGTGAGGGAGGATGTTGGCGTGAAGAGACGACGGTGAGGCTTGGCAAGTGGTTTCAACGAGATGAGGTGAACATGGGTGATGGGTTCATGGTGTGTGCAGGGGCTCAGGGGATGAAGAGGATGAGGATGGAGACGAGGAGGAGGAGAAAAGGATGGTTGCGAGGGTAGAGACGAGGGTCAGGGGTGATCGACGACGATGGCGACGAGACTAGGGTGAGGGTCCTGTGATCTTGTCGCGAGTGCATGGGTTCCAAAAGAAGAAGGAAAGAAGAGGGAGGTGACGGGAACCGAGGAGGCGGTGACGAGACTCATGCTCACCGCGAGAAGAGAGAGAGAGAGCGATGCGAGAGGAGAGAGAGAGGGAGAAACGAGAGGAGAGAGAAAGAGGAGGAGAGAAGAATTTGTCGCGTAGCGGGGTGAGCGAGTACGAAGAAAAGAGAGAGAAGACAAGAAGAGAGAGAAAGAGAGAGAATGGTGGGGCAGGGTAATTAGGATGGGGTTTTCTGATTGGTTAGGAAAAATATAGGAGATATAGTGGGAGGAAAATCTGTACAGTTAAGAAGAATTTTATTTTACAGATTTTAAAGCTCGTTTTAAAAGATATAATGAACTGAACAAATATTTAGATATTAATTTTAAATTCAAACCATTGAATTTTAGCGGAATGTAAAAATATTTCAGAAAGGCGCCCGGGTCGGGTCCAAAATTTTGGATTTTAAATACGAAAATTATTAGCAAGTTCCAAAATTTGAAATGAGGATTTTGTCATAGAAAAGCATACCCCCAAGTACGGACGCACGTACGTGCGCGTAGCCGTCCAAACGCGTCCGTTTCACTGAACGGGACGAGAGCACGATGCAAGGACGCTACCATAAGATTAGGGGTATCATGCAGGCCATGAAATGCAATTTTAATTTATTTTACATGATTTAAACTGTTATTTGCAAAGATGCGATGCCAGATAAAATATTGGTATATACTAAATCATGAGATGTACTAGTCCAAGCAACAAGTCAAGATACTTTATAAATAAGAGTCAAACAGGTTCAAGCAAGCGGGTTGGGTCGAATGCAACGTAATATGTAAAAAAATACCATTCGCACCCAAACATGCTAAATCAAGAAAAGACCACGGATAAGTAAAATACGGAACTGGAATTGGTATAAATGAACTCGGGTGTTACAATAAAACACGGATTCCACGGTCGTGATGAATAGCCAAACCCACATCCCTCGACCCCTACGAGAGTGGCAAGCAACCCTACCAATTCTAGAGTTAGGAGACCCGGTCTCGATGCCTTGAGATGGTCTCCCACTGGACTCTAGAACCCGGTTACTTGTGCTCCCCTCTTTGGGTCTATTCTAATGCGGAAAAGTAAATAATATACATCAACGGTGACATCTTCCTCAACCCGGAATTTCCCAATAAAAGAATATTACATACAAACTTTTACATGAATGAAAATGAAAAACTCCCATCTCACATAAAAACCCTCCGGCTATTCAAACACGATGATCCTGTTCCCTCATGGGAATTGAATAAAATATGAATAAAGTAGCGTGAAAAACCCCAAATGGGGCATCACGTGCTCGCACGTGATGGGGCCTCACGTGCAAACACGTGACCTTTTTATGGGCAGATCCTATCTGTGTCTGAATTGCCTAAATTGCTAAAGTCGTGTGCCCACACATGATGGGCTCTTGAACCCACTAAATTAATAGAATTAAATTCTAATGGGAACTAAATAAAATACAAATAAAGCATTAAGGAAAACCCCAAATGGGGCATCATATGTACACACGTGACCGAGGGTCACGTGTCAACATGTGATGGGTTCCTAAGCTCTCTGAAATAATAGAATTAAATTCTAATTAAATGCTTGATCAGTAGGGTCACGTGCCAACATGTGATAGGCTCTTAAACCATCCGAGCTGAAAGAAAGAAAACCCCGAATGGGGCATACGTGCCTACACGTGACCATGGGTCACGTGCCAACACGTGATGGGTTCTTAGACCCTCTGAAATAATAGAATTAAATTCTAATTAAAAGGAATCAAAAAGCTTAATTGGAAAAATTTTAACATTTCAAAAAATAAAATATTATTTTTGGGAATTTTTGTAATTAAATAATAAAATATTGAATATTTTAATAAGGCAGTATAATTAAATACCGATAAATTGGGAAAAATTTGGAAAATTATAGAAATTACTAAAAAGAGGGTGTTTTATGTGATTTAAGCAAATTATGAAATTTTACGATTTATTATACACTAATTTTGTGCTAATCGCGATTAAAAATCGCTAATCGGGCACTAAACGTGTTTTGTGCACATGACATGCACATGTCATTTTAACACTTGTTACATTTTTTTCCTATATGATTTTTGGGTGTATGGTTATTTATTTTAGGTTTACTATTGCAAAGAGAAGGAAACAAAAGAAAAGGAAAAGGAAAATGGAAATGAATATAGTATTAGACATAGGCATGAGAGAGAAAGGTGAGGGGGTCAATTGACCATGGCCATTCTCTTTTCCCTTCATCTCTCTTCATCTTTATCCTCTCCATTACCCTCATGTGCTGCTTCCCTCATCTCCCCCTCCATAAATCACCTCACTTCATCTCCAAAACAAACCCAAAACCCCACTCCCTTTTCACAAAAAATGTGCACAAGCTCTCAAGCAACCCTTTGGACCAATAAAGTTGGAGTTTTGGCGCTGTAGAGGATTCATGAGTGAAAAATGAGATAATTATTCCATCATTAGTATAGAATTTCCATTACTCTAGCATCCATGTTAAATTAGAATCGATATTGTGTGGTTTTGGGGACTTCGAAAACTTTAAGTTGAGGATTAGGGTTTGAGTTGAACCCAAAAGGTAAATTAAGGCTAGTAGAGGATACACAATCCCTGTGGTGATTGATTGGAGACCTAAACCAAAGACTAGAACCCATTTTAGTGGACTTAGAAACCCGATATCGGAAGAATTATGGATTCTGTGTCTGTATATTGAAATCTGCTAACACCTGGGTGACATGAAAATTATTTAGCAAACACGAAGTAAAGTGCAGGCAACCTTGAGTGTACCACCAAAACCCTAGCCCCTAACCCTCAACCTAGGCCGCAAATTAATTCATTCTGGCCGCAATTTGCGTCCAGAGCAGTGAGGAAGTGACTCGGTTTTGTTCCAGGGCTTTATCTCCAGTAAATTAGACCCTTGGCATATGCAAAATTGGCTGTTTTGACCTAGGGTAAAATCTGGGATCATTTTCTTGTGTTGGCGCATTGTTTTACGACTTATTTTAACATGGATTTTGGTATTTGATAATTCGTTTCCGTCGTGTGGCGTTTGAACGTCAACGACTAGGGTTATTGGTCGTGTTTGTATGCGAGGCTATAGGTTTTTACCTATAAGCGTAGTGTGTGCCGTTTTGGGTTTTTCGGATTGGATTTTAATACGCATTTGCGATTGGATTATATGTGTAGGTACCCCACGTGATGTCGAGACATTGAAGATGAAGATGGAGACATCGACATCGGCACACAAGAAGCAAGGTGAGTAGATGTATATCTACGGGGGAAGTCGGGTGGATGGCATATAGCACCCCCGCAGTTCGTAGTATAGTTGTTATATATGGATATATATGTGGTTTATGATACGTGGATGATTATCAAAATATGATTATGTATTTCATAGTCAGTTTGGTGTTATTAGAAGTGAACTAGGCATAGCTTCTTTGTCGCGAAACCTAGAATAGGTTTACACCCACACGCACACACCTGCATTCATTTTATTACCTGTGCGTATATGGGGATATGTATATATATATATACACACACACATGGGTATGAGACTATATATATATACACGGATTATGAGGATAGTACTTGGGACTGGAGATGAGTCGATGAGATTGGGCTTGAGGCCGTGAGATCGGTGATGTGATATAGTTCGTATTTGAGATACGACGTGATGTTTTAGCAGGTCCTTTCGGCGTGATGTTTTCAGACACACACATGAAAATACATATATGGTATCAGTATTGTACTAGACGTAGATCAGTACCCCCGATCATGATATTTTATAAAGAGGATACCAGATGAATAATGTGATTGATATGACATTGACCCTTACCCAGATTTGGGATGCCGTACGACGGATTTACCATACGAGCTATATTGATGATAGATCCGCACTCTTGACTCGAGGATGTCATATTGTATTAGGGTATCGTATGAGATACTATTGAGGCGGGATCACCGACTATTATATATATATATATGATGTATGTATGTATGTATCGACTCAGATGTTAGGCGGCTTCCTTACCTTTCGATCAGCCTGTTAGTTTAGCCTGGTAGTTACTTGTAAATGATGGATTAGACTCGAGTCATACCTATTTCAAAACTAACGAATCGTGAGTAATTTTAAAGACAGGCCAAGGGATTCTACGGATATTTCAAAGGACGTATCTTTTCTTAAAACACCGTAGTCCTTATTTTCTAAACACCACGATTCGTATTATTTCAAATGGCAAAACTGTACGACTCATACTTATATAAAGGCAGACTAGTTATCATTGTGTTTATTGTTCAGCTCCTGCATATTCTTGCTATTCGCATCGCATCACATGCTTATATTGTGTTTTCGTATTCCATTATTGAGATCATGCTGTCAGGACACCAGCACCATTACCGATGATGCGTATGTTCCACATACACTTACTTGCCGGCTTACACACATCATCATCGGTAATTGCCATATCACGAACACTTTAGAGAATATTACTCATTGACATAGCTTGTTAACTGATAGTTCGACATGGTATTAGCGTACTGTTAGTTATATGTATGCCCTAGAGGCCATTACTGTACATTGGATGTATATTGTAGTGGATGCTGGGACATATATAGGTAGGACTTTCTCGCTCGACATGATAGTACGCTATCTGGTTACTCTTTATCTTAACATGTATACTTTCTGTCTCTCTGTTACATGTGGATAAAGCCCTTAGGATGTGTACTCGACTTCCAAGACTATGATGCAGATCATACTAGTAGGGTCTGGGTAGTCAATGAGTACATCCTTCAATGTTCCTAGTCGTGGGAATATCGAGACGGGGCATCGATATTCCAGAGTAGACTAGCGTATATCTTCTCGACCCATGTGATGGGCGATGGATGATCCCATATCCATTGGTGTTTGACATCAGAGATGGTATACGGGTGCGCAGTGGAGACTGGGTACACTGAACGGACTCGCCGAGAACTCCCAGATGGTATTATACCTTACGTCAGATGGCAGTTCTCTAGTGACACTGGTGCAGCTTAGTCTGTTGACCCGAGATCGTCATAGAGTCTTGTGTGTCTCCCACTGTGCTTTGATTTTCACCCTACCACGGCTCTAATGAGTCGTGCAAACAGGTGGTTTTTGGGTACAGTCCCGATTCACATGGAGGCAATGAGCGATAGGAGGGGATTCGTCTCTCCCGGTATTGGGGGTTGATGTTGCGCTATGCTCGACTGGCCATAACAGGAAATCCCTGGCCAGGGTTGCAGTGACCTACTGGTAAGTGTTATCAGTAGTTTCACACATGTCATGGACTTCACGTCAGCATGACTTATCAAGCTATTGGGGTCTGACGTTTACCACCCCTAGGCGAGATATGCGACATATCAGACGAACAGACCGGACTGTACGGTAAGTGTTGCTGGTTGGATTCACACGAGTGTGAGCGGGCTTGCTCGTCGATCTTCTGATCGCTCAATACCCGGGTGGCCGTTACGTTTAGCAGACCGCTTGCGGCTTGTGGGTGCTTGATATGATCATCATCTGCTGCCGGCGTATTGACGAGTCTTTAGAGTCCTACACAGAGGTTTCCTGGCTCAAGCGAAACGAAATAGGAGCGCATATGAGATATGTGCAGGACCGAGAATAACACGTGTATGTGATACCGTATTCCATTCTCGCGATGAATGTATCGATTGGTTATATGCGATATAACCTAGTTATCGAATCGAAGATTGATTCGATAAGCCGATACATAGGATACTAGTCGGTTATACGCGATATGACCGGATCGTTAAATCAAGTATTGATTTAATGATTTAATGCATAATTATATATTTGATATATTACTTTGCATTAACTAGTATTAGTTCACTTTAAAAGGATTTTCTCACTTGATGTGCAAGTTGTATATGTGATATACTTTTGTGCATATGATTGTATCATGTTTGATGATACATGCTTACTTGGTTAAGAGTAAAGAATTAAACCATGGTTAAACTAATGATTAGGGTTTTGTTTATCCATTACTTATTTATTCTTTTATTTATTTACTTTTTCATTTTAGAAAGGATAAATGAATGGTGGATTGGTTTGTTTGTTAGTTGAAGCTTCATGAAGCTTTGACTAAGTCATCATTCTTGTCTTATACTTAACCCTAACCATTCAAGTTAACCATGGTCTATTCTCTACACTCAACTAAGGTTAGTATATGATAAGTATTTCTTTTTATTTTTCTAATAATTATTCAACACTTATCATATCTTTTCTTCTTCTTCTTCATCTTCAACATGAAGAAAACCTAGCTACCATCAATGGCAACTAGTGAAAATGAGTGAGAAATCCAATTCTAAAGTGAACCCACTTCCTATTTCTTCATCCTCTACCTCTTGCCAAGTAGTATAGGGTGTTTTCTTCACAAGTTTCATGACTTGGTGAAGTGGGAGCTTGATCTAGTGATGCCTCGACGTAGATCATCTTCGGCATCGAAGCCGACGACCAAGCCCGCCCATTTCTTCGATGAAGCCGATGCTAGAGTCCGGAATCCGATTTGGACAGCGAAGGGACATCATCGCGGAGCTTAGGAAGTGGTGGACCGGATCTACAAAGGTTGTAGCCCCTTTCATTTTAAGTTAAAGTCGTTAACTTTGCATCGCATCGTCTATAAATCTAGTTAACGATCCGTATTAGGGTTTGTAGGCACTTGTAAAATTTTAATTGGGCATGTTTGATCCCTTGTGAGACATCTTTAGTGTGCCTAGGAACCCTACAGTGGTATCAGAGCCTAGCTAAAGCCTTAGGCGATGCGTAGACGGAATTAGAAGTCCGATCGAACCGAAAGCCAAACCCTAAAATGCTCTCTGTACATTTTCTGAAATCGTGGTTTTTTGAGAATTAAAAATATGCAGAAATATCAGCAGGAATATCTAACAGTTTCTGTAAAATTCGATGCCCTAAATCCATCAAGCCGCCGAGGTTCCGCGGCAAGAGCATGGCTCGTGCGGCGGTTCCGCGGCCGATTTGTCGTTTCATGCATTGAGTTTTGCACAGTAACTCCTACTATGAAGTGCTGGTTTTCCTGGGAATTTTTAATATTTATTAAAGAGTTGAATTTTCTGGGTTGTATTAGGGACTCGGTGTTTTGATCGGATCGTCTAATTTTGTCTGTGTGCTTTTCCGGATAATTTTAGAATATGTTAAAAAGTTCGACCGGATATAAATACCCACTTTTTCCCCTGCTGGGAAATTTCCAATTGTTGGATTTTTCCGTAGTTTAATGACGTTTTAAGTAGTGCAAGTAACGCGATGGTCCCTCTAGAAGACAACAAAACTTAACTCGATTATGTGACCATCTTGAACTGCCCTTTGAATTTTAGGGTTTGGGGCAGTACGGCGTGCCACATGTGAGGCGTTGGCTTGACCCTTCTACGGCTGGACCGTTGGTACTGAGGCATGAACTGAATGTTTTTAGACTTATTTCATGTGTTGAGCTGTATCGGGAAAACTTGGGTGTTCGATTGTTCGATCGAAAAGTTTAACATTTTCTATTTATCCGGAATGTGATACAATAATTGGAATTCATAAGTAGTTATGAGATAACTGAATGAATGTTATAAACATAGCAGTATAATCTCACTTGATCGGTTGCCACGGAATTTTGATGTGATCAAAAGTCCGTCGCAATCACGTAGCGCACGCGGATACTCGCCGGGTAAACTTAATAGACAGCCTCACCCCATAGCCCCGACCAAGTGACTGTCGGAGAACCCCGTCGCCGAAAGCATCCTTTAGGGTGCTCGCGGCAGCGGTGTTCCGCCTTGGTGCACTTCGTCGATGGCGTCAGGGGTGCGGCCGCCTACTAAAGTTTGCGACGAGCACTCGATCAGAATGTCGGGAATCCTGTTGAATTCCCCGACTTAATATTGAAAAGTGTTTTCGATTTTGAGACTAAAATGCGGGGTTTATAATTGTTAGGCATGCGATGTCTAAGGAATTCATTTGGCTAGGCATGCGATGTCTAAAGAGATTGCGGATTCCAACTGTTGTAGTTTTACACTTTTCTTTTCTGTGACCGTAAGTGTAATATGTGATATCGCCAGTTTCGTTGCTATATGTCAACGACAATCGGGATGCGCATATTTACTTACGTTGATGACATGTGATGTTATGTGTTGCTGGATATGTTATATTGGATCGTCGTGTTCGAATAGCCGGGGTTTTTTATGTGAGATGAGTGTTTTTCATTTTCATTCATGTAAAAACTTGTATGTAATATTCTTTTATTGGGACACTTCCAGGTTGCGGATGATGTCACCATTTGTATATTATTTACTTTTCTGCACTAGGATAGACCCAAGGAGGAGGGCACAGGTAACCGGGTTCTAGGGTCCAGTGGGAGACCAACTCGAGGAGTCGAGTCCGGGTCTCCTAACCCTAGAATTGGTAGGGTTGCTTGCCGCTCTCGTAGGGGTCTAGGGGTGTGGGATTGGCTATTCATCACGACCGTGGAATCCGTGTTTTATACTGGCTCGTATTGAAAACATGGACGTCCTAGTATATCCAATATTTCATATGATATTTTCTGCTGCGTTATATGTGATGTGATCATGTGGTTTGTTCAGATAGATATAGTATATAGTATATATGATATATTATATAGACGTTGCTTATGTTTTACACCCGCACTAGCCCTGCCTCGCTCTGGTGTTAGTCACCTAACATAACGGTGCAGACGGGACATCGAGGCGAATGCGGATGGCATAAGCGTACGTTATATTTATCTGTGATGTTTAGGTGGACTTAAATGATGGGATATTCATTAATGAGATTAATGAAAGAAAATAAACCTAATTGATGTTGTGGAATCGAATTTCAAAATAAAACAGGTAGCTACAGTTCTTGCTTTGCACAGCGGTATATGTGATATATCCTGCACCTTATTCGATGAGGAAAGGACCGAGATCCCTTCACCGGGAGTGACTCCTTTAGCAATAACTGGCTGATGCTACAACCCTCGGTTTGTCTTTTGATCGCTTCTATAGTTTCCGCTTTGCACAGTGATATATATGATATATCCCGCACCTCATTCGACGAGGAAAGGGCCGTCGATCCCTTCACCGGGAGTGACCCCTTTAGCAAAACTAGAAAAGCCTAAAAAACATTCCATTTAAAAACCATTTGATTCCGCAACGAGATCAAGTTCAAAGCGTTAAAGGTTTTTTTAAAAACCATTCGCAACCCTCCATCATTTTAGGAAGTAGAGTACTTAGTATTCGTGCTACGTTTGTCGACCATAGCCGAGGCGTAGTGTGCGGTACCTAAGTGATGTCTTCCTACACAGCATATGATGCGATTAGTTAGGACAGTCATGTGGCTTTGTTGACCTTAGCCAAGGGTCATGTGGGTGGGTCTAATTAATCACGAAATGACGGGTAGAACTTGACTAGTACCTATGATTTGTTGACCTTAGCCAAGGTCATAGGTGCTAGGGGTAAAAATCTTTATCGGGAGTTTCAAGTGTTGAAATTTGCAATGAGATTGCATACCTTCTATGTGATAGTTGGATCCCGATACCCACTGCGAGTAATTGTTACTCCTGGGAGAGTTTTGTACTTTGCAATTAGCCGATCAAGTAGGTGTCTAGAAAGGTGTCAACGGGGTTACGCCTCTGGGAAAACGAGGTTTACTGTAATTAGGTCCGTGCGAAAGCACGGGGAACCTCTCTCAAAGTACCGACACTGGCCTGGCTGAAAGATTGGCGAACTTGTAGAGTGTAATTAATCCCGGCTAGTCTTTCCTTTTAAGGTTTGAAGGAAGATTTGATTAAAACAGTGGGAGCCATCCTGATTAGATAAAATAATAACCAATCTAATCTTGACAGAGCGCACGCAGAGTGTTTTCTTCTCTCTCTCTCCAGGTAGCGACCATATCACGCCTTAATCAAGATAATAATACGGGTTATTAACCGAACCCGCTTGTTATACTGAGCTGGGGAACGTTGGTCCCGCTCCAACTTATAATTGTTATAAGACAGAGCAGGAAATTAGGGAATACCAGATTTCCCGTGCCGCCCAAACGAAGAAAGTGCATACTGATGCATCATCTTCGGGTATGTTCATTATACAGAACTGTTTCTCAGTATCCTCTACGTCCTGGGTATTTGATACCGGATCAGGATCCCAGATATGTAATCTATTACATAGGGCTACGGCAGGGTAGAAAACTGAGAACGGGTGATAAGTTTCATGAGACAGAAAACGGGGCAAGTGTTGCAGCCAAGTCTGTTGGTCACTGTCACCCTGTATTACCAATACATTGATTCTGAACAAATGTTATTAGATACCGAACCTAATATACAAAATCATATCCATCTCTTTATTAGTAAAGAAATGATAAAATTTTGTATTGATGGATAATGTTTTGAACATTTCCTATATCAAAAGTTGATCGGTTTAGGCACGTTATCTAAAAGCATTGACGTTCTAAATCAAACTACAGTTCCTAGTATACAGAACACACACAAGAGGAAAAGTTCAGAAATGAACGAATCCTTCTTGAAGCATTGTAGACTAGGTCATATCAATGCGACCCGACTGGCTGAAGTTACTTTTTAGATGCATATTTAAATCAGTTTGAATTTACATCTTGTGGAACTTGCCAGTCATGTCACAAAGATTAGATGACCGTAGCTCTGTTCATTGGAAACAGAGAAAGAGTTAGTAAACTCTTGGGACTGATACATGATGATGTATGTAAGGTCTCCTGTCCACACATGCCAGGACCGGTTCTTTTTACTTCATTACATTCTCTGACGATCTCTCAAGATTCAGACATATGTTCCTGTTGAAACACAAGTCCGAACCTTTTGAGATATTCACAGAATATAAGTTAGAAGTAGAGAACCAAAGTACAAGTATAAGTATTATATCCTATGATGAGATCAGGGAGGAGAATACTTGTGCATGGAATTCCTGGACTATTCTAAAGGAGAATGAGATTCTCTCTCAGCATTACTCCTCCGTATACACCATAGCACGATGGTATATCGGGACGGAGCAATCAAACCCTATATGATATGGTGCGCTCTATGATAAGTACTACTGAGTTTCCTATTAGGGAGTTATGCACTTATGAAGTTGCATACCTATTGAATAGGGTTCGAATCAAATCAGTGCCTACCACTCCATATGAGATATGGTATAGGAAGAGCCTATCTCTTAAGTAAGTTAAGATTTAGGATTGTTCGGCCTATGTCTAAAGCAAAATCCGGACAAGATCGAGGCAAGGACAGTTCTGTAGAACTGGAAAGGTTCCAGCTGTACAAAACTGCTAATGATTTGACAGAACCAAAGGATTCAATAGTCTCCGACGAACCTCAGCCTCTCCGCCGATCTGGTAGGGTTCCTCATCCGCCTGAGAGATACCTCGGTTTCTCGATGACAGTGGGAGCGAGGAATGCATCATGAGATGATGACCCAACTAGTTTCGAGCAGGCCATCGAGAGTAGGGACTCTGTAAGAATGGCTGGATGCTTAGCGATCTGAGATGGAATCCTTATACACCAACAAAGTATGGACTTTGGTTGCTATATCTGAAGGGTTAAATCCCCATCAGGAGCAAGTATATCTTGAGAAGATTACTTGGTGTAGATGGAAAAGTTGAGACTTTCAAGCTAGACTTGTTAAAGCTTTTCGTCATCGACCAGACGTGGATAATGATGAAACCTTTTCAAGAGGCTATGCTTAAGTCCATCTAGATCCTGCTTGCCACGGCTACATACCATGACTACGATATCTGGCGGTTGGGTGCCATGACTACTTTTCTAAATGATGTTTTAGAAGAGAACGTCTATAAGTACACAGCCAGAGGGCTTCATAGACAGTGGGAGCAGCGGAAACGTGTACAAGATGCTTTATAGGATAAAGCAGGTATCACGGAGTTGGAACATCTGTTTTGATGTGTTAGTCAAAGAGTTTGACATCATCAAAATGGTAGATGAACCTTGTATAAACAAAAAGGAAGTAGGGAGTATTGTGAAGATCCTCGTAGAGTACGTGGATAACATACTCTTGATAGGGAAGGAGTTTCCTATGCTACGCTCGATCAATCTCCGCTTATCACAATGATTCTCCACATAGGATCAAAGTGATACCTCCAAAATCCTGAGTTTTCATCTAT
Source organism: Agapanthus africanus (assembly GCA_030015575.1). Lineage (NCBI taxonomy): Eukaryota > Viridiplantae > Streptophyta > Magnoliopsida > Asparagales > Amaryllidaceae > Agapanthus > Agapanthus africanus. The sequence goes on along the minus strand of CM057349.1, from coordinate 354,835,161 downwards.
GAGATAGATGTAATTGGATGCTAGGATTCTCACTAGATGTAGTGAGATGGTATCAATCGTCCTGGGGAGAATCACTGGAAGTGTTCCAGGGTGATAAGGACGACTGAATGTCAGTCACAGGAATTGTCTTTACCCTCAGTAAAGGGACGGTATGTTGGAAGAGTTCCAAGCTAGATACCGTGGCAAACTAGACGATAATTACTGGTAACATCGCTATTTAAGATACTACAAAAGAGGTAGTTTGGGTGTATATTGGTTCATAAGATGAACTAGGTTCCTACCATTGTGTGACAATGGAAGTGAGGCTTTGGCCCTGGAACCCTGGTCCCATCAGTGACCTAGACATATTCTGAGGAAGCATCACCTGATCATGGAGATTGTTGATCTCCAGGGTGATCGAGGTTAGGAGAGTAGACTCAGAGGACAACACGGCGGATCCACTCACGAAGGCCTTTTCCCAAAGAGAGACTTTTAGGGGATGGTTGAGTATTAGATACTACAACTACTGCTACAGATGGCCCTAGTGCAAGTGGGAGATTGTTAATTATATGTATGCCCTAGAGGCCATTACTGTACATTGGATGTATATTGTAGTGGATTCTGGGACATATATAGGTAGGACTTTCTTGCTCGACATGATAGTACGCTATCTGGTTACTCTTTATCTTAACATGTATACTTTCTGTCTCTCTGTTACATGTTGATAAAGCCCTTAGGATGTGTACTCGACTTCCAGGACTATGATGCAGATCATACTAGTGGGGTCTGGGTAGTCAATGAGTACATCCTTCAATGTTCCTAGTCGTGGGAATATCGAGACGGGGCATCGATATTCCAGAGTAGACTAGCGTATATCTTCTCGACCCATATGATGGGCGATGGATGATCCCATATCCATTGGTGTTTGACATCAGAGATGGTATACGGGTGCTCAGTGGAGACTGGGTACACTGAACGGACTCGCCGAGAACTCCCAGATGGTATTATACCTTACGTCAGATGGCAGTTCTCTGGTGACACTGGTGCAGCTTAGTCTGTTGACCCGAGATCGTCATAGAGTCTTGTGTGTCTCCCACTGTGCTTTGATTTCCACCCTACCAAGGCTCTAATGAGTCGTGCAAACAGGTGGTTTTTGGGTACAGTCCCGATTCACATGGAGGCAATGAGCGATAGGAGGGGATTCGTCTCTCCCGGTATTGGGGGTTGATGTTGCGCTATGCTCGACTGGCCATAACAGGAAATCCCTGGCCAGGGTTGCAGTGACCTACTGGCAAGTGTTATCAGTAGTTTCACACATGTCATGGACTTCACATCAGCATGACTTATCAAGCTATTGGGGTCTGACGTTTACCACCCCTAGGTGAGATATGCGACATATCAGACGAACAGACCGGACTGTACGGTAAGTGTTGCTGGTTGGATTCACACGAGTGTGAGCGGGCTTGCTCGTCGATCTTCTGATCGCTCAATACCCGGGTGGCCGTTACGTTTAGCAGACCGCTTGCGGCTTGTGGATGCTTGATATGATCATCATCTGCTGCCGGCGTATTGACGAGTCTTTAGAGTCCTACACAGAGGTTTCCTGGCTCAAGCGAAACGAAATAGGAGCGCATATGAGATATGTACAGGACCGAGAATAACGCGTGTATGTGATACCGTATTCCATTCTCGCGATGAATGTATCGATTGGTTATATGCGATATAACCTAGTTATCGAATCGAAGATTGATTCGATAAGCCGATACATAGGATACTAGTCGGTTATACGCGATATGACCGGATCGTTAAATCAAGTATTGATTTAATGATTTAATGCATAATTATATATTTGATATATTACTTTGCATTAACTAGTATTAGTTCACTTTAAAAGGATTTTCTCACTTGATGTGCAAGTTGTATATGTGATATACTTTTGTGCACATGATTATATCATGTTTGATGATACATGCTTACTTGGTTAAGAGTAAAGAATTAAACCATGGTTAAACTAATGATTAGGGTTTTGTTTATCCATTACTTATTTATTCTTTTATTTATTTACTTTTTCATTTTAGAAAGAATAAATGAATGGTGGATTGGTTTGTTTGTTAGTTGAAGCTTCATGAAGCTTTGACTAAGTCATCATTCTTGTCTTATACTTAACCCTAACCATTCAAGTTAACCATGGTCTATTCTCTACACTCAACTAAGGTTAGTATATGATAAGTATTTCTTTTTATTTTTCTAATAATTATTCAACACTTATCATATCTTTTCTTCTTCTTCTTCATCTTCAACATGAAGAAAACCTAGCTACCATCAATGGCAACTAGTAAAAATGAGTGAGAAATCCAATTCTAAAGTGAACCCACTTCCTATTTCTTCATCCTCTACCTCTTGCCAAGTAGTATAGGGTGTTTTCTTCACAAGTTTCATGACTTGGTGAAGTGGGAGCTTGATCTAGTGATGCCTCGACGTAGATCATCTTCGGCATCGAAGCCGACGACCAAGCCCGCCCATTTCTTTGATGAAGCCGATGCTAGAGTCCGGAATCCGATTTGGACAGCGGAGGGACATTATCGCGGAGCTTAGGAAGTGGTGGACCGGATCTACAAAGGTTGTAGCCCCTTTCCTTTTAAGTTAAAGTCGTTAACTTTGCATCGCATCGTCTATAAATCTAGTTAACGATCCGTATTAGGGTTTGTAGGCACTTGTAAAATTTTAATTGGCCATGTTTGATGCCTTGTGAGACCTCATTAGTGTGCCTAGGAACCCTACACGTACTCGTCTTTATATGCTAGTTTAAACATTGCAGTTATTACTTGCTACTGCATGCATATTATTATTCACTGTTATGCAGTATTATAGAGTTTTATACCGATATTCACTGTTTACATGCTATTGATGATTGGATTTCGGATTTCATAAGATTTCCTGGATTTGGGAGAAAACCGCATGAATATATATAAACTTCTCTCTCTCTCCCTCTCTCTTTTTAAAATGAAAAGTGCAGTTTTCTCGTGATATATGAGTCGTCCACCATGATGTTTTCTCGGTTATGAGATGGATTTCGAGACCCGATTCGAGGAGTTGGATGAACCGTCTGCAGATACATGGTGGATCCGGTAAGGTACCCCAGGGCAAGAAGATCGAGGTGTAGACGATGAGCCCGGCAGGGGCAGACTGCCTACCGTTGATTTTACCTGGCGCGTCGGATATCCGGAGGATACAGTTCGTGGTCGTATGATTGATGATAGGGGCCGATCCGGACTGACGGAGCCCCAGATAGTGAGATTTGAGATACTGAGATTTTGAGATTTTGAGGTATTGAGATTTGATGATACAGGCCAGTCCGGATAGCCGGAGCCTGAGATATTGAGATATTGGGATTTATATTTTGTGGCGATGCTAGATACTGTTTATGTTGATTTCATTGATGATATCTCGTTTTAAATATACAGAAATCTCACTAAGTTATGAAACATCTTCTTCATTTACATGTATTCTGTTTTCATGCATTCATACCTCATTCATATGATATGTTGCTACCTGAGGCACTGACACGAGCATATGGGATTACACTTTTGTATAGATGTTTACCCTTGCCACCTTTTCTTGTTTCAGACTTATCATTTGAGGTTATATATTAATCGTATTGACCTAGGATTGTGTCATACATACGATTTCTACTCGTAGATGTTTTCTACTCACGAGTTGGCAACTCACCCCCATTGTGCCACAGTTTCTTGCAGGTTTTGCCGTACAGGTTTCGTTACGGCTTTGCTGGCACACTGCTTCCATTCCGGATGATTTGCTTTGGTAGGTGGGTTCACTTGCATCGTGACCACCATTGTACTTATTTTATTCAGTTGTATCTAGAAACTCCATCAACCAGACATATATATTTTATTGACTTAGCAGACCAGTGATGTATATTCTTTCGATCTAGTGTCCTGCGTTGTATTATTATGGTTTTCATGTCGTTTTGAGTTTTGATCCTCGCCCTTCGGCGTTGTATATTATTTTGCTTGCGTGGTTGTGGCCGTTGATTGACGAAGAGCTAGCTCTCGCTTAGGGATACCTTTTATCATTATGTATATATTTATCATGTTGTACCCCGTTCGGGGCCAGTATTTACAAAGGAAATTCTGCCGAAATTTTTAGAAAGGACTTGTGATTTTAAAAATGCATATTTCGGCTTATGTTGTTAAACTACTTGATTTAAATTGGTTTTTCCTTCACTCTACTGCTTTACTTGGTTTGGATTTCTGGGTTTTAGGTTACTTAGATTACGTACGCCTCGAGACGTTTCGTAGTTTAAGTGCCGGTCATGTTCCGTACTTTTCGGGTCGTGACAAAAATATTTCTCTAGATCTTTCTAAACAAAAAAATGATTGCGCTCTGTAAAGTGGAGCACCGTTAAATTAAAAATCCAATGGTGATTAAAAATCACTAATTTATAGAAAGATTCTATACAAGGAAATATTTCCCTAAAATCTATCAGGAACAACAAATAAAATATCTTTTGGATTAAAAAACCAATGGTGAATAAAATTCACCGAGTGATCTAAAAGATCATGTTGGTTACAAAATCAATCAAAATTTTTCAATGAAAGATTGACTAAACAAATTGATTTTTTTCTTTCTTCTATACATAGAAGCCAAGAAGAGAAGGGAAAAAAGAGGAGATACAACAACAGAGAGAAAAAGAAGAGAGAGAATTTAATTCTCCAGAGAGAAAAGAAAATCTTTTCAAAAAAGAAAGAAAGCCTAGGTAAGAGAGGGAAAGAGATCATTCTATAAGCTCCCACAAAAACAAAAGATAATTTAATTCTCAAATTAAGAGTTTAACTCTTCTGAATAAGAACTTAGTTCTTCATTTGGTTGAAAATTTGCAGAAGCAGATCTCCCCATAAGTTGAGAATTTAATTCTCATCGGGGGGATTCTGCCATGCATATCTAAAACCTAAGGGAGGACCCAAGTTCAGAGAATTTTATTCTGCCACAAAACACATAGGAATTTAATTCCTCCAACAAAGATAGCGTTTAACCCTTAATATAAAAACTTAGTTCTTCTTCACGGTAATAGATCTGCAGAAGCTGGTCTCCCCATAAGTTGAGAATTTAATTCTCATCGGGGAGATTCTGCCATGCAGATCCAAAACTTAGAGGGAAAATTGAGTTTTAAGAATTTAATTCTTTCGAACATATAGGAATTTAATTCCTCTAAACAAAATTAGGGTTTAACCCTATAAGAGAATTTAATTCTTCAATAAGGGATTTATCTCTCCATGCACGTAAAAGATCAAGTACCCAACATGATCACGTGGCAACACGTGACCCTCCCCTCAATGATCAAAAGAGAACGAATAAGATCAGGTCACGTGCTCCCACGTGACCCTTGAATTGACTGCTCAAAATAAGAAAAGCAGAACAAACTGTGAGCACCTCACGTGTCTCCACGTGACCCCTTGACAAACCCTTTTGGGGGGAAATATGAGGAATTGATACCCAATGCATGGGCACCATCATGTGTCCACACGTGATAATTGTGGAAATCAAGTGTTTAACACTTATATGCATATTCTGAGAATAAAATAAGGGAAGTCTGGCCCAATACTCAAGTGCCTCACGTGACCCCACGTGAGCGTTTCTTTTTTTAGTGTTTAACACCATTTTGTGCGCTTTATCCCTAGCGTTTAACACTATTCTAAGCACATCACGTGGGAGCATGTGATTGCCGATTATACTCTAGTGTTTAACACTATATTCGAGCCAATCTTAGTCTAAATTAGCTAAGTCTTCCAGAGGCAGGATCCCCTTTTGACTGAACCTAAAATACACTCTTGTCATCCAAAATTGATCATCTCATATGACATTCAAAGCAAAATCCAGAGCCTTTCAACCAAAATTGGTTCAAGGGTACATCTCTTCATACCTCTGATACATGTCGTTGTAATTCCTCAGCGTCTTCAGAGAGATGGAGGGTCCCAATGACCAATAACTTTTGGTGCATCCCCAAACAGTTGAATCAAAACCAAACAGACTATGACGTCTTTAAAATGGACCGAAATGTCTCTAAACTAAACTCTATAGACTATGAGGTCCTTAAACTCATGGACTATGATGTCCTTAACCTTTACGGACTGTGAGGTCCTTAAAACTCACGGACTATGATGTCCTTAACCTTTATGGACTGTGAGGTCCCTAAAACTCATAGACTATGATGTCTTTAAACTTTATAGACCATGACGTCTTTAAAATGGGCCATATTGTCCTTAAACTAATTATAGACCGCAATGTCCCAAAACTAAAACAATAGAGCCCAAATGCTCTTTTGTTGGATCTAAATGATCCTGTTAAGTAGATCTTAGTCTAAAATGAGACTAACGTATCCTCAACAACCACTTAAGTTGATCTTAATCTCAAACAAGATTAACGATCCTTAAATCAATCCAACTACAGATCTCTCAACTAACACTGATTCATGGGTACATCTTCTCACACCTCTGATATATGTCGTAGTAATTCTTCAACGTCTTCAGAGAGGTGACGGGTCTCGGCAACCAGACACTCAATGGACCGCAAAGTCCCTAAACTAAAACAATAGAGCCCAAATGCTCTTTTGTTGGATCTAAATGATCCTGTTAAGTTGATCTTAGTCTAAAATTAGACTAACGTATCCTTAACAAATTGTTAAGTTGATCTTAGACTAAAAATTAGAGTAACATATCCTTTTAGTGTATATGCCCTAGAGGCCATTACTGTATCATACTAGTTTGTATATTACTTAATGGAAGCTTGGGATATTCACAATTGTATGGACAGTCTTGCTCAAAATGGTAGTATGCTACTTGGTTTGTTTCTACTTCAATATGTACATACGTTTCTTTTAGTATATCGTTTATACATATTAGTGGAGCCCTTAGGGTCTTTGCTTGATTACCAGTGTTGTGATGGCAGTCACACTAGTGGGGGCCAGGTAATCTACAAGCACATCTTTATACAGGTCCCTAGTCGTAGGATTATCGAGACAGGGCATTGATACTCCGGAGTAGACTGCGTATATGCTTCTCATCTCAACAGGGGAGATGGTCTGTCCTACAGCCATTAGTACGTCATACTGGAGATAGTATACGGGTGCTCGTTAGGTTACGAGTACACTGGACAGGACTCGTCGGGAACTGTTGGTTGGTACTATACCTATCATCAGATAACAGTTCCAGGTGACAGGAGTACAGCTTAGTCTGTCGACTTGATACTGCTACTTCGCCTCGAGTGTGTTCCCACTGTACTTTGGTTACTACCCTACCATGGTTCAAAAGAGTCGTGCAAACAGGTAGTAGTTGGGTGCAGTCCCGAAGCACTTGGAGGCAGTAGCGGTTAGACAGGATTCATCTCTCCCGGTATTGAGGGTTGATATCTCGCTGTGTCTAGGAGAGCCATTACACAAAGTCCGTGGCCAGGGCTAGCGAGATTTACCGGTAGTGTTTCCAGTAGTTTCTCAGGGTGTTCTGGGCTTCACTCCGACATGACTTGTACCGCTGTAAGGGGTCTGACGTTTACCGCCCCTAGGCCCGACATGCGATACTCTTAGACGAACAGACTGGACTGTACGGAGATTGTCACATTCAGGCTCAGTAGGAGTTCGGATGGGTTTACCTCATCGGTCTTCTTATCGACATCTACCTGGGGACCGTTACGTACAGCTAGTGCCTCTTGCGGTCTGTGGTTAAATCCACTGTCAGCGTAGTATCGAGTCTTTAGAGTCCCATACAGAGAGTTTCCCTGCACTGGACAAAAGGTGTAGAGGCCGTATGGTTTTACGGTAGGGCTATGATCACTTACGTGCACTTGTGCGCGTATGATGTTCGGACAGACAATACTAGTGGGCTTTGGTTTAAGCCGGATCCTAGTATTGTAGAGATGGATTAGTTTTGTCTTCTGTGTATTCGTGTTCTACGGAATGCGGATGCGGGTGTGTATGCACGGTTGTGAGGAGCGAAGAAAGAGGTGTCTCATTAGGGTTTTGACCATTGACTTGGTCAAAACCAATATGAGGTGAGGAAAATGTTTATTAATGTAACGTTTCAAAAATAATAAAATATTATTTTCGGGAATTTTTATAATTTAATATTATTTTAATAAATATTTTAATATTCCGGTATAATTAAATACAAATAAATGGGGAAAATTTTTGGAAAATTATGGAAAATTCTAAAATAGGGTATTTTATGGAATTATGCCATTTTAAAGTTTTTAAGACTAGTTATATGCTAATTTAGTGTTAATTGCGATTAAAAATCGCTAATTGGATTTTTAGCATTTTTGTGCAAAAATGTGCACATATCATTTTCCACACTTGTTACACTTGTATTACATTTCATTGCCATGGTTGTTCATTTGGGTTCACTATTGGAGTGTGAAGGAAAAGAAAAGAAAAGGAAAAAGTAAGTATGATGATGAGAGAGAATGTCTAGGTCAAACCTCTTTTGACCCATGCCCCCCATCATTTCCTTTCTCATTTTCTCTCCCCTCTTCAAACTGAGCTGCTGCTGCTCCCTCTCCCTCTTCATGAAACCCTAGATCCACAATGAAATCAACCCCAAAACCCCATTTCCACTTCACAAAACTTGCTCCCAAGCTCACTAGCTACACATTGAACCTAACAAGATTGGATTTGGAGGACTTTGAGCAACTCAAGAATTTTCTTGAGTTGCCAAAGGAGGTAAATTCTGGACCTATTAGAGTAGTATTTCATTTCCTTGTGCATCTATTCTAGTTTCATATAGATAATATGTTGTTTGTGGACTCTGGAGATTTCTAGTTAGGGTTTAGGGTGAAACTGAAATCAAAGATGAAATTGAGGATGGTGGTGACCTTAGAACTCCTGGTGTGATGTTATGTTGGACCAAACCTAAAGCTAGAACACAGAATACGGAATTACGGAATCGATATCGGGGAAAACTGTGAATCTGTGATCGTAATTAGGAATCTGCTATCACCCCGAGACCCCAAAATAAAACTGAGTTGACAGTGAGATGTGCAGACACCATGGAACCACCACACCAAACCCTAGCCCCCAACTCATTCCCTCGGCCGCCAATCAATTCCATCTGGCCTCAAATTGCGGCCAGAGCAGGAGGGAATTTCCTCGATTTTTGTGCTTGGCCCTATTTCCTCTATTCTTGACCCTGGGTATGTCTAGTTTTGACTGATTCCATCTAGGGTAAAATCTGAGTTGATTTTCCTATGTTGGTGCATGGTTTACGACTTGTTTTAGCATAGATTTTGGTATTTGGTGTTTCGTTTCTGTCGAGTGGCGTTTGGATGTCAACGACAAGTGACTATTGATCGTGTTTGCATGCGAGGTTATAGGTTTTTACCTATAGGCGTAGCGTGTGCCGTTTTGGTTTCCGATGTGATTTTCATGTGCTTTAGCGTTTGTGATATCCTTGTAGGTACCCCACATGATGTTGAGGCGAAGAAGATGAAGATAGTGATATCGGCATCGGCACACGAGAAGCAAGGTGAGTAGATTATATCTACGGGGAGAAGTCGGGTGGATGGCGTATAGCACCCCCGCAGTCCGTGGTTATGTATACGAATACTTATACACACATATATTTATTATGTGTTGTTTAGGATTATTGAGGGTAATAATGGTATTATTGGTGATAAGGATGTATTGGTTTAGTATAGTGCGAAACCCTAGAGTAGTGGTTGCACCTACACATACACGTACACATATACTTGCATGCATTCTTTCATTTATCTGTGCGCATATAGAGGTGTGTATATCTACACTTGGGTATGGGACTATGTGTTCATATACGGGATTGAAGATGATACATGGGGTTGAGATGAGTCGATGAGGTTTGTGATGTGATATGATGGTAGTGATACCAGATATGTGATGAGATGAATGTGATATTGACCCGTACCCAGCTATTGGGATGCCGTACGACGATTTACCGTACGAGCTTTATATTGATGTTAGATCCGCACTCATGACTCAAGGATGTTATATGATATACTGTATCGTACGTGATACTATTGAGGCGAGATCACCGACTATATATATATATGTATATCGACTCAGATTTAGGTGGTTTCCATACCCCTCCCGATTGACTTAATTGTTGGGTTCGTAGTTCGCATAGTAGGCGTTAGACTAGACCCGAGTCATACCTATTTCAAAACTAACGAATCGGGGATATTTTAAAGATAGGCAGAAGGGTTTATACGGATATTTTCAAATGACGCATCTTTTCTTAAAACACCGTAGCCCTTATTTTACCAAAAGCCCTGATTCGTCTTATTTCAAAAGGCAAGGTTGCATGATATATCTATTGAGGCAGGTTCTTTACTGTTGCGTTGATTATTCGATTCCGCATATTCATGCTATTTGCATTGCATCGCTTGTATTGTTGATATATTTCAGTCATGCTGCTAGGACACCAGCACCATCATCGATGATGCGTATGTTCCACGTACACTTGTTTGCCGGCTCACACACTTCATCATCGATAATTGCCATGTCACTACACTGTAGTACTGTTGCATTCAGTGTATGTTGCTTTCATTTCTTTACATGTCGCATACATCATGCTTTCTGATTATACGCATTGAGATATGTTGTTTCCATGATATTTCTGGTTTTTGGGAACCGTGGGTGTTTCAAAAAGAGAATGTGTAATTGTTTTAAAACCCGGTTACCCTTGATATGATATTTCAGTGCGTCCACCATGTGTTTTCTCGGTGCTGAGAGCGATATGTGAAACCCGATTCGAGGAGGCGGATGAGGCCGATTGCGGGTATATGGTGGACCCGGTATGGTTCCCCGGGGCAAGAAATGTTTTTCGTGGAGTAGACGATGAGCCTGGAAGGGTGGCGAGTACCTACCGGTGATTGGTTGGACCTAGCGGTTATCCGGAGGATACTGACCAGAGTCGATAGATGGATGTGGGCGTACTGCCGGGGCCGAGGGCCGATACCGCAGACAGAGCCCGTGGGCCGATCCGGACTGACGGAGCCCGATATATGAGGATTTACGTGCCGATGCTGGGCACAGTTTTCATGATGTTTTCGAGTGTCGATGCTGGGCACTCCGGTTCCATGATTTTGACGTGTCGCGAGGGACACAGATGGTTTATATCCTCATATTATTCCCATGCACACGCTTTATGATATTTACATGCATGATGGTTATTGTCATTGGGTGACGAGTGGACGGGATCCACGTACATGCAGATTTGATTACATTGGTCATACCCCACATTTATGATATGCTATTACCTGAGGCACTGGCTCGAGCACTTGGCACTCCACTCATGCATAGAGATTTCCTTGCCAGTTTAGCATGCTTCAGACTTACTCATATTGAGGTTTATTTATATCTGATCGTATTGACCTAGGATGGGTCATGCATTCGATCTCTGGTTGTAGATATTTTCTATTCACGAGTTGGCAACTCACCCCCGTTGTGCCACAGTTCTTGCAGGTTTTGCCGTACAGATTCCATAGCGGCATTTCTGGCAAACTGCTCCCTTATGGGTGACTTGCTTGGGTAGGTGGGTTCTTTTGTATCAGAACCGCCATTGTTCATGTATTATTCATTGTATCTAGAAATTCCATCAACCAAAACTTGTATATTGTTTCAGACTTAGAAAACAGTGTTGTATTATTTCGACCTTAGAGTCGCGCTTGTAGTATTACGGTTTTCTGGCTGTTTTGAGTTTCTTTTTGGGTTTTGATCCTCGCCCTTTGGCGTTGTATATTATTATTGCTTGTGTGGTTGTGACCGTCGATTGACGAAGAGCTAGCTCCTGCTTGGGGATGACTTTTATCATTTTATATATATTATTCTTGTTGTACCCCGTTCGGGGCCAGTTTTTACAAAGGAAACTCTGCCGAAATTTTCAGGAAAGGTAACACATTTTTAAAAAATGCATATGCGGCTTAGTTGTTTAAAAACTTTGATTTTTGAAACATGATTTCTTTACTTCTTAAAACCAGTTTTCTTTATTTACTCCTTAAATAGTTTTAGATTTATGGGATTTTGGCTTACTTGGACCAGATAGGGTCGTATAGACTTCATATGGTTCAAGGGCCAGTCACGTGCTCTTTCGGGTCGTGACAAAGTTGGTATCAGAGCGCTAGGTTGACCTTGGTTCGAGTCTAAGTTTGACTATGTGGAGCCTAGGGCGTTATCTATATACGGAACTTAGGCTTGACCTTACGGAACTTAGACCTAGTCGAGGGGGTATTAGACCCCGAACTTTCGTCGCGTAGGATGACCCTTGGTTGATGGAATAGGTGACTAAAGTAGAGTGACGTACCGTGGGTATGTTCCGCGGCATACTTACGACACGCCACTCCGCTTAAGAAACCTTAGGTTGTACATTTCCTTGCACCGTATTATATTCCTTCCTATGATCTATCCTCGTCGATACCGGTTATGGTTTTGCCGCCACGATTGCACGGGCAGAGTGAGCTACGGCTCGAGTTGCGTCAGCATGAGCTCGTCGTGGACGAGGACTGACCAGGGCGTGATTCCAGAGGCATACGATTGCATATTGAGGAGTCGTCTTATTGTGTTTTCGCGACATGAGCGTTGGATTGATCGCTTTTATGAGATTTCTGGATGTGCTGATCGGCACCAGCGGATTGAGCCACTGATAGAGGCCAGCCAGGATGTGATGACCGTTGATATTATCGCTTATCCAGGACGATTGAGGCGTTGTCCCGCGCACGGACGAAGGAGCCAGTTGTTGCTGCGGAAGATGAGATATCGCCCAGATGATCGGAGCTACTGCAGCATGAGCATATACTTAGAGATATGATGGTGAGTCGCTAGTCACCAAGGATTATTGACTAGGACATGTGGTTCGTTCGCTTACCCCGATGCAAGGTCATCAGATAGATTGATTCCAGCTAGAGGCGAATTCACGCAGATTCGTTGAGAATCGATTGAGACAATCGAATGTCAGGAACCCATTTTCCAAGTTTAAAGTATTCGGAAAGACATGCAAGCGATTCTATGGACCCTCTAGAAGAATGAAACCCTAACTCGACATAATGACCGTGTGAAAGCCTTTGAACCTTAGGGTTTGCGGCAGTTCCGCGGCGCCATTAGTGAGGCTTGGGTTTTCCCTTCTACGGCTGGACCACCGATGATGTGGTATGTACTCGATACTATTAAACTGTACCCGAGGTGTTGAGCTCTTGGGGGATTATAAGGTTCTGACGAGTCGATCGGACGATTCGACATCATTTGGATATCATGTGATGGGACACTGCTTGGGAGACTCCAGATACGAGCGTAGCCGTTGGAGCGCAATCTGTGTAGCCACGATGAGATGAGTCCGAATCAGTTGATATTGAAGCAGAGTGGAGTAAAGAGTTTGCATGAGATTTCAACGAGATGACGTTCCACTCCGCCGACGTTAGAGATGCGATATACACGTTAAGGACGTGATCGGCTAGATATCTCCTACTGAGTGACGAAGATACCGAGTTCGTGATTTCGAGTCCGTGTTAGATACTTCGGATGGACCGTAGCTGAGGACATTGCAGTGCGCAGATAAAGACGCAATGTCGAAATGGTCGATGATACAGGCAAGCGGGACAAGAAGTTCGTGTGAGATGCCGACGAGCTGTTACTACACCCCGTTAAGATTAAAGGTCGGATATGCATACAGAGGCGCAGGGATGCGACCAGCTTCCAAGGAGATGTTGTACTAACGGCGCAGAGGTCCAGAAAGCGAGGAAAGATTACGCCAGAGTACCAGCCTCCGTACAGTTTGGCTCAGGCGAGATCAGAAGAGACCTTGAGCAGGGATTCCTTCCAGTACACTGATGCAAGAAGATTTGAACCAGGAGCCGATGTGTGATGTGCATTTAGAGGACCAGAGGTCGGCGCCAGAGATGTGCTGCTTTACGAGCGGTCGTGAGGATAGACCGAGTGATGACCTGAAAGGTGCCAGAACGGAATCGTTCCTGTTAGCACACCTGACCGGGCCGATGAGCCGATGGATTGCAAGATTGGTAATCCACAGAGAAGATAAGGAACCAGAGGCAGAGGACGTCAGCCGCGAGCATGAGGCAAGTAGATACCTTGCGCCACTAGCATTGGATGTACCGGCACCTTCTCGACCTCGAAGGAGGATATACCGACGACGGTATTTATGATTTATGATTTATGATTTGTGATTTTGTGATGTGACTATCACGTATCCGTCACTTGGGATTTCGGTATTTTGGCGATCTATCTGCATGATTTGGTTTTGATGGCTGAGTTCTCTGATTTCTGTTTTTGGCACCATGGTTGCACTTACTGGGTATTTATACCTTGCACATAGTTATTACTCTGGAGGTATTGATTGTGATTTCATGCCTATTTTATGCCGGTGATTTGATTTACGATTCCTGCGTAGTTTTCATGTACTTTTAGTGTTTTGATTTGATTTGTGCATGCTGATGCACACGGTTGTGAGATTTCCATCGCGGTACACTTGATCTTGATTGAGCCGCATTATATATCGTCGATTTTGACCCTGATATTGATGATTGATTCTTGCACTCCGTGCTTTTGATTGGACTTACGCATGTTCGACGTTTGCTATTGGATTTCGTGATTCCGTGCATGTTGAGTGCGCAGGGTTTAGATTTTCATTCGTGCACGATGGATGCACCGATTTGGATTTTCGCGCATGTTGGGCGCATGTTTTGAGATACGATTTTGGTGCACACCCGATTCACTAAATCGAGATTCTTCGTGCATGTCAGATGCACCAGAGTTTTGGCTGTCAGGCACACACGTTGCCTATGACAGATGCTTCATGCACGCCCGTTGCACCTAGATGTTGTTTTGTGCACCTGTATGGCACATATATAGATTTTGATTTCCGTGCGCACCAGACGCATAGGGTGATGCTATGTGCATTTTTGGGATCTATTCCTTTTGGAGCAGTACATTTTTATGATATTGGATATTTGTTTTCATACTGAGCAGGACTAGTCAGAGGACAGTACCTGGATATATTTTGCATGCATTGATAGTTCGAAGGGATTTCCAAGAACGAGCAATGGTCTCGATATATATATACCTACGTGTCCGATATGACACGAAACGTTTAAAAATAAGGAAACCCTTCTAATTTGTTTTCAAAACGGCGGAACGTACCTATTAAACAAAGGATATATATATATATATACGTATATAGTTATTTTCTTATGAAAAACGTCCGCCACTGTGCAGTGTTACGCGCATCGCACATTGACTCAAAAAGATTTGGCATGCATTTACATCAGCTATTCACATGTATAGATTAGATGTCTACATGTATAGTTCTGATCTATATCATATTGGTTTTGTATTGGATTTGACATTTGTGTCTTTACCATGACTCTGATGATTGCGGGATGCTTGATGGAGTGTTGCTTTTGAGTTATCTGCTAAGTACTCGTGCGCATGCATTGCGTTATGATACGTTTTATGTATTGCTGATTTCGGAGCCCCGATGACTTGGAATTTGTATAGAAATATTTTAATATTTGGGGGTTTAAATTTAAATTCGGGGACCGAATTTCTTTAAGGGGGGGGGGTAGATTGTAACGTTTCCAAAATAATAAAATATTATTTTCGGGAATTTGGGGGTTTAAATTTAGACCCGAGATCGTCATAGTGTCTTGTGTGATTCCTACTGTGCTTTGATTTCCATCTTATTACGTCCATGAGGGCGTGCAAAACGGTGGCTTTTGGGTACAGTCCTGAGTCACATGTGTAGGGTTCCTAGGCACTCTCAAGAGGTCTCACAAGGCATCAACCATGCCAATTTCAAATTTTACGGGTGCCGAGAAACCCTAATACGGATCGTTAACTAGAAATTTAGGCGAAAAACTAAACTAGTTAACAACTTAACTAAAGGAGAGAGGCTACAACCTTTGTAGATCCGGTTCTCCACTTCCTTAGCTCCACGTAGGCGTCCTCTCGCTGTCCATCTCGAATCCTAGACTCGATTGTCGGCTTCATCGGAGAAATGGGCGGACTAGGTCGTCGGCTTCGTGCCGAAGATGATCTACGTCGAGGCATCACAAGTTCAAGCTCCGACTTCACAAAGTTGTGAAACTTGTGAAGAAAACACCCAAAATAACTTGGCAAGAGGTAGAGGGTGAAAAAATAGGAGGTGGGTTCACTTTAGAATTGGATTTCTCTCACTTTAGCTCAAGTTGCCATTGATGGCATCAAGCTTTCTCTCTTGAAGATGAAGAAGAAGATGAAGCTAGAATTATGATAAGTGTTGTTAAAAAGAATAATAAAAATCAATACTTATCATCTTCTAACATTGGTTAAGTCTAGAGAATAGACCATGGTCAAGTGAGAATGGTTAGGGTTAAGGATGATGACAAAATGGTCACTTTAGTCAAAGCTTCATGAAGCTTCATCAAGCTTCATGAAAGAAACCATTTTGTAATCTTTTATTTATTTATCAAAAAAGAATAGATAAATAAATAAGTAAATAAATCAAAACCCTAACTATTATCATAACCATGGTTTAAGTCTTAACACAAAACCAATTTACATGCATCATCAAACATGACACATTGTAGTGCACAAAAGTATATCACATATACAACTTGTGAACTACAAGTGAGAAAATCCTATTAAAGTGAACCAATACTAGTTAATGCAAAGTAATATATCAAATATATAATTATACATTAAATCATTAAATCAACACTTGATTCAATGATCCGGTCATGTCGCACATAACCGACTAGTATCCAATGTATCGACTTATCGAATCAATCTACGATTCGATAACTAGGTTATATCGCATATAACCAATCGAAACATTCATCGCGAGAATGAAATACGGTATCACATACACGCATCATTCTCGGTCCTGCACATATCTCATATGCACTCCTATTTCGTTTCGCTTGAGCCAAAAAACCTCTGTGTAGGACTCTAAAGACTCGTCAATACGCCGGTAGCAGATGATGATCATATCAAGCACCCACAAGCCGCAAGCGGTCTGCTAAACGTAACGGCCATCCGGGTATTGAGCGATCAGAAGATCGATGAGCTAGCCCGCTCACACTCCTGTGAATCCAACCAGTAACACTTACCATACAGTCCGGTCTGTTCGTCTGATATGTCGCATATCAAGTCTAGGGGTGGTAAACGTCAGACCCCAATAACCGATAAGTCGTGCCGATGTGAGGCTCATAACGGGTCGAGAAACTACTGGTAACACTTACCAGCAAATCTCTGATCAGCCCTGGCCAGGGACTTCCCTGTTACGGCCAATCAAGCACAGCGCAACATCAACCCCCATTACCGGGAGAGACGAAACCCCTCCTATCGCTCATTGCCTCCATGTGACTAGGGACTGTACCCAAAGACCACCATTTTGCACGCCCTCATGGACGTGGTAAGGTGGAGATCAAAGCACAGTGGGAATCACACAAGACTCTATGACGATCTCGGGTCTACAGACTAACCTGTACAAGTGTCACCTGAGAACTGCCATCTGACGTGAGGTATAATACCATCTGGGAGTTCTCGGCGAGTCCGTCCAGTGTACCCAGTCTCCACTGAGCACCCGTATACCATCTCTGATGTCAAACACCCTTGGACATGGGATCATCCATCGCCCATCTCATGGGTCGAGAAGCGTATACGCTAGTCTACACTGGTATATCGATGCCCTGTTTCGATACACCCACGACTAGGGACCTTGAAGGATGTACTTATGGACTACCATGTCCCCACTAGTATGATCTGCATCATAGTCCAGGTAGTCAAGTACACATCCTAAGGGCTTTACCAACATGTAACTATAAGACAGTTTAAAGAGACAAGTATACATGTTAAGATAAAGAGTAACCAGATAGCATACTATCATATCGAGCAAGAAAGTCATCTCTATATATGTCCAAGCATCCAATATAATATACATCATCTGTACAATACTGGCCTCTAGGGCATACATACAACTAACAACATGGAGGCAATGAGCGATAAGAGGGGTTTCGTCTCTCCCGGTATTGGGGGTTGATGTTGCGCTATGCTCGATTGGCCGTAACAGGGAAGTCCCTGGCTAGGGCTGATTCAGAAATTTACTGGTAAGTGTTACCAGTAGTTTCTCGACCCGTTATGAGCCTCACATCGGCACGACTTATCGGTTATTGGGGTCTGACGATTTCCACCCCTAGACTTGATATGCGACATATCAGACGAAGAGACCGGACTGTACGGGAAGTGTTACCGGCAGGCTTTTACAGGAGTTGGAGCGGGCTTGCTTGCTGATCTTCTGATCGCTTAATACCCGGGTAGCCGTTATGTCCAGCTAGTGCCGCTGACGGCTTGTGGGTGCGTGATGTGATCATCACCTACTGTCGGCGTATTGACGAGTCTTTAGAGTCCTACATAGAGGTTTTTACTGGCTCGGGCAAAACGAAATAGGAGCACGTATGTGATATGTGCGGGACCGAGAATAATGCGTGTATATGATACCGTATTCTATTCTCGCGACTTATTGTATCGGTAGGTTATATGTGATATAACCGGGTTATCGAATCAAGTGTTGATTCGATAAGTCGATACATTGGATGTTAGTCGGTTATATGTGATATGACCGGATTATTAAGTCAAGTGTTGATTTAATAATTTATTGTATAATTGTATATTTGATATACTAGTTTACATTAACTAACACATGTTCACTTTAGGATTTTTCTTACATAAGCACAACTTTAATATATATGTGATATATATTAAAATGTGTTTTCTTTTTTGTATCATGGTTGATGATACATCATACTTGGATGTATGAGACATACACCATCCTATTTGTTATGTTGGATTTAAAGTTTAAAAGTAATTACAAAATTAGTGGAAAATTAGAAAATGCATGAAGCTTGTGGAAGCTTGTGGATGCATTGACTAAAGTCCACTAAATTTGTTTTTACTTTGGATTTTAACCTAACCATTACACTTAGCTATGGTAATGTCTCTACATGAGTTAGTATATGATACTCACTCACCATGGTTAGCTCACACACTTGATCATTATCCTCATCTCTTTCTTTTGTTCATCTTCTTCATTTTTCAAAAGAAAAGCTTGCTAGGGTTTGATCCAAAGTGAGAAATATTGTGAGAAATAAAAATCCAAAGAGAACCCACTTCCTATTTCTCCATCCTCTACTAGACTAGCACTTTAGTATAGGGTGTTTGCTTCACTAATTCTCAAGTTAGTGAAGTAGTAGCTTGAGTCGGAATTCTCTCGACGTAGATCATCTTCGGCCTCGGAGACTTCAAGCAAGGACGCATCTTTCGCTTCGTGAAGCCATGCAAGAGACCGGGAGAACCACGATCGCAGCGAAGGGACTTCAACAAGGAGCTAAAGAAGTGAAGGACTGATCTACAAAGGTTGTATTTCGCATACCCTTAGTCGTAAAGTTGTTTACTTGCTATTTTATTCGCCTAATCTCTAGTATACGATCTTGCTTAGGGTTGTTCGGCACATAAAAATTTAATTTTGGCATGGTCGATGCCTTGTAGAGCCTTGTTAGTGTGCCTAGTAACCCTACAATATACGGGTGGGTTCAAATTAACCTGGACAATTATGGGTAGAACTTGACATGTGACTTATGATTTGTTGACCTTCGTCAAGGTCATAAGAGCATGGGGCAAAAATCCACATCGGGAGTTTCTAAAGAAACTGAAACTTGCTAGTGCTGCATACCATTTGGAATTTGATAATGTTGGTAGAATTCCTTCAGCATTATCTTACAATGATATTTGGATCCCGATCCTACTGTGAGTATCCACTACTCCTCGGGAAACTCTTCACTTAACGATCAATGCTATAAAACAAGTAGGTGTCTAGAACAGTGTTAGCGGGGCTACGCCTCCAGGGAAAAGAGGTTATTTAATTAAGGAACTTCGCGAAAGCGTCGTAAAACCTCCTTCGAAGTACCGACACTTGCCTGGCTGAACGGTTAAGCAAGTATTGTACGGTGAGATCAGTCCTGACTAATTCTTCTTTTATGGTTTGAGGAAGGATTCAAGAAACAGTGGGAGCCATTCTGTTTAGATAAATTAAAAACCAATCTAAACTTGCAAGAGCATCATGCTAAGTGTTTTCTTCTCTCTCTCTTAATTGCAGCGACCCAGTGACCAGACATAGGTTACATCTAGATAATAAAATGACTGAATCTGACTGTAATGACTGGCAAAGGTCTGTCCAGATGTCCATTACCCATGACAAACTGGGACACCTCTTCACTAATCCAACCCCTGCCGTCTCAGGACCAGTTTCCATCGTCACGGATACTAATATCCATAAGATATCGGAAAAAGACTGTGCGAATGTCAAGTGCCTCGTGTTGGCCTTAGTTAATGGTACATACCAGAGGCAGCACAAGAAGATGGACTTAGTTTCTGTCTTCCTCCATAACAAAGATTTATATGGAGAGCGGTCTTTTATCGCAAGATATGAGCCTCGAACGAATTGCTTCAAGCGAGGTTGGTTGTTGGGTTATCTGTAGGGGACAACGTCCTTACAGAGACTAGCTATATTGATGAGCTCACAGACCTGAAGACCACGTTGAAGAACGGGTCAAATACAGACTCGATTCTACAGTCTCTGCCCTCTACTTACACCCAGAAGGAAACCAGGGAAGTAGAAGGAAAGGGAAGGGCAAAAGTTTCAGGACTAGATGTGGTGAAGGAGGGACGTTCCTATTGTTACGGGAAATGACATTGGCAGAGGGATTGCAGGGCTAGCAAAGCCAGTAGCCAGGATTCGAAGCATGTTGTGGTATCGGCTTCGGGTGTGTTTGTAATAGAAAACTGTAAGTCAATTAACTCTACTTCCTGGGTACTAGATACCGGATCAGGATCTCATATCTGTAATTCATTACAGGCTTTGAGAAACCATAGAGTTATCAGGGTAGGTGATATGACTCTCAGAGTTGTGAACGGAATGAGCGTGAACGCTGAATCCGTAGAGGAATATTACCTAGGATTGACAAGTGGGCAGATATTAATTCTATGTAACTGTTTATATGTACCTAGTCTAGCCTGTAATATCATATCTATATCCTTACTTTCTAATGAAGGATATGATTTTACTTTTGTAAGCGATGTGGTACACATCCACCTAAATCAAGTTCTGATTAGGTCATGTACATTAGAAAACGGAATATACGTATTAAATCAAGCTCAGGTTTTCAGTGTCCAGAACACACTTAAAAGAAAGTCTCCGGAAACAAATCAGGCTTTCATATAGCATTGTAGACTGGGTCACATCAATGAGACACGGTTAACGAAGTTACATAAAGAGAGATATTTGAATCCGTTCGAGTATCAGTCTTATGCTACTTGTGAATCTTGTCTTATGGGAAAGATGACAAAGACTCCGTTCACTGGACACGGAGTAAGAGCCAGCGAGCTCTTGGGACTCATATACAGTGACGTGTGTGGTCCAATGTCTACACATGCGCGAAGTGGTTATTCATACTTCATTACTTTTACGGATGATTTCTCTAGGTATGGACATGTCTTCCTGATGAAGCATAAATCCGAGGCCTTTGAGAAATTCCGGGAATACAAGAATGAAGTGGAAAAACAAACAGGCAAAAGTATCAAGACACTAAGATTTGATCGAGGTGGTGAATACTTGAGTGCCGAGTTCCTGGGCTACTTAAAAGAGAATGGAATTCTCTCTCAGCTTACTCCTCCATACACACCGCAATACAACGGTGTATCGGAAAGGCGGAATCGAACTCTATTGGATATGGTTCGTTCCATGATGAGTAAGGCTGAGTTACCGTGATCCTTCTGGGGTTATGCACTAGAAACAACTGCATATCTTTTGAACAAGATTCCAACCAAGACTGTGCCTACCACACCTTATCAGATATGGAGTGGGAAGAAACCCTGTCTTAAGTATCTTAAGATATGGGGATGTTCAACTTTTGTAAAAAAGCAGCATGCAGACAAGCTCGAGGTACGCTCAATACTTTGTAAGTTTGTGGGATACCCCAAGAACTCCAGGGGTATCTTTTCTATTCCGCGGAGGAACAAAAGGTTTTTGTTTCTCAGCATCCCCACTTCTTGGAAACTGAATTTTTAGAAAATCAGATAAGTGGGAGCGCAATAGAACTGGAAGAAATTCCAGAACCACAAGCTATTACTGAAAGCTTGGTAGAACTAGAAGTTTCAGGAGAACCGGACATCCCAGCGCCACTCCATAGGAGTAGTAGGCAGTCTCATCCGCCCGAGAGATACTACGGTTTTCTCATAGACGGGGATCAAGAGGATTGCATCATTGAAAATGATGAGCCTACTAGCTTCCAGCAAGCCATTCAGAGCGGTGACTCAGTAAGATGGCTGGATGCAATGCGGACCGAGATGGAGTCCATGTACACCAACAAAGTTTGGACTTTGGACATTGCTCCAGAAGGGATAAAACCCGTAGGCTGCAAATGGATCTTCAGAAAGAAGATTGGTGTAGATGGGCGGGTTGAAACCTATAAAGCTAGACTTGTTGCGAAGGGTTTTCGTCAAAGACCTGGTTTGGTCTATGACGAAACCTTTTCTCCAGTGGCTATGCTCAAATCAATTAGGATCCTTCTTGCCATTGCTGCCTTCCACGATTATGAGATCTGGCAGATGGATGTAAAGACGGCATTTCTAAATGGTAATTTGGAAAAGTGCGTCTATATGGATCAGCCGGAGGGTTTCATTCAGAATGGGAGCAGCGGTAAAGTGTGCAAGTTGCTTAAGTCCATTTATGGACTAAAGCAGGCATCGCGTAGTTGGAACATCTGCTTTGATGATACTGTCAAAGAATTCGACTTTATCAAAAATCTAGATGAACCATGCATTTACAGTAAGATTGTAGGGAGAACTGTGGTATTCCTCATCTTGTACGTAGATGACATTCTCTTAATAGGAAATGACATTCCTATGCTACAGTCAGTCAAAGGATTCTTATCACAGAGGTTCTCCATGAAGGACCTGGGCGATGCCAACTACATTCTGGGGATCCAAATCTATCGTGATAGATCTAAGAGAATGTTGGGACTTTCGCAGTCCAGGTACATCGACACCATACTGAAACGATTCAGTATGGACGATTCAAAGCGCGGTAACCTACCAGCTTGTCACGGAATCACCCTATCTAAAGAGATGTCTCCAAAGACTGATTTGGAAAGGGCTCGCATGTCATCTATACCCTACGCATCTGCGGTAGTCTCTATAATGTATGCGATGTTGTGTACCAGACCAGATGTAGCATACGCACTGAGCGTTGTAAGCAGGTATCAGTCTGACCCAGGGGAGAAACACTGGATAGCAGTAAAGAACATTCTCAAGTACCTGAGAAGGACTAAAGAGATGTTCTTGGTGTATGGCGGAAAAGACCTCCAGATCAAGGCCTATGCTGACTCCAGCTTCCAGAGTGACAAGGATGACTCCAAGTCCATGTCGGGTTATGTCTTTACCCTCAATGGAGGGGCGGTTTGTTGGAAGAGCTCCAAGCAGGAAACCGTTGCTGACCCGACGTTG
Source organism: Agapanthus africanus (assembly GCA_030015575.1). NCBI lineage: Eukaryota > Viridiplantae > Streptophyta > Magnoliopsida > Asparagales > Amaryllidaceae > Agapanthus > Agapanthus africanus. The sequence continues at coordinate 354,811,592 of CM057349.1, read as the reverse complement.
GAAGTGGAGTACATAGCTGCTTGCGATGCCGCAAAGGAAGCTGTCTGGATGAAGAAGTTCCTCACGGAGCTTTATGTGGTTCCTACCATTGTTGATCCAATACCGCTGTATTGCGACAATAACGGTGCTATAACCTTAGCGAAGGAACCCAGGTCCCATCAGAAGTCAAGGCACATCTTGAGGCGGTACCACCTGATCAGGGAGATCATAGATCGCCGGGAGATCGAGGTGAGGAGAGTAAATTCGGAGAATAACACTGCAGATCCACTCACGAAGGACATACCCCAGACTGAGTTCGAGCGGCTGATCGAGATGATAGGTCTTCGATATGCCAGTACATGGCCCTAGTGCAAATGGGAGATTGTTAGTGTATATGCCCTAGAGGCCATTACTGTATCATACTAGTTTGTATATTACTTAATGGAAGCTTGGGATATTCACAGTTGTATAGACAGTCTTGCTCAAAATGGTAGTATGCTACTTGGTTTGTTTCTACTTCAATATGTGCATGTGTTTCTTTTAGCATATCGTTTATATATATTAGTGGAGCCCTTAGGGTCTTTGCTAGATTACCGGCATTGTGATGGCATTCACACTAGTGGGGGCTAGGTAATCTACAAGCACATCCTTATATAGGTTCCAAGTCGTAGGATTATCGAGACAGGGCATCGATACTCCGGAGTAGACTAGCGTATACGCTTCCCATCCCAGCAAGGGAGATGGTCTGTCCCACAGCCATTAGTACGTCGTACTGGAGATAGTATGCAGGTGCTCGTTAGGTTACGAGTACACTGGACGGGACACGTCGGGAACTGTTGGTTGGTACTATACCTATCGTCAGATAACCGTTCTCAGGTGACAGGAGTACAGCTTAGTCCGTCGACTTGACAATGCTACTTCGCCTCGAGTGTGTTCCTACTGTACTTTGGTTACTACCCTACCACGGCTCAAAGGAGTCGTGCAAACAGGTAGTAGTTGGGTGCAGTCCCGAAGCACTTGGAGGCAGTAGCGGTTAAACAGGATTCGTCTCTCCTGATATTAGGGGTTGATATCGCGCTGTGTCTAGGAGAGCCATTACACAAAGTCCCTGGCCAGGGCAAGCGAGATTTACCGGTAGTGTTTCCAGTAGTTTCTCAGGGTGTTCTGGGCTACACTCCGACACGACTTGTACCGCTATTAGGGGTCTGACGTTTACCGCCCCCTAGGCCCGACATGCGATACTCTTAGTCGAACAGACCGGACTGTACGGAGATTGTCACATTCAGGCTCAGTAGGAGTTCGGATGGGTTTACCTCATCGACCTTCTTATCGACATCTACCTGGGGACCGTTACGTATAGCTAGTGCCTCTTGCGGTGTGTGGTTAAACCTACTGCCAGCGTAGTGTCGAGTCTTTAGAGTCCCACACAGAGAGTTTCCCTGCACTGGGCAAAAGGTGTAGAGGCCGTATGGTTTGACGGCAGGGCTATGATCACTTACGTGCACTTGTGCGCGTATGATGTTCGGGCAGACAATACTAGTAAGCTTTGGTTTATGCCGGATCCTAGTATTGTACAGATGGATTAGTTTTGTCTTCTGTGCATTCGTGTTCTACGGAATGCGGATGCGGGTGTGTATGCACGGTTGTGAGGAGAGAAGAAGGAGGTGTCTCATTAAGGTTTTGACCATTGACTTGGTCAAAACCAATATGAGATAAGGAAAATGTTTATTAATCTTTTTAATGATAATTGTGTTTTGGTTAATTGGTTTGACCATTTGACCTTGCTTGACAATTTGACCTAGTCGACTATTGTTGACTTAGATATTTTGCAAGCACTAGACTCTTCTTATTCTTTTGGATTTATATTTGAGATGATAATGGTCAAATCAAGGGTCGCCATCATAATTTATCATGATAAAAGATTACTAAATATTTTTCTTATGCATCATCATCTTCTTCTCATTCTCTCTCATCAAATGAGAGCTCCCATGGTTTGCTTCTTCTTCCTCTTCACTACAAATTCCTAATAGTCTCATGTGTTGAGCAAATTAGGTTCTAGATAGACAAACAAACCCATCTTCTTCCTCTACATCACCTAGGGAATCAAGAGTAGCAAACTTGTTGCCCTAGTTACCTCGGCTTGAGGTGGAGCTCGGACTATAGACTCCCGGGTGGATCGTCTTCGACTCTAGGAGGCCGCGGAGGTGACCAAGATCCGGATCGATCCTCGGAGCTTGCATGGACGAGGAGGACAGCGGAGGGAAGAACCGATAGACTGTTTTCGTGAGGTATAATCATTTAAGCATAATAGATAGAACCTCTAGTTGTTTGTTAGAAATGGTTTGGCAAAGATCCTCAAGATAGTCTATGTTACCTTGTGATAAAAATTTGTTTTTTACTTATTCCGCCTCCCCGTAAGTACCGGGATGGGTAACGTAGACTTACATCCTTAACAAACGTTTAATTTGATTTTAGTCTTAAATGAGACTAATGTATCCTTAAACCCAAACCAAAACCCAAACCAAAACCCAAATCTAAGAAAATACAGATTTGGACCAATCCACGCCCTACGGGCGACAACATAAATTAGTCTCCGTATACAATCCACGGGCAACCAAAAATAAAACAAACACACGCGACACGAAGTGACCATCTGGAGAAGGAGAAAGTGGTTACCGCGATGCGGTAGCGTAATTAACTGCAGGGGCATGGGCCTGCAGGGAAGAGCGTCCCCACAATCAAAAACCGCTCACAATGAGGGGGAATCTGACGAAGTCTGCTACAATGGCCGCGTCTGTTTAAACCTCTGATACACGGTGCCATAAATCAACTTGGCATCTTTGAAGAGGTGGACGAATAAAACCAAATAGCATCTGCCCCCAAAATTCAGGCAAGACGTCCCAACGTCCTGGTCGTGTCTTTTCGGCGGAGAACAGATTTTGGCACGCCCGGTGGGACATTTTCCTCTTTCCACTCCACACTTCATGTGTCGTGTTTCGCGAATGAATCACGGTTTGACATGGTTGCCCCTGGATTCGAGGTACTAAGATTTGGTGTCTTGCTCCATGCAGAAAACAGAAGATCAATGGTTTTCAACTGCACAAATTGCAACAACTGCAATAACTCTCACTCCATCCCCGCCGGAGGAGTGACCTACGGGCTTCAAGCGGCCTCCCTTTTCACGATGCCGGTGGACCAGGTGACGCAAGCCACCACTGGGCTATTCTTCGGGACCATGCTCCCACCCATGAGCTTCAATGCCCCAATGCCGTTGCAAGAAGCTCCAAAAAAGTCGGTCTTTGATCGGCTTACAACTGCTGCGGCCCCTCTCAACGGGTCGCCCAAATACAGCGCCTCAGTCTTCGACAGACTAGGCCAAAGCTCAAGTGGGCCCATGAAGAAGCCTGTGATACCTGAAGCGGCCATCCTAAAGCGGATAGCTATTCCTACTCCTGAAGTCGCCAAGGGGGATTCTCTTGCTAAGGTATCGGTCTTCGCAAGACTGGCCATTCCAACTCCTGCTCCAGGTGGGGTCGTTAAAAATGCTCCCCCTACCCGAAAGTCAATCTTCGACAGGTTGAACGTTTCTTCTCAGCGGAAGTCTGTCTTCGATAGGCTGGCACCAACAACAGCCTATCTTCAAAGCAAGGGGCAAGATGAAGCTACCCCTGTAACTAAGCCAGTCCCATCCACACGACATACTCGACGTCGCCACTGGCGCCAAGTAAGGAAAGCTGGGGGAAATTCCCCTTCTGGACTGACTCCACCAACTCCAATGGTGGAAGTTGATGCTGCAGTCCAACTGGGAACAGTTTTGAACTACTTAACAGGCTGTGCAGGAATTCGCCAACTACCGTGCTGAAGAGATCTCCTTCACCTGTGGAGAGCGATATAAAGGCGAAGCTGGAGCAGCCCCATCAGCGGCTGTCCTCTAAAATTTACAAGGTCTGGCGTCAAGTCCAAGACTCAGTTATTGATCAAGATTACCCCCATCGACAGAAAAAGATGAAAGCTCGGCGAGAAGGGGATCACCCTGTTAAGCCATAGAAGGTGTCATCTTTTTGGGTGCCCGCTGCAACGGCTCCCTCAACTTTGACCGCCTACAAAAGAAGGAGGCCGGAGAAGACCCCTGCGATTTTGGCAAATCACAAGGACGCTGAATCTAAACGCCCCAAGTTTGGGGGCATGGTGGTGTATACTGTTTATATGGCTTCCGGAAAAGAGGATAGCCGTATCTCTACGGGTCACCGACTACTTACATGGTCTGTGACTAAGGCTCAGGAGCAATAACAACAAAAGCTCTAAGAAATGCTGACAGCCATGGCTGCACTCACTGGACCAAAAGCAGGCCCGGAGACATCTTTGAAGCAGCGTCATGAGCAGGAAATGGATGCCGAATTCCTTCGTAGAATACTTGAGAAGAAGGACAAAGAGGCTGCGGAACAAGCAGCCAACATAAAATAAATAGCCCTTTTTTTCCAAGATATGGTGGGCCTGATGATCCAGCCGGACCCTCCAGCCGAAGATCCTCCAGTAATAATTAAAGATGATAGAGGAGAGACATCAAACCCTCTGCTGGCTCTGTCGGTAGCCAAGGAGGAGACCATCTCCAAAGCCATGCTCGATGAATATATAGCTCAGCAAATACGGGCTCATCAAGCGAATGAAGCAACTGGCCAAGTCGTCAGAACTGGGCGACTATATCCAGGATGGTATGATCAGATAAAGTACCCGCCAGGATACACAATTCCTAAATTCCATGTGTACAAGGGGACAGGCAATCCCCATCAACATGTCGCTCAGTTTAGGGCTCTCTACGGCAACACTGGAGGGGATGATAAACTACTGCTTTGCCAATTCGTCGGTAGCTTGGCAGAGACAGACTCAGAGCTTCCCAACGACTCCGTCAAAACTTTTACGGAGATGGAATTGCTGTTCACCCAACGTTTCGCCAGCGCTAGCGAACGCACCCCGATCACCGCGTTAGTTAACGTCAGAGTGAAGCCAGGCGAAACATGGGTGCAGTATGCGATATGATGGCGAAATCTATGGTTGAAGTGCGAACAGCGCATCGAAGAAGCGCCTGCAGTGGGCATGTTCGTGGGAACCCTCGATCCGCAGGCGACCATTTCCTAATTCATGATGTTCTTCAAACCAACTACTTTTCAGGCCTTGATTGACAAACTGGCCCAAATGGATCAGATGGGTCATAGACCCTCTTCTTCGAAGTTGGAATTTCGAAACGAGAAAGGGAAAGGGAAGGCGACCTTCGTCGCTAATGCACAACAGCAACCCAGTGGTCCAAAACCAATTGACCGCCAAGACGAAAGACGGCGATTCTTTAATGAGAAATTGAAGCGCCCTTATTTGTTTCCCCGGGATAAAAAGAGGAGATTGTTTGAACTAGCGGTGCGCAACAGGCTCATCACCTTGCCGGATCCAAAACGTCCATTGCAACCCGGTGAGGCCAATAATCCCAATTATTGCCCCTATCACCAAGTGATAGGACACCCAATTGAAGATTGCTTCGTCTTCAAAGGTTGGATTGAGGAACAATACCAACAGGGCAAATTCGCACTGTCCAAGAATTGGAAAGTAAGCCCGCCTCAGCCGCACGCTCTCAAAAGAGGGGACACACTGGGGGCATCAAGCTCTTTTATAGAAGAAGTTCCATGGGAGGTCGCTCTTTCAGCCAAGACGAAAAGAATGCTGAGGGATCTTCACACTTGCCCGACGATCCTGTGGAAAAACCCTCTAGAGCCCGAGATCATTGAGGGAATGCTGAAGCCGCACCTGACACCAAGAATTGGTAGCAATAATCAAAACACTCAAGCCCAGCCGTCAAAATCTTCAAAGAAGAAGAAGAAGACCTATAAGCCCGTGAAGCCTGATGACAAGCGCACGGACCTGCAAAAACATATTGATGCGCTGGAGGAATATAAACAGAAGGCGCGAACCCCGATCACACTCCAAGAGTTTCTCAACCACATCGTTGAGGATAAAGATGTCGCTGATGAAAGAGACGATTCTTCAGAAGAACCTGAGGATTATGTGGCAAGCTGCCGCGTAATCTCTCACTCGTTGATAAACGGCGAAGAAGCTCCGGACACAGAGAAACTGGGGGCAGATCCTGACCCTGAACTTCTAGGACCATCAGATGAGATGATTGACGCATTTCTGAACAAAGCACTTCTGAAAAGCAAAGCTGATTCTGTTAGTGTATATGCCCTAGAGGCCATTACTGTATCATACTAGTTTGTATATTACTTAATGGAAGCTTGGGATATTCACAGTTGTATAGACAATCTTGCTCGAAATGGTAGTATGCTACTTGGTTTGTTTCTACTTTAATGTGTGCATGTGTTTCTTTTAGCATATCGCCTATACACATTAGTGGAGCCCTTAAGATTTTTGCTTGATTACCAGCGTTGTGATGGCAGTCACACTAGTGGGGGCTGGGTAATCTACAAGCACATCCTTATACAGGTCCCTAGTCGTAGGATTATCGAGACAGGGCATCGATACTCCGGAGTAGACTAGCGTATGCGCTTCTCATCCCAGCAGGGGAGACGGTCTGTCCCACAGCCGTCAATACGTCGTACTTGAGATAGTATGCGGGTGCTCGTTAGGTTACGAGTATACTGGACAGGACTCGTCGGGAACTGTTGGTTGGTACTATACAAATCGTCAGTTATCAGTTCCCAGGTGACATGAGTACAGCTTAGTCCGCTGACTTGGTACTGTCACTTCGCCTTGAGTGTGTTCCTACTGTTCTTAGATTGCTACCCTACTACGGCTCAAATGAGTCGTGCAAACAGGTAGCAGTTGGGTGCAGTCCCGAAGCACTTGGAGGCAGTGATGGTTAGATAGGATTCGTCTCTCCTGGTATTGGGGGTTGATATCGCGCTGTGTCAAGGAGAACCATTACACATAGTCGTCCCTGGCCAGGGAAAGCGGGATATACTGGTAGGTTTTCCAGTATTATCTCAGGGTGTTCTGGGCTACACTCCGACATGACTTGTACCGCTATTAGGGGACTGATGTTTACCACCCCCTAGGCTCGCCATGCGATATTCTCAGACGAACAGAACGGACTGTACGAAGATTGTCACATTCAGGCTCAGTAGGAGTTCGGATGGGTTCACCTCATCAGTCTTCTTATCGGCATCTACCTGGGGACCGTTACGTACAGCTAGTACCACTTGCGGCCTGTGGTTAATCCCAGTGCCAGCGTAGTGTCGAGTCTTTAGAGTCCCACACAGAGAGCTATTCGCCTTTGGGCAAAACAGAGTAGAGGTCGAATGGTTTTGCGATAAGGTTCGTTCACATCCGCGCACTTGTGCACGATTGGTGTCCGGGCAGTTATTACTAGCGGGCTTTAGTTTAAGCTAGATCCTAGTATACATTTTGGGATTGGTTTTATCTCATTGTATTCGTGTTCCTTGGAACACGAATGCGGGTGTGTATGCATAGTTGACAGAGGCAGAGGCAGAGGATTCTCATTAGGGTTGTTGACTGTTGACTTTTTCTAAACCCTATTGAGAATAAGAAATATGATTAATAATAATATTAATTAAGTATTATTGTGCCATTGTTGATTTGAAAGTTTGACTTTTGTTGACTTTGTTGACCGGTTGACCATTTTGGTCTTGTTGACCATCATCATTTCATTGCTATGACTTTTGTTTACTTGTTCTTTACAAAATGCATTAAATGCATGAAATGATAATGGCCATTGAAACTAACCATCACAATACTTAATTATTATTATTATCATGATTATTTTCTCTTTTGTGAGCATGGTTGCAAATTATTGAGCTCATTCTATCATTCTCATTCTCTCTCATCCAAGCTCTCCCTCTTCCTCTCTCTCAAGGCTCTCATGTCTCATGTGTTGAGAAACATGAGCCATTGAGATAAAACCCTAAAAACACTTGTCTACTCACTCTAGAGTACAAGGTCTAGCAAGCCAAGCACTTTAGTTTCCTCTCGGTTGAGGTAGGAGCTCAAGGTAGAAACTTTCGGGTGGATCCTTCTTCGACAACAAGGAGACTACGATGTGGAGCCGATCCAACCACTCCAAGGAGCAAGAAGAGAAGGAGTTCAAGACCTAGGTATAACCCCTTAACATAGTAGTTAAACTTGTAGTTAGTTTGCTAGGTGTTTGTTTAGCAAAGATCCTATTTTCTAGTCCATGTTACCTTTACCATAAAAATCGTTTTTTACCATTTCCGCATCCCCGTAAGAACCGGGACGGGTAACGTGGACTTACAGTGGTATCAGAGCCTAGCTAAACAACAACTAGCATGTTAGCAAAGTATTTAGAATTTCGATCGGAGAAAAAATCACAAAACACGTCCAAGAACTGAACGTTCTGCCGATTTTAAAACTGTTCAAAAATTAATTCCACACATCTTTAAAATCGGCTCAGGGTTTTGTTAGAATATACAACAAAAACGAGCTGCTGACTCGGTCAACGCGCCGCGGAACCGCGGCGAGAACATGCTTCTTGCCGCGGATCCGTGGCCGAGTTGACTCGGCCGTGAATCATTTTTGCTGCAATGTTCTCAATGTTCTGTTTTGGGATTTTTAGAATATTTTGTTTCTGCCCAGATTTTCCAGAGAACAAAGTTGTGTTTGGGGTAGTTACAAATCCGTATTTTTGATCGAAGTTCTGTAGACTTTAGCTAATGGGTTATATCTGTGATGTGATATATGTATTGAACGTCTGCTAATCGCTATACGTCAATTAGTGGGGGTTATACATATCTGTGATCTGTAATGTTGATGGTTTGTGTATATGAACTCGTTGGATTGTCGCGGATGAATAGCCAGGGGGTTGTGAGATGTGAGTTTTCTTTATCTTTCAATTGATATAATATGTAAATTGATGTAATATTATTTGTATGGCCGCACATCCGGGATGAGGTTGTAGCCGCCATTGTATATTATTTCTTTTACTGTTTTCGCTTCTAGGATAGACCCAAGGTGGGGTGCACAAACTACTGGGTACCTCGAAGTGCCGAGTGGCCTACTCACGTTGTTGAGGGAGGTTGCTTCACTTCGGGTACTTGGCGGGTAGTTTGCCGCACCCGTAGGGGTCTAGGGTGGGGTCTTGGCTATTCATCACGACCGTGTAATCCGCTTTTCGTTGTAGGCTCGAACGAAACGCGGATTCCTAGTACATCCAATGTGTTCATCTGTGATCTGGAATGGCTATCATTGCATCTGACGAATGTATATATCTATATATGATATCTAGTAGGCGTTGCTTATGTTTTGCATCCGCGCTAGTCCAGCCCCCGCTCTGTTGTTAGTTAAGTAACCTAACGGATAATGACGGGGCCCCATGGCGAATGCGGATGGCATAAGCGTACGTCATATTTTCGTTGTTTTCTGCAATGGTAGGATTAAATAATGGGACGCATTAAATTAATGCAAGAAAATAAACCAAAGTTAAAGTCGTTGGAACAATTTCAAAAAACCACTCGGTTTCTTTTCAAAAACAACTTTTAAACGCGGAGCTTGAACCACTCCTTTTAAAAGCTATCACGTTCCTTCGATTATATCAAGTTCACTACATTCACGGTTTCGCCAAAACCATTCGTAGCCCTCCGTCATTTCATATGGATAGCCAATAGTATTCAAGCTGTGTTTGTTGGCCAAAGTCAAGGCATAGTGATTGGTAGCTATTGGATATTCATATGCAGCATAGATAGATGCGTTGGTTTGGGACAGTCGTACTGCTTTGTTAGCCAAAGTTAAGGGTAGGTACGGATGGGTTCAAATTAACCTGGAGAATGACGGGTAGAACTTGACATGTGACTTATGATTTGTTGGCCAAAGTCAAGGTCATAAGAGCACGGGGCAAAAATCCACATCGGGAGTTTCTAAAGAAACTGAAACTTGCTAGTGCTGCATACCATTTGGAGTGTGATGATTCTGATAGGATTCCTTCAGTTTTATCACACGATAATATTTGGATCCTGATCCTACTGTGAGTATATGCTACTCCTCGGGAAATTTCTCACTTAACGATCAATGCTATAAACCAAGTAGGTTTCTAGAAAGGTGTTAGCGGGGCTACGCCCCCAGGGAAAAGAGGTTACTTAATTAAGGAACTTCGCGAAAGCGTTGGAAAACCACCCTCGAAGTACCAACACTGGCCTGGCTGAACGGTTAAGCAAGTATTGTACGGTGAGATTGATCCCGACTAATTCTTTCTTTTTGGTTTGAGGAAGGATTCGAGAAACAGTGGGAGCCATCCTGTTTAGACAAACTAAAAACCACTCTAAACTTGCAAGAGCATCATGCTAAAGTGTTTCTTCTCTCTCTCCTAATTGCAGCGACCAATCGTCATGACCGGACTTAAGTTACTACTAGATAAAAATATACTGACAGGGCCAAACTACAAAGATTGGCTCAGCAATGTCAAAATGGAAATCACTTATGACAAGTTGGGGTATCTCCTTACCACCAAAGCTCCCCCTGTCCCAGGTCCCACCTTGTTCATACTATAATATTGCATTATTGTACTCCCCATTTTTATTTGTTTTATAAATAAACAGGTACTCTTGACGCACGTTTGTTACATGTTACAGGATACAGGCTCTTGGAGCAAATACAGTGAAAAAGACGAAAATTGATACAGAAAAGGGACTTTTGACCAACAAGTAGAAGGACTCTAGTCAAGCCTAGACAGAGAACAATTCACAAGTGTACAAGGCAACACATGGTCCGAAATGTCAAAGGAAACAGTCAAAAGATCATTACAAGTTTTCACTGAAGATCTGGAGAAAACCCAGAAGTCAAATGTAGAAAAGAAGTGGAAAAATAGAAAGCCCAAGAAGCCAAGAGGAAAGCCCAAAAGTTACAGAGCCTAACTCCCTAGTTTGGCCGCGGAACCGCGGTCAAACCTAGGCTGGCGCCGCGGTTCCGCGGCCATTCAGTGCCCGTGTTGGTGTATTTTTCCCGTGTCGGTGCGTCGGTGCGGGGGTTTGGATTTTTCGTAGGCAAATCTGGAATTGCACATGTACGAGAGTCTGTAACCCTAGTTTCCCTGTTTACCTATAAATTGTAATCACAGATCTGTAAAACCTATGCCTCTTTTCATTTCACAAATCCAGATCTATTCTGTATTATTGCTTGGAGGGAGCCATCAATAAAAATTAGTAAGTTAATTTTAATTCCCTGTTTTAATTCTCTTTTAATTAGAATGTCTTTTAATCTCCTAATGAGCGAGTAATCTCCTCGATTGTTAGGGTTAGCCTTAGGGAAAGGTTTGAGAGATAAGATCTCTCACCCCTTTCATGCCATTCATACCTAAGAATTAGAACTCCATGCATGCACGCACAACCGCACCCTACGGCACCCTACCCCTCGAGGTAACGGTGACACCGTAGTATAAAGGACCGGGTGCGCGTGTTTTCCATGGAGGTTAGGTAAGGATCGATAAAGGAAGGACAAGAATCTAGAGGAAGAAGCATCTTCCCAAAAGATTCTAATCCACTTTATTGATAATTACTATAACATCTAATAGATCTAAAACAAGGCATTGAAAGCGGTGAGGAAACCTTTAATCTTCCAACTTCCCCTAAGCATAACCCTAGCAAGAGTTTAATTTAGATTAATTTAGTTTATTGATAGATCTAGGTTTTTTAGATTTATTAAATTAATCCAAACAACATTTGGAATCAACTCGTAAAAACACATTAAGAAAATTACACATCTCTGTGGATCGATCCGTATTCACCGGCTAGCTGCAAAGTGACGCCGTTTCTGATTACGGTTAACATAATATTTTTGGATTAATCAAATGGCGCCGTTGCCAGGGATGGCGTAATCTTTCTTGTGTGTAATTTCGGGTTGATATAAATCTTAAAAATCATAAAAAATCTGAAAATAGAAAAAAATACAAAAACATTTTATCAACTTTTATCTGTTTGAAGGGTTTTATTATTTGAATCTTGCAGGAACAGCGAAGAATCGAGGATCTGAAAATTTACAGAGGGCAAATCAAGAAAAAACACCTCAGAACAGAGGGGAAATTTGATAACAGAGCAGTAGAATTTTTTTCAGAGCCTGATCCCACTACTCCGCCGCGCTTCAGCGGCATTAGTCGCCCAAAACCGCGGTTCCGCGGCTCATTAAGCTCTTCTCTGTGTAAAAATTGCATGGTTAGTTTTCTCCTTCTCCCCTCTGCAACCTCCATATATCTGTCTGTAAAAACTTTCTGCAGGAATTGTTTGCGCTAAAAATCTTCTCTCCCCTTCTAAATAACAGATTTTCTGTAGGTTTCTTTGCGCCGAGCTAAAAAAATTGATTGCCAGTGAATTTTTTGTTTTGCATAATTTAATCGGACTTTAAGGGGCTAATTGACCAAACTCAGATTGGGTGGGGATTTCATCACCCTTCCCAGGACCCCAGAAAACACTTAAAGCATTTGCATTGACCACAATTAATTAAAAAATACTAGACTCAGCCCTAAGGACTTCGAGCTCAATAGGAAAATGACTAGTATAGGCATCGGCCGTTTATCCTAACCTGACCTTGAGGTGTCTAGGCAAGTGTGTCTAGGCTAGTGGTTATTAATTAGGCCCACTACTGTGGTTCCTTCCCACTTACCTGGCACTTACCTGGCCGCAATTGTCGGTGAAGAGGCGGTTTGAGGTCTTTTTTCTAGCCCTAGTTAGGAGCTGTCTAGCAGACCTAGGTGACCCTAGATCTAGGCTTGATTGTGCATGTGTGGTTGATAGCAATTGTGTCACGAGTCTCTTTTCAAAAACCTCTTTGCAAACATTCTCACATAAAAAAAAAAAGAAAAATCTTTTCAAAACTTGCAACTTGTCGCTAAAGAAAACTTGCAACTCACTTCCACCACTTCTTCTCATTGACGTTATCTTACCTCCATATTCAGTTTTTTCTTTTTTCTGACTACACTACCCCTTTTAGTGTATGTCACATTGGACTAGGGATACTAACGCCCGATTAGTCCGTGTTTTGTTGGTACCGACCGACGAACCTTTCGACACCGAAGTCAAAATTCATTCCATTTCCTTACCTCCACCTTCAAATTCTTCTTTCGAAGGTATGTCGGGATTCAACCCCAACAATACCTTACCGATGGGAATGATTCCACCTCCGCTAGGTGCGAATAACCCGAATCTTCCGCCTGTTGTAGCGCCCGCACGAGTCGCGCTCCAGGATCTCTTCTACCCTGTCCGCACTTCTTTACCAACATGTCTTTCACCCCCACCGGCAAATGGGGACAATTTTGAAATAAAACCACATTTCATCAATATGCTGCCAAAATTTCATGGTTTGGAATCTGAAGATGCATATATCTTTATCAATAAATTCCAAAATGTGTGCGCTATGATGAAAATGACCCAATTAAGTGATGACGCCATAAGGCTAAGGGTCATTCCTTTTACCTTATCTGACCTAGCCGAGAAGTGGCTATACAGCACCGCATCACATTCCATTAGAAATTGGGATGAGTTTGTGAAAGCTTTTCTGAAAAAGTTCTATCCTCATCACAAAACTGCTAGAATCCGTAACGAGATTATACAATTTTCACAGCTTCCTTCCGAACCATTTTGGAAGTGCTTCGAGAGATTTAAAGACCTACTCGTTCAATGCCCTCATCATGGGATCGAAAGTTGGCAACTTTGCCAAACATTATACGAGGGATTGAACTAGGCAACGAAGCAGTTGCTAGAAACCATATGTCAAGGTCATTTTCTCTCCAAGTCTATCGACGAAGCGTGGCAGTTTCTTGAGGATCTTAGTGAGCAAACAATTCAGTAGGAGAGTACCAAGACCACATCATCTTCTTCTATTGGTCAATCTAGGGCAGGCATACATCAAGTAGATATGTCGATTGCTATGAAGGCCGAGATGACCGCACTTATGAAAAAGCTAGAAGTCATTGAGACCAAAATCTCATCGCCTTCTCCTGCCCCTGTTATGCCTCCACGAACTGTTTGTGCTTGTTGTGCGGATCCATCGCATCTAACCGAAGAGTGTCCTTATAATGCATCTACTCAAGGACAGGATCAAGTCAATGCTGTGTTTCAGCAACGACAAAGAAACGATCCGTACTCTTCGATATACAATCCGGGGTGAAGGAGTCACCCAAATTTCGCTTGGAACCAAAATCAACAATTCCAAGGAAATAACAATTTTCAAAGACCTCCTCCTCCGCAACAACAACAAGCACCTTCACAAACTCAAAACCAGCAACCTTTCCGACAACAACCTTATACAAATCAAACGAACAATTTGGTTCAACCAAATGATGATAAGGTTATCTCGCTAGAAAAAAGTCTAGATGCATTTCTCAAGCAATCTACAGAATCCGCAGCAAGATTTGAAAATTATGTTCAATCTTTGATGCATAACAATGCTTCACACAATCAAAGTATTAAATCTATTGAGGCACAAATTGCACAATTAACTGCTGTGTTGAGCGAGAGAGAAAAGGGAAAGCTTCCATCTCAACCATTGCCAAATCCCGGTCACACACAAAACGCATATCACAATCACAATGTAAATGCGGTGACCACGTTGAGATCCGGAAGTGTGTTGCAGAATAATGTGGGTACTAGTGATGACATCCCCGCCGGTGATTCTTCTTCTTCTTCTTCTTCTTCTGCATCGTCATCTTCTCCTTCTTCTTCTTCACCCTCATTTCCTTCACTAGAGCCTATTCTCCATTCTTCAAAAGGCTCTTCTTCTTCTAATCCGAACGGACCCACACTGGGAACTGTTCCTACTCCACATTCTACTCCACAGACACTTGACTCAACAAATTTTCAAAATTCTCCATTTCCAAACAGGTTGAGTCCCAATAAACCAACTACACAAGTGGAGAAGATTGTAGAGTTATTTAAGCAGGTGAGCATAAATATACCTCTCTTTGATGCAATCCAACAAGTCCCTTCATACGCAAAAATCTTAAAGGGCTTATGCACCTCGAAGAGAAAGTCATCTCAAGTACCCAAGAAAGTGCTAGTGGCTAGTGCAGTGAGCAATGCTATTAACCACCCTCAAACCTTACCCCAAAAACGAAAGGACCCCGGCTGTCCTACGATTTCAATCACAATTGGGGATAAGAAAATTAATCGAGCACTTTTAGATTTTGGGTCTAGTGTTAACCTGCTTCCCTACTCCGTGTACGAACAATTAGGGGTTGGAGAGTTGAAACACACTCGTTGTACTCTCCAAATGGCTGATCGATCAATCACCCATCCAAGGGGTAAGCTAGAGGATGTGTTGATCAAAGTTGGGGAGTTCATATTCCCTGTTGATTTTATTGTTATGGATACACAACCTGTTGCTAACCTACGGAACCAAATTCCGGTGATCCTCGGTCGATCATTTTTGGCCACTTCCAATGCTGTAATAAACTGTCGCAATGGCTCCATGATTCTATCCTTTGGGAAGATGTCTAGTGAGTTCAATATTTATAAGATAGGAAGTCTGCCCCCCGTACCTAAAACTAGTACACTAGAAGTTTGCTCTATTCACGAAATCACGCAGGAGGACTGCGAGCTTGAAAGATTCTTGTTTGATGAAAACAGTTTTGACGCCACTAATGCGTCCCTCCTTGAGCCTACCACCGTTGACACAACCGATATGGATTATGAATGTTTCACTTTTTCGGATGATGACGACTCACAGCCCGAATATGAGTCTTTGGATGAGTTAGTTGAACCATCCGAATCGGTTGTTTGCAGTGATTTCGAACCTGTGTTGGAGTCCTTTGAGTTCGAGGTAGATTCCGCAATGATTCTTTCGCCTCCGAAACTCGAACTCATGTCCTTACCACCTCACCTTAAATATGCTTACATAGGTGAGAATGAGACCTTTCCCATTATCATATCGGCTTCTCTAGCCCTTGAGCAAGAGAACGCCCTTTTGATGGTCTTACAAGATAGGCGGCAAGTTTTCGGTTGGACTATGGCGGACATCGAGGAGATCGGTTCCCTTATAATTGAATATCATATGAAATTGATGGATGATGCCAAGTCAATAGAGGACCCACATGAACATTTGACGCCACTAGTGCGTCCCACCTTGAGCCTACCACCGTTTTCACAACCGATATGGATTATGAATGTTTCACTTTTTCGGATGATGATGACTCACAGCCCGAATATGAGTCTTTGGATGAGTTAGTTAAACCATCCGAATCGGTTGTTTGCAGTGATTTCGAACCTGTGTTGGAGTTCTTTGAGATCGAGGTAGATTCCGCAATGATTCTTTCGCCTCCGAAACTCGAACTCATGTCCTTACCGTCTCACCTTAAATATGCTTACATAGGTGAGAATGAGACCTTTCCCATTATCATATCGGCTTCTCTAGCCCTTGAGGAAGAGAACGCCATTGTGATGGTCTTACAAGATAGGCGGCAAGTTTTCGGTTGGACTATGGCGGACATCGAGGAGATCAGTTCCCTTATAATTGAATATCATATGAAATTGATGGATGATGCCAAGTCAATAGAGGACCCGCAGGAACATTTTGGGGGTATTGTGGCTAGTCAACTTCCTCCTTTAGAAGTTGAACCACCCCCATTTCTTTTAATAAGCTACGAGAATGCCAATATTCCACTGATTGCTAATCATTCACATTCTCGTTTTGATTCATCACCACCTCCTGTCTATTCACCTCCACACCTTCCATACCACCACTTCTATCTTCCCCAATTCTTTTTGGATCGCTACAACTTATTCTTCCACCAACCCATACTCTTTACAGATAAATTTTTCAACTGGTTGGTGTTGACGTTTGGTTTATGCAAAGTTTGGCAGTAATGTCTAACATTGTTTAAATGAAGTTTGGGGGGGCTTTCTATATATATTTTTGTTTTTCTTACCAATAAAAAAATTTGTAAATAAATAAACAAGGGAGTCCCGATAT
Organism: Agapanthus africanus; assembly: GCA_030015575.1. Classification (NCBI taxonomy): domain Eukaryota; kingdom Viridiplantae; phylum Streptophyta; class Magnoliopsida; order Asparagales; family Amaryllidaceae; genus Agapanthus; species Agapanthus africanus. The sequence goes on along the minus strand of CM057349.1, from coordinate 354,794,687 downwards.
TTTGACCCTCTTGGTTTAGCATGACAGTGAGGACACTGTCAAGTTCAAGTTTGGGGGTACGCTCGGTACGTCTTCTTCCTTCGCATTAATTTGTACATATTTTTGCATTTGCATACTTATTTGAAAACCCATAAAAATGTTAAAAATTTCAAAAATTATAAAAATTATTGTATTCAATTTTGGCTTATTTGACTAGAGTTTGACAGATAGGTTAACTAGCTAGGAGCAACTAGATCTTAGACTTAGTGAATTAAAAACCCTAAAAATAACATTCCTTAAAGTTTAACGGTAGAAAGTATATGCCTTGTAGTTTATTTAGAAATAGGCAAATTTTGGGTTCACTTCTTGGGCTAAGTCAAAATGAGGGAAGAGTATTGATATTTTTATTAGAGTATAAGTTTGAAAAATAGTTCCTAGCTTAAGTCTAGATTCTGAAAATGTATACCCCACAATTTGCACACTCACGCACCTTGAAACTTGGAATAGTAGAAGAAACCTTGAAATGCTCTTGTCTAAAGTCCTTAGTACGAAGAAAATAAAAGAAAAAAAAGTGTGAATAAAGAATAAAAAAATGGACACTGGTTTTTGTGATTACTTAAGGCTGCAAAAATAGAAAAATATTTAGCGAGGGTGCTTTATCACCTAGTGCCTTAGACCAACTGGTTTGGGAGTCACTGCTAAAAGCCTTGGGTGTTGCAAAACTAGGAAGTACGCCTTAAAGTGCTAACGCATCTTGTAATCAGTTGTTGGTACCTCAAGAAGTATTAACGATCGCATGAAGGATGTGTAAGCAAATTTCATTTAAAAATTCACTAATTAATAAGTGCTTTGGACAATGGACGAGAGTACGATTGCTTGATTTGAATTTCCAAGTGTAGGGGTGATTTATACACACACGAGGGGATATGTGATTGGAGTTTAGATGAGAGAAATGAGTGAAGAATAGAACTTGTATCTTTAGTAGAATTGATAAAAATTCCTAAGTGGAGATGGAACCCTAGAAGGAAAACTTAAGAAATGCCGAAAGCTATGTTAGTCTACAGAACATATATAATCTTAAGTTAAATAATGAGGAAGTGTGAAGAATAAGGGTGGATAATTTGCGAGTCAAAAGAAAATAGAATTCCTTGTTAGAAAACCTAATTGGAGAACAAAAGTAAATGGGCCGAGTTGATAGGATTTTGTGGGTGTAATCCGCTGAAAACCCTCAGGAGACAACACTCCTCCTACTAGGGACACCTAGAGGTTTAATGGCTTGTTGCACGTGCTCAGTGCAATCGCGTTTCCCTACGAAAGTGCGGTTAGGATTTTAGTGAATAAAAAAAATAAGTTTGCTCGAGGACGAGCAAAAGATAAGTTTGGGGGTATTTGTTCATACTATAATATTGCATTATTGTACTTCCCATTTTTATTCGTTTTATAAATAAACAGGTACTCTTGACGCACGTTTGTTACATGTTATAGGATACAGGCTCTTGGAGCAAATACAGTGAAAAAGACGAAAGTTGATACAGAAAAGGGACTTTTGACCAACAAGTAGAAGGACTCTAGTCAAGCCTAGACAGAGAACAATTCACAAGTGTACAAGGCAACGCATGGTCCGAAATGTCAAAGGAAACAGTCAAAAGATCATTACAAGTTTTCACTGAAGATCTGGAAAAAACCCAGAAGTCAAATGGAGAAAAGAAGTGGAAAAATAGAAAGCCCAAGAAGCCAAGAGGAAAGCCCAAAAGTTACAGAGCCTAACTCCGTAGTTTGGCCGCGGAACCGCGGCCAAGCCTAGGCTGGAACCGCGGTTTCGCGGCCATTCAGTGCCCGTGTCGGTGTATTTTTCCCTTGTCGGTGCGTCGGTGCGGGGGTTTGGATTTTTCGTGGGCAAATCTGTAATTGCACATGTGCGAGAGTCTCTAACCCTAGTTTCCTGTTTACCTATAAATTGTAATCGCAGATCTGTAAAACCTATGCCTCTTTTCATTTCACAAATCCAGATCTGTTCTGTATTATTGCTTGGAGGGAGCCATCAATAAAAATTAATCTGTTCTGTATTATTGCTTGGAGGGAGCCATCAATAAAAATTAGTAAGTTAATTTTAATTCCTTGTTTTAATTCTCTTTTAATTAGAATGTATTTTAATCCCCTAATGAGCGAGTAATCTCCTCGCTTGTTAGGGTTAGCCTTAGGGAAAGGTTTGAGAGATAAGATCTCTCACCCCTTTCATGCCATTCACACCTAAGAATTAGAACTCCATGCATGCACGCACCCTACGGCACCCTATCCCTCGAGGTAACGGTGACACCGTAGTATAAAGGACCGGGTGCGCGTGTTTTCCATGGAGGTTAGGTAAGGATCGATAAAGGAAGGACAAGAATCTAGAGGAAGAAGCATCTTCCCAAAAGATTCTAATCCACTTTATTGATAATTACTATAATATCTAATAGATTTAAAATAAGGCATTGAAAGCGGTGAGGAAACCTTTAATCTTCTAACTTCCCCTAAGCCTAACCCTAGCAAGACTTTAATTTAGATTAATTTAGTTTATTGATAGATCTAGGTTTTTTAGATTTATTCAATTAATCCAAACAACATTTGGAATCAACTCGTAAAAACACATTAAGAAAATTACACATCTCTGTGGATCGACCCGTATTCACCGGCTAGCTGCAAAGCGACGCCGTTTCTGATTACGGTTAACATAATATTTTTGGATTAATCACACCTCCAGCGTCGCGGATAGGGAAATCCGTAAGACCTGGGAGATCGATTACGCGAAGGCCAAGTGCCTCGTGCTTACCTCTATGGACAATGAATATCAGAGGAGGCACGAGAATATGGATCTAGAATCCATATTTCTCCATACTAAGGAACTATATGGAGAGCAATCCCGTATCGCCAGATACGAAGTCTCGAAAAAGTTGTTTTCGACGTGATTGGCCGTCGGATCATCGGTAGCGGAACACGTGCTTAAGATGATTGGCTTTATTGAAGAGCTCGCGGACCTTGGGACCACGTTAGAGAACGAGCTCTATACGGACTTGATTCTCCAGTCCCTTCCTTCCACTTACGCCCAGTTTATCCTGAACTTCAACTTGCAAGGAAAAGAAGTTGAACTTCCGGAGCTCCTCAACATGTTGAGGAGTGCAGAGGGCACCTTACAGAAAGTAAGGGAAACATCCACTTTGTTTGTTGGAGGATCTTCCTCATCTAGGTCCAAGACGAAAGCCAAGGGAAAGAAGAAGAAAGCCCCCACCAAACCAAGGGGCGGTGTTAGTAAAGTGGAAGCGAAGGGAAAAGCAAAGGCAACAAAGGTAGCGGGACAGCTTGTGGGAAAGGAAGAGTGCTTTTATTGTCATAAGAAAGGACACTGGAAAAAGGATTGTAGGGCTTGGAAGGCCAAGAACCAGGGCTCGAAGCAAGTTGTGGCTTCGGCTTCAGGTGTGTATGTTATTGAAAACTGTCTATCAATAAACTTTACTTCCTGGGTATTGGATACCGGATCAGGATCTCATATCTGTAATTCTTTGCAGGCACTGAGAAAGCGTAGGGTTTTGAAGGCAGGTGATATGACCCTCAGAGTTGCAAACGGAGCTGGCATGGATGCTGAGTCCGTGGGGGACTATCACTTGGGATTGTCAGGTGGACATGTTTTGATTTTACGGGATTGTTATTTTGTACCCAGTGCGACTTGTAATATCATATCTGTATCTTTAATGTCTAAAGAAGGTTATGATTTTGCATTTGTAAGCAATGTTGTAAACATTCACCTTAATCAAGTTCTGATTGGGTCGGGTACATTAAGCAACGGTATATACGTATTAAACCAACCACAGATTTTCAATGTCCAGAATACACACAAAAGAAAGTCTCCAGAAATAAATCATGCTTTCTTATGGCTTTGTAGACTGGGCCACATCAATGAGAGAAGGTTGACGAAGTTACATACAGAAAGATATTTGGATCCGTTCGAATATCAATCATATGCAACTTGTCAATCCTGTCTCAAAAAAAAGATGACAAAAACTCCGTTCACTGGATACGGAGTAAGAGCGAGCGAGCTCTTGGGACTCGTACACAGTGATGTATGCGGTCCAATGTCTACACATGCGCAGAGTGGTTATTCTTATTTCATTACTTTTACGGATGATTTTTCAAGGTACGGATATTTCTTCTTAATGAAACATAAATCTGAAGCCTTTGGAAAATTCCAGGAATACAAGAATGAAGTAGAAAAATAAACAGGCAAAAGTATCAAGACACTGAGATCTGATCGAGGTGGTGAATACTTGAGTGCCGAGTTCCTGGATTACCTAAAAGATAATGGAATTCTCTCTCAGCTTACTCCTCCATACACTCCACAACATAACGGTGTATCGGAGAGAAGGAACCGAATCCTATTGGATAAGGTACGTTCCATGATGAGTAACGCTGAGTTGCCGCGATCATTCTGGGGATATGCACTAGAATCAGCTGCATACCTTTTGAACCGAGTTCCAACTAAGACAGTGCCTACCACACCATATCAGATGTGGAGTGGGAAGAAACCCTATCTTAAGCACATTAAGACATGGGGATGTCCAGGTTTTGTCAAAAAGCAGCATGCGGACAAACTCGAGGCACGCTCAGTACAGTGCAAGTTTGTGGGATATCCAAAGAACTCCAAGGGATATTTCTTCTATTGCGAAGAGGAACAAAAGGTTTTTGTTTCTCGTCATGTCTGCTTCTTGGAAACTGAATTTTTGGAAAATCAGATAAGTGGGAGCGCAATAGAACTGGAAGAAATTCCAGAACCACAAGCTATTACTGAAAGCTTAGTAGAACCAGAGGGTTCGAACGAACAGGACATTCTTGCGTCGCTCCGCAGGAGTAGTAGGCAGTCTCATCCGCCCGAGAGATACTACGGTTTTCTCATAGACGGGGATAGAGAGGATTGCATCATTGATAATGATGAGCCGACTAGCTTCCAGCAGGCCATTCAGAGCGTTGACTCAGTAAAATGGCTGGATGCAATGCGGACCGAAATGGAGTCCATGTACACCAACAAATTATGGACTCTGGACGTTGCTCCAGAAGGGGTAAAACCTGTAGGATGCAAATGGATCTTCAAGAGGAAGATTGGTGTAGATGGACAGGTTGAGACCTATAAGGCTAGACTTGTTGCAAAGGGTTTTCGTCAAAGACCTGGTTTGGACTATAACGAAACCTTTTCTCCAGTGGCTATGCTCAAATCCATTCGGATCCTTCTTGCCATTGCTGCCTTCAACGATTATGAGATTTGGCAGATGGACGTAAAGACCGCTTTTCTAAATGGAAATTTAGAGGAGTGTGTCTATATGGACCAGCCAGAGGGGTTCATTCAGAGTGGGGGCAGCGGAAAGGTGTGCAAGTTGCTTAAGTCCATTTATGGACTAAAGCAGGCATCGCGGAGTTGGAACATCTGTTTTGATGAGACGGTCAAAGATTTTGGTTTTATCAAAAATCCAGATGAACCATGCATCTATAGTAAAATTGTAGCACGAACTGTCGTATTCCTCGTTTTATACGTGGATGACATTCTCTTGATAGGAAATGACATTCCTATTCTACAATCTGTCAAAAGGTTCTTGTCACACAGGTTCTCCATGAAAGACCTGGGTGATGCCTTTTACATTCTAGGGATCTGGATCCATCGTGATAGGTCCAAGAGGATATTAGGACTTTCACAGTCCAGGTACATTGACACCATACTGAAAAGATTCAGTATGGAAGATTCCAAGCGCGGTAATCTACCGGCTTGTCATGGGATCACCCTCTCCAAAGAGATGTCTCCCAAGACTGATTTGGAAAGGGATCGCATGTCTATTATACCCTACGCTTCTGCGGTAGGCTCTATAATGTATGCAATATTGTGTACCAGACCAGATGTAGCTTATGCACTGAGTGTGGTAAGCCGGTATCAGTCTAAACCTGGGGAGAACCACTGGAGAGCGGTAAAGAACATTCTAAAGTACCTGAGAAGGACTAAGGACATGTTTTTGGTTTACGGCGGAAAAGACCTCCAGATGGAGGCCTTTCCTGACTCCAGCTTCCAGAGTGACAAGGATGACTCCAAGTCCATGTCGGGTTATGTCTTTACCCTTAATGGAGGGGCGGTGTGTTGGAAGAGTTCCAAACGGGAAACCGTTGCTGACTCGACGATGGAAGCGGAATATATCGCTGCATCTGATGCCGCAAAAGAAGCCTTCTGGATGAGGAAGTTCTTGACAGAACTTCACGTGGTTCCGTCCAATGTTGATCCAATACCTCTGTATTGTGACAACAATAGGGCTATAGCTTTAGCGAAGGAACCCAGGTCCCATCAGAAGTCCAGACACATCTTAAGGCGGTATCACCTGATCAGGGAGATCGTGGATCGCCGGGAGATCGAGGTTCGGAGGGTTGCTACAGAAGATAACACTACAGATCCATTCACGAAGGCCTTACCCCAGACTCAGTTCGAGCGGCTGATCGAGATGATAGGTCTTCGATATGCCAGTACATGGCCTTAGTGCAAGTGGGAGATTGTTAGTGTATATGCCCTAGAGGCCATTACTGTATCATACTAGTTTGTATATTACTTAATGGAAGCTTGGGATATTCACAGTTGTATAGGCAATCTTGCTCGAAATGGTAGTATGCTACTTGGTTTGTTTCTACTTTAATGTGTGCATGCGTTTCTTTTAGCATATCGCCTATAAACATTAGTGGAGCCCTTAGGATCTTTGCTTGATTACCAGCGTTGTGATGGCAGTCACACTAGTGGGGGCTGGGTAATCTACAAGCACATCCTTATACAGGTCCCTAGTCGTAGGATTATCGAGACAGGACATCGATACTCCGGAGTAGACTAGCGTATGTGCTTCTCATCCCAGCAGGGGAGACGGTCTGTTCCACAGCCGTCAGTACGTCGTACTTGAGATAGTATGCGGGTGCTCGTTAGGTTACGAGTATACTGGACAGGACTCGTCAGGAACTGTTGGTTGGTACTATACCTATCGTCAGTTATCAGTTCCCAGGTGACATGAGTACAGCTTAGTCCGCTGACTTGACACTGTCACTTCGCCTCGAGTGTGTTCCCACTGTTCTTAGATTGCTACCCTACCACGGCTCAAATGAGTCATGCAAACAGGTAGCAGTTGGGTGCAGTCCCGAAGCACTTGGAGGCAGTGACGGTTAGACAGGATTCGTCTCTCCCGATATTGGGGGTTGATATCGCGCTGTGTCAAGGAGAGCCATTACACATAGTCGTCCCTGGCTAGGGCAAGCGGGATATACTGGTAGGTTTTCCAGTATTATCTCAGGGTGTTCTGGGCTACACTCCGACACGACTTGTACCACTATTAGGGGACTGACGTTTACCACCCCCTAGGCCCACCATGCGATATTCTCAGACGAACAGACCGGACTGTACGGAAATTGTCATATTCAGGCTCAGTAGGAGTTCGGATGGGTTCACCTCATCAGTCTTCTTATCGGCATCTACCTGGGGACCGTTACGTACAGCTTGTACCGCTTGTGGCCTGTGGTTAATCCCAGTGCCAGCGTAGTGTCAAGTCTTTAGAGTCCCACACAGAGAGCTATTCGCCTTTGGACAAAACAGAGTAGAGGTCGCATGGTTTTGCGATAGGGTTCGTTCACATCCGCGCACTTGTGCACGATTGGTGTCCGGGCAGTTATTACTAGCGGGCTTTGGTTTAAGCCAGATCCTAGTATACGTTTTGGGATTGGTTTTATCTCATTGTATTCGTATTCCTCGGAACACGAATGCGGGTGTGTATGCACAGTTGACAGAGGCAGAAGCAGAGGATTCTCATTAGGGTTGTTGACTGTTGACTTTTTCTAAACCCTAATGAGAATAAGAAATATGATTAATAATAATATTAATTAAGTATTATTGTGCCATGGTTGAGTTGAAAGTTTGACTTTTGTTGACTTGTTGACTTTGTTGACCGGTTGGCCATTTTGGACTTGTTGACCATCGTCATTTCATTGCTATGACTTTTGTTTACTTGTTGTTCTTTACAAAATGCATTAAATGCATGAAATGATAATGGCTATTGAAACTAACCATCACAATACTTAATTATTATTATTATCATGATTATTTTCTCTTTTGTGAGCATGGTTGCAAATTATTGAGCTCATTCTATCATTCTCATTCTCTTTCATCCAAGCTCTCCCTCTTCCTCTCTCTCAAGGCTCTCATATCACATGTGTTGAGAAACAAGAGCCACTGAGATAAAACACTAAAAACACTTCTCTACTCACTCTAGAGTACAAGGTCTAGCAAGCCAAGCACTTTAGTTTCCTCTCGGTTGAGGTAGAAGCTTTCGGGTGGATCCTTCTTCGACAACAAGGAGACTACGAGGTGGAGCCGATCCAACCACTCCAAGGAGAAAGAAGAGAAGGAGTTCAAGACCTAGGTATAACCCCCTAACATAGTAGTTAAACTTGTAGTTACTTTGCTAGGTGTTTGTTTAGCAAAGATCCTATTTTCTAGTCCATGTTCCCTTTACCATAAAAATCATTTTTTACCGTTTCCGCATCCCTGTAAGAACCGGGACGGGTAACGTGGACTTACAGATTCGAGAACGCGAAATGGCTATATTTGAAAAAGCCAAACGCCGACGACTGGACGAAAGGGTTAAAACACTCCCACCAGATCAAGGCACATCCAACGTAAATAAAAGCAGGTTCAAGATGAGGAAAAGATTCGCCAAAGCCGTATAAATGGGAATGAAGCTGCCACCCTCCGAAGGAAACACTCCTGACAGGATACACCCTAACGAAGAGGATGCACATCCAAACTACTGCTTGTACCATCGGAGGATTGCACACCCTACTAAAGAATGTAACGCCTTTAAAAATTGGTGGCAGGGATATCTTGCTCACCGGCAGCATTTCAAGTGGATGAAGCGCAAAACGCGTCGAGAGCAGAAGAGCATGACAGATGAGCGCAAAAGAATTGCCGGCAACTGTCACATGGTTGATTCCAGGGGTTGCAAGTTCTCACCTTCAGAAGCGATTCGGATGAAAAAATAGCCCTTGGTCCTCTCTTCAAGGAATCCATCTCTGAACCAGACGAAATGAAGACCTGTGAGAACATTCAGTTGCGCAATCGCACGTTACCCAAAAAGAATCTCGGACCCGCATACAAAGGATCGAACAAAAAGGATAAGGGGAAAGAAAAGGTCCCTGAGGACATCACTCTCGATGACCGAGTCGTCAAAGAGCTGGCAGCCTAGGACTCGCCCAAGAAAAACAAGGTGGATTACAACGTTCTGGCACGCCTAAGGAAGATACCCTCGCAGCTAAGCATTCTCGACGCCCTTCTGCTTTCCAAAGAGGTGAGAGATTCTCTGATCAAGGCATTACTAGAGCCTGACCAGTTTCAAGCTTTTCTCGCTGAAGAAAAGATGACGGACGAGCTGGAAGAAATTCACACAGCTGACATCACTTTCGGCGATGAAGATCTCCTTCCTCGGGACGTGCGAGCACAACCGTCCCTTGTATGTCACCGGATACTTTCATGACATCAAGATAGGAAAAATCTTGGTTAACAATGGATCCTCCGTCAACCTTCTCAATGTGAGAGTGTTGAAAGAGATTTGCATGAGCGTTCAACACCTTGCTCGGGATAAAATCACTATCTCCAGATTCGACTCCCAGTGATTCATCACGGACGCTCGGGTCTGTGATACTGACGTTACGTTTTGTGCTGCTCGTCACTGACATCAAGTTTCACATCATTGACGCCAAGACTTGCTACAACCTTTGCTCGGCAGTCCTTGATTACACGAGTACAATATCATCCCTTCTACACAACATCAGTGTATGAAGTACTTCAAAGATGGTCTCGAGTATACCGTGATAGGGGAGCTAAACCCATTCTTCGTTAATGAAGTCCGAAAATACGAAGAGCAAAATACTTCTTGCCAGAATTCGAAGACACGGAAAGGTGCCATAAGCCAGAGAATAAGCAGAAAGCTATAACCACTATTCCGGTCTTTGAGTGCGATACCGAAGTGGAAGAAGAGATAGTCTATTCAGGACCATCCTAATGCAACAAACCGGGATCTTCCACCCCTATTCTGGTCTTCGGCAGCGACTCTGAAGATGAGGTTAATACAGTATGTTCTGTTCGGCCATCAATACAAGCCTTCACTGGCGATGCATGAAGTTTGCAAATTTCCATGGTTCCGCAGGAGCATTACAAAGAGCTCGACGCACTTGATACCTATAGTGTGCAGGAATTGCAGACATTCTACGTCCCTCCCAGGAGAAAAGATGAAAAAGCAATCCTCTTTTATCGATCCGCGGAAACTAAGGTGGAGAAGGAGATCTAGTATGGTGCCGATATTACACTTGACAGGCTCCAGCCCATCCGTTTGCCTAGATACTACACAGAAGGATTAAAAGGGCTATTGAGGCGCCAAGGCGTACCCTTTAAACAGACCACACGACAAGCTCAGTTCTACAACAGGATCTGGAATGTCCCCGTATCTCAGCGAAAGTTGCCCAATGGGAGAATGGAAACGATCGGGCTTGGATATGTTCAATCCAAGAAACGGGAGCGATTCTATGGCTGATACGTTATACATGACTTCGATGAAGAAGGAGATGCTCGGTTAAAAGACGCTAACCCTGAACCAAAACTAGGTCCCACCATGAAAATGCCAAGTCCGTCATTTGAAGAACAAATGGATAATCTAATAAGGGAAGTGGGTCAAAAGGCCCGGGCTGACCATATCCACGAAATGGCTATTTACGAGAAAGCCAGGACGCAGCGCCTCCTTCAGCAGGCTGCGGAGAATGACAAAGCTCTTCGTCGCCAGCCCGTCATGAAGAAGACTCGACGCAAAGGCAAAAACAAGCTAAAGAACGGAAAAACGTTCGACAACAGCGAAGTGGGTCCAAGAAACCACGCTATTGAGAATCGAGCAGCCGGAATCCGTCTCTTATAAAGAAGATTGGTCGAGCATATTCTTTTCCTCATGACAAGACAAGGAAGATATTCGATCTTGTCATGAAACATCAAATGATTACACTCCCGGAGTCCAAACACCCCGAACAAACAGACAAGGTCTCTCATCCGGATTATTGCTCCTATCATCGGGCGATAGGACATCCTCTCGAAGAATACTTCACCTTCAAGAACTGGGTCGAAGACCAATACCAACTTGGCAGATTCGCTCTATCCGACAGTTGGAGGGTAACCCGCCACAGAAGCATGAACCGAAAGCCACGTATGCAGTGAGAGTAGAGATGGATCAACATCGGTCTTGGAAGCAATCTCGTACCTGTCACGTGATAACGCTGTCAGGAGAAGGAGTATACGAAGATATGGCTAACCTCCCCTGGTGCTTCGAAAACGATGATGACGAAGTGATCTCAGAGCTTCCGCCAGCGCCAAAAGAGCTGGAAGATGGGATACATAGTACTGCAGATAATCTTAGAAAAATCGACTTGGGAACGGCAAACGACCCACGGCCGACGTTCGTCAGTGAGCTGTTGTCTGAAGAAAGGGTGGCTACGCTCAAGGACATGCTCATGCAGTATAAAGATTGTTTCGCATGGAACTATTCCGAAATGCCGGGACTAGATCTAGAAGTAGCTGTGCACAAATTGGCGATATCTCCGGACACAAAGCCAGTCAAACAAACACCGAGAAGAATGCGGCTCGAACTTAAAATGAGTATCAACGCCGAAGTCAAGAAGTTAATCGACTCCGGCTTCATCCAAGAGGTTCAGTACCCTAACTGGATTGTCAACATCGTCCCAGTGATGAAGTAAAATAGGACAGTGCGCATCTGCGTGGATTTTCGAGACCTCAACAAAGCTTGTCCAAAAGATGACTTTCCCGTACTAGTCACCGAGCTGATGATAGACAACACGTCCACTCACGAAGTCTTCTCCTTCATGGACAGCTCATCAGGGTACAATCAAATAAAGATGCATTCCGAAGACCAGAAGCATACCACTTTCCAGACTCCTCAGGGCATATTCTGCTACAAAGTGATGCCTTTCGGTCTGAAGAACGCCGGTGCTACCTATCAGAGGGCCATAACGAAAATTTTCGATGACCTCATACATGAAGTCGTCGAATGCTATATTGACGACCTTGTGGTGAAAAGCAAATCGCACGAGGAGCAATTGGAGCATCTAAAAGTATTGTTCCAACGCCTTCGGAAATACAACTTGAAGATGAACCCTCTCAAATGCGCGTTCGGAGTCTCCTCAGGTAAATTCCTAGGATTCATCGTATGACACCGAGGTATCGAGATAGACCCGTCGAAGATCAAGGCGATCATGGAAATTCCTCCGCCAAGAACTCTCAAGCAACTGCGATCTCTCCAAGAAAAGCTCGCGTATATCCGACGGTTCATAGCTAACCTCTTTGGCAAATGTCGTCCCTACAGTCACCTGATGAAGAAGGGAACCCCGTTCGTCTGGGATCGCAAATGCCAAAGCGCACTCGACGAAATCAAGCAATACCTGCAGAACCCGCCGGCACTAACCGCTCCGGTCAAGGAAAAGCCCCTCATTCTGTACACAACCACCCTTAAGGGGTCTCTAGGTGCATTATGGGCATAAGAGAATGACCAAGAGAAGGAGAGAGCCCTCTACTATTTGAGTCGAGTTCTTCTGGGGACAGAAAACAATTACTCTCCCATTGAAAAACACTGGCTGGCGTTGATCTTCGCGATAACGAAGCTCAGGCACTATGCGTTGGCGCATGAGGTCCATCTCGTATCGAAAGTGGATCCTCTCAAGTATTTGATGTCAAGAGCCATACTAACGGGACGGCTAGCTAAATGGGACCTACTCTTAATGGAATTCTCGGTGACATGCCGACCTCTCAAGGCAGTGAAATGCCAGGCCATCGCCGACTTCCTTGCTGAGCATCCGATACTTGCCGATTCACCCCTAAATTGCGAATTTCCAGACGAGCACGCGTTTGACACGATCTACAGGGATAGAAGAGAAGGTGATACCCGATGGGAACTCTACTATGATGGGGCATCTTCTATGAAGAAGCGAAAGCACAGCTCCCCTATACTCAAATCTGGGGTAGGCCTTATGTTCGTGACTCCGCAAGGAGGGATAATGAGCTTTTCTTTTTCCTTAACAGAGCTGAGGACAAACAATGAGCAGAATATGAAGCTTTGATAGCAGGTCTTGAGATCGCTGTCGACATGGGAATCGAAAACCTCTTTATATACGGAGACTCTTAGCTGGTCGTTAGTCAGGTAAACGGCGACTATCAAATGTGCAAACCAGAGTTGGTAAAATACGGAGAGAGAGTGCAGCAATTGCTAACTCAAATCCTTTCCTACGCCCTGGAAAGCATAACACGAGCGGAAAATAGCAAGGCGGATGCATTAGCCAAACTCGCTAAAGAACTGGCTGACGAAAACCTCGATGGCGTGAGGATCGTTGTGCAGAGCCGTCGGGTTCTTGCACCGGAAAAAATATCTCCCGAGTCGTCTAAATAAAAGGAAGCAACCAAGAAAACAGCCCTGCAAATAGAGGACCAAGAAAAGGCTAAGGAATGGAAAGAAGTCTTTATAGACTACTTCAAATCCCGTCGGACACCTGAAGATGCGTCCTTAAGACATCAGCTCATGAAACGAGCTCTATCCTTCGCCTTATTCAATGACACTCTATATAAGAGATCATTTGATTCCTTATGGCTAAGATGCCTGGGACCTGAAGAAGCAAGGAGCGTCATCCAAGAAATTCATGATGGACTCTGCGGTTCTCACCAAGCCGGGCCGAAGATGAAACTGAAGATCAAAAGGATGGGCTACTATTGGCCCACAATGATCTAAGATTGCATCGAATACGAGAAGCAGTGCCACTCGTGCCAGATTCACGGGGACTTTATCCACCAGCATCCAAATCCGCTACACCCGACAGTGGCTAGCTGACCGTTCAAAATGTGGGGAGCTGACATAATCGGGCCTATCGAACCAGCATCGTCCAGAGGCCATCGGTTCATATTGGCGACAACTGATTACTTCTCCAAGGGGGCAGAAGCAGTACCACTAAGAGAAGTGAAGACGGAGAATATCCTCTATTTCTTCAAGACACATGTTATTTATCGGTTCGGCACTCCGCGACGAATTATCTCCGATAATGGACCGGCATACAGAAGTCACAAAATCAGCCGCTTCACACAGCAACATAATATAGACTGGAGATACTCTTCGGTCTATAATCCCCGAGCTAATGGTCTGGCTGAGGCTTTCAACAAGACCCTGATGAAGATCGTAAAAAAGACGGTATCCAAAAATAAGAAGGATTGGCATGAGAGACTGCATGAAGCTCTCTGGGCATACCGGACCACGTTCAAAACAGGAACAAACACAACGCCGTATGCATTAGTATTCGGCACTGAAGCAGTACTCCCTTTGGAGATAGAGTTACCCTCCTTACGAGTGGCAGTTCAATACAAGCTAACGGACGAAGAGAATGCTCATCTTCGGCTTGAGGAGCTTGATGCCCTCGACGAAACTCGGCTCATGGCGCAGCAAAACTTAGAAGCTTACAAAGCAAAGATGACGCACTCGTATGAGAGATTGACTAGGCCGAGAGCATTCCGTCAAGGCGAACTCATGCTAGCGGTCAAGAGACCTATGATCCTCAATCATGAAAAACGAGGGAAGTTCGACCAAACTACGAAGGCCCATACATCATAGACAAAGTCTACCAAGGTGGGGCTTACTTTCTCATGGATATGGATAGCGAAAGACCCTTCAGACCAATAAACGGTTGGTTCCTAAAGAAATACTACGCCTGACGAGTTACGACCTAGATTAATGATAGATGACAACGCCTATATCCGCTCGCTATCTTCCTAAGCCCAAACTTTATAAGTGGTAGCCAACGAAACCGTTGCAACAACGGATCGAAATGTCCCTAAACTAACAATGGACCGAAACGTTCTTAAACAAATGATGGACCGCAATGTCCTAAAACTTGCAACTGACCGAGATGTCTATAAACTACTACGGATCGCAGCATCCCAAGGCTGACAAAAAAAATGGTATGTCCATAAGCGAGATGGGCACAGATGAAAACCCGAAAGGGCTCTGTGAGTAAAAACAGCAGGGCTACCGACGAGTTTGTGAAAACCCGAAAGGGCGCAATCTCGTTAAAAGACACTTGCAAGGTCCTCTCGACCTTGTAAGGAGAAAATACCCGTGTGAGATCCTTACGACTCACAAGGGAGCAACACACTTAGGAATCCCCACGATTCTTAAGAAGAAGTTACACTTACGAGATCCTCACGACTCGTAAGGAGAATTCCCCTTTGAGACCCTCACGGCTCATAAGATTCAAAAGCCTTAAGTTACAGAGATCTGAACCTGTTCTTAAGCCATCACAACCCACAGACTGCCCTACAAGTGTTTCAATATTGACCCTTGTATACAATCCACGGGCACGAATAAACATTTCCCTAACAAAGTCCCATCAGCGACTAGGGATATGCTCGCACGGTGAACAAACCTTTATAAGTCCTCTCGAATTATAAGGAGAAAACACTCTTGTAAGATCCTTACGACTTGTAAGAGAACATACACTTAAGAATCCTCACGATTTTTAAGGACAAAACGCACCTACGAGATCCTCATGACTCGGAGGGAGAAACTTTTATGAGACCCTTCCGGCTCATGAAGTCAAAAGCCTTAGTCGACAGGATTCTAACCCTGTTTGCTAAGCCATTTCTGTTTAAATCGACAAAGGCAAATGATGATTCGCTCCTGGCAATATTCCAGTCATAGCGATGCTGATGCTGAGATTGGCACCAGATTCCAAGTTCCACACTCGCGATAAAAAAATTAGCGAGCCAAAAATGCATATGAAATAGCCAAAATGATAGGGCACCTTGCAACAAAATCAGCAAGTAAAATATATGCATACAAAACAGCCGAAATGATTGGACAACTCGCAATAAAAAGTAGCGAGTAAAAGAAAATAATATAGCTGAAATGATTGGGCACCGCAAAATATAACCGAAATGATTAGACACCGTGAAAAATAGCCGAAATGATTAGGCAATCGCGATTTTCGCGATACAAACAGCTAAAATGATAAAGCATCGCGGAAAGAAAACAAAAATAATACATATAAAATGAAACTTTTTGCCCTACAGATGAGATCACATCGATCGTTGTATACAATCCAGGGGCACAAATAAAGAGGGAATCATATTATCCACCAGGCTCTTTCAAACGGAGAGGCATATTTCAATGGCGACATCTACAGCCTAGAGATCATCAACGGCGTTCCTCCCCACTCCAGTAGGATAAGGATGCGACATCCACCAAATGGAACCATAGCAAAGTCCCTAGTTCCAGGTTTCAACGGCGACATCTACAGCCTAGAGATCATCAACGGCGTTCCTCCTCATTCTAGCAGGATACGGACGCGACATCAACCAACGGAGCCATGGCAAAGTCCCTAGTTCCAGGTTTCAACGGCGACATCTACAGCCTAGAGATCATCAACGGCGTTCCTCCTCATTCCAGCAGGATACGGACGCGACATCAACCAACGGAGCCATAGCAAAGTCCCTAGTTCCAGATCTCGACGGTTCAAAGATAACCTAGAGACTACCTCGACATTCGTCTCGTTACAACAGGCGCAACGTCAGCAAAGCAGAGCCGCGACAAAGTTCCCAGTTCCAGGACTCGGCGGTGCACAGACAGCCAAGACTCAACCCCTGACCCCGTACGGCCAAAGTCAATCCTAACCCCGTATGGTTAAAGTCAACCCCTGACCCCGTACGGCCAAAGTCAATCCTGACCCCGTATGGCTAAAGTCAACCCCTGACCCTATACGTCCAAAGTCAATCCTGACCCCGTATGGCTAAAGTCAACCCCTAACCCTATATGGCCAAAGTCAATCCTGACCCCGTATGGCTAAAGCCAACCCCTGACCCCGTACGGCCAAAGTCAATCCTGACCCCGTATGGCTAAAGTCAACCCCTGACCCTGTACGGCCAAAGTCAATCCTGACCCCGTATGGCTAAAGTCAACCCCTAATCCCATTTGGCCAAAATCAATCTAGACCCGGTACGGCTAAAGTCAACCGCAGACCCCGTACGGCTAAAGTCAATCCTGACCCCGTATGGCTAAAGTCAACCTGTCACGCCCCGCTTCCCAGTTTACGGCGAAGGAGACGCGACGAGGCCCGCTACGTATATACTCAGAAGTACATACGCTAAGCGTAACTAAGCAATATAAATACACAAGAGACAAGAGTATAAAAGAACAGCAACTTTTATTAATAACATTCTTTGTACAATGCATGAAAAGGAAATACATCTGAACTGAAAAAGCAATGCCTAAACAGTGGCATAACAATAAAAGGAAATACTGGAAAGAACAAGATACAATGTCTAGAGCTCTGGGTCTTCCTGGAACTGCTCCAAATCTTCACTTGTGGGCTCGGTCTCAACTTGGTCCAACGCACCTGACGACATTCGAAGAAGAGAGAAATAGAATGTCGTTAGCGAACAGGTCGCTCGGTAAGTCCCAAAGATAATGGAGAAATAGACAGAGAGTAAAAGAGAGAGAGAGTAGCTTTTAATGTTGTATTGTATTGTCATATTATAGTAGTATGGTGCTAACGCTGTTGTGTAGCTTGGTACAGAAGGATGCCAGTGTATACGAGGGGAGTCTCTATATGCCAGAGACTAAGGGCACGTATAGTACAAGGAACCGTTTATGCCACGGTACAACAGCAACTGAATATAGGTTAGGTGTCTTAATCTGACCACCTCATTCCACTTTTAACATCTTCCGTACCAATCTACCCCTTTAAACCCCGCGATGTCATATTTGTATTGTTATCTTGTAAACTTGTAATGATTGCTTGATTGACTTGATTGACTGACCGAAACCATGATATCAGGAAACGGTTATAACCGTAGAGTCATGTAAATGGAATACTGGAAAACATGTAAAAGGAATATCCATTGTTCGGTTCAGTCAAGCAGATTGTTAACTGGATTCTGGGATTCATGTATTCATCTTGAGTTGAAATATAAAGAATATAGATTGACTTGAATTATATTCAAGTCAGAAATAGTCAGACTCTAACCCGAGTCAGACTAGAGAAGATAATTTGAAGTTCTTTATTTGTTAGGGGCCTTATTGTAATTTATAAAACTTGAGGGGGTTTATTGTAAAAAGTAATATTGTATAGATTGCAAAATACACCTCAAGTATTTGTTATTCGTCTTTATGTATATACAACAATTTAATGATCAAGATAAATATGTATACATGTTCGAATAGCATGAAATGAGTCAAGTATATTATACGAGTAACTACCGAAAACAATGCTATAAAGAAATATTATGTACGACTAATTAATCAAGTCGAACGAATGCGAAATATAAACAGAAATATGTCTCTAAATGTTTTGCATGCGTGAGTTCCAGTTTTACCTAAATATGACTACCGGTTTGAGAGATATATATGTTTTCGTATCGTCGCGCAAAACAGATCAGAATCTATTCGGCACCGTCACATATTTTTAAAACGCAGTTTGAGTTAATTTGTATCAGGTTTCAGGTTACGAAAATTATTAGAAAATTGTAGGTATTTCGATGTACTTATCGAAAACACCAAGATTCATACGATTTGGATTTATGAAGCTCTAGTTATGATCATTTTAATATCAGCATTTAAAACAGAAATTCAGATTTCTGGACAGCAACTATATATTGTATTGTAAATCCTATATCAGGTTGTTTCATGCATTCCTAAGTAATATAATATACAGAAAATTATATTTCTATCAATGGTGCATCTACACATCTAAATTTTGTCACAAACGGATATCGGGTGTTCGAGTTATGTCCAATTTAAAAACAATGTGCGAATCAGGACAGATTCTGTCCAGATCCGTCACTTAATATTGTAATGCAGTTTTCTTTATCTTAGGTAGGTTTTCAGCAAAACTATAAAACTAAGAAAATCTAGAACATTCGATGTAGATATGAAAAACACCTAAGTTTGCTCAATTTGGATACCGGTATACCAAGTTATATGTCCTAGAAATTGACCGATAACTGCAGTTTTCTGTTTTACGATCAGTGAATAAATACGATGTAATTCACAAACCGTTATGCGGATCAATCTAAAATTTTTACAGCATGTATAAAATAATATAATCTATCATATGTAAATTCCATGAAATTTTCAGAAGTAAAAATCAATGTCTAAAAATTATTTTAAACCTAAAGGTATTGATGTGTATACTAAAATCGGCAAAAAGATTAACTAGTATTTTTATGCAAGCTTTATCCTTTCTTTTAATAACCAAACCGATTCCATGAGATATCGTAGATATATTATGGATTGAAATCTATGTTCTCACAACTTGTAATAAACATTCATAATCATGAAGAAAGAATTAAAAATACTTTAATTTGAACAAGAGATAATAAGATATTATTAAACCATATAGAATCATATATATCTAAACTTATGTATATGTATATGTATATGTGTATCTTCTCTTATGGATTATGATATGAAAAGAATAGGGGGTTCACGATACATGACAAGAGGAAAAAAGAGGTGGGGGGAAAGGAGAGAGAAGGGACTTACATGCACAAGCCGGTATTGTCACCGGGCTTGTCTATCCGCCGATAGCCTCGCGTTAGTAGCGAGACCTTCTTGAAGAGTTCTTCATGTTCTTCTTCTTGGACTTTAGGTGAAGAGGGAGAAATGAGAGATAGAAAAATATGAGGAAGGAAAAGATGGAGGAGGACAATTAAGATGGTGTAATGGTGAATTATGTATAATAATATATGCATTTAACATAAGAATTAAAAGAGAAATGAAAGGTCACCATTCATTTTGGAAATGAAAGGTCTCATTTGTAGGTTATGAGAAGAATAAAAAATAATAAAAATAACTGCAAGAATGGGGATTTGAACATGCGACTTATGGAATAATAATGCAAGGACTTAACCAATGAGCTATAAAGTTGTTCATGCATATATTTAATTAGAATTAAATATATGATGTTGCTTAAAAAGAAAATGGGCTTTTTAGATGGGCTATGGAGAATAAGAATAATGGATTTGGGTTAAATATTTATGAAAGGAAAAAATAAGAATGAGAAGTTAAAAACTTAAATATAAGAAAAAGAAATTGTACCTAGAAAAAAATACATAATAGATTGAGGAATAAAATAATAATAAATTTAATAGAAAGAGGAAAATACCAAGTACAAATAAATACGGTATATTTTTGAAGAGGGATAATACAAATGTATAAAGATTTTGGGGTCATTACATTCTACCCTCCTTAAAAATAATTTCGTCCTCGAAATTTGTAAAAGGAAAGTGTAACAGTTTCAAAACAATTTGGTGATTGTGAGTGAAAGAATAGGGTTAGGATAGATTCAACGGATGATAAGATTCAAGGAATATGAAATGGTAAGATTCAAGGAACATGATTGTAAAGAATGTTTTAGTTGCTGTTTCTTGTGTTATATTGCTTAGGTTGTTCACGCAGACCAGAACTGCATGACAGGGATTCATACAGCTCTGACCTGCATGGGCCACCAACAAAACCTGTCACGCCCCGCTTCCCAGTGTACGGCGAAGTGGACGTGACAAGGCCCATACGTATATACTCAGAAGTACATACGCTAAGCGTAACTAAGCAATATAAATACACAAGAGACAAGAGTATAAAAGAACAGCAACTTTTATTAATAACATTCTTTGTACAATGCATGAAAAGGAAATACATCTGAACTGAAAAAGCAATGCCTAAACAGTGGCATAACAATAAAAGGAAATACTGGAAAGAACAAGATACAATGTCTAGAGCTCTGGGTCTTCCTGGAACTGCTCCAAATCTTCACTTGTGGGCTCGGTCTCAACTTGGTCCAACGCACCTGACGACATTCGAAGAAGAGAGAAATAGAATGTCGTCAGCGAACAGGTCGCTCGGTAAGTCCCAAAGATAATGGAGAAATAGACAGAGAGTAAAAGAGAGAGAGAGTAGCTTTTAATGTTGTATTGTATTGTCATATTATAGTAGTATGGTGCTAACGCTGTTGTGTAGCTTGGTACAGAAGGATGCCAGTGTATACGAGGGGAGTCTCTATATGCCAGAGACTAAGGGCACGTATAGTACAAGGAACCGTTTATGCCACGGTACAACAGCAACTGAATATAGGTTAGGTGTCTTAATCTGACCACCTCATTCCACTTTTAACATCTTCCGTACCAATCTACCCCTTTAAACCCCGCGATGTCATATTTGTATTGTTATCTTGTAAACTTGTAATGATTGCTTGATTGACTTGATTGACTGACCGAAACCATGATATCAGGAAACGGTTATAACCGTAGAGTCATGTAAATGGAATACTGGAAAACATGTAAAAGGAATATCCATGGTTCGGTTCAGTCAAGCAGATTGTTAACTGGATTCTGGGATTCATGTATTCATCTTGAGTTGAAATATAAAGAATATAGATTGACTTGAATTATATTCAAGTCAGAAATAGTCAGACTCTAACCCGAGTCAGACTAGAGAAGATAATTTGAAGTTCTTTATTTGTTAGGGGCCTTATTGTAATTTATAAAACTTGAGGGGGTTTATTGTAAAAAGTAATATTGTATAGTTTGAAAAATACACCTCAAGTATTTGTTATTCGTCTTTATGTATATACAACAATTTAATGATCAAGATAAATATGTATACATGTTCGAATAGCATGAAATGAGTCAAGTATATTATACGAGTAACTACCGAAAACAATGCTATAAAGAAATATTATGTACGACTAATTAATCAAGTCGAACGAATGCGAAATATAAACAGAAATATGGCTCTAAATGTTTTGCATGCGTGAGTTCCAGTTTTACCTAAATATGACTACCGGTTTGAGAGATATATATGTTTTCGTATCGTCGCGCAAAACAGATCAGAATCTATTCGGCACCGTCACATATTTTTAAAACGCAGTTTGAGTTAATTTGTATCAGGTTTCAGGTTACGAAAATTATTAGAAAATTGTAGGTATTTCGATGTACTTATCGAAAACACCAAGATTCATACGATTTGGATTTATGAAGCTCTAGTTATGATCATTTTAATATCAGTATTTAAAACAGAAATTCAGATTTCTGGACAGCAACTATATATTGTATTGTAAATCCTATATCAGGTTGTTTCATGCATTCCTAAGTAATATAATATACAGAAAATTATATTTCTATCAATGGTGCATCTACACATCTATATTTTGTCACAAACGGATATCGGGTGTTCGAGTTATGTCCAATTTAAAAACAATGTGCGAATCAGGACAGATTCTGTCCAGATCTGTCACTTAATATTGTAATGCAGTTTTCTTTATCTTAGGTAGGTTTTCAGCAAAACTATAAAACTAAGAAAATCTAGAACATTCGATGTAGATATTAAAAACACCTGAGTTTGCTCAATTTGGATACCGGTATACCAAGTTATATGTCCTAGAAATTGACCGATAACTGCAGTTTTCTGTTTTACGATCAGTGAATAAATACGATGTAATTCACAAACCGTTATGCGGATCAATCTAAAATTTTTACAGCATGTATAAAATAATATAATCTATCATATGTAAATTCCATGAAATTTTCAGAAGTAAAAATCAATGTCTAAAAATTATTTTAAACCTAAAGGTATTGATGTGTATACTAAAATCGGCAAAAAGATTAACTAGTATTTTTATGCAAGCTTTATCCTTTCTTTTAATAACCAAACCGATTCCATAAGATATCGTAGATATATTATGGATTGAAATCTATGTTCTCACAACTTGTAATAAACATTCATAATCATGAAGAAAGAATTAAAAATACTTTAATTTGAACAAGAGATAATAAGATATTATTAAACCATATAGAATCATATATATCTAAACTTATGTATATGTATATGTATATGTGTATCTTCTCTTATGGATTATGATATGAAAAGAATAGGGGGTTCACGATACATGACAAGAGGAAAAAAGAGGTGGGGGGAAAGGAGAGAGAAGGGACTTACATGCACAAGCCGGTATTGTCACCGGGCTTGTCTATCCGCCGATAGCCTCGCGTTAGTAGCGAGACCTTCTTGAAGAGTTCTTCATGTTCTTCTTCTTGGACTTTAGGTGAAGAGGGAGAAATGAGAGATAGAAAAATATGAGGAAGGAAAAGATGGAGGAGGACAATTAAGATGGTGTAATGGTGAATTATGTATAATAATATATGCATTTAACATAAGAATTAAAAGAGAAATGAAAGGTCACCATTCATTTTGGAAATGAAAGGTCTCATTTGTAGGTTATGAGAAGAATAAAAAATAATAAAAATAATTGCAAGAATGGGGATTTGAACATGCGACTTATGGAATAATAATGCAAGGACTTAACCAATGAGCTATAAAGTTGTTCATGCATATATTTAATTAGAATTAAATATATGATGTTGCTTAAAAAGAAAATGGGCTTTTTAGATGGGCTATGGAGAATAAGAATAATGGATTTGGGTTAAATATTTATGAAAGGAAAAAATAAGAATGAGAAGTTAAAAACTTAAATATAAGAAAAAGAAATTGTACCTAGAAAAAAATACATAATAGATTGAGGAATAAAATAATAATAAATTTAATAGAAAGAGAAAAATACCAAGTACAAATAAATACGGTATATTTTTGAAGAGGGATAATACAAATGTATAAAGATTTTGGGATCATTACACAACCCCTGACCCCGTACGGCCAAAGTCAATCTTGATCCCGTATGGCTAAAGTCAACCCCTGACCCCGTATGGCTAAAGTCAACCCCTGACCCTGTACGGCCAAAGTCAATCCTGACCCTATATTGCTAAAGTTATCCCTCGACCTCTCTGTTGAAGCAATGCTTTGACCCGAGAGCAAGTCAATTCATCAAACACTTATGAGTCCTCTCGACTTGTAAGGAAGAAAATTCTCTTGTGAGATCCTTACGACTTTCAAGAGAAAAGACACTTAGGGATCCTCACGATTCCTAAGGAGAAAATACACCTACGAGATCCTCTCGACTCGTAGGGAGAAAAATCTTTATGAGACCCTCATGACTTATAAAGTTGGAAAGTCTTAGCAGGCAGACCAGAACCTGACTCCTAAGCCATCGCTGTCCTACAAAAAGATCAAAATAGATTATCCACAAAACACATTTGCTAAAAGAGACACACCACCATGAAGCAAAATATTTCTTTTATTCATGAATCAAAATGAATACAAAGGACAATTTATGAAAGAATAAAAAAATATTCTCATTCAGGAGTAAGTAAAAAAGGAGAATGAAAAGAAACATATATAATTTTTTCAAGCTGGTGGACGATTTAGTAGATTCGTCAGTTCATTCTTCTTCCGCTGAGCCTCGGCTTCATAATTTGTTATTGCTATGAGACGGGCCTCCGCCTGAGACTGTTGGGCCTGGTATGAGGCGAGCCGGCCTTCAAGCTCCCTTTCAATAACCTTGTAGGCTTCAACCATCTCGCGAGTAAAAAGGATGGCTTTATCAATAGCTACCACCTCCCTGATAGCTTCTCGAAGCACCCGCCATAGTTCATATGCATGAGTGGTCTTGGCCGTAAGTTCAGCTTGAAGTTCCCCCAGCGCATTTGAAGCCAGCTCCCTCTCCGAAAATTTTCGGTTGACCCTTTTCTCACATGACAGCATATTTGCGGCGCACCGTTCGATCAGCCCCCGCAAGCTCGCCTTTGCAGCCACAACCTCTGAAGGAAGGCACGTACATTCAAGACTATGCAAGCAAGCCTCCACCTGATGACAAAAATCAACCCAGACTTACACCAATGTTTCACCATGGTAAGCAGCAAGAAAGAGGAGAGAAATGTTGGCTTCGACAATAAATTCTTCGGCCGTGATCAGGCTACCAGCACGAAGGTCTTCGATCAGAGCTGACTGAGAGTGAAGGCTTAGCTTTGCCATTCGTTCAGAGGCACGTATAGCATAGGGGCCAGGTAGCATAACGATGCGAGATTCCAGCGTGGTAAGAACTGGTAAAGCTGTTAAGATTTATAAACAATCAGTGAGATTTGCAAGCAAAGAGCAGATGGAACAACGTCGAAACTTTACTTACCCACAGTCATGCAAGAAGGGTCTAAGAGATCCCCAGGCTCATCAAGGATCTCAACCTCGTCATCAGCTTCCAGAACTACAGAAGATATCAGCATTGTTAATACGAAATAATAATAATTCCATGAAGAAGGCAAATAACACTAACCTTGCCCGGAAGAGAGGACGATGCGTTGAGGGGATATTGCCTGCGGAGCGGCCATCGCTAGCAAACGCTGAAAGTATTTTCTAGGAGACAGATCAGCGATAGACGCCGCCAACCCGTGTAATTCTGAAAAGACAGAAAGGTTCAGATGATGGAGAGATTATTAAAATAAAATATAGAAGGCTACCTTCGATGCTCCTCCCACTCTGAACTGTGGGGATAGCAGTTTCCGCAGCCTCCTCCATGCCCCTAGGAACATCATTGGGGATATGGGCCGGTATAACAGCTTCCAATTGAGGAGCAGCGGCTACTGCTGCAGGCTCCAATGAAAGGACGGTAGCCTCGACTACCTTTCCTATAGTCTCCGGGCCGTCACCACAAAGATCCATTGAATCCTTGGCCTATGAAGATTCCTCTTCCGGGAGAGCAAGCACCGGGAGAACGGAAGCTACCAATGGAAGCTCTGCAGCAGGAATAGCAACTGTAGCGTTCCCCTTCACACCTACTGGTGTCTCATCGGGAATATTTACAGAGTCCACAGTCAATACGCTACTCGAGCCCAGATTCTCTGCCATCGCCAAAGTCCCTGCAAGGTTTTACGGAGATAAGAAGACATGGAAAGCAAAACAAATTACTCGCCGAAGGAAAAATACAAAAGGAATGCATACCGATTCGCCAAGATGCTTCGAGTATGGCTTTTTCAAACCGACGTTCCTTCCTCAGCCGGGGTTCTAATGTAGATTCATGACCGCCGGTCCATAACGACAATGCATCTTCAGAAGCGACAGAGATAGTCTGTTTGAGGGCTATCTCGCATCCCCTCTCCAGAGGGCCTATAAACACCCGCCGTACTGATGGAGGATCTTTATAGAATATTACGGCAGAGTAGGAACTCTTCGAGACGCGCACGTTCTCGGTCTCATCTTGGGAACGCCTTATAGCCTCAGCCGGTTGTGCGGCTTCCTCGGCAGACGAGTCTAGAAAAAGAAGACCATCATCTAGCTCTTGTGTAGAGATTGGTTCATCTTGAATGATAGGCTTGGATTCTATTAAAAGGTCAAGTAGACCAGTGACGGTCTTCTTCCTCTGCTTCGACCCAGAGCTGGCGCTGGAAGATTATCGCTTCCTTTCCTTCAGCGCTTTGGTGCTACGTTGACCCGCTTCGCCTTTGATATCCTCTCTTAGCGGTGCTACCGATGATGACACTGCCATTGCTGACGCCACAGCCGATGAAACTTCTACTGGCGCCTTATCAGAAGCCCTTGCTTGAGCTCTAGTGCGCATCGGCATGCAAACTATGGAAGAAGTCAAACCCGCGTCCACCACCTCAGGAATAAGTAAGGCGCTAGCACCCTTCAAGGGAGGGTGAGCCATTGCCCATGATCGCGGCGGGACTCCTGTAGCCTGGAGCGGGGCGGGAGCTCTAAGCCCAAAAAGTATCCTCCCCTCCTCAGTAATGATGGGACTAACTCGGTGGCGGTACCAATCCGTGAAAGCCCCCACACAGCTCGGAATATAGTCGGCCTCGGGGATCATGAAATGAGAACCGGTGTTCAGCCGCATAAAATGATGGGTGGCATCGCGAACAGCTTCGAGAGAAAAGTTAGGCTCCACCATGAATGCCTCAAATGAAACACCCTGGTCATAACCCAATTACCGGGCAAAGCGGTGTGGATTATACCTCATAAAAAGAACCGCATCATTTCGGCGGAATACCAAATAACCCGGCCTGATCGAGTACAAGTGCATGGCTTCCTTGGGCTTCAAGGATAGAGCTCCCTCTTTCGATAAATCAAACAGCTGTTGAACAGGTCCCGAAGGAGCAGAGAGGACTCGATCATTAAAAACCATCCCGCCTTCGTGGGCGTAAGGATTAAGCAGCACTCGAAGAGCTCCTAACTGAGTCGGAACAGGAGCAGAAGCATCCACCAACCTCATGAGCCGAGGGAAAGTATAAGCATCATAAAAGCCGGGTCTTTGGTGCGCAGCAAATGCCCCTAGCATGTGCATCTCAATCCATGACGTAAAATAATGAAGAGAGAAACTCACCACGTCCATGCTTGGGGTTGAGGTATTGGCTGCAGTGCTTAGCCCATGGTACAGATGCAATAACCCTGCAATGCCCACGGCTAGTCGTGTCCCTTCGACAATGCGATGAGCAGGGCAAATGACCGAGGCTCTCATAAATCGACGATGCGTTGGAACGACAAACCAACTGAGCCAAACGCTGATAAAGCCGACGAAGAAAGTTTCTTCATCCATACTAGGAGCTGCAATCGAATCAAAAGGTACAGCAGACAAGATTGGAATATAGAACTGTGGGAAATCTTCTTCTCTAGCCGGCAGCTTATTTAAGCCAAACCTGAAGGGGTCATTGATATTCGCGAACTTCGGAGTCACCTTCGATAGGACGTCTTCACGAAGCAAGCAGGCGATAATGCTTTTAAAAGTGACGCCCTGTTCCTCTGACTCTGTGAACAGCTTCTCAAAAATACCCAGAGTCTTGATTAGACTCGGGTACTTATGGCGGATGGCATTTTCAGTCGACAAGCCGTCAAGCGTAGCGGGCACAATCTCGAAGGAATACTCGTCAGAAGGCAACAATTCTTCATAAGGCGCTCCCCTGATCGGCAAACCCGAGATTTCGCGAAACTCTTCCAAAGAAATCAAAACTTCGCGGTCCCCTAACAAGAAAGTGTTGGTGGGAAGATTCTATTGATTAAGGAAAGCTTTAACCCACCATACATGAGGAGACTGATAATAGAAGAGAGACGCGTACACCACCTGGTAAAGCCCGACCTTCTGCAGTCGCGCACGATGGGCGGACAGGTTATAACGAGCCCAGAGAAGATAGCTCATGGGATGGCGAGGGGTAAGCCCTATCTTGTAGACTTGTCCCCAGGGCTGGGCTTCACCTTGGCAGATACGACGCCCCAAGATGTGTATAGCCGGTACAGGCTGGTGTGGTATCCCAACTGTCGACGGCTTAAGCCGGCTTGTAGGTGTCCAATCCGCCACCTCTACAGCAAAAGCAATCTGCGGACGGTCCATCGGCAAGAACAGGCGGAGAGGTTCTGTTGGCACCTCGCAAAGAAAGCTTCGGTGACCGCGGATGATATGACCGTACCAGGTTCCCCACAAAAGTAGATTGGTGCAGTTCGGGTCATGAGCCTTAATCATTGCCATCACCTCTTCATCAGATGGTGACTGAGGAAAAGCAGCCTCTGAGTGGGTAAAAGGAAAGTACAGAAGAGAAGTCATTGTTCCTAAAACAAAGGAAAGGAAACTGTTAATGAAACCCACACGTGTATATATATTTATAAATATATATATAAAAAAAAAGACAGTGGAAGAAGACGACAAGCTGCTTATTTCATGTGACCATCGGTTGCAAAACACAGGGGCCCCATAAAATCAAGTTGGTGGCTCACTAATGATGAGGCAGGGTAATCATTACGAGAACAAAGGAAGATTCTCAATAAATGAATAAGTGGATTTCAAACACCTCTACACATTCCCCAAGAAAAAAAACTTATCACCAACTCTGGGTGAAATCCAAGAAATATCTCTCCTAAAATTTTGCTAAGAACAACTGAAGATGAAAATCTCAAGAAGTGTTTATTTGGAACTAAGTTCTCTGAAGGAATTAAATTCCTTTTGAACAGAGGAATTAAATTCCAAGAATATTTTCAGAGCTAAGCTCTTTGGAATGGAATTAAATTCCAAAAGAAAACAAATACCATCATCGGTCCCCTTGGATCAGAAAAAATGCACAACATTGAGGGCTTACTACCTACAGATTGTGCGTTCTTGGAGTTCAGAAAGCATGGGTTTTTATTAAAGAGAAAGACCCTTGGTGTGGATTTAAAATCCAAAGAAAATTTCTACAAAAACTTCCTTGGCCGTTCAAGATCCTTACCTGAAAAAAGATTCCTTTGTGTTGACAGAGTTAAACTCTGGATTTTGTTTTAATGAACAGAGAACTGAGCTCTGAGGAAGAGAATTAAATTCTCAAAGAAAGTGAACACGGAAGAAGATGAAGGAATGGAGGCGTTCTGATGAGACTGCTGCATTTATAGTACGTGATAGGAAACGGTTCATCTTTCCCGTTCTCTAGGCGAATCCAATGGCCACAAAGGTTACAACGTTGCACTCACATGCAGACACGTGAGAACAATGCTGTAGGGGAATTTGTTCCCTCATGGGAACTGAATAAAATACGAATAAAGCAATGAGGAAAACCCAAAATGGGGCATCACGTGCTCGCACGTGATGGGGCCTCAAAAATTCAGGCCGGATGTTCCAATGTCCCGGTCGCGTCTTTTCTGCGGAGAACAAATAATAGAAAACAAATAATAGAGACTTCTTTAGAGCTTCTTGCAACGGCATTGGGGCATTGAAGCTCATGGGTGGGAGCATGGTCCCGAAAGAACAGCCTAGTGGTGGCTTGCGTCACCTGGTCCACCGGCATCATGAAAAGGGAGGCCGCTTGAGGCCCGTAGGTCACTCCTCCGGCGGGGATGGAGTGAGAGTTGTTGCAGTTGTTGTAATTGTTAGTTATATGTATGCCCTAGAGGCCATTACTATACATAGGATGTATATTGTAGTGGATGCTTGGACATATATAGGGAGGACTTTCTTGCTCGACATGATAGTATGCTATCTGGTTGCTCTTTACCTTAACGCGTACACTGATTGTCTCTCTGTTACATGTTGGTAAAGCCCTTAGGATGTGTACTTGACTACCTGGACTATGATGCGGATCATACTAGTGGGGACATGGTAGTCCATAAGTACATCCTTCAAAGTCCCTAGTCGTGGGTGTATCGAGACGGGGCATCGATATACCAGAGTAGACTAGCGTATACCTTCTCGACCCATACAGATGGGCGATGGATGATCCCATATCCATTGGTGTTTGACATCAGAGATGATATACGGGTGCTCAGTGGAGACTGGGTACACTGGACGGACTCGCCGAGAACTCCCAGATGGTATTATACCTTACGTCAGATGGCAGTTCTCTGGTGACACTGGTACAGAGTAATCTGTTGACCCGAGATCGTCATAGAGTCTTGTGTGGTTCCCACTGTGCTTTGATTTCCACCTTACCACGTCCAAGAGGGCGTGCAAAACGGTGGTTTTTGGGTACAGTCCCGAATCACATGGAGGCAATGAGCGATAGGAGGGGATTCGTCTCTCCCGGTATAGGGAGTTGATGTTGCGCAGTGTTCGATTGGCTATAACCGGAAATCCCTGGCCAGGGTTGCTGAGATTTACTGGTAAGTGTTACCAGTAGTTTCTCGAATTGTTATATACCTCATATCGACACGACTTATCGAGCTATTGGGGTCTGACGTTTACCACCCCTAAGCGAGATATGCGACATATCAGACGAACAGACCGGACTGTACGGTAAGTGTTACTAGTCGGATTCACAGGAGTATGAGCGGGCTTGCTCGTCGATCTTCTGATCGCTCAATACCCGGGTGGCCGTTACGTTTAGCAGACTGCTTGCGGCTTGTGGGTGTTTGATATGATCATCACCTGCTACCGGCGTATTGACGAGTCTTTAGAGTCCTACACAGAGGTTTCCTGGCTCAAGCGAAACGAAATAGGAGCGCATATGAGATATGTGCGGGACCGAGAATAATGCGTGTATGTGATACCGTATTTCATTCTCGCGATGAATGTGTCGAATGGTTGTATGCGATATAACCTAGTTATCGAATCAAGGATTGATTCGATAAATCGTTACATTGTATACTAGTCGGTTGTGTGCGACATGACCGGATCATTGAATCAAGAGTTGATTTAATGATTTAATGCATAATTATATATTTGATATATTACTTTGCATTAACTAGTATTGGTTCACTTTAAATGGATTTTCTTACTTGAAGTTCACAAGTTGTATATGTGATATACTTTTGTGCACTTGATTGTATCATGTTTGATGATACATGCTTACTTGAGTTTGTGTAAAGTTTAAACCTTGGTTAAGTAAATGGTTAGGGTTTTGTTTAATTTATTTATTCATTTATTGATTTGTTTATTTCATTTTGGCAAAAGGAAAATGGTGGCTAATTTTGTTTCTTTGTTGAAGTTTCATGAAGCTTTGAATAAGTCCACCATTTTTGTTTTATGCCTAACCTAACCATTCACCTAACTATAGTTTGCTCTCTACACATAACCATGGTTGGTTTATGATAAGTATTCTATGATTTTCTTTTTTAAAGAATAACTTATCATAACATTATCATCTTCTTCTTCTTCTTCTTCAAGAAGAAGCTTGCCTCCATCAATGGAAACTTAAGAAAATGAGTGAGAAATCCAATTCTAAAGTGAACCCACGTCCTATTTCTTCATCCTCTACCTCTTGCCAAGTAGTATAGGGTGTTTGTTAGTTATATGTATGCCCTAGGGGCCATTACTGTACATAGGATGTATATTGTAGTGGATGCTGGGACATATATAGGGAGGACTTTCTTGCTCGACATGATAGTATGCTATCTGGTTACTCTTTACCTTAACGTGTATGCTGATTGTCTCTCTGTTACATGTTGGTAAAGCCCTTAGGATGTGTACTTGACTACCTGGACTATGATGCGGATCATACTAGTGGGGACATGGTAGTCCATAAGTACATCCTTCAAAGTCCCTAGTCGTGGGTGTATCGAGACGGGGCATCGATATACCAGAGTAGACTAGCGTGTACCTTCTCGACCCATACAGATGGGCGATGGATGATCCCATATCCATTGGTGTTTGACATCAGAGATGATATACGGGTGCTCAGTAGAGACTGGGTACACTGGACGGACTCGCCGAGAACTCCCAGATGGTATTATACCTTACGTCAGATGGCAGTTCTCTGGTGACACTGGTACAGAGTAGTCTGTTGACCCGAGATCGTCATAGAGTCTTGTGTGGTTCCCACTGTGCTTTGATTTCCATCTTACCACGTCCAAGAGGGCGTGCAAAACGGTGGTTTTTGGGTACAGTCCCGAGTCACATGGAGGCAATGAGCGATAGGAGGGGATTCGTCTCTCTCGGTATAGGGGGTTGATGTTGCGCAGTGTTCGATTGGCTATAACAGGAAATCCCTGGCCAGGGTTGCTGAGATTTACTGGGAAGTGTTACCAGTAGTTTCTCGAAATGTTATAGACCTCATATCGACACGACTTATCGAGCTATTGGGGTCTGACGTTTACCACCCCTAGGCGAGATATGCGACATATCAGACGATCAGACCGAACTGTACGGTAGTGTTACTGGTTGGATTCACAGGAGTGTGAGCGGGCTTGCTCGTCGATCTTCTGATCGCTCAATACCCGGGTGGCCGTTACGTTTAGCAGACCGCTTGCGGCTTGTGGATGTTTGATATGATCATCATCCGCTGCCGGCGTATTGACGAGTCTTTAGAGTCCTACATAGAGGTTTCCTGGCTCAAGCGAAACGAAATAGGAGCGTATATGAGATATGTGCGGGACCGAGAATGATACCAGTATGTGATACTGTATTTGATTCTCACGATTTGTGACATTGATCGGTTATATGCGATATAGCCGGGTTATCGGATCAAGTGTTGATTCGATCAGATGTTACTGTTGATATTAGTCGGTTATATGCGATATGACCGGATCATTAAATCAAGTGTTGATTTAATGATTTAATGCATAATTATATATTTGATATATTACTTTGCATTAACTAGTATCGGTTCACTTAAGATGGATTTTCTCACTCGGATGTGCGCATTGTATATGCGATATACTTTTGTGCACTTGTTTGTATCATGTTTGATGATACATCCTAGTTTGGTTAAGTGTAAAGAATTAATCCTTGGTTAAGTAAATGGTTAGGGTTTTATTTATTCATTCTTTTATCTATTTCTTTTTGGATGAAAAGAATGAGAAAAGAAAACAAATGGTTGCTTTCTTGGAAGCTTCTTCAAGCTTCATGTAACTTTGACCAAAGCAACCATTCTTGTCTTCTTCTCTAACCCTAACCATCCCACCTAACTAAAGTTAATTCTCTACACTTTACCATGATTAAAATTATGATAAGTATTATATTTCTTTTCTATTTTTATTAACTTATCATAACATTTACCTTCTTCTTCTTCATTTTCTTCAAGTGAAGAAAGCTTGCCTCCATCAATGGCAAGTGATGAAAAAGAGTGAGAAATCCAAATCTAAAGTCTACCCACTTCCTATTTCTTCATCCTCTACCTCTTGCCAAGTAGTAGAGTGTGTTTTCTTCACAAGTTTCATGAATTGGTGAAGTGAGAGCTTGATCTTGCGATGCTTCGACGTAGATCATCTTCGGCATGGACATCGACGACCTAGCTCGCCTATTCTCCGATGAAGCCGACGCTAGAGCCCGGGAATTCATTTGGACAGCGAGGGGACTTCGTTGCGGAGCTATGGAGGTGGAGCACCGGATCTACAAAGGTTGTATTTCCGTTTAAACTTTAGCTAAGTTGTTAACTAGTTTATGTTTCGCCTAGATTTCTAGCCAACGATCCGTAGTCGGGTTTCTCGGCACCTAGATTTTTGAAATTGGCATGGTTGATGCCTTGTGAGACCTCCTTAGGGTGCCTAGGAACCTTTCAGTGGTATCAGAGCCTAGCTAGAGCCTTAGGCGAAGTCTAGACGGAATTAGAAGTCCGATCGAACCATAACCTAACCCGGAAAACGGCTCTCTGGACTTTTTTGTAAAATGTGGTTTTTTGTAAATTAAAAATATGCAGAAAAATCAGTAGGCGATTGTATGGGTTACTCTAAAATTCGAGTCCATAACTCCATCATTCAGCCGCGGTTCCGCGGCATGAGCATGCCTCATGCGGCGGAACCGCGGCCGTTTTGTCGTATTTGTCATCGAATTTTGCACCATAATTAATAAGTTTCTGTGCTGGCTTTCCTGGGAATATTTTAATTTTTATACCAGAGTTTTGTTTTCTGGGTTGTATGAGGAACTCCGTGTATCGATCGGAATATCTAATTTTTTCTATGTGGCTTTCCGGATAAATTTTAGAATATGTTAAAAAGTTCGACCGGATATAAATACCCAATTTTTCCCCTGTCGGGAAATTTCCAAGTGTTGGATTTTTCCGTAGTTTAACGACGTTCTAAGTAGTGCAAGTAACGCGATGGACCCTCTAGAAGACAACAAACCTTAACTCGATTATGTAACCGTCTTGAACTGCCCTTTGAACCTTCGGGTTTGGGGCAGTACGACGTGCCACATGTGAGGCGTTGGCTTGACCCTTCTACGGCTGGACCGTTGGTACTGAGGCACGAACGAAATGTTGTTAGACTTATTTCATGTATTGAGCTGTATCGGGAAAACTTGGGTGTTTGACTGTTCGATCGAAAAGTTTAACATTTTCTGTTTATCTGGAATGGGATACAATAATTGGAATTCACAATAAGTTAGGAGATAACTAAATGAATGTTATAAACATAGCAGTTTAGTCTCACTTGATCGGTTGCCACGGAATTTTGATGTGATCAAAAGTCCGTCGCAATCACGTAGCGTACGCGGATACTCGCCGGGTAAACTTAATAGACAGCCTCACTCCATAGCCCCGACCAAGTGACTGTAGGAGAACCCCGTCGCCGAAAGCATCCGTTCGGGTGCTCGAGGCAGCGGTGTTCCGCCTTGGTGCACTTCGTCGACGGTATCGGGGGTGCGGCCGTCTACTGAAGTTTGCGACGAGCATTCGATCAGGATGTCGGGAATCTTGTTGAATTGCCCGACTTGATATTGAAAAGAGTTTTCGATTTTGAGACTAAAATGCGGGGTTTATAATTGTTAGGCATGTGATGTCTAAGGAATTCATTTGGTCAGGCATGCGATGTCTGAGGTGGTTGCGGATTCCAACTGTTGTAGTTTTACACTTTCTTTTCTGTGACCGTAAGTGTAATATGTGATATCGCCGGTTTCGTTGCTATATGTCAACGACAATTGGGATGCGCATATTTACTTACGTTGATGACATGTGATGTTATGTGTTGCTGGATATGTTATATTGGATCGTCGTGTTTGAATAGCCGGGGGTTTTTATGTGAGATGAGTGTTTTTCATTTTCATTCATGTAAAAACTTGTATGTAATATTCTTTTATTGGGGCGCTTCCAGGTTGCGGAAGTTGTCACCTCTTGTATATTATTTACTTTTCCGCACTAGGATAGACCCAAGGAGGAGGGCACAAGTAACCGGGTTCTGGAGTCCAGTGGGAGACCAACTCGAGGAGTCGAGTCCGGGTCTCCTAACTCCAGAATTGGTAGGGTTGCTTGCCGCTCTCGTAGGGGTCTAGGGGTGTGGGTTTGGCTACTCATCGCGACCGTAGAATCCGTGCTTTATACTGGCTCGTATTGAAAACACGGACGTCCTAGGATATCCAATATTTCATATGTTTCTTCTGCTGCGTTATCTGTGATGTGATCATGTGATGCTTTATGATAGATACAGTATATAGTATATATGATATATTATATAGGCGTTACTTATGTTTTACACCCGCGCTAGCCCTGCCCTGCTCTGCCGTTAGTTACCTAACCTAACGGTGCACGAGGGGACATCGAGGCGAATGCGGATGGCATAAGTGTACGTCGTATTTATCTGTGATGTTTAGGTATTTAAATGATGGGACTTTATTAATGAGATTAATGAAATAAAAGAAACCTAAGATGTTGTAGAATCGAATTTCAAAATAAAACAGGTAGCTACAGTTCTTGCTTTGCACAGCGGTATATGTGATATATCCTGCACCTTATTCGATAAGGAAAGGACCGAGATCCCTTCACCGGGAGTGACTCCTTTAGCAATAACTGGCAGATGCTACACACTCGGTTTGTCTTTTGATTGCTTTTATGTGTTTTTTCTTTGCACAGTGATATATATGATATATCCTGCATCTCATTCGACGAGGAAAGGACCGACGATCCCTTCACCGGGAGTGACTCCTTTAGCAAAACTAGAAAAGCCTCAAAAACACTCCATTTCAAAAATTCATTCCATCCTACAACGATATCAAGTTCATTACGCAATAGGTTTTCAGAAAAACCTGTCGTAGCCCTCCGTCATTTCAGATAAGTCCTATTTAGTATTCGTGCTACGTTTGTTGACCTCCGTCAAGGCGTAGTGTGCGGTAGCTAACTAGTATTTATCTGTTTATGCATATGATGCAGATTGGATTAGGGTAGTCGTGCGGCCTTGTTGACCTCCGTCAAGGGTCGTGCGGGTGGGTTTAATTCGATCAAGAAATGACGGGTTGAACTTGACTAGTAGCCTATGGTTTGTTGACCTCCGTCAAGGTCATAGGGTGCTAGGGGCAAAATATTATCGGGAATTTCAAGTGTTGAAATTTGCAATGAGATTGCATACCTTCTATGAGATAGTTGGATCCCGATACCCGCTGCGAGTAAGAGTTACTCCTGGGAGAGTTTTATACATTACAATTAGCCGATCAAATAGGTGTCTAGAAAGGTGTCAACAAGGTTACGCCTCTGGGAAAACGAGGTTTACATTAATTAGGTTCGTGTGAAAGCACGGGGGACCTCCCTCAAAGTACCGACACTGGCCTGGCTGAAAGATTGGCGAACTTGTAGCGTGTAATTAATCCCGGCTAGTCTTTCCTTTTAGGGTTTGAAGGAGGATTTGATAAAAAGCAGTAGGAGCCATCCTGATTAGATAAAATAATAACCAATCTATTCTTGCAAGAGCGCACGCTGAGTGTTTTCTTCTCTTCCTCTCCTGGTAGCGACCATATCACGCCTTAATCAAGATAATAATACGGATTATTGACCGAACCCGCTTGTTATACTGAGCTGGGGAACGTTGGTCCCGCTCCAACTTATAATTGTTATAAGACAGAGCAGGAAATTGGGGAATACCAGATTTCCCGTGCCGCCCAAACGAAGAGAGTGCATGTTGATGCATCATCTTCGGGTGTGTTCATTATACAGAACTGTTTCTCTCTATCCTCTACATCCTGGGTATATGATACCGGATCAGGATCCCGCAAATGTAATCCGTTACTGTCACGACCCGAAAGTACGGAACATGACCGGCACTTAAACTACGAACGTCTCGAGGCGTACGTAATCTAAGTAAACCGAAAACGCAGAAATCCAAATCAAGAAAATAGTAGAGTGCAGGAAAAACCAACTTAAAGCAAGTAGTTTCAATGGCATAAGCCGAATTATGCGGTTTTTTAAAAACATCAAAATTTTACTGAAAATTTCGGCAGAGTCTCCTTTGTAAATACTGGCCCCCAAACGGGATACAACATGAATAGTATACGAAATCAAGAAAAAGGCATCCCCAAGTGGGAGCTAGCTCTTCGTCAAACGACGGTCACAACCACACAAGCAATATAATATACAACGCCAACGGCGAGGATCAAAACTCAAAAGGAAACTCAAAACCACCAGAAATCCACAGAAATAAAACGCGCGACTCTAAGGTCGAAAGAATAACATCACGGGTCTCTATCTCAAAAATAAATACATGTTTGGTTGATGGAACTTCTAAATACAACTGAATAATAATATGCAAGATATAAGGATGGGTAAGATACAAATAACCCACCTACTAGCAAGCCACCCGGAATGGAAATAGTGCCAGCAAAGCCGTAATGAAACCTGTACGGCAAACCTGCAAGAAACTGGGGCACAACGGGGGTGAGTTGCCAACTCGTGAATAGAAAAACATCTACGCACAGAAATCGCATAAATAACGCAATCCTAGGTCAATGATCATAATATATCCTCAAATATATGAATAACACGTAGCCTATAACAAGGCTAGGGTAAATATCTAACCCGAGTGTAATCTCATGTGCCCGTGTCAGTGCCTCAGGTAGCAATATATCATATGGATGATGTATGAATGCATAAAACAGAATGCATGTACTGAATAAAACTGGTTTCATAAATCAGTGAGATTTCTGTATTTTAAAAGAAATGAGATACCATATATGAAATCAGCATAAAACAGTGCCCAGCATCGACACAAAACAAGTGTCCAAATACCTCGATATCTCTGTGTCACAATTTATGTACCTCAAGTCTCAATCTCAATGTCTCAATCACAATATCTAGGGCGCCGTCAGTCCAGACCGGCCTCTACCATCCATCTCAAGACCACGACGGTATCCTCCGGATATCCGACGCGTCGGGTAATATCACCGGTAGGTAGTGCTCCCCTGCCAGGCTCACATCGTCATCATCACGCGGTTCTTGCCCCGGGGTACCTTACCGGGTCCACCATGTACCCGAAACGGTTCATCCGTCTCCTCGAATCGGTCTCTAAATCCATGAGCAAACTCATGGTGGACGACTCATATATCATGGGAAAACCGCACTTTTTATTTTAAAAAGAGAGAAATCAGTTCATATAAGTTTTTGCGGTTTTCCTCCAAATCCAGAAAATCTCATGGAAATCCGAATCCAAAACCTCAATAACACGTAAAATAGTGAATATATGCATGAGAATCCAGGAATGCGGCATAACAATGAATAACAGTATGCAAGAAGTAGCTGGTAATAACTACAATGTCTAAACTAACATAGAAGGCAAGTACACTAATATCATGTCTAACTATCAGCTAACAGGCTACGTCAAGCAATAATATTTTCTAAGGTGTACGTGACATGGCAATTACCGATGAAGATGTGTGTGAGCCGGCAATTAAGTGTACGTGGTACATACGCATCATCGGTAATGGTGCTGGTGTCCTAACAGCATGATATCAATAATAGAGTATGAAACATAAAATAAGCATACGATGCGAAGCGGACCACAAAAATGAGCGGGAGCTGAGAACTAGACGCAACTATAACTAATCTGCATTAATCTAATATCAGTCCTACAAATGGTGCCTTTTGAAATAACACGAATCATGGGGTTTTGAAAATAGGGGCTACGGTGTTTTTGTGAAAAGATACGTCTTTTGAAATATCCGTAGGATCCCTTGGGCTGTCTTTAAAAATGCCCACGACTCGTTAGTTTTTGAAATAGGTAAGAAGTCTAATCTAATCTAACAACTACACTAAACTATACGGCTGAACTAACAAGCTGAACTACAGGTAAGGAAACCGCCTAACATCTGAGTCGATACATATACATACCTGTATATATATATTAGTCGGTGATCCCGCCTCAATAATATCATATCCGATACCATATCTATAATCAGGCTTCCCAAGTCAAGAGAGCGGATCAATCATCAATATAGCTCGTACGTAAATCCGTCGTACGGCATCCCAATCTGGGTACGGGTCAAAGTCACATCAATCACACTATTCATTTGGTATCTTCTTTATCAAATATCATGATCCGGAATAATGTCCTACGTCTAGTACAATATTGATGCCATCTATGTATGCATGCGGGTGTAAGAATTACTACGTCAGAAGACCCGCTAAAACATCATGTCGTATCTCAATACGAACCAAATCACGTCACCGATCTCTTGGCCTCAAGCCCAATCTCATCGACTCATCTCAAATTCCAAATACTATCGTCAAATCCAGTATATGAACATATAGTCCCATACCCATGTGAACACATAAATATATATTCCCATACACGCACATATGAAATAAGGAATGTATGCAAGTATGTATGTGTGTATGTGTAGTGCAACACTACCCTAGGGTTCGCAACACTAAAGTAATCCAACACACCAATATCCATCCTAAGCATCGTTATTAATCCCAAATAACATATAATAAATGTTGGTGTGTATACGCATCCGTATACACCACCACGGACTGCGGGGGTGCTATACGCCATCCACCCGACTTCTCCCCGTAGATATAAATCTACTCACCTGGTCCTCGCTAGCCGGTGCCGACGTCGCCACGCGCTTGCTTGTCGTCTCGAAGTCCACATGGGGGTACCTACATATCATAACGCACCATATCGCATTAAAACTAAATTCGAAATCGAAACGGCATACGAAAATCAAATCGGCACGCGTATCACGCATAGGTCCAAACCTATCGCCTACGCATGCAAGAATAGTCAAACCAACCCTCGATGTCGATGTACAAACGTCAAACCATCGAGAAAAATCCAATCACACTCATTTGCACATTCACGAACACTAATTTTAATATAAACTAGGTTAAAACTCACAAAAACCCCAATTTCACTTAAAAAGTCATTTTTCCGCAAATCTAGCAAGCACAATTCGCCGTTTTTGTACAAAACATGATGTTTAAATGAATGTAGCGGCCAATATACTTATTAAATATCTTAAATAAGTCATAGAAAAAATTTCCGGAATTTAATCTCATTAAATTCCAAAAACCCTAATATTCTAGTTTACAAAATACCATTTTTTAACAATTTCATAGCAAAAATGCACAAACTACAATTTAGGTTGGATTTCTATGAACTAAAGTGTTAAACTACACTTAATAAAGTTAATAATATGATAAAAACCCTAACCATATTTTTAATCTCATGTTTCGAATTAAATCAAAAAAACTAGTTTGCAACAAAAAGCTTAATTTGGACATTTTTCAAGTAACAACTAGATTAGTTTTCTACAAAACTAAATATGTTAATCCACCTCACTAAACCATACACAATCAAACACAACTCATTTCCACAACAAACCCTAACTTAGTAATCAAAACTCTTTCTTTAAATTTCAAAACTTGAAATTTAAAACCCTAATTTAACACCTAATAGCTAGATTCAAGTAATTTAACAACAAATTAAGCATAAGGTTATGATTATACCTCACAAGCTTGAGATCAAACTTGCAAAAATCTTAGCCTCCAACAATGATTTCATGCTCCAAGATCCATGCTTGAATAGCTAAAGAATAATGGGTAAAGCTTGGATTTAGAATTAGCTTTGAATTTTTGAGAAAAAGGGTGGATTTTTGATAGAAATTTTGGGGATTTTGATGGAAAAATGAGATGAAGTATTTGGGGCTGTTTTGGTTCAGGTTTGGGCCAGAAATCTTGGGGGATTGGGTGAGGGAGGAGAGAGAGTGAGGTGGGGAAAGTTAGTTCAAGTCAAAGTCAACTCAAATTATACCATTTTCTACTCTTTTTTCTTTTCTTTTCTTTCATTTCTTTTCTTTAAAATCCAAGTGGGGACAAAAGAGGGGGCTGCTGAATTCTTCAAGGGGATAAGTGAATGGGGGTGTGTGGGTGTGGGTACGGGTGTGGGGTGATGAAAAATGATAAATACAATACCCCAAACATCCATTTACGCTAAAAAAAAGCCTTTT
The DNA here is from genome assembly GCA_030015575.1 of Agapanthus africanus. NCBI lineage: Eukaryota > Viridiplantae > Streptophyta > Magnoliopsida > Asparagales > Amaryllidaceae > Agapanthus > Agapanthus africanus. The sequence continues at coordinate 354,753,113 of CM057349.1, read as the reverse complement.
TTCTTCAATAATTTCTAAACCGTTTTGGCAAATGATTTCGTTCCAAAAACCACATGATAAAATTTTATTTAATGTTTTATGATGCACAAAATTTGTTTCAACTCATTCCAATTTGTAATTTTCCCTAATTAAATGTATTAGTGGCGGCTTAAAATAATAATAAAATAATATTTTTTTCAGAAAATTTGAAATTTCACCAGCGGCTCAATAAACACCAAATAATAGCAATTATATAGCTAGAATGTGTATATTTAATTTTTATAATAAGATATTTGTATTTTAACTTTTTACAGAAAACCCCCTTATTTTACCGATTTTTTTCGAAATTTCACCGAAACGATTTTCAAAACGTTACAGTTACATGGACTACAGAAAGGTAGAGAACTGAGAACGGGTGATAAGTTTCATGAGGCAGAAAACGGGGCAAGAGTTGCAGCCAAGTCTGTTGGTCACTGTCACCCTGTATTCCAAATACATTGATTCTGAACGAATGTTATTAGATACCGAACCTGATATACCAAATCATATCACTCTCTTTGTTAGAAAAGAAAGGATATAATTTTGTATTGATGGATAATGTTTTGAACATTTCCTATATCAAAAGTTGATCGGTTCAGGCACGTTATCTAAAAGCATTGATGTTCTAAATCAAACTACAGTTCTTAGTATACGGAACACACACAAGAGGAAGAGTTCAGAAATGAACGAATCCTTCTTGAGGTATTGTAGACTAGGTCAGATCAATGTGACCCGACTAGCTAGAGTTACATTAAGATGCATATTTAAATTAGTTTGAATTTACACCTTGTGAAACTCGCCAGTCATGTCACAAAGATAAAAATGACCATAGCTCTGTTTATTGGAAACAGAGAAAGAGTTAGTGAACTCTTGGGACTGATACATGATGATGTATGTAAGGTCTCCTGTCTACACATGCCAGGACTGGTTCTTTGTACTTCATTACATTCTCTGATAATCTCTCAAGATTCAGTCATATGTTCCTGTTGAAACATGAGTCCGAACCTTTTGAGATAGTCACAGAATATAAGTGAGAAGTAGAGAACCAGAATACGGGTATAAGTATTATGTCCTTTGATGTGATCAGGGAGGAGAATACTTGTGCATGGAATTCCTGGACTATTCTAAAGGAGAATGAGATTCTCTCTCAGCATTACTCCTCCGTATACACCATTGCACGATGGTATGTCGGGGCGGAGCAGATACACCCTATTTGATATGGTGTGCTCTATGATGAGTACTACTGAGTTACCTTTTTCCTTAGGGGGTTATGCACTTGAGAAGTTGCATACCTATTGAATAGGGTTCCAATCAAATCAGTTGCCTACCGCTTCATATGTGATATGGTATGGGAAGAGCCCATGTCTTAAGCCAGTTAAGATTTGGGGTTGACCGGCCTATGTCTGAAAGCAAAATCCGGACAAGCTCGAGGCAAGGTCTGTAATGTAGAACTGGAAAGGTTCCAGCTATACAAAATACAGCAGATGATTTGATAGAACCAAAGGATTCAATAGATTCCAACGAACCTCAGCCTCTCCGCCGATCTAGTAGGGTTCCTCACCCACCTGAGAGATACTTCGGTTTCTCTATGACAGTGGGAGCGAGGATTGCATCATGAGATGATGACCCAACTAGTTCCGAGCTAGCCATCAGGAGTGTGACTCTGCAAGAATGGCTGGATGCTTACTGATCTGAGATGGAATCCATGTACACCAACAAAGTATGGACTTTGGTTGCTATATCTGAAGGGTTAAATCCCCATCAGGAGCAAGTATATCTTGAGAAGATTACTTGGTGTACATCGAAAAGTTGAGACTTTCAAAGCTAGACTTGTTAAAAGTGTGCATCATTGACCAGGTGTGGATAATGATGAAACCTTTTTCAAGTAGCTATGCTTAAGTCCATCCAGATCCTACTTGTCACGGCTACATACCATGACTACGATATCTGGTGGTGGGTGTCATGACTGCTTTTCTAAATGATGTTTTAGAAGAGTGCGTCTATAAGTACACAGCCAGAGGGCTTCGTAAACAGTGGGAGCAGCGGAAACGTGTGCAAGATGCTTTATAGGATAAAGCAGGCATCGCGGAGTTGGAACATCTGTTTTGATGGATAAGTCAAAGAAGTTGACATCATCAAAATGGTAGATGAACCTTGTATAAACAAAAAGGGTAGTAGGGAGTATGGTGACGATCCTCGTAGAGTACGTGGATGTCATACTCTTGATAAGAAAGGAGTTTCTTATGCTACGCTCGATCAATCTCCGTTTATCACAAAGATTCTCCGTGTAGGATCAGAGTGATACCTCCTAAATCCTGAGTTTTGGATCTATGAGATAGATTTAATTGGATATTGGGATTCTCACTAATTGTAGTGAGATAGTATCAATTGATCCTGGGGAGAATCACTGGAAGTGTTCCAGGGTGATAAAGACGACTGAATGTCAGTCGCAGGCATTGTCTTTACCCTCAGTAAAGGGACGGTATGTTGGAAGAGTTCCAAGCTAGATACCGTGACATACTAGACGATAAAGGCAGGATACATCGCTACTTAAGATACTACCAAAGAGGCTGTTTGGGTATATATTGGTTCATAAGATGAACTATGTTCCTCCCATTGTGTGACAATGGAGTTGTGGCTTATGCCAAGGAACGCAGGTCCCATCAGTGATCCAGACATATTCCAAGGCAGTATCACTTGATCATGGAGATGGTTGATCTCCAGGGTGATCAGGGTTAGGAGAGTAGACTCAGAGGACAACACGGCGGATCCACTCACAAAGGCCTTTTCCCAGAGAGAGACTTTTATGGGATGGTTGAGTATGAGATACTGCAACCACTGCTACAGATGGCCCTAGTGCAAGTGGGAGATTGTTAGTTATATGTATGCCCTAGAGTCCATTACTGTACATAGGATGTATATTGTAGTGGATGCTGGGACATATATAGGGAGAACTTTCTTGCTCGACATGATAGTATGCTATCTGGTTACTCTTTACCTTAACGTGTATGCTGATTGTCTCTCTGTTACATGTTGGTAAAGCCCTTAGGATGTGTACTTGACTACCTGGACTATGATGCGGATCATACTAGTGGGGACATGGTAGTCCATAAGTACATCCTTCAAAGTCCCTAGTCGTGGGTGTATCGAGACGGGGCATCGATATACCAGAGTAGACTAGCGTGTACCTTCTCGACCCATACAGATGGGCGATGGATGATCCCATATCCATTGGTGTTTGACATCAGAGATGATATACGGGTGCTCAGTAGAGACTGGGTACACTGGACGGACTCGCCGAGAACTCCCAGATGGTATTATACCTTACGTCAGATGGCAGTTCTCTGGTGACACTGGTACAGAGTAGTCTGTTGACCCGAGATCGTCATAGAGTCTTGTGTGGTTTCCACTGTGCTTTGATTTCTATCTTACCACGTCTAAGAGGGCGTGCAAAACGGTGGTTTTTGGGTACAGTCCCGAGTCACATGGAGGCAATGAGCGATAGGAGGGGATTCGTCTCTCTCGGTATAGGGGGTTGATGTTGCGCAGTGTTCGATTGGCTATAACAGGAAATCCCTGGCCAGGGTTGCTGACATTTACTGGTAAGTGTTACCAGTAGTTTCTCGAAATGTTATAGACCTCATATCGACACGACTTATCGAGCTATTGGGGTCTGACGTTTACCACCCCTAGGCGAGATATGCGACATAGCAGACGATCAGACCGGACTGTACGGTAGTGTTACTGGTTGGATTCACAGGAGTGTGAGCGGGCTTGCTCGTCGATCTTCTGATCGCTCAATACCCGGGTGGCCGTTACGTTTAGCAGACCGCTTGCGGTTTGTGGATGTTTGATATGATCATCATCCGCTGCCGGCGTATTGACGAGTCTTTAGAGTCCTACACAGAGGTTTCCTGGCTCAAGCGAAACGAAATAGGAGCGCATATGAGATATGTGCGGGACCGAGAATGATACCAGTATGTGATACTGTATTTGATTCTCGCGATTTGTGACATTGATCGGTTATATGCGATATAGCCGGGTTATCGGATCAAGTGTTGATTCGATCAGATGTTACTGTTGATATTAGTCGGTTATATGCGATATGACCGGATCATTAAATCAAGTGTTGATTTAATGATTTAATGCATAATTATATATTTGATATATTACTTTGCATTAACTAGTATCGGTTCACTTAAGATGGATTTTCTCACTCGGATGTGCGCATTGTATATGCGATATACTTTTGTGCACTTGTTTGTATCTTGTTTGATGATACATGCTAGTTTGGTTAAGTGTAAAGAATTAATCCTTGGTTAAGTAAATGGTTAGGGTTTTATTTATTCATTCTTTTATCTATTTCTTTTTGGATGAAAAGAATGAGAAAAGAAAACAAATGGTTGCTTTCTTGGAAGCTTCTTCAAGCTTCATGTAACTTTGACCAAAGCAACCATTCTTGTCTTCTTCTCTAACCCTAACCATCCTACCTAACTAAAGTTAATTCTCTACACTTTACCATGATTAAAATTATGATAAGTATTATATTTCTTTTCTATTTTTATTAACTTATCATAACATTTACCTTCTTCTTCTTCATTTTCTTCAAGTGAAGAAAGCTTGCCTCCATCAATGGCAAGTGATGAAAAAGAGTGAGAAATCCAAATCTAAAGTCTACCCACTTCCTATTTCTTCATCCTCTACCTCTTTCCAAGTAGTAGAGTGTGTTTTCTTCACAAGTTTCATGACTTGGTGAAGTGAGAGCTTGATCTTGCGATGCTTCGACGTAGATCATCTTCGGCATGGACATCGACGACCTAGCTCGCCTATTCTCCGATGAAGCCGACGCTAGAGCCCGGGAATTCATTTGGACAGCGAGGGGACTTCGTTGCGGAGCTATGGAGGTGGAGCACCGGATCTACAAAGGTTGTATTTCCGTTTAAACTTTAGCTAAGTTGTTAACTAGTTTATGTTTCGCCTAGATTTCTAGCCAACGATCCGTAGTCGGGCTTCTCGGCACCTAGATTTTTGAAATTGGCATGGTTGATGCCTTGTGAGACCTCCTTAGGGTGCCTAGGAACCTTTCAGTGGTATCAGAGCCTAGCTAGAGCCTTAGGCGAAGTCTAGACGGAATTAGAAGTCCGATCGAACCAAAACCTAACCCGGAAAACGGCTCTCTGGACTTTTTTGTAAAATGTGGTTTTTTGTAAATTAAAAATATGCAGAAAAATCAGCAGGACTTTCTAAGAATTACTGTGAAACACGATCACCCAATTCCTCAAAAGTGCGGCGGAACCGCGGCAGAAGCCTGGCTTCTGCGGCGGTTCCGCGGCCGTATGATGACGTCACCCACCCAATTTTGCACAGTAACTTCTTTTATTCAGTGCTGAGTTCTTTGGGAATTTTTAATATTTATTCAAGAGTTGAGTATTCTGGGTTGTATTGGGGACTCGGTATTTCGATCGGATTATCAAACTTTGTCTATGTGTTTTCCGGATAATTTTTGAATATGTTAAAAAGTTCGACCGGATATAAATACCCAATTTTTCCCCTGCCGGAAAATTTCCAAGTGTTGGATTTTTCCGAGGTTTAAAGACGTTCTAAGTAGTGCAAGTAACGCGATGGACCCTCTAGAAGACAATAAACCTTAACTCGATTATGTGACCGTCTTGAACTGCCCTTTGAACCTTCGGGTTTGGGGCAGTACGGTGTGCCACATGTGAGGCATTGGCTTGACCCTTCTACGGCTGGACCGTTGGTACTGAGGCACGAAGTGAATGTCTTTGAACTTATTTCATGAGTTGAGCTGTTTCGGGAAAACTTGGGTGTTCGATTGTTTGATCGGAAAGTTTAACATTTTCTATCTTATTCGAAATGTGATACAATAATTGGAATTCACAAGTAGTTATGAGATAACTGAATGAATGTTATAAATCTAGCAGTTTAGTCTCACTTGATCGGTTGCCACAGAATTTTGATGTGATCAAAAGTCCGTCGCAATCACGTAGCGTACGCGGATACTCGCCGGGTAAACTTAATAGACAGCCTCACTCCATAGCCCCGACCAAGTGACTATAGGAGAACCCCGTCGCCGAAAGCATCCGTTCGGGTGCTCGAGGCAGCGGTGTTCCGCCTTGATGCACTTCGTCGACGGCATCGGGGGTGCGGCCGCCTACTAAAGTTTGCGACGAGCATTCGATCAGGATGTCGGGAATCTTGTTGAATTGCCCGACTTGATATTGAAAAGTGTTTTCGATTTTGAGACTAAAATGCGGGGTTTATAATTGTTAGGCATGCGATGTCTAAGGAATTCATTTGATTAGGCATGCGATGTCTAATGCGGTTGCGGATTCCAACTGTTGTAGTTTTACACTTTCTTTTCTGTGACCGTAAGTGTAATATATGATATCGCCGGTTTCGTTGCTATATGTCAACGACAATTGGGATGCGCATATTTACTTACGTTGATGACATGTGATGTTATGTGTTGCTGGATATGTTATATTGGATCGTCGTGTTTGAATAGCAGGGTTTTTTTTTATGTGAGATGAGTGTTTTTCATTTTCATTCATGTAAAAACTTGTATGTAATATTCTTTTATTGGGACACTTCCAGGTTGCGGAAGATGTCACCCTTTGTATATTATTTACTTTTCCGCACTAGGATAGACCCAAGGAGGGGAGCACAAGTAACCGGGTTCTGGAGTCCAGTGGAAGACCAACTCGAGGAGTCGAGTCCGGGTCTCCGAACTCTAGAATTGGCAGAGTTGCTTACCGCTCTCGTAGGGGTCTAGGGGTGTGGGTTTGGCTATTCATCACGACCATGGAATCCGTGTTTTATACTGGCTCGTATTGAAAACACGGACGTCCTAGTATATCCAATATTTCATATGTTTCTTCTGCTGCGATATCTATGATGTGATCATGTGATGTTCTGTGATAGATATAGTATATAGTAAATATGATATATTATATAGGCGTTACTTATGTTTTACACCCGCGCTAGCCCTGCCCCGCCCTGCCATTAGTTACCTAACCTAACGGTGCACGAGGGGACATCGAGGCGAATTCGGATGGCATAAGTGTACGTCGTATTTATCTGTGATGTTTAGGTAATTTAAATGATGGGACTTCATTAATGAGATTAATGAAATAAAAGAAACCTAAGATGTTGTAGAATCGAATTTCAAAATAAAACAGGTAGCTACAGTTCTTGCTTTGCACAGCGGTATATATGATATATCCTGCACCTTATTCGATGAGGAAAGGACCGAGATCCCTTCACCGGGAGTGACTCCTTTAGCAATAACTGGCAGATGCTACACACTCGGTTTGTCTTTTGATTGCTTTTAAGAGTTTTTGCTTTGCACAGTGATATATGTGATACATCCCGCACCTCATTCGATGAGGAAAGGACCGACGATCCCTTCATCGGAAGTGACTCCTTTAGCAAAACTAGAAAAGCTTCAAAAACACTCCATTTCAAAATTCATTCGATCCTACAACGAGATCAAGTTCATTACGCAATAGGTTTTCAGAAAAACCTGTCGTAGCCCTCCGTCATTTCAGATAAGTGCTAGTTAGTATTCGTGCTACGTTTGTTGGCCTGCGTCAAGGCGTAGTGTGCGGTAGGTAACTAGTATTTATCTGCTTATGCATATGATGCAGATTGGATTAGGGTAGTCGTGCGACTTTGTTGGCCTGCGTCAAGGGTCATGCGGGTGGGTTTAATTCAATCAGGAAATGACGGGTTGAACTTGACTAGCGCACTATGGTTTCTTGGCCTGCGTCAAGGTCATAGGACGCTAGGGGCAAAATTATCGGGAATTTCAAGTGTTGAAATTTGCAATGAGATTGCATACCTTCTATGAGATAGTTGGATCCCGATACCCGCTGCGAGTAAGAGTTACTCCTGGGAGAGTTTTACACATTACAATTAGCCGATCAAGTAGGTGTCTAGAAAGGTGTCAACGAGGTTACGCCTCTAGGAAAACGAGGTTTACATTAATTAGGTTCGTGCGAAAGCACGGGGGACCTCCCTCAAAGTACCGACACTGGCCTGGCTGAAAGATTGGCAAACTTGCAGTGTGTAATTAATCCCGGCTAGTCTTTCCTTTTAGGGTTTGAAGGAAGATTTGATAAAAAGCAGTGGGAGCCATCCTGATTAGATAAAATAATAACCAATCTATTCTTGCAAGAGCGCACGCTGAGTGTTTTCTTCTCTCTCTCTCCTGGTAGCGACCATATCACGCCTTAATCAAGATAATAATACGGATAATTGACCGAACCCGCTTGTTATACTGAGCTGGGGAACGTTGGTCCCGCTCCAACTTATAATTGTTATAAGACAGAGTAGGAAATTGGGGAATACCAGAATTCCTATGCCGCCCAAACGAAGAAAGTGCATATGATGCATCATCTTCGGGTGTGTTCGTTACAAAGAACTGTTTCTCTGTATCCTCTACGTCCTGGGTATGTAATACCAGATCAGGATCCCAGATATGTAATCTGTTACATAGGGCTACAGCTAGGTAGAGAACTGAGAACGGGTGATAAGTTTCATGAGGCAGAAAACGGGGCAAGTGTTGCAGCCAAGTCTGTTGGTCACTGTCACCCTGTATTACAAATACATTGATTCTGAACGAATGTTATTAGATACCGAACCTGATATACAAAATCATATCAGTCTCTTTATTAGTAAAGAAAGGATATAATTTTGTATTGTTGGATAATGTTTTGAACATTTCCTATATCAAAAGTTGATCGGTTCAGGCACGTTATCTAAAAGCATTGATGTTCTAAATCAAACTACAATTCTTAGTATACGGAACACACACAAGAGGAAGAGTTCAGAAATGAACGAATCCTTCTTGAGGCATTGTAGACTAGGTCATATCAATGTGACCCGACTAGCTGAAGTTACATGAAGATGCATATTTAAATCAGTTTGAATCTACATCTTGTGAAACTTGCCAGTCATGTCACAGAGATAAGATGACCATAGCTCCGTTTACTGGAAACAGAGAAAGGGTTAGTGAACTCTTGAGATGATACATGTTGATGTATGTAAGGTCCCCTGTCTACACATGCCAAGACCGGTTCCTTGTACTTCATTACATTCTCTGATAATCTCTTTAGATTCAGACATATGTTCTTGTTGAAACACAAGTCCGAACCTTTTGAGATATTCACAGAATATAAGTTAGAAGTAGAGAATCAATACGGGTATAAGTACTATGTCCTTTGATGAGATCAAGGAAGAGAATACTTGAGCATGGAATTCCTGGACTATTCTAAAGGAGAATGAGATTCTCTCTCAGCATTACTCCTCCGTATACACCATAGCACGATGGTATATCGGGGCGGAGCAATCACACCCTATATGATAAGGTGTGCTCTATGATGAGTACTACTGAGTTACCTATTTCCTTTTGGGAGTTATGCACTTGAGAAGCTGCATACCTATTGAATAGGGTTCGAATCAAATCAGTTGCCTACCACTTCATATGTGATATGGAAAGGGAAGAGCCCATATCTTAAGTTGGTTAAGATTTGGGGTTGTCCGGGCTATGTCTGAAAAGAAAAATCCGGACAAGCTCGAGGCAAGGCCTGTTATGTAGAACTGGAAATGTTCCAGCTATACAAACTGCGGCTGATAATTTGATAGAACCAAAGGATTCAATAGTTACCAACGAACCTCAGCCTTTCCGCCGATCTAGTAGGGTTTTCTCACCCACCTGAGAGATACTTCAGTTTCTCTATGACAGTGGGAGCGAGGATTGCATCATGAGATGATGACTCAACTAGTTTCGAGCTGGCCATCAGGAGTAAGACTCTATAAGAATGGCTGGATGCTTAGTGATCTGAGATAGAATCCATGTACACCAACAAAGTATGGACTTTGATTGCTATATCTCAAGGGTTAAATCCCCATCAGGAGAAAGTATATCTTGAGAAGATTACTTGGTGTAGATGGAAAAGTTGAGACTTTCAAAGCTAGACTTGTTAAAGCTTTTCGTCATCGACCAGGCGTGGATTATGATGAAACCTTTTTTCAAGTGGCTATGCTTAAGTCCATCCAGATCCTACTTACCACGGCTACATACCATGACTACGATATCTGGCGGTTGGGAGTCATGACTGCTTTTCTAAATAATGCTTTGGAAGAGAACGTCTGTAAGTACACGGCCAGAGGGCTTCGTAGACAGTGGGAGCAGCGGAAACGTGTACAAGATGCTTTATAAGATAAAGCAGGCATCACGGAGTTGGAACATCTGTTTTGATGGATTAGTCAAAGAAGTTGACATCATCAAAATGGTAGATGAACCTTGTATAAACAAAAAGGTAGCAGGGAGTATGGTGACGATCCTCGTAGAGTACGTGGATGACATACTCTTGATAGGGAAAGAGTTTCCTATGCTACGCTCGATCAATCTCCGCTTATCACAATGATTCTCCACATAGGATCAAAGTGATACCTGCTAAATCCTTGGTTATGGATCTATGAGATAGATCTAATTGGATGTTAGGAATCTCACTAGTAGTAGTGAGACGGTATCAATCGATCCTGGGGAGAATCACTGGAAAGGTTCCAGAGTGATAAAGACGACTGAGTGTCAGTCACAGGCATTGTCTTTACCCTCAGTAAAGGGACGGTATGTTGGAAGAGTTCCAAGCTAGATACCATGACATATAGACGATAAAGGCAGGATACATCGCTACTTAACATGCTACCAAAGAGGCTGTTTGGGTCTATATTGGTTCATGAGATGAACTACGTTCCTCCCATTGTGTGACAATGGAGTTGTGGCTTGTGCCAAGGAACACCCGTCCCATCAGTGATCTAGACATATTCTAAGGCAGTATCACCTGATCATGGAGATGGATGATCTCCAGGGTGATCGAGGTTTGGAGAGTAGACTCAGAGGACAACACAACGGATCCACTCACAAAGGCCTGTTCCCAGAGAGAGATAATTATGGGATGGTTGAGTATGAGATACTACAACCACTGCTATCAGATGGCCCTAGTGCAAGTGGGAGATTGTTAGTTATATGTATGCCCTAGAGGCCATTACTATACATAGGATGTATATTGTAGTGGATGCTTGGACATATATAGGGAGGACTTTCTTGCTCGACATGATAGTATGCTATCTGGTTGCTCTTTACCTTAACGTGTACACTGATTGTCTCTCTGTTACATGTTGGTAAAGCCCTTAGGATGTGTACTTGACTACCTGGACTATGATGCGGATCATACTAGTGGGGACATGGTAGTCCATAAGTACATCCTTCAAAGTCCCTAGTCGTGGGTGTATCGAGACGGGGCATTGATATACCAGAGTAGACTAGCGTATACCTTCTCGACCCATACAGATGGGCGATGGATGATCCCATATCCATTGGTGTTTGACATCAGAGATGATATACGGGTGCTCAGTGGAGACTAGGTACACTGGACGAACTCGCCGAGAACACCCAGATGGTATTATACCTTACGTCAGATGGCAGTTCTCTGGTGACACTGGTACAGAGTAGTCTGTTGACCCGAGATCGTCATAGAGTCTTGTGTGGTTCCCACTGTGCTTTGATTTCCACCTTACCACGTCCAAGAGGGCGTGCAAAACGATGGTTTTTGGGTACAGTCCCGAATTACATGGAGGCAATGAGCGATAGGAGGGGATTCGTCTCTCCCGGTATAGGGAGTTGATGTTGCGCTATGTTCGATTGGCTATAACCGGAAATCCCTGGCCAGGGTTGCTGAGATTTACTGGTAAGTGTTACCAGTAGTTTCTCGAATTGTTATAGACCTCATATCGACACGACTTATCGAGCTATTGGGGTCTGACGTTTACCACCCCTAGACGAGATATGCGACATATCAGACGAACAGACCGGACTGTACGGTAAGTGTTACTAGTCGGATTCACAGGAGTATGAGCGGGCTTGCTCGTCGATCTTCTGATCGCTCAATACCCGGGTGGCCGTTACGTTTAGCAGACCGCTTGCGGCTTGTGGGTGTTTGATATGATCATCACCTGCTACCGGCGTATTGACGAGTCTTTAGAGTCCTATACAGAGGTTTTCTGGCTCAAGCGAAACGAAATAGGAGCGCATATGAGATATGTGCGGGACCGAGAATAATGCGTGTATGTGATACCATATTTCATTCTCACGATGAATGTGTCGAATGGTTGTATGCGATATAACCTAGTTATCGAATCAAGGATTGATTCGATAAATCGATACATTGTATACTAGTCGGTTGTGTGCGACATGACCGGATCATTGAATCAAGAGTTGATTTAATGATTTAATGCATAATTATATATTTGATATATTACTTTGCATTAACTAGTATTGGTTCACTTTAAATGGATTTTCTCACTTGAAGTTCACAAGTTGTATATATGATATACTTTTGTGCACTTGATTGTATCATGTTTGATGATACATGCTTACTTGAGTTTGTGTAAAGTTTAAACCTTGGTTAAGTAAATGGTTAGGGTTTTGTTTAATTTATTTATTCATTTATTGATTTGTTTATTTCATTTTGGCAAAAGGAAAATGGTGGCTAATTTTGTTTCTTTGTTGAAGTTTCATGAAGCTTTGAATAAGTCCACCATTTTTGTTTTATGCCTAACCTAACCATTCACCTAACTATAGTTTGCTCTCTACACATAACCATGGTTGGTTCATGATAAGTATTCTATGATTTTCTTTTTTAAAGAATAACTTATCATAACATTATCATCTTCTTCTTCTTCTTCTTCAAGAAGAAGCTTGCCTCCATCAATGGCAACTTGAGAAAATGAGTGAGAAATCCAATTCTAAAGTGAACCCACCTCCTATTTCTTCATCCTCTACCTCTTGCCAAGTAGTATAGAGTGTTTTTTTCACAAGTTTCATGACTTGGTGAAGTGGGAGCTTGATCTTGTGATGCCTCGATGTAGATCATCTTCGGCATCGTAGTCGATGACCTAGCCCGCCTATTTCTCCGATGAAGCCGACGCTAGAGTCCGAGTTTCCATTTGGACAGCGAGGAGACTTCATTGCGGAGCTATGGAGGTGGAGAACCGGATCTACAAAGGTTGTATTTCCGTTTACTCTTAGTAAAGTAGTTTACTAGTTCTAGTTTTTGCCTATTTATCTAGCCAACGATCCGTATTAGGGTTTCTCAGCACCCGTAATTTTAGAAATTGGCATGGTTGATGCCTTGTGAGACCTCATTAGCGTTCCTAGGAACCCTACAGTAATTTGTGCAGTTGAAAACCATTGATCTTCTGTTTTCTGCACGGAGCAAGACACCAAATCTTAGTACCTCGAATCCACGGGCAACCATGTCAAACCGCGATTCGTTCGCGAAACACGACAAACGAAGTGTGGAGTGGAAAGAGGAAAATGTCTCACCGGGAGTGCCAGAATCTGTTCTCCGCCGAAAAGACACGACCGGGACATTGGGACGTCTGGCCTGAATTTTGGGGGCAGATGCTATTTGGTTTTATCCACCCACCTCTCCGAAGATGCCAAATTGATTTATGGCACTATGTATCGGAGGTTTAGATGGATGCGGCTGTTGTAGCAGACTTCGTCAGATTCCCCCTCGTTTGAGGGGTTTTCGATTGTAGGGACGCTCTTCCCTGCAGGCCCAAGCCCCTGCGGTTAATTACGCTACTGCATCGTGGCAACCACTTTCTCCTTCTCTAGATGGTCACTTCGAGTCGTATGTGTTTGTTTTATTTTTGGTTGCACGTGGATTATATACGGAGACTAATTTATATTGTCACCCATAAGGCGTGGATTAGTCCAAATTCGTATTTTCTTATATTTGGGTTTTGGGTTGGGTTTAAGGATCGTTAATCTCATTGGAAACTAAGATCAACTTAAACGTTTGTTAAGGATTCGTTAGTCTAATTTTAGACTAAGATCTACTTAACAGGATCGTTTAGATCCAACAAAAGAGCGTTTGGACTCTATTGTTTTAGTTTAAGGATATTGCGGTCCATAATTAGTTTAAGGACATCACGGTCCAGTTTAAAGACATCATAGTCTGTAAAGTTTAAAGACATCATAGTCTATGAGTTTAGGGACCTCACAGTCCATAAAGGTTAAGGACATCATAGTCCATGAGTTTAAGGGCCTCACAGTCCATAGAGGTTAAGGACATCATAGTCCATGAGTTTAAAGACCTCACAGTCCATAGAGTTTAGTTTAGGGACATTACGGTCCAGTTTAAAGACGTCTTAGTCTGTTTGGTTTTGGTTCAAACCGTTTGGGGATGCACCAAAAGTTATCAGTTATCGGGACCCTCCATCTCTCTAAAGACGCTGAGGAATTACAACGACATGTATCAGAGGTATGAAGAGATGTACCCTTGAACCAATGTTGGTTGAAAGGCTCTGGGTTTTGCTTTGAATTTCATATGAGATGATCAACTTTGGAAGACAAGAGTGTATTTGAGGTTCATTCAAAAGGGGATCCTGCCTCTGGAAGACTTAGCTAATTTAGACTACGATTGGCTCGAATATAGTGTTAAACACTAGAGTACAATCGGCTATCACGTGCTCCCACGTGATGCACTTAGAATAGTGTTAAACACTAGGGATAAAGAGCACAAAATAGTGTTAAACACTAAAAAAAGAAACGCTCACGTGGGGTCACTTGAGGCGCTTGAGTATTGGGCCAGACTTCCCTTATTTTATTCTCAGAATATGCATATAAGTGTTAAACACTTGATTTCCACGATTATCACGTGTGGACACGTGATGGTGCCCATGCATTGGGTATCAATTCCTCAGATTTCCCCCTATTTGCTCTTTTTTTTTTAAAAAAAAAAGGTTTGTCAAGGGGTCACGTGGAGACACGTGAGGCGCCCACAGTTTGTTATGCTCTTCTTATTTTTAGGAGTCTGTTCAAGGGTCACGTGGGAGCACGTGACCTAATCTTATTCGTTCTCTTTTAATCATTGAGGGGGAGGGTCACGTGTTGCCAGGTGATCATGTTAGGTACTTGATCTTTTTATGTGCATGGAGAGATAAATCCCTTGTTGAAGAATTAAATTCTCTTATAGGGTTAAACCCTAATTTTATTTAGAGGAATTAAATTCCTATATGTTCTAAAGAATTAAATTCTTTAAACTCAATTCTCCTTCTAAGTTTTGGATCTGCATGGCAGAATCTCCCCGATGAGAATTAAATTCTCAACTTATGAGGAGATCTGCTTCTGCAGATCTATTACCATGAAGAAGGACCAAGTTCTTATATTAAGGGTTAAACCTTATTTTTGTTGGAGGAATTAAATTCCTATATGTTTTGTGGGAGAATAAAATTCTTTGAATTTAGGTCCTCCCTTAGGCTTTAGATCTGCATGGCAGAATCCCCCCGATGAGAATTAAATTCTCAACTAATGGGGAGATCTGCTTCTGCAGATCTTCAACCAAAGAAAGAACTATGTTCTTTTTCAGAAGAGTTAAACTCTTAGTTTGAGAATTAAATTCTCTTTTGTTTTATGGGAGCTTATAGAATGATCTTTTTCCCTCTCTTACCTAGGGTTTCTTTCTTTTCTGAAGAGATCTTCTTCTTTTTGGAGAATTAAATTCTCTTCTTTTTTCTCTCTGTTGTTGTATCTTTTTTTTTATTGTCCTCCCCTCTGTCGTCTTCAAGGATAATCGGGGGGTCTTCAGCTGGAGGATCCGGCTGTAACATCATCCCGACCATGTCTTGGAATAAAAGCGCCATTCGCTTTATGTTGGCAGCTTGTTCCATTGCCTCTTTGTCCTTCTTCTCAAGGATTCTGCGGAGGAACTCAGCATCAGTTTCCTGTTCTTGATGCTGCTCCGACGACGTCTCCGGGCTTTCTTTTGGCCCAGTGAGTGCGGCCATCTGCGTTAACGTTTCCTGAAGCTTCTGTTGTTGCTCATGGGTCTTTGTTACAGATCTGGTGAGTGGTCGATGGTCCGTAGATATACTGGCTATCCTCTTTCCCGGATGCCATATAAACAGTGTTCACCACTATGCCCCCAGACTTGGGGCGTTTCGATTCAGTGCCTTTGAGCTTCGTCGCGAATACAGGGACTTTCTCCGACCTCCTTCTTTTGTGAGCGGTCGAAGTTGAGGGGGCCGTTGCAGCGGGCACCCAAGTAGACGACACCTTCTGCGGTACGGCAGGGTGGTCCTTCTCTTGCCGAACTTTCATCTTTTTTTATCGGCGGGAGTAGTCTTGGTTGATCACCGAGTCTTGGGCCTGTCGCCAGACTTTGTAAATTTTAGAGGACAGCCGCTGAGGGGGCTGCTCCGACTTCGCCTTTGTGATCTTTTCAACAGGCATAGGAGACTTTTTTAGCACGGCAGTTGACGAATTCCTGCGCACCCTGTTAAGTAGTTCAAAGCTGTTCCCAGTTGGAACAGTAGCATCAATTTCCACCATTGGAGCTGGCGGAGTCAGTCCAGAAGGAGAGCTGCCCCCAGCCTTCCTTACCCGGCGCCAGTGGAGACGTCGAGTATAGCGGGCGGCCGGGACCACCTCCATTGTTGGATCAGATTTTCCATGCCCCCTGTTCTGATAAGAGCCTATCGTTGGCGTCAGCCTGTCAAAGATAGACGTTGGCTGAGAGGGAATGGTCAACCTGTCGAAAGCCGACCTTCGAGTAGGGAGAACAGCCTAGACGACCTCAACTATAGCAGGAGTTGGAATGTCCTTCTCTGGTATTGCAAGACTCTTTGCGGGCCCACTTAAGCTTTGACCCAACCTATCGAAGACTGAGGCATTGGAGCTGGACGACCCGCTGAGAGGTGTCGTGGTGTTGCAAGCCGATCAAAGACCGGCTTCTTCGCAGCTTCCTATGACGGCATTGGGACTCTGAAGCTTGCCGGTGGGATCATGGTCCCAAAGAACAGTTCAGTGGTGGCCTGAGTCACCTGTTCCATTGGCATGGCGAAGATGGAGGCCGCTTGGGGCCCATAGGTCACTCCTCCGGCGAGGACAGAGTGGGAGTTGTTGTTGCAGCTGGTCCAGTTGGAAGCCATTTTCTCTGCACGGGAGCAAGACACCAAATCTTAGTATCTCGAATCCAGGGGAAACCATATTAAACCACGATTCGATCGTGAACACGACACACGAAGTGTGGAGTGGAAAGAGAAAAAGGTCCTACCAGGCGTGCCAGAATCTGTTCTCCGCCGAAAAGACGGGAAGACAAACGTCTTGCCTGAATTTGGGGGCAGATGCTATTTGGTTTTATCCGTCCACCTCTCCAAATATGCCAAGTTGATTTATGGCACCATGTATCGGAGGTTTGGACAGATGCGGCCGTTGTAGCAGATTTCGTCAGATTCCCCCTCATTTGAGGGGTTTTTGATTGTGGGGACGCTCTTCCCTGCAGGCACAAGCCCCTGCAATTAATTACGCTGCCGTATCGCGGTAACCACTTTCTCCTTCTCCAGATGGTCACTTCATGTCGTGTGTGTTTGTTTTGTTTTTGGTTGCCTGTGGATTGTATACGAAGACTAATTTATGTTGTCGCCCGTAGGGCGTGGATTAGTCCAAATCCGTATTTTCTTAGATTTGGGTTTTGGTTTGGGTTTAAGGATCGTTAATCTCATTTGAGACTAAGATCAACTTAAACGTTTGTTAAGAATACGTTAGTCTAATTTTAGACTAAGATCTACTTAACAGGATCATTTAGATCCAACAAAAGAGCATTTGGACTCTATTGTTTTAGTTTAGGGACGTTGCGGTCCATAAGTTTAAGGACATCATAGTCCATAGTTTAAAGACGTCATAGTCTGTAAAGTTTAAAGACATCATAGTCTATGAGTTTAAGGACCTCACAGTCCGTAAAGTTTAAGGACATCATAGTCCATGAGTTTAAGGACCCCACAGTCCGTGGAATGTCTGGTTGTTGGGACCCGTCACCTCTCTGAAGACGTTGAAGGATTACAACGACAAATATCAGAGGAGTGAAAAGATGTACCCTTGAACCAATATTCTAATTTGGGGAATGGGATGAACATCAGTTTAGATGTCATCTGTTAGGAGAACACTAGTCATCTTTGGGACTAGGATTAATTTGGGGAGACCTGAACATGGGGGCACAGTTGATTGGTGACACAAAGGGTCTTGGCTTTGGAAGACTTGGCTAATTTGAGATAAGGTTGATTTCCCTTAATCACCCCATAGTGCTAAGCACTGAATCAGTGTTAAACACCGGACTTTGGAGGAGCTCACGTGTGAACACGTGAAGGGCCCCGAAGTAGGCATTGTTCCTTGAGTTTATTCCCTCATATATATATATATATAAAAGTGCTGAGCACTTGGATCACGTGTGAGCACGTGAGGTGCTCGAGGTGAGAACCGTTCTCTGAATTTTATTCCTCTTTCATTTATAAGTGCTAAACACTTGGTTCATCAAACAGTCACGTGCAGACACGTGAGGTGCCTTAAAAATCCGAGCGCTGTCATTAGAATTTTCTCCCTTTGTTATACACCACTATTTGGGGGTCACGTGGGAACACGTGAGATGCCCCCAAAATGGGAGCTATCTTGGGTTTATTCCCTTTTTCCTTTTCTGAGTGCTAAGCACTATTGGGTCACGTGAGATCACGTGAGGCACTCTGAAGAATGAAAATTGCCTTTGTTTTATTCTCCTTTTCTTTTTCTGAGTACTAAGCACTATCAAGGGATCACGTGAGGTCACATGAGACGCCCCCAAATTGAGATGTATTTTAGATTTACTCCCCTTTTGAAAAGCTTGTTTGGTGGTGCGCCAAGAGTTATTGGTTATTGGGACCCTCCACCTCTCTGAAGACGTTGAAGAATTACAACGACATGTATCGGAGGTGTGGAGAGATGTACCCTTGAACCAAATTCCAGATCGAGGGGAGAGATCATGATGGAATGAACATCATCTTAGATGCCAGGAGTTCATTAACTATCTCTGGGACTAAGATCGGTTTGGGGGACCCTGAGCATGGAGGGCTCGATTGATTGCCCTCGAGAGATTTGATCTAAGTTTGGCTAATATTGGCCTCTCATAGTGTTAAACACTAATATATGATTGGCGCTCACGTGCTCCCATGTGAGGCATTAAAGTAGTGTTAAACACTAGTGTATGATCAGCGCTCACGTGCTCCTACGTGAGGCGCTCGAAATAGTGTTAAACACTAAGAATCTGAAGCGCTCATGTGGGATCACGTGAGGCGCTCGAAAAATAGGGTTTATTCCTTTTTCTCTTTTATAAGTGCTGAGCACTTCTCAGGGGTCACGTGGGGTCACGTGAGGCGCTCCTAAAATATGGTTTATTCCCTTTTCTCTTTTATAAGTGCTGACCACTTCATGGGGGTCACGTAGGGTCACGTTAGGCGCTCTAAAAATAGGGTTTATTCCCTTTTCTCTTTTATAAGTGCTAGGCACTTCTCAAGGGTCACGTGGGGTCACATGAGGCGCTACAAAAATAGGGTTTATTCCCTTTTCTCTTTTATAAGTGCTGAGCACTTCTCAAGGGTCACGTGGGGTCACGTGACTAGATTTCATTCTTTCCCTCTTTGTTCCTCAAAGGTGCTCATGTGGGATCACATGAGCTTTTATGTAGCATTTGAATACTAATGAATCATCAGGCTGTTCTTCTATGGTTCCGAGGGATCAAGTTCTCCTTTTGTTCTTTATAGGGATTGAATTCTTTTTAATGGGTTAAACCCTAGTTCCAGAGGAATTAAATTCCTATATGTTTTGTAAGAGTTAAACTCTTTTGGATTCAGTTCTTTCCCTTAAGCTTTGAATTTGCATGACAGAATCTTCCCGATGAGAATTAAATTCTCAACTTGTGGAGAGATCTGTTTCTGCAGATCTTAACCAGAGGAAGAACTAAGTTCTTTGAGAAGAGTTAAACTCTTGGTTTGAGAATTAAATTCTCTTTTTTTTGGAGCTTTTGGAAGGGGTTCCTCTATATTTGGAAAGAGAGATCATTGGTCGTTGGGACCCACCACCTCTCCGACGACGCTGAGGGATTACAACGCCATATATCGAAGGTGTGGAGGGATGTACCCTTTGAACCATATCCCACTTATCAGGAGGAAGAATATGTTGAAGCTTAAACTCCTAACTGCTGAAAAAGGCCTCTTTGCATTCGCGCACGTGCGTCGCACGTGTTGGGCGTACGTGCGTCGCATATGGCGGACGCACGTGCGTCGCACGTGGCGCTTGCACATCAGGTGGGCAGCTAAGGCCCTAACATGGAAAACTAATCTCCTTTGAGAATTGAATTCTCTTACGTGCGTTGCACGTGTTTGGCTCACGTGGCACGCATGTGGCGGGCGTACATGCATTGCACGTGGCGCACATGGCGCTTGCGCATATGTGCATTATGGGGGAAGCAAGCTCCTATGGGGAACTAATCTCCTTTGAGAATTGAATTCTCTTACATGCGTTGCACGTGTTTGGCTCACGTGCGTTGCACATGGCGCGCATGTGGCGGGCGTACGTCCATTGTATGTGGCGCACATGGCGCTTTCGCATATGCACATTATGGGAGGAGCAAGCTCCTATGGAGAACTAATCTCTTTTGAGAATTGAATTCTCTACCTTTGTAAGGGGTATCCCCTCTTATTTATATAGGAGTGGTAGAGAAGAGATCTCTCTTTTTCCCGATGTGGGACTAAAAATGCATCCCCCATGTAGTAGAGCATTACTTTAGATTACACGTGCGTAGCACATTTGCTAATAACTTTTGATCCCGGATGAATTATGAGGCCCATAATATATCAAATCGAAGGATTTTTTGAGACACTTTTAATACCATCAGAATTTAGTTGTTTCTCATTCGGAAGTTTGTCAAAATACAGCCCGGAAAATACTGGATCGCATTTTCTTCCTTAGATTACACGTGTATAGCACATTTGCTCATAACTTTTGATCCCGGATGAATTATGAGGCCCATAATATATCAAATCGAAGGTATTTTTGAGTCACTTTCGATACTATTAGAATTTAGCTGTTTCTCATTCGGGAGTTTATCAAAATACAGCCCGGAAAATACTGGTTCATATTTTCTTAAGCGTATCGCTGCCATTTGATACCTTGGGCTCTTTTACGCAGAAATTTTTGGTGGGAACAAATGACCCCCTTTACTTTTCCCACGTAAGTATGTACGCGGGTGAAGTAGTGCATAGTTATGCATAGCATATGACCAGTTTCGGGTTGGTATATAACTTTCAGAATCTTGATCTGAGAAGATAACGAGCGGACACGAGCGTCGTCATTTATCATTGACTCAAATCTCGACTCTTAAGGGATATAGTTCTAAACCCTCAGCCCCATGAGCCACACCCTTCTATTTCTTTATGTCTTGCTCTGGCGTGAAGTAGTTTATATGCTCATGAATAACTTCTCCATTTAAGTGGCATGTAGCTTTGGCAAGTATGGCCCATAGATGGTGGTTAACAGTTCATCTTGAACTCTTTATAGGGTAGTGATGGCTTAGGAAATAGGTTTAGATTTGCCGCCTAAGACTTTTCAATTTTATGAGCCATGAGAGTCTCATAAAGATTTTTCTCCCTACGAGTCGTGAGGATCTCGTAGGTGTATTTTCTCCTTAGGAATCGTAAGGATTCCTAAGTGTGCTTTCTCTTGAGAGTCGTAAGGATCTCACAAGAGAATTTTCTTCCTTATAAGTCGAGAGGACTCGTAAGTGATTGATGAGTTGACCTACTCCCGAGTCAAAGTATTGCTTCGACAGGAAGATCGAGGGTTGACTTTGGCCATTTTCCACGGGGTCAGGATTGACTTTAGCCATACAGGGTCAGGATTGACTTTAGCCATACGGGGTCAGGATTGACTTTAGCCATACGGGGTCAGTTAATGACGTATTTCCGTGACGGGGTCATTGGATGACGTATTTCCGCGATGGGGTCATTGGCTGACGTGTTTCCGAGACGGGGTCATTTGATGACGTATTTCCGAGACGGGGTCATTGGATGACGTATTTCCACGACGGGGTCATTTGCTGACCTGTTTCCGCGACGGGGTCATTGGCTGACGTATTTCCGTGACGGGGTCATTTGCTGACGTATTTCCGCGATGGGATCATTAGCTGACGTATTTCCACGACGGGGTCATTTGCTGACATATTTCCGAGACGGGGTCATTGGATGACGTATTTCCGCGACGGGGTCATTTGCTGACGTGTTTTCGCGACGGGGTCATTTGATGACGTATTTCCGAGATGGGGTCATTGGATGACGTTTTTCCGTGACGGGGTCATTGGCTGACGTGTTTCCGCAACAGGGTTATTGGCTGACGCATTTCATTTTCTGCGGTGTCGGGGTTGACTCTAGATTGTCCGTGAATCGTAGAGTCTTGGAACTGGGGACTTCGCCGTTGCTCCGATTGGTGATGTCGCGTCCGTGCTCTGCTGGCAGGAGGAGGAACGCTGTTGTGGGTCTCTAGGCTATAGATGTGATCGTCGAGAATTGGAACTAGGGACTCTGCCATGGCTCCGAGATTGATTGTCGCGTCCGAATCCCGCTGGAATGAGGAGGAACGCTGTTGTGGGTCTCCAAGCTGTAGATGTGGCCGATGAGATTTGGAACTAGGGACTTTGCCATGGCTCCGTTTTGCTGACGTCGTATATTCCTGCAGAGACACTGATTTCTCTGCGGGTCAACGCGAATCGAGATGCTCTCGTCAAGGACGCTGATTTCCCTGAATCGAGGTATCAGCAAGGACATTGATTTCCTCAGAGTTGAGACGAATCGAGAGATTCCTACAAAGACACTGATTTCCTTGTGGGTCGACGCGAATCGAGATGTCTCGTCAAGGACGCTGATTTCCCTGAATCGAGGTTTTTGCCAAGGACACTGATTTCCTCAGAGTTGAGACGAGACGCATCGAGAGATTCCTGTAAAGACACTGATTTCCTTGCGGGTCGACACGAATCGAAATGCACTCGTCAAGGACGCTGATTCCCTTGAATCGAGATTTTTTCCAAGGACACTGATTTCCTCAGAGTTGAGACGAATCGAGAGATTCCTGCAAAGACACTGATTTCCTTGCAGATCGACGCGAATCGAGATGCTCTCGTCAAGGACGCTGATTTCCCTGAATCGAGGTTTTTTCCAAGGACACTGATTTCCTCGGAGTTGAGACGAATTGAGAGATTCCTGCAAAAACACTGATTTCCTTGCTGGTCGACGCGAATCGAGATGCTCTCATCAAGGACGCTGATTTCCCTGAATTGAGGTTTTTGCCAAGGGCACCGATTTCCCCGGAGTTGAGACGAATCGAGAGATTCCTGCAAAGACACTGATTTCCTTACGGGTCGACGTGTATCGAGATGCTCTCGTCAAGGACGCCGATTTTCCTGAATCGAGGTTTTTGCCAAGGACACTGATTTCCTCGGAGTTGAGACGAATCGAGAAATTCCTGCAAAGACACTGATTTCCTTGCGGGTCGACGCGAATCGAGATACTCTCGTCAAGGACGTTGATTTCCCTGAATCGAGGTTTTTTCCAGGGACACTGATTTCCTCGGAGTTGAGACGAATCGAGAGATTCCTGCAAAGACACTGATTTCCTTGCGGGTCGACGCGAATCGAGATACTCTCGCCAAGGACGCTGATTTCCCTGAATCGAGGTTTTTGCTAAGAACACTGATTTCCTCGGAGTTGAGACGAATCGAGAGATTCCTGCAAAGACACTGATTTCCTTGTAGGTCGACGTGAATCGAGATGCTCTCGTCAAGAACGCTGATTTCCCTGAATCGAGCTATTTGCCAAGGACGCTGATTTCCCTGAGGTTGGTTGACTTGTTTCCAAGACGGAGCGTTGATCCGGCAGGAAGGTCATTGGTTGACTCCAGGTTGTCTATGGACCGTAGAGTCTTGGAACTAGGGACTCTGTCGTGGCTCCGTTTGGTGATGTTGCTTCCAAATCCTGTTGGAATGAAGAGGATCACCGTTGCTGATTTTTAGGCTGTAGATGTTACCGTTAAGATTTGGAACTAGGGACTTTGCCATGGCTCCATTTCGTTGTGTCGCTTCTGTGCCCTGCTGAAGGAACTCCGTTGTTGATCTTTTGGGATGCAGATGTTACTGCTGAGATCTGACTCTCCCTTTGACAAAGTCTGGTAGGGAAATGTGGTCCCCTTTTCGTTTATGCCCATGGATTGTATACAGGGGTTAGTATGGACTCACCTGTAGGGCAAAATTTTTATTCTTTCATTTTTTTATTTCTTTCCGCGATGCTCTATCATTTCAGCTTTTTATATCGCGAAAGTCGCGATTGCCCAATCATTTCGGCTATTTTTCGCGGTGCCCAATCATTTCGGCTATTTTTGTTTTTTACTCGCTGCTTTTTATTGCGAGTTGCCCAATCATTTCGGCTATTTTTGTATGCATATATTTTACTTGCTGATTTTGTTGCAAGTTGCCCCATCATTTCGGCAATTTCATATGCATTTATAGCTCGCTGACTTTTTACTGTGAGTATGAAGCTTGGAATCTGATGCCAATCTCAGTATCAGTATCGCTACGACTGGAATATTGCCAGGAGCGAATCATCATTTGCCGTGAAAGGACTTGGGATTTGATACCGATTTAGGCATCAGCATTGCTACAACTGGGATATTTCCAGGAGCGAATCATCATTTGCCTTTGTCGGTTCGAACAAAGGTTGCTTAGCAAATAGGGTTAAGATCCTGTCGACTAAGGCTTTTGATTTTATAAGCCGTAAGGGTCTCATAAAGGCGTTTGTCCTTACGATTCGTGAGAATCTCGTAGGTGCTTTTTCTCCTTAAAAATCATGAGGATTCTTAAGTGTATGTTCTCTTATAAGTCGTAAGGATCTTACAAGAGTATTTTCTCCTTATAAGTCGAGAGGACTTACAAGGGTCATTCACCGTATGAGCATATCCCTAGTCGCTGGTGGGACTCTGTTAGGGAAATGTTTATTCGTGCCCGTGGATTGTATACAAGGGTCAGTATTGAACCGCTTGTAGGGCATAATCGGGATGTATGACAGCTTAAGAACAGGTTCAGATCCCTGTAGTTTAAGGCTTTTGAATCTTATGAGCCGTGAGGGTCTCATAAGAGGGTTCTCCTTACGAGTCGTGAGGATCTCATAAGTGTAATTTCTCATTAGGAATCATGGGGATCCCTAAGTGTGTCGCTCCTTTATGAGTCGCAAGGATCTCATGCAGGTAGTTTACTCCTTACAAGGTCGAGAGGACTTTGCAAGTGTCTTTTAACGAGATTGCGCCCTTTCGGGTTTTCACAAACTCGCTGGTAGCCCTACTGTTTTTACTCACGGATCCCTTTCGGGTTTTCATCCATGCCCATTTTGCTTGTGGACGTACCTTTTTTTTTGCGAGTATGGAACTCGAGATCTGATACCAATCTTAGCATCAGTATTGCTGTGACTGGAATGTTGCCAGGAGCGAATCATCATTTGCCGTGAAAGGACTTGGAATTTGATACTAATTTAGGCATCAACATCGCTACCACTGGGACATTATCAGGAGCGAATCATCATTTGCCTCTGTCGATTCGAACAAAGATGGCTTAGCAAATAGGGTTAGAATCCTGTCGACTAAGGCTTTTGACTTCATGAGCCGTAAGGGTCTCATAAAAATGTTTCTCCTTGCGAGTCGTGAGGATCTCGTAAGTGCGTTTCTCCTCAGGAATCGTGGGGATCCCTAAGTGTGTTGCTCCCTTGTGAGTCGTAAGGATCTCACGCGGGTATTTTCTCCTTACAAGGTCGAGAGGACCTTACCAGTGTGCATGAATTTTTTACGAGTATGCGCCCTTTCGAGTTTTCACAGACTCGCAGGTAGCCCTATTGTTTTTACTCACGGAGCCCTTTCGGGTTTTCATCCGTGCCCATTTTTCTTGCGGACGTACCGTTTTTTTAGGTTCAAGTGGGATATTCCACTTGACTGCAGGACTCGTTTGTAAGCCTCTTGATATCCTTTCTATTCTTTGAGAAGAAAGGACTATCTTACGTAGAGATTCTTCCTCCAGTGAGAAATATGCCCCCTGTGTATACCTCGGGGGGAGCGAGTACACACGCCGTCGCTATTTTGGTGACAGGTTGTTTCAAAGTCGCTCATTTTTTTTGTTGAGCGTCAGCGACAATGTCACGACCCAAAATAGCAGCTCGTGACCGGCACTTAAATTACGTAACGTCTACAGGCGTAACGTAACCTAAGTAAGACGAAACCCAGAAATCTAAACCTTACAACTGAAGTAAGTAAAGAAAACATTTAAAACATTTAGAAACTTTAAGTAAAGATCCTTAAAACTTATTTTAACTCTTTTCCTTGGTTTTCATAAAAATTTCGGCAACATCTCCTTTGTAAAAACTAGCCCCGAAAACGGGTACAACAAGGAATATATAGAAAGCATCCATAATGGGAGCAAAACACGCCCAACGGCGGAAACAACACCACAAGTATACGATGCCCAATGGCAGAGATCCACAAAAGGAAATAAAGTAAAGCAAGACATCAACCCAAAAGCGAACATAAAAACCTATCGCTTAAGTCTCGCAACTACAAGTCTTCTAAGTCTGCAACATATACAATTACTAGTTTCTGAATTGATGGAATGACTAGATACAATATGAATAACAAGTACAAGAGGGGAACGATCCAACATGTACCACTTACCAAAGCAAAACACCCGAAAGCAAGCTGTGTGCCTGAATGCCTCTACTAATCCGAGCGGACAACCTGCAAGAACTGAGACACAATGGGGGTGAGTTTCCAACTCGTGAGTAGAAAAGATCAACAGGTAGAAATCAAAATAAACAACGATTCATAGGTCAACTATATCACAAAGGTAATACTATGATATTTAGGGTGACCAAATCTGTATATGTGCCAACACAAGATAAATGCCTAACAACAAATGTATATCTTCCAACAGTGAATCAATGCATGTATGCAGGTGGATCTCGTCCAACAATAAAATCAATGCATGTATGCAGTGGATCTCGTCCACGTGTCAACCACTGACACAACAACTCCTGCATGTAAATATCATAAAAGCATATGCAGGTAAATATGAGGATATCAAAAAATGTGTGTCCATCAATGCCACATCAAATCATGGAAACCTGGGTGTCTATCACCGACACCCGAAATATCATGAATACCCGTGTCTAGCATCGACACGTAAATTCTCATAACTAAGGCGCTGTCATAACGACTGGCCCTGACGTCATGTCCGTACATCACTCCGGTCGGTATCCCCACGATAACCGCCGAGTCCAAATACTATCACCGGTAGGTACTTGCCCACCTTCCAGGCTCATCGTCTGTACCACGAACATCTTACCAAGGGGAACCGTACCGGGCTCCACCATGTACCCGCACATGGCCCATTTACTTCTCGCATCGGATATATATCACAAATCTCAGAACCGAGAAATCTCATGGTGGACGCATCAAAATATCATATCAATAGAAACCGGGTTTTCAAACAGATACATAGTTTCTTGAAATACCCCCACAGTTCTCAAACCATAAATCACATGAAATCCATATCTTAATACGAAAAATCCATGAAAACTGATATATGCAACATAAAACATCAATATGAGCATATAAAGGGAAAACCGCTCTTTTAAATGAATCCAGCTTTAAAAATATATCTTGCGGCTCCCAAATCCTCCGAAATCAAGTGCGGTATCATATAAAATGTACATGTAATTGTAGCAAGGTTTAAGTATCTACATGTAAGCAGGTATGTATGATGCACCTCATAAGTACAATAAGCAATGTCTTAATATCACATATCAATATGTAGGCAGATGTATATGTTGCTGTAGCAGAGTATGTGGGTGTACATGTCAGTATATCATGCAACCTAGCTTAGCGATGTGAACATGGCAGTATATCATAGCATGATATAGCAATTCTACTTTGTAAGTGACATAGCAATTATCGATGAAGAATGGTGTGAGCCGGCAAATCTATATATGTGTAACATACGCATCATCGATAATGGTGTAGGTGTACTAGCGCAGGTATAAGAAATGCAATGAGAGTAGCATGAATGCAGCATAATGCATATAATAAATCAAATGCTATGGGTTATACATATCAACAAGACCGAGTCGGTGAATCTATCAATCGGCATCCAGCCTCACAACATCACGTATGGTACAATCCATCGTACGGCATCCTCTAATCAAGGGTATGGATAAATCAATAGGTAAAAGTCATCGCGTATGGTAATCTAACGTACAACGGTATTAACGAATAGGGATTCTATCAACTTATACAAAATCGGGGTACGGATCTAAGTCTCGTACGGCATATCTCTCATTATGCAATCATTATCCATAAAAATATATACCTATCTCTCAGGTCACCTCCATGTCAATCTCATATCAAGGGACCTATAAAGGTATCAACAATCATATATCGACTCGAATCCATATAATGACATATAACGCTAAGTCATCATAATCACATCGTATACTCGTCCATCACATTAATATCTCGCATCACATTAAATGAACTTAACGCTTGCTCTTTTTTAATTCATACCTATCATGATTCACTTATCATTTCATATTCTCTTAAACCAATATGTTCACTAGTGTCCACTTCTATCATATTATCTTGCAATTCCTACAATCATGTCCATCGCATATCATTTATCAATGATCTTTCAATCCAATATTTGCGGGGGTGCCATACGCCATCCACCCAACTTCCTCGGTAGATATAAATCTACTCACCTGCTAAACTCCTCGCTTAGCCGTAGTCGATGCGCTTCTTCGTCTCGGAATCCACGCGAAAGTACCTACAATCAGTACGAATTCGCAAAGCTATTAATACCAAATTCCGAAATCCAAAATACGGCACGCGGTGTGCTCATAGGTTAGAACCTATAGCCTATACATGCAAAACAATCAACTACCCTTGTCGTTGATGTAGAAACATCCAACGACCAAATACAACATCCAAACTCAAAACCAATAATCCAAATATCGGAAAACATAGCCGAAACCCTAAATAGGGTCGCTATACATGAAAACTGCCACATTTAAACCCAATAATACCAATACGCATTTACAAACACAATAAATATCGTAGGTATTAATATTTACGTCAACTCCAATTTCATTTAAAACCCACGCCAAATTTTACCAAAAAGCTAGTAAGCAGCTTATATCATTTTCTCTCACTTTAGCACAAGCCTAGAAATTTAACAATTCTAGCGATTTCAAACATTATATAATATCTTAACTAAGCTATCCAAATCACTTTCATATTTTTAATCTTTCCCAAAAATGAGTTAGAAAAACCTAGTTTGCAATTAAGCTTAATAGGCGATTAGGAAAAATAACAATTATCATTTTCACAAAATACTTAACTTTTCCAAATCTACACATCTTGCTTAACAACATAAGCACATCAAAATCCTAACTTGATTTCATAATTAATTATAATGAATTAATTACACATGAATTTTAAAGCTATTTTAAACACTTAAATAAGCAAGCTTAAGAATTAAGCAATAATTTAAAAGATTAGGGTTATGATTTATACCTCACAAACAAGATCACAAATTACCAAAAGCCTCCAAATTTAACCCTCCAAAATGATGCTTTTCTTGAAGATCCATGCTAGTTTAGAGATGAAGAATAATGAGCAATGATTTATTTATGAATTTGTGGGATTATTTTGGGATTTTTGATGAATTTTTGAGAGCAAAAGAAGAAGGAATGATCAAGAAAAATATGAGGGCAGAAATGGGGGAGAGGGCTCGGCCATGGAGGTGAGGGGGTAGTTTTGTGAAAAAAATGGAGAAGTTTCTAGCAAAAATACAATAAATGCTTCATTAAATGTTATATGCCACATTTTCCTTCTTTTCTTTTCTTTTATAAATTAAATCCTTTTGCCCAAAAGAAAAATCTAGATATTTAAAAAGAAGGTTCTAAACTCATTTTAGTGATTTGATTAGCAATAATTCTCAAAGAAGAAATTTCCCAATTTACGTGCATAATTTACCACTTAAAATAATATTTTATTAGGGAAAAATTCTATGTGAACCAAAACTTTCCATTGACCCCCAAAGTTCGCACACTAGCTTTATTTTAGCTAAACTAGGTGCCGGCAAATTTATACGGAAGTTTGATCACAATCGGGTTAAAACGGAAAATACCAACTATTTTACCCTAAAACGGAAAAATTCGCATAACGATTTCTACAACGTTACAATCTTCCTCCCTTAAAGAAATTCGGTCCCCAAATTTAAATTTAAAGCTCCAAATGCTAAATTATTTTAATAGACAGCTCAAACAACGGGGCTCTGAAATCACGGAAGAAACAGAAAACCACAGCGCATCCTGTGCGCCGGAAAAATGAGTATGAAACTCAAAACCGATCTCCGTCAAGCGTCACGCCAATCAACGAACTTGCACGCATATCATCGGAGTCACAAAAGAGATACAGATCTCAAATCCACTACCGAAATCCCATATGCACTAATCAAATACTATAATACATATATAGTACGCATTCTGTTTGAAAAATCTAAAAAAACCGAATAAATCATATGCATAACCTTTTCTGAATTGCCGCGTAATGCGTAACTCACGGCACAAGTGGTGGACGCTCATCTGTAAAGTAATAATATACTAGCATACATGTTTTGCCAAAATATGCGTCCCGCCTTTTTGAAATATCCTAAAAGGTTCTATTTGTAAACGTTCGTGTCACTCGCAGACACGTAAGAAATAGCGAGACTATAGCTCCATTTTGAAATCTCTTGGTAAACTTTTTATGCATGCAAAGTACACAGGTACTGTCCTCGGATCAGTCCTGTTAGGGTACTACAAAGTATAGGGCCTCATCATGAAAACAAAGTGCTCAAAAGCAAAATCAGCCTCAAAAGGCCTATCCAACAATCACGTGCGTCTGGAGCGCACGGAAATCAAATCCAAATACAAGTGCCAATGTGCATGAAAGCAAAACTAAGTGCAACTGGTGTGCACAAAAGCATCTGTCCAGTGCAACAGGTGTGCACGACAACATCTAGTGCATCTATAGTGCACGAAAATCTCAATCCAGTGTAACTATCATGCACGAACGAAAATCCCAATAGAGTGCATCCGATGTGCACAAATCATATCCCATATCATGTGCTCAACATGCGTAAAAATCTAACTCAAGTGCATCCATCATGAACGAATAAAATCTAAATCAAGTGCATCCCACATGCACGAATAAAAATCTAAATCAAGCGCCCAATATGCGCAAAATACGACCCAAGCGCGTCAGGTCCGTAATAAGCATCAAGTGCAGTAGCATGCACGAAAACGAACATCAAGTATGCACGCGCACGAAAACACAAATCCGGTAAAATGAATGCTCAAAGGCATAAATTGGGTACGACCAATGCACGAAACACAAATCCTGTGCATCCAGTGCACGAACTATCAAATCCTGTGCATCCCGTGCACGAAATATCATCAATAACTCAAATGCGTATGAAAACCACACGAGCATACCAAGGTGTATAAAAATCATAAAAGTGTGCAACTGCGTTCACAAAACACGTATCAATGCATTGCAAGCACATATGAGCTATACCGAGTGCAAAAATCAAATCGAGTGCGAACCACATGCACATATCAAATCAACCGTATGAAATCCACGAAATCATAAAAATGTGCAGGTAAGGCACAAAATCAATATCAAGTGCAAATAGATATGCACAAATTACGAACCAATACAACAATGTGTAAAACGTATATCCAGTAGGTGCAGCAACGGTGCACAAAATATCATGAAACACAAAATCCAATCGATATAAGCGTGATACTCGGATCACAATGCAAATCGCAACAAATGATATTAAGGTACACCTCCTACAATGTCGAAGAAAAAGTCGATGCGCCCAAACTGGCAGAACAAGAACATCCGCTCGCCTCCTACCCACGGTCTGGCGTCCTCTGTCTCTAGGTCCTCAGAATACACGTAACATATATGATCCTCGGTGCAAATCTTATTGTGGCAGTGTCATGGAAGGAACCGGCTCAAGGTCTCTTCCGATCTCGTCTACACCGAACTATACGGAGGCTGGTACTCTTACATAATCTTTCTCGTTCTCTGGAAATCTGCATTCTCAGCACAACTTTTTCTCGGAAACTGGCTTTATCTCAGCGTCTCTGTACACATATCCGATCTCTAATCTCAACGGGGAGTAACAACAGCTCGTTAACGTCTCGCACTAACCTCTTGCTCTACTCGTCTTCATTATCGTCCACTTGACGTCGCATCATGCTATCTGCGTACCGCAAATGTTCTCGGCTACAGTCAATCCGGAGTCTCTCACACGGACTTGAACTACGAACACGGTATCTTCATCAGTCTATCGAAGATATCTAGCCGAACACGTCCTAGGGAACCCATCCCAACAATCGGAGGAATACTCAATATTCGTCCGTTCTCGATCAACTCACAACACACCTGGGTGAGGTCCTCTATCCAAAGTCGGTCTTGTTGCCGATCTCCTATCACAGGATATCCGGACGGCGTTAAACTTTTCGATCGAGTCATCAAATGTCCCAAAATTTTCCGAGAGCTCAACATCTGAGCACGGTTTAATAATATTCGGTATATGCTACAGTATCTATGGACCGACCGTAGAAGGGCAGACCCAAGCCTCACTGATGGCACCGCTAAATTGCCGCAAACCATAAGCTTCAAAAGCGGTTTCATGGTTATCACGTCGAGTTAGGGTTTCATTCTTCTAGAGGGTCCACATAAGCACTTCCATGTCCTTCTGAATACTTTAAACATGAAAAAATGGGTTTTCTGACATTCGTTCGAAACTTTCAACTCCGCCTAGACGACATGTGAACATCTTTTGTCCGCATGCTAAACAATGGCCTCAATCCTCAAGGATAGACGATACATCAACGGTCATCTCTGGGTCGGTCTACACTAGACCTGAGTAAGATTCTCTACGCTGGAAATCTTCAACTCAACTGGGCCTGCGTCGGCGCATCAATCAGACGAATCACCTCCGTCTCTCAACTCAAGATAGACTAGCTATCACCTGTCGCATCTCTGCTTGGAAGCTCCAGCGATCTCAGCTCGTAAGCTAGGGAAGCGACATCACATCAATCTCAGCAATGGCTGGGTCATCTGTCTGCATGGTAGATGACATCACAATCTTAGGGGTATACTGTACATCAACAGTCCTCTCCCAACAGGCATCCTCTAACAAAGGCCCGATCATCCGGTACACAACCGCACACTCGTCTCACACAAGGGCTCACAACACAACACTACATCGATACGTTCCCATGTCACCAGAAAACACGATGGTCAGTCCTCGTCCACGACGAGCTCGCCCTGACCGCAACACCAGCAGCAACTAAACCTGCGCTCAAACCATGGTGACAGGAACCTCAATCAAGTATCGATGAAAAAGATCAAGGGCTGAAGGAGTCACTAGATCCCGAAATGGATACATGATCATAAGAAAGAGTCAAATCACTAAGAGTATGATCATGGAAGCGAATAAAATCAAGTATCTCAAAGGAAGTATAATCAAAGGAACGAAGAGAATCACCAGTCTCAAGATATGTACATCCTAAGGTCACTTAAGTGGAGTATCGTGTCGTAAATATGCCACGGAACATACGTACGGTACATCACTCTACTCAAGCTACCTACTCCATCAATCAGGGCCAGCCTATGAAACGAAAGTTCGGGTCTAACACCCCCTTGTTCAAGTCTAAGTTCCGTAAGGTCAAGCCTAGGTTCCAAAATACATATGCCCTAGACCCCACATAGTCAAACCTAGACTAGTGCTCTGATACCAACTTTGTCACGGCCCAAAATAGCAGCTCGTAACCGACACTTAAATTACGCAACGTCTACAGGCGTAACGTAACCTAAGTAAACCGAAACCCAGAAATCTAAACCTTACAACTGAAGTAAGTAACGAAAACATTTACAACATTTAGAAAATTTAAGTAAAGATCCTTAAAACTTATTTTAACTCTTTTCCTTAGTTTTCATAAAAATTTCGGCAGCACCTCCTTTGTAAAAACTAGCCCCGAAAACGGGTACAACAAAGAATATATAGAAAGCATCCTAAACGGGAGCAAAACACTCCCAACGGCGGAAACAACACCATAAGTAAAATAACAAGTATAACGACGAAGATCCACAAAAGGAAATAAAGTAAAGCAAGACATCAACCCAAAAGCGAACATAAAAACCTATCGTTCAAGTCTCGCAACTACAAGTCTTCTAAGTCTGCAACATATACAATTACTTGTTTCTGAATTGATGGAGTGAATAGATACAATATGAATAGCAAGTACAAGAGGGGCACAATCCAACATGTACCACCTACCAAAGCAAAACACCCGAAAGCAAGCTGTGTGCCAGCAATGCCGCTACTGATCCGAGCGGGCAACCTGCAAGAACTGAGGCACAACGGGGTGAGTTGCCAACTCGTGAGTAGAAAACATCAACAGGTAGAAATCGAAATAAACAACGATTCCTAGGTCAACTATATCATAAAGGTAATACTATGATATTTAAGGTGACCAAATCTGTATATGTGCCAACACAAGATAAAGGCCTAACAACAAGTGTATATCATCCAACAATGAATCAATGTATGTATGCGGATGGATCTCGTCCGACAATAAAATCAATGCATGTATGCAGTGGATCTCGTCCACGTGTCAACCACTGACACAACAACTCCTGCATGTGAATATCATAAAAGCATATGCAGGTAAATATGAGGATATCAAAAAATGTGTGTCCATCAATGCCATATCAAATCATGGAAACCTGGGCGTCTATCACAGACACCCGAAACATCATGAATACCCGTGTCTAGCATCGACACGTAAATTCTCATAACTCAGGTGCTGTCACCATGACTGGCCCTGACGTCATGTCCGTACATCACTCCGGTCGGTATCCCCACGATAACCGCCGAGTCCAAATACTATCACCGGAAGGTACTTGCCAACCTTCCAGGCTCATCGTCTGTACCATGAACATCTTGCCGAGGGGAACCGTACTGGGCTCCACCATGTACCCGCACACGGCCCACTCACTCCTCGTATCGGGTATATATCACAAATCTCAGAACCGAAAAATCTCATGGTGGACGCATCAAAATATCATATCAAGAGAAACCGGGTTTTCAAACAGATACATAGTTTCTTGAAATACCCCCACGGTTCTCAAATCCATAAATCACGTGAAATCCATAACTCAATGCGAAAAATCTATGAAAACTGATATATGCAACATAAAACAGCAATATGAGCATATAAAGGGAAAACCGCTCTTTTAAATGAATCCAGCTTTAAAAATATATTTTGCGGCTCCTAAATCCTCCGATATCAAGTGCTGCATCATATGAAGTGTACATGTAATTGTAGCAAGGTTTAAGTATCTACATGTAAGCAGGTATGTATGATGCATCTCATAAGTACAATAAGCAATGTCTCAATATCACATGTCAATATGTAGGCATGATGTATATGTAGCTGTAGCAGAGTATGTGGGTGTACATGTTAGTATATCATGCAACCTAGCTTAGCGATGTGAACATGGCAGTATATTATAGCATGATGTAGCAATTCTACTGTGTAAGTGACAGCAATTATCGATGAAGAAGTGTGTGAGCCGGCAAATCTGTGTATGTGTAACATACGCATCATCGATAATGGTGTAGGTGTACTAGCACAGGTATAAGAAATGCAATGAGAATATCATGAATGCAGCATAATGCATATAATGAATCAAATGCTATGGGATATACATATCAACAAGACCGAGTCAGTAAATCTATCAATCGGCATCCGGCCTCACAACATCACGTACGGTACAATCCATCGTACGACATCCTCTTATCAAGGGTATGGATAAATCAATAGGTAAAAGTCATCGCGTACGGTAATCTAACGTACAACGACATTAACGAATAGGGATTCTATCAACCTATATAATATCGGGGTACGGATCTAAGTCTCGTACGGCATATCTCTCATTATGCAATCATTATCCATAAAAATATATACCTATCTCTCAGGTCACCTCCATGTCAATCTCGTATCAGGTGTAGGGTTCCTAGGCACTCTTGTGAAGGTTCAAAATGCATCAAACATGCCCGGATAAAAATTTAGACGTGCCGAACAACCCAAAGCCGGGATCTTTGCTAGATTATTAGGGTTTAACATGCAAGATGATAACTTTTATCTAAGTGTGAGGGATTACAACCTTTGTAGTCCGCTCCTTCACTTCACAAGCTCCGAGTAGAAGTCCCTTTGCCGCGATCCACGATCTCCCGGACTCATGTGAGGCTCCACGACTCGAACGATCCATCCTAGCTTGTCGTATTCCAAATCTCCGATGATCTACCTTGAAGTTGCTACGACTCAAGCTTTCTCACTCTTAAAGAAGAGAACACACTAATCCCATGGGCTAGATGAGATGAGGATGAGAGAGTAGTAATTTTGCTTTCTTGTTATATCATTTTCTCATATTATTTCATCACTTAAGAAAATCCAGCAAGCTTTTCTTTCAAGAGAGAAGAAGAAGATAATGGAAAAAGAATAATCCCTTTTCCTTTTGTGATGAATAGAATATAATCATATGATTGAATTGTAAACCATGGTCAAGGATGAGTGGCAAGGATTTTGTAGAGAAATAACTAGAGTTAGGGTTTAGTTGAGTTAAAGAAAATATCTTAAGAATGACAAAAGAAGAAACCTTCTAGAAGATGCATGAAACATCTAACCCAAATTAAACCCTAATATCAATTAATCATCCTTAAACATGTTTAACAATTAATCATAACATGTCACAATAATATATATCACATATATATTATATATTTGCAACAAAAGAAAATAATACAATTAATATATATCGCATATATATCAATGTATCATCCACTGAGAAAATGAAATAATAAAGCGAGCCAATATTAGATAATGTAATACAATATATCATATATATTATTATACATTAAATCATCGAATCAACACTTGATTCGACGATCCGGCTATATCGAATATTACCGACTAATATATCATGTACCGATTCATCGAATCAACACTTGATCCGATGACCCGGTTCATATCCATATATCGTGAGAATATAATACGGTATCCCATATCGCATTATTCTCGTTCCTGCGCATATCACATATGCACCACTACTCCGTTTCGCCTGAGCCAAGAAACCTCTGTGTAGGACTCTAAAGAATCGTCAATACGCCGGTAGCAGGTGATGATCATATCAAACACCCACAAGCTGCAAGCGGTCAGCTAAACGTAACAGCCACCCAGGTATTGAGCGATCAGAAGATCAACAAGCTAGCCTGTGCGTTCTCCTGTGAATCCAACCAGTAACACTCCCGTACAGTCCGGTCTGTTCGTCTGATATGTCGCATATCAAGTCTAGGGGTGGTATACGTCAGACCCCAGTAACCGATAAGTCGTGTCGATGTGTGGCTCATAACGGGTCGAGAAACTACTAGTAACACTTACCAGTAAATCTCTATATCAGCCCTGGCCAGGGACTTCCAGTTATAACCAATCGAACACAGCACAACATCAACTCCCTATACCGGGAGAGACGAATCCCCTCCTATCGCTCATTGCCTCCATGTGATTCGGGACTGTACCCAAAAGCCACCGTTTTGCACGCCCTCTTGGACGTGGTAAGGTGGAAATCAAAGCACAGTGGGTATCACACAAGACTCTATGACGATCTCGGGTCTACAGACTACCCTGTACCAGTGTCACCGGAGAACTGCCATCTGACGTGTGGTATATCTCCATCTGGGAGTTCTCGGCGAGTCCGTCCAGTGTACCCAGTCTCCACTGAGCACCCGTACACCATCTCTGATGTCTAACACCGATGGATATGGGATCATCCATCGCCCATCATATGGGTCAAGATGCGTATACGCTAGTCTACTCTGGTGTATCGATGCCCTGTCTCGATATACCCTCGACTAGGAACAGTTATAGGATGTACTCATCGACTACCGCGGCCCCACTAGTATGATCTCATCATAGTCCCAGTAGTCGAGTACAAACCCTAAGGGCTTTATCAACATGTGAGAGTAAAACAGTAAACCAATACAAGTCAACATGTTAAGATAAAGTGAAACCAAATAGCATACTATCATGACGAGTAAGAAAGTCATCTCTATATATAACCAAGCATCCATTATAATATACATCATATGTACAACAATGGCCTCTAGGGCATATACATAACTAACAATCTCCCACTTGCACTAAGGCCAGCTGCTGTAGTATCTCATACCTAGCATCCCGAATAATCTCTCAAACTGTATCTAGGGAATAACCTTCGTGAATGGATCCGCAGTGTTGTCCTTCGTATCTACTCTCCTGACCTCGATCTCCCGGCGATCAACTATCTCCCTGATCAGGTGATACCGCCTCAGAATATGTCTGGACTTTTGATGGGATCTGGGTTCCTTGGCCAAAGCCACAGCTCCATTGTTATCGCAATACAGAGGTATTGGATGCTCAATGGATGGAACCACTCCAAGTTCAGTAATGAACTTCTTGATCCAGACAGCCTCTTTGGCAGCATCGTTGGCAGCGATGTATTCAGCCTCCATCGTTGAGTCTGCAACGGTATCCTGTTTGGAACTCTTCCAACATACCGCCCCTCCATTGAGGGTAAAGACAAAACCCGAATGCGACTTAGAGTCGTCCTTATCACTTTGGAAGCTGGAATCGGTAAAGGACTCCACCTGGAGTTCTTCGTTACCATACACCAAGAACATCTCCTTAGTCCTTCGCAAGTACTTGAGAATGTTCTTCACAGCTGTCCAGTGACTCTCTCCAGGATCTGCTTGATACCGACTCACTACACTTAGTGAGTATGCTACATCGGGTCTGGTACATAGCATCGCATACATGATAGAGCCTACTGCCGAAGCATAGGGTATCCCTTGCATGCGAGCTCTCTCCAAATCAGTCTTGGGAGACATCTCTTTGGAGAGAGTGAGTCCAGAGATCGTGGGTTGGTTCCCACGTTTGGATTCTTCCATACTAAACCTCTTTAGTATGGTGTCAATGTACCTGGATTGGGACAATCCCAGTATCCGTTTAGATCTATCTCTATAGATCATGATTCCCAATATGCAGGAGGCATCACCTAGATCTTTCATTGAGAATCTCTGTGATAAGAAGAGCTTGACTGATTGCAGCATAGGAATATCATTTCTTATCAAGAGTATGTCATCTACGTACAATACGAGGAAGACAACCTTACCCTCTGCTACCTTCTTATAGATACAAGGTTCATCTATATTTTTGATGAAGTCAAACTCTTTGACTACAACATCAAAACAGATGTTCCAACTCCGCGATGCTTGCTTTAACCCATAAATGGATTTAAGCAGCTTGCACACCTTTCCGCTGCTCCCACTATCTACGAAGCCCTCTGGCTGAGTCATGTACACGCACTCTTCTAAATCACCGTTTAGAAAGGCGGTCTTAACATCCATTTGCCAGATTTCGTAATCATGGTATGCAGCAATGGCAAGTAAGATCCGGATGGACTTAAGCATAGCTACTGGAGAAAAGGTTTCGTCATAATCCACACCTGGTCGTTGACGAAAACCCTTCGCTACCAGTCTATCTTTGAAAGTCTCAACTTTTCCATCTACACCAAATTTCTTTTTAAAGATCCACTTGCTCCCAATGGGTTTTACCCCTTCAGGAGCATTTTCCAAAGTCCATACTTTGTTGGTGTACATGGATTCCATCTCAGATCGCATTGCATCCAGCCATTTCACAGAGTCACCACTCGTGATGGCCTGCTCGAAACTAGTCGGGTCATCATCATCCATGATGCAATCCTCGCTTCCACCATCAATGAGAAAACCGTAGTATCTCTCAGGTGGACGAGAAACCCTACTAGATCGGCGGAGAGGCTGGGGTTCGTCGGGTACTACTGAATCCTCTGGTTCCATTAAATCATCTGTTGTAGTTTGTTCTGCTGGAACTTCTTCCAGTTCTACCTCAGGGCCACTAATTTCTTTGTCAAGAAATTCCATTTCTAAAAAGGTGGCATGTTGAGCAACAAACACCTTTTGTTGTTCACTGTGGTAAAATAGATATCCATACGAGTTGCTTGGATATCCTACAAACTTACAAAGAACTGATCGTGCCTCGAGTTTGTCCGGATTTTGCTTTTTAACATAGGCCGGACAACCCCATATCTTAACTCTTTTAAGAGACGGTCTCTTCCCATTCCATATCTCATATGGAGTGGTAGGCACTGATTTAGTTGGAACTCTATTCAATAGATATATGGCTGTCTCCAGCGCATACCCCCAAAAGGAAATAGGTAACTCAGCTGTACTCATCATAGAGCGCACCATATCTAATAGGGTGCAATTTCTCCGTTCCGATACACCGTTGTGCTGTGGTGTATAAGGAGGAGTAAGCTGAGAGAGAATCCCATTCTCTTTTAGATAATCTAGGAACTCATTGCTTAAGTATTCACCTCCTCGATCAGATCGAAGAATCTTAATACTTTTGCCCGTTTGATTCTCTACTTCGTGCTTATATTCTCTGAATTTCTCAAAAAGCTTCAGACTTGTGTTTCAACAGGAACACATGTCCGTATCTGGAGAGATCGTCAGTGAATGTAATGAAGTAGGAAGAACCGTTCCTGGCATGCGTAGACATGGGACCGCATACATCACTATGTACTAGTCCTAAGAGTTCGGTAACTCTTTCTCCGTGTCCACTAAACGGAGCTTTGGTCATTTTTCCTTTGAGACATGAATGGCAAGTATCATAAGATGATAATTCGAACGGATTCAAATAACCATCTTTATGCAACTTAGCCAGTCGTGTCGCATTGATATGACCAAGTCTACAATGCCACAAGTAGGATTCGTTCACATCTGAACTTTTCCTCTTGTGTGTGTTTTGAATATTCAGGACTGTATTCTGATTTAGAATGAATATGCCATTATGTAATGAACCTGATGCAATCAACTTCTGATTTAGGAATATGTTCATAACATTATCCTTTACTACAAAATTATATCCTTCTTTACTTAATAAAGAAACTGATATAATGTTGCACATCATGTTCGGTATATAATAGCACTCATTTAGAATCAGTGTATTACGACTCGGCAATACAAGGTGATATTCGCCAACTGCTTTGGCTGCAATATTTGCACCGTTCCCTACTAGAACGGAATGATCATCTTTTCCCAGTTCTCTACCTTTACGTAGCCCATGCAACTGTTTGCATATGTGGGATCCTGATCCGGTATCTAATACCCAGGACGTAGGGTGAACTGAGAAACAGTTCTCAATAACAAACACACCTGAAAAAGATGCATCAACATGCATGTTCTTTTGGGCGGCGTGAGAATCCAAATATTCTCCTGTTTCCTGTTCAGTCTTATAACTCTTATAAGAAAGAATGGGTCTAACGTTCCCTTGCTCAGTACAATAATCAGGTTCAGTCAATACATCCATATTATTATCTTGATTATGGCCTGACATGGTCGCTACCTGGAGAGAGAGAGAAGAAAACACTTTAGCGTATGCTCTTGCAAGATTAGATTGGTTATTATCTTATCTAATCAGGATGTCTCCCATTGTTTTTATCAAATCTACCTTAAAACCCTAAAAGGTAAGATTAGCCGGGATTAATTACACCTTACAATTTCGTCAATCTTTCAGCCAGATCAGTGTCGGTACTTTGAGGGAGGTTCCCCGTGCTCACGCACGGACCTAATTAATGTAAAACCTCGTTTTCCCAGAGGCGTAACCTCGTTAACACTTTTCTAGACACCTACTTGAATGACTAATTGTCCTGTGTAAAACTCTCCCAGGAGTAACACTTACTCGCAGTGGGTATCGGGATCCAACTATCTCATAGGAGGTATGCAATCTCATTGCTAATTTCAACACTTGAAATTCCCGATAATGCTTTTACCCCTAGCAACTTATGACCTTGGCTAAGGTCAACAAATCATAAGCGCTAGTCAAGTTTAACCCGTCATTTCTTGATTGAATTAAACCCACCCGTACGACCCTTGGCTAAGGTCAACAAAGTCGCACGACTACCCTAACTCAATCACATCTCATGTTTTAGCAGATAAATACTAATTAGCTACCGTACACCACGCCTTGGCTAAGGTCAACAAACGCAGCACGAATACTAACTAGTCTCTATCTGAAATGACGGAGGGCTACGCAGGTTTTTCAGAAAACCCTGAGCGTAATGAACTTGATATCGTCGTAGAATCGAGTGAAGTTTTGAAAAGGAGTGTTTTTTAGGCTTTTCTTAGTTTCGCTAAAGGGGTCACTCCCGGTGAAGGGATCGTCGGCCCTTTCCTCATCGAATAAGGTGCAGGATATATCATATATACCGCTGTGCAAAGCAAAACTCTAAAAGCAATCAAAAGACAAACCGCGTTTTGGAGTATCTGCCAGGTTTGCTAAAGGAGTCACTCCCGGTGAAGGGATCTCGGTCCTTTCCTCATCGAATAAGGTGCAGGATATATCGCATATATCACTGTGCAAAGTAAAACTGTAGCTACCCTTTTTATTAAGTTTTGATTCTACAACATCTTTAGATTTCTTTCCTTTTATTAATCTCATTAATAAAAATCCCATCAGCTTATGCTTCCTAAGCATCACAGAAGAAACGAAAGCAGTAATATTTATATATCAGCATATATATATAATAGGCATTCGTCTCAGGCAGTAATATGATCTCATCACAGAACATTGCAGCAGAAGAACATATATGAAATATTGGATATACTAGGACGTCCGTGTTTTCAATACGAGCCTGTATAAAACACGGATTCCACGGTCGCGACGAATAGCCAAACCCACATCCCAAGACCCCCTACGAGAGCGGCAAGTAACACTGCCAATTCTAGGGTTGGGAGACCCGGTCTCGACTCCTCGAGATGGCCTCCCACTGGACCCTAGAACCCGGTTACTTGTGCTCCCCTCCTTGGGTCTACCTAATGCGGAAAAGTAAATAATATACACTGGTGACATCAACCGCAACCTGGAAGTGCCCCAAATAAAAGAACATTACATTACAAATGAATTTTACATGAATGAAAATAAAAACCCTCATCTTACATAAAACCCCCGGCTATTCAGAACGCGACGATCCAATATAACATATCACAGCAACACATAATATCTCATATCATCAACGTAAGTAAATATGCGCATCCCAATTGTCGTTGACATATAGCAACGAAACCGGCGATATCACATATTACACTTACGGTCACAGAAAAGAAAGTGCAAAACTACAATATTTGGAATCCATAATCACTTTAGACATCGTAAATCCGAAATATCACATACTCCGCATTTCATGCCTAACTCTATGAATTCCACATATTGTATCACATTCCAGATAAATAGACATTATTAAACTTTCTGAACAGATAATCAAACACCCAAAATTTCCTAAACTGCTCAACACTTGAGCGGGGTTCAAATAATCCCAGAATATGTCACAGTACCGGTGATCCAGCCGTAGAAGGGTCAAGCCAACGCCTCACATGTGGCACGCCGTACTGCCCCAAACCCGAAGGTTCAAAAGGCAGTTCAAGACGGTCACATAATCGAGTTAAGGTTTGTTGTCTTCTAGAGGGTCCACCGCTTAACTTGTACAATTTTTCCGAAAGATTTAAACCCGAATAAATTTCAACACATGAAAGTTTGCCGTACCGGGAAACAGTAAGTTAATGATATCCGTTCAAATAGTTTAACAGTTTCTAAATATCCGGAAAGAAATACGAATTTAAAATTTCCGATCGAGTCTACTATTACAAAACAAACCCCAGAATTTTAAACACCTGAAACAGATTAAAAATACCCAGAATAGTCAGCAAGTACCTACGGTCTATACCATGAAGCCACGTGTCCCAATCCTACTATTCAGCCGCGGAACCGCCGCAAGAACCATGTTCCTGCCGCGGTTCCGCGCTCAGTTGGTGGAATTGTGGGCACGTGTTTCATGGTATTTCTTAGAATCCCCTGCTGGTTTTTTTTACATATTTTTAATTCTGAAAAATCCCAAAATTTAAAAAATTTCCAGAGAGGGGTCAAATTTCGTCGTTTCGGGTTCGATCGGAGTTTTAACTTCGTAAACACATCGCCTAATGCTCTAGCTAGGCTCTGATACCACTGTAGGGTTCCTAGGCACTCTTGTGAAGGTTCAAAAGGCATCAAACATGCCCGAATAAAAATTTAGACGTGCCGAACAACCCAAAGCCGGGATCTTTGCTAGATTATTAGGGTTTAACATGCAAGATGATAACTTTTATCTAAGTGTGAGGGATTACAACCTTTGTAGTCCGCTCCTTCACTTCACAAG
Source organism: Agapanthus africanus (assembly GCA_030015575.1). Lineage (NCBI taxonomy): Eukaryota > Viridiplantae > Streptophyta > Magnoliopsida > Asparagales > Amaryllidaceae > Agapanthus > Agapanthus africanus. The sequence goes on along the minus strand of CM057349.1, from coordinate 354,708,671 downwards.
CTCCGAGTAGAAGTCCCTTTGCCGCGATCCACGATCTCCCGGACTCATGAGAGGCTCCACGACTCGAACGATCCATCCTAGCTTGTCGTATTCCAAATCTCCGATGATCTACCTTGAAGTTGCTACGACTCAAGCTTTCTCACTCTTAAAGAAGAGAACACACTAATCCCATAGGCTAGATGAGATGAGGATGAGAGAGTAGTAATTTTGCTTTCTTTTTATATCATTTTCTCATATTATTTCATCACTTAAGAAAATCTAGCAAGCTTTTCTTTCAAGAGAGAAGAAGAAGATAATGGAAAAAGAATAATCCCTTTTCCTTTTGTGATGAATAGAATATAATCATATGATTGAATTGTAAACCATGGTCAAGGATGAGTGGCAAGGATTTTGTAGAGAAATAACTAGAGTTAGGGTTTAGTTGAGTTAAAGAAAATATCTTAAGAATGACAAAAGAAGAAACCTTCTAGAAGATGCATGAAACATCTAACCCAAATTAAACCCTAATCTCAATTAATCATCCTTAAACATGTTTAACAATTAATCATAACATGTCACAATAATATATATCACATATATATTATATATTTGCAACAAAAGAAAATAATACAATTAATATATATCGCATATATATCAATGTATCATCCACTGAGAAAATGAAATAATAAAGCGAGCCAATATTAGATAATGTAATACAATATATCATATATATTATTATACATTAAATCATCGAATCAACACTTGATTCGACGATCCGGCTATATCGAATATTACCGACTAATATATCATGTACCGATTCATCGAATCAACACTTGATCCGATGACCCGGTTCATATCCATATATCGCGAGAATATAATACGGTATCCCATATCGCATTATTCTCGTTCCTGCGCATATCAAATATGCGCCACTACTCCGTTTCGCCTGAGCCAAAAAACCTCTGTGTAGGACTCTAAAGAATCGTCAATACGCCGGTAGCAGGTGATGATCATATCAAACACCCACAAGCTGCAAGCGGTCAGCTAAACATAACAGCCACCCAGGTATTGAGCGATCAGAAGATCAACAAGCTAGCCTGTGCGTTCTCCTGTGAATCCAACCAGTAACACTCCCGTACAGTCCGGTCTGTTCGTCTGATATGTCGCATATCAAGTCTAGGGGTGGTATACGTCAGACCCCAGTAACCGATAAGTCGTGTCGATGTGTGGCTCATAACGGGTCGAGAAACTACTAGTAACACTTACCAGTAAATCTCTATATCAGCCCTGGCCAGGGACTTCCAGTTATAACCAATCGAACACAGCACAACATCAACTCCCTATACCGGGAGAGACGAATCCCCTCCTATCGCTCATTGCCTCCATGTGATTCGGGACTGTACCCAAAAGCCACCGTTTTGCACGCCCTCTTGGACGTGGTAAGGTGGAAATCAAAGCACAGTGGGTATCACACAAGACTCTATGACGATCTCGGGTCTACAGACTACCCTGTACCAGTGTTACCGGAGAACTGCCATCTGACGTGTGGTATATCACCATCTGGGAGTTCTCGGCGAGTCCGTCCAGTGTACCCAGTCTCCACTGAGCACCCGTACACCATCTCTGATGTCTAACACCGATGGATATGGGATCATCCATCGCCCATCATATGGGTCAAGATGCGTATACGCTAGTCTACTCTGGTGTATCGATGCCCTGTCTCGATATACCCTCGACTAGGAACAGTTATAGGATGTACTCATCGACTACCGCGGCCCCACTAGTATGATCTCATCATAGTCCCAGTAGTCGAGTACAAACCCTAAGGGCTTTATCAACATGTGAGAGTAAAACAGTAAACCAATATAAGTCAACATGTTAAGATAAAGTGAAACCAAATAGCATACTATCATGACGAGCAAGAAAGTCATCTCTATATATAACCAAGCATCCATTATAATATACATCATATATACAACAATGGCCTCTAGGGCATATACATAACTAACATCAGGGGACCTACAAAGGTATCAACAATCATATATCGACTCGAATCCATATAATGACATATCACACTAAGTCATCATAATCACATCGTATACTCGTCCATCATACTAATATCTCGCATCACATTAAATGAACATCACGCTTGTTCTCTTTTAATTCATACCTATCATGATTCACTTGTCATTTCATATTCTCTTAAACCAATATGTTCACTAGTGTCTGTTAGTGTATATGCCCTAGAGGCCATTACTGTATCATACTAGTTTGTATATTACTTAATGGAAGCTTGGGATATTCACCTTGTATAGACAATCTTACTCAAAATAGTAGTATGCTACTTGGTTTGTCTCTACTTCAATATGTGCATGTGTTTCTTTTAGCATATCGCTTATACATATTAGTAGAGCCCTTAGGATCTTTGCTTGATTACCAGCGTTGTGATGGCAGTCACACTTGTGGGGGATGGGTAATCTACAAGCACATCCTTATACAGGTTCCTAGTCGTAGGATTATCGAGACGGGGTATCGATACTCCGGAGTAGACTAGCGTATACGCTTCTCATCCCAGCACGGGAGACGGTCTGTCCCACAGCCGTCAGTATGTCGTACTTGAGATAGTATGCGGGTGCTCGTTAGGTTACGAGTACACTGGACAGGACTCGTCGGGAACTGATTTGTTGGTATTATACCTATCGTCAGTTATCAGTTCCCAGGTGACATGAGTACAGCTTAGTCCGCTGACTTGACACTGTCACTTCGCCTCGAGTGTGTTCCCACTGTACTTTGATTACTACCCTACCACGGCTCAAAGGAGTCGTGCAAACAGGTAGTAGTTGGGTGCAGTCCCGAAGCACTTAGAGGCAGTGACGGTTAGACAGGATTCGTCTCTCCCGGTATTGGGGGTTGATATCACGCTGTGTCTAGGAGAGCCATTAAACAAGTAGTCTCTGGCCAGGGCAAGCGAGATATACTGGTAGGTTTCCAGTGTTATCTCAGGGTGTTCTGGGCTATACTCCGACACGACTTGTACCGCTATTAGGGGACTGACGTTTACCGCCCCCTAGGCCAGCCATGCGATATTCTCAGAAGAACAGACCGGACTGTATGGAGACTGTCACATTCAGTCTCAGTAGGAGTTTAGATGGGTTTCACCTCGTCCGTCTTCTTATCGGCATCTACCTAGGGACCGTTACGCACAGCTAGTACCGCTTGCGGTCTGTGGTTAAACCCACTGCCAGCGTAGTGTCGAGTCTTTAGAGTCCCACACAGAGAGCTATTCGCCTTTAGGCAAAAGAGTAGAGATCGCATGGTTTTGCGACAGGGTTCGGTCGCATCCGTGCACTTGTGCATGTTTAGTGTCCGGACAGTTAACACTAGCGGGCTTTGGTTTAAGCCAGATCCTAGCGTACGTTTTGGGATTAGTTTTATCTCGTTTGTATTCGTGTTCCTCGGAACGCGGATGCAGGTGTGTATGCACAGTTGACAGAGAGACAAAGGCAGATGATTCTCATTAGGGTTGTTGACTGTTGACTATTGACTTTTGCTAAACCCTAATGAGAATAAAAAATATGATTAATGATGATATTAATTAAGTATTATTGTGCCATGGTTGGGTTGAAAGGTTGACTTTGTTGACTTGTTGACCGGTTGACTAGGTTGGACTAGTTGACCATCATCATTACAATGGTTGTCATTTCATGCAAAGACTTTTGCTTGCTTGTTGAGCTTTGCAAAATGAGTGCATGAAATGATAATGCCACTTAACATGATATGAACCATCACATAATACTCAATTATTATTATTATTATTATTCTTTTTGGATTATGAGAGAGAGGTTGAGAAAAGTGATGCTCATTTCTTTCATTTGTTTTCTCTCTCTTGTGCTCTCTCATGCTCAAGCTCTCTCCCTCTTCCTCTTGCTCTCTCTCTAGCTCAAGGCAACTCCCTCTCATGAGTTGAGAAACATTGCCTTAGAGATAAAAGAAAACCCATATCACTTCTCTACTCATCCTAGTTCACAAGGTTTAGCAAACCAAGTGTTCTAGTTTCTTCAAGTTTGAAGTAGAAGCCAAAAAGTAGAAGCTTTCGGGTGGATCCATCTTCGGCGTGAGAAGACGACGAGGTGAGGGCGATCCGGACACTGTAAAGAGTTGAAGACGAAGGAGTTCAAGAAAGGTATAACCCCCTAACCGAGTAGGTAAAACTCCTAGTTAGGTTGTTAGGTAGTTGTTTAATAAAGATCCGTATTTTGAGTCCATGTTACCACCTCTTGAAAAATCGTTTTTCATCATTTCCGCAAGCCCGTAAGTACCGGGAGAGGTAACGTGGACTTACAGTGGTATCAGAGCCTAGTTAAACACTATCTAACATGTTAGCAATGTAAGTAGAAGTTCGATCGTAGAAAATGTCGCGAAAAACACCCGGATTGCATACTTTCTGTCGAATTTTTCCTCTGTTCCAAAATTAATAAATCTTTCCTTAAAATTCGACTCAGGGTTTTTACATCTCACTGTAGAAAAATGGTCCAGGGAGCCCATCAACGCGCCGCGGAACCGCGGCAGGAGCTTGCTCCCGCCGCGGATCCGCGGCCAAGTTGACTCGGCCGTGGACGATTTTTCTTGCAGTGAGGTCATAGGGGTGTTTTGGGATTTTTACAATATGTTTTTTCTGCCCAGATTTTTCAGAAAGCAAAATTTGTTTTTGGGGCTTAAAAAACCGTATTTTGATCGAACTTCTAAAGACTATGGCTAACGGCTTTATATCTGTGATGTGTTATATGTATTGAACGTTTGCTAATCTCTATACGTCGATTAGTGGGGGTTATACATATCTGTGATCTGTAATGTTGATGGTATGTGTATATGAATTCATTGGATTGTCGCGGGTGAATAGCCGGGGGTTGTGAGATGAGAGTTTTCTTTATCTTTCAATTCATGTAAAATATGTAAATTGATGTAATATTATTTGTATGGCCGCACAACCGGGTCGGGGTTGTAGCCGTCATTGTATAATTTCTTTTTACTGTTTTTGCTCCTAGGATAGACCCAAGATGGGGTGCGCAAACTACCGGGTATCTCGAAGTGCCGAGTGGCCTACTCACGAGTTGAGGGAGGTTGCTTCGCTTCGGGTACTTGGCGGGTAGTTTGCCGCACCCGTAGGGGTCTAGGGTGGGGTATTGGCTATTCACCGCGACCGTGTAATCCGCTTTTCGTTACAGGCTCATACGAATTGCGAATTCCTAGTATATCCAATGTATTCATCTGTGATCTGGAATGGCTATCATTGCAATATATTTATATATGATAACTATTTAGGCGTTGCTTATGTTTTGCATCCGCACTAGTCCAGCCCTCGCTCTGTCGTTAGTTAAGTAACCTAACGGGTAATGACGGGGCCCCGTGGCGAATGCGGATGGCATAAGCGTACGCCATATTTTGGTTGTTTTCTGCAATGGTAGGATTAAATGATGGGACGCATTAAAAAGAATTAATGCAAGAAAAAATAAACCAAGTAAAAGTCGTTGGAACAATTTCAAAAACCACTCGGTTTCTTTTCAAAAACAACTTTTAAACGCGGAGCTTAAGCCACTCCTTTTTAAAAGCTATCTCGTTCCATCGATTATATCAAGTTCACTACGTTCACGGTTTCGCCAAAACCATTCGTAGCCCTCCGTCGTTTCGTATGAATATTCAATAGTATTCAAGCTATGTTTGTTGACCTTCGTTAAGGCATAGTGATTGGTAGCTGTTGGGTATTCATATGTAGCATAGATAGATGCGTTGGTTTAGGACAGTCGTATTACCTTGTTGACCTTCGTCAAGGGTATATACGGATGGGTTCAAATTAACCTGGACAATGACAGGTAGAACTTGACATGTGACTTATGATTTGTTGACCTTCGTCAAGGTCATAAGAGCATGGGGCAAAAATCCACATCGGGAGTTTCAAAAGAACCTGAAACTTGCTAGTGCTGCATACCATTTAGAGTGTGATAATTCTGGTAGGATTCCTTCAGTTTTGTCACGCGATGATATTTGGATCCCGATACTACTGTGAGTATATGCTACTCCTCAGGAACTTTCTCACTTAATGATCAATGCTATAAACCAAGTAGGTGTCTAGAAAGGTGTTAGTGGGGCTATGCCCACAGGAAAAAGAGGTTATTTAATTAAGGAACTTCGCGAAAGCGTTGGAAAACCTCCCTCGAAGTACCGACACTGGCCTGGCTGAACGGTTAAGCAAGTATTGTACGGTGAGAATTATCCCGACTAATTCTTTCTTTATGGTTTGAGGAGGGATTCGAGAGACAGTTGGAGCCATCCTGTTTAGATAAATTAAAAACCAATCTAAACTTGCAATAGCATCATGCTTAGTGTTTTCTTCTCTCTCTCTCTTAATTGCAGCGACCCAGTGACCACACATAGGTTACATCTAGATAATAAAATGACTGAACCTGACTGTTATGATTGGCAAAGGTCTGTCCAGATGTCCATTACCCATGACAAACTGGGACACCTCATAACTAATCTAACCCCTGTCGTCTCAGGACCAGTTTCCCCTGTCACGGATAGTGATATCCGTAAGACATCGGAAAAAGACTGTGCGAAAGCCAAGTGCCTCGTGTTAGCCTCAGTTGATGGTGCAAACCAGAGGTAGCACGAGAAGATGGACTTAGTTTCTATCTTCCTCCATAACAAAGATTTATATAGAGAGCAATCTTGTATCGCAAGATATGAGACCTCGAACGAATTGCTTCAAGCGAGGTTGGCTATCGGGTCATCTGTAGGGGGCAACATCCTTACAGAGACCAGCTATTTTGAGCTCACGGACCTGAAGACCACGTTGAAGAACGAGTCAAGTACTAACTTGATTCTACAGTCCCTGCCCTCTGCTTATACCCTGAAGGAAACCAGGGAAGAAGAAGGAAAAGGAAGGGCAAAAGTTTCGGGACTGGATGTAGTTAAAGAGGGACGTTCCTATTGTAACGGGAATAAACATTGGCAGAAGGATTGCAGGGCTTGCAAAGCCAGTAGCCAGAATTCGAAGCATGTTGTGGCTTTGGCTTCGGGTGTGTTTGTAGTAGAGAACTGTATGTCAGTTAACCCTACTTCCTGGGTATTGGATACCGGATCAGGATCTCACATCTGTAATTCATTACAGGCTCTGAGAAACCGTAGGGTTATCAGGAAAGGTGATATGACTCTCAGGGTTGCTATCGGAATGAGCATGGATGCTGAATCCGTAGGAAAATATCATCTTGGACTGACAACTGTGCAGATATTGATTTTGCGTAACTGTTTGTATGTACCAGGTGCGACTTGTAATATCATATCTGTATCATTACTTTCTAAGGAAGGATATGGTTTTACTTTTGTAAGCGATGTAGTACACATCCACCTAAATCAAGTTCTGATTGGGTCAGGTACATTAAATAACGGGATATACGTATTGAATCAAGCTCAGATTTTCAGTGTCCAAAACACACTTAAAAGAAAGTCTCCGGAAACAAATCAGGCTTTCTTATGGCATTGTAGACTGGGTCACATTAATGAGACACGATTAACTAAGTTACATAAAGAGGGATACTTGAATCCGTTCGAGTATCAGTCTTATGCCACTTGTGAATCTTGTCTCATGGGAAAGATGACAAAGACTCCGTTCACTGGACACGGAGTAAGAGCGAGTGAGCTCTTGGGACTCATACACAGTGATGTGCGTGGTCCAATGTCTACGCATGCGCGAAGTGGTTATTCAAACTTCATTACTTTCACAGATGATTTCTCTAGGTGTGGACATGTCTTCTTAATGAAGCACAAATCCGAGGCCTTTGAGAAATTTTGAGAATACAAGAATGAAGTTGAAAAACAAACAGGCAAAAGTATAAAGACACTGAGATCTGATCGAGGTGGTGAATACTTGAGTGCCGAGTTTCTGGACTACTTAAAAGAGAATGGAATTCTCTCTCAGCGTACTCCTCCATACACACCACAACACAACGGTGTATCTGAAAGACGGAATCGAACCCTATTGAATATGGTTCGCTCCATGATGAGTAAGGCTGAGTTACCGCAATCTTTCTGGGGTTATACACTAGAAACAGCTGCATGTCTCTTGAACAAGGCTCCAACCAAGACTGTGCCTACCATCCCATATCAGATGTGGAGTGGGAAGAAACCCTGTCTTAAGTATCTTAAGACATGGGGATGTCCAGCTTTTGTAAAAAAGCAGCATGCGGACAAGCTCGAGGCACGCTCAGTACTGTGTAAGTTTGTGGGATACCCAAAGAACTCCAGGGGGTATCTTTTCTATTCCGCAGAAGAACAAAAAGTTTTTGTTTCTCCGCATGCCCACTTCTTGGAAACTGATTTTTTGGAAAATCAGATAAGTGGGAGCACAATAGAACTGGAAGAAATTCCAGAACCACAAGCTATTACTGAAAGTTTGGAAGAACCAGAAGTTTCAGGGGAACCGGACATTCCTGCGCCGCTCCGCAGGAGTAGCAGGCAGTCTCATCCGCCCGAGAGATACTACGGTTTTCTCATAGACGGGGATAGAGAGGATTGCGTCATTGATTATGACGACCCTACTAGCTTCCAGCAAGCCATTCAGAGCGGTGACTCGGTAAAATGGCTGGATGTAATGCGGACCGAGATGGAGTCCATGTACCCAACAAAGTTTGGACTTTGGACTTTGCTCCAGAAGGGGTAAAACCCGTAGGCTGCAAATGGATCTTCAGAAAGAAGATTGGTGTAGATGGACAGGTTGAAACCTATAAATCTAGGCTTGTTGCAAAGGGTTTTCGTCAAAGACCTGGTTTGGACTATGACGAGACCTTTTCTCCGGTAGCCATGCTCAAATCCATTCGGATCCTTCTTGCCATTGCTGCCTTCCACGATTATGAGATCTGGCAGATGGACGTAAAGACGGCTTTCCTAAATGGAAATTTGGAAGAGTGCGTCTATATGGATCAGCCAGAGGGATTCAATCAGAGTGGGAGCAGCGGTAAAGTGTGCAAGTTGCTCAAGTTCATCTATGGACTGAAGTAGGCATCGCGGAGTTGGAACATCTGCTTTGATGATACTGTCAAAGAATTCGACTTTATCAAAACCCCAGATGAACCATGTATTTACAGTAAGATTGTAGGGAGAAATGTGGTATTCCTCGTCTTGTACGTCGATGACATTCTCCTAATAGGAAATGATATTCCTATGTTACAGTCAGTAAAAGGATTCTTGTCACAGAGGTTCTCCATGAAGGACATGGGCGATGCCAACTACATTCTGGAGATCCAGATCTACCGTGATAGATTTAAAAGAATGTTGGGACTTTCACAGTCCAGGTACTTCGACACCATACTAAAACGATTCAGTATGGAAGATTCCAAGCGCGGTAATCTACCGGCTTGTCACGGAATCACCTTCTCCAAAGAGATGTCTCCCAAGACTGATTTGGAGAGGGCTCGCATGTCATCAATACCCTACGCATCTGCGGTAGGCTCTATTATGTATGCGATGTTGTGTACCAGACCAGATATAGCATACGCATTGAGCGTTGTAAGCCGGTATCAGTCAGACCCAGAGGAGAAGCACTGGATAGCGGTAAAGAACATTTTCAAGTACCTGAGAAGGACTAAGGAGATGTTCTTGGTGTATGGCGGAAAAGACCTCCAGATCGAGGCCTTTCCTGACTCCAGCTTCCAGAGTGACAAGGATGACTCCAAGTCCATGTCGGGTTATGTCTTTACCCTCAATGGAGGGGCGGTTTGCTGGAAGTGCTCCAAGCAGGAGACCGTTGCTGACTCAACTATGAAAGCGGAGTACATAGCTACTTGCGATGCCGCAAAGGAAGCTGTCTGGATGAAGAAGTTCCTCACGGAGCTTCAGGTGGATCCTACCAGTGTTGATCCAATACCGCTGTATTGTGACAACAACGGCGCTATAGCTTTAGCGAAGGAACCCAGGTCCCATCAGAAGTCCAGGCACATTTTGAGGCGGTACCACCTGATCAGGGAGATCATAGATCGCCGGGAGATCGAGGTGAAGAGAGTAAATTCAGAAGATAACACTGCCGATCCACTCACGAAGGCCTTACCCCAGACTCAGTTCGAGCGGCTGATCGAGATGATAGGTCTTCGATACGCCAGTACATGGCCTTAGTGCAAGTGGGAGATTGTTAGTGTATATGCCCTAGAGGCCATTACTGTATCATACTAGTTTGTATATTACTTAATGGAAGCTTGGGATATTCACCTTGTATAGACAATCTTGCTCAAAATAGTAGTATGCTACTTGGTTTGTCTCTACTTCAATATGTGCATGTGTTTCTTTTAGCATATCGCTTATACATATTAGTAGAGCCCTTAGGATCTTTGCTTGATTACCAGCGTTGTGATGGCAGTCACACTTGTGGGGGCTGGGTAATCTACAAGCACATCCTTATACAGGTCCCTAGTCATAGGATTATCAAGACGGGGCATCGATACTCCGGAGTAGACTAGCGTATACGCTTCTCATCCCAGCACGGGAGACGATCTGTCCCACAGCCGTCAGTACGTCTTACTTGAGATAGTATGCGGGTGCTCGTTAGGTTACGAGTACACTGGACAGGACTCGTCGGGAACTGATTGGTTGGTATTATACCTATCGTCAGTTATCAGTTCCCAGGTGACATGAGTACAGCTTAGTCCGCTGACTTGACACTGTCACTTCGCCTCGAGTTTGTTCCCACTGTACTTTGATTACTACCCTACCACGGCTCAAAGAAGTCGTGCAAACAGGTAGTAGTTGGGTGCAGTCCCGAAGCACTTGGAGGCAGTGACGGTTAGACAGGATTCATCTCTCCCGGTATTGGGGTTGATATCGCGCTGTGTCTAGGAGAGCCATTACATAAGTAGTCCCTGGCTAGGGCAAGCGAGATATACTGGTAGGTTTCCAGTGTTATCTCAGAGTGTTCTGGGCTACACTCCGACACGACTTGTACCGCTATTAGGGGACTGACGTTTACCGCCCCCCTATGCCCGCCATGCGATATTCTCAGACGAGCGGACCGAACTGTACGGAGACTGTCACATTCAAGCTCAATAGGAGTTCAGATGGGTTTCACCTCGTCCGTCTTCTTATCGGCATTTACCTGGGGACCGTTACGCACAGCTAGTGCCGCTTGCGGTCTGTGGTTAAACCCACTGCCAGCGTAGTGTCGAGTCTTTAGAGTCCCACACAGAGAGCTATTTGCCTTTAGGCAAAAGAGTAGAGGTCGCATGGTTTTGCGACTGGTCGCATGGTTTTGCGACAGGGTTTAGTCACATCCGTGCACTTGTGCACGTTTAGTGTCCGGACAGTTAACACTAGCAGGCTTTGGTTTAAGCCAGATCCTAGTGTACGTTTTGGGATTAGTTTTATCTCGTTTGTATTCGTGTCCTCGGAACGCGGATGCGGGTGTGTATGCACAGTTGACAGAGAGACAGAAGCAGAGGATTCTCATTAGGGTTGTTGACTGTTGACTGTTGACTTTTGCTAAACCCTAATGAGAATAAGAAATATGATTAATGATGATATTAGTTAAGTATTATTGTGCCATGGTTGGATTGAAAGGGTGATTTTGTTGACTTGTTGACTTGGTTGACCGGTTGACTAGGTTGGACTAGTTGACCATCATCATTACAATGGTTGTCATTTCATGTAAAGACTTTTGCTTGTTTGTTGAGCTTTGCAAAATTAGTGCATGAAATGATAATACCACTTGACATGATATGAACCATCACATAATACTCAATTACTATTATTATTATTATTCTTTTTGGATTATGAGAGAGTGGTTGAGAAAAGAGATGCTCATTTCTTTCATTTGTTTTCTCCCTCTTGAGCTCTCTCATGCTCAAGCTCTCTCCCTCTTCCTCTTGCTCTCTCTCTAGCTCAAGGCAACTCCCTCTCATGAGTTGAGAAATATTGCCTCAGAGATAAAAGAAAACCCATATCACTTCTCTACTCATCCTAGTTCACAAGGTTTAGCAAACCAAGTATTCTAGTTTCTTCAAGTTTGAAGTAGAAGCCAAAAGGCAGAAGCTTTCGGGTGGATCCATCTTCGGCGTGAGGAGACAACGAGGTGAGGGCGATCCGGACACCGCAAAGAGTTGAAGATGAAGGAGTTCAAGAAAGGTATAACCCCCTAACCGAGTAGGTAAAACTCCTAATTAGGTTGTTAGGTAGTTGTTTAATAAAAATCCGTATTTTGAGTCCATGTTACTGTTAGTTATAAGTATGCCCTAGAGGCCATTACTGTACATTGGATGTATATTGTAGTGGATGCTGGGACATATATAGGTAGGACTTTCTTGCTCGACATGATAGTACGCTATCTGGTTGCTCTTTATCTTAACATGTATACTTTCTGTCTCTCTGTTACATGTTGATAAAGCCCTTAGGATGTGTACTCGACTTCCAGGACTATGATGCAGATCATACTAGTGGGGCCTGGGTAGTCCATGAGTACATCCTTCAATGTTCCTAGTCGTGGGAATATCGAGACGGGGCATCGATATTCCAGAGTAGACTAGCGTATATCTTCTCGACCCATGTGATGGGCGATGGATGATCCCATATCCATTGGTGTTTGACATCAGAGATGGTATGCGGGTGCTCAGTGGAGACTGGGTACACTGAACGGACTCGCCGAGAACTCCCAGATGGTATTATACCTCACGTCAGATGGCAGTTCTCTGGTGACACTGGTACAGCTTAGTCTGTTGACCCGAGATCGTCATAGAGTCTTGTGTGTCTCCCACTATGCTTTGATTTCCACCCTACCACGGCTCTACTGAGTCGTGCAAACAGGTGGTTTTTAGGTACAGTCCCGATTCACATGGAGGCAATGAGCGATAGGAGGGGATTCATCTCTCCCGGTATTGGGGGTTGATGTTGCGCTATGCTCGACTGGCCATAATAGGAAATCCCTGGCCAGGGTTGCATTGATATACTGGTAAGAGTTATCAGTAGTTTCACGAATGTTATGGACCCTACGTCGGTATGACTTATCGAGCTATTGGGGTCTGACGTTTACCACCCCTAGGCGAGATATGTGACATATCAGACGAACATACCGGACTGTACGGTAAGTGTTACTGGTTGAATTCACAGGAGTGTGAGCGGGCTTGCTCGTCGATCTTCTGATCGCTCAATACCCGGGTGGCCGTTACGTTTAGCAGACCGCTTGCGGCTTGTGGGTGTTTGATATGATCATTACCTGCTGCCGGCGTATTGACGAGTCTTTAGAGTCCTACACAGAGGTTTCCTGGCTCAAGCGAAACGAAATAGGAGCGCATATGAGATATGTGCGGGACCGAGAATAATGCGTGTATGTGATACCGTATTCTATTCTCCCGATGAATGTATCGAATGGTTGTATGCGATATAACCTAGTTATCGAATCAAGGATTGATTCGATAAGCCGATACATTGGATATTAGTCGGTTATATGCGATATGACCGGATCGTTAAATCAAGTATTGATTTAATGATTTAATGCATAATTATATATTTGATATATTACTTTGCATTAACTAGTATTGGTACATTTAAATGGATTTTCTCACTTGAAATGCACATTGTATATGTGATATACTTTTGTGCACTTGTTTGTATCATGTTTGATGATACAAGCTCACTTGGGTTTATGTAAAGAATTAAACCATGGTTAAGTTAATGATTAGGGTTTACATTTTTCTTATTCATTTATTTATTTTTTTCATTTTGGAAAAGATAAATAAGGAATGGTGGCATTCTTTGTTTGCTTGTTGAAGCTTCATGAAGCTTTGAACAAGTCCACCATTCTTGTCTCGTCCTTAACCCTAACTATTCACTTTAACCTTAGTTTATTCTCTACATCTAACCATGGTTAAAATTATGATAAGGATGATCTATTTTCTATTTTCATATAATTCTTATCATATATTCTTTCTTCTTCTTCTTCATCTTCAACAATGAAGAAAGCTTGCCTCCATCAATGGCAACTTGTGAAAAAGAGTGAAAAATCCAATTCTAAAGTGAACTCACTTCCTATTTCTTCATCCTCTACCTCTTGCCAAGTAGTATAGGGTGTTTTCTTCACAAGTTTCATGACTTGGTGAAGTGGGAGCTTGATCTTGTGATGCCTCGACGTAGATCATCTTCGGCATCTAAGTCGACGACCTTGCCCGCCCATTTCTCCGATGAAGCCGATGCTAGAGTCATAGATTCGATATGGACAGCGAGGGGACTTCATCACGGAGCCATGGAGATGGAGGACCGGATCTACAAAGGTTGTAGCCCCTTTACTTTAGCGTTAAATTCATTTACTCGCATTGCATCGCCTCATTATCTAGTTAACGATCCGTATTAGGGTTTGTAGGCACATGAAATTTTATAATTGGGCATGTTTGATCACTTGTGAGACTTCATTAGTGTGCCTAGGAACCCTACAGTGGTATCAGAGCCTAGCTAGAGCCTTAGGCGATGCGTAGACGGAATTAAAAGTCCGATCGAACCAAGACCCAAACCCAAAAATCCTCTCTGTACATTTTTGAAATTCGTGGTTTTTTGAGAATTAAAAATATGCAGAAAAATCAGCAGGAGAATCTAAGAGTTACTGTGAATTACGATGGACTAATTCCATCAAAGAGCCGCGGTTCCGCGGCACGAGCATGGCTCGTGCGGCGGTTCCACGGCCGTTTAGTCGTATTTTGTATTTAATTTTGCACAGTAATTCTTAGTTTGCAGTGCTGGTTTTCCTGAGAATTTTTAATATTTATTCAAGAGTTGAGTTTTCTGGGTTGTATTGGGGACTCGGTGTATCGATCGGATTGTCTAATTTTGTCAGTGTGTTTTTTCCGGGTAATTTTAGAATATGTTAAAAAATTCGACCGGATTTAAATACCCATTTTTTCCCCTGCCGGAAAATTTCCAAGTGTTGGATTTTTCCGTGGTTTAAGGACGTTCTAAGTAGTGCAAGTAACGCGATGGTCCCTCTAGAAGACAACAAACCTTAACTCGATTATGTGACCGTCTTGAACTGCCCTTTGAACCTTAGGGTTTGGGGCAGTACGGCGTGCCACATGTGAGGCGTTGGCTTGACCCTTCTACGGCTGGACTGTTGGTACTGAGGCATGAAGTGAATATCTTTGAACTTATTTCATGTGTTGAGCTGTTTCGGGAAAACTTGGGTGTTCGATTGTTCGATCGGAAAGTTTAACATTTTCTATCTTATCCGGAATGTGATACAATATTTGGAATTCATAAGTAGTTATGAGATAACTGAATGAATGTTATAAACATAGCAGTTTAGTCTCACTTGATCGGTTGCCACGGAATTTTGATGTGATCAAAAGTCCGTCGCAATCACGTAGCGTACGCGGATACTCGCCGGGTAAACTTAATAGACAGCTACACCCCATAGCCCCGACCAAGTGACTGTAGGAGAACCCCGTCGCCGAAAGCATCCGTTCGGGTGTTCGCGGCAGCGGTGTTCCGCCTTGGTGCACTTCGTCGACGGCATCGGGGGTGCGGCCGTCTACTGAAGTTTGCGACGAGCATTCGGTCAGGATGCCGGGAATCCAGTTGAATTGCCCGACTTTACATTGAAAAGTGTTTTCGATATTGAGACTAAAATGCGGGGTTTATAATTGTTAAGCATGCGATGTCTAAGGAATTCATTTGATTAGGCATGCGATGTCTAAAGAGATTGCGGATTCCAACTGTTGTAGTTTTACACTTTCTTTTCTGTGACCGTAAGTGTAATATGTGATATCGTCGGTTTCGTTGCTATATGTCAACGACAATTGGGATGCGCATATTTACTTACGTTGATGACATGTGATGTTTTGTGTTGCTGGATATGTTATATTGGATCGTCGTGTTCGAATAGCCGGGTTTTTTTTATGTGAGATGAGTGTTTTTCTTTTTCATTCATATAAAAACTTGTATGTAATATTCTTTTATTGGGGCACTTCCAGGTTGCGGAAGATGTCACCTTTGTATATTATTTACTTTTCTGCACTAGGATAGACCCAAGGAGGAGGGCACAAGTAACCAGGTTCTAGGGTCCAGTGGGAGACCAACTCGAGGAGTTGAGTCCGGGTCTCCTAACTCTAGAATTGGTAGGGTTACTTGCCGCTCTCGTAGGGGTCTAGGGGTGTGGGATTGGCTATTCATAACGACCGTGGAATCCGTGTTTTATACTGGCTCGTATTGAAAACACGGACGTCCTAGTATATCCAATATTTCATATGATATTTTTCTGCTGCGTTATCTGTGATGTGATCATGTGATTTGTTCATATGGATATTAGATATAGTATATATGATATATTATATATACGTTGCTTATGTTTTACACCCGTGCTAGCCCTGCCTCGTTCTGGCGTTAGTTACCTAACCTAACGGTGCAGACGGGACATCGAGGCGAATGCGGATGGCATAAGCGTACGTTATATTTATTTGTGATGTTTAGGTGGACTTAAATGATGGGACTTCATTAATGAGATTAATGAAATAAAAAGAAACCTAAAGATGTTGTAGAATCGAATTTCAAAATAAAACAGGTAGCTACAGTTCTTGCTTTGCATCGCGGTGTTCCTTGTAGAACATCCTGCGCCTTATTCGATGAGGAAAGGACCGAGATCCTTTCACCGGGAGTGACTCCTTTAGCAATAACTGGCAGATGCTACACACTCGGTTTGTCTTTTGATTGCTTCTATAGTTTCTGCTTTGCACAGTGATATATATGATATATCCCACACCTCATTCGACGAGGAAAGGGCCGACGATCCCTTCACCGGGAGTGACCCCTTTAGCAAAACTAGAAGAGCCTCAAAAACATTCCATTTAAAAACCATTTGATTCCGCAACGAGATCAAGTTCAAAGCGTTAAAGGTTTTCATAAAAACCATTCGCAACCCTCCGTCATTTTAGGAAGTAAAGTACTTAGTATTCGTACTGTGTTTGTTGACCATAGTTAAGGCACAGTGTACGGTAGCTAAGTGATGTCTTCCTACACCGCATATGATGCGATTAGTTAGGACAGTCGCGTGACTTTGTTAACCTTAGTTAAGGGTCATGTGGGTGGGTCTAATTAATCACGAAATGACGGGTAGAACTTGACTAGTACTTATGATTTGTTGACCATAGTTAAGGTCATAAGTGCTAGGGGTAACAACCATTATCGGGAGTTTCAAGTGTTGAAATTTGCAATGAGATTGCATACCTTCTATGTGATAGTTGGATCCCGAAACCCACTGCGAGTAATTGTTACTCCTGGGAGAGTTTTGCACTTTGCAATTAGCCGATCAAGTAGGTGTCTAGAAAGGTGTCAACGGGGTTACGCCTCTGGGAAAACGAGGTTTACTGTAATTAGGTCCGTGCGAAAGCACGGGGAACCTCCCTCAAAGTACCGACACTGGCCTGGCTGAAAGATTGGCGAACTTGTAAAGTGTAATTAATCCCGGCTAGTCTTTCCTTTTAAGGTTTGAAGGAAGATTTGATAAAAACAGTGGGAGCCATCCTGATTAGATAAAATATATAACCAATCTAATCTTGCAAGAGCGCACGCAGAGTGTTTTCTTCTCTCTCTCCAGGTAGCGACCATATCACACCTTAATCAAGATAATAATATGGAATATTGACCGAACCCGCTTGTTATACTGAGCTGGGGAACGTTGGTCCCGCTCCAACTTATAATTGTTATAAGACAGAGCAGGAAATAGGGGAATACCAGAATTCCTATGCCACCCAAACGAAGAAAGTGCATATGATGCATCTCCTTCGGGTGTGTTCATTATACAGAACTGTTTTCTCAGTATCCTCTGCATCCAGGGTATTTGATACTGGATCAAGATCCCAGATATGTAATCAGTTACATAGGGCTACAAAAAGGTAGAAAACTGAGAACGGGTGATAAGTTTCATGAGACAGAAAACGGGGCAAGTGTTGCAGCCAAGTCTGTTGGTCACTTTCACCCTGTATTACCAGTACATTGATTCTGAACAAATGCTATTAGATACCGAACCTGATATACAAAATCATATCAGTTTCTTAATTAGTAAAGAAGGATACAATTTTGTATAAATGGATAATGTTTTGAACATTTCCTATATCAAAAGTTGATCGGTTCAGGCACGTTATCTAAAAGCATTAATGTTCTAAATCAAACTACAGTTCCTAGTATACAGAACACACACAAGAAGAAGAGTTCAGAAATGAACGAATCATTCTTGAGGCATTGTAGACTAGGTCATATCAATGCGACCCGACTGGCTGAAGTTACTTTTTAGATGCATATTTAAATCAGTTTGAATTTACATCTTATGAAACTTGTCAGTCATGTCATAAAGATTAGATGACCATAGCTCTGCTTATTGGAAACAGAGAAAGAGTTAGTAAACTCTTGGGACTGATACATGATGATGTATGTAAGGTCTCCTATCTACACATGCCAGGACCGGTTCTTTTTACTTCATTACGTTCTCTGATGATCTCTCAAGATTCAGACATATGTTCCTGTTGAAACACAAGTCCGAATCTTTTGAGATATTCACAGAATATAAGTTAGAAGTAGAGAACCAATAACCGGGTATAAGTATTATGTCCTATGATGAGATCAGGGAGGAGAATACTTGAGCATGGAATTCTTGGATATTCTAAAAGAAAATGAGATTCTCTCTCAGTATTACTCCTCTGAATACACCACAGCACAACGGTGTATCGGGGCGGAGCAATCGCACCATATTGGATATAGTGTGCTCTATGATGAGTACTACTGAGTTACCTATTTCCTTTTGGGGTTGCGCACTTGAGAAGCAGCATACCTATTGAATAAGATTCGAATCAAGTCAGTGCCTACCACTCCATATGAGATATGGTGTGGGAAGAGCATATCTCTTAAGTAAGTTAAAATTTAGGATTGTTCGGCCTATGTCTAAAGCAAAATCCGGACAAGATCGAGGCAAGGACAGTTCTGTAGAACTGAAAAGGTTCCAGCTGTACAAAACTGCTAATGATTTGACAGAACCAAAGGATTCAATAGTTCCCGACGAACCTCAGCCTCTCCGCCGATCTAGTAGGGTTCCTCATCCGCCTGAGAGATACCTTGATTTCTCGATGACAGTGGGAGCGAGGAATGCATCATGAGATGATGACCCAACTAGTTTCGAACAGGCCATCGAGAGTAGGGACTCTGTAAGAATGGCTGGATGCTTAGCAATCTGAGATGGAATCTATGTACACCAACAAAGTATGGACTTTGATTGCTATATCTGAAGGGTTAAATCCCCATCAGGAGCAAGTATATCTTGAGAAGATTACTTGGTGTAAATGGAAAAGTTGAGACTTTCAAAGCTAGACTTGTTAAAGGTTTTAGTCATCAACCAGGCGTGGATAATGATGAAACCTTTTCAAGTGGCTATGCTTAAGTCCATCCAGATCCTACTTGCCACGGCTACATACCATGACTACGATATTTGGCGGTTGGGTGCCATGACTGCTTTTCTAAATGATGTTTTAGAAGAGAACATCTATAAGTACACAGCCAGAGGGCTTCGTAGACAGTGGGAGCAGCAGAAACGTGTACAAGATGCTTTATAGGATAAAGCAGGTATCGCGGAGTTGGAACATCTGTTTTGATGTGTTAGTCAAAGAGTTTGACATCATCAAAATGGTAGATGAACCTTGTATAAACAAAAAGGAAGTAGGGAGTATTGTGAAGATCCTCGTAGAGTACGTGGATAACATACTCTTGATAGGGAAGGAGTTTCCTATGCTACGCTCGATCAATCTCCACTTATCACAATGATTCTCCACATAGGATCAAAGTGATACCTCCTAAACTCTGAGTTTTCATCTATGAGATAGATGTAATTGGATGCTAGGATTCTCGCTAGATGTAGTGAGATGGTATCAACCGATCCTGGGGAGAATCACTGGAAGGGTTCCAGGGTGATAAGGACGACTGAAAGTCAGTCACAGGCATTGTCTTTACCCTTAGTAAAGGGACGGTATGTTGGAAGAGTTCCAAGCTAGATACCGTGGCAAACTAGACGATAAAGGCTGGTAACATCGCGATTAAAGATACTACCAAAGAAGCAGTTTGGGTGTATATTGGTTCATGAGATGAACTAGGTTCCTACCATTGTATGACAATGGAAGTGTGGCTTCGGCCCAGGAACCCTGGTCCCATCAGTGACCCAGGCATATTCTGAGGCAGCATCACCTGATCATGGAGATAGTTGATCTCCAAGGTGATCGAGGTTAGGAGAGTAGACTTAGAGGACAACACGGCGGATCCACTCACAAAGGCCTTTTCCCATAGAGAGACTTATGGGGGATGGTTGAGTATTAGATACTACAACTACTGCTACAAATGGCCCTAGTGCAAGTGGGAGATTGTTAGTTATATGTATGCCCTAGAGGCCATTACTGTACATTGGATGTATATTGTAGTGGATGCTGGGACATATATAGGTAGGACTTTCTTGCTCGACATGATAGTACGCTATCTGGTTACTCTTTATCTTAACATGTATACTTTCTGTCTCTCTGTTACATGTTGATAAAGCCCTTAGGATGTGTACTCGACTTCCAGGACTATGATGCAGATCATACTAGTGGGGCCTGGGTAGTCCATGAGTACATCCTTCAATGTTCCTAGTCGTAGGAATATCGAGACGGGGCATCGATATTCCAGAGTAGACTAGCGTATATCTTCTCGACCCATGTGATGGGCGATGGATGATCCCATATCCATTGGTGTTTGACATCAGAGATGGTATGCGGGTGCTCAGTGGAGACTGGGTACACTGAACGGACTCGCCGAGAACTCCCAGATGGTATTATACCTCACGTCAGATGGCAGTTCTCTGGTGACACTGGTACAGCTTAGTCTGTTGACCCGAGATCGTCATAGAGTCTTGTGTGTCTCCCACTGTGCTTTGATTTCCACCCTACCACGGCTCTACTGAGTCGTGCAAACAGGTGGTTTTTAGGTACAGTCCCGATTCACAAGGAGGCAATGAGCGATAGGAGGGGATTCGTCTCTCCCGGTATTGGGGGTTGATATTGCGCTATGCTCGACTGGCCATAACAGGAAATCCCTGGCCAGGGTTGCAGTGATATACTGGTAAGAGTTATCAGTAGTTTCACGAATGTTACGGACCCTACGTCGGCATGACTTATCGAGCTATTGGGGTCTGACGTTTACCACCCCTAGGCGAGATATGCGACATATCAGACGAACAGACCGGACTATACGGTAAGTGTTACTGGTTGAATTCACAGGAGTGTGAGCGGGCTTGGTCATCGATCTTCTGATCGCTCAATACCCGGGTGGCCGTTACGTTTAGCAGACCGCTTGCGGCTTGTGGGTGTTTGATATGATCATCACCTGCTGCCGGCGTATTGACGAGTCTTTAGAGTCCTACACAGAGGTTTCCTGGCTCAAGCGAAACGAAATAGGAGCGCATATGAGATATGTGCGGGACCGAGAATAATGCGTGTATGTGATACCGTATTCTATTCTCGCGATGAATGTATCGAATGGTTGTATGCGATATAACCTAGTTATCGAATCAAGGATTGATTCGATAAGCCGATACATTGGATATTAGTCGGTTATATGCGATATGACCGGATCGTTAAATCAAGTATTGATTTAATGATTTAATGCATAATTATATATTTGATATATTACTTTGCATTAACTAGTATTGGTTCATTTAAATGGATTTTCTCACTTGAAATGCACATTGTATATGTGATATACTTTTGTGCACTTGTTTGTATCATGTTTGATGATACAAGCTCACTTGGGTTTGTGTAAAGAATTAAACCATGGTTAAGTTAATGATTAGGGTTTACATTTTTCTTATTCATTTATTTATTTTTTTCAATTTGGAAAAGATAAATAAGGAATGGTGGCATTCTTTGTTTGCTTGTTGAAGCTTCATGAAGCTTTGAACAAGTCCACCATTTTTGTCTCATCCTTAACCCTAACCATTCACTCTAACCTTAGTTTATTCTCTACATCTAACCATGGTTGAAATTATGATAAGGATGATCTATTTTCTATTTTCATATGATTCTTATCATATATTCTTTCTCCTTCTTCTTCATCTTCAACAATGAAGAAAGCTTGCCTCCATCAATGGCAACTTGTGAAAAAGAGTGAGATATCCAATTCTAAAGTGAACCCACTTCCTATTTCTTCATCCTCTACCTCTAGCCAAGTAGTATAGGGTGTTTTCTTCACAAGTTTCATGACTTGGTGAAGTGGGAGCTTGATCTTGTGATGCCTCGACGTAGATCATCTTCGGCATCTAAGTCGACAACCTTGCCCGTCCATTTCTCCGATGAAGCCTATGCTAGAGTCATGGATTCGATTTGGACAGCGAGGGGACTTCATCACGGAGCCATGGAGATGGAGGACCGGATCTACAAAGGTTGTAGCCCCTTTACTTTAGCGTTAAATTCATTTACTCGCATTGCATCGCCTCATTATCTAGTTAACGATCCGTATTAGGGTTTGTAGGCACATGAAATTTTATAATTGGGCATGTTTGATCACTTGTGAGACTTCATTAGTGTTCCTAGGAACCCTACAGTTACCACCTCTTGAAAAATCGTTTTTCATCATTTCCGCAAGCCCGTAAGTACCGGGAGAGGTAACGTGGACTTACAATGTCCACTTCTATCATATTATCTTGCAATTTCTACAATCATGTCTATCGCATATCATTTATTAATGATCTTTCAATCCAATATTTGCGGGGGTGCTATACGCCATCCACCCGACTTCCCCAGTAGATATAAATCTACTCACCTGCTAAACTCCTCGCTTAGCCATAGTCGATGCGCTTCGTCATCTCGGAATCCACGCGAAGGTACCTACAATCAATACGAATTCGCAAAGCTATTAACACCAAATTCCGAAATCCAAAATACGGCACGCAGTGCGCTTATAGGTTAGAACCTATAGCCTACACATGCAAAACAATCAACTACCCTTGTCTTTGACGTACAAACATCCAACGTCCAAATACAACATCCAAACTCAAAACCAATAATCCAAATATCGGAAAACGTAGCCGAAACCCTAAATAGGGTCGCTATACATGAAAACTGCCACATTAAAACCCAATAATACCAATACGCATTTACAAACACAATAAATATCGTAGGTATTAATATTTACGTCAACTCCAATTTCATTTAAAACCCACGCCAAATTTTACCGAAAAGCTAGTAAGCAGTTTATATCATTTTCTTTCAATTTAGCACAAGCCTAGAAATTTAACAATTCTACCGATTTCAAACATCATATAATAGCTTAACTAAGCTATCCAAACCACTTTCATATTTTTAATCTTTTTCAAAAATGAGTTAGAAAAACCTAGTTTACGATTAAGCTTAATAGACGATTAGGAAAAATAACAATTATCATTTTCACAAAATACTTAATTTTTCCAAATCTACACATCTTGCTTAACAACATAAGCACATTAAAATCCTAACTTGACTTCATAATTAATTATCATGAATTAATTACACATGAACTTTAAAGCTATTTTAAACACTTAAATAAGCAAGCTTAAGAATTAAGAAACAATTTAAAAGATTAGGGTTATGATTTATACCTCACAAATAAGATCACAAATTAGCAAAAACCTCCAAATTTAACCCTCCAAAATGATACTTTTCTTGAAGATCCATGTTAGTTTAGAGATGAAGAATAATGGGCAATGATTTATTTATGAATTTGTGGGATTATTTTGGGATTTTTGATGAATTTTTGAGAGCAAAAGAAGAAGAAATGATCAAGAAAAATATGAGGGCAGAAATGGGGGAGAGGGCTCATCCATGGAGGTGAGGGGGTGGTTTTGTGAAAAAAATGGAGAAGTTTCTAGCAAAAATACAATAAATGCTTCATTAAATGTTATATGCCACCTTTTCCATCTTTTCTTTTCTTTTATAAATTAAATGCTTTTGTCCAAAAGAAAAATCTAGATATTTAAAAAGAAGGTTCTAAACTCATTTTAGTGATTTGATTAGCAATAATTCTCATAGAAGAAATTTCCCAATTTACGTGCATAATTTACCACTTAAAATAATATTTTATTAGGAAAAAATTCTATATGAACCAAAACTTCCCATTGACCCCCAAAGTTCGTACACTAGCTTTATTTTTGCTAAACTAGGTGCCGACAAGTTTATACGGAAGTTTGATCACAATCGGGTTAAAACGGAAAATACTGACTATTTTACCCTAAAACGGAAAAATTCGCATAACGATTTCTAAAACGTTACAGATAAATACCACCTTACCTCCGTTTTTCATTCATCTTCATCAGATGATGAAGGATCTTAACTCAGCTGATCCAATCGAGTCATTTTATCCATGAGCTCTTGGAAGACTGTCGGCTTGAAGATGGTCATATACAAGGACGCCTTTGAATTTGGGTCAAAGGTGGCTATGAGCATTCCCATGGCTGCAATTTCATCGATGCGTTGCTTCTATTTGACCAGAGATTTCGCCATCGGGTAACACATTGAACCCAAGTCTCATTCGGTCTAACCCTTTCGTTGACCAGTGCCGTCACGGTAGTGCGTTTATTCACACTAGCGAATCTCTAACAGGAGGGCATCTCCATTTCGTCGAAGGTATTCATGGAGTCATTCGGGGGTTCCGCATACTATTCGAAGGCAATTCCCGCCAGACAGCCGATGGACTATCAAAGGAGAAGTATATCAGTATTGCCGCACATGGGTTCAAATTGCGCAATGTGCCGGCGAGAATTCTCAGTTCCTTTGTACATGTGGCACGTTGGAAGTGTGTACTCTGGCGGGTACTGTATTTGATTGTGACATGTC
The DNA here is from genome assembly GCA_030015575.1 of Agapanthus africanus. Classification (NCBI taxonomy): domain Eukaryota; kingdom Viridiplantae; phylum Streptophyta; class Magnoliopsida; order Asparagales; family Amaryllidaceae; genus Agapanthus; species Agapanthus africanus. The sequence goes on along the minus strand of CM057349.1, from coordinate 354,683,802 downwards.
GGATACGGTCAACCAATCTTGATTGATCTATTTGCGGCTTCATTGGCGTAGTGAGCTTCGATTTACTGAGCGATATATTCGTTCAGCTTTGCTTTAAGGAATCATTTCCTCCTCATCCATTGATGAGCTTTGCGGAGGATTTGAAATGTCATCCTTATCTTTAAGACCGACTACCGGCAGTTCATCTTCCAGTGGTTCCGATTGAACCATCATTCCAGCCATATTCTGAATCAAAAGGGCCATCTGGTTCATTTTAGTGGACATTTCTGCTGCTTCTGCATCTCTCTTTTTCAGAGCGCGCTTTAGGAAATCAATATCCGACTCCTTCTCTATGCTTTCTCCAGGTGCATCTTCAAGATTTGCCTTAGACGATGGATTAACGAGTGGTGCCGCCTGAGCAAGCATCTCCTGCAGCTTTTCACGTTGCAGTTGAACTTTTGTTAAGGACCGAGTTTGAGGTCAGTGACTAGTAGAAGCTCGAACTTCGTCTTTTGAATTCACCACATAAACTATATGAACTACCATGCCCCCAGGCTTGGGGTGTTTCGAGTTTTTGGCCTTTGGAGTTTGCTTCGGGAACTTGAGCTTTATTAGGCCTCCTTTTTTGTGAAAAGCTTCTTTGGTTTTGGAAGGAACCGCTGTATCAGGATCCGTCTTGGGGTGAGTCCCCTTCACCTGCTTCCACACCTTATATATAGATGAGGAAAGTTGTCTCAGGGAGCAAACTGGTTTGTGCTCTCATGGGATCTCGATGGGCTGCGGAGACTTCTTCAATATTGCGGTAGGAGAATTTTGTCTGACCCTTCGCAACAGTTTGAAACTGTTCCCAGTTGGAATAACAACATTCACCACTGGGGTTGAAACAGGACCATATGGAGAACTTCCCCCAGCTCATTTTGTATGATGCCAATATTGACGTTGACCGTTTCTTACGACCGGGATTTGATTAGCTCCAGGATTTTGCCGAGCCTGCCCCCTGTTTCCTTTGAGAGCCTAAATATTCTGCCCCCTGCGTCGAGCTTGGTCCTTGGCAGGTGCCAGTTGTTGGAGGACTGATTCCGTCGGCAAAGCTGCTGCTTGGGGAGCCCGCCTGTGGAAGACAGACTTCCTCTGGGCTTCCTCTATCGGCATTGAGGCATCGAGGGTGGGAGGTGGGAGCATCGACCCAAAGAGAAGCCCGTTGATTTCTTGAAGAGCCGGATTGCAGAGATTTGAGCCTGCAAGTGGCCCCCACTTGACCCCACCAGATATGACAGAGCCTGAGTTGCTAGGGTAGAAGCAAACGCCATTCTTCATAGAGATGAAACACCGGCTTCAGTATCCCATCACCCAAGGGCAACCACAAACATACATACCGCGATTATTTGATCGCGGAAAAAACACGACACATGACCAAAAACATGCTATTTGGTTTTAACATTATTTGTGCGCTTTATCCCTAGTGTTTAATAATATTCTAAGCACATCACGTGGGAGCACGTGATAGCCGATTATACTCTAGTGTTTAACACTATATTCGAGCCAATCTTAGTCTAAATTAGCTAAGTCTTCCAGAGGCAGGATCCCCTTTTGACTGAACCTCAAATACACTCTTGTCTTCCAAAATTGATCATCTCATATGACATTCAAAGCAAAAGTTTTGGGGGCAGATGCTATTTGTCTTCCCGATTTTCGGCGGAGAACAGATTCAGCACAAGTTAGGGTTGGTACCGCCACCGAATTAGTCCCATCATTGCTGAGGAGAGGAGGATACTTTTTGGGATTAGAGCTCCCGCCCCGCTCCAGGCTACAGGAGTCCCGCCGTGATCGCGGGCAATGGCTCGCCCTCCCTTGAGGGGTGTTGGCGCCTTACTTATTCCTGAGGCGGTGGACGCGGGTTTGACTTCTCCCATAGTTGGCATGCCGATGCGCACTAGAAATCAAGCGAGGGCTTCTAATAAGGCGCCAGTAGCAGTTTCATCGGCTGCGGCGTCAGCAATGGCAGTGTCATCATCGGTAGCACCGCCAAGAAAGGGTATCGAAGGCGAAGTGGGTCAACGTCGCACCAAAGCGCCGAAGGGAAGGAAGCGATCATCTTCCCGTGCCAGCTCTGGGTCGAAGCGGAGGAAGAAGACCGTCACTGGTCTACTTGACCTTTTAATGGAATCCGAGCCCATCATTCAAGACGAACCAATCTCTACACAAGAGCCGGATGATGTCCTTCTTTATCCAGACTCGTCTGCCGAGGAAGCCGCACAACTGGTCGAGGCTATAAGGCATTCCTAAGATGAGACCGAGAACGTGCGCGTCTCGAAGAGTTCCTACCCTGCCGTAATATCCTATGAAGATCCTCCATCAGTACGGTGGGTGTTTAAAGGCCCTCTGGAGCGGGGAGGCGAGATAGCCCTCAAACAGCCTATCTCTGCCACTTCTGAAGATGCATTGTCGTTATGGACCGGCGGTCATGAATCTACATTAGAACCCCGGCGAGCATACCTTCTAAAGAAGGAACGTCGGCTTGAAAAAGCCATACTCGAGGCATCTTGGCGAATCGGTATGCATTCCTTTTGTATTTTTCCTTCGGCGAGTAATTTGTTTTGCTTTCCATGTCTTCTTATCTCCGTAAAACCTTGCAGGGACTTCGGCGATGGCAGAGAATCTGGGCTCGAGTAGCGTCTTGACCGTGGAATCTGTAAATATTCTCGATGAGACACCAGTAGGTGTGGAGGGGGACGCTACAGTTGCTATTCCTACTGCAGAGCTTCCATTAGTGGCTTCCGTTCTCCCGGTGCTTGCTCTCCCGGAAGAGGCATCTTCATTGGCCGCAGATTCAATGGATCTTTCTGGTGACGGCCCGGAGACTGTGAGACAGGTAGTCGAGGCCACCGTCCTTTCATTAAAGCCTGCAGTAGTGGCCGCTACTCCTCAATTGGAAGCTGTTATATCGGCCCATGTCCCCAATGATGTTCCTGGAGGCATGGAGGAGGCTGCCGAAGCTGCTATCCCCCCAGTTTAGAGTGGGAGGAGCATCGAAGGTAGCCTTCTATATTTTATTTTAATAATCTCTCCATCATCTGAACCTTTCTGTCTTTTCAGAATTACGCGGGTTGGCGGCGTTTATCGCTGATCTGTCTCCTAGAAAATCCTTTCAGCGTTTGCTAGAGATAGCTGCTCCGTAGGCAATATCCCCTCAACGCATCGTCCTCTCTTCCGGGCAAGGTTAGTGTTATTTTCCTTCTTCATGGAATTATTATTATTTCGTATTAACAATGCTGATATCTTCTGTAGTTCTGGAAGCTGACGACGAGGTTGAGATCCTTGATGGGCCTGGGGATCTCTTAGACCCTTCTTGCATGACTGTGGGTAAGTAAAGTTTCGACATTGTTCCATCCGCTCTTTGCTTGCAAATCTCACTGATTGTTTATAAATCTTAACAGCTTTGCCAGTTCTTACCACGCTGGAATCTCGCATCGTTATGCCTCCCGGCCCCTATGCTCTACATGCCTCTGAACGAATGGAAAAGCTAAGCCTTCACTCTCTGTCAGCTCTGATCGAAGACCTTCGTGCTGGTAGCTTGATCATGGCCGAAGAATTTGCTGCCGAAGCCAACATTTCTCTCCTCTTTCTTGCTGCTTACCATGGTGAAACATTGGTGCAAGTCTGGGTTGAGTTTTGTCGTCGGGTAGAGGCTTGCTTCCATAGTCTTGAATGTACGCGCCTTCCTTCAGAGGTTGTAGCTGCAAAGGCGAGCTTGCGGGGGCTAATCGAACGGTGCGCCACAAATGTGCTGTAATGTGAGAAGAGGCTCAATCAAAAATTTTCGGAGAGGGAGCTGGCTTCAAATGCGCTGGGGGAACTTCAAGCTGAACTTACGGCCAAGACCACTCGTGCGTATGAACTCTGGAGGGTGCTTCAAGAAGCTATCAGGGAGGTGGTAGCTGTTGATAAAGCCATCCTTTTTTCTCGCGAGATGGTTGAAGCCCACAAGGTTATTGAAAGGGAGCTTGAAGGCCGGCTCCCCTCATACCAGGCCCAGCAGTCTCAGGCAGAGGTCCATCTCATAGCAATAACAAATTATAAAGCCGAGGCTCAGCGGAAGAAGAATGAACTGACGAATCTACTGAATCTTCCGCCGGCTTGAAAAAATTGTATATGTTTCTTTTCATTCTCCTTTTGTACTTACTCCTGAATGAGAATATTTTTTTATTCTTTCATAAATTGTACTTTGTATTCATTTTGATTCATGAATAAAAGACATATTTTGCTTCATGGTGGTGTCTCTCTTTTAGAAAATGCATTTTGTGGGTAATCTATTTTGATATTTTTGTAGGACAACAATGGCTTAGGAGTTAGGTTCAGGTCTTCCTCCTAAGGCTTTCCAACTTTATGAGCCGTGAGGGTCTCATAAAGATTTTTCTCTCTACGAGTCGAGAGGATCTCGTGGGTGTATTTTCTCCTTAGGAATCGTGAGGATCCCTAAGTGTGTTTTCTCTTGAGAGTCATAAGGATCTCACAAGAGAATTTTCTTCCTTACAAGTCGAGAGGACTCATAAGTGTTTAATGAATTGACTTGCTCCTGGGTCAAAGCATTGCTTCGACGGGGAGGTCGAGGGTTGACTTTAGCCATACAGGGTCAGGATTGACTTTGGCCGTATAGGGTCAGGGGTTGACTTTAGCCATACGGGGTCAGGATTGACTTTGGCCGTACGGGGTCAGGGGTTGAATTTAGACATATGAGGTCAGGATTCACTTTGGCCGTACGGGGTCAGGGGTTGACTTTAGCCATACGGGGTCAGGGGTTGACTTTGGCCGTACGGGGTCAGGGGTTGACTTTAGCCATACGGGGTCAGGATTGACATTGACCATATGGGGTCAGGGGTTGACTCTTGGTTGTCTGTGCATCGCCGAGTCTTGGAACTGGGAGCTTTGCCGCGGCTCTGCTTTGCTGACGTTGCGTCTGCTGTAACGAGATGAATGTCGAGGTGGTCTCTAGGTTGTCTGTGAACCGTCGAGATTTGGAACTAGGGACTTTTCCATAGCTCCTCTTTGATGACGTTGCATCTGCTGTAACGAGACGAATATCGAGGTGGTCTCTAGGTTGTCTATGAACCGTTGAGACTTGGAACTAGGGACTTTGCCATGGCTCCGCTTGATTGTCGCGTCCGAATCCTACTGGAATGAGAAGGAACGTTGTTGTAGCCGTCAAGACTTAGAACTAGGACTCTGCCGTGGCTCCGAGATTGATTGTCACATCCAAATCCTGCTGGAATGAGGAGGAACACTGTTGTTGGTCTCCAGGCTGTAGATGTGGCTGCCAAGACTTGGAACTAGGGACTGTGCCGTGGCTCCGAGATTGATTGTTGCATCCGAATCCTGCTGGAATGAGGAGGAACACTGTTGTGGGTTTCTAGGCTGTAGAGGTGACCGTCGAGACTTGGCACTCTTTCCGATGGAGCCTGGTGGGATGATATGGTTACCTCTTGTTTGCGCCCTTGGATTGTATACAGGGATCGTTGCTGAACAGGTTCCGAAGGAGCAGAAAGGACTCGATCATTAAAAACAATTCCATCTTCGTGGGCATAAGGATTAAGCAGCACACGAAGAGCCCCTAACTGAGTCGGATCAGGAGCAGAAGTATCCACCGATCTCATGAGCCGCGGGAAAGTATAAGCATCATAAAAGCCGGGTCTCTGGTGCACAGCAAATGCCCTTAGCACGTGCATCTCAATCCATGACGTAAAATAATGAAGAGAGAAACTCACCACATCCACGCCTGGGGTTGAGGTATTGGCTGCAGTGCTTAGCCCATGGTATATATGCGATAACCCTGCAATGCCCAATGCTAGTCGCATCCTTTCGGCAATGCGATGAGCAGGGTAAATGACCAAGGCTCTCATAAATCGACGATGCGTTGGAACGACAAACCAACTGAGCCAAACACTGATAAAGCCGACGAAAAAAGTTTCTTCATCGAGCTGCAATCAACTCAAAAGGTACAACAGACAAGATTGGAATATAGAACTGTGGCAAATCTTCTTCTCTAGCCGGCAGCTTATTTAAGCCAAACCCGAAGGGGTCATTGATATTCGCGAACATCGGGGTCGCCTTTGATAGGACGTATCCACGAAGGAAGCAGTCGATAAAGCTTTTAAAAGTGATGCCCTATCACTCTGACTCTGTGAACAGCTTCTCAAAAATACCCAGAGTCTTGATTAGACTCGGGTACTTGTGGCCGACGGCAATTTCAGTCGACAAGCCGTCAAGCGTAGCGAGCACAATCTCGAAGGCATACTCGTCAGAAGGCAACAATTCTTCGTAAGGCGCTCTCCTGATCGGCAAACCCAAGATTTCGCGAAACTCTTTCAAAGAAATCGAAACTTCGTGGTCCCCTAACAAGAAAGTGTTGGTGGGAAGATTCCATTGATTAAGGAAAGCTTTAACCCACCATACATGAAGAGACTGATAATGGAAGAGAGACGCGTACACCGCCTGGTAAAGCCCGACCTTCTGCAGTCGCGCACGATGGGAGGACAGGATATAACGAGCCCAGAGAAGATAGCCCGTGGGATAGCGAGGGGTAAACCCTATCTTGTGGACTTGTCCCCAGGGCTGGGCTTCACCTTGGCAGATACGACGCCCTAAGATGTCTATGGCCGGTACAGGCTGGTGTGGTATCCCAACCGTCGACGGCTCGAGCCGGCCTGTAGGACTCCAATCTGCCATCTCTACAGCAAAAGCAGTCTGCGGACCGTCCATTGGCAAGAATGGGCGGAGAGGTTGTGTTGGCACCTCGCAAAGAAAGCTTCGGCGACCGAGGATGATATGACCGTACCAAGTTCCCCACAAAAGTAGATTGGCACAGTCCGGGTCATGAGCCTTAATCATTGCCGTCACCTCTTCATCAGATGGTGACTGAGGAAAAGCAGCCTCCGAGCGGGTAAAAGGAAAGTACGGAAAAGAAGTCATTGTTCCCGAAACAAAGGAAAGGAAACTGTTAATGAAACCCACACGTGTATATATATTTATAAATATATATACAAAAAAAAGACAGTGGAAGAAGACGACAAGCCGCTTATTTCATGGGACCATTGGTTACAAAACACACGGGCCCCACAAAATCAAGATTGCGTCTCACTAATGATGAGGCAGAGTAATCATTACGAGAACAAAGGAAGATTCTCAATAAATGAATAAGTGGATTTCAAACACCTCTACACATTCCCCAAGAAAAAACTTATCACCAATTCTGGGCGAAATCCAAGAAATATCTCTCCTAAAATTTTGCCAAGAACAACTGAAGATGAAAAACTCAAGAAGTGTTTTTTTTAGAACTAAGTTCTCTGAGGGAATTGAATTCCTTTTAAACAGAGGAATTAAATTCCAAGAATATTTTCAGAGCTAAGCTCTTTGGAATGGAATTAAATTCCAAAAGAAAACAAATACCATCATCAGTCCCCTTTAGAAAAAATGTCCAACATTGGGGGCTTACTACCTACAGATTGTGCGTTCTTGGAGTTCAGAAAGCATGGGTTTTTATTAAAGGGAAAGACCCTTGGTGTGGATTTAAAATCCAAATAAAATTTCGACAAAAAGTTCCTTGGCCGTTTGTTCAGACCATAATATTGCATTTTTCATTCCTCTATTCTTATCCGTTTTATAAATAAACAGGTACTCTTGACGCACGTTTGTTGCATGTTACAGGATACAGGCTCTTGGAGCAAATACAGTGAAAAAAATGAAAGTTGATACAGAAAAGGGACTTTTGACCAACAAGTAGACGGATCTTACTCAAGCTGAGACGAAGAACAGTGCAAGGTCCAAAAAAGACAAAAGTGAAATGGTCAAAAGATCCTTACAAGTTTTCACTGAAGATCTGTAGAAGACCCAGAAGTCAAACAGAGAAAAGTGGTGAAGAAACAAGAAGCCCAAATGCCCATAATACAGCTCAAGAATTTTGGTGAGCTGAGCTCACCAAAGGGCCGCGGAACCGTGGCCCAAGTGCCCTATTGCTGCCGTTCCGCGGCCGTCTAATGCCCGTGTCGGCGCAAACTTTCTGAGTTGGTGCGTCGGTGCGGGTGTTGGGATTTTCCGTGGGCAAATCTGTAATTGCACATGTGCGAGAGTCTGTAACCCTAGTTTCCTTGTTTGCTTATAAATTGTAATCAAAAATTGTAAAACCCTATGCCTCTTTTCAATCAATAAAATTCAGAATTGCTGGGAGTTTATTCAGATCTGTTCTATATTGCTTGGAGGGAGCCATCAAACTAGTAAGTAATTTTATTTCTTTGCTTTTTATTCTCTTTCAATTAGTATGTTTGTTCATCCCCTAATGAGCGGGTAATCTCCTCGCTTGTTAGGGTTAGCCTTAGGGAAAGATTTGAGAGATGAGATCTCTCACCCCTTTCATGCCCCTTCACAAGAATTAGAACTCCATGCATACACGCACAACCGCTCCCTACGGCACCCTACCCCTCAAGGTAACGGTGACACCGTAGTATAAAGGCCCGGTTGCGCGTGTTTTCCATGGGGGTTAGGGTAATTATCGATAAAGGAAGGAGAAGAATCTAGAGGAAGAAACATCTTCCCAAAAGATTCTAATTCTCTTTATTGATAATTACCACAACATCTAATAGATCAAAAATAGGGCAATGAAAGCGGTGAGGAAACCTTTAATCTCCAAACTTCCCCTAAACCTAACCCTAGCAAGACTTTAATTTAGATTAATTTAGTTTAGTGATAGATCTAGTTTTTAGATTTAATCAATCCAATACAACATTTGGAATCAACTCGTAAGGACGCATTAAGATAATTACCCATCTCTGTGGATCGACCCGTACTCACCGGCTAGCTGCAAAGCGACGCCGTTTCTGATTGCGGTTAACACAAATTTTCATATTAATCAAATGGCGCCGTTGCCGGGGATGGCGTAATCTTTCTTTTGTGTAATTTCGGGTTGATATAAATTTTAAAAAATTATAAAAATCTGAAAATAAAAAAAAAGAAATAAAAAAAATTATCAATTTTGATCTGTTTGAAGGGTGTATCTTTTGAATTTTGCAGGAATAGCGAAGAAGCTCGAATCTGGAATTTTACAGAGGGAAAATTAGAAAAGTGCATATCAGAACAGAGGAGAAACATCACAACAGAACCGTACAATTTTTACAGAGCCCTAATTCTACCAGAATACCGCGGAACCGCGGCTTTGACATACCAATAGCCGCGGAACCGCGGCCACTTTGGCCCTTCAGTGCGCGATATTTTCTGGTCTGTTTTCTCCTTCTCCCCTCTGAAAATCCCCATATATCTTTTGTGAAAATTTTCTGCAGGAATTCTTTGCGCTAAAAATCTTCTTTCCCCTTCTAAATAACAGATTTTCTGCAGGTTTCTTTGCGCCGCGCTAAAAAAAATTTGATTGCAAGTGAATTTTATTGTTTTGCATAATTTAATTGGACTTTAAGGGGCTAATTGACCAAACTCAGATTGGGTGGGGATTTCATCACCCTTCCCAGGACCCCAGAAAACACTTAAAGCATTTTGCATCGACCACAATTAATTAAAAAAAATACTAGACTCAGACCTAAGGACATCGAGCTCAATACGAAAAGGACTAGTATAGGTATCGACCGTTTATCCTAACTGACTTTACGATGTCTAGGATAGTGGTTTTTAATTAGGCCCACTATTGTGGTTCCTTCCCACTTACCTGGCCGTACTTGTCGTTGAAGAGGCGGTTTGAGGTCCTATTTCTAGCCCTAGTTAGGAGCTGTCTAGCAGACCTAGGCGACCCTAGATCTAGACCTGATTGTGCATGTGTGGTTGATAGCAATTGTGTCATGAGTCTCTTTTCAAAACTTCTTTGCAAAACTCACACATAAAAAAAAAGAGAAAAAATCTTTTCAAAACTTGCAACTTGTCACTAAGAAAACTTGCAACTCACTTCCACCACTTCCCTTCACTGACGTTATCTTACCCCCACATTCTGTCTTTCTTTTTTTCTGACTACACTACCCCTTTTAGTGTATGTCATTTTGGACTAGGGATACTAACGCCCGATTAGTCCGTGTTTCGTTGGTACCGACCGACGATCCTTTCAACACCGAAGTCGAAATTCCCTCTATTTCCTTACCTCCACCTTCAAATTCTTTCGAAGGTATGTCGGGACACGACCCCAACGATACCTTACCGACGGGAATGATTCCACCTCCGTTAGGTGCGAATAACCCGAATCTTCCGCCTGTTGTAGCGCCCGCACGAGTTGCGCTCCAGGATCTCTTCTACCCCGTCCGCACTTCTTTACCTACATGTCTTTCACCCCCACCGGCAAATGGGGACAACTTTGAAATAAAACCACATTTCATCAATATGCTGCCAAAATTTCATGGTTTGGAATCCGAAAATGCATATATCTTTATCAATAAATTCCAAAACGTTTGCGCTATGATGAAAACGACCCAATTAAGTGATGATGCTATAAGGCTAAGGGTCATTCCTTTCACCTTATGTGACCTAGCCGAGAAGTGGCTATATAGCACCGCATCACATTCCATTAGAAATTGGGACGAGTTTGTGAGAGCTTTTCTGAAAAAGTTCTATCCTCATCACAAAACTGCTAGAATCCGTAACGAGATTATACAATTTTCACAGCTTCCTTCCGAACCATTTTGGAAGTGCTTCGAGAGATTTAAAGACCTACTTGTTCAATGCCCTCATCATGGGATCAAAAGTTGGCAACTTTGCCAAACATTATATGAGGGATTGAGCTCGGCAACGAAGCAGTTGCTAGAAACCATATGTCAAGGTCATTTTCTCTCCAAGTCTAGTGACGAAGCGTGGCAGTTTCTTGAGGATCTTAGTGAGCAAACAATTCAGTGGGAGAGTACCAAGACCACATCATCTTCTTCTGTTGGTCAATCTAGGGCAGGCATACATCAAGTAGATATGTCGATTGCTATGAAAGCCGAGATGGCCGCACTTATGAAAAAGCTAGAAGCCATTGAGACCAAAATCTTATCGTCTTCTCCTGCCCCTGTTTTACCTCCACGAACTGTTTGTGCTTGTTGTGCGAATCCATTGCATCTAACCGAAGAGTGTCCTTATAATGCACCTATTCAAGGACAAGATCAAGTCAATGCTGCATTTCAGCAACGACAAAGAAACGATCCGTACTCTTCGACATACAATCCGGGGTGGAGGAGTCACCCAAATTTCGCTTGGAACCAAAATCAACAAGTCCAAGGAAATAACAATTTTCGAAGACCTCCTCCACAACAACAACAAGCACCTTCACAAACTCAAAACCAGCAACCTTTCCAACAACAACCTTATACAAATCAAACGAACAATTTGGTTCAACCAATTGATGATAAGGTTATCTCGCTCGAAAAAAGTCTAGATGCATTTCTTAAGCAATCTACAGAATCCACAGCAAGATTTGAAAATTATGTTCAGTCTTTGATGCATAACAATGCCTCACACGATCAAAGTATCAAATCTATTAAGGCACAAATTGCACAATTAACTGCTGCGTTGAGCGAGAGAGAAAAGGGAAAGTTTCCATCTCAACCATTGCCAAATCCCGGTCACACACAAAACGCATATCACAATCACAATGTAAATGCGGTGACCACGTTGAGATCCGGAAGAGAGTTGCAAAATAATGTGGGAACTAATGATGACATCCCCGCCGGTGGTTGTTCTTCTTCTTTTTCTTCGTCTTCTCCATCGTCATCTTCCCCTTCTTCATTTTCTTCACCTTCTTCTTCACCTTTTTCTTTAGAGCCTATTCTCCACCATTCACATGGCTCTACTTCTTCTAGCTCGAACGGACCCATTTCTCACAACATGAACACATCTACACCGGGATTCGTTCCTACTCCACATTCTACTCCACAGACATTTGACTCAACGAAATTTCAAAATGCTCCATTCCCAAACAGGTTGAGTCCTAATAAACCAACTGCACAAGTGGAGAAGATTGTGGAGATATTTAAGCAGGTTAGCATAAATATACCTCTCTTGGATGCAATCCAACAAGTCCCTTCATACGCAAAAATCTTAAAGGGTTTATGCACCTCGAAGAGAAAGGTGTCTCAAGTACCCAAGAAAGTGCTAGTGGCCAGTGCAGTGAGCAATGCTATTAACCACCATCAAACCTTACCCCAAAAACGAAAGGACCCCGGCTGTCCTACGATTTCAATCACAATTGGGGATAAGAAAATTAATCGAGCACTTTTAAATCTTGGGTCTAGTGTTAACCTGATTCCCTACTCCGTGTACGAACAATTAGGGGTTGGAGAGTTGAAACCCACTCGTTGTACTCTCCAAATGGCTGATCGATCAATCACCCATCCAAAGGGTCAGCTAGAGGATGTGTTGATCAAAGTTGGGGAGTTCATATTCCCCATTGATTTTATTGTTATGGATACACAACCTGTTGCTAACCCAAGAAACCAAATTCCGGTGATCCTAGGTCGACCATTTTTGGCCACTTCCAATGCTGTAATAAACTGTCGCAATGGCTCCATGACTCTATCCTTCGGGAAGATGTCTAGTGAGTTCAATATTTATAAGATGGGAAGTCTGCCCCCCGTGCCTAAAACTAGTACACGAGAAGTTTGCTCTATTCATGAAATCACGCAGGAGGACTGCGAGCTTGAAAGATTCTTGTTTGATGAAAACAGTTTTGACACTACTAGTGCGTCCCTCCTTGAGCCTACCACCGTTGACACAACCGATATGGATTATGAATGTTTCACTTTTTCGGATGATGACGACTCACAGCCCGAATATGAGTCTTTTGAATTTTTTGATGAGTTAGTCGAACCATCCGAATCGGTTGTTTGCACTGATTTCGAACCTGTGTTGGAGTCCTTTGAGTTCGAGGTAGATTCCGCAATGATTCTTTCGCCTCCGGAACTCGAACTCATGTCCTTACCGCCTCACCTTAAATATGCTTACATAGGTGAGAATGAGACTTTTCCCATTATAATATCAGCCTCTTTAGCTTTCGAGCAAGAGAACGCTATTTTAAAAGTCTTACAAGAGAGGCGTCAAGTTTTCGGTTGGACTATGGCGGACATCGAGGAGATCAGTTCCCTTATAATTGAATATCATATGAAATTGATGGATGATGCCACGTCAATAGAGGACCCACAGGAACAGTTTGGGGATATTGTGGTTAGTCAACCTCCTCTTTTAGAAGTTGAACCACCCCCATTTCTTTTAATAAGCTACGAGAATGCCAATATTCCACTGATTGCTGATCATTCGCATTCTCGTTTTGATTCATCACCACCTCCTGTCTATTCACCTCCATACCTTCCATACCACCACTTCTATCTTCCCCAATTCTTTTTGGACCGCCACAACTTATTCTTCCACCAACCAATACTCTTTACTGATAAATTTTTCAACTGGTTGGTGTTGACGTTTGGTCTATGCAAAGTTTGGCAGTAATGTCTAACATAGTTTAAATGAAGTTTGGGGGAGGGCCTTTCTGTATATATTTTTGTTTTCCTTAACAATAAAAAAATATATATAAAAAAATTATAAATAAATAAACAGGGGAGTGCCGGTATTTTGACCTTCTTGGTTTAGCATGACAGTGAGGACACTGTCAAGTTCAAGTTTGGGGGTATGCTCGGTACGTCTTCTTCCTTCGCATTCATTTGTACATATTTTTGCATTTGCATATTTATTTGAAAACCCATAAAAATTTGAAAAATTTCAAAAATTATAAAAATTAATGTATTCAATTTTGGCTTATTTGACTAGAGTTTGACAGATAGGTTAACTGGCTAGGAGCAACTATATCTTAGACTTAGTAAATTAAAAACCTTAAAAATAACATTCCTTAAAGTTTAACGGTAGAGAGTATATGCCTTGTAGTTTATTTAGAAATAGGCAAATTTTGGGTTCACTTCTCGGGCTAAGTCAAAATGAGGGAAGAGTATTGATGTTCTTATTAGAGTATAAGTTTGAAAAATAGTTCCTACCTTAAGTCTAGATTCTGAAAACGTATACCCTACAAATTGCACAATCACGCACCTTGAAATTTGGAATAGTAGAAAAGACCTTGAAATGCTCTTGTCTAAAGTCCTTAGTACAATGAAAAAAAAAAGTGAATAAAGAATAAAAAAAATGGACACTGGTTTTTGTGATTACTTAAGGCTGCAAAAATAGAAAAATGTTTAGCGAGGGTGCTTCATCACCTAGTGCCTTAGACCAACTGGTTTGGGAGTCACTGCTAAAGCCTTGGATGTTGCAAAACTAGGAAGTACGCCTTAAAGTGCTAACACATCTTGTAATCGGTTGTTGGTATCTCAAGAAGTATTAACGGTCGCATGAAGGATGTGTAAGCAAATTTCAGTTAAAAATTCACTAATTAATAAGTGCTTTGGACAATGGACGAGAGTACGATTGCTTGATTTGAATTTCCAAGTGTAGGGGTGATAATTACACACACGTGGGGATATGTGATTAGAGTTTAGATGAGAAAAAGGAATGAAGAATAGAACTTGTATCTTTAGTGGGGTTGATAGAAATTCCTGAGTGGAGATGTAACCCTAGAAGGAAAACTTAGGAAATGCCGAAAGCTAAGTAGGCCTAAATAACATATATAATCTTAAGTTAGATGATTAGGAAGTGTGAAGAATGTGGGTGGATAATTTGTAAGTCAAAAGATAATAGAATTCCTTGTTAGAAAACCTAATTGGAGAACAAAAGTCAATGGGCCAAGTTGATAGGATTTTGTGGGTGTAATCTGCTGAAAACCCTCAGGAGACAACACTCCTCCTACTAGGGACACCTAGAGGTTTAAGGGCTTGTTGCACGTGCTCAGTGCAATCGCGTTTCCCTGCGAAAGTGCGGTTAGGATTTTTTTTTAGTGAATAAAAATAATAAGTTTGCTCGAGGACGAGCAAAAGATAAGTTTGGGGGTATTTGTTCAGACCATAATATTGCATTTTTCATTCCCCTATTCTTATCCGTTTTATAAATAAACAGGTACTCTTGACGCACGTTTGTTGCATGTTACAGGATACAGGCTCTTGGAGCAAATACAGTGAAAAAGATGAAAGTTGATACAGAAAAGGGACTTTTGACCAACAAGTAGACGGATCTTACTCAAGCTGAGACGAAGAATAGTGCAAGGTCCAAAAAAGACAAAAGTGAAACGGTCAAAAGATCCTTACAAGTTTTCACTGAAGATCTGTAGAAGACCCAGAAGTCAAACAGAGAAAAGTGGTGAAGAAACAAGAAGCCCAAATGCCCATAATACAGCTCAAGAATTGTGGTGAGCTGAGCTCACCAAAGGGCCGCGGAACCGCGGAACAAGCGCCCTATTGCCGCGGTTCCGCGGCCGTCTAATGCCCGTGTCGGCGCAAACTTTCTGAGTTGGTGCGTTGGTGCGGGTGTTGGGATTTTCCGTGGGCAAATCTGTAATTGCACATGTGCGAGAGTCTGTAACCCTAGTTTCCTTGTTTGCTTATAAATTGTAATCAAAAATTGTAAAACCCTATGCCTCTTTTCAATCAATAAAATTCAGAATTGCTGGGAGTTTATTCAGATCTGTTCTATATTGCTTGGAGGGAGCCATCAAACTAGTAAGTAATTTTATTTCTTTGCTTTTTATTCTCTTTTAATTAGTATGTTTGTTCATCCCCAAATGAGCGAGTAATCTCCTCGCTTGTTAGGGTTAGCCTTAGGGAAAGGTTTGAGAGATGAGATCTCTCAACCCTTTCATGCCCCTTCACAAGAATTAGAACTCCATGCATACACGCACAACCGCTCCCTACGGCACCCTACCCCTCGAGGTAACGGTGACACCGTAGTATAAAGGCCCGGTTGCGCGTGTTTTCCATGGGGGTTACGGTAATTATCGATAAAGGAAGGAGAAGAATCTAGAGGAAGAAACATCTTCCCAAAAGATTCTAATTCTCTTTATTGATAATTACTACAACATCTAATAGATCAAAAATAGGGCAATGAAAGCGGTGAGGAAACCTTTAATCTCCAAACTTCCCCTAAACCTAACCCTAGCAAGACTTTAATTTAGATTAATTTAGTTTAGTGATAGATCTAGTTTTAAGATTTAATCAATCCAATACAACATTTGGAATCAACTCGTAAGGACGCATTAAGATAATTACCCATCTCTGTGGATCGACCCGTACTCACCGCTAGCTACAAAGCGACGCCGTTCAAGATCCTTACCTGAAAAATGATTCCTTTGTGTTTGACAGAGTTAAACTCTGGATTTTGTTTTAATGAACAGAGAACTGAGCTCTGAGCTCTGAGGAAGAGAATTAAATTCTCAAAGAAAGTGAACAAGGAAGAAGATGAAGGAATGGAGGCATTCTAATGAGACTGCTGTATTTATAGGACGTGATAGGAAACAGTTCATCTTCCCCGTTCCCTAGGCAAATCCAACGGCCACAAAGGTTACAGCGTTGCACTCTCGTGCAGACACGTGAGAAAAACGCTGTGGGAGCATTTGTTCCCTCATGGGAACTAAATAAAATACGAATAAAGCAGCGAGGAAAACCCTAAATAGGGCATCACGTCCTCGCACGTGATGGGGCCTCACATGCAAACACGTGACCTTTTTATGGGCAGATCCTATCTGTGTCTGATTTGCCTAAATTGATAAAGTCACGTGCCCATACGCGATGGGCTCTTGAACCCACTGAATTAATAGAATTAAATTCTAATGGGAACTAAATAAAATACAAATAAAGCAGTAAGGAAAACCCCAAATGGGGCATCACGTGCCCACACGTGACCAGGGGTCACGTGCCAACACGTGATGGGTTCCTAAGCTCTCTGAAATAATAGAATTAAATTCTAATTAAATGCTTGATCAGTAGGGTCACGTGTCAACATGTGATAGGCTCTTAAATCATCTAAGCTGAAAGAAGGAAAACCCCAAATAGGGCATCACGTGTCCACACGTGACCATGGGCACGTGCCAACACGTGATGGGTTCTTAGACCCTCTAAAACAATAGAATTAAATTCTAATTAAAAGAAATCAAAAGCCTTAATTGGAAAAATATTTCCCTAGATCTTTCCAAACAAAAAAAAGATTGCGCTCTGTAAAGTGGAGCACCATTGGATAAAAAATCCAATGATGATTAAAAATCACCAATTTATAGAAAGATTCTATACAAGGAAATATTTCCTTAAAATCTGCCAGGAACAACAAATAAAATATCTTTTGTATTAAAAAACCAATGGTGAATAAAATTCACCGAGTGATCTAAGAGATCATGTTGGTTACAAAATCAATCAAAATATTTCAATGAAAGATTGACTAAACAAACTGATTCTTTTCTTTCTCCTATAAATAGGAGCCAAGAAGAGAAGGGAAAAAAAGAGGAGATACAACAACAGAGGAAAAAAAAAGAAGAGAGAGAAAAGAAGATCTCTTCAGAAAAGAAAGAAATCCTAGGTAAGAGAGGGAAAGAGATCATTCTATAAGCTCCCACAAAAACAAAAGAGAATTTAATTCTCAAACTAAGAGTTTAACCTTTTTGAATAAGAACTTAGTTCTTCCTTTGGTTGAAGATCTGCAGAAGCATATCTCCCCATAAGTTGAGAATTTAATTCTCATCGGGGGGATTCTGCCATGCAGATCTAAAACCTAAGGGAGGACCCAAGTTCAGAGAATTTTATTCTCCCACAAAGCACATAGAAATTTAATTCCTCCAAAGATAGGGTTTAACCCTTAATATAAGAACTTAGTTCTACTTCACGGTAATAGATCTGCAGAAGCTGATCTCCCCATAAGTTGAGAATTTAATTCTCATCAGGGAGATTCTACCATCAGATCCAAAACTTAGAGGGAGAATTGAGTTTAAAGAATTTAATTTTTTCGAACATATAGGAATTTAATTCCTCTAAACAAAATTAGGTTTTAACCCTATAAGAGAATTTAATTCTTCAATAAGGGATTTATCTCTCCATGCACGTAAAAGATCAAGTACCCAACATGATCACGTGGCAACACAAGACCCTCTCCTCAATGATCAAAAGAGAACGAATAAGATCAGGTCATGTGCTGCCACGTGACCCTTGAATTGAATCCTCAAAATAAGAAAAGCAGAATAAACTGTGGGCGCCTCACGTGTCTCCACGCGACCCCTTGACAAACCCTTTTGGGGGGAAATTTGAGGAATTGAGACCCAATGCATGGGCACCATCACGTGTCCACACGTGATAATTGTGGAAATCAAGTGTTTAACACTTATATGGATATTCTGAGAATAAAATAAGGGAAGTCTGGCCCAATACTCAACCGCCTTACGTGACCCCATGTGAGCGTTTCTTTTTTTAGTGTTTAACACTATTTTGTGCGCTTTATCCCTAGTGTTTAACACTATTCTAAGAACATCACGTAGGAGCACGTGATAGCCGATTATACTCTAGTGTTTACCACTATATTCGAGCCAATCTTAGTATAAATTAGCTAAGCCTTCCAGAGGCAAGATCCCCTTTTGACTGAACCTCAAATACACTCTTGTCTTCCAAAATTGATTATCTCATATGACATTCAAAGCAAAATCCAGAGCCTTTCAACCAAAATTGGTTCAAGGGTACATCTCTTCATACCTCTGATACATGTCGTTGTAATTCCTCAGCGTTTTCAGAGAGATTGAGGGTCCCAATGACCAATAACTTTTGGTGCATTCCCAAACAGTTGAATCAAAATCAAACAGACTATGACGTCTTTAAAATGGACCGAAATGTCCTTAAACTAAACTCTATGGACTATGAGGTCCTTAAACTCATGGACTATGATGTTCTTAACCTCTACGGACTGTGAGGTACTTAAAACTCACGGACTATGATGTCCTTAACCTTTATGGACTGTGAGGTCCCTAAAACTGATAGACTATGATGTCTTTAAACTTTATAGACTATGACGTCTTTAAACTGGACCGTAATGTCCTTAAACTAATTATGGACCGCAATGTCCTTAAACTTTACAGACTATGATGTCTCTAAACTACCATGGACCATGGGGTCCTTAAATTCATAGACTATGATGTCTTTAAACTTTACAGACTATGACGTCTTTAAGCTGGACCGCAAAGTCCCTAAACTAAAACAATATAGCCCAAATGCTCTTTTGTTGGATCTAAATGATCCTGTTAAGTTGATCTTAGTCTAAAATTAGACTAACGTATCCTTAACAAACGTTTAAGTCGATCTTAGTCTCAATGAGACTAACATATCCTTAAACCCAACCCAAACCCAAATCTAAGAAAATACGGATTTGGACTAATCCACGCCCTACGGGCGGCAACATAAATTAGTCTCCGTATACAATCCATGGGCAACCAAAAAGAAAACAAAACAAACATACACGGCACGAAGTGACCATCTGGAGAAGGAGAAAGTTATTACCGCGATGCGGTAGCGTAATTAACTGCAGGGGCTTGCGCCTGCAGGGAAGAGCGTCCCCACAATCAAAAACCCCTCAAACGAGGGGGAATCTGACGAAGTCTGCTACATCGGCCGCATCCGTTTAAACCTCCGATACACAGTGCCATAAATTAACTTAGCATCTTCGGAGAGGTGGATGGATAAAACCAAATAGCATCTGCCCCCAAATTCAGACAAGACGTTTGTCTTTCCGGTTTTCGGCGGAGAACAGATTCAGCACAAGTTAGGAACAACTGCCCCCAAAATTCTGCGCAACGGCATTGATATCATAAAATCCTATATATATAACTAATTATATTTATTTTCATTAACCCATAACCATATACATATCTATATATATTTTTACTATATACTAATATGTATATATACATATACTTTTCTATTATTCTAACTATATACAAACTAATTATATTTATTAGTTGTTTCTTTGTAACATATCCCAGCAACGCATAACATCACATGTCATCAACATAAGTAAATATGCGTATCCCAATTGTCGTTGACGTATAGCAACGAAACCGGCGATACACCACATATTACACTTAAGACCGCAGAAAAGAAAGTAAAAAACTATAACAATTGGAATCCGCAACCACCTTAGACATCATAAACCCAATGTATCACATACTTTGGATTTCATGCCCAACCAAATGAATTCCTTAGACATCATATGCCTAACAATTATAAACCTCGCATTTTAGTCTCAATATTGAAAACACTTTCCAATAACAAGTCGGGTAATTCAACAAGATTCCCAATAACCTGATCGAATGCTCGTCGGAAACTTTAGTAGACGGCCGCACCCCCTGATACTATCGACGAAGTGCACTTGGGTGCAACACCGCGTCCGCGAGCACCCGTATCGATGCTTTAGGCAACGGGGTTCTCCTACAGTCACTTGGTCGGGGCTATGGGGCGTGGTTTTCTAATAATGCTACCCGGCAGTATTCGCGTATGCTACGTGATTGTGACGGACTTTTGATCACATCAAAATCCCGTGGCAACTGATCAAATGAGACTAAATTTCTAGATTTATAAAATTCAAATTAGTGTGGATTCCAAGTATTGTATCACAATCACAGATAGCTAGACGATGTTAAACAATTTGATCGAATCAACGAATTCTCAAATATTCCCAGAGAGCTCAACACTTGAGCAGTGTTAGAAATACCCAGAAACAACCCCAGTACACATGGACCAGCAGCTGAAGGCCCGTCCCAAGCCTCCATAGTGGCGCCGCGGAACTGCCGCCAAAAGCATGTTTTGGCCGCGGTTCCGCGGTCACTAAAGCGAGTTAGGGACTCGTTCTTCAGGTGGTTCCATAAAATTACCTGCATGATTTTCTGAGAATTTTTAACATGGAAAATTCCAACTTTTTGGAAAATTTCCAGAGAGGGGTGCAAACTTGAGTTTTCGGGGTTCGATCAGACTTTTAACTTCGTCTAGACAACGCCTAATGCTCTATCTTGGCACTGATACCACTGATGGGTTGTATAGCACCCTAACTAGGATTTTTGGGGAATCAAGTATACAATTTTACAAGACCTAGAGAGCTATGCAACCCAAGCTAAGGATCTAACTAGAAAATTAGGAGTTACACTACCATGTAATCAAACATTACACTAAGTGAATGAGAAATACAACCTTTGTAGACGAGTCCTTCACTTCTAAAGCTCCGTGTAGTAGTCCCTTCGCTCCAAGTAGTGATCACCTAAACTCTAGAAAGGATCCACATGAAGAAATGAACGAACTTGCTCAAAGTTTTCGAGGCCAAAGATGATCTACGTCGAGGAGACTCAAACTCATGCTATCTCTTCACTAATTGTGAAATTAGTGAAGCCAACACCCTATACTAAATGACAAGTAGTCGAGGATGATGAAGTAGGAAATGGGCTCACTTTAGTTTTATTTTTCTCACAATATTCTCTCACTTTTCCAAAAGCTAGAAAGCTTTTTCTGAAGGATGAAGAAGATGAAGTGAAGAAGTGAGAATGAACTCATGAGGTGAGAATAGCAACCATAGGCGAGTTAGTGTTATACACTAACTCATGTAGAGACATAACCATGGCTAAGTGATAATGGTTAGGTTAATAAATATTTTAAGTAAAACAAAATTAGTGGACTAAGTCAATGCATCCACAAGCTTCTACAAGCTTAATGCATGTGACTAATTTCCAACTAATTTGGATTTACTTTAAATATTTAAACCCTACATTATAATTAGTATGGTGTAAGTCTCATACACCCATGTAGTGTGTATCATCAAGCATGACACAAATAATGTACATTATATTATGTATACAAAATCAAGTGAGAAAAGAAACATTTAAGTGAGCTAATATTAGTAAATGTAAACTAGTATATCAAATATACAATTATACACTAAATTATCAAATCAACACTTGATTTAATAATCTGGCTATATCTCATATAACTGACTAATATTATATGTATCAACTTATCGAATCAACACTTGATTCGATAACCCGGCTATATCATATATAACCGACCGATACAAATAAATCGCGAGAATTGAATATGGTATCACATACTCGTATTATTCTTGGTCCCGCACATATCACATATGTGCTCCTACTTCGTTTCGCATGTACCAGGAAATCTCTGTGTAGGACTCTAAAGACTCGTCAATACGCCGGCAGTAGGTGATGATCATATCAAACACCCACAAGCCGCAAGTGGTTTGCTAAACATAATGGCCACCCGGGTATTGAGCGATTAGAAGATCAACAAGCAAGCCTGCTCACACTCCCGCGAATCTAAACAGTAATACTACCGTACAGTTCGGTCTCTTCGTCTGATATGTCGCATATCTCGTCTAGGGGTGGTAAACGTCAGACCCTAAAAAATCGATAAGTCGTGCTGATATAAGGCTCATAGCGGGTCGAGGAACTACTGATAACACTTAGCAGTAAATCTCATAAACAGCCCTGGCCAAGGACTTCCTGTTATGGCCAATCGAGCACAGTGCAACATCAACCCCCAATACCGGGAGAGACGAATCCCCTCCTATCGCTCATTGCCTCTATGTGACTCGGGGCTGCACCCAAAAACCACCGTTTTGCACGTCCTCTTGAACGTGGTAAGGCGGAAATCAAAGAAAAGTGGGAATCATACAAGACTCTATGACGATCTCGGGTCGACAGACTAACCTGTACCAGTGTCACCAGAAAACTGCCATCTGACGTGAGGTATAATACCATATAGGAGTTCTCGGCGAGTCTGTCCAGTGTACCCAGTCTCCACTGAGCACCCGTATATCATCTCTGATGTCAAACACCAATGGATATGGGATCATCCATCTCCCATCTACATGGGTCGAGAAGCTATACGCTAGTCTACTCTGGTATATCGATGCCCCGTCTCGATACACCCACGACTAGGGACATTAAAGGATGTACTTACCGACTACCTTTGTCCCACTAGTATGATCCGCATCATAATTCAGGTAGTCAAGTACACATCGTAAGGGCTTTACCAACATGTAACAGAGAGACAATCAGTGTACATGTTAAGATAAAGAGTAACCAGATAGCATACTATCATGTCGAGCAAGAAAGTCCTCTCTATATATGTCCAAGCATCCACTACAATATACATCTCATGTACAGTAATGGCCTCTACGGCATACATATAACTAACACTTATGACCATGACAGAGATCAAAACATCATAAGTCGCAAGTCAAGTTCAACCCGTCATTGTCCTGATTAATCTTGACCCATTCGTACAAGCCCTTGACGAAAGCCAAAACAGCTGTACGCCTGTCCTAGGTTAATGCATCTACCTATGCTACAGAAAAGTATCTCCTATCTACCAAACACTAAGCCTTGGCGAAGGTCAAAACACAAAGCATGAATACTAGTTGATACTCATTTGAAACGACGGAGGGCTATGGCTGGTTTTGGCAAAAAACCTTTAACGTACTGAACTTGATATCGTTGAACAAACTCGAGTGGCTTTGAAATAGAGTGGTTTAAACACCACTTTTTAAAACTAGTAACATAAACCTTTGCTTAAGAGCAAATTCCCCGTGAAGGGATCAAGGCTCTTCCCTCATAGAATGAGGTGCTGGATATTCCTAACCGAATACCTCTATGCAAAGCAAAAGAATATGACAGTTGTTTTGAAGAAAACCGAGTAGTTTTAAAAAATGGTTCCGAAAACATCAAATAGGTTTGTTTTCCTTTGCATTAAAGATATAATGCAGTCCCATCGAATCTAGTTTCTAAGCCACAACAGAAACAACCAAAATAGCAAGTTTTTATATGCCATCCGCATTCGCCATGGGGTTCCGGGTCTTCAACGTAAGGTTACTTAACTTACGGCAGGGCGGGGACAGGTCTAGCGCGGTTGCAAAACATATAGAAGCATTTATTATATATATATATCGCTGGCAGATAAAATTCATCACTGGCAGATAAGAATCATCACAGGTATGCGAACAACAATATGGAATAGCGGATAAACTTGGAGCCCCGCGTTTCATCTCAGCCGTATATGAAACGCGACACTCTCCGGTCGTGTGGATAGCCCGTATATAGTTGATCCTAGATCCCTACGAGTGTGGCAAGCTACCTGTCAATTCTAGAAACTGGGTAACACGCCTTCAATGAAATGAGTCGATCACCTGCCGCTTTCTAGAATCCAGTAACTTGTGCACCCTTCTATGGGTCGAAACCTATAACCCTTACAAGTGCGGCGAGCAATTCGCCAATTCTAGAATGAAGTGGCCCGGTCTCAACTCCATGAGATGGCCACCTGCTGCACTCTAGAACCCAGCTACTTGAGCACTTCTCCTGGATTAATCCTAGTACAGAAATGAAATATATACAATGGTGACATCGACCGCATCCTGGTCGAGCCCCAATAAAAGAATATACATAAAACGGAAACGGTGGCCACATGTTGAAGCTCGTCCCTAACAAATGAATACAACATAATAAATCAAAACTGTACAAACAATGCACGAAGGGCTATCCGATACGACAATCCGACTAAAACATAATCAAGATATATATATATATATATGTATGTATGTATATATATATATATATGTATGTATGTATATATCACCAGAAACAAGTACCTGAAACAAGTGTATAACCCCGACTAATTGAGCATATAGCAATTAGACAACGTTAACAACACATCCACGTACGCAAACGAAGTCACGACATTAGAATTGCAAAACATAATTAGCGTACATCCCAAATTTACCAAGCAAAAATCAAATGCACTAAACATCCAAAAAGTCGAGTTTTGAGCCAATTCGGAAGTCCGAATCAAAACGAAACGCACCGAACCTTCACGGGAAGTTAGAGCATGAAATTAACTTCGGGTTAGGGGGTCTAGAAGGGGTACCCCACCCCCGAGGCCAGCACGAGGTGGCCAGGGGATGAGGCAGACCCGAAACTGCCCATGGGGGGCAGTTTTGGGTCCCCACCCCTAAGACCACCTTATGGTGGTCTTAGGGAGTAGGCACAGCCATTTGTTCCCCCACGGACTCCCTGGGGTGCCTATGCACTACCCTGCAACTTTTCAGTTCAAACTGAGAGCCCGCGGGTTGTGCAAACATCTCAAAACTAAAAAATTCGGGATTGTTTTTTTGACAGTTTTCAATGCCCAAAAAACACGAATTCTAATAACGTAACCAGCTAGTTTAAGGTGTTTGGGAGAATTGATACAACTGTAGGGTTCCCTAGTGCCCGCGGCGCAGCAGAGACGCAAATGACAAACAAAAATTTCAAGCAAACACGGAGGAACCTAGAATCGATCTAAACTCCTAAACTAGCAAACCAAGCATGCAAAGATATGGAATACTACTTTTGACGCATGTCCACCCAATCATGGAAGACCCCTCCATGCTCCATGTATGCTGTCCAGATCAATCTTGAATGGCGACCGCTCTTGCCGAAGAAGATCCACCTGAGGGAAACCAATCCAAGCTTCGGCTTCATCTAGTGAAGCGAACGACACTCCAAACTCGCCACGAATGGAGAGTGGGGATGTATGTATATTTTCACTATCTTTATCTCTTTTTTCTTAGCTCAAGAGAGCTACCTAGAAGAAGGAGGAGGAGTTGAAGAAGAAGAAGAAGCCATGGAAAAATGGATAAGCCTTTTGTGTAGAAATAAAAGATCAAGTGTAGAAAAACAATATGGCTTGGTTATTATCAACCATCCAAAACAATGAGTCACTAATGTATGAGTTACTAAAGATAATACATTATAATAACTAAGCCATACCTCTCTACAAATATCTTCACACCTCATCCTCCACATCATTCATTATTTCCTTACAAAAGAAAATCAATAAATGAAGTGTCCATCTTCTAGAACAAATTCCATATAAATACGGAATACAACCCGGTATACGTATTGAAATACATATACGTGTATTCATTCAAAAAATACGAATAGCCAAAAGAGAGAAAATGAATAGTGAAAAATAATAGTAGAATATACATATTAAAAAATATATAAATTATTAAATCAAAACCTGATTTAATAATACGGCTTAATCCTAAGCCGCTAGTATTATCAACCGTCTGATTAAAATTCGTGTAGCCTGTATACGTATTTAATCAGACCCCATGTATACATCAACATACGTCATCTACACCATATCGCCTGAACCGGGAAAACCCTCTGTGTAGGACTCTAAAGACTCGACAATACGCTGGCAATGATTTACTGGATAAATCCAAAAACTACAAGCACGTCAGCGGCACTAGCTGTATGTAACGGCTGCCCAGGTATCTGCCGAAAGGGAGGTCGACAATCAAGTCCGTCCGTACCCTACTGAGCCTGAATGTGACAATCTCTGTACAGTTCGATCTCTTCGTCTAAGAGTATCGCATACCGAATTTAGGGGGTGGAAACGTCAGACCCCTAATAACCCAATAAGTCATGTCGGAATCATCACCAACCGAGAAACTACTGAACTCATATCAGTAAATCTCATCTACCATGTCCACGGATTTAGGGTGATAGCTAACCGAACACAGCACGACATCGACTTCTAATATCAGGAGAGACGAATCCCCGAAAATCGCTCACTGCCTCCATATGGTTCGGGACTGTACCCAACTAAAACTTGTTTGCATGACTCCTTTGAGCCATTGTAGGGTAGTAATTAAAGTACAGTGGGAACTCACACGAGACAAATGATGATCTCAGGTCAAAAGACTAACTTGTACTAATGCCACTTGAGAACTTCCATCTGACGATAGATATAATACCATCTAGAAGTTCTCGGTGAGTCCATCCAGTGTACTCACCTCCAATAAGCACTTGTATACAATCTTAGTTGACATAACACCAATAACTTGTGAGACCGACCACCGCCCTTCGTCGGGGTCTCGAAACGTATACACTCGTCTACTTTGGAATATCGATGCCCAGTCTCGATACTTTCACAACTAGGGACATTTAAGGATGTGCTTATAGACTACCCAGCTCTCACCTATATGATCGCCATCATAATGCTGGTAGTCAAGCAAGAATCCTAAGGGCTTCATCGTTATATATTAGCGACACGTAATAACAAGTAGAACGTGTACATATTAATGATAAAGACAAACCAGATAGGATACTATCATTTCAAGTAAGATTGTTCTACCTGTATAGGTCCTCCCTCAATTATCATAATCATGTGCCTGCAATTACAATAATTTCCTTGAGGGCACAATATCCAATAGTCTCAAGTTATAAGGTTATCCGCTTCTGAGGAGCAGTATATTGAAAAGAGTTCCAAGTGGGATATTCAAGCAGTTGTGGCACTGGATGCTAATTGTGAATTAGTATTGGATATATCCTAAGATGTTGTTTGGATAAATACGTTCATTTATGAACATGATCCCATCAGATGTCCAAACAAAATTCTAAGGTAGGTATCGCTCATTTCGGGAGATAGTTGATCTCCGCGAAGTTGAGATACATAGAGATATAGTTAGAAACATTGTGGTGGATCTACTCACTGAGGCTATTTTTAAAACATGATTTGGTAAACTATTAGTAGAGAAGTTGGGTATGAGATACCGCAATAATTAGTCTTAAGTGCAAGTGTGAGATTGTTGGATATAGATGCTCTCATGGCAATTATTGTAATTGAAGGAGGACCTATACGGAGAACAATCTTACTCGAGATAATAGTGTGCTATCTGGTTTGTCTTTATCTGTCATGTGTATACGTTTTACTAGTTATCGTGTATCGCTAATATATGATATAAAGCCCTTAGGATTTTGCTTGACTACCAGGATTAATGATAGGGATCATACTAGTGCGACCTGGGGTAGTCTATAGGCACATCCTTAAATGTCCCTAGTCGTAGGAGTATCGAGACTGGGCATCGGTATTCTAGTTTAGACTAGTGTATACATTTCCTAACCCGGTTGGAGGGCGATGGCTGATCCTACAGCTATTGGTGTTTGACACCGAGGATTGTATTCAGGAGCTTATAAAAGTATGAGTTTCGCTGGATGGACTCACCGAGAACTCTTAGATGGTGTTATACCAATGTCAGAAAGCGGTTCTCTGGTGACGATAGCATAGGGTAGTTTCTCAACCTAAGATCGCCATAGTGTCTTATGTGTGTTCCCACTATACTTTGATTACTACCCTACCACGGCTCAAAGGAGTCGTGCAAATAGATTTTAGTTGGGTATAGTCCCGAAGCACATGGAGGCAGTGAGCGGTCGAGATGATTCGTCTACCGGTATAGGGAGTCAATATCGTACAGTGCAGGACATGACTACAACCATAAGTCTATAGCCATAGCAAGTGAGATAAACTGATAAGTGTTATCAGTTGTATCTCTGTTGGTTATGAGTTCGATGTCAGCACGACTTATTGGGTTATTGGAGATATGACAGTTCCACCCCAAGCCCCGGTATATGATACTGTTTGAGGAAGAGACCGAACTGTATGGTATTCGTCGTTTATAGACTTTTTCAGATCCGAATGAGTTCGCTCGTCGACCTGCCTTTATCTTTCTCATACTTAAGTAGCCGTTACGTGCAGCTAGTATTACTAATGAGCTTATGGGTTTACCCATGAGGGGATTGAATCTGAACGTGTTTCGGATTTAATCAGATATGATCCTATATAACCTATTGCCAGCGTATTGACAGGTCTTTAGAGTCCCGCAACGAAAGTGCCTTCCCAAGCAAAATGTTGATGTGGCGTGTATATTGGATACGTATGGGAGTTTGATTAAATGTATGATTTAATCGAATGTCCGGAAAATACTAGCCGGTTTAAAAGCCAAAATATTAAGTCAAGTGTCGACTTAATAACCGTACTTTGATATGGTTTCTAGTATTGTGTATTAGATACACACACCCTCTCTGTATATTATAGTAGTATGCGATAATGATATATTATTATTGCGTATACTATACATAAAATGGAAATGTATTTGATACATATTTTCTTCTCTTTATAAATATGTATTTATATATAATGTAAAGAGAAATGATATATGTTAAGAATAAACAAAAAGAGAAAAGAAAAGAAAAGATTAGAAATGAAAAGAAATGAAATGAAATGAAAAGAAGAACTGAGAAGAGTGGACTTCTTCTGTCTTCTTTTCTTTGTTTTTTCATTCTTCTTTTCTCTTCTTATTCTTCTCTTTTATGTTAATTCTTATTCATTATTTTCCTTGAGAGCTTCTTCTTCATCTTCTTCATCCTCTCTTCAAAAATGGTGGCGTATAGAAATGAGGGTAGAATTCAAAAAGGGAGAGTTTTTCCAAACCATATCGCCTCACACATTAATCTAGCAAGTTCAATGTGTGAGTTTCTCCACTTGATGATGGAGATGGAGTTTCGGGTGGCCACTCTTCACCATAGATCATCTACGACGCGGCGGTCGGCTGGTAGGCTCTTCGGAGCACATGAAATCTAGCTTGGGTCTTCCGATGGTGATCAGACACGCTACAAAGGTTATATTCCCTAACTTGCTCTCTAGGTTCTGCAGGATTGCCTAGCATGGCAGCAAGGTTTCGGTAGGCATCGTCCATGCCAATTTCAAAAATTTTCCGTTCTAGCTAACCCTAACCATAGAATCTTTACTAGAAAATGCGACGATACGATATGTAAACTACTTTACATCTAAGTGAATGAGGAATACAACCTTTGTAGACCAGTCCTTCACTTCAAAAGCTTCATGTAGTAGTCCTTTCGCTGCGAGTTATGATCTCCCGAACTCTAGAAAGGGTTCTCCCGGAGAAATAAACAAGCTTGCTCGAAGTTTTCGAGGCCGAAGATGATCTATATCGAGAAGACTCAAGCTCATGCCAGCTCTTCACTAATTGTGAAATTAGTGAAGCAAACACCCTAAACTAAATGGCAAGTAGTAAAGGATGATGAAGTAGGAAATTGGCTGACTTTAGATTTATTTTTCTCACAATATTTTCTCACTTTTCCAAAAGCTAGAAACCTTTTTTTCAAGGATGAAGAAGATGAAGAGAAAAGATGAGAATGAACTAATGAGGTGAGAATAACAATCATGGGTGAGTTAGTGTGATACACTAACCCATGTAGAGATTAAACTATGGCTAACAATAATGGTTAGGTTAATAAATATCTACAAGTAAAACAAAAGGAATGGACTTAGTCAAAGATACTACGAGCTTCTCCAAACTTCCAAGCATGTGACTAATTAACACTAATTTTGATTTACTTAAATAAATATAAACCCTCACATAATTATTAGTATGGTGTGAGTCTCATACACCCATGTAGCATATGGTATCAAGCATGACACAATAAAATGTACACTAATATATATCACATATATACTAATGCACATTTGTGAGAAAAAGAAAAGTTTAAGTGAGCTAATATTAGTTAATGCAATCTAGTATATCAAATATACAATTATATATTAAATTATTAAATCAACACTTGATTTAATAATCCGGCTATATCACATATAACCGACTAATATCAAATGCAACAATTTATCGAATCAATACTTGATCCGATAACTCGGCTATATCACATATAACCGACCGATATTACAAATCGCGAGAATAGAATGCGGTATTACATACCCGCATTAATCTCGGTCCCGCACATATCTCATATGTGCTCCTACTTCGTTTCGCATGAACAAGGAAACCTCTGTGTAGGACTCTAAAGACTCGTCAATACGCCAACAGTAGGTGATGATCATATCAAACACCCACAAACCGCAAGCGGTCTGCTAAACGTAACGGCCACCCGGGTATTGAGCGATCAGAAGATCAACAAGCATGCCTTCTCATACTCCTACGAATCCAATCAGTAACACTACCGTACAGTCCGGTCTCTTCGTCAGATATGTCGCATATCTCGCCTGGGGGTGGTAAACGTCAGACCCCAATATCTTGATAAGTCATGCCGATATGAGGCTCATAACGGGTCGAGAAACTACTGATAACACTTACCAGTAAATCTCATAAACAGCCTGGCAAGGAACTTTTCTGCTATAGCCAATCGAGCACAGCGCAACATCAACCCCCAATACCGGGAGAGACGAAATCCCTTCCTATCGCTCATTGCCTCCATGTGACTAAGGACTGTACCCAAAAAGAACCGTTTTGCACGTTCTCTTGAACGTGGTAAGGTGGAAATCAAAGCATAGTGGGAATCATACAAGACTCTATGACGATCTCGGGTCGACAGACTAACCTGTACCAGTGTCACCAGAGAACTGCCATCTGACGTGAGGTATAATACCATCTAGGAGTTCTCGGCGAGTCCGTACAGTGTACCCAGTTTCTACTGAGCACCCGTATATCATCTCTGATGTCAAACACCAATGGATATGGGATCATCCATCACCTATCTACATGGGTCGAGAAGCTATACGCTAGACTACTCTGGTATATCGATGCCCCGTCTCGATACACCCACGACTAGGAATATTAAAGGATGTACTCACAAACTACCATTGTCCCACTAGTATGATCCGCATCATAATCCAGGTAGTCAAGTACACATCCTAAGGGCTTTATCAACATGTAACAGAGAGACAATCATTGTACATGTTAAGATAAAGAGTAACCGGATAGCTTACTCTCATGTCGAGCAAGAAAGTCCTCCCTATGTATGTCCAAGCTTCCACTATAATATACATCTTATGTACAATAATGGCCTCTAGGGCATACATATAACTAACAATCTCCCACTTGCTCTAGGTCCATATGTTGTAGTATCCAAGACTCAACAATCAGCAGTAGTTGTAGTATCCTATACTCAACCATCCCATAAAAGTCTCTCTTAGGAAAAGGCCTTTGTGAGTGGATTTTCCGTGTTGTCCTTTGAGTCTACTCTCATAACCTCGATCTGCCTGGAGATCAACCATCTCCATGATTAGGTGATACTGCCTTAGAATATGTCTGGATCACTGATGGGACGGGGGTTCCTAGACATAAGCCACAGCTCCATTGTCACACAACGGTAAGAACGAAGTTCATCTCATAAAAATATATACACTCAGACTGCCTCTTCGGTAGCATCGTAGGTAGTGATGTATCCAACATTTATCGTCTAGTTTGCCACGGTATCTAGTTTGGAACTCTTCCAACATACCATCCCTCCACTGAGGGTAAAGACAATGCCTGTGACTGACTTTCAGTTGTCCTTACCACCCTGGAAGCTATCCAGTGATTCTCCTCAGAATCTATTGATACCATCTCACTACACCTAGTAAGAATCCTAACATCCACTTTGATCTATCTCATAGATCCAAAAACTAGGATTTAGGATGTATCACCTTGATCCTTGATGGAGAATCCTTGTGATAAGAGGAGATTGACCGAGTGTAGTATAGGAAACTCCTTTCCTATCAAGAGTATGTCATCCACGTACTATACGAGCAAGACCACCTTACTCTCTACTTCCTTTTTGTATATACAAGGTTCACCTACCATTTTGATAAAGTCAAGCGCTTTGACTACTACATCAAAACAGCTGTTCCAACTCCGCGATACCTGCTTTAACCTGCAAAGGAACTTGCACACATTTCCGCTGCTCCCACTATCTAAGAAGCCCTCTGGCTGTGTACTTATAGACACTCTTTTCTAAACCACTATTTAGAAAAGCAGTCATGGCACCCAACCTCCAGATATCGTAGTCATGGTATGTAGCAATAGCAAGTAGGATCCAGATGGACTTAAGCATAGCTACTGGAGAAAAGGTTTCATCATAAACCACAACTGATTATCAGAACCTTTTACAATAAGTCTAGTTTTGAAAGTCTCAACTTTTTCATCTACACCAAGTAATCTTCTCAAGATATACTTGCTTCTGATGGGGATTTAACCCTTCAGATACAGCAACCAAAGTCCATACTTTGTTAGTGTACATAGATTCCATCTCAGATCTCATAGCATCCAGCCATTCTTACAGAGTCTCCACTCTTGATGGCCTGCTCAAAACTAGTTAGGTCATCATCTCATGATGCAATTCTCGCTCCCACTGTCATAGAGAAAACCAAAGTATCTCTTAGGTGTATGAGAAACCCTACCAGATCGGCGGAGTAGCTGAGGTCCGTCGGGAACTATTGAATCCTCCGGTTCTACCAAATCATCAGCTGTAGTTTGTATAGCTGGAACTTCTTCCAGTTCTACCTCATGACCACAAATTTCTTTCCAAAATAAATTCCTTTTCTAAAAAGGTGGCATGCCGAGAAATAAAACACCTTTTGTTCCTCGGTGTGGTAGAAGATATACCTTGCGTATGCTTGGGATATCCAACAAACTTCCACAGAACTGACCTTGCCTCGAGCTTGTCCGGATTTTGCTTTTGGCATAGGCCGGACAACCCCAAATCTTAACTTACCTAAAAGATGGGCTCTTCCCATACCATATCGCATATGGAGTGGTAGGCACCTGATTTGGTTGGAACCCAATTCAACAGGTATGCAGCTTCCTCAAGCGCATAATCCCCAAAAGGAAATAGGTAACTCAGTAGTACTCATCATAGAGCGCACAATATCTAATAGGGTGCGAATGCTCCGCCCCGATACACCGATGTGCTGTGGTGTATACAGAGGAGTAATGCTGAGAGAGAATCTCATTCTCCTTTAGAATAGTCCAGGATCTCCATGCTCAAGTATTATCCTCCCTGATCACATCAAAGGACATAATACTTTATCCTTTTTGGTTCTCTACTTCTATCTTATATTCTTTGACTTTCTCAAAAACTTCAGACTTGTGTTTCAACAGGAACATATGTCTGAGTCTTGAGAGATCATCAGTGAATGTAATGAAGTACAAAGAACTGGTCCTGGCATGTGTAGACAGGGGACCTACATACATCATCATGTATCAGTCCTAAGAGTTCACTAACTCATTCTCTGTTTCCAGTAAACGGAGCTATGGTCATTTTATCTTTGTGACATGACTGGCAAGTTTCACAAGATATAAATTCAAACTGATTTAAATGTGCATCTAAATATAACTTATCTAGTGGTGTCGCATTGATATGACCTAGTCTACAATGCCTCAAGAAGAATTTGTTCATTTCTGAACTCTTTCTCTTGTTTGTGTTCTGTACGTTGAGAACTGTAGTTTGATTTAGAACGTATATACTTTTAGATAATGTGCCTAAACCGATCAACTCTTGATATAGGAAATGTTCAAAACATTATCCAACAATACAAAATTATATCCTTCTTTACTAAATAAAGAGACTGATATAATGTTGCATATCAGGTTCGGTATCTAATAACATTTGTTCAGAATCAATGTATTTGGTAATACAGGGTGATAACTGCCAACATCTTGGCTGCAACAATTGCACCGTTTCCAACTCTTGAAACTTTATCACCCATTCTCAGTTTTCTACCTATCTGTAGCCCATGTAACAGATTACATATATGGGATCTTGATCCGGTATCTCATACCTAGGACGTAGAGGACACTGAGAAACAGTTCTCTGTAATGAATACACCTGAAGAAGATGCATCATCATGCACTTTCTTCGTTTGGGTGGAATGGGAATCCTGGTATTCCCCTATTTCCTGCTCGGTCTTATAACAATTATAACTTGGAGCGGGACCAACATTCCTCAGCTTATTATAACAAGCGGGTTCGGTCAATACATCCATATTATTATCTTGATTAAGGTGTGACATGGTCGCTACCAGGAAAGAGAGAGAGAAGAAAACACTCAGCATATGCTCTTGCAAGATCAGATTGGCTATTATTTTATCTAATCAGGATGGCTCCCACTGTTTTTATCAAATCTTCCTTCAAACCCTAAAAGGAAAGACTAGCCGGGATTAATTACACCCTACAAGTTCACCAATCTTTCAGCCAGGCCAGTGCCGGTACTTTGAGGGAGGTTTCCCGTGCTTTCGCACGGACCTAATTAAAATAAACCTCGTTTTCCCAGGGGTGTAACCCCGTCAACACCTTTCTAGACACCTACTTGATCGGCTAATTCTAATGTGTAAAACTCTCTCAGGAGTAACTCTTACTCGCAGTGGGAATCGAAATCCAGCTATCTCATAGAAGGTATGCAATCTCATTGCAAATTTCAACACTTGAAATTCCTGATAATATTTTGCCCATAGCAACTTATGACCTAAACAAGATCAACAAATCATAAGCGCTAGTCAAGTTCAACCCATCATTTCCTGATTGAATTAAACCCACCCGCATGACCCTTAACAAGGTCAACAAAGTCGTACGACTACCCTAATCCAATCGCATCATATGCTTAAGTAGATAAGCACTAATCAGCTACCGCACACTACGCCTTAACAAGGTCAACAAACGTAGCACGAATACTAAATAGTACTTATCTGAAATGACGGAGGGCTATGACAGGTTTTAAGAAAACCTTTTGCGTAATGAACTTGATATCGTCGTAGAATCGAGTGATTTTTAAAATGGAGTGTTTTTGAGGCTTTTACTAGTTTCGCTAAAGAGGTCACTCCCGGTGAAGAGATCTCGGCTCTTTCCTTATCGAATAAGGTGCAGGATATTTCACAAATACCACTATGCAAAGCAAAAACTATAAAAGCAATCTAAAGACAATCCGAGTTTGTAGCATCTGCTAGTTTCGCTAAAGAGGTCACTCCCAGTGAAGGGATCTCGGCTCTTTCCTTATCGAATAAGGTGCTGGATATTCTACAAGGAATACCGCTATGCAAAGCAAGAACTGGAGCTACCAGTTTTTAAAACAAGTTTCTACAACATCTTTAGGTTCATTTTCTTTCATTAATCTCATTAATGAATGTCCCGTCATTTAAGTTACCAAAACATCACAGATAAATACAACGTATGCTTATGCCATCCGCATTCGCCTCGATGTCCCGTCATACACCGTTAGGTTAGGTAACTAACGGTAGAGCGGGGCAGGACTAGCGCGGGTGTAAAACATAAGCAGCGTCTATATAATATATCATATATACTATATACAGTATCTATCTCATCATATAAAGTGATCACATCACAGAATATCGCAGCAGAAAACAACATATGAAATATTATATACTAGGATTTCCGGGTTTTATATTAATCCTGTATAAAACACGGATTCCATAGTCGTGATGAATAGCCAAACCCACATCCCTAGACCCCTACGAGAGCGGCAAACAACCCTACCAATTCTAGAGTTAGGAGACCCAGTCTCGACGCCTCGAGATGGTCTCCCACTGGACTTTAAAACCCGGTTATTTGTGCTCCCCTCCTTGGGTCTATCCTAACACAGAAAAGTAAATAATTTACATCAACGGTGATATCTTCCTCAATCCGGAAGTGCCCCAATAAAAGAATATTACATACAAGTTTTTACATGAATGAAAATGAAAAACTTTCATCTCACATAAAAACCCCCGGCTATTCAAACACAACGATCCAATATAACATATCACAGCAACACATAACATCACATGTCATCAACGTAAGTAAATATGCGTATCCCAATTATCGTTGACATATAATACCGAAACCGGCGATACATCACATATTACACTTACAGTCGCAGAAAAGAAAGTGAAAAACTACAACAATTGGAGTTGCCACTGCCCTTAGACATCATAAACCCGGAATATCACATATTCTGTATTTCACGCCTAACAATGCAAATCTTACATTTAGGTCTCAACTATGAAAACACTTTACAAAAGAAGTCGGGTAATTCAACAGGATTCCCGATATCACCCGAGACCGAAATATTAAACTTGGACGCAACTAAATAGATTCCAATTATTGTATCACAATCACAGATAGCTAGACGAAGTTAAACTTTTCGATCGAATAATCAAGCACCCAAAATTTTCCAACAAGCTCAACACTTGAGCGGAGTTTAAAAAGTACCTAGAAACTGCCATAGCTCCTATGAACCGTCCGCAAAAGGGCCGACCTATGCCGCACTCATGTCACCATAGAACCGCGGCAAACCCTAGGGTATACCACGGTTCCGCGATCTAAAAAGTCGAGTTTGGGTATCGTTCTTCTAGAGGGTCCACAGAATCGCTTGCATGATTTTCTGAAAATTTTAAACTCGGAAAATCCAACTCTTGGAAAATTTCAGTGAGGGAAAATATGGGTTATTGATATCCGTTCAAAATTTTTAACATCGTCTAAATAACCCGAATACATGATAGAATTACGACTGCGAAACACTCCGAGTTGCATTTGCAGAAAGTAAACATCATATGCAAATTTAGCAAAAACAAACAATACCTGAAACACCAAAACCCAGAGACTGAAACACCATGAAAATTTGAAGCCCAAACTCCAAAATTGGGCCGAGCTCGCCGGTTTTAACATCATTGTGGCCGGCCACTTTGAGCCCAAATTGCTTCAAATTTTCATGGTGTTCATGTTATATCACATATATCATTCTGCAGTTGTTTAAAAAAAAATTTGAAGACTTTTTAAATTCGACAGAAACTGGGTTATTTTGTTTCAAGTTTCGGAGTCGTTTCGGTTTCGTAATCTAACAAACATCATCTAATTTTCTAGCATGGCTCTGATACCACTGCAGAGTTGCCTAGCACGGCAGCAAGGTTTTGGGAGGCATCGTTCATGCCAATTTCAAAAATTTGCCGTTCTAGCTAACCCTAACCATAGAATCGTTACTAGAAAATGCGACGATACGATATATAAATTACTTTACATCTAAGTGAATGAGGAATAAAACCTTTATAGACCGGTCCTTCACTTCAAAAGCTCCGTGTAGTAGTCCCTTCGCTGCGAGTTGTGATTCCCGAACTCTAGAAAGGGTTCTTCCGGAGAAATGAACAAACTTGCTCGAAGTGATCGAGGCCGAAGATGATCTATGTCGAGGAGACTCAAGCTTATGCTACCTCTTCACTAATTGTGAAATTAGTGAAGCAAACACCCTAAACAAAATGGCAAGTAGTATAGAATGATGAAGTAGGAAATGGACTCACTTTAGATTTATTTTTCTCATAATATTTTCTCACTTTTCCAAAAGCTAGAAAGCTTTTTATCAAGGATGAAGAAGAGGATGAGAAGAGATAAGAATGAACTAATGAGGTGAGAAAACAACCATGGGTGAGTTAGTGTCATACACTAACCCATGTAGAGAATAAACCATGGCTAACAATAATGGTTAGGTTAATAAATATCTACAAGTAAAACAAAAGGAGTGGACTTAGTCAAAGATGCTACAAGCTTTTCCAAGCTTCCAAGCATGTGACTAATTAACACTAATTTTGATTTACTTAAATAAATATAAACCCTCACATTATTACTAGTATTGTGTGAGTCTCATATACCCATGTAGCATGTGGCATCGAGCATGACACAATAAAATGTATACTAATATATATCACATATATACTAATGCACACTTATGAGAAAAAGAAAAGTTTAAATGAGCTAATATTAGTTAATGCAATCTAGTATATCAAATATACAATTATACATTAAATTATTAAATTAACAATTGATTTAATAATCTGGTTATATCACATATAACCGACTAATATCAAATGCAACAACTTATCGAATCAACACTTGATCCGATAACCCGGCTATATCACATATAACCGACCGATGTTACAATTCGCGAGAATAGAATGCGGTATCACATACGCACATTAATCTCGGTCCCGCACATATCTCATATGTGCTCCTACTTCGTTTCGTATGAACCTGGAAACCTTTGTGTAGGACTCTAAAGACTCGTCAATACGCCGGCAGTAGGTGATGATCCCATAAGCCGCAAGCAGTCTGCTAAACGTAACGGCCATCTGGGTATTAAGCGATCAGAAGATCAACAAGCATGCCTGCTCATAATCCAGCGAATCCAATCAGTAACTACCGTACAGTCCGGTCTCTTCGTCAGGTATGTCGCATATCTCGCCTGTGGGTGGTAAACGTCAGACCCCAATAGCTTGATAAGTCATGCCGATATGAGGCTCATAACGGGTCGAGAAACTACTGATAACACATACTAGTAAATCTCATAAACAGCCCTGGCCAGGGACTTTCCTGTTATAGCTAATCGAGCACAGCGCAACATCAACCCCCAATACCGGGAGAGACGAAATCCCCTCCTATCGCTCATTGCCACCATGTGACTCGGGACTGTACCCAAAAACCACCATTTTGCACGTTCTCTTAAACGTGGTAAGGTGGAAATCAAAGCACAATGGGAATCATATAAGACTCTATGACGATCTCGGGTCGACAGACTAACCTGTACCAGTGTCACCAGAGAATTGCCATCTGATGTGAGGTATAATGCCATCTAGGAGTTCTCGGCGAGTCCGTCCAGTGTACCCAGTCTCCACTGAGCACCTGTATATCATCTCTAATGTCAAACACCAATGGATATGGGATCATCCATCGCCCATCTACATGGGTCGAGAAGCTATACGCTAGTCTACTTTGGTATATCGATGCCTCGTCTCGATACACCCACGACTAGGGATATTAAAGGATGTACTCACAGAAAACCATTGTTCCACTAGTATGATCCACATCATAATCCAGGTAGTCAAGTACACATCTTAAGGGCTTTATCAACATGTAACAGAGAGACAATCAGTGTACATATTAAGATAAAGAGTAACCAGATAGCATACTATCATGTCGAGCAAGAAAGTCCTCCCTATGTATGTCTAAGCATCCACTATAATATACATCTCATGCACAATAATGGCCTCTAGGGCATACATATAACTAACAGGTTTTCTAGTTTTGTAATTAGATAACTAAATGTTTGATCTAGGTGTTGGATTGGATTCTATGTTTGTAAAATTTTGATTTTGCTATTCCGCCGG
The DNA here is from genome assembly GCA_030015575.1 of Agapanthus africanus. Taxonomy (NCBI): domain Eukaryota; kingdom Viridiplantae; phylum Streptophyta; class Magnoliopsida; order Asparagales; family Amaryllidaceae; genus Agapanthus; species Agapanthus africanus. The sequence goes on along the minus strand of CM057349.1, from coordinate 354,644,098 downwards.
GTCCGCAAGTGTTGCGACCCTAGCGCCGATCCCTATAGCTGGCAGCAATGTATTCAACCTCCATCGCTGAGTCTGCTACGGTGTCCTGTTTGGAACTCTTCCAACAGAACGCCCATCCATTGAGGATAAACACATAACTTGAGAAAGACTTGCTGTCATGCTTGTCATTTTGGAAGCTTGAATCGGTAAAGAACTCTATCTGGAGGTCTCCATTACCGTACACTAAGAACATATTCTTAGTCCTTCTCAGATACTTCAGAATATTCTTCATAGCTGTCCAATATTTCTCTCCTGGGTTTGACTGATACCGACTTACTACGCTAAGTGCATAAGCTATACCTAATCTGGTATGTAACATCGTATGCATTATAGATCTTACTACCGAAGCATAGGGTATAATGTTCATGCGAGCCCTCTCTTCCTCAGTCTTGGGAGACATCTCTTTGGAGAGGGTGATTCTGTGACAAGCCGGTAAATTTTCGCGCTTGGAATCTTCCATACTATACCTCTTTAGTATGGTCTCAATGTACCTAAACTGTGAAAGTTCCAACATTCTCTTCGATCTATCAAGATAGATCATGATCCTTAAAATGTAGGAGGCATCATCCAGGTCCTTCATGGAGAACTTTTGAGATAAGAACATCTTGACCGACTGCAACATAGGATGTCATTTCCTATTAGGAGAATGTCATCGACGTATAAAATGAGGAACACGACTATTCTCCCTACAATCTTTTTATATATACAAGGATCATCTGTGTTTTTGGTGAAGTCAAATTCCTTGACTGTTTCATCAAAACAGATGTTCCAGCTCTGCGATGCCTACTTTATTCCATAAATGGATTTAAGCAACTTGCACACCTACCCGCTGCAACCACTATCTATGAAGCCCTCTGGCTGATCCATATAGACACATTCTTCTAAAGCGCCGTTTAGAAAAGCGATCTTTATATCAATCTGCCAGATCTCATTGTCATGGAAGGCATCAATGGCAAGTAGGATCCTAATGGATTTTAGCATAGCCACTGGAGAAATGGTTTCGTCATCGTCCACACCCGGTTTTTGACGAAAACCTTTTGCAACAAGTCTAGCCTTATAGGTTTCTACCTGTCCATCTACACCAATCTTTTTCTTGACGATCCATTTGCAACCAACAGGTTTTACCCCTGTTGGTGCAATGTCCAAAGTCCAAACTTTGTTAGTATACATGGACTCCATTTCGGATCGCATAACATCCATTTCACAGAGTCCCTACTGGAAATGGTCTGCTCAAAACTAATAGGATCATCTTCTTCTAAGATGCAATCCTCTCGATCCCTGTCTACAAGAAAACCGTAGTATCTCTCCGGTGGATGAGAAAACCTACTAGATCTATGGAGTGGATGAGCTTCATCGAGAACTATCAAATATTGTGGTTAATCTAAATCTTCATATTGAGTCTGTGTTCTTGGAACTTCATCCAGTTCGACCGTGCTCCCAATAGTTTCTTTTGCAAGAAACCTCCATTCTAAAACGTTGGCATCGCGAGAAACAATAATCTTTTGTTTCTTTGCATGGTAGACTAGATATCCACTTGATTATTTTGGATATCCTACAAACTTACATAAAACTGATCGTGCCTCAAGTTTGTCTGGGTTCTGCTTTTTAACATAAACTGGACAACCTCATATCTTAATACGTTTAAGATATAGACTCTTACCACTCCATATTTCATATGGAGTTTTAGGCACGGATTTTGATGGAACTTGATTCAATAGATATGCCACCGTCTCAAGCACATAACCCCGAAATGAAAGAGGCAACTCATTATGGAACGAACTATATCCAAAAGGGTACGATTCCTCTGCTCTGATACACCGTTGTGTTGTGGTATATACAGAGGTGTAAGTTAAGAGAGAATACCATTCTCTTTTAGGTAATCGAGGAATTATGTTCTTAAATACTCTCTTCCTCTATCAGATCAAAGGATCTTGATACTTTTGCCAGTCTGATTCTCTACTTCATTTATGTATTCTTTGAATGTCTCAAAAGCTTCAGATTTGTGTTTCGAAAGATACACATATCCGAATCTAGAGAGATCATCAGAGAATGTGATGAAGTATGAGAACCCACCCCTTATATGTATAGACATTGGACCATACACATCAATATATATGAGTCTCAGGAGCTCTGTAGCTCTTTCTCTGTGTCTGGTGAACGAAGATTTGGTCATCTTACCTTTGAGACAAGATTGGTATGTTCATAAGATGTAAATTCGAACGGATTCAAATATTCATACTTATGCAACTTAGCTAATCTTTTCTCGTTGATATGACCAAATCTATAATGCCACAAGTAGGTTTCATTCAGATCTGAACTCTACCTCTTTCGTGTGTTTTGTATATTAAGAATGTTTTGATTTAGAACATAGATACCATTACACAGTGTACCTTCTACAACCAATACCTGTTTGAGGTAAATGTTCATGATATTTCTATCTAAAACAAAGTTATATCTTTCTTTATTAAGTAAAGAAACTGATATGATGTTGCAAAGCAAGGAAGGTACATAGTAGCAGCTGTTCAAAATCATAGTATTGTCTCTTGGCAATACTAGGTGATATTCACCGACGGTAACAACATCAACTTGTGCTCCGTTTCCTACTCTGAGGGGTATATCACCAGGTCCAATCATCCTACTTTTTCTTAGTCCTTATAATAAATTATAGATATGAGATCATAATCCGGTATCTAGTATCCAGGATGTAGGACTGACCGAAAAACAGTTCTCAATAACAAGAACGCATGAAGTAGACGCAATAGTTTGCTTCTTCTTCACCGGGGTTATCAAGGAATTCATGTAATCCTCTTTCCCATGCTCATGCTCGTGATATTTGTCACAAGTCAGCCCCGAACCGACGTTCCTCAGCCCCGAATAAGAATTCGTGTCGGTCAAGTCATACATTTTATTATCTAGATAAAGGCGCGACATGGCAGCTGCAATTAGGAGAGAGAAAAAACACTCAGCGTATGCTCTTGCAAATTTAGATTGGTTATTAATTTATCTAAACATGATGGCTCCCACCGTTTTCTTGAATTCGTCTTCAAACCTTAAAAGGAAAACTAGTTGGGATCATGTATGCTCCTCAAGTTCGCTTACCATTCAGTCAAGCAAGTGTTAGTAATCCAAGGGAGGCCCCCCGTGTTTTCGCATAGACCTAATTAAATAACTCAGTTTCCGCAGAGGGATAACCCCGTTAACACCTTTCTAGACACCTGAGTTAGTTAGTTGTGAAGTGAAAATCTCCTGGGAGTAATCCCACTCATCAGTGGGATCAAGACCCAATTATCATCTTGCGATAACCTAGATGGAAGCCACTCTACTTACGACACTCCAGAAGGTATGCAACACTAGTAAGTTTCCTGTATATTTGAAACTCCTGATGTGGTTTTTTCCCCTAACGGCTTATGACCTTGACATGGTCAATATATCATAAGTCGCTAGTTAAGTTCAACCCATCATTATCCTGTATTGCATTAGACCTACCCACATGACCCTTGACACAGTCAAAATGGTTATACGACTATACTAACCAATTACAACACATGCTACAAACAAGCACCACTTAGCTACCGTGCACCATGCCTTGACACAGTCAACATACTCATCATGAATACTAAGTAATACTTGTAAGAAATGACGGAGGACTATGGCTAGCTTTTGGCAAAAAGCCTTTAACGTAATGAACTTGATATTGTTGAAGGAATCTAGTGATTTCAAAACGAGTGGTTCATGCTCAATTTGAAAACTTTTGATTTTGTGAAAAAACGAGTAGTTTTGAAAAGAACCGAGTGGTTTTGAAATTTGATTCCAACAAGATTTTTTTAGGTTTATTTTCTTGCATTAATTAGAATTAATGTGGTCCCAGCAATTAAGCCTATGCATTATAAAAAACAACGAAAATAGAATGTACGTATATGCCAGCTGCATTCGCCACGGGGTCCGGGGACTTCACCGTATGGTTACATAACTTACGGCAGTGCATGGGCAGGGCTAGCCCGGGTGCAAAACATATACAACATTTATATATATCATCACAGGCAGGTAATAACCATCACATGCATGCGATAAATAAGATAGAATAGTGGATAAACTAAGAGCCCCATGTTTTGTTTGAGCCGCAAACAAAAACCAACATTCTCGGTCGTGTAGATAGCTCGAACATCACCTGATCCAAAGACCTCTACGAGCGCGGCAAGCTACCCGTCAATTCTAAAAGTGAGGCAACCATCGCTCAATGACATGAGTGGGCCACCCGGTACTTCATCGAATCCGGTAACTTGGGCGCTCCACCTTGGGTTTATCCTAAACCCATATAAGTGCGGCGAATAACCCGCCAATTCCAGAGCGAGGTGGCTCGAGCTCACCACTGCGAAACGACCACCTAGCACACTTTAGAACCTAGCTATTCGAGCACTTCTCCGTGGGTTATACTAATACAAGAATGAATGAATATACAATGGTAACATCGATCTCAACCCGGCTGTGTTCTAATAAAATAATATACATCAAGCGGTAACGACGGCCACAATCCGGCCGCTCGTCCTGAATAAACGAATTTACATTCAATTCTACGTTGAGGGGCTATCCACCATGACTATCCGTCTAATCCATCATAAGATATATAACAACAACACAAGCAAGTATTTGCAACCCTGCCTAATCGACCTATATCAATTAGACGATATATACAAACACATATATGAACTAAAGATAAACAACGATGCAAAAGTTTCGAGTTTAAAACTTTTCGTATTGCTCGAATATAAAGATAACAGTAAATGAAATCTGGGGCAAATCAAACATAACCAAAAATCTCAATTCCCATAACCCAAGACACTGAAAGAAAACGAGAATAGGAGGAGATAAGAAAACTGCCAGTAGGAAGGATTTGAGCATTTTGGGCTGTTTTAGTTGCATAGTTCTGTCTCGTTTTCTTCCAGTGTCAATTTCTTATCAAGAACACCACTCTGCACTTGTCTAAAACTTTTTCAGAGATCAAAAATATTTTGACAGAAATTAGGGTTTTAAAAATCGGAAATTTTTGGTTTTGAAACTTAAGCATCGTCTACTATTAGTTTAAAGTGTTTTGGTAGCTCTGATACCATGTAGGTAGATGCTCGTGTTCCTGCCGCTAACATGCGCCTAAGGCGGAATGCAAAAAAAAAATTTCAAAGACAAGAGCACGAACTTTATGACCTAGAATCGAATCCAAACACTAAACTAGTATGCAAGAAAGAGTTTAACTACTCAGATTGTGTTTAACTACCTTTTTAGTCATGTCCTTCATCTTCTATCCCACTTCTTAAGCTTCTAGGAACTCCGGGAACGGGCTTGGGAGTCGGTCTTCCTTGTAGAAGATGATCCACCCGAGAGAATCCTAACTAAGGCTTTAGCTTCACACTAAAATAACAAGTGAAGCAACCCGTGAACAAGACTTACTAGGAATTGGTCACTAGAGATGTAGTAGTATTAATCTCTGGTTTTTCTCTCTTTCCTTTTTCCTTTCTCTAATTTCTAAAACTCAAGAGAGGAGAAAAAAGAAGATAATAGTGATGCTGATGAGAAAAATGAGCAAGCATGACAAATGAAAACCATTATCTCTTCATATTCTTTCTCTTTTCTTTTATATTTTGAATAGGTGGAATTGTGACTCACCATGGTGAGTCACAAGTCCACACTATTCCAACATATACAAGAAGAGATGAGAACAGAAGAGGGCTACCTCAAGTGTACACGCACACTAATACAAGTATATAGTATAAATACATACATCCGTATTTCGTATAAAATACGAATACCCGTATTCGTATAAAATACGAATACCCGTATTTGTATTAAGACACAAATACACGTATTTATACAAATACCCGTATTCGTATAAATACCGTATTCTGTCAACATACAAATACCGAAAAGAGAGATACTAAAAAGAGATATATAATACCAGCTCACATTTTATGCAAATGTGATAATTTGGCTATCATTCAAACTGGATAGTATTAGCAAAATATCCGATTAAAAGTACGCGTGCAAAAACATGTATTTAATCGAATCTATGTACGTATCAAAATACGTACACTTCATAGTTTCACCTGAACTGGGAAACCCTCTATATAGGACTCTAAAGACTCGATAATATACTGGTAGTGGGTTTAACTACAAGCACATCAGCGGCACTAGATGTACATAACGACTGCCCATGTATTGAACAAAGGAAAGGTCGACAAGCAAACTCGTCCATATCCCTACTGAGCCTGAAAGTGACAATCTCCGTACAGTCTGGTCACTTCGTATGAGAGTATCGCATATTGGGTCTAGGGCGTGGAAAACGTCAGACCACTAATAACCTGATAAGTCGTGTCTATGTGGCTCAAAACCATCCCGAGAAACTACTGATCTCACAATCAGTAAATCTCAACTGCCTTGGCCAAGATCTTATGGTGATGACTAATCGAACACTACGCGACATCGACTCCTTATACTGGGAGAGATGAATCCCTTCTATCGCTCACTTCCCCCAAGTGCTTCAGGACTATACCCAACTAAAACATGTTTGCATTGTTGGATATAGTGCCCTCAAAGTCAATTATTGGATCGCAGGCACGTGATTGCAATGATTGAGGGAGGATCTATACCGATAGGACAGTCTTACTCAAGATGATAGTATGCTATCTCGTTTATCTTTATCATCGTGTACATGCTTTAGGTGACATTACAGGTCACTATTGCACGTTGATAGAGCCTATAGGATTCTTGCTTGACAGCCAGCAGTATGATGGCGATCATATACATGGGAGCTGGGATCTATAAGCACATCCTTAAAAGGTCCTTAGTCGAAGGAGTTTCGAGACAGGGCATCGATACTCCAGAGTAAACTAGTGTATACAGTCGAGACCCCGACAAGGGGCGGTGGCTGGTCTCACAAGCCATTGGAGTCAGTTGGTTCACCTAAGATATATATAGGTGCTCATTGGGTTATGAGTACACCGAACAGGACTCGCCGGCAACATGCTAGTTGGTATTATACCTGATGTCAGATAGCAGTTCCCTAGTGACATGTGTACAGGTTAGTTCATCGACCTGAGATCGTCATTTGTTTCATGTGAGTTCCCACTGTGCTTTGATTACTACCCTACCACGTCTCAAAGGAGTCGTGCAAACAGGTTTTAGTTGGGTATAGTCCCGAGCCACATGGAGGCAGTGAGCGGATCGGCAGGGGTTTCGTCTCTCCCGGTATTGAGGGTGAGATCGCGCTGTGTCTAGGAGAGCCATTACAAGAAGTCCTTGGCCAAGGCAGGAGATTTACTGGTAGGTATTCCAGTAGTATCTCAGGGTGTTCTGGGCTACACTCCGATACGACTTGTACCGCTTTTGGGGGTCTGAATTTTACCAACCCCCTAAGCCCGACATGCGATGCTCATAGACGAACAGACCAGACTGTACGGATATTGTCACTGACAGGCTCAGTAGGGTGTCAGGATGATTTCGCTCATCGATCTCCCTTTTGGTCAATACCTGGTAGCCCATTATGTGCGGCTAGTACCACTGACGTGCTAGTGGTTAAATCCACAGCCAAACTATTGACGAGTCTTTAGAGTCCCCCACAGACAGTTTCTCAAGTTTCGGGCGAAACGTTGTAGAGGTCGTATGGTATTATGGCAGGGTTCGATCATATACGTGCAGTCGTGCACGGATCATGATCGGACGGATCATACTAGTGGGTTTTGGTTTAAGCCGGATCTTAGTATTAGATTTGTTAGATTACTTTAGTCTCATCGTATTCGCATTCAGTCGGAATGCGGATGCAGGTATGTATATACAGGTGAGGGGTATCCTTGTGATCCGTCACGAGTTTACTTTAGATGTTGCCGTATCTTTTTGTTGGATTAAACATTTCGGTTAATGTTTATTTTGGTGGAAATAGTGAGCTTAATTCATGATGAGGTGCATTAATTATAACATGGACAAGGGTGGTGACTCATGGTCTTATTCTTTGAACCATGTCATGTTTAGTGATTGATTTAAGTGTTGAAATGATAAGATGAGAGAGAGAGGGGGTAGCCATATGAGTGAGGTTTGCTCTTGTATTATTGATCATCTCACTCTCATTTTATCATACAACATAAGAAAGAAATGGCTCCTCTTCTTCTTCTTCTTCCTTTAGCTCACCATTTCCATTAATGGCATCATCTTCAACCTCCATCCATACACTCTCATGTGTTGAGAATCAATGGATGCTTGAGAAAAAGTGATCACACACATTCTCTACATCACCTTGGACACGTCGGCTAGCAAACTTCATGTCCGAGTTGCTTCGGACGAAGCAGGAGCCCGTAAAAGGATTCGAAGATGTGGTGCCCTTTCCGATGAGGAGACCGGAGATCGGAGATGCCGCGAGGAGCTTGGGTTGGTGGCCAAAGACCGAAGGACACGGATCGATCGGTATAGCTTTTCTAACCCTTCTCTAGTTAGCTAGTTATAGGTTAATGGTTCGATCCGGGATGAAAGTCTACGATAGCGCCGATTTCAAGTTTAGAAAAAGTTTTCGTTTCCGCATTTTGGCCTCGGATAGACGGTCGGGGCGCTTCCGTAGACTTACATGGTATCAAAGCCACGCCATTAACCTTTTCTAGCTTGTTCTAACGTATTTAAAATATCGATCGAACGAAATTTCCAAAACCGCGATTACAATTTTGCAGTTTCTGTCGAATTTTTTTTGTCGTCGAAAAATTATTTTGGGTATTTCAGAAAATCAGGCAGGCTTTTCTAACACATCTGTGAAAATTTGGTAGTATGATACTACAGTGCCGCCGCGGAATCGCGGCCATACCCATGTTTTAGCCACGGATCCGCCGCCAGCTTGTGTCATCTCTGCCCCAATTTTTCTACAGTGGTCTTAATCTTGGAATTGGGGTTTCTGGAATATTTTGTTTGGGCCCAGATTTGTTACAGTACTGGATTTATGCTTGGGGCCCACTTCGGGAAATTTTATCGATCGAATATTTTAAATAAGTTAGTTCGCAATACTTACATTACTATCTGTGACCGTGAATGTCATTTGATCGGTAAATCTTGTCTAATTGCTATAGCTCTTTTAGAAGGATTTGCGAATGTGACATTCACGTTGATGTTCTATGTTGTGCTGTGATGTTGCGGATTGTCGTGGTGGATAGCCTGGAGTAATGGTAGTACAGTTTGGTATTATTTGTACATTTGATATTGCGGGGCGAGCGTCCGACATGTGGACTGCCGTCACTGCCTGTTTGTATATTATTCTTTTGGGGCACGACCGGGCCGAGGTCGATGTACCCGTTGTATATATTTTACTTTCTGTACTAGGATTACCTCGCGGTGGGGTGCACGGATAGCCGGGTTCTAGAGGGCAACGGGCCCGCATCTCATGGCTTTGAGACGGAGGGGGCTTCACTCTAGAATTGGCGGGCTATTCGCCGCACTCGTAGGGGGTACAGGTTGACCCAAGGAGGGGTGCTCAAGTTACCGGATTCCGTGAAGTGCTGGGTGGTCCATTCACTTTGTTGAAGGGGGCTGCCTCGCTTCAGGTTTTGGCGGGTAACTTGCCGCGCCCGTAGGGGTCTAGGATTTCATTACACAGGCTATCCACACGACCAGGGGAACGTCGGGTTTCACTTGCGGCTCAAAGGAAACCCGGGGATCCTAGATTATCTGTATTGTTCTGTGATGCTTATTACATTTCTGTGATGTTGCATTTATCACGGCTGGAGCGATTATTATATGTTGCTATATATATATACTAGTAGATGTTGTATATGTTTTACACCCGCGCTAGTCCAGTCTCCGCTCTATCGTTAGTTAAGCAACCTAACGGGTGATGACGGGACCCAGTGGCGAATGCGGATGGCATATACGTACATCATATTTTCGTTCTTTTGTGGTGTGATTAATTGATGGGACTGCATTGATTCGGATCAATGCAAGCTAAACAAACCTGTTTGATGTAGTTGGAACATTTTTCAAAAAGCTGTTATTGCAAGGACGTTCTCTTTTGTTTTGCACAGTGGTATTCGGTTATGAATATCCAGCACCTCAGTCGACGAGGCAAGGGCCGAGATCCCTTCACCGGGAGTGACCCCTTGGACAGAAGTTTGCGTCAGGATAATAACTTCACTATAGCCGATTTCCTTTTTGCTTTGGATCGTGGTATTCAGCTGGAATATCATGCACCTCATTCTACGGGGAAAGAGCCGAGATCCCTTCACCAGGAGTGACCTCTTTAGCAAAGGTTTTCGCCACTATATTTTTATAAAAAGCTATCCGGTTCCTTCAATGATATCAAGTTCATTACGTTAAAGGTTTTTCGCCAAAAACCATTCGTAGCCCTCCGTCATTCCAGACGGGTAGCACTTAGTATTCATGCTGTGTTTGTTGGCCTTCGTCATAGCATAATGTATGGTAGCTATTTGTTACTTTTCTGCTGCATAGATAGATGCGTTGGTTTGGGACAGTCGTACTACTATTTTGGCCTTCATCAAGGGTATGTACGGGTGGGATCAAATTAACCTAGATAATGACGAGTAGAACTTGACATGTGACTTATGATATGTTGGCCTTCGTCAAGGTCATAAGAGCATGGGGTAAAAATCACATCGGGAGTTTCTAAAGAAACTGAAACTTGCCAGATATGCGCATACCTTCTGAAGTGTGATAACGTGAGTGGATTCCATCACGTTATCATGCGATGATAGTTGGATCCCGATTCCCACTGTTGAGTTGGTTTACTCCTCGGGTGATCCCAACTAATTCTTCTTTCAGGTTTGGAGGAGAATTTGAGGTTACAGTGAGAGGTTTCCTGATTAGATAAAGTGATAACCATTCTGATCTTGGTTAGGGTACACGCAGAGTGTTTCTTTTCTCTCTCTCTCTTTGGCAGCGACCATGGCCCGACCCTAGACTATGACTCAGTGACCAAGTTAATCGAACCTTCTTAAATACTGGCTTTTGGATTGTCTGAGTTGCATACCTCATTGCCACTCCTACTTTTACCCTTTTCTCCAGAACACCTCGTATTACTACGAACATCCACTTCCATTGGATAAAACCATCGTATGGTTATATACGAACTCGAAGGAACTTGTTCTAGATTCGAGGATGGTTTCCGATTCTGGAGAAAATGAATAGGACTATTCAGTTGTCTTTTCCTTTTACCTTCTCTCAGGTTGCGAGTGCTCCTTGGATTAGGACGGTACACCTGTTACGCTAATTGGATAGTCTTCATCCAAACAATTGGCAGGTGCCAAACGGTAGGGAATGAAGAAAACTATTTAGCCTAAAAGGTGTATAGAAGGTATTAAGTAAAGACAAATAAAGGGATTAGTAAGAGGGCAAAGTAAATTGCAACTGCTATCATTCACGACCAAACTAAGTATTTCATCGCCACTCCTACTTCACCTTTGTATTTCTGCAGGACATCCCATATCGCTACGAAGATCCACAGTTATTGGATATTCCATCGTATGGTTATATACGAACTCGAAGGAACTTGTTCCAGTTCGGGGATCGATTCTGGTTCAGGAGAAATAGGAATGAGGTTTATGCAGTTGTCTTTTATCTTTACCTTCTCTCAGGTTGCGAGTGCTCCTAGGATTTGGATAGTACACCCATTATTCTTATTGGATAGTCTTCTTCCAAACCATAGACTGGTGCCGAACGGTATAGAAGGAAGAAAACCATTTAGCCTAAAGATGGTGTACAGAAGGTAATGATTAAAGATATATAAAGGGATTTGGAGAGATGGAAAAGAAATATACAGTTACAGTTGTGAATCCGATAATGGAAGAGGCATTACTAAGAATACCCGGATACCCCTTCGAAACATTTACATGTTTCAGTTTCACTATGTACTGTTAAAAGAAAACTGATTTCCTAATTATTCCTTGCTCCAGGGTATGTATTTACCAGGTTTGATTCTCACATCTGTATGGTTTTACAGATGATGAGTGGGAGTAAGTTATTGGGAATTGGGTGATCATCCTCATTATATCGGGATTCGTTGTAATTGGTGATATTTGAGGAAATCGCCTGGGTTGTTTGCCGGACGGCAAATATTTGGTTTTGAATATCCGTTGTTATGCACCAATTTCAAATTGATATATCTGTTCGTTTATTTTTATAAAGTGAGATATAACTTTTTGAAATTATGTCTATGACATTTACCTATATCAGTGGATGATTAGGTAAGGAGTATTAAACAGCGGTGTAATTCTTCTTAACCATAAGTACAGCTTTCAACCTACGACACACAGGGAATGAGTTATTAGACTCAGGGGACTTATACAGAGTATTGTATGTTGTCCAGTGTCCATGAGGACAGAGGGGTTGGTACTCGTAATATAGTCCGTTTACTTGTGACTTCTCTAGTTCTTAGACATGTGTTTCGTAGAAATGCAAGGTCTAAGTTTTGAGAAGTTATAGGTATAAGATTAAAGTAGAGAACCAGGTGTTGCAAGTATCAAGATTCTTCAAAGTGATCGAAGATGTAGATACTTGTGTATGGTATTCATTTGATAGTAATGATTATGAGAACTTGCTTCTCTTTCAGGTTACTCATAATTGGATGCACTCCTAAGTTGAGTAATACTGATCGGCCTCTCTCCATTTAGTTGACATGCACTAGAGACAGCTGCATGATTTGAATCTGGTTCCAATTAAATCAGTTCCTCTGTTTCTATATTGGATATAGAATAGTTCATATCTTAACAATGTTAAGGTACGGGGAGTTGTCTGGATTATGCTTAAAACCAGACTCTAGATAACTCAAGGCACGTTTCTGTAATGGCTGTTTGTGGGTTGACCCGGGCTATTACGAGGGTTGACTTTTTACCATCTAGAAGATCAATAGTTATATTGTTCTTGACTCGCCACGGTTTTAATAAAAATGGATTTTTTTCATAAAACAGTAGTGGGAGTGTGGTAGAACTGGAAGTGATTCCAGAACCACAAACGATTACTGGAAATTTGATGAGAACCTAAAGATTCAATCAGGTTTGACATTCCATTGGCCACTCCGCAGATATAGTGGGTAACCTCAGGCACTCGAGAGGTACTTCAGTATGCTCAAGGACGGTGACACGGAGGTTCTTGTTTTCCCAGACTTGACACTACTGTTGTTCTAGGCTATGAGACTTAACAGGAGGATGAGTATAGTGTTGTTCTAAACTAGCTTTAGAAGTGCACGTGTATATGACTCTGCCAGAGGATTTTCGTAGTCAGTGGGAACAGCGGAAGCATAGTGGACAGGTAGCTTATGTCTATTTATGGACTAAAGCAAATATAGCGGAGATAGATCATCTATTTCTGATGTGACAGTCATAGGTTTGACTTCATCGGAATAGGAGATGGATCTGTTAAAGAAGGTAGTAGGGTGTGATGTCTTGGTATTTGGATGACATACACAGAGTAGGAAGTGAAATTCCTATACTACGATCGGTTATACTTTGGTTGTCACACAGTGGTTTCTCCACATAGGATATAGATATAATATTAGACATTCTGGTTCCTAGATTGTGGTTTTAGATCTAGATTTGGGTAGTTTCCCAATCTGGGTACTTAAACAACATTCTATAGGTGTTTTAGAATGGACGACTCCTGGCACGGTAGTGTACCTGCAGGTGATGGAGTCACCCTCTCTAAAGGTGTCTTACAGACTAAAGGGGAGAGAGATGTGCATGATTGACATATCACTTGTTTAAGCCATTGAGTCAATCATGAGATGTCAAGTACCACACCAGATACTGTTTTTGCACTAGATGCAATAAGTTGATATTAATCCAATCCTGGAGAAGCGTTCGAAAGCAGTTTATGAACACAAGCGGATGTTCTAGGGATATGATAACAACAACCTCTTTTGGGAGACGGTTATCATTCCAGGCTTCCAAGGTGACCTGAATGACAGAATGACTGTCAGAGTTATAGTTTTCCCTCTGACGAGGGGCAGTAGTTTGGACAGGTGGTCCAAGCGGATACTGAGGGAGGCATGGCGCAGGATACTGATTAAGTTCAGTTGACGATACAGTCTAAGAAGTTTGGATTTGGAGTTCATTTATGAACTAGGTCCCATCAGATATCCAAACATATTCTAAGACAGGTATTGCTCATTTCGGGAGATGGTTATCTCCGCGAACTTGAGATAAAGAGAGACATAGAAAGAAATATTATGGCGGATCCACTCATTGAGGCCATTCCTCGAATGCAATAGTTTCGCAAATGCGCTTTGTGAGGCTGATTAGTAGAGGAGTTGGGTGTTAGGTATCACACGGGCTGTGAGTATGCGGCATCACAATAATTAGCCTTGAGTGCAAGTGGGAGATTGCTGGATATAGTGCCCTCAAAGTCAATTATTTGATCGCAGGCACGTGATTGCAATGATTGAGGGAGGATCTATACCGGTAGGACAGTCTTACTCAAGATGATAGTATGCTATCTGATTTATCTTTATCATCGTGTACATGCTTTAGGTGACATTACAGGTCACTATTGCACGTTGATAGAGCCCATAGGATTCTTGCTTGACGGCCAGCAGTATGATGGTGATCATATACGTGGGAGCTGGGGTCTATAAGCACATCCTTAAAAGGTCCCTAGTCGAGGGAGTTTCGAGACAGGGCATCGATACTCCAGAGTAGACTAGTGTATACAGTCGAGACCCCGACGAGGGGCGGTGGCTGGTCTCACAAGCCATTGGTGTCAGTTGGTTCACCTAAGATGTATACAGGTGCTCATTGGGTTATGAGTACACCGGACAGGACTCGCCGGGAACATGCTAGTTGGTATTATACCTGACGTCAGATAGCAGTCCCTGGTGACATGTGTACAGGTTAGTTCATCGACCTGAGATCGTCATTTGTCTCATGTGAGTTCCCACTGTGCTTTGATTACTACCCTACCACGGCTTAAAGGAGTCGTGCAAACAGGTTTTAGTTGGGTACAGTCCCGAGCCACATGGAGGCAGTGAGCGGATCGACAGGGGTTTCGTCTCTCCCGGTATTGGGGGTGAGATCGCGCTGTGTCTAGGAGAGCATTACAAGAAGTCCTTGGCCAAGGCAGGAGATTTACTGGTAGGTATTCCAGTAGTATCTCAGGGTGTTCTAAGCTACACTCCGACACGACTTGTACCGCTTTTGGGGGTCTGACTTTTACCAACCACCTAGGCCCGACATGCGATGCTCATAGACGAACGGACCGGACTGTACGGATATTGTCACTGACAGGCTCAGTAGGGTGTCAGGATGAGTTCACTCATCGATCTCCCTTTTGGTCAATACCTGGTATCCCGTTACGTACGGCTAGTACCACTGACGTGCTAGTGGTTAAATCCACAGCCAAAGTATTGACGAGTCTTTAGAGTCTCCCATAGACAGTTTCTCAAGTTTCGGGCGAGACGTTGTAGAGGCCGTATGGTATTATGGCAGGGTTCGATCATATACGTGCAGTCGTGCACGGATCATGATCGGACGGATCATACTAGTGGGCTTTGGTTTAAGCCGGATCCTAGTATTAGATTTGTTGAATTACTTTAGTCTCATCGTATTCGCATTCAGTTGGAATGCGGATGCTGGTATGTATCTACAGGTGAGGGGTATCCATGTGATCCGTCATGAGTTTAGTTTAGATGTTGCCGTATGTTTTTGTTGGATTAAACATTTGGGTTAATGTTTACTTTGGTGGAAATAGTGAGCTTAATTCATGATGAGGTGCATTAATTATGACATGGACAAGGGTGGTGACTCATGGTCTTATTCTTTGAACCATGTCATGTTTAGTGATTGATTTAAGTGTTGAAATGATAAGATGAGAGAGGGAGGGCAGCCATATGAGTGAGGTTTGCTATTGTATTATTGATCATCTCACTCTCATTTTATCATACAACATAAGGAAGAAAAGGCTCCTCTTGTTCTTCTTCCTCTAGCTCACCATTTCCATTAATGGCATCATCATCAACCTTCATCCATACACTCTCATGTATTGAGAATCAATGGATGCTTGAGAAAAAGTAATCACACGCATTCTCTACATCATCTTGGACACGTCAGCTAGCAAACTTCGTGTCCGAGTTGCTTCGGACGAAGCAGGAGCACGTAAAAGGATTCGAAGATGTGGTGCCCTTTCCGACGAGGAAACCGGAGATCGGAGATGCCGCGAGGAGCTTGGGTTGGTGGCCAAAGACCGAAGGACCCTGATCGATCGGTATAGCTTTTCTAACCCTTCTCTAGTTAGCTAGTTATAGGTTAATGGTTCGATCCGGGATGAAAGTTTGCGATAGCGTCGGTTTCAAGTTTAGAAAAAGTTTTCGTTTCTGCATTTTGGCCTCGGATAGATGGCCGGGGCGCTACCGTAGACTTACATACATGACACTTTAAAGCCGTGGTAGGGTATGTTTAACATGAAAAATGCATCAAATAATAATAAACATGCATTTAAGTATTCATTTCAATCTACAGGGAAAAGATCTCCAAATATGAGATCGGGACTATAGGGTTTAATAAAACAGTATACAAAGTTCTCTAACTCCCTCTCAGACCTCTCTACCATGTCGTAACGATGGTTCTCACCATGGGTCCCTCCCTATCTGTCAGCGCCGCGCTCGTCGGCAAAGAAAGACATGACAGTCTGTTGAGCTCGGATTTGACTCAACATGTGAATCGAGCGGTCCTTCAGAGGCTTTGTAATCAAGTGTGCCTCATGAACGCAGTCGATCTTGTCCTCCGCTGCGTCGAGCATCGCTAGAGTCATCTTCGTCGGATGGGGAGAATGTCGTCAAGGATGGCCAGGAAAATCGTGCGAAAGTAGATGGAGCCAGCAAGAAAAGGAGATCCCCTACGCATCATGAACTCGTGCATCACCGTGTCACACTGATCATCCGTGAGAGTGGGATTCGCCAAACGTGCAGCAAAATGACGAATAATCTCCCTAATAGGCACCTCCTATAGCTGTCGTGGAGCATGTGGGCGATCGCAAGCCATGATTCTCTCTTTGTGAAAGTGAAGGAGAAGATGAACATTGTTTTAGATTATAAAGAGAAGCATTCAAGTCTCGGCACAGAAAATGTTGTGCATGGTGTTAGTTGGAACTATTTCCAAGCTCTGACTAAAAGAAGGTGTTGGAAAAGAAAAGGTTGACTCAGGAAAAGCAGAGAAAGAAGATGAAACAAAACCCTTATAAAAATAAGGCAACGCCTCACGTTCTGGGAACGTAAGCGTCGGTGTGAAAAGAATGTGAATGCTTGTCTCTGATAAGATTAAACCCTAAGGCACCGCCTCACATTCTGGGCATATGAACATCGGCATGCAAAGTACGTGGATGCCTGTCTCTTATAGGATTAAGTTCCAGGGCAGCGCTTCGCGTGTTAGGCACATGAGAGCCGGCATGCAAAGTATGTGGATACCTGCTTTAGTAAGAATTAAAATCTTTGGCTACGATACATGCATAGCACGTGAGCATCAGCGCCCAAGTTGAAGCAGTTTTGCTTCGGGCAGAATTAAATTCTATATGGGAAAATATTTCCCAAAACAAGAAAGATATTCTCTATTAAATATAGAGCCGTTGGATCAAAGATCTAATGGTAGAATTTAATTTTGTTTAGGAGAAATATCTCCCTAATCTTTCTAAATAAGAAAGATATGCTTTATTAAACAAAGAACCCTTGAATTAAAAATCACCATTTGAATCAAGAGATAGAATTAAATTCTATATGGAAAAATATTTCCCTAATCTTATTTAAGACAGGAAAAATATATTCTGTTAAACAGAGAGCCTTGGATCTAAGATCCAACGATAATTAAAAATCACCACTAGATTATGAAATCAAGTCGAGATCTCTTAAATAAAGGATCTACTCAACTAATCAACAGCTTTTTCTCACCTATATAAAGGAATCGAGACTTCAAGTCTCAGGAGGAGAATCAACCCCATAAGGTGATAGAAAACACGAACAGAGAAAACCTTCTATAAGCTTCTGCAAAAAAAGATAGAAGCCACAACTGAGAATTTAATTCTCTTTCTGAAGAAGATCTTCACGTTTCTCTAAAACCTTAAGTAAAGAAAAAAGCAGAGATCGAAGCATCTCCTTTGCCTTTCATATATAGAGATTCAAGGGTTTAACCATTTATAAAGAACTTGGTTCTTTCTCTAGATCTGAGATCCGCAAGACAAATCTCCCATAAGTTGAGAATTTAATTCTCATCGGGAAGATTTTGTTTTTCAGACTCAAGATCTAGGGGGAAAACTAAACATGAGAAAGTAAATACAAAAAATGGAATTTACATTCCAGTAATTTAATTCCTCTAAAAATAGGGTTTAACCCTTCAAAGAACTTAGTTCTCACAAAAAAAGGAACAAAAAAACATAGTTCTCAAAAATCCGATTCCAGATCTTCAAAACAGAAGTTTAACTTCATTCAAAAAATAAACAGAGATTAAATCTCTAAGGACTCAGCGTCTCATGTGACACTCACGTGAGCTTGCAAAAGGCTCATGAAGACAGGGCCTCACGTGCCACACATATGAGCGCCTATATGCAATGATCTGGCGCCTCACATGATACCCATGTGAGCGTTTAAAAAATGTCAAGTTGGAGCACCTCACGTGATACCCATGTGAGCGTTGTATAAAGTGCTTAGCATTGATATGGCAATGTCCAAAGACTTAGTGCCTCACGTGATATTCACGTGAGTGCCAACATATGATAAATATCCACAGTGACCAAGTGCTTAGAACTGATAGGGCAATGCCTAACCAGAGCGCCTCACGTGACACTCCCGTGAGCGCCAGAAGACAAAATAGAAAAAGTGCTTGACACAGCTAGATGATGAAAAAGCCCAAGAATGAGCCCTAAAATAGGCTGAGCCCCCCTGAAATTTCGTACTCCTTGAGCCCATATTGCTCATCATAACCGAGCCCATATGCTCACTTGTGTTCTAAGTTGATCTTAGTTTCATATAAGACTAACGTATCCTTAGTTAAAATAAATTGAGCCCATATGCTCATATATTTAACTCGATCTTAATCTATAACCAGATTAACGATCCTTAAATAAAACAAAATATCCCCTGAACCAATGGAACATATGACTTAGGTTCAAACCCAAATTTAATATACAGATTTGGACTAATTCGCGCCCTACGGGCGCTGACATAAACTAGTCTCCGTACAGAATCCACGGCAACCATAATAAACAATAAATATAACACAACAGGAAGTGACCTACCGGAGCAGGTGAAAGTGGTTATCACAATGTGATAACGTAATTAACTGCAGGGCTTGCGCCTGCAGGCAAGAACATCCCCACAATCAAAAACCCATCAAAGAGGGATAATCTGACAAAGTCACGCGACAATAGTCGCATCTGTCTAAACCTCCAATACACGGTGCCATAAACCAACTTGGCATCATCGGAGAGGTGGGCAGATATGTTTCAAATAGCATCTGCCACCCAAATTCAGGCAAGACGACCTATCCCGGTTCGTCTTTGTTTTCGGTAGTAAACAGATTCTGGCACGCCCTGTGGGAACTCTTTCTTTTTCCACTCCATATTTCGTGTGTCGTGTTTTGCGAACAAAATCGTGGTTTGCTATGTTCATGGTTGCCCCTGGATTCAAAATACTAAAATTTGGTGTTTAGCTTCTGTGCAGAATCAATGGCCTCTCACTGCGCTTCCTGCAACAACAACTCCCTCTCCATCTGATTAGTTTGAAGAAGTGTTTTTGTAAAGTAACCGCAATCAATAATGGTGTCGCGAGTAGCTAGCCGAGATGAGTACGGGTCGTCCGCAGGGATGCGTGGAACTTTTAATCATTCTTTAGACGAGTTGATTAGAAATAAGGGAGAGTGATTCTAGATCTATGTTGAACACGGATGTAGAATATATAGGACGAGAGCTTGTAGGGTTCGTTAGAATTTAGTAGTAATGGATGATTAAATAAAGATGGCTCCTTTTATCTTTTAATAGATTTAAAACTAGATTGATAGTGATGAATAAAGATTAGGGTTCTTGGAGGGAATAGGGTTCCCACTCTTAACCCTTATCTTTTCATTGACCTCTATTCATGTCTAGACTCTACCAAAACAATTGTTAATCTGATCTCAAATCGCGGTCGAGACTATAAATAAATTGATAGTGCGCCCGATTAGGATGTTAACGATTCTTTTGATAAAATTTATAAATTTTATAAGATGTAAAAGAAGTTAAGGGATTTTATCATCCATTGATCTACACTAATCTTACGAACCCTATCAAGCAGAGAATTACTCACGCATGGTTTGAGAAGAAGAAAAAGGGATAGAGAAGGAAATCATAATGCAGAAATTTAAATTTGGAAAGTAAATGCGAAATAATTAAGCAGATGATCTACCTTTATTAATCAACGTTACAAGTACAAATCCTTCGAATTTAAATTACAAGAGGAAGATGTTGCTCTCGATCTCTGCCTCGTATGAAGTATTTGCTCCGTCGATATTCACGTCGCTCTATCATGTCGAATCGTAAACCTGTCATGGATCTCTTGTTTTTTTACGGTGATTTGCTTCGTGTTAAAGGTGATAGTTCTCTATGTTTAGCCCTCGGTCCTTTACATAGCAGTAGAAGCAGAAACCCTAGATCTCATAGGTTAAGATATGCTATAAAAATACAATTTCCAAATTTTCAGATCCTACAGCCACGATTAAGCCGTGGATCCACCACATATATGTGCTATTGGCCGCGCAACCGCTGCACTTTGGAGGAGTTAGGGTTTGGATTTTCTTCTGTGGCCTCATGTTGAGACCTAAAGATCCTCTAAATATCTGGATTTTGGAAATATTTCCTGAGTTTCTGCCAGTATTGATTCTACGATTTTATTGGCAAATTTTTTGATCCTTTCATCTTAAATATCTTGATCTCTTGTCCAGAGCTAAATCTGCACAAAATCTCCATGAATAATGTTAGTAATATTTGTTATATTAGAGATATAATCTTAATCATTTTATATGGTAATAAATCGTTAAGAAATTTGATTAAGATTATTTGATATGATATGCATATTTAAATTATTAAAATATCTTATAAATATTATATGCATATATTTTCCCTCATAATGTTAATTATAATATATAAACATATGGTAAAAAGTAAATTTGCAAATAAACCCACATATGTTCTATATTTATAATAAACACTTTTAAATATTTAAGAAAAGTAAGAAAAATATTATATCAAATTTGCAATATTTTAGACTAAACAAATACCCCCAAACTTAACTTTGATCGTCCTGAGCAAACTAGTTATTCAAGAGAGGGAGAAAAAGAAAAGCCTAAGTAGCACACTTTCATTGGCAACACGATTGCACTGAGCACGTGCAATAAGCCATTAAATCTCTAGGTGTCCCTATGTTGGGTTATGCAAGCGCCCCGGCCATCAATCCGTGAGCAAATGCGGCACAAAAATTTTCAAAACTGGCGCTAACGGAACCCGATACCCGGATCTACCATTAACCCTATACTAGAAAACAAGAAAGAGTTAGGAATGGTTATACCAAATCGATCCGTGTCCTTCGGTCTTAAACCACCTTCCCAAGCTCTTAGAGGCCACCACGATCAAGTTTAGTCGCCGGTCTCCCTCCATCGAAGATGATCCACCCGAGAGTTTATGAAACGAGCTCCAACCTCATATCCGAGATAACTAGGGTACCTAGACCGCTACACTAGATAGCCTAGAAAAAGTAAAGAGTGGTGAAGGATTAATTTGTCTCAAGACGCCCTAGGTTTCTCAACACATGAGACTTGAAGGGTGAAGGTAGAAAAAGATGGCAAGAGGATGATAGAGAGAAGCATGGCTAAAATATGGCTAAGTGTGTTGTGAGATATTTTTGAAGCATCTAATTAATATCTTAAGTCAACAAAATATCTTCAAAATATCTCATAACCTAAACAAAATGTCTAACATGCCCCCATGAGTCACCTCATGAGTCATGCTCTAATTAATGCCACTAATCACCTCATCCTCCACCTCATTAACCATTTAATCCTAAATGGTTAAGACATAAATGAGGTGGCATCTTCTAGAAGTAATCTTATAAAGAATTACAAGAATACCCCTCATCCGTATATACATACCCGCATCTGCATTCTGAAGAATACGAATACAATGAGACAAAAATAATCCATCAATATAATACTAGAATCCAGCTTAAACCAAATCCACTAGTATTAACCGTCCGAATCATGATACATGCATAAGTGCACGTATATGATCGAACCCTACCGTAAAACCATACAGCCTCTACATCGTTTCGCCCGAAGCAGGGAAACCCTCTGTGTGGGACTCTAAAAACTCGTCAATACGTTGGCAGTGGGTTTAACTACAAGCACGTCAACGGCACTAGCTGTACGTAACGGCTACTCAGGTATTGAGCGAAAGGGAGGCCGACGAGAAAACTCATCCTGAAACCCCTACTGAGCCTGACAGTGACAAAATCCGTACAGTCCGGTCTGTCCATCTATGAGTATCGCATATCGAGTCCAGGGGTGGATTATGTCAGACCCCTGATAACACGGCATTTCGTGTCGGTATGAAGCCCATCACCACCTGAGAAACTACTGATCCAAATCAGTAATTCTCGACTAACTTGGCCAAGGATTTCTAGCGATGGCCACCCGTGCACCGCACGACATCAACCCCCAATACTGGCAGAGACGAATCCTTGACGATCCGCTCACTGCCTCCATGTGGCTCGGGACTGTACCCAACTAAAACCTGTTTGCACGACTTCTTTGAGCCGTGGTAGGGTAGTAATCAAAGCACAGTGGGAACTCACACGAGATAAATGACAATCTCAGATCGACAGACTAACCTGTACACATGTCACCTGGGAACTGCTATCTGACAATAGGTATAGTACCAACTAGCAGGTTCCCGGCGAGTCCGTCCAGTGTACTGATAACCCAATGAGTACCTGTATACTATCTTAGGTGAACAAACTAACACCAATGGCTTGTGAGACCTGGCCACCGCTCCTCATCGGGATCTCGATCAGTATACATCAGTCTACTCTAGAGTATCGATGCCCAGTCTTGATACTCCCACGACTAGGGACATTTAAGGATTTGCTTATAGACCACCCAGGTCCCACGTATATGATCGCCATCATAATGCTGGTAGTCAAGCAAGAATACTATGGGCTCTATCAACATGTAATAGTGATCTGTAATACCACATAAAGTATGTACATGATGATAAAGACAAACCAGATAGCATACTATCATCTCGAGTAAGACTGTTCTATCCGTATAGGTCCTCCCACAATCATCATAATCCCCTGCCTGCGACTATGATAATTTCCTTGAGGTCACTATAGCAAATAATCTCCCACTTGCATTTAAGGCCAATTTCTGTGGTGTCGCATACTCACAGCTCGTGTGATACCGAACACCCAACTTCTCTTCTAAGCGGTTTCACAAAGCTCGTTTGTGAAACTATTGTGTTCGAGAAATAGCCTCAGTGAGTGGATCCACTCTAATGTTTCTTTTTATATCTCTCTATATCTCAACTTCGTGAAGAAAGACTATCTCTCAAAATGTGCAATACCTGTCTTAGAATTTGTCTGGATATCTGATGGGACCCAGTTCATAAATGAACTCCAAATCAAACAAACATCTTAGATTGTATTATCCACTGAATTTAATCAGTATCTTGCGCCATGCCGTCCACAGTATCCGCTTGGACCACCTGTCTAATATACTATCCCTCAAAAGAGGGAAAACTTTAACTCTGACAGCTACTCTGTCATCCAGGTTACCTTAGAAGCCAAAAATGATACCCGTCTCTCGAATGAGGCTACCGTTACCATATCCCAAGAATATCTACTTATGTTCAAAGCTGCTTCCCAACGTTTCTCCAGGATTGGATTAATATATGCTTATTGCAGCTAGTGCAAAAGCAATATCTGGTGTTGTACTTGATATTTCATGATTGACTTAATTGCCTAAGCAAGTAATATGTCAATCATGCAAATCCTTCTCCCCATCAGTCTGTAAGACATCCTTTAGAGAGGGTGACTCCATCACCTACGGGTACTACCACCTCACCAAGAGTCGTCCATTCTAAAACACCATTAGAATAATGTCAAAGTACCCAAATTGGGACACTTCCCAAATCTAGATCTAAAACCATAGATTTAGTCACCAGAATCCCTGATATTATATCCATATCCTTTGTGGGGAAACCACCTTGTGACAACCACAGTATAACTGATCGTAGAATAGGAAGATCTCTCCCTATAAAGTGCATGTCATCCAAATACCTGGACATCACTTTTTACTACCTCCTTATCGGATCCAACTCCTATTCTGATGAAGTCAAGACTTATGACTATCATATCAAAAATAGATGATCTATTTCCGCTATACCTGCTTTAGTCTATAAATAAATATAAGCTACTTGCCCTCTATGCTTCCGCTGCTCCCACTGACTACAACAACCCTCTGGCAGAGTTATATACACGTGCACTTCTAAAGCTGGTTTAGAACGACGTTATACTCATCCTCCTGCCGGGTCTTATAGTCTAGAATAGCAGTAATGACAAGTCTGGGTAAACAAGAACATCCCTGCCACCGTCTTTGAGAAGTCCGAAGTGCCTCTCGGGTGCCTGAGGTTACCCACCTAATCTGCGGAGTGGCTAATGGAATATCGAAAACAATTGAATCCCCAGGTTCTATTAAATTTTCAGTAATCGTTTGTGGTTCTGAAATCTCTTCCAGTTCTCCATACTCCTACTAATGTTTTCTGAAAAGAATGCATTTTATTAAAACTGGTGGGGAGTCAAGAACAATATAACTATTGATCTTCTTGATGGTAGAATGTTAACCCTCATCGATGCCCGGGATAACCCACAAACTGCAATTACTGAAACGTGCCTTGAGTTCGTCCAGATTCTGGTTTTAAGTATCAGCCAGACAACTCCTTATACCTTAACATCGTTAAGATACGAAACCATTCTATATACCATATAGAAACAAAGGCACTAATTTAAGTGGAACCAGATTCAAAAACATGCAGCTGTCTCAAGTGCATATCAACCAAATGGAAGGAGGCTAATCAGCATTACTCAACTAGGAGTGCATCCATATATGAGTAAGCTGAAAGAGAAGCAAGTTCTCAAAACCATTACTATCAATGGAATACTAAACACAAGTATCTACATCTTCGACTACCTCGAAGAATCCTGATACTTCCAACAAATGGTTCTCTACTTTATTCTTATACCCATAACTTCTCAATATCTGGACTGTTAGTTATATGTATGCCCTAGAGGCCATTACTGTACATTGGATGTATATTGTAGTGGATACTGGGACATATATAGGGAGGACTTTCTTGCTCGACATGATAGTATGCTATCTGGTTGAACTTTACCTTAACGTGTATACTAATTGTCTCTCTGTTACATGTTGGTAAAGCCCTTAGGATGTGTACTTGACTACCTGGACTATGATGCGGATCATACTAGTGGGGACATGGTAGTCCATAAGTACATCCTTCAAAGTCCCTAGTCGTGGGTGTATCGAGACGGGGCATCGATATACCAGAGTAGACTAGCGTATACCTTCTCGACCCATATAGATGGGCGATGGATGATCCCATATCCATTGGTGTTTGACATCAGAGATGATATACGGGTGCTCAGTGGAGACTGGGTACACTGGACGGACTCGCCGAGAACTCCCAGATGGTATTATACCTCACGTCAGATGGCAGTTCTCTGGTGACACTGGTATAGGTTAGTCTGTAGACCCGAGATCGTCATAGAGTCTTGTGTGGTTCCCACTGTGCTTTGATTTCCACCTTACCACGTCCAAGAGGGCGTGCAAAACGGTGGTTTTTGGGTACCGTCCCGAGTCACATGGAGGCAATGAGCGATAGGAGGGGATTCGTCTCTCCCGGTATAGGGAGTTGATGTTGCGCTGTGTTCGATTGGCTATAACAGGAAATCCCTGGCCAGGGTTGCTGAGATTTACTGGTAAGTGTTACCAGTAGTTTCTCGAATTGTTATAGACCTCATATCGACACGACTTATCGAGCTATTGGGGTTTAACGTTTACCACCCCTAGGCGAGATATGCGACATATCAGACGATCAGACCGGACTGTACGATAGTGTTACTGGTTGGATTCACTGGAGTGTGAGCGGGCTTGCTCGTCGATCTTCTGATCGCTCAATACCCGGGTGGCCGTTACGTTTAGCAGACCGCTTGTGGCTTGTGGGTGTTTGATATGATCATCACCTGCTGCCGGCGTATTGACGAGTCTTTAGAGTCCTATACAGAGGTTTCCTGGCTCAAGCGAAACGAAATAGGAGCGCATATGAGATATGTGCGGGACGGAGAATAATGCATGTATGTGATACCGTATTCCATTCTCGCGATGAATGTATCGATTAGGTTATATGAGATATACCCTAGTTATCGAATCAAGGATTGATTCGATAAGCCGATACATTAGACACTAGCCGGTTATATGCGATATGACCGGATCGTTAAATCAAGAGTTGATTTAATGATTTAATGCATAATTATATATTTGATATATTACTTTGCATTAACTAGTATTGGTTCACTTTAAATGGATATTCTCACTCGGATGTACAAGTTGTATATGTGATATACTTTTTGTGCAAATGATTGTATCATGTTTGATGATGCATGTTTACTTGGTTAAGTGTAAAGAATTAAACCATGGTTAAACTTATGATTAGGGTTTTGTTTTCTTTTTCATTTATTTGTCTATTTATTCTTTTTGGAGAAATGATAAGAAAAGAATGGTGGCTTTATTTGTAGTTTAGTTGAAACTTCATGAAGCTTTAACCTAGTCCACCATTCTTATCTTATCCTTAACCCTAACCATTCCTTTAACCTTGGTAAATTCTCTACACATAACTATAGTTAATATTATGATAAGTATTGATTTTCTATTCTATTTTTAAATAACTTATCATAACACTTTCTTCAACTTCTTCATCTTCTTCAAAGAAGAAACCTTGACTTCATCAATGGTGGATTGATGAAAAGTGTGAGAAATCCAATTCTAAAGTGAACCCACTTTCTATTTCTTCATCCTCTACCTCTTGCCAAGTAGTATAGGGTGTTTCCTTCACAAGTTTTCATGGCTTGGTGAAGGTGGAGCTTGATCTAGCGATGCCTCGACGTAGATCATCTTCGGCACGTCGTCGATGACCTAGCCCGCTCTTTCTCAGATGAAGCCGACGCTAGAGCCCGGGACTTGCATTTGGAAAGCGAGAGGACTTCATCACGGAGCCGTGGAGGTGGAGGAACGGATCTACAAAGGTTGTATTTCCGTACTATTAGTTAAGTGTTAACTAGTTTGTTTTTCGCCTAGAAATCTAGCCAACGATCCGTAGTTTAGGGTTTCTCGGCACCGTAAATTTTGAAATTGGCATGGTTGATGTCTTGTGAGACCTCTTGAGAGTGCCTAGGAACCCTACAGTGGTATCAGAGCCTAGCTAGAGCCTTAGGCGAAGTCTAGACGCAATTTGAAGTCCGAACGAACCCGAAACCCAATTCCAAACATGCTCTCTGTCCTTTTTCTAAAATCTGGGATTTTTCAACATTAAAAATATGCAGAAAAATCAGCAGGGAAATCTAAGAATTACGGTGCAAAAATTTTCTCATGATCCCTCTAAGGAGCGGCGGAACCGCGGCATAAGCCTAGCTTATGCGGCGGTTCCGCGGCAAGTTGATGAGATTATCATTCACTTTTTGCACAGTAATTCCTCTTTTCTGGTGTTGGATTTTCTGGGAATTTTTAATATTTATTCAAGAGTTGAATTTGCTGGGTTGTTTTGGGGATTCGTATGTTCGATCGGATTATCAAATTTTGTCTGTGTGGCTTTCCGGATAAATTTTAGAATATGTTAAAAAGTTCGACCGGATATAAATACCCAAT
Organism: Agapanthus africanus; assembly: GCA_030015575.1. Taxonomy (NCBI): domain Eukaryota; kingdom Viridiplantae; phylum Streptophyta; class Magnoliopsida; order Asparagales; family Amaryllidaceae; genus Agapanthus; species Agapanthus africanus. The sequence goes on along the minus strand of CM057349.1, from coordinate 354,616,091 downwards.
TTTTCCCCTGTCGGGAAATTTCCAAGTGTTGGATTTTTCCGTGGTTTAATGACGTTCTAAGTAGTGCAAGTAACGCGATGGTCCCTCTAGAAGACAACAAACCTTAACTCGATTATGTGACCGTCTTGAACTGCCCTTTGAACCTTCGGGTTTGGGGCAGTACGGCGTGCCACATGTGAGGCGTTGGCTTGACCCTTCTACGGCTGGACCGTTGGTACTGAGGCACGAACTGAATGTTGTTAGACTTGTTTCATGTGTTGATCTGTATCGGAAAACTTGGGTGTTCGAATGTTCAATCGGAAAGTTTAACATTTTCTAATTATCTGGAATGGGATACAATAATTGGAATTCACAAGAAGTTATGAGATAACTGAATGAATGTTATAAACATAGCAGTTTAGTCTCACTTGATCGGTTGCCACGGAATTTTGATGTGATCAAAAGTCCGTCGCAATCACGTAGCGTACGCGGATACTCGCCGGGTAAACTTAATAGACAGCCTCACTCCATAGCCCCGACCAAGTGACTGTAGGAGAACCCCGTCGCCGAAAGCATCCGTTCGGGTGCTCGCGGCAGCGGTGTTACGCCTTGGTGCACTTCGTCGACGGCGTCGGGGGTGCGGCCGTCTACTGAAGTTTGCGACGAGCATTCGATCAGGATGTCGGGAATCTTGTTGAATTGCCCGACTTGATATTGAAAAGAGTTTTCGATAATGAGACTAAAATGCGGGGTTTATAATTGTTAGGCATGTGATGTCTAAGTAATTCATTTGGTCAGGCATGCGATGTCTGAGGTGGTTGCGGATTCCAACTGTTGTAGTTTTACACTTTCTTTTCTGTGACCGTAAGTGTAATATGTGATATCGCCGGTTTCGTTGCTATATGTCAACGACAATTGGGATGGACATATTTACTTACGTTGATGACATGTGATGTTATGTGTTGCTGGATATGTTATATTGGATCGTCGTGTTTGAATAGCCGGGGGTTTTTATGTGAGATGAGTGTTTTTCATTTTCATTCATGTAAAAACTTGTATGTAATATTCTTTTATTGGGGCGCTTTCAGGTTGCGGAAATTGTCACCGTTGATGTATATTATTTACTTTTCCGCACTAGGATAGACCCAAGGAGGAGGGCACAAGTAACCGGGTTCTGGAGTCCAGTGGGAGACCAACTCGAGGAGTCGAGTCCGGGTCTCCTAACTCTAGAATTGGTAGGGTTGCTTGCCGCTCTCGTAGGGGTCTAGGGGTGTGGGCTTGGCTATTCATCACGACCGTGGAATCCGTGTTTTATACTGGCTCGTATTAAAAACACGGACGTCCTAGTATATTCAATGTTTCATATGTTTCTTCTGCTGCGATATCTGTGATGTGATCATGTGATGTTCTGTGATAGATACAGTATATAGTATATATGATATATTATATAGATGTTACTTATGTTTTACACCCGCGCTAGCCCTGCCCCGCTCTGTCGTTAGTTACCTAACCTAACGGTGCACGAGGGGACATCGAGGCGAATGCGGATGGCATAAGTGTACGTCGTATTTATCTGTGATGTTTAGGTGCTTAAATGATGGGACTTCATTAATATGATTAATGAAATAAAAGAAACCTAAGATTTTGTGGAATCGAATTTCAAAATAAAACAGGTAGCTACAGTTCTTGCTTTGCACAGCGGTATATATGATATATCCTGCACCTTATTCGATGAGGAAAGGACCGAGATCCCTTCACCGGGAGTGACTCCTTTAGCAATAACTGGCAGATGCTACACACTCGGTTTGTCTTTTGATTGCTTTTAAGTGTTTTTGCTTTGCACAGCGATATATATGATATATCCCGCACCTCATTCGACGAGGAAAGGACCGACGATCCCTTCACCGGGAGTGACTCCTTTAGCAAAACTAGAAAAGCCTCAAAAGCACTCCATTTCAAAATCATTTGATTCTACAATGATATCAAGTTCATTACGCAATAGGTTTTCAGAAAAACCTGTCGTAGCCCTCCGTCATTTCAGATAAGTACTAGTTAGTTTTCGTGCTACATTTGTTGACTATGTTAAGGCGTAGTGTGCGGTAGCTAATTAGTGCTTATCTGCATAAGCATATGATGTGATTGGATTAAGGTAGTCGTGCGACTTTGTTGACTATGTTAAAGGTCGTGCGGGTGGGTTTAATTCAATCGGGAAATGATGGGTTGAACTTGACTAGCACTTATGATTTGTTGACTATGTTAAGGTCATATAGCTGCTAGGGGCAAAATATTATCGGGAATTTCAAGTGTTGAAATTTGCAATGAGATTGCATACCTTCTATGAGATAGTTGGATCCCGATACCCGCTGCGAGTAATTGTTACTCCTGGGAGAGTTTTATACATTACAATTAGCCGATCAAGTAGGTGTCTAGAAAGGTGTCAACGGGGTTACGCCTCTGGGAAAGCGAGGTTTACATTAATTAGGTTCGTGCGAAAGCACGGGGGACCTCCCTCAAAGTACCGACACTGGCCTGGCTGAAAGATTGGCGAACTTGTAGTGTGTAATTAATCCCGGCTAGTCTTTCCTTTTAGGGTTTGAAGGAAGATTTGATAAAAAGCAGTGGGAGCCATCCTGATTAGATAAAATAATAACCAATCTATTCTTGCAAGAGCGCACGCTGAGTGTTTTCTTCTCTCTCTCTCTCCTGGTAGCGACCATGTCACGCCTTAATCAAGATAATAAAACGGATATTTGACCGAACCCGCTTGTTATACTGAGCTGGGGAACGTTGGTCCCGCTCCAACTTATAATTGTTATAAGACAGAGCAGGAAATTGGGGATTACCAGAATTCCCGTGCCGCCCAAACGAGGAGAGTGCATGATGATGCATCATCTTCGGGTGTGTTCATTACAGAGAACTGTTTCTCAGTATCCTTTACGTCCTGGGTATGTGATACCAGATCAGGATCCCAGATATGTAATCTGTTACATAGGGCTACAGAAAGGTAGAGGACTGAGAACGGGTGATAAGTTTCATGAGGCAGAAAATGGGGCAAGAGTTGCAGCCAAGTCTGTTGGTCACTGTCACCCTGTATTACCAATACATTAGTTCTGAACGAATGTTATTAGATACCGAACCTGATATACAAAATCATATCAGTCTCTTTATTAGTAAAGAAATGATAAAATTTTGTATTGTTGGATAATGTTTTGAACATTTCCTATATCAAAAGTTGATCGGTTCAGGCACGTTATCTAAAACCGTTGATGTTCTAAATCAAACTACAGTTCTTAGTATACGGATCACACACAAGAGGAAGAGTTCAGAAATGAACGAATTCTTCTTGAGGTATTGTAGACTAGGTCATATCAATGCGACCCGACTAGCTAAGTTACATTTAGATGCATATTTAAATCAGTTTGAATTTACATCTTGTGAAACTTGCCAGTCATGTCACAGAGATAAGATGACCATAGCTCCGTTTATTGGAAACGGAGAAAGAGTTAGTGAACTCTTGGGATGATACATATTGTTGTATGAAAGGTCCCCTGTCTACATATGCCAGGACCGGTTCTTTGTACTTCGTTACATTCTTTGATAATCTCTCAAGATTCAGACATATGTTCCTGTTGAAACACAAGTCCGAACCTTTTGAGATATTCACAGAATATAAGTTAGAAGTAGAGAACCAAAATACGGGTATAAGTATTATGTCCTTTGATGAGATCAAGGATGAGAATACTTGAGCACGGAAATCCTGGACTATTCTAAAGGAGAATGAGATTCTCTCTCAGCATTACTCCTCCCAATACACCAAAGCACGATGGTATATCAGGGCGGAGCAATCACACCCTATATGATAAGGTGTGCTCTATGATGAGTACTACTGAGTTACCTGTTTCCTTTTGGGGGTTATGCACTTGAGAAGCTGCATACCTATTGAATAGGGTTCAAATCAAATCAGTTGCCTACCATTTCATATGTGATATGATAAGGGAAGAGCCCATATCTTAAGTTGGTTAAGATTTGGGGTTGTCCGGGCTATGTCTAAAAAAATAATCCGGACAGGCTCGAGGCAAGGTCTGTTATGTACAACTGGAAAGGTTCCAGTTATACAAACAACAGCAGATGATTTGGTAGAACCAAAGGATTCAATAGATACCAACGAACCTCAGCCTCTCCGCCGATCTAGTAGGGTTTTCTCATCCACCTGAGAGATGCATCGGTTTCTCAATGACAGTGGGAGCGAGGATTGCATCATGAGATGATGACCCAACTAGCTTCGAGCTGGCCATCAGGAGTGGGACTCTGTAAGAATGGCTGGATGCTTAGCGATCTGAGATGGAATCCATGTACACCAGCAAAGTATGGACTTTGGCTGCTATATCTGAAGGGTTAAATCCCCATCAGGAGCAAGTATATCTTGAGAAGATTACTTGGTGTAGATGGAAGAGTTGAGACTTTCAAAGCTAGACTTGTTAAAGCCTTTCGTCATCGACCAGGCGTGGATAATGATGAAACCTTTTCAAGTAGCTATGCTTAAGTCCATCCAGATCCTACTTGCCACGGCTACATACCATGACTACGATATCTGGCGGTTGGGTGCCATGACTGCTTTTCTAAAATGATGTTTTGGAAGAGAGCGTCTATAAGTACACAGCCAGAGGGCTTCGTAGACAGTGGGAGCAGCGGAAACGTGTGCAAGATTCTTTATAGGATAAAGCAGGCATCGCGGAGTTGGAACATCTGTTTTGATGTGATAGTCAAAGAGTTTGACATCATCAAAATGGTAGATGAACCTTGTATAAACAAAAAGGTAGTAGGGAGTATGGTGACGATCCTCGTAGAGTACGTGGATGACATACTCTTGATAGGGAAGGAGTTTCCTATGCTACGCTCGATCAATCTCCGCTTATCACAATGATTCTCCACATAGGATCAAAGTGATACTTACTAAATCCTGGATTTTGGATCTATGAGATAGATCTAAATGGATGTTAGGCTACTCACTAGCTGTAGTGAGTTGGTATCAATCGATCCTGGGGAGAATCACTGGAAGGGTTCCAAGGTGATAAAGACGACTGAATGTCAGTCACAGGCATTGTCTTTACCCTCAGTAAAGGGACGGTATGTTGGAAGAGTTCCAAGCTAAATACCGTGGCATACTAGACGATTAAGGCTGGATACATCGCTACTTAAGATGCTACCAAAGAGGCAGTCTGGGTGTATATTGGTTCATGAGATGAACTACGTTCCAACCATTGTGAGACAATGGAGTTGTGGCTTATGCCAAGGAACGACGGTCCCATCAGTGATCCAGACATATTCTAAGGCAGTATCACCTGATCATGGAGATGGTTGATCTCCAGGGGATCGAGGTCAGGAGAGTAGACTCAGAGGACAACACAGCGAATTCACTCACAAAGGCCTGTTCCTAGAGAGAGATTTTTATGGGATGGTTGAGTATGAGATACTACAACCACTGCTATCAGATGGCCCTAGTGCAAGTGGGAGATTGTTAGTTATATGTATGCCCTAGAGGCCATTACTGTACATTGGATGTATATTGTAGTGGATACTGGGACATATATAGGGAGGACTTTCTTGCTCGACATGATAGTATGCTATCTGGTTGAACTTTACCTTAACGTGTATACTAATTGTCTCTCTGTTACATGTTGGTAAAGCCCTTAGGATGTGTACTTGACTACCTGGACTATGATGCGGATCATACTAGTGGGGACATGGTAGTCCATAAGTACATCCTTCAAAGTCCCTAGTCGTGGGTGTATCGAGACGGGGCATCGATATACCAGAGTAGACTAGCGTATACCTTCTCGACCCATATAGATGGGCGATGGATGATCCCATATCCATTGGTGTTTGACATCAGAGATGATATACGGGTGCTCAGTGGAGACTGGGTACACTGGACGGACTCGCCGAGAACTCCCAGATGGTATTATACCTCACGTCAGATGGCAGTTCTCTGGTGACACTGGTACAGGTTAGTCTGTAGACCCGAGATCGTCATAGAGTCTTGTGTGGTTCCCACTGTGCTTTGATTTCCACCTTACCACGTCCAAGAGGGCGTGCAAAACGGTGGTTTTTGGGTACAGTCCCGAGTCACATGGAGGCAATGAGCGATAGGAGGGGATTCGTCTCTCCCGGTATAGGGAGTTGATGTTGCGCTGTGTTCGATTGGCTATAACAGGAAATCCCTGGCCAGGGTTGCTGAGATTTACTGGTAAGTGTTACCAGTAGTTTCTCGAATTGTTATAGACCTCATATCGACACGACTTATCGAGCTATTAGGGTCTGACGTTTACCACCCCTAGGCGAGATATGCGACATATCAGACGATCAGACCGGACTGTACGGTAGTGTTACTGGTTGGATTCACTAGAGTGTGAGCGGGCTTGCTCGTCGATCTTCTGATCGCTCAATACCCGGGTGGCCGTTACGTTTAGCAGACCGCTTGCGGCTTGTGGGTGTTTGATATGATCATCACCTGCTGCCGGCGTATTGACGAGTCTTTAGAGTCCTACACAGAGGTTTCCTGGCTCAAGCGAAACGAAATAGGAGCGCATATGAGATATGTGCGGGACCGAGAATAATGCGTGTATGTTATACCATATTCCATTCTCGCGATGAATGTATCGATTAGGTTATATGAGATATACCCTAGTTATCGAATCAAGGATTGATTCGATAAGCCGATACATTAGACACTAGCCGGTTATATGCGATATGACCGGATCGTTAAATCAAGAGTTGATTTAATGATTTAATGCATAATTATATATTTGATATATTACTTTGCATTAACTAGTATTGGTTCACTTTAAATGGATATTCTCACTCGGATGTACAAGTTGCATATGTGATATACTTTTTGTGCAAATGATTGTATCATGTTTGATGATGCATGTTTACTTGGTTAAGTGTAAAGAATTAAACCATGGTTAAACTTATGATTAGGGTTTTGTTTTCTTTTTCATTTATTTGTCTATTTATTCTTTTTGGAGAAATGATAAGAAAAGAATGGTGGCTTTATTTGTAGTTTAGTTGAAACTTCATGAAGCTTTGACCTAGTCCACCATTCTTATCTCATCCTTAACCCTAACCATTCCTTTAACCTTGGTAAATTCTCTACACATAACTATAGTTAATATTATGATAAGTATTGATTTTCTATTCTATTTTTAAATAACTTATCATAACACTTTCTTCATCTTCTTCAAAGAAGAAACCTTGACTTCATCAATGGTGGATTGATGAAAAGTGTGAGAAATCCAATTCTAAAGTGAACCCACTTCCTATTTCTTCATCCTCTACCTCTTGCCAAGTAGTATAGGGTGTTTCCTTCATAAGTTTTCATGGCTTGGTGAAGTTGGAGCTTGATCTAGTGATGCCTCGACGTAGATCATCTTCGGCACGTCGTCGATGACCTAGCTCGCTCTTTCTCCGATGAAGCCGACGCTAGAGCCCGGGACTTGCATTTGGACAGTGGAGAGGACTTCATCACGGAGCCGTGGAGGTGGAGGAACGGATCTACAAAGGTTGTATTTCCGTACTATTAGTTAAGTGTTAACTAGTTTGTTTTTCGCCTAGAAATCTAGCCAACGATCCGTAGTTTAGGGTTTCTCGGCACCGTAAATTTTGAAATTGGCATGGTTGATGCCTTGTGAGACCTCTTGAGAGTGCCTAGGAGCCCTACATGGACCTTGTACTTCAACGAAATACTTGTCAACAACTGAAGAAGTCATGAGTAAACATAATATAGTACGAGTACCAACCCCTTTGTTCTAATGTACACTGTACAACATACAATACTTTGTATAAGTCCCCTGAGTTCAACAACTCAAATCCTGTGCGTCGTAAGTTGAAAACTGAGCTATGGTTAAGAAGAATTACACCGCTGTTGAATGCATCTTACCTAATCACCAACTGATATAGGTAAATGTCATAGACATAATTTCAAAAAGTTATATCTCACTTTATAAAATAAATGTACAGATATATCAATTTGAAATTGGTGCATAACAATGGATATTCAAAACTAAATATTTGCCGTTAGGAAAAACCCAGGTGATTTCCTCAAATATCACTAATTACAAAGAATTCTGATATGTATTAAGGATCTAATCACCTAATTCCCAATATCTTACTCCCACTCACCATCTGTAATGCCATACAGTTGTGAGAATCAAATCTGGTAAATACATACCCTGGAGTTAGAATCCAATTGGGAGAACCGTTTTCAATTAATATTGCACAGTCAAACTGAAACATGAAAATGTTTTGGAGGAGTATCCTGGTATTTCTAGTAACGCTTCTTCCACTATCCTTATTCATGACCGTAACCATATAGTTTCATGCCCTCGCTCCAATCCTTTTATTATGTCTTTACTTATTACCTTCTGTACACCACCTTTAGGCTAATTGGTTTTCTTCCATCCCTACCCTTCGGCACCAGCCTAAGGCTTGGAAGAAGACTATCCAATAAGCGTCATAGGTGTACTCTCCTAATACCAGGAGCCCTCGCAACCTGAGAGAAGGTAAAGAGAAAAGACAACTGAATAATCCTATTCTATTTCTCCTGAACCGGAATCCATCCTCAAACGGGAATAGGTTCCTTCGAGTTTGTAAGTAACTATACGATGGCGTATCCAAGTATTATGGACGTTCATAGTGATACGAAGCGTTTTGGAGAAATATAAAGTGGATGTAGGAGTAGCAGGGGTATACCTGGTTTCATCGTGAATGATAGTAGTCGCAATTTCCTTTTGCCCTTATTCTAATCCCTTTATATATCTTTACTTATTACCTTCTATACACCACACTTAGGCTAATTGGTTTTCTTCCTTCCCCACCTTTCGGTACCTGCCTATGGTTTGGAAGATGACTATCCAATAAGCACAATAGGTGTACTCTCCTAATACCAAGAGCCCTCGCAACTTGAGAGAAGGTAAAGGGAAAAGACAATTGAATAATCATTTTCTATTTCTCCTGAACCAGAATCCATCCTCGAACTGGAACAAGTTCCTTCGAGTTCGTATGTAACTATACGATGGGTTATCCAATAAATATGGATCTACGTAGTGATACGGGGTGTTATGGAGAAACGCAAAGGTGATGTAGAATGGCAATGATATATGCGACTCCGTGACAATCTAAAAGCCGAACTATTTTAAGAAGGTTCGGTCAACTTGGTTCATGAGTTTAAGTTTAGGTCGGGTCATGGTTGCTGCCAGAGAGAGAGAGAGAGAGAAAAGAATCACTCAGCGTGCACTCTAACCTAGATCAGAATAGTTAATCACTTTATCTAATCAGGATGGCTCCCACTGTTTCCTCGAATTCTCCTCCAAACCCTAAAAGGAGAATTAGTCGGGATCATCCAAAATCACCCGAGGAGTAATCGTACCCATCAGTAGGAATCGGGATCCAACTATCATCGCATGAACTTGATGGAAGCCACTCAAGCCACCACACTCCAGAAGGTATGCGCATGCCTGGCAAGTTTCGTGTATGTTTGAAACTCCCGATGTGATTTTTACCCTAAGCGGCTTATGACCTTGACAGACGTCAACATATCATAAGTCGCAAATCAAGTTCAACCATCATTGTCCTGGATTAAGTTAGACCCACCCGCATGAACCTTTGATAAAGGTCAACATGACTGTGCGACTGTCCTAAATAATTGCATATCTATGCAACAAACAAGCATTACCCAGCTACCAAGCACTGTGCCTTGACAGAGGTCAACATAGACAGCATGAATACTAAGTAATACCTATAAGAAATGACGGAGGGATACGACTGGTTTTTAGCGAAAAATCTTTAATGTAATGAACTTGATATCGTTGAAGGAATCCAATTGGTTTTACAAATATATAGTGGCGCAAACTTTTGCTAAAGAGGTCACTCCCGGTGAAGAGATCTCGGCTCTTTCCTCATCGAATGAGGTACAGGATATTCCTAACTGAATAACACGATGCAAAGCAAAAGAATCGACTGTAGTGAAGTTATTACGTTGACGCAAACTTCTGCTCAAGAGGTCACTCCCGGTGAAGGGATCTCGGCTCTTGCCTCGTCGAATGTGGTGCTGGATATTCATAACCGAATACCACTGTGCAAAGCAAAAGAGAACGTCTTTAATGTCAGTTTTTTTAAAAAACTTGGTTCCAACAACATCATATATAGGTTTTCTTTCCTTGCATTAATAGGAATTAATGCAGTCCCATCAATTAATCACACCAGAAAAGAACAAAAATATGATGTACGTATATGCCATCCGCATTCGCCACTGGGCCACGTCATCACCCGTTAGGTTACTTAACTAATGGCAGAGCGCGGGCTAGACTAGCGCGGGTGCAAAACATATACAATATCTACTAGTATATATATAAATATATATAACATTCCTCCCATGCATGATATAAAGCAACATCACAGAATCTCATCCAACAACACATATTGGTGGATAATCCTGGAGCCTCGGATTTCAGTTGAGCCGCAAATAAGACCCGACATTCCTTGTCGCGTAGATAGCTTGTGCAATGAAAACCTAGACCCCTACGAGTGCGGCAAGTTACCCGCCAATCCTAGAAGCGAGGCAACCCCAATCAACAATGTGAATAGGCCACCCAGCACTTCACAGAATCTGGTAAGTTGGGCACCCCTCCATAGGTCAACCTATACCCCCTACGAGTGCGGCGAATAGCCCGCCAATTCTAGAGTAAGGTCCCCTCCATCTCAACGCATTAAGATGCGGACCCGTTGCCCTCTAGAACCCGGCTATTCATCCACCCCGCCTTGGGTTAATCCTAGTACAGAAAAGAAAATAATATGTATAAGGGTGACATCGACCTCAACCCGGTTGTGTCCCCAAAAAATAATATACAAACTGGCAGAGACGACAGTCCAAATGTCGGACGCTCGCCTCGCAATATCAAATGTACAAATGAAACTAAACTGTACTAACATTGCACCCAAGCTATCCACCATGACGATCCAACCACAAGCATAGCACAACACAGAACATCAACATGAATGTCACGTTCGTAAACTCATCTAAAAGAACATATAGCAGTTAGACGGGTTATACCGCTCTAATGACATTCACGGTCGCAGATAGTAATGCATGTACTGAAATCAACAATGCAAGATTTCAAGTTTTGAAACATTCCAAGTTCCCCCCAAAGCAAAGATAAGACTAAGTGAAATCTGGGGAAAACAGACAAGACCAAAAACACCAATTTACAAAACCCTAGACACTGGATGAAAATGAGGCAAACACCAATTTACAAAACCCTAGACACTGGATGAAAATGAGGCCCTGAAATGAATAGTAAAAAAGGCTAGGCCAGTTTTTTTGTGGATCTCACCGGCCAAGTTTGAATGGAATTGTCTCGTTTTCATTATGTGTCATTCTCATGTCATAACTAAGACTCTGCAGTTGTTTAAAAAGATTTTAAAGATAAAAAAATTCCAGAACAGAGAGTGGGTTTTGAAATCATATCTTTTCGGTTTTAAAACTAATGTATCGTCTACTACTAGTTTAGGGTTTATAGGTTGTCTCTGATACCATGTTGGGTTATGCAAGCGCCTCGGCTATCAATCCGTGACCAAATGCAGAACAAAAATTTTCAAAACTGGTGCCAACAGAACCTGATACCCGGATCTACCATTAACCCTATACTAGCAAACAAGAAAGACTTAGGAATGGTTATACCGAATCGATCCGTGTCCTTCGGTCTTCAACCACCTTCCTAAGCTCCTAGAGGCCACCACGATCAAGCTTGGTCACCGGTCTCTCTCCATCGAAGATGATCCACCTGAGAGTCTATGAAACGAGCTCCAACCTCATATCCGAGGTAACTAGGGTACCTAAATCGCTACATTAGATAGCCTAGAAGAAGTAGAGAGTGATGAAGGATTAATTTGTCTCAAGACACCCTAGGTTTCTCAACACATGTGACTTGAAGGGCGGAGGTAGAAGAAGATGGCAAGAGGATGATAGAGAGAAGCATGGCTAAAATATGGCTAAGTGTGTTGTGAGATATTTTTGAAGCATCTAATTAATATCTTAAGTCACCAAAATATCTTCGAAATATCTCATAACCCAAACAAAATGTCTAACATGCCCCCATGAGTCACCTCATGAGTCATACTCTAATTAATTCCACTAATCACCTCATCCTCCACCTCATTAACCATTTAATCCTAAATAGTTAAGACATAAATGAGGTGGTATCTTCTAGAAGTAATCTTGTAAAGAATTACAGGAATACCCCTCATCCATATATACATACCCGCATCTGCATTCTGAAGGATACGAAGACAGTGAGATGAAAATAATCCATCAATATAATACTAGAATCCGGTTTAAACCAAAGCCACTAATATTAACCGTCCGAATCATGATACGTGCACAAGTGCACGTATATGATCGAACCCTGCCGTAAAACCATACGACGTCTACATCGTTTCGCCCGAAGCAGGAAAACCTTCTGTGTGGGACTCTAAAGACTCGTTAATATGCTGGCAGTGGGTTTAAACATAAGCACGTCAGTGACAGTAGCTGTACGTTACGGCTACCCAGGTATTGAGCGAAATGGAGGCCGACGAGCAAACTCATCCTGAAACTCCTACTGAGCCTGACAGTGACAATATCCGTACAGTCCGGTCTGTCTGTCTAATAGTATTGCATATCGAGTTTAGGGGGTGGATAAAGTCAGACCCCTAATAACGCGACATTTCGTGTCGGTATGAAGCCCATCACCACCTGAGAAACTACTGATCCAAATAAATAATTCTCGACTACCTTAGCTAAGGATTTCTGGTGATGGCCATCTGTGCACCGCGCGACATCAACCCCAAATACCGGGAAAGACGAATCCCCTAAGATCCGCCCACTGCCTCCATATGGCTCGAGACTGTACCCAACTAAAACCTGTTTGCATGACTCACACGAGACAAATGACGATCTCAGGTCGACAGACTAACCTGTACACATGTCATCTGGGAACTTCTATCTGGCAATAGGTATAGTACCAACTAGCAGGTTCCCGGCGAGCCCGTCCAGTGTACTCATAACCCAATGAACACCTGTATACAATCTTAGGTGAACAAACTAACACCAATGGCTTGTAAGACTGGCCATCGCTCCTCGTCGGGGTCTCGATCAGTATCCACTAGTCTACTCTGGAGTTTCGATGCCCGGTCTCGATACTCCCACGACTAGGGACATTTAAGGATTTACTTATAGACCACCCAGCTCCCATGTATATAATCGCCATCAAAATGCTGGTAGTCAAGAAAGAATCCCATGGGCTCTATCAACATGTAATAGTGATCTGTAATACCACATAAAGCATGAACATGATGATAAAGACAAACCAGATAGCATACTATCATTTCGAGTAAGACTGTTCTATCCGTATAGGTCCTCCCTCAATCATCTTTACCACCTTCCTGCGACTATGATAATTGTCTTGACGACACTATAGCTAACACCCTAGAAGGAGGAGTGTTGTCTCCTGAGGGTTTTCAGCAGATTACACCTACAAAATCCCGTAGTAAAAGAAAGAAAATGAAAATTACGTACAAAGATAAGAACTATAAAAGAAAGAACTTGAAAATAAGAGTTTCCAACTATACCAGCTTTTCAGTTGCCTTGAACCCTATCTTAATGGTCGTGAAAAGATGTTAGAAATCACATCATCCCTCAATAAAACATCGCCTTTAGTCTTCTTCCCTATCTTTCTTCCAAACATCGATCATATACCCCTACATGTGTGTAAACGACATCCTTACACTTAGAGAACTCAATTCAAGCTATCATACTCTTGTCCATCTTCCAAAGTACTTTACAGTCGGTGAACATTATCAGATGGAATTACTCACACATCCTTCATGCGACCGTTAATATTTCTTGAGGTACTAACCGACTGATTACCAAATGTGCTCGCTCATTTAGGCGTAATATTCTCGTCTTGCAACACCTGAGGCTTAGTAGTGGATCCCAAACCAGTTGGTCTAAGGCACTAGATGATAAAGCACCCTCGCTATATTTTTTTTATGCTTCCTTAAGCAATTACAAAACCAGTGTTCATTTTTCTTCACCATTTTTTTTTTTATTTTTTCTTTATACAAAGGCTTTTAGACAAGAGCATTTCAAGGTATCCTCTAGTATCGCAAGTTTCAAGATGTATGCAAGTGCGTATAGTAGGATATCAACGTTCAAATGTTTGGACTCAAGAATAGGGACTATTTTTGAGACTTATTTTTATCCTCAGATTTGTAATTCCCTTCATCTTATTAACCCTTGGGACAACGGCTCATGACTACTTATTACTACTTTCGTTTAAGAAAATATCTAACTTTCTTGTTTTTCTCAAACTATTCCTATCTTTCATATCTAATTTTACACTTTCTAATTTTTTATTATCAAAAACTTTTGTGCTTAAATATAGTAGAATACAAGATAATGCGTAAATAAGCACAAACCTCCCCCCAAACATGTTTGCAGCAGTGTCCTCACTGATGTCATATGTTAAACTTAAAAAAACCTGTAGACTTGGGAGGAAAAGTTAGTAACGGGGACATGAATAAATGACAGTGAAATCCTCCCCCAAACTTGTAGGGTTCCTAGGCACCCTAATGAGATCTCACAAGGCATCAACCATGCCAATTTCAAAAGTTACGGTGCCGAGAAACCCTAGTGTACGGATCGTTGGCTAGAATTCTAGGCGAAAATGAAAACTAGTTAACACTTAACTACAAGAATACGGAAATACAACCTTTGCAGATCCGGTTCTCCACCTCCATAGCTCCGCAATGAAGTCTCCTCGCTGTCCTCATGCAATTCCGGGCTCTAGCGTCGGCTTCATCGGAGAAGAAGCGGGCTAGGTCATCGACGACGTGCCGAAGATGATCTACGTCGAAGCATCGCTAGATCAAGCTCCAACTTCACCAAGTTAAGAAAACTTGTGAAGGAAACACACTCTACTACTTGGCAAGAGGTAGAGGATGAAGAAATAGGAGTTGGGTTCACTTTAGAATTGGATTTCTCACTCAAATACATCAATCACCATTGATGAAGAAAGCTTTTTCTTCATTGAAGAAGATGAAGAAAGAAAAATGATAAGTTAATTAAAAAGAATAGAAAAACAATACTTATTATAATTCTAACTATGGTTATGTGTAGAGAATTGACCAAGGTTAAAGGAATGGTTAGGGTTAAGGATGAGATAAGAATGGTGGACAAAGTCAAAGCTTCATGAAGCTTCAACTAAACAACAAATAAAGCCACCATTCTTTTCTCTTTTCCATTTATTTTCCAAAATGTATAAACAAATAAATAAATGAATAAATAAGTAATGGAAAAATAAAACCCTAATTATATGTTTAACCATGGTTTAATTCTTTACACTTAACCAAGTAAACATGTATCATCAACCATGATACAAACAAGTGCACAAAAGTATATCGCATATACAATGCGCACATCCGAGTGAGAAAATCCATCTTAAGTGAACCGATACTAGTTAACGCAAAGTAATATATCAAATATATAATTATGCATTAAATCATTAAATCAACACTTGATTTAACGATCCGGTCATATCGCATATAACCGACTAGTATCCAATGTATCGGCTTATCGAATCAACCCTCGATTCGATAACTAGGTTATATCGCATATAACCATTCGACACATTCATCGCGAGAATGAAATACGGTATCACATACACGCATTATTCTCGGTCCCGCACATATCTCATATGCGCTCCTATTTCGTTTCGCTTGAGCCAGGAAACCTCTGTGTAGGACTCTAAAGACTCGTCAATACGCCGGCAGCAGGTGATGATCATATCAAACACCCACAAGCCGCAAGCGGTCTGCTAAACGTAACGGCCACCCGGGTATTGAGCGATCAGAAGATCGACGAGCAAGCCCGCTCACACTCCAGTGAATCCAACCAGTAACACTACCGTACAGTCCGGTCTGATCGTCTGATATGTCGCATATCTTGCCTAGGGGTGGTATACGTCAGACCCCAATAGCTCGATAAGTCGTGTCGATATGAGGTCTATAACAATTCGAGAAACTACTGGTAACACTTACCAGTAAATCTCAGCAACCCTGGCCAGGGATTTCCTGTTATAGCCAATCGAACACAGTGCAACATCAACTCCCTATACCGGGAGAGACGAATCCCCTCCTATCGCTCATTGCCTCCATGTGACTCGGGACTGTACCTAAAAACCACCGTTTTCCACGCCCTCTTGGACGTGGTAAGATGGAAATCAAAGCACAGTGGGAACCACACAAGACTCTATGACGATCTCGGGTCAACAGACTACTCTGTACCAGTGTCACCAGAGAACTGCCATCTGACGTGAGGTATAATACCATCTGGGAGTTCTCGGCGAGTCCGTCCAGTGTACCCAGTCTCCACTGAGCACCCGTACATCATCTCTGATGTCAAACACCAATGGATATGGGATCATCCATCGCCCATCTGTATGGGTCGAGAAGGTATACGCTAGTCTACTCTGGTATATCGATGCCCCGTCTCGATACACCCACGACTAGGGACTTTGAAGGATGTACATATGGACTACCATGTCCCCAGTAGTATGATCCGCATCATAGTCCAGGTAGTCAAGTACACATCCTAAGGGCTTTACCAACATGTAACAGAGAGACAATCAATGTACACGTTAAGGTAAAGTGTAACCAGATAGCATACTATCATGTCGAGCAAGAAAGTCCTCCCTATATATGTCCAAGCATCCACTACAATATACATCCTATGTATAGTAATGGCCTCTAGGGCATACATATAACTAACAATCTCCCACTTGCACTAGGGCCATCTGATAGCAGTGGTTGCAGTATCTCATACTCAACCATCCCATAAAAGTCTCTCTCTGGGAACAGGCCTTTGTGAGTGGATCCGCTGTGTTGTCCTCTGAGTCTACTCTCCCAACCTCGATCTCTCTGGAGATCAACCATCTCTATGATCAGGTGACACTGCCTTAGAATATGTCTGGATCACTAATGGGACGGACGTTCCTTGGCATAAGCCACAACTCCATTGTCTCACAATGGTTGGAACGTAGTTCATCTCATGAACCAATATACACCCAAACATCCTCCTTGGTAGCATCTTGAGTAGCGATGTATCCAGCCTTTATCGTCTAGTGTGTCACGGTATCTAGCTTGGAACTCTTCCAACATACCGTCCCTCCATTGAGGGTAAAGACAATGCCTGTGACTGACATTCAGTCGTCTTTATCACCCTGGAACCCTTCCAGTGATTCTCCCCAGGATCGGTTGATACCGTCTCACTACAACTAGTGAGAGTCCTAACATCCAATTAGATCTATCTCATAGATCCAAAAACCCAGGATTTAGGAGGTATCACTTTGATCCTATATGGAGAATCATTGTGATAAGCGGAGATTGATCGAGCGTAGCATAGGAAACTCCTTCCCTATCAAGAGTATGTCATCCACGTACTCTACGAGGATCGTCACCATACTCCCTACTACCTTCTTGTTTATACAAGGTTCATCTACCATTTTGATGATGTCAACTTCTTTGACTAATCCATCAAAACAGATGTTCCAACTCCGCGATGCCTGCTTTATCCTATAAAGCATCTTGCACACGTTTCCGCTGCTCCCACTGTCTACGAGGCCCTCTGGCTGTGTACTTATAGACGCACTCTTCTAAAATATCATTTAGAAAAGCAGTCATGACACCCAACCGTCAGATATCGTAGTCATAGTATGTAGCCGTGGTAAGTAGGATCTGGATGGACTTAAGCATAGCTCCTTAGAAAAAGGTTTCCTCATGATCCACACCTGGTCAATGATGCAAACCTTTAACAAGTCTAGCTTTGAAAGTCTCAACTTTTCCATCTACACCTAGTAATCTTCTCAAGATATACTTGCTCCTGATGGGGATTTAACCCTTCAGATATAGCAACCAAAGTCCATACTTTGTTGGTGTATATGGATTCCATCTCAGATCACTAAGCATCCAGCCATTCTTACAGAGTCTTACTCCTGACGGCCAGCTCGAAACTAGTTGGGTCATCATCTCATGATACAATCCTCTCTCCCACTGTCATAGAGAAACAGAAGTATCTCTCAGGTGGGTGAGGAACCCTACTAGATCGGCGGAGAGGTTGAGGTTCGTTGGTAACTATTGAATCCTTTGGTTCTGTCAAATCATCAGCCGCAGTTTGTATAGCTGGAACATTTCCAGTTCTACATTACAGACCTTGCCTCGAGCTTGTCCGGATTTTGTTTTCAGACATAGGCCGGACAACTCCAAATCTTAACTAACTTAAGACATGGGTTCTTCCTATTCCATATCACATATGAAGCGGTAGGCAACTGATTTGATTAGAACCCTATTCAATAGATATGCAGCTTCTCAAGTGCATAACACCCAAAAGGAAATAGGTAGCTCAATATTACTCATCATAGAGCACACCTTGTCACATAGGGTGTAATTGCTCCACCCCGATATACCATCGTGCTATGGTGTATGCGGAGGAGTAATGCTGAGAGAGAATCTCATTCTCCTCTAGAAAAGTCCAGGATTTCCGTGCTCAAGTATTCTCCTCCTCGATCACATCAAAGGACATAATACTTATACCCTTATTGGTTCTCTACTTCTAACTTATATTCTATGATTATCTCAAAAGGTTCGGACTTGTGTTTCAACAGGAACATATGTCTGAATCTTGAGAGATTATCAGAGAATGTAATGAAGTACAAAGAACCGGTCTTGGCATGTGTAGACAGGGGACCTACATACATCAACATGTATCATCCCAAGAGTTCACTAACTCTTTCTCTGTTTCCAATAAACAGAGCTAGTGTCATTATATCTTTGTGACATGACTGGCAAGTTTCACAAGATGTAGATTCAAACTGATTTAAATATGCATCTACATGTAACTTCAACTAGTCGGGTCACATTGATCTGACCTAGTCTACAATAACTTAAGAAGGATCCGTTCATTTCTGAACTCTTCCTCTTATGTGTGTTCCATATACTAAGAACTGTAGTTTGATTTAGAACATTAACGCTTTTAGATAACGTGCCTGAACTGATCAACTTTTGATATAGGAAATGTTCAAAACATTATCCAACAATACAAAATTTTACCGTTTCTTTACTAATAAAGAGACACATATGATTTTGTATATCAGGTTCGGTATCTAATAACATTCGTTCAGAATCAATGTATTGTAATACAGGGTGACAGTGACCAACAGACTTGGCTGCAACTCATGCCCCGTTTTCTGCCTCATGAAACTTATCACCCGTTCTCAGTTCTCTACCTATCTGTAGCCCTATGTAACAGATTACATATCTGGGATCCTGATCCGGTATCATATACCCAGGACGTAAAGGATACTGAGAAACAGTTCTGTATAATGAACAAACCCGAAGATGATGCATCAGCATGCACTCTCTTCGTTTGGGCGGCATGGGAATTCTGGTAATCCCCAATTTCCTGCTCTGTCTTGTAACAATTATAAGTTGGAGCGGGACCAACGTTCCCCAGCTCAGTATAACAAGCGGGTTCGGTCAATATTCCGTATTATTATCTTGATTAAGACGTGATATGGTCGCTACCTGGAGAGAGAGAGAAGAAAACACTCAGCGTGCGCTCTTTCAAGAATAGATTGGTTATTATTTTATCTAATCAGGATGGCTCCCACTGCTTTTTATCAAATCTTCCTTCAAACCCTAAAAGGAAAGACTAGCCGGGATTAATTACACACTACAAGTTCGCCAATCTTTCAGCCAGGCCAGTGTCGGTACTTTGAGGGAGGTCCCCCGTGCTTTCGCACGAACCTAATTAATGTAAACCTCGTTTTCCCAGAGGCGTAACCTCGTTAACACCTTTCTAGACACCTACTTGATCGGCTAATTGTAATGTGCAAAACTCTCCCAGGAGTAACTCTTACTCGCAGCGGGTATCGGGATCCAACTATCTCATAGAAGGTATGCAATCTCATTGCAAATTTCAACACTTGAAATTCCCGATAATATTTTGCCCCTAACGTGCTATGACCTTGACGAAAGCCAATAAACCATAGCCCGCTAGTCAAGTTCAGCCCGTACATTTCTTGATTGAATTAAACCCACCCGCACGACCCTTGACGAAAGCCAACAAAGCCGCACGACTACCCTAATCCAATCGCATCGTATGCTAGCAGATAAGCAGCATATAGCTACCGCACACTGCACCTTGACGAAAGCCAACAAATGCAGCACGAATACTATATACAACTTATCTGAAATGACGGAGGGCTACGACAGGTTTTTCTGAAAACCTATTGCGTAATGAACTTGATATCGTTGTAGAATCAAATGATTTTTAAAATGGAGTGTTTTTTAGGCTTTTCTAGTTTTGCTAAAGGAGTCACTCCCGGTGAAGGGATCGTCGGTCCTTTCCTCGTCGAATGAGGTGCGGGATATATCATATATATCACTGTGCAAAGCAGTACTCTTAAAAGCAATCAAAAGACAAACCGAGTGTGTAGCATCTGCCAGTTATTGCTAAAGGAGTCACTCCCGGTGAAGGGATCTCGGTCCTTTCCTCATCGAATAAGGTGCAGGATATATCATATATACCGCTGTGCAAAGCAAGAACTGTAGCTACCTGTTTTATTTTTGAAATTCGATTCTACAACATCTTAGGTTTCTTTTTATTTCATTAATCACATTAATGAAGTCCCATCATTTAAGTACCTTAACATCACAGATAAATACGACGTACACTTATGCCATCCGCATTCGCCTCGATGTCCCCTCGTGCACCGTTAGGTTAGGTAACTAACGGCAGAGCGGGGCAGGGCTAGCGCGGGTGTAAAACATAAGTAACGCCTATATAATATATCATATATACTATATACAGTATCTATCAAAGAACATCACATGATCACATCACAGATATCGCAGCAGAAGAAACATATGAAATATTGGATATACTAGGACGTCCGTGTTTTCAATACGAGCCAGTATAAAACACGGAATCCACGGTCGTGATGAATAGCCAAACCCACACCCCTAGACCCCTACGAGAGCGGCAAGCAACCCTGCCAATTCTAGAGTTAGGAGACCCAGACTCGACTCCTCGAGTTGGTCTCCCACTGGACTCCAGAACCCGGTTACTTGTGCTCCCCTCCTTGGGTCTATCCTAGTGCGGAAAAGTAAATAATATACAAAATGTGACATCTTCCGCAACCTGGAAGTGCCCCAATAAAAGAATATTACATACAAGTTTTTACATGAATGAAAATGAAAAACACTCATCTCACATAAAAAACCCCCGGCTATTCAAACACGACGATCCAATATAACATATCCAGCAACACATAACATCACATGTCATCAACGTAAGTAAATATGCGCATCCCAATTGTCGTTGACATATAGCAACGAAACCGGCGATATCACATATTACACTTACGGTCACAGAAAAGAAAGTGTAAAACTACAACAGTTGGAATCCGCAACCACCTCAGACATCGCATGCCTGACCAAATGAATTCCTTAGACATCGCATGCCTAACAATTATAAACCCCGCATTTTAGTCTCAAAATCGAAAACACTTTTCAATATCAAGTCGGGCAATTCAACAAGATTCCCGACATCCTGATCGAATGCTCGTCGCAAACTTCAGTAGACGGCCGCACCCCCGACGCCGTAGACGAAGTGCACCAAGGCGGAACACCGCTACCGCGAGCACCCGAACGGATGCTTTCGGCGACGGGGTTCTCCTACAGTCACTTGGTCGGGGCTATGGAGTGAGGCTGTCTATTAAGTTTACCCGGCGAGTATCCGCGTACACTACGTGATTGCGACGGACTTTTGATCACATCAAAATTCCGTGGCAACCGATCAAGTGAGATTAAACTGCTATGTTTATAATATTCATTCAGTTATCTCATAACTACTTGTGAATTCCAATTATTGTATCCCATTCCGGATAAATAGAAAATGTCAAACTTTTCGATCGAACAATCGAACACCCAATTTTTCCCGATACAGATCAACAAATGAAATAAGTCTAACAACATTCCGTTCGTGCCTCAGTACCAACGGTCCAGCCGTAGAAGGGTCAAGCCAACGCCTCACATGTGGCACGCCGTACTGCCCCAAACCCTAAGGTTTAAAGGGCAGTTCAAGACGGTCACATAATCGAGTTAAGGTTTGTTGTCTTCTAGAGGGTCCATCGCGTTACTTGCACTACTTAGAACGTCGTTAAACTACGGAAAAATCCAACACTTGGAAATTTCCCGACAGGGGAAAAATTGGGTATTTATATCCGGTCGAACTTTTTAACATATTCTAAAATTTATCCGGAAAGCCACATAGACAAAATCTGATAATCCGATCGAACATTCGAATCCCCAAAACAACCCAGAAAATTCAACTCTTGAATTAATATTAAAAATTCCCAGAAAATCCAGCATAATTTAATAAGAGTTACTGTGCAAACAGTGGAGGATTACGTCATCAATAGGCCGCGGAACCGCCGCATAAGCCATGCTTATGCCGCGGTTCCGCCGCACATTATACTGTTCATTGGAATATTTTTGCACCGTAATTCTTATATTTCCCTGCTGAATTTTTTAGCAATTTTTAATTTGGAAAAATCCCAGTTTTTGAAAAAAGGACAGAGAGCTATTTTGGAGTTGGGTTTCGGGTTCGTTCGGGTTTCAAATTCCGTCAAGACTTCGCCTAAGGCTCTAGCTAGGCTCTGATACCACTGTAGGGTTCCTAGGCACCCTAATGAGGTCTCACAAGGCATCAACCATGCCAATTTCAAAAGTTACGGTGCCGAGAAACCCTAGTGTACGGATCGTTGGCTAGAATTCTAGGCGAAAATGAAAACTAGTTAACACTTAACTACAAGAATACGGAAATACAACCTTTGCAGATCCGGTTCTCCACCTCCATAGCTCCGCAATGAAGTCTCCTCGCTGTCCTCATGCAATTCCGGGCTCTAGCGTCGGCTTCATCGGAGAAGAAGCGGGCTAGGTCATCGACGACGTGCCGAAGATGATCTACGTCGAAGCATCGCTAGATCAAGCTCCAACTTCACCAAGTTAAGAAAACTTGTGAAGGAAACACACTCTACTACTTGGCAAGAGGTAGAGGATGAAGAAATAGGAGTTGGGTTCACTTTAGAATTGGATTTCTCACTCAAATACATCAATCACCATTGATGAAGAAAGCTTTTTCTTCATTGAAGAAGATGAAGAAGATGAAGAAAGAAAAATGATAAGTTAATTAAAAAGAATAGAAAAACAATACTTATTATAATTCTAACTATGGTTATGTGTAGAGAATTGACCAAGGTTAAAGGAATGGTTAGGGTTAAGGATGAGATAAGAATGGTGGACAAAGTCAAAGCTTCATGAAGCTTCAACTAAACAACAAATAAAGCCACCATTCTTTTCTCTTTTCCATTTATTTTCCAAAATGTATAAACAAATAAATAAATGAATAAATAAGTAATGGAAAAATAAAACCCTAATTATATGTTTAACCATGGTTTAATTCTTTACACTTAACCAAGTAAACATGTATCATCAACCATGATACAAACAAGTGCACAAAAGTATATCGCATATACAATGCGCACATCCGAGTGAGAAAATCCATCTTAAGTGAACCGATACTAGTTAACGCAAAGTAATATATCAAATATATAATTATGCATTAAATCATTAAATCAACACTTGATTTAACGATCCGGTCATATCGCATATAACCGACTAGTATCCAATGTATCGGCTTATCGAATCAACCCTCGATTCGATAACTAGGTTATATCGCATATAACCATTCGACACATTCATCGCGAGAATGAAATACGGTATCACATACACGCATTATTCTCGGTCCCGCACATATCTCATATGCGCTCCTATTTCGTTTCGCTTGAGCCAGGAAACCTCTGTGTAGGACTCTAAAGACTCGTCAATACGCCGGCAGCAGGTGATGATCATATCAAACACCCACAAGCCGCAAGCGGTCTGCTAAACGTAACGGCCACCCGGGTATTGAGCGATCAGAAGATCGACGAGCAAGCCCGCTCACACTCCAGTGAATCCAACCAGTAACACTACCGTACAGTCCGGTCTGATCGTCTGATATGTCGCATATCTTGCCTAGGGGTGGTATACGTCAGACCCCAATAGCTCGATAAGTCGTGTCGATATGAGGTCTATAACACTTCGAGAAACTACTGGTAACACTTACCAGTAAATCTCAGCAACCCTGGCCAGGGATTTCCTGTTATAGCCAATCGAACACAGCGCAACATCAACTCCCTATACCGGGAGAGACGAATCCCCTCCTATCGCTCATTGCCTCCATATGACTCGGGACTGTACCCAAAAACCACCGTTTTGCACGCCCTCTTGGACGTGGTAAGATGGAAATCAAAGCACAGTGGGAACCACACAAGACTCTATGACGATCTCGGGTCAACAGACTACTCTGTACCAGTGTCACCAGAGAACTGCCATCTGACGTGAGGTATAATACCATCTGGGAGTTCTCGGCGAGTCCGTACAGTGTACCCAGTCTCCACTGAGCACCCGTACATCATCTCTGATGTCAAACACCAATGGATATGGGATCATCCATCGCCCATCTGTATGGGTCGAGAAGGTATACGCTAGTCTACTCTGGTATATCGATGCCCCGTCTCGATACACCCACGACTAAGGACTTTGAAGGATGTACTTATGGACTACCATGTCCCCACTAGTATGATCTGCATCATAGTCCAGGTAGTCAAGTACACATCCTAAGGGCTTTACCAACATGTAACAGAGAGACAATCAATGTACACGTTAAGGTAAAGTGTAACCAGATAGCATACTATCATGTCGAGCAAGAAAGTCCTCCCTATATATGTCCAAGCATCCACTACAATATACTTCCTATGTATAGTAATGGCCTCTAGGGCATACATATAACTAACAAAACTTATTTTTGTCTCACAATTTTGTAAAAATTTATTTTCTTTCAAGAGTCAAAATATTTTCTCGCCCCCAAACTTGAGTGAAACTGTATTAAGCATTTAAAATTATAAAGAGGGGGGGTAAAGTTATTGGGCATTATAAAGCTTTACAAAGACCAAAAATCAACACCAACCATAAAAATATTTTATCGATATAACGCATTGGTTGGTAGAAGATCATGTCACCTAGAGACGTGAAGAAGTGGAGAGGATATAAGAAGTGTAATAGAACGGGTTTACGTCTCTGTTTATAGAGACGAAAGAGTGATGGTAGATTACTCATATTCTCGGACTTCTTTTGGTAGGGGTTGATTTATCACAACTCCCATGTCAACAAGTTGGACCGCTGGTTGATATGAAGAAGAACTAGCGGTCCAACTTCTTTTGGTAGGGGTTGATTTATCACAACTCCCATGTCTTCTAAGAATGCGAGTTCTTCAGCGAAATTTTTTTCAAAGCTTTCATCGATATCCCGAATAATAATCTCATCGGAAAGAACGGGATGATACTCGGACTCTATAAAAGGATTATATTTAGTGTTAGATGTTGACCCGAACAGCTCGATAGAAGGGTCCGTATGTGTATAATAAATAGCAGGGTCAAATAATAACGTACTAGCGGAGTCAAGATCAGCATCGTGAAGCAGTTCAAATTCACTACTGTCGGAATCCATCCTTTCGATAGAACATACTTGAGCATAGGGTTCGGAGGGTTCACTTCCTAACTTGTAAATGTTAAGCTCAATTGACATCTTCCTAAAGGATAGGTTCATAGAGCTATTATGACAATTGATTAAAGCGTTGGAAGTCGCTAGAAAAGGTCGACCTAAAATCACCGGAGTTTGGTTTCGTAGGTTCACCACAGGTTTTGTATCTATAACGATAAAGTCCACAGGAAATATAAATTCCCCGACTTTGATTAACACATCCTATAGCTCACTCTTAGGTTGGGTGATAGATCGATCTGCCATCTGGAGAGTGCAGTGAGCAGGTTTTAACTCTCCGATCCCTAATTGCTCATAGACAGAATATGGAAGCAAGTTAACACTAGCACCTATATCGAGTAGAGCACGATTGATATTTTTACCCCCGATAGAGATAGATATGGTAGGACTTCCGGAGTCCTTTTGTTTCTTGGGTATTATTTGTGTAAAAGCAGTGCTTACATTACTCGCAAGGAAAACTTTTCTAAGTACTTGAATTTTTCTCTTCCTAGTGCATAAGTCCTTTAGGATTTTCGCATAAGACGAAAATCGTTGAATAACATCTAGGAGAGGAATATTTATGTTAACTTGCTTAAAAATTTCTATAATCTTCTCCATTTATGGACTTGGTCTGTTGCCCCTTAACTAGTTTGGATAAGGAGCTTTATCAATAAGGGTTGGGTCCAACATTGGAGAAAATTGTGGGGATGGAATGGATCCCAGAATTGGAGTTGGGATCGTTTTAGGTTGACTTGAGGAAGTGGGCTGAGGGTTCGAGCCTAGGGGAAAATGGAGAATAGGCTCGGAAGAAGGCGGTGGACTAGACGAAGTAGGAGTAGAAGTAGAAACTGGGGTAACATTAATATCATTGACATCAACGTCATCAACATGTTCACCCACTTGGTTGTTCAGCACTCTTCCCGATCTCAACGTGGTTACGGCACACACATTATGACTTTGTGAGTGGCCAGAATTCGGTAGAGCTTGAGATGGAAGTTTTCCTTTCTCTCTCGCACTCATCGGGCATTTAACTGTGCAAGTTGTGCTTCTATCGATTTTATGCTTTCACCATAGGAAGCTTTGTTCTGCACTAGAGTTTGGATAGCAGACGTTAAATTAGCCGTCGTTTGTGTAAATTGTTTAATGAACGTGTCGAGTGCAGAGGGTTTATCGGTACTGGCCGTTGGGAAAGAATTATTATAAGGATCAAAGTTGGCCGGATTTTGAATAGATTGCGGTTGAAAGGGGTGCCGACTTGGTTGTGGTGGTTGCTGTTGCTATGGGGGAAGTTTTTGATAGTTGCTTGGGAACTGGTTTTGATTTTGAGTTTGGTTTTGGTCCCAAGATAAATTAGGATGATTCCTCTATCCTGATTGTATGTGGAAGAATAAGGATCGTTTCTAGGCCGTTACTGAAAAGTATCATTAATATGTTCTTGACCTTGAAACGGAGGATTCAAAGGACATTCTTCCGTCAGATGTGATGGGTCCGAACAGCAACCACACACGGTTTTGGGGAGCGTAACCTGGTTTAAGGAGGCTGAAGAGACTTTGTTTTCTATGGCTTCGAGTTTCCTTTGTATCGCAGTCATTTCGGACTTCACTGCGATGGAAATATCAAGCTGATGGATACCTCCCCTAGATAATGTTGATGGTGCTTTAACGCTTTCCCACTGTAAAGTTTGTTTAGCGAGATCTTCCAGGAATTGCCAAGCTTCACCATCGTCTTTAGACATGAAATGGCATTGACAAATGGTTTCAAGCATCTGCTTTGTCGTTGGATTAACACCTCATATATAATTCGGCAAAGGTCCCATCTATTGATTCCGTGATGAAGACATTGGACAAGCAGATCTTTAAACCGTTCAAAGCATTTCCAAAATGGTTCGTTGGGAAGCTGGGTAAACTGGTTAATCTCGCTTCGAACATGGACGATTTTATGATTGGGATAAAATTTCTTAAGGAATGCTACAACGAATTCATCCCATTTGGCAATAGAGTGTGCGGCAGTGTTATAAAGCCATTTTTCTTCTAGATCGCACAAGGTAAAAGGGAGAAGACGTAATCTCATAGCATCCACTGAAAGTTGTGTAGTGCCCATCATTGCGCATACGTTTTCGAATTTGGTGATAAAAATGTATCCGTCTTCAGACTCAAGCCCATGAAATTTAGACAACAGGTTGATGAGTGGGGTTTAATTTCAAAATTATCACCATTGGCTGGTGGAACAGATAGACAAGTAGGAAGGGGACCGCGTATCGGGTAGCATCTTTCTTGGAGAGAGATGCGCGGTGGATTCTGCGCACCTACGGGTGGTGGCAGGGGTGTGTTGGTAAAATCTGATGGAGAACCATCCATCTCGGTCGATGTGGTGGGTTGAGGGGAAAAAGGAGATGAAGAAGTACCAACCTCGGAGTCGACAGCAGAAACGCAGACAAGACGGGCACTAGAATCCCATGTCCAGCCGAGCATGCACTAAGTGGGTTTAGCGCGCGTGGCAGCGTGTGAGAAAGATTTTAAATGGTTTGTTTTGAAAAGTGTCGGACGTGAAACAAATCACACAAGAAATGTACAATCAACCATAGAATTAATGTCACCTAGGTCAAGTCACTAGACCGCTCCTAGACTTCCAAATAATAAGTCGTAAAATCAATCCTCTACCACCTCTTTATTATTCTTGTGGCCAGGTAAGTGCCAGGTAAGTGGGAGGTATCTGCTATAGGAATCACCGAAAATAGCGGGCCTAATTAAGTAACCACTTGCCTTAGTCAGACTTGCCTAGACACCACAAATGAAATGCGGATAAGCGATAGATTACCCACGACCCTCCTCTGTTCTAATTGAGCGTGACGGTCCTTAGAGTCTTGATCTAGATATTTTAAATTATTCTAGGATTATGCGGATGCTCGTTTTGTGATTTGTGGGGCCTAGGAAGGGTGATGAAATTCCCATCTAATCTGAATTTCGGTCTTGCCCCTTAATGTCCGGTTAAAAATATGCAAAAACAAACAAATTATAAAAAATGCAAAATATTTTTGAGCGGAGATATTTTGCAAAGAATCCTGAAGAAAATCAAATTATTGGATTTCTAGAGGAGAGAGAAAGATATGTGGAAGATACCAGAGGAGTTTGGAGACCTAACTCTACCAAGTCCATCTACGGCTAAAATGATGCTTTTGCCGCGGTTCCGCCGCGCAATGGTTGGGTTTTCGTCCAATTTTTTCTACAGTGCCTCCTTTGCTCCTCTGGTCCTCATTGAAAGTCTCTGAATCTAAAATTCCTCGCTTCTGTTACTCCAGATTCCCTCGTAAAAATCGCACATTAATCGTTAAATATGCAAGTTGCGGTTTTGTTTTATTTTTATGATATGGATCGAATAAGAATTAAACCCGAATAGCAAGAAAAAAAAATTACGCACGCATCCCCGGCAACGACGCCATTTAATCGATTTGAAGAAGTGTTTTTGTAAAGTAACCGCAATCAATAACGATGTCGCAAGTAGCTAGCCGAGATGAGTACGGGTCATCCGCAAGGATGCGTGGAACTTTTAATCTTGTTTTAGATGAGTTGATTAGAAATAGGGGAGAGTGATTCTAGATCTATATTGAACACGTATGTAGAATATATAGGAAGAGGGCTTGCAGGGTTCGTTAGAATTTAGTAGTAATGGATGATTAAATAAAGATGACTCCTTTTATTTTTTAATAGAATTAAAACTAGATCGATAGTGATGAATGAAGATTAGGGTTCTTGGAGGGAATAGGGTTCCCACTCTTAACCCTTATCTTTTCATTGATCTCTATTCATGTCTAGCCTCTACCGAAACAATTATTAATCTGATCTCAAATCGCAGCCGAGACTATCTATAAATTGATAGCGTGCCCGATTAGGATGTTAACGATTCTTTTGATAAAGTTTATAAACTTTATAAGATGTAAAAGAAGTTAATGGATTTTATCATCTATTAATCTACCCTAATCCTACGAACTCTATCAAACGGAGAATTACTTACGCATGGTTTGATAAGAAGAAGAAAAAGGGGTAGAGAAGGAAATCATAATGCAGAAATTTAAATGTGGAAAGTAAATGTGAAATAATTAAGCAAATGATCTACCTTTATTAATCAACGTTATAAGTACAAATCCTTCAAATTTAGATTACACGAAGAAGAAGTTGCTCTCGATCTCCGTCTCGTAGGAAGTATTTGCTCCGTCGATATTCACGTCGCTCTATCACGTCGAATCACAGATCTGTCGTGGATCTCTTGTTCTTTGACGGTGATTTGCTTTGTGTTAAAGGTGATAGTTCTCTAAGTTTAGCCTTCAGTCCTTTATATAGCAGTAGAAGCAGAAACCCTAGATCTCATAGGTTAAGATATTCCATAAAGATCCAATTTCTAAATTTTCAGATCCTACGGCCACGATTAAGCCGCAGATCCGCCGTATATATAGGCTATTGGCCGTGCAACCGCCGCACTTTGGAGGAGTTAGGGTTTGGATTTTCTGCTGTGGCCTCATGTTGACACGTGGAGATCCTCTACATATCTGAATTTTGGAAATATTTACTGAGTTTCTGCCAGTATTGATTCTACGATTTTATTGGCAGATTTTTTGATCCTGACATCTTGAATATCTTGATCTCTTGACCTGAGCTAAATCTGCACAAAATCTCCATGAATAATGTTAGTAATGTTTATTATATTAGAGATATAATCTTAATCATTTTAAATAGTAATAAATCTTTAAGAAATTTGATTAAGATTATTTGATATGATATGCATATTTAAATTATCAAAATATCTTATAAAAATTATATGCATATATTTTCCTTCATAATATTAATTATAATATATAAACATATGGTAAAGAGTAAATTTGGAAATAACCCACATATGTTCTATATTTATAATAAACACTTTTAAATATTTAAGAAAAATAAGGAAAATGTTATATCAAATGTGCAATATTTTAGACTGAACACCATCCCAGCCGGAAGAGTAACGTACAGGCCCAACGCGGCCTCCATTTTCTCGATGCCTGTGGGCCAAGTCACTCAGGGCACTATCGGGCTATTCTTTGGGACCATACTCCCACCTATGATCTTTGGCTCCTCAATGCCCCA
Source organism: Agapanthus africanus (assembly GCA_030015575.1). Classification (NCBI taxonomy): domain Eukaryota; kingdom Viridiplantae; phylum Streptophyta; class Magnoliopsida; order Asparagales; family Amaryllidaceae; genus Agapanthus; species Agapanthus africanus. The sequence continues at coordinate 354,585,201 of CM057349.1, read as the reverse complement.
AGAAGAAGCTCCTCGAATGACGTTCTTTGAACGGCTAGCTACTTTAACGGCTCCTATCAGCAAGCCGTCGAACTTCGTAGTTTCAGTCTTTAACAGGCTGAAAGAAAGCTCAAATGGGCTCGTAAAGAAGCTCATAATTCCACAGGGGGTTGCCCAAAAATGACTGGCCCTCCCTGCTCCTTCCATGCATAAAGCCGGCCAAAGTGCTTCACCTCCAAGACGGTCGGTCTTCGATAGATTGACCAACTCTGGTCTAGCTCCGCCAAGAAAGTTCATCTTCCATAGGCTGACACCAAGCAAAGCTCCTCAACAACTCCCGGGGCATGATGAGGGTGCCTCCAATACTGAGGCAGTTCCCACTCCAACACATGCTCGACGTCGCCACTGGCGTCGAGTGAGATAGGGTGGGGGAAACTCTCCCTCTGGGCTTACCCCACCAGCTCATATGGTGGATATTGATGCTGCTGTTCCAACTGGGAATAGCTTCGAGCCACTCAGAAGAGTGCGAAAAAACTCCACGACGGCGGTACTAAAAAGATCACTTTCGCCTGCAGAAGCTGCAGTGCAGGCAAAGCCGGAGCAGCATTATCAGCGGCTTTCCTCACAAATCCATAGAGTCTGGCATAAAGTCTAAGACTTAGTGCACGATAAAAGCTATTCTTGTTGACCAAAAAGATCCAAGGTTTGAAAAGAAAACAATTGCTCCTCCACCATACAACGGGGGACTTCTAGTAAAGAGGTGCCTGTTATAGCGGCTCCTCCTGCTCTAACCTCTCATAAAAAAGTGAGGCCAAAGAAAATTTTATCTCCAGTGGCAGAATCTAAAGGTGAAATCTCCAAACGCCCCAAGTCTGGGGGCATAACCGTACATACGGCCTATATGACTAATAGTAAAGTGGAGAGCCGTGCTTCTGTGAGTCACAGACCGCATACCCGGTTATTGACAAAAGCTTACGAGCAACAACAGAAGCTTTAAGGTATGCTTGCCAAGATGGCAACACTTACCAGACCTAAAGAAAGTCCGGACAAAGAAACTGAACAACGCCAGGAGCAAGAAACCGATACAGAGTTCTTGCGACGGGTGCTGGAAAAGAAAGATAAGGAAGCTGTAACGACTCTGAAATCACTGTACAGAAATTTTCTTGTTATTATACAGAAAAGGGTAATACAGTCTGTGTAAGAGTTAAAAGTTATTTTTTTAAATAAAAGCAAGAAACAACTGGTAAAATCTCTACATTGCTGTGGCATAGCCTGTGTGTTCGAATCCCATCAGACCTAATTATTTTTTAGATTTTTTCTTTTTAATTTTTGGAAGTCCAATAGTTGCACGTGCAATATACGGATAAACGAAAAGTTTCAGAAAAATCAAATAGGTGCAATGAGGTGTACACACCCAACATGACATGTGGCGCAAATCTCAAGGCAGAACAACAAATCCCGACCGCTCGTTTCCTTGATTTGGCTGCCGCCGACCATCGGGATGAGCCTATTTGCCTCCGTGCTTTGCACACTTGTCCCTTCGACTCCCCTCAACTTCCCTGGACTGTTTGATTTTCCTGCAATCAAACGGAGACTCTTCAATTCACCATTTAACACCTTTTTAATGCATTTTAATCCAAAATTTTAATTCCCAAATCCTAATTCTTCACTATAAATACCACTCAATACCCTAGCTCTTCACTATTCTGAAATTTCTAGCAAAAATTCTCTCAAACTCTCTAAGTGCCAAGCGGAGTTAAGCCCCCCAAGTGGAGTAGCAAGCCAAACTCGATGACCGGAGTATCTCCGACGAAACCACGACCCCCCGAGGGCTTCTTTGATCTCTTATTAACCATCTAAAACCGCAAGTCCCTCTTCTCTCCATTTCTTTCATCTTAATTCGTCGTCTAAGAAAATATCGACAAAAGTGGAGTTAACACGTAACAACCTTCGTTTTTTAATATTTTATTATGCTTGATATAGCTAAATATCACATAATCACCCTAATATCTTTTTAAAACAAATTTCACATCTATTGTCTTTTAACATAACCAAAATTTCTCGTTCAATACTCAAATAATTAACTTTAATATAACCATTTTTCAATAATTATTAAAAATACCTTTAGGAAAACTTCATGGGGTAATGACCTACCCCACACGCATACTATGGTTGTATAGCACGGTAATCCAACATATGGTTAATTTAAAGAATAACTTTTTCAATAAAATACCACACTTTTACAAAAACGAGTTTCTTTAAATCGGTATTTCAAAATCCTTGGCAATTACGCCTCTACAACCCTCGTTAGTGGACCCGCTAATGGATGGTGCAGATTATCGCACATCCTTGGGACAGTAGAGCGAGATGCAGAACTCCTCACAGAGTATTCAGACTCGAAAGGAAATAAAATACGGTTTTTGAGAAACGCGACTTTTCTAAACAAAACTAATTTTTAAAAAATTATAGAAAAATTATGAATCCATATTTTCAATAAAAGCAAATTAAGAAAACTATATTTTTAAAATAAAGATTAAAATTGTTAATAAAATACCGCCAAGTTTCCAAAAGTAGTAGTTTTCACAAAAATACCATAAACTTTTAAAAAGGCTAAGTTTCTTCACCAAAATACCATTTAAATTAAAATACATGTTCATGAAAACCCTAAATAATACAAATTACCCTCGAGGTTTATTTTTAAACAATATTAATATATATTTCTCATAAAACCCGTCGAGATATGCAAACAATATTCTAAGGACTCTAGTATTAACATAGGTTTAAGCGGTATCATTTCTCTTGAGCCCCAGGGAGCCGGAGAAAGTGTGTGCTTTCCTATTCAAGTTAGAAAACTTAACGGAATTATCAAATGGCAATTGTCTTGGAAAAAGACACAAATCCTGCCGTCCATGTGCAGCAGTTGCCGATTTCTCCCGAACATAAGATTTTTAACAATTTATATCAATTCATATGAAAATACATGAACTCGAATCCAAACTCGAATCTAAACTTGAACTCAAACTCGAACACAAACTCGAACTCTAACCTAACTCGAATCTAAACTCGAATATGTACTCAAACCCAAACTACTTGAACAAACTTGACTCGAACCAAGATTTCAATTGTCATGACTCGCATATTACTCGGCTCACTCGAATACAATCTACACCTTTTGTAATCTAAGGTTTCGATCAAGATATATTAATCAATCAATTAAATCAATTAAGTATATTAACCAGTTATATATAATATACTCGGGATGCTTGGGATAGTTTTTTGTGTGAATCCAACGGAGTTTCAGGAGTCCCGTATTAACTTTTTGTTATTTTACTCGAATATCAGTCGGGTTGAATCATCCACAGCCTAGAGCCCTGATGCTAACACATAAAATGGGCCCGTATTTTCTTGCTCCTGGGGCCCCACTTTTAAGCTCATGAATACTTCTACGGCTGCGTTGATATTCATACTTGGAACTTAACGTTAACATAGTGGCCATATAGAGACCTATAGAATACATTTACCCATGATCATATACTATTACTCGTCATATAAATATTCTACAATTATCATTTTCTTTACTCTTACCTATCTTTGGGACTTACCGAGCGCTAGTTCGCTGACGGGCATTCCATCCACTTTTCTTCTCTTAGAATGTTCGTCAGATATGGTCGAGATGGAGGAGGTTGAAGCCACAGAAGAGGACTACAACCAGATCGCTACTCAGGGCTAGCCTAGCTTCACTTTTTCTTCAGTTTATGCATGCCACTTGTTTAGGTATCTTCCTTATTATATTTACTTTCCAGCATAAACTCTTGTATTTGTAAATATTGGAAGTTGAATGTAAATAAAGATGTTGTTGAAAAATTTTACAGTCTCTATTTATTCTTGAATTGTGTATTATTGTTTCAATACGCTTATTATATTTATTTAGGGAATGACTTTCTCTGGATAAATATGCCGCGGACTTTCCACGTCATCGTTTCCGTCTACTGGGAAGCGGGGCATGACAGAAGCTGCACAGCAGGCTGCTTGTTCTGATTCCTAGTGCCCTGGCCGCTAACCGCGGCCGTTGCGGAACGAAAAACTTTTACTTTTAAAACTTGGCGCTAGAAACGACTACCTAGAATCTAACCAAATATTACATTAGTATACTAAAGGAGTTCTAGCTACTGTGATAAAAGGGTTATGCTAAAAGATTCGTGTTCTTCGGTCTTCTACCCTCTTTCTTAGCTCCATAGGGTCTTCGTGATCGAGCTTGACCGCGGGTCTTCCTCCATCGAAAATGATCCACCCGAGAGATGTGGTTCATGGCTCTAACCCCACACTAAAAACCTAGTGGAGCAACTAAAGGCTCTAGGTTGCTAATCTAGAGTGTCTAGTGATGTAGTGTGTTATTCTAGTAATCTTTCTACCTCTCTTCACCCTTGATTCTCAACTCATGAGAGTGTAGGGTGAAAAGGAAGAAGGAGCACTAGAATGGAGAGAGAAAGAGAATGGTGAAATGAAAATCTCATCACAAAACCAATAATGCAAGCATGGTTTTATCAAAATATATTTGCAATTTTAAAAAATCAACCCTACTTAAATAGTTTAGACAAATAAATTATAAATTCATTTGTCTACCCTATTCAACCATGCTTCACACCATTCTCTTTGCCACCTCACCCCTCCACGTCATTTCAATTTTCAAGAAAAGAAAAACAAAGGAAATAAGGCGTCCTCTTTCTAGAATGTTTTCCATATAAATACGGAATACACTCTTCCGTATATACATACCCGTATTCATATCAAAATACGAATACCCAAAAAGATAGAATAATACAAAGAACATAATACTAGAATATACATATCGAAATGTGTATACGTAAATTATTAAATCAATACTTGATTTAATAATCCGGCTTAAACATAAGCCGGCTAGTATTATCAACCATCCGATCAAAAGCCCGGTTAATACTAGAATATACATATCGAAATATGCATATGTAAATTATTAAATCAATACCTGATTTAATAATCTGGCTTAATCCTAAGTCGGCTAGTATTATCATTCGATTGGAATCATGCACGTATCAAAATACGGCCACTACTCATTTCGCCTGAACCAGAGAAACCCTCTGTGTGGGACTCTAAAGGCACAACAGTACGCTGGCAGTGGGTTTAACAGCACGCACGTCAACGGCACTAGCTGTATGTAACGGCTACCCAGGTACCTATCGAAAGGAAGGCCGACGAGCAAGCTCATTCGAACCCCTACTGAGCCTATCCATGACAATCTCCATACAGTCCGGTCTCTTCATCTAAAAGTATCGCATACCGGGTCTAGGGGGTGGTAAACGTCAGACTCCTAATAACCTGATAAGTCATGTTAATTCGGCTCAGGACCGATCTGAGAAACTACTGATCTAACCATCAGTAAATCTCAACTGCCTTGATCATGGTCTTATGGTTCTGGCCAACCGGACACAGTGCGATATCAACTCCCAATACCGGGAGAGATGAATTCCTGACAATCACTCACTGCCTCCATGTGGCTCAGGACTGTATCCAACCTAAACCTGTTTGCACGACTCAGTAGAGCCGTAGTAGGGTAGTGATCAAAGTATAGTAGGAACTCATACGAGACCAATGATGATCTTAGGTCTAAAGACTAATATGTACTCATGTCACCTGAGAACCGCTATCTGACGATAGGTATAATACCATCTAGAGGTTCTCAACGAGTTCGTCCTGTGTACTCATCCCCGGTGAGTACCTGTATACAATTTTAGGTGATCACACAAATGGCTGTGGGACCAACCACCACCCCTTGTTGGGGTCTAGAAACGTATTTAAAAGTCTAATCTGGAATATTGATGCTCAGTCTCGATACTCCTACGACTTGGGACCTTTAAGGATGTGCTTATGGACTACCCAGCTCCTACAAGTATGATCGCCATCATAACGCTGGTAGTCAAGCAAAATCTTACTGGCTTTATCAACATATATCGGCCATATGTGATATCGAGTATAACATATGCACATGTTATGATAAAGACAAACCAAAATAGTATACTACTGTGACGAGTCTTTATCAACATGTATAAGCAATACAAAACAGTAAGAAAAAAATACACATGTTCAGATAAAGACAATTGAAATAGTATACTATATAACTGAGCAAGATTATCCTGTATATACATATCCCCACCATCCTATATGATACAGTCCTCTAGGGTATACATATCCAATATATACATATGCCAGCATCCTATACAATACAGACCTCTAGGACATACATATCCAACAATTTTCCACTTGCACTAAGACCTGTAGTTGGCATACTGAATACCCAACATCTGCTCTAGGGCCAGTTGTTGGCGTATCGCATACCCAACATCTTAAAAAGTCACTCGAACTGCGCTTGAGGGAGGGCCTTGATAAATGGATCCGCCGTGTTGTCTTTCGTATCTACTCTCCGGACCTCGATCTCCTGGCGATCTACGATCTCCCTGATCAGGTGATACTTCTTCAAGATGTGTTTGGATTTCTAATGGAACCGTGGTTCCTTCGCCAAAGCCATAGCCCAAATGTTATCGCAATACAAAGGTATCAGATCAATAATGGATGGAACCACTTCAAGTTCAGTAATGAACTTCTTCATCCAGACCGCTTCTTTTACGACATCGTTGGCAACAATGTATTTAGCCTCCATCGTCGAGTCTGCGCGGTGTCCTGTTTGAAGCTCTTCCAACAAACCGAGATAGACTTGCTGTCATCCATGTCACTCTGAAAGTTTGAGTCAGTAAATGACTCGACCTGGAGGTCTCTATTACCGTAAACACAAAACCCGAGATAGACTTGCTGTCATCCATGTCACTCTGAAAGTTTGAGTCGGTAAATGACTCGACCTGGAGGTCTCTATTACCGTAAACCAAGAACATCTCCTTAGTCCTTCTCAGGTACCTGAGAATATTCTCTACAGCTGTCCAATAATTCTCACATGGGTTTGATTGATACCGACTCACCATGCTAAGCGCGTATGCTACATCTGATCTGGTACATAGCATCGCATACATTATAGATCCTACCGCCGAAGCGTAGGGTACAATGCTAATGCGAGCTCTCTCCTCATCAGTCTTAGGAGACATCTCTTTAGAGTGGGTGACTCCGTACCATGCGGGTATATAACCGCGCTTGGAATCTTCCATACTAAATCTCTTTAGTATGGTCTCTATGTACCTAGACTGTAAAAGTCCTAACAATCTCTTGGATCTATCTCTGTAGAACTTAATCCCCAGAATGTAGGAGGTATCACCCAGCACTTTCATGGAGAACTTTTATGACAATGACCAATTATAGCATAGGAATGTCATTTCCTATCAAGAGAATGTCATCCACGTACAAGATGAGTAATACAACAGTTCTCCCTACAATCTTCTTGTAGATACATGGTTCATCCTCATTTTTGATGAAATCAAATTCCTTGACAGTCTTATCAAAACAGATGTTTCAGCTCCGCGATGCCTGCTTTAATTCATAAATGGGTTTAAGCAACTTGTACACCTTCCCGCTGCTCCCACTGTCTACGAATCCCTCCGACTAATCCATATAAATGCACTCTTCTAAACTTTCATTTAGAAAAGCTGTTTTAACGTCCATCTGCTAGATATCATAGTCATGGTAGGCAGCAATGTCAAGTAGGATCCGAATGGATTTCAGCATAGCTAGTGGAGAAAATGTTTCATCATAATCCACTCTTGGTCTTTGACGAAAACCTTTTGCAACAAGTCTAGCCTTATAGGTTTCAACCTATCCATCTACACCAATCTTCTTTTTGAAGATCCACTTGCATCCAACGGGTTTTACCCCAGGACGAGCAACATCTAAAGTCTAAACTTTGTTGGTGTATATGAATTCCAGTTCGGATCGCATAACATCCAGCCATTTATCAGTCCTGTTGGGTTTCCTAACACCATGGCCGCCTACCGCGGCTGTTGCGGAAAGAAAAACTTTCACTTTTAATATTACTGGCGCTAGAGAACACATCCTAGAATCTAACCAAACATCGAAACTGGTAAACAAGAGGAGTCTAGCTACTGTGAAAGGTGTTATACATAATGACATGCGTCCTTCGGGTCTTCACTTCTCTTCTTAAGTTCCTTAAGGTCTTCTGGTTCAACCTTGATGGCCGGCCTCCTCAGTCCTAGATGATCCACCTGAAGGTTCTTGATTCAAGCCCCTACTTCAAAAAGAAGCAAACCAAGCAAACCAGTTTGTTAATCTAGTTTGCTTAGATGATGTGGTTATGTTAGTAGTAATTTTCTATCTTAAATCCCTTTGGTTCTCAACACATGAGAGTGATAAGGGATAGAGCTGAAGGGTTACGGCAGCGCCCCGGCCACCGAAACGCGGCCAAAATGTGGAACAAAAATTTCTAAAACCGGCGCTACCATTACCCGATTTACGGATCGACCTTAAACCCTAAACTAGCAAACTAACTAAGAGTTAGAATCGTTATACCGAGTTGATCCGTGTCCTTCGGTCTTCATTCCAAGCTCCTAGCGATTCTTTGATGATGTTTAGTTCCCGGTCTTCCTCCATCTCCGATGATCCACCTGAGGGAAACGGCGTGAGCTCCAGCCTTGACAAACGAGGCAACCGACGCTCCAAAGTCGCTAGCAATGGAGAGTCGAGGTGTACGGAAGTGTCACTATATTTTTCTCTCTACCCAAAGTGCTCATGGAGAAACCATAGAAGATGAAGAAGGAGGTGATGAAGACTTGGCATGAGGCAACTAAAAATGGCTAAGTCTTTTGTGCTTTTTCTTTTCCTTTTTTGAGTGAATGAGAGAGTGGGAGTAATGAAGCAAATGTAATCAAAAACCAAATGAAATGAACCCCCCATCAAAGAGTGGCCGGCCCCCCTCTCTCATTCCCCTCAAAAAAATATCATTACCAATTTAACCATTAAACAAATGTGACCATACCATGCTACATGCACAAACCCATGCCCAAAGTCATGTCACCTATTCCACTTCATTACAAGCAAATGATTTTCAAAAAATCAATAATGAGGTGGCATCTTCTAGAAGCTATTCCGTATAAAATACGGAATACTTCCCGGTACATGTATCGAAATACATATACGCGTATTCGTACAAAAATACGAATAGCCAAGAGAGAAAATAAATAGCGAACAATAATACTAGAATACATATATATATAAATGCATATGTAAATTATTAAATCAAAACCTGATTTAATAAACTGGCTTAATCCTAAGCCGCTAGTATTATCAACCGTTCGATTAAAGTCTGCGCAGCAAGTGCACATATTTAATCGGACACCCGTATGTACCAACATACGACATGTACATCATATTGCCTGAACCGTAAAAACCCTCTGTGTGGGACTCTAAATACTCGTCAATACGCTGGCAGTGAGTTTAACCACAAGCACGTCAGCGGCACTAGCTGTACGTAACGGCTACCCAGGTATTGAGCGAAAGGGAGGCCGACGAGCAAACTCATCCTGAACCCCTACTGAGCCTGTCAATGACAATATTCATACAGTCCGGTCCATTCGTCTAAGAGTATCACACATCGAGTCTAAGGGGGTGGATAAAGTCAGACCCCTAACAACGCGACATTTAGTGTCGGTATGAAACCCCATCACCACCTGAGAAACTATCGATCCTGAATCGATAATCCTCGTCCACCGTAGCCACGGATTTATGTTGATGGCCATCCGTACACAACGCGACATCAACCCCCAATACCAGGAGAGACGAATCCCCGACGATCCGATCACTGCCTCCATGTGGCTTGGGACTGTACCAACTAAAACCTGTTTGCACGACTCCTTAGAGCCGTGGTAGGGTAGTAATCAAAACACAGTGGGAACTCACACGAGACAAATGACGAGCTCAGGTCTACAGACTAACCTGTACACATGTCACCTGGGAACTGCTATCTGACAATAGGTATAATACCAACTAGCAGGTTCCCGGCGATTCCGTCCAGTGTACTCATAACCCAGTGAGCACCTGTATACTATCTTAGATGAACAAACTAACATCAATGGCTTATGAGACCTGGCCACCGCCCCTCGTCGGGGTCTCGATCAGTATACACTAGTCTACACTGGAGTATCGATACCCGATCTCGATACTCCTACGACTAGGGACATTTAAGGATGTGCTTATAGACCCCACCTCCCACATATATGATCGCCATCATAATGCTGGCAGTCAAGCAAGAATCCTATGGGCTCTATCAATATGTACATGATGATAAAGACAAACCAAATAGCTTACTATCATCTTGAGTAAGACTGTTTTATCGGTATAGGTCCTCACTCAATCATCATAATCACAAGTCCGCGACTATGATAATTGCCTTGAGGGTACTATAGCCAACAAGAGCAAGAGAGTGAACTCAAGAAGATAAGAGAGAAGGGCAAGTGAAGAATGAATGTCTAGAATTGCTAAGTGAATAATGGCTAAGTATTTTTGTTATAAAGCATTTTCTTTTATTTAAAAAACATAACCATACTCAGATAGTATTTGCAATAATACCATAGCCATGCTTCATCCATGCTTCATGTCATCTTACCCTCTTCCACCTCATTTTCTATTTTCAACAAAATAGAAAAGTGCATGATGAGATGTCACCTTCTAGAAGGTATTTTGTATAAATACAAAACACTTTCTAGCATATATACATACCCGTATTGGTACCAAAATACGAATACCCAAGAGATAGATAATACTAGAATTAAATCAATACTAGAATTAAATCAATACTAGCATTAAATCAATACTAAGCCCGCTAGATAGAATAATACTAATGTCACGACCCGAATTTAGCATGTGACCAGCACCTAAATCACGCCACGTCTAAAGGCGTAACGTAATTCAAGTAAGCCGAAGCCCAGTAAATCTAAACATTTTTGCGGAAAATGGTGGGGGTGCAGTTTTGAAACATCGTCATTAGAAATTCAAGCATTCATTTTTAAAAGTATAAGTCATATAATATAAAAAGGCAATGAATGTATACTATCTTTGAAAACATTTTCGTCCTTGAAATTTTGGGCACCACCTCCCTTGTATAGTCTGACCCAAAACCAAATACATAACAATATATAGACATCCCCAAGCGGGAGCTAGCTCTTTACCCATTTGGCGGGATCACAACCACGAAATAAACATATATACGACGCCCTACGGCGAAGATCAAACACAGAAAGAATAAATAAAGCAAGACATCATTATCTCAAAGAAGCGAACATACATCCATCGCTCTAAGTCTCGCAAATACACAAGTCTAACTAGGTCTACCAATATACAAATTCTAGTTTCTGATTGATAGAGTTTATCTAGATACAATAGAAATAATAAGTACAAGAGTGGGCACGATCCAATATGTCTCACCTACCATAGAAAAACACCCTTGATGAAGCTGTGTGCCAGCGATACCGCTACTGATCCAAAGCGGTCAAACCTGTAAGAAAACTGTGGCACAACGGGGGTGAGTTGCCAACTCGTGAGTAGAAAATATCAGCAGGTAGAAATCGAATAAACAACGATTTCTAGGTCATACTGTATCATGAAGGTAATACTATAGTATCTAAGGTGACCATGTATGCATATATGTCAACAATAGAGTCAATGCAAATGACATATATAAATAAACATCTGAAATCATATGCCTCTATGCATGTGGATATCATCCACGTGTGTCCATCAACGACACAACAATATCATGGAACCTGAGTGTCTAACATCGACACTCGAAATATCATGAAAACATATGCCTGTATATGTGAGGATATCAACCAACGTGTGTCCATCAATGACACAACAATATTATGGAACCTGAGTGTCCAACACCAACACTTGAAACATCATGAAAACCCGTGTCCATTATCGACATGTAAATCTTCATATCTCAGGCGCCGCAGGATCAGATCGGCCTTCATATCTATCCCATCTCATAACTCCAAAACGGTATCCTCCGGATATCCGTCGAGTTTCCATTCAATCACCGGTAGTTAGTGCTCCCCGTGCCAGGCTCATCGTCTACATCTCGAGCTTCTTGCCTCAGGGTACCTCACCGGGTCTACCATGTACCCATAGACGGCTCATCCAACTCCTCGAATCGGGTCTCGAAAATAATCTCAGAATCGAGAAAACTCATGGTGGATGCCTCGAAATCACATCACGAGAAACCACATTTTTAAAACAATTTATAATTTCCTTTGAAATATATCCGCGGTTCTCAAATCCAGAAATCTCAAGAAAACAATATCTCAATGCATATAACCATAAAGTACGATGTATGATAACATAGAACAGTAATATGAGCATATCAAGTGGTAGTTACGGGTGGTCTTTCTGTGTTCATTCAAGTTCCACCAGTATGTGTTCATTCAAGTTCTAGAGTAGGCACATCAGTCAGCTTTCTGTGTTCATTCAAGTTCCACCAGTATGTGACGTGACTTGTGAGATAGTTACGGGTGGGCAAGGATGAAGAGTGAAGTTTCGGATTTCGTTTCAAGGTGTCTGTCTTGTTGTGAGCTAAGCTTGAGCATTTGAGACCGGCTGGAGAGTTGCAACCTTTAACCGTTCCAGAGTGGGAATGGGAGCAGATCTCCATGAATTTCGTTGTGGTGTCTACCCAGTTCTAGGAAGGGTGTGACTCCATTTGGGTGTTTGTTGTCTGGTTATGCTCAGTTTGCTCAGTTGTTCTTTGTTAAGTTTGTGCGTTGCACGGCAAGGAGATCCCATCTGTCTAACAGACGGGGTAAAGAAGCAAAGAATCAGACAAGAGGAAAGGATTTCCCCGATTCGCACCAAGCACAAAGACTCTGTCATCCATCCCGAACCTTTTTATTCCACCTCTCCTCTGTAATCCTCGATCAAACTTGCATTCCCCAGCTTCAAAACGGCTGCGCGGTCCGGCCGCATTAGGTCAGGGAGCTGGGCGAGGTTCTGACGGTCAAATCACTTGAGATATCTATGATTCAGAAAAAGGGATACAGAGAATTTTTGAAATACACGATAAGCCTCTAGGATTTGACTTTTCCCGGCCGGGCGCCTTCACCTCTCCCAGCAAGAATTCCACTATCTTTTCCAAAAGAGACTTCAGACTTCATGTGTTGTATCCAATAGAGGCACCCTGTTCGCTTGCCGTCTTTGGCAGAAACTTCAGGAAGCCTTGGGTACTGGTTGAGCTTTAGCACCGCTTTTCCATCCGCAGGACGATGATTGTGAGAGCGGGCTATACAGACTCTAGAGGATATGCTTGTGCGTACGTACTAATTGTTGTTGGCAGTTGGGATCATCACTTGCCATTGTTAGGGTTCTCCTTCGATGGATGTTATCAGGAGACATTCCAATTGGCAACCTTTAGGCCTTGTTTGGTAGGTGGTGTCGATCGCCAGTCTGTTTTTCTGAATCCGTGAGAGTAGGATTTTTGGACCCCAGCTAGTCGAGAGGCTTCGGAGATGATCCAGTTGATTCAAGTCAGGATGAGAGCAGCCCAATGCAGACAGAGGTCTTATACCGACCGTGGTGGTCGCAGACTTGAGTTCGCAGTGGGAGATCATGTATTCCTACGGATTTTCCGATGAATGACGTGTTGAGTTTTGGGAAGTTTATCCCAGGATTGTAGGTCCTTTTGAGATCCTTAAAGCGAGTTAGTTCCGTTGCCTATAATTTGGCACTTCCACCTATATTTTTGAGTATTCATCCCGTATTCCTTGTGTCGATACTTCGCAAATACCTTCATGACCTTTCTCACATGATTCGGCACCAGACCATTTAGCTTGAACGCGATCTTTTCGTTCACCGACAGCCAATTGTGTTAGTGGAGAAACTTCGGTCAAAGGGTCTTGCCCTCTGTGGAGGGTTTTCTTGGACGTAGCCGTATAGTGAGGTGATCGCTTGGGAGGCTGCGAGCGAGATTTGGGAGTTTTGCACTCATCTCTTTGAAGGTATGCATGGTAAGAATTTTAATTCGGGGACGAATTTTCTTTAAGGGGGAGATTGTAACGCCTTAGATTTAGATTAGTGTTAGTTTAGACGATAATGCGGGTTTTTGGAAAAAAGTTTACCAATTTGGGTTCCTCACATTTTATAACATTTAATTAATAATTTATTATTATTTGTTATGGCATGCACACACATGTGCATGTTTATGTGAGGGTGTGTTTGTGTAATCTATATTAGTGACCATGACAACTTAACCCTAATCCTAATCCTTTGCTTTAATCATAATCCTTTGCCTTGAGTTAAACCTCTAAATATTTCTTGTTGTGAGATATTTCTTTGCCTTATTTTGGATTTGGGAGGAGGTGGCATTGGTGACTCACTTGAGAGCATGGCTTGCTTTAATGGTGAGTTAATATAAGGGTGCACTCACCTTAACCTCACCTCTCTCTCTTTTCTTCACACCTCACTCATTTCTCTCTCACTTTATCCCTTATCATTTTCTTCATCTCTCTCTCATCTCCACCGAACACTTATCATCCCTTCACTAAACCTACACTAATCTTCACAAAATCTCATAAAAATCACATCTTTAGACTTGTTTTGCCTCTTGGATGCCTTGGAGCTTGGAAAGCTAGGATCTTTGAGCTTGTGGGAGTAGGTAATGATCTCTATCTGTTCTTTATGATATTATAGTGTTGTGTAGTCTTGTAGTTTTAGTTTAGAACTCTTAAAGTATCGTTTTGTGCAAATATCGTATTTTTAGTGTCATTTGTGATATCTGTGATCTGCTGTGACCCCGAGAGTATACTAGAAAATCAAACAATTTAGTTGTGTTGTACCAGAGACCCTAAGACTTCACCTGAAACACGAACCCTAGGCTCGGACCATGGCCGGCGACGCAGTAGGGAAATCCGGCGACCCTGGTTTTTGGGTAGAGTTAGGGTGTGGGTTTTTATGGGTAGCTGTATGCTTTGGTTTAGGTGTGTTTGGTCCTATTTGATTTTTGGGTTTTCTCTGTATACAAAATCTGGGATCACATAGCTAGGTTCTTGTGTTACGATTACGTGTGTTACGTTATACGACACGGTTCGTGCACTTTGTGTGGTTTTTCTCTTGGGTTGGTTTCGTAGTGTCGCTACGCACGTTAGCCACAATACGAACACTTGAGAGTATGTTTTGTGTTGTTGCATCGGTCAAACGTAGTTTGTACGTGTTATTGGTTGTTTGCTAATATACATACTTGTTATTGTTTTATGTTTTAGGTTCGCAGGCGGGGACTTCGAATGCTGCGAAGAAGGGGAAACAGGTGGTTGGCTTTATTTAGCCAGGAACGTTGGTGAGTAGATTTAACATCTACAGGGGAATCGCCCGCATGGCGTTATGCATCTGGGATAGAGATGTTATGATATTAGTCGCATATTCTATTGCATATATACAGTTTGCGCTTACACCTCATGCATATTATTACTTGTTGTGGACTTGTACCTTTTGGACACGGCACTATTATTGACGGCTCATATTGCACGAGCACTGATTGTATGCCACACACACCGTCAATAATTGCCATGACATGCACAACACACATATATATATGATATTATTTGGTTAGGGATATTGAGACATTGATTCATATTCCATTGTGCATATGACATATAGCATACCTATATACCTACATGCTTACATATATGCATTGACATGCTTACATGCTAATTACCCATATACCTATATGGTATTGTACCATTAGTGATAGGTATATACACATATGAGATAGAGCTATATGTTCACCTTTATTTGATGTTATATGTGGTGGAGATAGTGCCCTCAGAGTCAATTATTGGATCACAGGCACGTGATTGCAATGATTGAGGGAGGACCTATTCCGGTAGGACAGTCTTACTCAAGATGATAGTATGTTATCTGGTTTATCTTTATCATCGTGTACTGCTTTAGGTGACCTTACAGGTCTCTATTACACGTTGATAGAGCCCCTAGGATTCTTGCTTGACTGCCAGCAGTATGAGGGCGATCATATACGTGGGAGCTGGTAGTCTATAAGCACATCCTTAAAAGGTCCCTAGTCGTGGAAGTTTCGAGACAGGGAATCGATACTCCAGAGTAGACTAGTGTATATAGTCGAGACCCCGATGAGGGGCGGTGGCCGGTCTCACAAGCCACTGGTGTCAGTTGGTTCACCTAAGATGTATACAGGTGCTCATTGGGTTATGAGTACACCGGACATGACTCGCCGGGTACATGCTAATTGGTCTTATACCTGACGTCAGATAGCAGTTCCCTGGTGACATGTGTACAGGTTAGTTCATCGACCTGAGATCGTCATTTGTCTCGTGTGAGTTCCCACTGTACTTTAATTACTACCCTACCACGCTCAAAGGAGACGTGCAAACAGGTTTTAGTTGGGTACAGTCCCGAGCCACATGGAAGCAGTGAGCGGATCTGCAGGGGTTCGTCTCTCCCGGTATTGGGGGTGAGGCTGCGCTGCGTTTAGGAGAGCCATTACACAAAGCCCTCTGCCGAGGCAGGAGATTTACTGGTAGGCATTCCAGTAGTATCTCAGGGTGTTCTGGGCTACACTCCGACACGACTTGTACCGCTTTTGGGGGTCTGACTTTTACCAACCCCCTAGGCCCGCCATACGATGCTCATAGACGTACGGACCGGACTGTATGGATATTGTCACTGACAGGCTCAGTAAGGTGTTAGGATGAGTTCGCTCACAGACATCTCTTTTAGTCAATACCTGGTAGCCCGTTATGTATGGCTAATACCTCTGACGTGCTAGTGGTTAAATCCACAACCAAGGTATTGACGAGTCTTTAGAGTCCCCCATAGACAGTTGCTCAAGTTGCGGGCGAAACGCTGTAGAGGCCGTATGGAGATATGGCAGGGCTCGATCAGATACGTGCGGTATTGGACGGATCATGATCGGACGGTTAATGCTAGCGGGCTTTGGTTTAAGCCGGATCCTAGTATTATACAGTGTAGATTTTGTCTCATTGCATTTGTATTCGGTTGGAATACAAATGCGGGTATGCATATACAGTCGCGGGGTTTTCCTGTAATTCATTACGGGATCAGTTTTTTGAAGTTGCCAGTTTGCTTTCCTTTTCGGCCATTTTCTTTTGTTTCCTGTCTTTGGCTGAAATTTGGTGGAGGGGGTTATTTGCAATTGTGCAATTAACAATTGAGAAGACTTTTTGCTTCATGATAGTTTTCATGATGGGTGTAGCTTTCATTGACTCTATGACTTCATGATTGCTTGACTTTGGATGTGATGATGGTTGCTGGAGTGTTGGATTTGCTTGTGATCATTTCTTCACATCATGACTCCTTTTTCTCTCTCTCTCTCTCTTGTATTATTCTTTTGGCTCACCCCCTTGGTATTATGGGCTCCTCTCATTCATTCTTGGAGCCAAGGCCGGCCACTTCCTCATATGGGCTGTCCCAATTTGTTGTATGGGGATAAGCTCTCATTTGGCTTGCAAAATGATATAGTTCATCTCAAAAAGCTTTCACTTGATTCCTCCAACCAAAACGCAACTTCCTAAAACCCTAATGAGACATGGCACTACACTTATTCTACAGCAATCCTTGGGCACGTCGACTCGCCAACTTCGTTCCCGAGTTGCCTCGGTCCAGAGGTAGGAGCCCGTAAAAGAAGCCGGCGATGTGGTGCCCTTCCGGCGAGGAGGTGAAGACCGGAGATTCCGCGGGGAGAACGGGACGACGACGAGAAGACCGAAGGACACGGATCGCTCGGTATATCTCTCTACCCGTTCTTTAGTTTGCCAGAATTAGATTAATGGCCCGATCCAGGTTTTAAAGTGCGCGGTGGTGCCGATTCAAAAGTTAAAGTAAATTATCGTTTCCGTATTTTGGCCTCGGATTGACGGCCGGGGCGCCGCTGTGCACTTAAAATGGTATCAGAGCCACGCCATTAACCTAGTCTAGCTTGCTCTAACGTGTTTACAAGTTCGATCGATCGGATTTTCAAAAACCGCATTTTCAAAAGCATCAGTTTCTGTCGAAATATTTTTGGCTCGAAAGTTTTTTCAGGTTGTTGCAGAAACACATGCAGGCAATTATAAGAATTATGTGAAAATTTGGTTACATGTTCTCACTATCCCACCGCGGAACCGTGGCCAAACCTATGCTTGGGCCGCGGTTCCGCCGCCACTTTAGATGTTCAATGCACCAATTTTTTTCAGAGGCCTTCTGACTTGAAAATGGGGTTTTTGGTATATTATTTTTGGGCCCATATTTTCTTTGAGTGCTGCAGTAGTGCTTGGGCCCCACTTGGGAAAATTTGATCGATCGAAAATTTTAAACATGTTAGTTCACAGTATTTACATTATATTTGCGACCGTGAATGTCACTTGATCGGTAAATCCTGTCTAACTGCTATAGTCCGGTTAGACGGATTTGCGAACGTGACATTCACGTTGATGTTCTGTGTTGTGCTGTGATGTTGCGGATTGGTCGTGAGGGATAGCCTGGATGCAATGGTAGTACAGATTTGGTATTATTTATGTACATTTGATATTGCGGGGCGAGCGTCCGACATGTGGACTGCCGTCACTGCCTGTTTGTATTATTCTTTTGGGGCATGACTGGGGTGAGGTCGATGTACCCGTTGTATGTATATTTTACTTTCTGTACTAGGATTACCCCGCGGTGGGGTGCACGGATAGCCGGGTTCTAGAGGGCAACGGGCCCGCATCTCATGGCGTTGAGACGGAGGGGGCTTCACTCTAGAATTGGCGGGCTATTCGCCGCACTCGTATGGTGTACAGGTTGACCCAGGAGGGGTGCCCAAGTTACCGGATTCCGTGAAGTGCTGGGTGGTCCATTCACGTTGCTGAAGGGGGCTGCCTCACTTCAGGTTTTGGCGGGTAACTTGCCGCACCCATAGGGGTCTAGGATTTCATTGCACAGGCTATCCACACGACCAGGGGAACGTCGGGTTTCAGTAGCGGCTCTGTGAAACCCGGGGATCCCAGATATCTGTATTGTTCTGTGATGCTTATTATATTTCTGTGATGTTGCATTTTATCACGCCTTGAGCGATATATTATATATTGATATATATACTAGTAGATGTTGTATATGTTTTGCATCCGCGCTAGTCCAGTCCCCGCTCTGTCGTTAGTTAACTAACCTAACGGGTAATGACAGGACCCAGTGGCGAATGCGGATGGCATATACGTACATCATTATTTTCATTCTTTATTGGTGTGATCAATTGATGGGACTGCATTGATTCGGATCAATGCAAGCTAAACAAACCTATTCTGATGTTGTTGGAATAATTTTTCAAAAAGCTGTTATTGCAAGGACGTTCACTTTTGTTTTGCACAGTGGTATTCGGTTATGAATATCCAGCACCTCAGTCGACGAGGCAAGGGCCGAAATCCCTTCACCGGGACTGACCCCTTGGACAGAAGTTTGCGTCAGGGCAATAACTTCACTATAGCCGATTACTTTTGCTTTGCATCGTGGTATTCAGTTGGAATATCCTGCACCCCATTCTACGGGGAAAGAGCCGAGATCTCTTCACCGGGAGTGACCTCTTTAGCAAAGGTTTTCGCCACTATATTTTCATAAAAGCTATCCAGTTCCTTCAACGATATCAAGTTCATTACGTTAAAGGTTTTTCGCCAGAAACCATTTGTAGCCCTCCGTCGTTTCAGACGGGTAGCACGTAGTATTCATGCTATGTTTGTTGGCCTTCGTCAAGGCATAGTGTATGGTAGCTGCTTGTTGCCTTTCTGCAGCATAGATAAATGCGTTGGTTTGGGACAGTCGTATAGCCTTGTTGGCCTTCGTCAAGGGCTTGTACGGGTGGGTTCAAATCAACCTGGAGAATGACGGGTAGAACTTGACATGTGACTTATGATTTGTTGGCCTTCGTCAAGGTCATAAGAGCATGGGGAAAAATTCACATCGGGAGTTTCTAAAGAAACTGAAACTTGCCAGATATGCGCATACCTTCTGGAGCGTGATAACGTGAGCGAAGTCCGTCACGTTATCATGCGATGATAGTTGGATCCCGATTCCCACTGATGAGTTGGTTTACTCCTCGGGTGATCCCAACTAATTCTTCTTTCAGCTTTGGAGGAGAATTTGACGGTACAGTGGGAGGTTTCCTGACTAGATAAATTGGTAACCATTCTGATCTAGGTTAGAGTGCACGCTGAGTGTTTCTTTTCTCTCTCTCTCTTTGGCAACGACCATTGCCCGACCCTAGACTATGACTCAGAGACCAAAATTAACCGAACCTTCTTAAACATTGGCTTTTGGATTGTCAGAGTTGCAAACCTCATTGCCACTCCTACTTTTACCCTTTTCTCCAGGACACCCCGTATTACTACGAACGTCCATTTCCATTGGATAAAACCATCGTATGGTTATATACGAACTCAAAGGAATTTATTCGAGGATGGTTTCTGGTTCTGGAGAAAATGAATAGGACTATTCGGTTGTCTTTTTCTTTTACCTTCTCTCAGGTTGCGAGTGCCCCTTAGATTAGGGGATAGTACACCTATTACGCAAATTGGATAGTCTTCTTCTAAACCATAGGCAGGTGCCGACCGGTAGGGAATGAAGAAAACCAATTAGCCTAATGATGGTATACAGAAGGTATTATGTAAAGACAAATAAAGGGATTAGAAGGAGGGCAAAGTAAATTGCGACTGCTATTCACGACCAAACCAAGTATTTCATTACCACTCCCACTTCACCCTCGTATTTCTCCAGGAAACTTGTTCACACCATAATATTGTATTATTATATTCCCCATTCTTATTCTTTTTATAAATAAACAGGTGCTTTTGACGCATGTCTGCTACATATTACAGGTTACAGGTTCTTGGAGCGAAAACAGTGAAAAAGACAAAAGACGACACAAAAAAGGGACTTTGACCAACAAATAGAAGGATCTTAATCAAGCCCACACAAAATATCAGTACAAGGCAACGCAAGGTCCAAGATTACAAAGCAAGCGGTTAAAAGTCCACTGCAATTGTTCACTGGAGATCTGGAAGAAATAGATAAGCCAAATTGAATAAAGATCCAAAGAAATAAAAAGCCCAAGAAGCCCAGAATCAGTTCCAAAATTTCCAGACATAAAATTTTACCAAAACTTGAAGTCTACTTTGACTAGGTCTTCCTAAGGATATTTTGGTAAAAGCAGATGTGCGAATCAATTGTAACCTAGGGTTTCCTATCCTCTATAAATAGGAACTCCAAATCATTGTATTCTTTTCATGCCTCCCTCATGCCTCTTTTTATGAATAAAATTTAGAAATCTTTTGGAGAGCATCGATGCCTCTTTTCATTTCAGAAATTCAGATCTGACAAGTCTTGTGTTGATGTTTGGAGAGAGCCATCTGTAAAGTAAGTAGATTTATTTAATTGCCCTAGTTTAGATTTCAATTCTTGCCCTAGGTAATTTTTCATTTTCTGCCCTAGATTAAATTTAATTCCTTGCCCTAGTTAGATCTTTAATTCCTTGCCCTAGTTAAATTTAATTCTTTGCCCTAGATAAATGATAGATTTAGTTTCTAGATTTAATAAGAAATCCGAACACCCATCGGAATTAACTTGTTTGAGCGATTAGGAATTCACAACATCCCTGTGGACCGACCCGTACTCACCGGCTAGCTGCAAAGCGACGCCGTTCTTGATTACGGTTATAGATAGTTTTTGAGATCAATCAAATGGCGCCGTTGCCGGTGATGGCGTGTTATTTCCTTTTTGCAATTTCGGGTTAATATTAAATTAAAAAAATCATAAAAAACTGAAAAATTAAATATATATATATATAATTTATCATCTTTGTATTTTGTGAAGGGTATTTTTTGTTTGAATTTTGCAGGATCTACAATCGATACGGATCTGGAAAAATCCAGAGTGCGAAACAGAAAAAGCTAGATCAGAACAGAAAGGGATTGGAACAACAGAGTAGCACAATTTTTTTAGAGACCTGAAGCTTCAACTCCGCCGCCCTTCCGCCGCACAAGTGCTCTCCTGCCGCTGATCCGCGGTCCCTCTGCCACATCAGCGCGCAATTTTTGCACTGTTTGTTCTCTTTTTCTCCCCTCTGCAAATCCCTATATATCTTTTTGCCAAATTTTCTGCAGGATTCTTTGCGCTTAAAAATCTTCCCCCTTCCAATAATTGATTTTCTGCAGGATTCTTTACGCCGCGCATAAAATAAAAAGATTTGATTGCAAGTGATTTACTGTTTTGCATATCTTTAAAACTGACTTTAAGGAGCTTTTGACCAATTCAGATTGGGTGGGGATTTCATCACCCTTCCCAGGACCCCAGAAATCACAAAAGGCATTTGCATTGACCAAATCTTTAATTAAAAAATACTAGACTCAGCCCTAAGGATTTCGAGCTCAATAGGACAGATGACTAGTTATACGCATCGGCCGTTTATCCTAACCTGACTTTGCGGTGACTAGGCAAGTGTGTCAAGGCTAGTGGTTTTTAATTAGGCTTACTACTGTGGTTCCTTCTCACTTACCTGGCACTTACCTGGCCGCAATTGGCGGTGAAGAGGCTGTTTGAGGTCCTATCTCTAGCCCTTTGGAACAGTTAGGAGCTGTCTAGCTGACCTAAGTGACCCTAGATCTAGGCCTGATTATGCATTTTTGGTTGATCGAAAGTGTGTCTTAGCCCTTTATCGAAAATATTTTTTGCAAAAAGTTCCAAACAAATAAAAAAAAGGAAAAAGGAAAAATCTTTTATAAAAACTTGCAAAAATTTTGCCGCTAAGAAATCCTTGCACCACCTACCTTCTTTCTCTTCTCTTTCTTCTATCATGGGTACCCCACATCATAAATCTCTTGCCGAACTTTGGTATCCCGAACCTAACTTTGCTTCGTACGTCAATTGTTTCGGTCGATTTAAGGAAGACCCCTCCGTGCCCAAAATTTCTTTGAAAGATCAAATAGAAGCGTCTAGGAGAAACAGTTCGACTTCACAACC
This sequence comes from Agapanthus africanus, assembly GCA_030015575.1. Lineage (NCBI taxonomy): Eukaryota > Viridiplantae > Streptophyta > Magnoliopsida > Asparagales > Amaryllidaceae > Agapanthus > Agapanthus africanus. The sequence goes on along the minus strand of CM057349.1, from coordinate 354,562,233 downwards.
CACTTTGTGTCAACCATGTCAACCTTCACCACCTTCGTACGTTGATACCACTTTTTCAAGTCCTGCTGTTACTCCTAAACCGATGTCCATTGCTGAGCATATTGCTCAATCTCGTAACCGATCTTTCACCCCTCTCCACACATCTAGTTTTAGGGATCAACAAGTCCATTCACATTTTTATCCAACTGTTGACCCTACTCCTGTCCAACCATCCAATTCCTACCAGTCCTATCCGACTTTCCCACCTTCACTAGACATTGCTTCTACACAGCCATTTGGGAGTTTCACATATCCAAACAATTTCGAATCTTTTACCGAAACCCCTTCACAACCCATGTCTAGTTTGGAACAGTCGTTGGAGGCGTACATTGCAGCAACAAACAAAATGATTAGGAATGTGGATGCGTCCGTGGCCGCCCTTATGCAACCTAGTGAACCGGTAGCTAGTTTCCCGCTAGCCCCAAATTTTTCAATGTATAAGGAGGCGGTTGAACAGAGTGAGAATGTGAAAGGATTTCCAAATCAAACCTACCCATACCCAATTGAATCCAACAACTCCAATTTTCAAACATGTGTCCAAAATGATGAGTTGTGCGATTTTGTAGGGCTTGATTTGCCAAATTGTGAAGAACCCCTTTCGAGTGAAACCACACTTAATCCTTTCGATCTTTACACCTCCACTCTAGAAGCTAAATCGATAAATATCCATGTTTTTGATGAGGTGTCAGAAAAAATTAATTTTCACTTGATTGAGGATTTAGACGCCGGGAATATTTCGGATGATGAACCAGTAGATTTGATTGAAATTTTATGTCCAAGTCATCATCCCGAGTCATTAAATATTTCTCCCGAATTTCATATGCTTCTTGATTTTGATGATAATGGCATGGATGAGTTAAATATTGAGGAGAATTATGAGGATAGTATTGAGGATCATATTGAGGTTGAACCATTCTTGTTTGATGTGTCTGATTTTCCAATTCATCCTCTTGCACCTTTAACTAAATCACCCTCCCTCCTTTCCATCGTTCCGACCACGCCTAGTTTCACGCTTGAAGACTGTGAGCTTGAAAAATTTTCCCTTGAATCTGATACAGTTCTCCCAGCCGATAACACTTACAAGTGTTTCACTTTTTCGGACGATGTTGATGACTCACCGCCCGAGTTTGAGTCCTTTGAATTTTCATATGAGTTAGTTGAACCATCAGACTTGGTTGCTTACAGTAGTTTCGAACCATTGATGGAATCTTTTAAGTTCGAGACAGTTTACTACGGTGAGAATGAGACTATCCCTAATTCACTCCCTTTCGTCATTCATATCGTTCCGACCGTACAAGAGACTGTTACGCTTTCATCTCCAATACCATGTTCGGCGTACCCATGCTTTCTTGCGAATCTTGAGGGATTTGACCCCATTTCTCAACGGGTTGATCGATTAGCACAATCACTTTTAACACATCGGTCATCACAAATTGCGCCAACTTATTCACTCGATTTACACCCTCAAGATCGTACTCCGCTTCTTTCTCTTTTCCACCATTCCTCTCCCCCACTGAGACTGTATCCCGTTTCTACCTCCACACGGTCTCGTGTGCTTCTCATTTCCTTTCTTTCCACTCCATTCTTTCACCAACTCGACCATTACCACGATAAGATTTTTGAATGGTTAGTGCTAACCTTTGGCTTGTGTAAGGCCAAGCTTGAGTTTGGGGGGGACCTTGTTGTATATATATTTTTGTTTTTCTTTTAACAATAAAAATAACAAAATAACAAAAAATTTAAAAATGAAAAAAGAAAAAAAAATTATAAATAAATAAACAGGGGAGTACCGGCAGTTTGACCGTCTTGGTGTAGCATGACAGTGAGGACACTGTCAAGTTTAAGTTTGGGGGTATGCTCGGTACGTCTTCTACCTTCGCATTCATATGTATATTTTTGCATTTGCATATTTATTTGAAAACCCATAAAAATTGAAAAATTTTAAAAAATTATAAAAATTATTGTATTCAATTTTGGCTTATTTGACTAGAGTTTGACAAATAGGTTAACTGGCTAAGAACAACTAGATTTTAGACTTAGTAAATTAAAAACCCTAAAAATAACCTTTCTTAAAGTTTAGCGGTAGAAAGTATATGTCTTTGTAGTTTATTTAGAAATAGGCAAATTTTGGGTTCACTTCTTGGGCTAAGTCGAAACAAAGGAAAATTATCGATGTTCTTATTAGAGTATAAGTTTGAAAAATAGTTCCTAGCTTAAGTCTAGATTCTGAAAATATATACCCTACAAATTGCACAAACACGAACCTTGAAACTTGGAATAGTAGAAGAGACCTTGAAATGCTTTTGTCTAAAGTCCTTAGTACAATAAAAAAAAAGAAAAAAATGTGAATAAAGAAAAAAAAATGAACACTGGTTTTTGTGATTACTTAAGGCTGTAAAAATAGAAAAATATTTAGCGAGGGTGCTTCATCACCTAGTGCCTTAGACCAACTGGTTTGGGAGTCACTGCTAAAGCCTTGGGTGTTGCAAGACTAGGAATTATGCTTTAATGTGCAAACACATCTTGTAATCGGTCGTTGGTACCTCAAGAAGCATTAACGATCGCATGAAGGATGTGTAAGCAAAATTCATTTAAATTCACCAATTAAGAAGTACTTTGGACAAAGGACAAGAGTATGATTGCTTGATTTGAATTTCCAAGTGTATGGGTGATTTATACACACAAGTAGGGGTATGTGATTGGAGTTTAGATGAAAGAAAGGAGTGAAGAATAGAACTTGTATCTTTAATAGAGTTGATAAAAATTCCTAAGTAGAGATGGAACCCTAGAAGGAAAACTTAAGAGATGCCGAAAGCTAAGTAAGTATATAGAACATATATAATCTTAAGTTAAATGATGAGGAAGTGTGAAGAATATGGGTGGATAATTTACGAGTCAACGATAATAGAATTCCTTGTTAGAAAACCTAATTGGAGAATAAAAGTCAAAAAGCTGAATTGATAGGATTTTGTGGGTAGTATCCGCTGAAAACCCTCAGGAGACAACACTCCTCCTACTAGGGACACCTAAAGGTTTAACGGCTTGTTGCACGAGCTCAGTGCAATCGCGTTTCCCTGCGAAAGTGCGGTTTGGTTTTTGTCGAGAATAAAAAAATAAGTTTGCTCGAGGACGAGCAAAAGATAAGTTTGGGGGTATTTGTTCACACCATAATATTGTATTATTATATTCCCCATTCTTATTCTTTTTATAAATAAACAGGTGCTTTTGACGCATGTCTGCTACATATTACAGGTTACAGGTTCTTAGAGCGAAAACAGTGAAAAAGACAAAAGACGACACAAAAAAGGGACTTTGACCAACAAATAGAAGGATCTTAATCAAGCCCACACAAAATATCAGTACAAGGCAACGCAAGGTCCAAGATTACAAAGCAAACGGTTAAAAGTCCACTGCAATTGTTCACTGGAGATCTGGAAGAAATAGAGAAGCCAAATTGAATAAAGATCCAAAGAAATAGAAAGCCCAAGAAGCCCAGAATCAGTTCCAAAATTTCCAGACATAAAATTTTACCAAAGTTTGAAGTCTACTTTGACTAGGTCTTCCTAAGGATATTTTGGTAAAAGCAGATGTGCGAATCAATTGTAACCTAGGGTTTCCTATCCTCTATAAATAGGAACTCCAAATCATTGTATTCTTTTCATGCCTCCCTCATGCCTCTTTTTATGAATAAAATTTAGAAATCTTTTGGAGAGCTTCGATGCCTCTTTTCATTTCAGAAATTCAGATCTGACAAGTCTTGTGTTGATGTTTGGAGAGATCCATCTGTAAAGTAAGTAGATTTATTTAATTGCCCTAGTTTAGATTTCAATTCTTGCCCTAGGTAATTTTTCATTTTCTGCCCTAGATTAAATTTAATTCCTTGCCCTAGTTAGATCTTTAATTCCTTGCCCTAGTTAAATTTAATTCTTTGCCCTAGATAAATGATAGATTTAGTTTCTAGATTTAATAAGAAATCCGAACACACATCGGAATTAACTTGTTTGAGCGATTAGGAAATTCACAACATCCCTGTGGACCGACCCGTACTCACCGGCTAGCTGCAAAGCGACGCCGTTCTTGATTGCGGTTAATAGATAGTTTTTGAGATCAATCAACACTCCGTATCACTATGAAGATCCACAGTTTATTGGATACTCCATCGTATGGTTATATACGAACTCGAAAGGAACTTGTTCCAGTTCGGGGATGGATTCTGGTTCAGAGGAAATAGGAATAAGGTTTATTCGGTTGTCTTTTATCTTCACCTTCTCTCGCATTGCGAGTGCTCCTAGGATTAGGACAGTACACCCATTATACTTATAGGATAGTCTTCTTCCAAACCATAGGCTGGTGCCGAACGGTAGGGAAGGAAGAAAACCATTTAGCCTAAAGGGGTGTGCAGAAGGTAATGACTAAAGACATATAAAGGGATTTGGAAAGATGGCAAAGAAACATACGGTTATAGTTGTGAATCTGATAATGGAAGAGGTATTACTAGGAATACCAGGATACCCTATCGAAACATTTCAATGTTTCAGTTTCACTGTGTACTGTTAAAAGAAAACTGATTTCCCAATTAGACACCTGCTCCAGGGTATGTATTTACCAGGTATGATTCTCACATCTGTATGGTTTTACAGATGATGAGTGGGAGTAAGTTATTGGGAATTAGGTGATCATCCTCATTATATCGGAATTCGTTGTAATTGGTGATATTTGAGGAAATCGCCTGGGTTGTTTGCCGGACGGCAAATATTTGGTTTTGAATATCCGCTGTTATGCACCAATTTCAAATTGAGATATCTGTACGTCTATTTTTATAGAGTGAGATATACCTTTTTGAAATTATGTCTATGACATTTACCTATATCAGTGGATGGTTAGGTAAGGAGCATTAAACAGCGGTGTAATTCTTCATAACCATAATTACAGTTTTCAGCCTGCGACACACAGGGAATGAGTTATTAGACTCAGAGGACTTATACAGAGTATTGTATGTTGTCCAGCGTCCATGAGGACAGAGGGGTTGGTTCTCATACTATATTCAGTTTACTTATGACTTCTCTAGTTTTTAGACAGGTGTTTCGTAGAAACATAGGGTCCAAGTTTTGAGAAGTTATAGGTATGTGGATAAAGTAGAGAACCAGGTATTGCAAGTATCGGGATTCTTCAAGGTGATCGAAGATGTAGATACTTGTGTATGGTATTCAGTTGATAGTAATGATTAAGAGAACTTGCTTCTCTTTCAGGTTACTCATAATTGGAAGCATTCCTAAGTTGAGTAACGCTGATCGGCCTCCTTCCATTTAGTTGACATGCACTGGAGACAGCTGCATGATTTGAATCTGGTTCAATTAAATCAGTGCCTTTGTTTCTGTATTGGATATAGAACAGTTCATATCTTGACATTGTTAAGGTACGGGGAGTTGTCCAGCTTATGCTTAAAACCAGACTCTGGATAACTCAAGGCACGTTTCTGTAATGGTTGTTTGTGGGTTGACCCAGGCTATGACGAGGGTTGATTTTCTACCATCTGGAAGATCAATAGTGATATTGTTCTTGACTCGCCACAGTTTTAACAAAAATGGATTTTTTTTTCAGAAAACAGTAGTGGGAGTATGGTAGAACTGGAAGTGATTCCAGAACCGCAAACGATTACTAAAAATTTGATAAGAACCTAAAGATTCAATCTGGATTGACATTCCATTGGCCACTCCGCAGATAAGGTGGGTAACCTCAGGCACCCGAGAGGTACTCCGGTAGCCTCAAGGACGGTAGCAGGGAGGTTCTTGTTTACCCAGACTTGCCATTGCTGTTGTTCCAGACTGTGAGACCCGGCAGGAGGATGAATATAGCGTCGTTCTAAACTAGCTTTAGAAATGTACGTCTATATGACTCTGCCAGAGGGTTGTTGTAGTCAGTGGGAGCAGTGGAAGCATTGGTGGACAAGTGGCTTATGTCTATTTATAGACTAAAGCAGATGTAGCGGAGATAGATCATCTATTTCTGATGTGACAGTCATAGGATTGACTTCATCAGAATAGGGGATGGATCTGTTAAGAAGGTAGTAGGGTGTGATGTCCTGGTATTTGGATGACATACACAGAATAGGAAGTGATATTCCTATACTACGATCGGTTATACTTTGGTTGTCACACAGTAGTTTCTCCAACAAAGGGACTTGGATATTATATCAGACATTCTGGTTACTGGATCTATGGTTTTAGATCTAGATTTGGGTGGTTTCCCAATCTGGGTATTTAGACAGCATTCTGAAGGTGTTTTAGAATGGACGACTCCTGGCACGGTAGTATACCTGCAGGTGATGGAGTCACCCTCTCTAAAGGTGTCTTACAGACTAAAGGGGAGAGGGATGTGCATGATTGGCACATCACTTGCTCAGGCAATTGAGTCAATCATGAGATGTCAAGTACCACACCAGAAGTTGCTTTTGCAGTAGATGCAATAAGATATTGATCCAATCCTGGAGAAACATTCGGAAGCAGTTTTAGAACATAAGTGGATGTTCTAGGGATATGATAACGACAGCCTCATTCGGGAGACAGTTATCATTTCAGGCTTCCAAGGTGACCTGCATGACAGAGTGACTGTCAGAGTTATAGTTTTCCTTCAGACGAGGGGCAGTATTTTGGACAGGTGGTCTAAGGAGATACTGAGGGAGGCATGGCACAGGATACTGATTAAGTTCAGTTGACGATACAGTCTAAGAAGTTTGGATTTGGAGTTCATTTATGAGCTAGGTCCCATCAGATATCCAGACATACTCTAAGACAGGTATTGCTCATTTCAGGAGATAGGTTTCTCCGCGAACTTGAGATAAAGAGAGATATAGAAAGAAACATTAGAGCGGATCCACTCACTGAGGCTATTCCTCGAACGCATTAGTTTCGCAAACGAACTTTGTGAGACTGACTAGTAGAGGAATTGGGTGTTCGGTATCACACGGGCTGTGAGTATGCGACATCGCAATAATTAGCCTTGAGTGCAAGTGGGAGATTGTTGGAGATAGTGCCCTCAGAGTCAATTATTGGATCACAGGCACGTGATTGCAATGATTGAGGGAGGACCTATTCTGGTAGGACAGTCTTACTCAAGATGATAGTATGCTATCTGGTTTATCTTTATCATCGTGTACTGCTTTAGGTGACCTTACAGGTCGCTATTACACGTTGATAGATCCCCTAGGATTCTTGCTTGACTGCCAGCGGTATGAGGGCGATCATATACGTGGGAGCTGGTATTCTATAAGCACATCCTTAAAAGGTCCCTAGTCATGGGAGTTTCGAGACAGGGCAACGATACTCCAGAGTAGACTAGTGTATACAGTCGAGACCCCGACGAGGGGCGGTAGCCGGTATCACAAGCCACTGGTGTCAGTTGGTTCACCTAAGATGTATACAGGTGCTCATTGGGTTATGAGTACACCGGAAAGGACTCGCTGGGAACATGCTAGTTGGTCTTATACCTGACGTCAGATAGCAGTTCCCTAGTGACATGTGTACAGGTTAGTTCATCGACCTGAGATCGTCATTTGTCTCGTGTGAGTTCCCACTGTACTTTGATTACTATCCTGTAGGGTTCCTAGGCACTCTCAAGAGGTCTCACAAGGCATCAACCATGCCAATTTCAAAAATTATGGTGCCGAGAAACCCTAGTGTACGGATCGTTGGCTAGATGTCTAGGCGAAAAAGCAACTAGTTAACTACTTTAACTAAGTGAACGGAAATACAACCTTTGTAGATCCGGTTCTCCACCTCCATAGCTCCGCAACGAAGTATCCTCGCTGTCCAAATCGAAATCCGGGCTCTTGCGTCGGCTTCATCGGAGAAGAAGCGGGCTAGGTCATCGACGACGTGCCGAAGATGATCTACGTCGAAGCATCACTAGATCAAGCTCCACCTTCACCAAGCCATGAAAACTTATGAAGGAAACACACTCTACTACTTGGCAAGAGGTATAGGATGAAGAAATAGGAAGTGGGTAAACTTTAGAATTGGATTTCTCACTCTAATTCATCAATCACCATTGATGAAGCATGCTTTTCTTCTTGTGAAGAAGAAGAAGAAGATAGCAAGAAGAAGATAAGTGTTATAATAAGTTAATTTAAAATAGAAAAGAAAATCAAAACTTATCATAATCCAACCATGGTTATGTGTAGAGAGCAAACTATAGTTAGGTGAATGGTTAGGTTAGGCATAAAACAAAAATGGTGGACTTTATTCAAAGCTTCATGAAGCTTCAACAAAGAACAAAATTAGCCACCATTTTCCTTTTGCCAAAATGAAATAAACCATTCAATAAATGAATGAATAAATATATAATAACCCTAACCATTTACTTAACTAAGGTTTAACTCTTTACACAAACCCTAGCATTCATGTATCATCAAACATGATACAATCAAGTGAGAAAATCCATTTAAAGTGAACCATTACTAGTTAATGTAAAGTAATATATCAAATATATAATTATACATTAAATCATTAAATCAACACTTGATTTAACGATCCGGTCATATCGCATATAACCGACTAGTTTCAACAGTAACAACTTATCGAATCAACACTTGATCCGATAACCCGGCTATATCGCATATAACCGATCAATGTCACAAATCGCGAGAATCGTATACAGTATCACATACTGGTATCATTCTCGGTCCCGCACATATCTCATATGCGCTCCTATTTCGTTTTGCTTGAGCCAGGAAACCTCTGTGTAGGACTCTAAAGACTCGTCAATACGCCGGCAGCAGATGATGATCATATCAAACACCCACAAGCCGCAAGCGGTCTGCTAAACGTAACGGCCACCCGGGTATTGAGCGATCAGAAGATCGACGAGCAAGCCCGCTCACACTCCAGTGAATCCAACCAGTAACACTACCGTACAGTCCGGTCTGATCGTCCGATATGTCGCATATCTCGCCTAGGGGTGGTAAACGTCAGACCCCAATAGCTCGATAAGTCGTGTCGATATGAGGTCTATAACTGTTCGAGAAACTACTGGTAACACTTACCAGTAAATCTCAGCAACCCTGGCCAGGGATTTCCTGTTATAGCCAATCGAACACAGCGCAACATCAACCCCCCTATACCGGGAGAGACGAATCCCCTCCTATCGCTCATTGCCTCCATGTGACTCGGGACTGTACCCAAAAACCACTGTTTTGCACGCCCTCTTGGACGTGGTAAGATGGAAATCAAAGCACAGTGGGAACCACACAAGACTCTATGACGATCTCGGGTCAACAGACTACTCTGTACCAGTGTCACCAGAGAACTGCCATCTGACGTGAGGCATAATACCATCTGGGAGTTCTCGGCGAGTCCGTCCAGTGTACCCAGTCTCCACTGAGCACCCGTATATCATCTCTGATGTCAAACACCAATGGATATGGGATCATCCATCGCCCATCTGTATGGGTCGAGAAGGTATACGCTAGTCTACTCTGGTATATCGATGCCCCGTCTCGATATACCCACGACTAGGGACTTTGAAGGATGTACTTATGGACTACCATGTCCCCACTAGTATGATCCGCATCATAGTCCAGGTAGTCAAGTACACATCCTAAGGGCTTTACCAACATGTAACAGAGAGACAATCAGTGTACACGTTAAGGTAAAGATCAACCAGATAGCATACTATTATATCGAGCAAGAAAGTCCTCCCTATATATGTCCCAGCATCCACTACAATATACATCCTATGTACAGTAATGGCCTCTAGGGCATACATATAACTAACAATCTCCCACTTGCACTAGGGCCATCTGTAGCAGTGGTTGTAGTATCTCATACTCAACCATCCCATAAAAGTCTCTCTCTGGGAACAGGCCTTTGTGAGTGGATCCGCTGTGTTGTCCTCTGAGTCTACTCTCCTAACCTTGATCACTTTGGAGATCAACCATCTCCATCTCCATGATCAGGTGATACTGCCTTAGAATATGTCTGGATCACTGATGGGACGGGCGTTCCTTGGCATAAGCCACAACTCCATTGTTACACAATGGGAGGAACTAAGTTCATCTTATGAACAAATATACATCCAGACTGCCTCTTTGGTAGCATCTTAAGTAGCGATGTATCGTGCCTTTATCGTCTAGTATGTCACGGTATCTATCTTGGAACTCTTCCAACATACCGTCCCTTTACTGAGGGTAAAGACAATGCCTGTGACTGACATTCAGTCGTCTTTATCACCCTGGAACCATTCCAGTGATTCTCCCCAGGGTCAATTGATACCATCTCACTACAGCTAGTGAGTATCCTAACATCCATTTAGATCTATCTCATAGATCCAAAATCCAGGATTTAGGAGGCATCACTTTGATCCTATATGGAGAATTATGGTGATAAGCGGAGATTGACCGAGCGTAGCATAGGAAACTCCTTCCCCATCAAGAGTATGTCATCCACGTACTCTACGAGGATCATCACCATACTCCCTACTACCTTTTTTGTTTATACAAGGTTCATCTACCATTTTGATGATGTCAAACTCTTTGACTAATTCATCAAAACAGATGTTCCAACTCCGCGATGCCTGCTTTATCCTATAAAGCATCTTGCACACGTTTCCGCTGCTCCCACTGTCTACGAGGCCCTCTGGCTGTGTACTTATAGACGCACTCTTCTAAAATATCATTTAGAAAAGCAGTCATGACACCCATCCGCCAGATATCGTAGTCATGGTATGTAGCCGTGGCAAGTAGTATCTGGATGGACTTAAGCATAGGTACTGGAAAAGGTTTCATCATTATCCACGCCTGGTCGATGACGAAAACCTTTAACAAGTCTAGCTTTGAAAGTCTCAACTTTTCCATTTACACCAAGTAATCTTCTCAAGATATACTTGCTCCTGATGGGGATTTAACCCTTCAGATATAGCAACCAAAGTCCATACTTTGTTGGTGTACATGGATTCCATCTCAGATTGCTAAGCATCCAGCCATTCTTACAGAGTCCCACTCCTGATGGCCAGCTCGAAACTAGTTGGGTCATCATCTCATGATGCAATCCTCGCTCCCACTGTCATAGAGCAACCGAAGTATCTCTCAGGTGGGTGAGGAATCCTACTAGATCGGCGGAGAGGCTGAGGTTCGTTGGTAACTATTGAATCCTTTGGTTCTACCAAATCATCTGCTGCAGTTTGTATAGCTGGAACCTTTCCAGTTCTACATTACAGACCTTGCCTCAAGCTTGTCCGGATTTTGCTTTTCAGACATAGGCTGGACAACTCCAAATCTTAACTAACTTAAGATGTGGGCTCTTCCCTTATCATATCACATATGAAGTGGTAGGTAACTGATTTGATTTGAACCCTATTTAATAGGTATGCAACTTCTCAAGTGCATAACTCCCAAAAGGAAATAGGTAACTCAGCAGTACTCATCATAGAGCACACCATATCAAATAGGGTGTATCTGCTCCGCCCCGATATACCATCGTGCTATGGTGTATACGGAGGAGTAATGCTGAGAGAGAATCTCATTCTCCTTTAGAATAGTCCAGGAATTCCGTGCTCAAGTATTCTCCTCCTTGATCTCATCAAAGGACATAATACTTATACCCGTATCGGTTCTCTACTTCTAACTTATATTCTGTGAATATCTCAAAAGGTTCGGACTTGTGTTTCAACAGGAACATATGTCTGAATCTTGAGAGATTATCAGAGAATATAATGAAGTATAAAGAACCGGTCTTGGCATGTGTAGACAGGGGACCTACATACATCAACATGTATCATCCCAAGAGTTCATTAACTCTTTCTCTGTTTCCAGTAAACGGAGCTATGGTCATCTTATCTTTGTGACATGACTGGCAAGTTTCACTAGATGTAAGTTCAAACTGATTTAAATATGCATCTATATGTAACTTCAGCTAGTCGGGTCGCATTGATATGACCTAGTCTACAATGCCTCAAGAAGGATTCGTTCATTTCTGAACTCTTCCTCTTTTGTGTGTTCCGTATACTAAGAACTGTAGTTTGATTTAGAACATCAATGCTTTTAGATAACGTGCCTGAACCGATCAACTTTTGATATAGGAAATGTTCAAAACATTATCCAACAATACAAAATTTTATCATTTCTTTACTTCTAAAGAGACTGATATGATTTTGTATATCAGGTTCGGTATCTAATAACATTCGTTCAGAATCAATGTATAGGTAATACAGAGTGACAGTGACCAACAGACTTGGCTGCAACTCTTGCCCCGTTTTCTGTCTCATGAAACTTATCACCCGTTCTCAATTCTCTACCTTTCTGTAGCCCTATGTAACTGATTACATATCTGGGATCCTGATCTGGTATCACATACCCAGGACGTAGATGATACAGAGAAACAGTTCTTTGTAGTGAACACACCCGAAGATGATGCATCAGCATGCACTCTCTTCGTTTGGGCGGCACGGGAATTCTGGTAATCCCCAATTTCCTGCTCTGTCTTATAACAATTATAAGTTGGAGCTGGACCAACGTTCCCCAGCTCAGTATAACAAGCGGGTTCGGTCAATATTCCGTATTATTATCTTGATTAAGGCGTGATATGGTCGCTACCTGGAGAGAGAGAGAAGAAAACACTCAGCGTGCGCTCTGTCAAGAATAGATTGGTTATTATTTTATCTAATCAGGATGGCTCCCACTGCTTTTTATCAAATCTTCCTTCAAACCCTAAAAGGAAAGACTAGCCGGGATTAATTACACACTACAAGTTCGCCAATCTTTCAGCCAGGCCAGTGTCGGTACTTTGAGGGAGGTCCCCCGCGCTTTCGCACGAACCTAATTAATGTAAACCTCATTTTCCCAGAGGCGTAACCTCGTTAACACCTTTCTAGACACCTACTTGATCGGCTAATTGTAATGTGTAAAACTCTCCCAGGAGTAACTCTTACTCGCAGCGGGTATCGGGATCCAACTGTTTCATAGAAGGTATGCAATCTCATTGCAAATTTCAACACTTGAAATTCCCGATAATATTTTGCCCCGAACGATCTATGACCTTGACAAGGTCAACAAACCATAGACCGCAAGTCAAGTTCAACCCGTCATTTCTTGATTGAATCAAACCCACCCGCACGACCCTTGACAAGGTCAACAAGGCCGCACGACTACCCTAACCCAATCTGCATCATATGCATAAGCAGATAAATACTGGTTAGCTACCGCACACTGCGCCTTGACAAGGTCAACAAACGCAGCACGAATACTAAACAGGATTTATCTGAAATGACGGAGGGCTACGACAGGTTTTTCTGAAAACCTATTACGTAATGAACTTGATATCGTTGTAGAATCAAATGATTTTAAAATGGAGCGCTTTTGAGGCTTTTCTAGTTTTGCTAAAGGAGTCACTCCCGGTGAAGGGATCGTCGGTCCTTTCCTCGTCGAATGAGGTGCGGGATATATCACATATATCACTGTGCAAAGCAAAAACTCTTAAAAGCAATCAAAAGACAAACCGAGTGTGTAGCATCTGCCAGTTATTGCTAAAGGAGTCACTCCCGGTGAAGGGATCTCAGTCTTTTCCTCATCGAATAAGGTGCAGGATATATCACATATACCGCTGTGCAAAGCAAGCACTGTAGCTACCTGTTTTATTTTGAAATTCGATTCCACAACATCTTAGGTTTCTTTTATTTCATTAATCATATTAATGAAGTCCCATCATTTAAAGTACCTAAACATCACAGATAAATACGACGTATACTTATGCCATCCGCATTCGCCTCGATGTCCCCTCGTGCACCGTTAGGTTAGGTAACTAACGGCAGAGCGGGGCAGGGCTAGCGCGGGTGTAAAACATAAGTAACGTCTATATAATATATCATATATACTATATACAGTATCTATCAAAGAACATCACATGATCACATCACAGATATCGCAGCAGAAGAATCATATGAAATATTGGATATACTAGGACGTCCGTGTTTTCAATACGAGCCAGTATAAAACACGGATTCCACGGTCGCGATGAATAGCCAAACCCACACCCCTAGACACCTACGAGAGCGGCAAGCAACCCTACCAATTCTAGAGTTAGGAGACCCGGACTCGACTCTTCGAGTTGGTCTCCCACTGGACTCCAGAACCCGGTTACTTTGCTCCCCTCCTTGGGTCTATCCTAGTGCGGAAAAGTAAATAATATACATCAACGGTGACAACTTCCGCAACCTGGAAGTGCACCAATAAAAGAATATTACATACAAGTTTTTACATGAATGAAAATGAAAAACACTCATCTCACATAAAAACCCCCGGCTATTCAAACACGACGATCCAATATAACATATCCAGCAACACATAACATCACATGTCATCAACGTAAGTAAATATGCGCATCCCAATTGTCGTTGACATATAGCAACGAAACCGGCGATATCACATATTACACTTACGGTCACAGAAAAGAAAGTGTAAAACTACAACAGTTGGAATCCGCAACCTACATAGACATCGCATGCCTAATCAAATGAATTCCTTAGACATCGCATGCCTAACAATTATAAACCCCGCATTTTAGTCTCATTATCGAAAACTCTTTTCAATATCAAGTCGGCGAATTCAATAGGATTCCCGACATTCTGATCGAATGCTCGTCGCAAACTTTAGTAGGCAGCCGCACCCCCGATACCGTCGACGAAGTGCACCAAGGCGGAACACCGCTACCGCGAGCACCCGAACGGATGCTTTCGGCGACGGGGTTCTCCTATAGTCACTTGGTCGGGGCTATGGAGCGAGGCTGTCTATCAAGTTTACCCGGCGAGTATCTGCGTACGCTACGTGATTGCGACGGACTTTTGATCACATCAAAATTCCGTGGCAACCGATCAAGTGAGACTAAACTGCTATGTTTATAACATTCATTGAGTTATCTCATAACTACTTGTGAATTCCAATTATTGTATCACATTCCAGATAATTAGAAAATGTTAAACTTTCCGATCGAACATTCAAACACCCAAGTTTTCCCGATACTGATCAACACATGAAACAAGTCTAAAAACATTCAGTTCGTGCCTCAGTACCAACGGTCCAGCCGTAGAAGGGTCAAGCCAACGCCTCACATGTGGCACGCCGTACTGCCCCAAACCCGAAGGTTCAAAGGGCAGTTCAAGACGGTCACATAATCGAGTTAAGGTTTGTTGTCTTCTAGAGGGTCCATCGCGTTACTTGCACTACTTAGAACGTCGTTAAACTACGGAAAAATCCAACACTTGGAAATTTCCCGACAGGGGAAAAATTGGGTAGTTATATCCGGTCGAACTTTTTTAACATATTCAAAAATTATCCGGAAAGCCAAATAGACAAAGTCTGATAAACCCGATCGAATCATCGAAGCTCCAAAACATCCCAGATTATTCAACTCTTGAATAAATATTAAAAATACCCAGAGAACTCATCACTGTAAAATAGGAATTACTGTGCAAAAGTCAACGCAAGAGGAGACCATAAGGCCGCGGAACCGCCGCACATTCTAAGCACGTGCCGCGGTTCCGCGGTGGTTTAATTGAATTAAGCCCCCGTATTTCACAGTAATTCATATAATACCCTGCTTAATTTTTTGCATATTTTTAATATGGAAAAATGCACTGTTTTGAAAAAAGTACAGAGAGCATGGGAAAAATGGGGTTTCGGGTTCGATCGGGATTCAAACGTCGTCTAGACTTCGCCTAAGGCTCTAGCTAGGCTCTGATACCACTGTAGGGTTCCTAGGCACTCTCAAGAGGTCTCACAAGGTATCAACCATGCCAATTTCAAAAATTATGGTGCCGAGAAACCCTAGTGTACGGATCGTTGGCTAGATGTCTAGGCGAAAAAGCAACCAGTTAACTACTTTAACTAAGTGAACGGAAATACAACCTTTGTAGATCTGGTTCTCCACCTCCATAGCTCCACAACGAAGTATCCTCGCTGTCCAAATCGAAATCCGGGCTCTTGCGTCGGCTTCATCGGAGAAGAAGCGGGCTAGGTCATCGACGACATGCCGAAGATGATCTACGTCGAAGCATCACTAGATCAAGCTCCACCTTCACCAAGCCATGAAAACTTGTGAAGGAAACACACTCTACTACTTGGAAAGAGGTAGAGGATGAAGAAATAGGAAGTGGGTAAACTTTAGAATTGGATTTCTCACTCTAATTCATCAATCACCATTGATGAAGCATGCTTTTCTTCTTGTGAAGAAGAAGAAGATAAGTGTTATGATAAGTTAATTTAAAATAGAAAAGAAAATCAAAACTTATCATAATCCAACCATGGTTATGTGTAGAGAGCAAACTATAGTTAGGTGAATGGTTAGGTTAGGCATAAAACAAAAATGGTGGACTTTATTCAAAGCTTCATGAAGCTTCAACAAAGAACAAAATTAGCCACCATTTTCCTTTTGCCAAAATGAAATAAACCATTCAATAAATGAATGAATAAATATATAATAACCCTAACCATTTACTTAACTAAGGTTTAACTCTTTACACAAACCCTAGCATTCATGTATCATCAAACATGATACAATCAAGTGAGAAAATCCATTTAAAGTGAACCATTACTAGTTAATGTAAAGTGATATATCAAATATATAATTATACATTAAATCATTAAATCAACACTTGATTTAACGATCCGGTCATATCGCATATAACCGACTAGTTTCAACAGTAACAACTTATCGAATCAACACTTGATCCGATAACCCGGTTATATCACATATAACCGATCAATGTCACAAATCGAGAGAATCGTATACAGTATCACATACTGGTATCATTCTCGGTCCCGCACATATCTCATATGCGCTCCTATTTCGTTTCGCTTGAGCCAGGAAACCTCTGTGTAGGACTCTAAAGACTCGTCAATACGCCGGCAGCAGATGATGATCATATCAAACACCCACAAGCCGCAAGCGGTCTGCTAAACGTAACGGCCACCCGGGTATTGAGCGATCAGAAGATCGACGAGCAAGCCGCTCACACTCCAGTGAATCCAACCAGTAACACTACCGTACAGTCCGGTCTGATCGTCTGATATGTCGCATATCTCGCCTAGGGGTGGTAAACGTCAGACCCCAATAGCTCGATAAGTCGTGTCGATATGAGGTCTATAACTGTTTGAGAAACTACTGGTAACACTTACCAGTAAATCTCAGCAACCCTGGCCAGGGATTTCCTGTTATAGCCAATCGAACACAGCGCAACATCAACCCCCTATACCGGGAGAGACGAATCCCCTCCTATCGCTCATTGCCTCCATGTGACTCGGGACTGTACCTAAAAACCACCGTTTTGCACGCCCTCTTGGACATGGTAAGATGGAAATCAAAGCACAGTGGGAACCACACAAGACTCTATGACGATCTCGGGTCAACAGACTACTCTGTACCAGTGTCACCAGAGAACTGCCATCTGACGTGAGATATAATACCATCTGGGAGTTCTCGGCGAGTCCGTCCAGTGTACCCAGTCTCCACTGAGCACCCGTATATCATCTCTGATGTCAAACACCAATGGATATGGGATCATCCATCGCCCATCTGTATGGGTCGAGAAGGTATACGCTAGTCTACTCTGGTATATCGATGCCCCGTCTCGATATACCCACGACTAGGGACTTTGAAGGATGTACTTATGGACTACCATGTCCCCACTAGTATGATCCGCATCATAGTCCAGGTAGTTAAGTACACATCCTAAGGGCTTTACCAACATGTAACAGAGAGACAATCAGTGTACACGTTAAGGTAAAGATCAACCAGATAGCATACTATTATGTCGAGCAAGAAAGTCCTCCCTATATATGTCCCAGCATCCACTACAATATACATCCTATGTACAGTAATGGCCTCTAGGGCATACATATAACTAACATACCCTACCACGCTCAAAGGAGATGTGCAAACAGGTTTTAGTTGGGTACAGTCCCGAGCCACATGGAGGCAGTGAGCGGATCTGCAGGGGTTCGTCTCTCCCGGTATTGGGGGTGAGGTCGCGCTGTGTCTAGGAGAGCCATTACACAAAGCCCTCGGCCGAGGCAGGAGATTTACTGGTAGGCATTCCAGTAGTATCTCAGGGTGTTCTGGGCTACACTCCGACACGACTTGTACCGCTTTTGGGAGTCTGACTTTTACCAACCCCCTAGGCCCGCCATGCGATGCTCATAGACGAACGGACCGAACTGTACGGATATTGTCACTGACAGGCTCAGTAGGGTGTCAGGATGAATTCGCTCACAGACATCTCTTTTAGTCAATACCTGGTAGCCCGTTATGTAAGGCTAATACCTCTGACGTGCTAGTGGTTAAATCCACAACCAAGGTGTTGACGAGTCTTTAGAGTCCACCACAGACAGTTGCTCAAGTTTCGGGCGAAACGCTGTAGAGGCCGTATGGAGATATGGCAGGGCTCGATCAGATACGTGTGGTATTGCACGGATCATAATCGGACGGTTAATGCTAGCGGGCTTTGGTTTAAGCCGGATCCTAGTATTATACAGTGTAGATTTTGTCTCATTGCATTTGTATTCGGTCGGAATACAAATGCGGGTATGCATATACAGTCGCGGGGTTTTCCTGTAATTCATTACGGGATCAGTTTTTTGAAGTTGCCAGTTTGCTTTCCGTTTCGGCCATTTTCCTTTGTTTCCTGTCTTTGGCTGAAATTTGGTGGAGGGGGTTATTTGCAATTGTGCAATTAACAATTGAGAAGACTTTTTGCTTCATGATAGTTTTCATGATGGGTGTAGCTTTCATTTACTCCATGACTTCATGATTGCTTGACTTTGGATGTGATGATGGTTGGTGGAGTGTTGGATTTGCTTGTGATCATTTCTTCACATCATGACTCCTTTTCTCTCTCTCTCTTGTATTATTCTTTTGGCTCACCCCCTTGGTATTATGGGCTCCTCTCATTCATTCTTGGAGCTAAGGCCGGCCACTTCCTCATAGGGGCTGTCCCAATTTTTTGTGTGGGGATAAGCTCTCATTTGGCTTGCAAAATGATATAGTTCATCTCAAAAAGCTTTCACTTGATTCCTCCAACCAAAAGGCAACTTCCTAAAAGCCCAATGAGACATGGCACTACACTTATTCTACAGCAATCCTTGGGCACGTCGACTCGCCAACTTCGTGCCCGAGTTGCCTCGGTCCAGAGGTGGGAGCCCGTAAAAGAAGCCGGTGATGTAGTGCCCTTCCGACGAGGAGGTGAAGACCGGAGATTCCGTGGGGAGATCGGGACGACGACGAGAAGACCGAAGGACACGGATCGCTCGGTATATCTCTCTACTCGTTCTTTAGTTTGCTAGAATTAGATTAATGGCCCGATCCGGGTTTTAAAGTGCGCGGTGGTGCCGGTTCAAAAGTTAAAGTAAATTATCGTTTCCGCATTTTGGCCTCGAATTGACGGCCGGGGCGCCGCCATGCACTTACAATATGGACTTGGAGAAATTAGGAACCGCATGATATATATTAACTTGTTGCAATTAAATAGCGGCTTTTCCTTTATATAATAAATTACAGTTTTATGTTGCATATATATATTCATGGATTTTCGCATTGAGATATGGATTTTTCATGATGTTTTATGGATTTGAGGACCGTGGTAGTTTCATGAAATTATGCATTATTTGAAAAACCCGGTTTCTCTTGATATGATATTTCAGCAGCCACTATGAGATTTATCGGTTCTGATATATATACCCCATGCGAGGATGCGTCGTGGGCCGTGTGCGGGTACATGGTGGGGCCCGGAGGTACCCCGGGACAAGAAAGGTATGTCGATGGACCACGCCGATGAGCCTGACAGGGGAATCATACCTACCGGTGGCAGTATTTAGACTCGGTGGTTATCGTGGGGATACCGATCGGAGTTATGTACGTATGGATACGTCGAATTGCGAGGGTCGAAGCTGGGCACTCGGGTTTTCGAGATACCGTATGATACATACCTATCAGGGCCAGTCGTGGTGACAGCACCTGATAGATCAGTATTTTTGTGTCAATGCTAGACACATGTTTTTATGATATTTTTACTCCTAAGTATATATAACAGTGGAATGGGACGCTGTTGTGTATATATATATATATATATATATATATTAGTGGAATGGGACGCTAATATATATGTATACATATCTAATTTATATACATCATCATAATGATTCATGCAAATATACTTATTCATTATATGAGATTTACTTGACATTGGATACATGATATATGAGATTTACTTGATATTGGATACAGGATATATGAGATTTACTTGATATTGGACACTCAGGATATATGAGATTTACTTGATATTGGACACTCAGGATATATGAGACTTACGGTATATGAGAGCCAATTTCGGGGCTGATTTGAGGAAATTTAGGATTTTGATTGTCTTGATGGACTTTGGTCCTGCCACGAGGTCAGGATTCCATAAGGATGACATATTTTATCCCATACTCCATATTTATTTTATATGCATTGCTTCATGTATTAGTAGTATCTGATAGAGTACCTTTCAGGACTGTTGCATATACATATTATCATATTATTGCTTCATATAGTAGTTGCACCTGCTAGAGTACCTTTCATGACTGTTGCATACATATGACCATTTATTGCTATTAGCTTGCTTATGCTAGATTCGCACTGTACGTGCATACTTGCGATTACCTGCATATGTTATTTACTATTCACGAGTTGGCAACTCACCCCCGTTGTGCCACAGTGTTTTGCAGGTTGTTCCTCAGAGTTGTTAGAGGCAGGGCTTTCCATCTATCATATCATCTTTTGCAGCGGATACCGCTACGGCTGACTGTGTACAGTTTTGCTATAGGTGGGTTTTGCGGTTATCCGATATTGCTCATTGTATATCTTTGTACCTTGTACTCTCCATCTACCACTTTCATGTATTGACTTAGAGATTTGATGTGAGGACGATATTGTAAATTATTTTATGACTTGGAGGTCTTTTATGCAGTTTTATTTATATAGTCTTTTATTTCTTCGCTACGGCGACGTATATCCGTTGTGGTGGTTGTTTTCCGTCTTTGGGCGTGTATTTTCTCCCGTTTGGGGATGCTTTACTTATATTTTTGTTGTACCCATTTTTGGGGTTAGTTTTTTTCAAAGGAGGTCCTGCCAAATTTTTTAAAAGAAATAAAGTTGGACTTTAAAGAATTTGGTTTGAGATTTCAAAAGTTTTAAAATTGTTATTATCACTTACTATTTTTGATGGTTTAGATTGCTGAGTTTTCGGCTTACTTAAATCGTGTTATGCCTGTAGACGTTGCGTAGTTTAAGGGCCGTCACGTGCCAATTTTGGGTCGTGACATCGTTCTTCTGTGGTGGTCTTCTAGTGATCGAATTAGGTCAATATAGTTGTTTGTTTTTCTTATAAATTTCCCAAGTTGCTCCAGATTCCATCTGAGCATCAATAACCTCACAAAACCGACATCGGGAAAATTCTAAGTTCGTGTACTTGGTTTTAGTTTCTGGTCTTGGCCAATAAAGCATCTCTAAGGTCTTTTAAAACACTTACTACATCTCAATTTCACTTCCACAACTCCAATTATTCCCTAACCTCATCTTGGAAAATTCTAACATCGCTAATCTACATTGTTTTGGCTCTAAACCACTATAGGATATACTAAACACTAATATCTTAACGAAAAATGTAGAATTATAGCTCATGTGGCAACTCAAGAAAATTCTTGGGTTGCCCAAAGTTCTTAAAATCTCCAGTTGATTGATCCATCATGCTTGTAGTGAGATTGTGCACCATTTTTGTGAAGGGGTATAAGGTTTTGATTGAGTATCTAGGGTGGTTTGAGGGTGGTAGAGGAGGTGGAGGGAGGTGAAGGAGAAGGGGAAGAAGATGAAGATAAGAAGTGAAGAAATGAAGTGGAGACTATGGTCAAGGATAACCCCCCTCTCTCTCATCCTCACTCAAGGCCATACCCTCTTGTCTCCCTTGCCATGTCATACTGACTTTTTCTTTTCTCTTTTCCTTTTTCCATCTCATATGAAAGAAAACCCAATACCACAAATACAAATGAAATAACTTGCAACAAAATGCAACATGTTATGGTGCACTAGCCATGAATAATTAAAAAGACGGATTTGGCTTAATCATGATTAGTAGTGCACTAATCAAGTTTGATTTAAACTTGTATATAATTAATTATATAAATCCAATAAATACCTTTTTAATAAATAATACATATTAATCTACAATTATTTTCCAAATATTGATATATAATTATACCATTTTACGAAAACCCCAATTCATAAATCAAATAGTTTTCGTGAAATATATTATTTTAATATTTAAATTCCAAAAATAATATTTTATATTTCTGAAATGTTACAATCTTCTCCTCTTAAATAAATTCGGTCCCCGAATTTAAATTTAAACCCCCAAATACTAAAACATTTCAATAATCAGCTCAAATCAACGGGGCTCCGAAATCACGGAATACTCAAGAATATCACAGCGCATCGAATGCGCATGAAAACGAATGTGAAACTCAAAATTGAACTCCGTCAAGCGTCATGCAATCACTGAAGTTATAATGGAAATACAAATCTCTATATCTACTACTGAAATCCAAATATACTATAGTCAAAATCATAATATGTATATAGTACGCATCTTTGTAATTTCCTCTAAAAACTGGATAAAACACATGCAAAATCTTTTTTGAATCGCCGTGTGATGCGTAACTCATGGCAAAACTGGAGGACGCTCATTTGTAAAGTAGTAAATATATGTCTATATATGTTTACTTAAGATATATATTCCGCCCTTTGAAACATCTTAAAGGTTTTCCTTTGTAAAAGTTCGTGTCATTCACGGACACATAGGAAATAGCAAGACTATAGCTCCTTTTGAAAAATTCTTGGAAAACTTTTTATGCATGCAAAAGTACTCAGGTACTATCCTCAGATTAGTTCTGCTCGGCTACTACATAATATAGAACCCATCATGAAAATATGATGCCCAGAAATAAATCAGCCTCAAAAGGCGTATCCAATATCACGTGCATCTGGTGCACACGGAAATCCAAGTCCAATACAAGTGCCATGAATGTGCACAAAAGCAAAAACTAAGTGCAACGGGTGTGCACGAAACTGTCTGTCAAGTGCAACGGGTGTGCACGACAACAACGTCAAGTGCATCTAGAGTACATGAATAAAAATCTCAATCGAGTGCATCCAGTATGCACAAAATCTTATACCATGCGCCCAATACGTGCGAAAATCAAAATCAAGTGTGTCAGGTCCACACAAAAACACTAGTGCAGTAAATCACACGAAAATGAACGTCAAGTGCAGACGCGCATGCAAATATAAATCTGGTGCAACAAATGCACGGAGTATAAATCTGGTGCAACACTGCACGAAATACAAATCTGGTGCACCAGGTGCCCGAAAACCCATCAATGTTTCAAATGCGCACAAAAACAACACTAAGCTTGTCAAGATGTATAAAATCATAAACGTGAGCAACTGCGTGCACAAAACACGTGTCAATGCATTGCAAGCACATGGAATATATATCGAGTGCATAAATCAAGTCAAGTGCATCCAACATGCACGAAATCAAATCGACTGTAATGAAATACATAGAATCATAAACACGTGCAGCCAAGGCACAAAATCAATATCAAGTTTATGCACAAATCGCAAATCGCTGTAACGGTGTATAAAAGATAAATCAAGTGCAATAATTATATACAAATGAAAATATCCAGTAGGTGCAACCATGGTGCACGAAAACAAATATCACGAATCCGAATCATCAAAATTCAAAGTCCAAGCGATAAAAGTGTGATACTCAGATCACAAAATGCAAATCGCAATAAATGACATTGAGGTACACCTCCTTCAATGTTGAAAATATGCCGGTGTACCCTAAGATGGCTGAGCAAGAACATCCGCTTGCCTTCTGCTCACGGTCTGGCGTCCTCTGTCTTTGGGTTCTTGTTGTCTATATGGATCTCCAGTCCAACAATCTTTCTGCTCATCGGCCCGGTCAGGTGTGATAATGGAATAGTTCCGCTCTGGCACTCCGCTGATCCTCTCTTGGCCAATTAACATGACTACTCGTAAAGCAGCACGTCACTGGTGATGGCATCTGGCCCTCTGAATATGCGCGAAACAACGGATTCTGGGTGCAAATCTTTATCGCTGCGGCATCCTGGAAAGAACCTGCTAATGGTCTCTTCCGATCTCACCTATGCCGAACTATACGGAGATTGGCACTCTTTACTTAAATCTTTTTCTCATGTCCGGACGGCTGCGTCCTCAGCACGACTTTTCCTCTGGAATTTGGCCATATCCAATGCCTCAGCATACGTATCAATCCTCTGGCATCAATGGGGAGTAACAACAGCTCGTTAATATCGCGCACGAACCTATGGTCCAACCTTTCTTCATCATCATCCACTTCGATGTCATAACTTGTGAGCTAAGTGCTGCAATTCGTTCTCGGCTACAGTCAATCTGGAATCTCTCACACGGACTCGAAATCCGAACTCAAGTATCTTCACCACTCTGTGGAAGATATCTAGTTGATTACATCCTCGGGGACTCGTCCAAATTATCGGAGGAATACGCTTCATTTGTCCATTCTCAATCAACTCACAACACATCTAGGTGAGGTCCTTCTATCCGAAGCTGGTCAACTTACCGATTTCACATCGGAGCATTCAACGAACAATGTCCCCTCTTGCTCGATTTACTCTAGATCTGAGTAAGATCCTTCAGACTGGAATTCATCAACTCAATTGAGTCTGCGTCGGCGCATCAGATCAGACAAGTCATCTCAGTCGCTCAACTCAAGATAGACTAGCTAACTTCTATCACATCTCTGTCTGAAAGCTCCAGTGGTTTTAGCTCATAAACTCTGGAGGCGACATCCTATCAATCTCAACAATAGTGTAACACCTTAGAATTTGTTTTGTAGCTAATTATATTTTTATACATGGTTTTTACTAAAAAGTTTACCAATTTGGTTTTTAAATATTTTATCCTATTTATTGAGTATTTTATTAGATTTTTCCTAGGCTTGCACACACTTGTGCATGATAACTAGGGTTGTTTTGAGGGTTTAACCATGATTAGCAACATGGTGAACTAACCATTCCCTAATCTAGTTTTATATTGTATTAGGTGCTTTTGGGTTTTTATTTGTATATGGTTGTTTTTAAAATGAAATGAATTTAAAAAGGGTTTTATTTTGAATTTTTGTTTTGGGTGTTGACTTGGTGGGAGAGAGAGAGAGTGCATGATGGGGCATCATGGCTTTGCCCATGCCTTCATTAATGAAGAGAGAGGGAGAGAAATGGTTGACTAATGCAAGCTTTCATTTTCCTTTTCCTTCTCATTCTCTCACTCTCATTCTCTCACACAACATACACACACTCACACACACACCCATCATCCTCATCAGCAGCAGCAAAGACAACAACAAAAGAAGCAGCACCAGCAGCAGACAGCCACAGCAACAACAATATTAGCAGCTTCAGTAGCACCATCAGCAACACCAGCACCAGCTCCAGCTTCTTGAGAGGAGCAGCAGCTCGTGGCACCAGCAACAGCTCGCAGCAGTAGCACCATCAGCAACACCAACAACAGCACCATCAGCAGCATCAGCATCAGCACAAGCAACATCAGTAGCAGCAGCCTCAGCTTGCAGCAGCAGCAGCTCCAGAAGTAGCAGTAGCAAGCTCTCACCTCCTCTATACACTTCTTCTCCTGCTCTCTAGGGTTCTCCAGGGTATATTTCTGAACCCAATCCCCTAGTTGATTAGCTTATGTGTTTATTAGCTTCAGTTAGTGTTAATTAGCTAGTTTGGTGCTAGTTTGCGTGATTTGTGAGATGTGGTGGTAAATTGTTGATTGTGTTAGCTACCTTAGTTTATTTAAGTGTTGTTAGGGTCACCTTAACTGAATTTAACCCTGGATTACACTAAAATACCTTAGGGTTTCCTTTTTAGTGAAATTGGTGTTTTAAGCGATATTTGTGACTTCTGAGATCTGCTTTTGACCCGGGGCCTTCAGGTTAAATTTGAGAATACTGGAGCATACTGATTAGGTCTAGAACACACCACCAGAATACGAACCCTCCACTCCCAATTATGGCCGCCGGTTTAATCAATCTGGCCGCAATTTGCGGCCAGGAAGAGGGGTAGGGTCTTGGGGTTTTTGGTAGGGTACTCTGCAGTATTGTCTAGTGCCTTAGCATGTCTAGTTTTGTAAGATTTGACCTGTAGGAAAATCTGGGATCATATATCGTTCTGGATGTCCGTTGTGTTTGCGCGATACGCGCGATACGTGAGAGGGTTCTGTGATCCAGCGTATCGCGGCGTGTCGCGATGGTTTTAGACGCATACACACACGATTCAGCGTATCGTGCACACGTGCGTTTAGTTCGCGACGCGAGTTTCTCGTTTTGGTTCGATATCGCGTTTTGCGGAATATTCGGCTTATATATATTTTCCATGTCTAAATTGCAGGTTTGCAGGCGGGGACTACGGACACTGCTATAGGGGGGAGCAGATGGTAGGATTCACCAAGCGTGGAGCGTAGGTGAGTAGATTTAACATCTACAGGGGAATCGCCCGCATGGCGTTATGCGTCTGGGCTAGGATTCAATACCTGTCGCACATTCTACGTCATTGTTAGAATTTTGCCTTTACTTTATTTCCTTGAAATAGTTATATTGTGAATAGCAGCCGTAAGACACTGCACATATTATTGACGGTTCATGTTGCATGAGCACGGATTATATGCTACACACACCGTCAATAATTGCCATGTCATACACAACCCCTTATAGATTCTATTGCTTATCACATATGACATTACCATACCTATATACCTATAGAGTATCGTACCATTAGTGATAGGTACACATACCCTTTACGATACATCTGCAGGTATACCTTACTCATATTTTCTTCTACCCAGGGGGGCTATATGACATCTTTTATTTATAGGTAGATACCTATACTTAGCTGTACCTTATTGATTTCGTATACATCTGGTTTCAGCTACCTGTTCTCATTTATATGCTCACATTTAGATATATCGCATTTATTTGTTCCTGGATTTGCTCATTGTTTATTTGGATTTTACATGGTGTTTTCTGGATTTGGGAACCGTGGGAGTTCATGAAATTATGCATACATTGAAAAACCCGGTTTCCTTGAGATGATATTTGCGCGTCCACCATGAGTTTTATCGGTGCTGATTATATACTCCATACGAGGTGTGGTTGCCGTATGAGAGTACATGGTGGGGCCCGGTATGGTTCCCCTCGGCAAGAAGATCGATGGATTTTGCCGATTGAGCCTAGAGGCGGGCGAGTACCTACCGGTGACAGTACTCATGACTCGGCAGGGGATCACGGAGACACCGCTGGGAGTCATGTACGTATGCATACGTCGGAAGGCGAGGGTCAGAGCTAGGCACTCGTGCTTTCGGGATAGCGTATGATACGTGATCAGGATTTCTGTGTCGATGCTTGGCACATTGGTTTTTATGATATTTCTTTTAATACCTTTGTATATATAACATGGGATTTAGCCGTTGTTATATATACCCTTACACCAATATTAGTGGAATAGGACGCTAATATATGTGTATTGCCCCCCATCATATTTATTTCTTGCATATATATATATATATTTAGGATGTTAGAAATTATTTTGAGGTTCGACTTGAGATATAGGTGATTCATTGAGATTGGATACTGGATATGAAGGAGATTGGTGATTTGTATATTCGGAATATAGGAGATCTATTCGATATTGTACATTGAGGAGATGCGGGACTTATATGATGTGAGAGCTCAGTTTGGGGGCTGATTTGAGGATTTGGGATTTGAGTGTCTTGATGGATTGTGATCCGGCCACGATGTCAGGTTTCCGTGGAAATGACATATTCCACCCTATACCTCACACTTATCTATTCTTTGTACAGATTCATATATTGTCAGTACCTGTTAGTGTACCCTTATGATAGTTGCATATTTGCTTTCTCATATCCCTATTGCATAGTTATTGCATACAATTATCATGTCATCATTGCTTCATATATTGATTGTACCTGCTAGTGTACATCTCCATTACTTTGCTTTCACATGACCTGTTATTACTGTAAATTGTATATCTTAGATTCATGCTGTACGTACATTCCTGCGATTACCTGCATATGTTATCTACTATTCACGAGTTGGCAACTCACCCCCGTTGTGCCACAGGTGTTTCAGGTTTTTCCCCTGAGTAGTCGAGGCAGGCTATTCCGCTTTCAGCTATCATCTTTTGCTCCAGATATCGCATCAGCTCACAGTACCATTTTGCTTAGGTAGGTTAGATGAATATCAGTATTTCATATTGTACATTCGTTATATTTTGTACTCTCCATCTACTATTGTATTGTTGACTTAGAAACTTGGTGAGGACGTTATTGTATATTATTGTGGGTTTGATGTCTTTTATATACAGCTTTCTCTCTATCGTCTTTATTTCTTCGCTACGGCGTCGTATATTGTATTGTATTCTTCTTGGCTAGTTTTTACAAAAAGGGGGTGTTGCCAAAATTTTAAAGAAAGAAAGTGGGACTTTTAAAGAATTTAGGTTGTGATTTCAAATGTTTCAAAAACTTATATTATCTTTTCCATATTTTCTTGGTTTAGATTTCTGGGTTTTGGCTTTCTTTTACTGCGTTACGTCTTTTGGCGTTGCGTAGTATTAGGGCCGTCACGGGCCAATTTTGGGTCGTGACAAAGTTGGTATCAGAGCGCTAGGTTTTACCTTTCGGAGTGTAGGATGACCTTAGTATGATGGAGTAGGTAGCTTAAGCAGAGTAACGTAGTGTGTGTATGTCTGCAGCATACCCATGGTGCGGTACCTTGCATTAAGTGACCTAAGTACAATTCGCTTGAAATTCCTTCCTTGATGATTCATATCCTTAAGATTCGATTCCTTATTCTCATCGAATCTTATATCTATTTATAGCCTTGCCGCCGATGACTATGGGGACTCAGAGTGATGCAGCGAGGGCCGAGGTCAGGGTTGGCTCGGGTGAGACGAGTACTGACCAGGATGGCACTCTAGTTGCGCCGGTGCAGATGGATCAGCCTACTACTTATACTATTGATAGACTTCTGACAGAGATGCAGGACTTCCGCCAGGTTATGAGTGCTTTGGTTGATGTCGTTCCGGAGCTACGACAGGAGGTTGTCACCCCTGGTACTCAGTTGTCACTTACGATCAGCATGCAGCAGTCCGTCACCTACATAGCACCAGTGGTTGCAGCTCCAGTTGACAAGACACATATTCCAGAGGCACAGAGAGTTCCAGGACAGTGGAGGACCCGTACCAGTGTACCAGCACAGAGACAGGGATTTGGTCATCTAGACAGATTTCGTGGCCGTCGCGGGAGTAGCAGAGGCTTAGGACGAAGACAGTCGTTCAGCTCTCATCCCTAGAATGGTCAGCAGTCAGCGAGTGGATGTTTTCGATGCGGGAGCCTTCAGCACTTCGTCAGGGATTGTTCCTTAGCACCTCGTCAGGATCGTCATCAGAGAGGCCGTGGACGTGGAAGATTTGCTCAGAGGGCTCAGTCTACCAGAGGAGCTCATCCAGCTGCGAGTAGAGGGCAGACACAGGAGTTTGCTTCTACTCATCGGGACGCGTAGACGTCCAATGTGGAGTTTTCAGGTATCCTTTTCCGCATGTTCTTTTGATGTATCTGTTGTTTTCACCTTGTACTGTGGTTGGGTAGATTAGTCGTAGTTGTTTTAACTTCTGTCAGCGATTCTTTTGTTGCGCGACACGTATTCAGTCGTGTGCCAATCGGATAGGAGATAGAGATTCGTCCGTCATTTTGATCCTTCTAGAGATGTTGGGTTTGACGTTCTCCTGGGCACGGACTGTTTAGTTACGTGTTAGGCGTCTGTGGACTACCGTGAGGAAACAGTCAGGTTTGTTTTCCCGGCAGGTCAGTCCTTGTTGTGCAGGTGGATAGTTGTGCCGCCTCTCACAGCTTGAATTCAGCCTTTTTTTTGCTAGTCGGCTACTGAGGAGATGCCGTGGATTCTTGGCGTTCATTCGTGATACCGGAGCCACAGTTGGGATTGTTGGACCGGGTTCCTTTTGTGCGAGAGTTTTTCCGACGTTGTTCCGGATGAGCCGACGGAGCTTGGGAGCTTAAGGATCAGCTGCAGAGTTGTGGTTTGGGAGTTTTGTGCATCTGAGTGTTTCGCTTTTGGAAGCTCCTATTCCTGTTCGTCAAAGAGAAAGACGGCAGTTTGAGGTTGTGTATCGACGGATCGTCAATTGAACCGGCTTATGGTGCGGATAGGTATCCTTTACCTCGCATTGGCGATTTCTTCGATCATCTCCAGAGTGCGAGACATTTTCTAAGTTTGCCTAGGATCAGGTCATCATTATTGCGGTTCGGAGTGACGGCATTCTGAAGACTGCCTTGTGCGTGCTACGGGCTTTGTGTGTTTTTGTGAGTCGTTGGATTCACTGATGCCCTAGCAGCATTCGTAGATGTGATGAACCAGATTTCTTCAGGCCGTTCCTCGACCAGTTTTTGTTGTGTTATTTACGACATTCTGGTCTATCTAATGTGTCTTGAGGAACAGGAGCAGCACTTGAGGATTTGTTGTGCTGATACTGGGAGAGTATCAGCAGTTTGCTAGATTCTCGGAGTGTTCCTTCAGGCTTGTTTTGTTTGACTCGTAGGTCTTGTAGTCACGGGAGACGGTTTCGTATGGTTCCGAGGGAGATCGTGGTCGTACAGCTTAGGCCCAGACTTGTGTGCTGGACGCAGATCCGCAGATTGTTGGGCTTAGCAGGTTTCTACCGCCGTTTCATACAGGATCGCTAGAGTAGTGCTGCACCGTCGACTGAATTGACCGGGAGGGAGGTTTCTTTTCTGTGGACTGAGGCATGTGTGCGGAGTTTTCAGCAGTTGGAGATTCGGTTAACAACTTCAGTTCTTTCCTTGCCTTTGGTTCGGGCGACTTTGTTGTTTAACTGTAATGTTTCTTGAGTGGGCTCGAGTGTGTACTGAGGTGACACTATAGAGTTATCGCTTTTGCTTCCCTACATTTGGAGGAAGTACGAGAAGGATATTCCACTCATGATCTGGAGATGGCCGCGGTGGTTTTGCGTTGGAGATTTGGAGACACTACTTGTTCGAGAGTCATGTCAGATTTTCACGGACCACCAGAGCTTAACGTACATCTTCCTGCAGCAGATTTGATTGTTGTGATAGTCTTCTGCAAATCTACAGTTCTTGCATGATCGTCGATTATAGCTCTAGTTCGTCTCTACGGAGGGGACAGCTTGCTCATGTTCGCACCCGACCACTTTCCTTAAATCGTTTTCGCGAGACACTGCCCGCCTATGCTCGTTCGTCAGTGATACTTGAGCACGCTCGGCTGGGTAATGATTCAGAGACCTTGATTTATGACAATGATGTGCTAAGTTAGGGACACGTTTGTGTACCTGACATCATCGGGTAGAGACGTGTAATCCTAGAACATGCACCTCTGTCAACTCTCTATATGCATTCAAGTTCCACCAACATTTAGCGTGACTTGTGAGATAGTTACGGGTGGACAGAGATGTAAAGAGAAGTTTCAGGTTTCATTTCAAGGTGTCTGTCTTGTTGTGTGTTTGGGTCGAGCATCTGAGGCCGGCTGGAGAGTTGCAACCTTTTACCGTTCCGAAGTAGGAGTGGGAGCAGATCTCCACGAATTTCGTTATGGTTTCTACCCAAGTTTAGTCAGGGTGTGACTCCATTCGGATTCTTATCGTCCGGTTATACTCAATGTGCTCAGTTGGTTCTTGTTAAGTGGTGTGTTTGTTTTGATTGTTGTCAGCAGTTGGGGATCGTCACTCGCCATCGTTAGAGTTCTCCTTCGATAGCTGTTATCAGGAGACACTCCAATTGGCCACCCTTGGGCTTAGGGGTTAGGTCGTGTCGATCACCAGTCTGTTGTTTTTCTGACTCTGCGTGAGTAGGACTTTGGACCCCAGCTAGTCTAGAGACTTCGGAGATGGTCCAGTTGTGTTAGGTTGGGATGAGGATTGTCCATTGCGAACTGAGGTCTTATGCCGACTGTGTTGGTCATAGACTCGAGTTCGCAGGGACAGATCACGTATTCCTACGGACCTCCGATGAATGATGTGTTGGATTTTGGGAAGCTTGTTCCAGAATTTTGGTCCTTCTGAGATCCTATAAGCGAGTTAGTTTCGTTGCCCTTAATTTGGCTCTTCCGCCCAGATTATTGGATTTTCACTCCGTATTCCTTGTGATGATGCTTTACAATTACCTTCATGACCTTTCTCACATAATTTGGCACCAGACCATTTGGCTTGGACGCGATCATTTCGCTCACCGGCAGCCATTGTGTTAATGGCTCGGCAGGTGGAGGAACATCGGTCAAGGGTCTTGCCGTCTGTGAAGGGTTTTCTTGGACGTAGCCGTATAGTGAGATAGTCACTTGGGAGGCTGCGAGCGAGATTTGAGAGTTGTAATCTTCTCTTTGAAGGTACGTGTATCGGTATATTTTTAAATTCGGGGACGAATTTCTTTTAAGGGGGGAGATTGCAACACCTTAGAATTTGTTTTGTAGCTAATTATATTTTTATACATGGTTTTTACTAAAAAGTTTACCAATTTGATTTTTAAATATTTTATCCTATTTATTGACTATTTTATTAGATTTTTCCTAGGCTTGCACACACTTGTGCATGATAACTAGGGTTGTTTTGGGGGTTTAACCATGATTAGCAACATGGTGAACTAACCATTCCCTAATCTAGTTTTATATTGTATTAGGTGCTTTTGGGTTTTTATTTGTATATGGTTGTTTTTAAAATGAAATGAATTTAAAAAGGGTTTTATTTTGATTTTTTGTTTTGGGTGTTGACTTGGTGGGAGAGAGAGAGTGTGCATGATGGGGCATCATGGCTTTGCCCATGTCTTCATTAATGAAGAGAGAGGGAGAGAAATGGTTGACTAATGCAAGCTCCCATTTTCCTTTTCCTTCTCATTCTCTCACTCTCATTCTCTCACACAACATACACACACTCACACACACACCCATCATCCTCATCAGCAGCAGCAAAGACAACAACAAAAGAAGCAACACCAGCAGCAGACAGCCACAGCAACAACAATATTAGCAGCTTCAGTAGCACCATCAGCAACACCAGCACCAGCTCCAGCTTCTTGAGAGGAGCAGCAGCTCGTGGCACCAGCAACAGCTCGCAGCAGTAGCACCATCAGCAACACCAACAACAGCACCATCAGCAGCATCAGCATCAGCACAAGCAACATCAGTAGCAGCAGCCTCAGCTTGCAGCAGCAGCAGCTCCAGAAGTAGCAGTAGCAAGCTCTAACCTCCTCCATACACTTCTTCTCCTGCTCTCTAGGGTTCTACAGGGTATATTTCTGAACCCAATCCCCTAGTTGATTAGCTTATGTGTTTATTAGCTTCGGTTAGTGTTAATTAGCTAGTTTGGTGCTAGTTTACGTGATTTGTGAGATGTGGTGGTAAATTGTTGATTGTGTTAGCTACCTTAGTTTATTTAAGTGTTGTTAGGGTCACCTTAACTGAGTTTAACCCTGGATTACACTAAAATACCTTAGGGTTTCCTTTTTAGTGAAATTGGTGTTTTAAGCGATATTTGTGACTTCTGAGATCTGCTTTTGACCCGGGGCCTTCAGGTTAAATTTGAGAATACTGGAGCATACTGATTAAGTCTAGAACACACCACCAGAATACGAACCCTCCACTCCCAATTATGGCCGCCGGTTTAATCAATCTGGCCGCAATTTGCGGCCAGGAAAAGGGGTAGGGTCTTGGGGTTTTTGGTAGGGTACTCTGCAGTGTTGTCTAGTGCCTTGGCATGTCTAGTTTTGTAAGATTTGACCTGTAGGAAAATCTGGGATCATATATCGTTTTGGATGTCCGTTGTGTTTGCGCGATACGCGCGATACGTGAGAGGGTTCTGTGATCCAGCGTATCGCGGCGTGTCGCGATGGTTTTAGACGCATACACACACGATTCAGCGTATCGTGCACACGCGCGTTTAGTTCGCGATGCGAGTTTCTCGTTTTGGTTCGATATCGCGTTTTGCGGAATATTCGGCTTATATATATTTTCCATGTCTAAATTGCAGGTTTGCAGGCGGGGACTACGGACACTGCTATAAGGGGGAGCAGATGGTAGGATTCACCTAGCGTGGAGCGTAGGTGAGTAGATTTAACATCTACAGGGGAATCGCCCGCATGGCGTTATGCGTCTGGGCTAGGATTCAATACCTGTCGCACATTCTACGTCATTGTTAGAATTGCGCCTTTACTTTATTTCCTTGATATAGTTATATTATGAATAGCAGCCGTAGGACACTGCACATATTATTGACGGTTCATGTTGCACGAGCACGGATTATATGCTACACACACCGTCAATAATTGCCATGTCACACACAACCTCTTATAGATTCTATTTCTTATCACATATGGTATTACCATACCTATATACGTATAGAGTATCGTACCATTAGTGATAGGTACACATACCCTTTACGATACATCTGCAGGTATACCTTACTCATATTTTCTTATACCAAGGGGGGTATACGACATCTTTTATTTATAGGTAGATACCTATACTTAGCTGTACCTTATTGATTTCGCATACATCTAGTTTCAGCTACCTGTTCTCATTTATATGCTCACATTTAGATATATCGCATTTATTTGTTCCCGGATTTGCTCATTGTTTATTTGGATTTTACATGGTGTTTTCTGGATTTGGGAACCGTGGGAGTTCATGAAATTATGCATACATTGAAAAACCCGGTTTCCTTGAGATGATATTTACGCGTCCACCTTGAGTTTTATCGGTGCTGATTATATACTCCATAGGAGGTGTGGTTGCCGTATGAGAGTATATGGTGGGGCCCGGTATGGTTCCCCTCGGCAAGAAGATCGATGGATTTTGCCGATTGAGCCTAGAGGCGGGCGAGTACCTACCGGTGACAGTACTCATGACTCGACGGGGGATCACGGAGACACCGCTGGGAGTCATGTACGTATGCATACGTCGGAAGGCGAGGGTCAGAGCTAGGCACTCGTGCTTTCGGGATAGCGCATGATACGTGATCAGGATTTCTGTGTCGATGCTTGGCACATTGGTTTTCATGATATTTCTTTTAATACCTTTGTATATATAACAGGGGATTTAGCCATTGTTATATATACCCTTACACCAATATTAGTGGAATGGGACGCTAATATATGTGTATTGCCCCCCATCATATTTATTTCTTGCATATATATATATTTATATTTAGGATGTTAGAAATTATTTTGAGGTTCGACATGAGATATAGGTGATTCATTGAGATTGGATACTGGATATGAAGGAGATTGGTGATTTGTACATTCGGGATATAGGAGATCTATTCGATATTGTACATTGAGGAGATGCGGGACTTATATGATGTGAGAGCCCAGTTTGGGGGCTGATTTGAGGATTTGGGATTTGAGTGTCTTGATAGATTGTGATCCGGCCACGATGTCAGGTTTCCGTGGAAATGACATATTCCACCCCATACCTCACACTTATCTATTCTTTGTACAGATTCATATATTGGCAGTACCTGTTAGTGTACCCTTATGATAGTTGCATATTTGCTTTCTCATATCACTATTGCATAGTTATTGCATACTATTATCATGTCATCATTGCTTCATATATTGATTGTACCTACTAGTGTACATCTCCATTACTTTGCTTTCACATGACCTGTTATTACTGTAAATTGTATATCTTAGATTCATGCTGTACCTACATTCCTGCGATTACCTGCATATGTTATCTACTATTTA
The DNA here is from genome assembly GCA_030015575.1 of Agapanthus africanus. Taxonomy (NCBI): domain Eukaryota; kingdom Viridiplantae; phylum Streptophyta; class Magnoliopsida; order Asparagales; family Amaryllidaceae; genus Agapanthus; species Agapanthus africanus. Next base: position 354,526,252 of record CM057349.1, on the reverse strand, counting down.
CGAGTTGGCAACTCACCCCCGTTGTGCCACAGGTGTTTCAGGTTTTTCCCCAGAGTAGTCGAGGCAGGCTATTCCGCTTTCAGCTATCATATTTTGCTCCAGATATCGCATCAGCTCACGGTACCATTTTGCTTAGGTGGGTTAGATGAATATCTGTATTTCATATTGTACATTCGTTATATTTTGTACTCTCCATCTACTATTGTATTGTTGACTTAGAAACTTGGTGAGGACGTTATTGTATATTATTTTGGGTTTGATGTCTTTTATATACAGCTTTCTCTCTATCGTCTTTATTTCTTCGCTACGGCGTCGTATATTGTATTGTATTCTTCTTGGCTAGTTTTTACAAAAAGGGGGTGTTGCCAAAATTTTAAAGAAAGAAAGTGGGAATTTTAAAGAATTTGGGTTGTGATTTCAAATGTTTCAAAAACTTATATTATCTTTTCCATATTTTCTTGGTTTAGATTTCTGGGTTTTGGCTTTCTTTTACTGCGTTATGTCTTTTGGCGTTGCGTAGTATTAGGGTCGTCACGGGCCAATTTTGGGTCGTGACAAATAGCTGGGTCATCTGTCTGCATGGTAGACAATATCGTGATATCTGAAGTAGGCCGTATATCAACAATCCTTTCAATCTGGTAGTCTCTATCAATGGCCCGATCATCCAGTCAATTCCGAACACTCGCTTCAAACGAGAGATCTCAACACAAACACTACACCGATACGTTCCTATGTCACCAGAAAAATCATGGTCAGTCCTCGTCCGTGACAAGCTCGCCCTGACCGCATCTCTAGCAGCAGCGGCTCAATCTGTGCTCAAACCATGGTAACAGGAACCTCAAGCAGGTATCGATGAGGATAAATCACAAGAATGAATAGAATCAAAGATCTCAAGATATATACATCATAAGGTCACTTAAGCGGAGTATCATATCGTAAGTATGCCACGGAACATACGCACGGTACGTTACTCTACTTGAGTTACCTACTCCATCAACCCAGGTCAACCTATGTAACGAAAGTTCAGGTCTAATATACCCCCAGTAAAGTCTAAGTTCCGTAAGATCAAGCCTAGGTTCTGAAATATATTTTACGTCCTAGACTTCGCATAGTCAAACCTAGACTCGAACCAAGGTTAAACCTAACGCTCTGATACCAACTTTGTCACGACCCGAATTTAGCATGTGACCGGCACCTAAATCATGCCACGTCTAAAGGCGTAACGTAATTCAAGTAAGCCGAAGCCCAGTAAATCTAAATCTTTTTATGGAAAATAATGGGGGATGCAGTTTTGGAACATCATCATTAGAAATTCAAGCCTTCACTTTAAAAGTATTAGTCATATAATATAAAAAGGCAATGAATGTATAATATCTTTGAAAATATTTTCGTCCTTGAAATTTTGGGCAGCACCTCCCTTGTATATTTTGAGCCAAAACCATATACATAACAATATATAGGCATCCTCAAGCGGGAGCTAGCACTTCGCCCATTTGGCGGGATCACAACTACGAAATAAACATATATACGACGCCTTACGGCGAAGATCAAACACAGAAAGAATAAATAAAGCAAGACATCATCATCTCAAAGAAGCGAACATACACCCATCGCTCTAAGTCTCGCAAATACACAAGTCTGACTAGGTCTACCAATATACAAATTCTAGTTTCTGATTGATGGAGTTTATCTAGATACAATAGAAATAATAAGTACAAGAGTGGGCACGATCCAATGTCACCCATCTACCATAGCAAAATACCCTGGATGAAGCTGTGTGCCAGCGATACCACTACTGATACAAAGTGGTCAAACCTGTAAGAAAACTGTGGCACAACGGGGGTGAGTTGCCAACTCGTGAGTAGAAAACATCAGCAGGTAGAAATCGAATAAACAACAATTCGTAGGTCATACTATATCATGAAGGTAATACTATGGTATCTAAGGTGACCATGTATGCATATATGTCAACAATAGAGTCAATGCAAATGACATATACAAATAAACATCTGAAATCATATGCCTGTATGCATGTGGATATCATCCACGTGTGTCCATCAACGACACAACAATATCATGGAAGCAGAGTGTCCAACATCGACAATCGAAACATCATGAAAACATATGCTGTATGTATGAGGATATCAACCAACATGTGTTCATCAACGACACAACAATATCATGGAACCTGAGTGTCGATCACCGACACTCGAAACATCATGAAAACCCATGTCCAGTATCGACACATAAATCCTCATGTCTCAGGCACCGCATGCTTAGATCGGCCCTCATATCTATCTCATCTCATAACTCTGAAACGGTATCCTCTGGATATCCATCGAGTTTCCATACAATCATCGATAGGTAGTGGTTTCCTTTCAGGCTCATCGTCTACATCTCGAGCTTCTTTCCACAGGGTACCTCACCGGGTCCACCATGTACCCGCAGACGGCTCATCCAACTCCTCGAATCGGGTCTCAAAAACAATCTCAAAACCGAGAAAAGTCATAGTAGACGCCTCAAAATCACATCACGAGAAACCGCGTTTTTAAAACAATTTATAATTTCCTTTGAAATATATCCGCGGTTCTTAAATCCAGAAATCTCAAGAAAACAATATCGCAATGCATATAACCATAAAGTACGATGTATGATAACATAGAATAGTAATATGAGCATATCAACTGATAGTACTGAAAAATGAATGTACTTTACGGTTATGAATAATATCATGATATGGCAGTTCTATTATGCAAGTGGCATAGCAATTACAGATGATGAATGTGTGTGAGCCAGCAAATTTGTGTAAGTGTAACGTGTGCATCATCGATAATTGTTCATGTGTACTAGCAGACGATATCATAACAAATAATGGAAGCACATGTATATATATAAAATGCAATGAGAGTAAAATTAACGTAGCAGAAAGGTAAATAGTAACACAAAAAACTAAGATATAGCTCGATATACGAGCCATACAATTATCGTATCTAAAATAGCACGAATCTTTATTTTTAGAAAAGTAGGGACTACGGCGTTTTTAAAGAAAAGAAATACCTTTTGAAATCCGTAGCGTCTCTTGGTTTGTCTTTTTGAAAATGTACACGATTCATTAGTTTTGAAAATAGGTATGACTTGAACCCTATTCTAACATCTACTTAAGTAATTAAAAGACTAAAAGACTAAACAAATCCCGAGTCAAAAGTACGGATCAATCATCATATATACATCTCTTACGGTATAGTCCGTCGTACGGCCTCCTCAAAATCGAAGGTACGGGTCATATATCATATATCATAATTTGTACGGTATGATCCGTCGTAGGATATAATAATCAAGGATACGGATTAGATCACGTACATCATATCACTCTTTATCGTCATATACATATATGTACACATATATTTCAAGTCACATCCGTATCAATCTCATATTATGTCTTGGAAAAAGTATCTATATTCTCATATTATCTCACATCCGTATATCGACATATTAAGCCAAATTATCTTACTTCATCATAATCTCTTTTCATCATATCAATATCCCACATCAAGTCATCTTGTATATATATCATATTCTCATTTGTATGTATGTATAATCTTATTTCATCTATTGGTATATGAATATAACATGTATATTGCCTTGCATCCTCAAGCCAACATATCCACTAATGTCATCTTTTATCATATCATCTCATACTAAAACCTTTAATCATATCTGTAAGTTCGTAGCATATCTTATCTCTAATCATAATTTATATATTGATTTTCCATATCAATGATTGCGGGGGTGCTATACGCCATCCGCCCAACTTCCCCCGTAGATATAAGTTTACTCACCTGCCAATCTCCTCGCTTAGCCGAAGTCGATGTGCTTCGTCGTCTCGGAAGTCCACACGAAAGTAGCTACAATCAAAACACATCGTAATACTATTAAAATCAAGTCCGAAAACCGATACGGCACACGAAGTGCTTATAGGTTAGAACATATAGCTTACGCATGCAAAAACAACCAAATAACCCTCGTCGTTGACGTACAAACGTCCAACGACCAAATCACATTAAGAAATTCATAAATCCAAGTTTCAAATATCGAAAAACATTGTCTAAACCAACTCAAACAGCTCCCATATTTTGGCACAGGTAGTATATGACAAAACTAACAATACAGTAGCTAGGTTATAAGGAGTAAGAGCTACTGGACAAACTCCATCACCAGAACCCAACATTTGGCCAGAGAGAAAGCAAAAATACTCGGTGTCGCCAGTTTTCTGGTAGAGTTTGGGGCTCGTTCTTCTGTGGTGGTCTTCTAGTGATCTAACAAGGTCAATGTAATTGTTTGTTTTTCTTATAAATATCCCAACTTGCTCTACATTCCATCTGAGCATCAATAACCTTACAAAACCGACATAGGGAAAATTCTAAGTTCGTGTACCTGGTTCTAATCTCTGGTCTTGGCCAGTAAACCATCTCTAAGGTCTTGTAAAACACTTACTACACCTCAATTTCACTTCCACAACTCTAATTATTCCCTAACCTCATCTTGGAAAATTCTAACATCACTAATCTACATCGTTTTGGCTCTAAACTACTATAGGATATATATACTAAACACTAATATCTTAACTAAAGTGTAGAATTATACCTCATGTAGCAACTCAAGAAAATTCTTCGGTTGCCCAAAGTGCTCAAAATCACCACTTGATTGATCCATCATGCTTGTAGTGAGCTTGTGCACCATTTTTGGGAAGGGGTATAAGGTTTTGATTGAGTATTTGGGATGGTTTGAGGGTGGTAGAGGAGGTGGAAGGAGGTGAAGGAGAAGAAGATGAAGATGAGAAGTGCAGAAATGAAGTGGAGACTATGGTCAAGGATAACCCCCCCTCTCTCTCATCCTCACTCAAGGCCATACCCTCTTGTCATGACCCGGAAAAGGCAAGTGACTGGCACTTGAATCATATAAAGTCTATAGGACCCCACCTAATTCTAGTAAGCCAAAAGCCAAGAAATCTAAACCTTTAGGGAAAATAGTAGAGGTGCCGTTTTGAAATAAAGGTACACTAAAATCAATTTTATTCTTTATATACATAAGTAATAATATATGAAAACACAGTCTTTGTATCAAACTTGAAAACATTTTCGTCATGGAAAATTTAGGCAGTACCTCCCTTGTATATTTTAGCCCGAAAACGGTACAAGCAATAATAAATAAAGGCATCCCCAAATGGGAGCTAGCTCTTCGCCAAATAGCAGAAACAACCACTCAAGATAATATATACAACGTCGAAGGCGAGAATCAAAATTCAACAAGAAAAATAAAGAAACCATAAAACATCATCATCGAAAACAGCGTAAATAATAAGAATACAAGAGCGTGACTCTGAGGTCGAAAGAATATACAAACGGTGATCTAAGTCTATAAATATACATAATCTGGTTGATGGAACTTCTAACTAGATAAAACCGTAATACAATGTATAAATATATACTGGTGGTCACGAACAAATGTATCCCACCTATCAAATTAATCACCCTGAAGAAGCGGTATGCCAGCAAGCCGCTACGAAAACCTGTACGGCCAAACCTGCAAGAAACTGTGGCACAACGGGGGTGAGTTCCAAACACATGAATAGAAGACATAACCAAGTATAAACCGAATGTATGACTATCTCCTAGGTCATACAATAAGAATAACACAGTAACATCGAGTAACAGTATAAGCAATAAAATGAGTAGATGTGTAAGATCAAGTACTCGTGTACATCTCACAAAGTAACTACATGTCATAAGTATGATGTATGAATGCATCAGTCAATGTGTGTCCAGCAACGACACACAAAAATCATGATAAAACCTGAGTGCTAAGCATCGACCCTCAAAAACATCATGAACCCGTGTCCAGGATCGACACGTAATCCTCATATTTCGGGCTCTGTCGGTCCAGATAGCCCATGGGCTCCGTTAGTCCGGATCGGCCCATATCCATCTGATCTCATGACCACGATCGGTATCCTCCGGATATTCGCTGCGCCAAACTATCACCGATCGGTATTGCTCCCCTGCCGGGCTCATCGTCTACATCTCGAGCTTCTTGCCCCTGGGTACCCGGGTCCACCATATACCCGCAGACGGTTCCTCCACTCTTCGAATCAGGTTTCGAAAACCAAACTCAAAACCCAGAAAACATCATGGTGGATACGAAATATCATATCAAAGGAAAATCGCACTTTTTAATTATATCAAGTTTTCAAAACATACGTTGCATTTTCCCCAAATCCAGAAATCTCATGAAATACCGAAATCTCATCATCACGAATCAAAAATAATAAGGTGAATATCGGCATACATCCCCTCAACAGTGCATGGCAGAATAAATATATGAATGCATGCAACATATAAGTAATGAATGCAATATCTAAACTATTATGTGAAATCATGTATACTAAACAATGCAATTAGCTACAAGCTATAAGATGATACAGGTGAAGTAACGTTTTCTAATGTGTACGTGACAGAAATTACCGATGATGATGTGTGTGAGCCGGCAAGAAGGTGTACGTGGAACATACGCATCATCGGTAATGGTGCAAGTGTCCTAGCAAACGAGATCATAACAGCTAATAAAAACACGATTAAATCTACAATGCAATGAATGACAGGAAATAAGCAATAATGCAACATTATAAAATATAAATCTATATACGAGCTATACAGTGATAGTGTTGGAAATAGCACAAATCGTTGTTTTTTGAAAAGTAGGGGCTACGGTGTTTCGAAGAATGAATACCATTTTAAAAATCCGTAGCATCCTTTGGTTGCCCATTTGAAAATACCCATGATTCGCTAGTTTTAAAAGTAGGTATGACTCGACTATAATTTAACATCTACTTAATAATTAAGAAACTAACTAAAAGCTAAACTAAAACCTGGGTCAATGTAGTGGAAGACTATACGTATCCGAGTCGATATATCTAGCAGTCGTAGATACAGCCTTATATCATCACGTACGCTAATGTTTATCGTACGGCATCCTCGAGTCAAGAGTGCGGATCAATCATCATAATACCTCGTACGGTAATATCCATCATACGACATCCTCAAAATCGAGGGTACGGGTCAAATATCATATATATATCATTCATGCGGTATCATCCATCGTACTAAATCAATATCATGGGTACGGATCTAAAGTCTCGTACAATCTATCTTTCATCAAGTGACAGGTTATCGCATGTTTGTATATATTTATCGTCCAATGATCCTTTATTATATCATATCATAAACAGTGTCTCGACTCAATCACATATCATAACCTCACGGCCAATCATATCGACTCATATCCGTAAGCATAGCATATCCTCATCTTATACGTATAAGTATACTATATATATATATAGACACACACACACGCATACATATACACCCATATCATAACACATGAGTATGTGTGTGTGTGCGCGCGCAACAATATAACCTAACGGGTCTCTACTATAGAGAATAGACTAAGGGTAAACCCTACCCTATAAGTATGCCTATTATAACCTAGAGTCTTCTACAGCCCAACTTGCTAAGTATCCGTATCTCACATTAACACATATATAAAAATATGCGTATCCTAATCTACGAATTGCAGGGGTGCTATACGCCATCCACCCGACTTCTCCCGTAGATATACATCTACTCACCTCGATCCTCGCTTGCCAAAGTCGATGACGCCTTGCTCTCCTTCTTCGTCCCGAAGTCCACGCAAAGGTACCTACATTTCAAATACGTCGTATGGTAATCAAGAATCAACACGAGAAAACCGAAACGGCATACGAAGTGTACATAGGTTAGAACCTACGGCCTATGCATGCAAGAATAGTCAAACAACTCTCGACGTTGTCGTGCAAACGTCAATCGACCGAGATAAAACACAAATACCAAAATCCAAGTTAACAAAACTAGCAAAATGAATTCAGAAACTAAAGAAAATACTTCTAGATTTTTCCCTAGTTAGAATTAAGAAAAGTTGCATATAAGGTAGGTCTAGTTATAAGATAATTGAGCTTCAAACCCAAGATCACACCCTAACACTAAAATATGGCCGCAATTTTCGGCCATATCAGGTAAATCTGGGGCCATATCAGGGGTATGGAGTCTCGGGTCGTCTTTATGTGTTTGCTAAATATTTTTCAGGTCCTCCGGATCATAGCAGATCTCATTACATCACTACAATTTCCATAAAATCCAATATCGCCAGATTTCAAAGTTCATGGTTTGGGCTTCTACACTCAGTTTAGCTCAGAATTCTATCACTAAAAGGTTTTGTAGTCATTACTAATCCTCGTTTACACCATCACAAGTCATACTATCTCCTGACACTCATCTAGAAATTCTCAAAGTTCACTAAACCACTTCGGTTTAACTCTAAACTATGATAGGATATGAGGAGAACAAGATTCTAAACTAATGGTATGGAAAAATACCTCATTTGGCAACTCAAGAATTTTCTTGAGTTGCCCAAAGTCATCAAAGTCCCAACTTGATTGGTCTAAGGTGTTTGTAGTGAGGTGGTGCACAATTTTTGTGAAGGCATTATGAAATTTTGGTGGAAATTTAAAGGTGGTTTGAGGTGGATGAGGAGGTGGAGAGAGGGGAGCAGAACATAAAGAGAGGAGGAGAATGAGGTGAGGAAAAAAAATGAAGACATGAAGGAGGGTAGGAGAATAATGTGGAAACTTCTCACTCTCTATCTCTCTCTCACCCTCTCTCTCATTAGCCCATACCTCATGGTCCCCCCCCCCCCCAAATATCTCCTCTTATTTACTTTTCTTTTTCTTTTTATTTAAAATCAAAAACAAAACCAAGTTTAATGGAATGTAGCATGGTTCAAAACAAACAAAAAATGTAACAAGTGTTTTGCAACATTATTTGTTGCATGCTATGTACATAAACATGTATAATGCATAATTAATAAATATTAATCAAGTTTAGTATTAACATAGAATACAATTAATTATTTAAAAATCTATAATTGCTAAATTCACATAATTTCTTTCAAAAACAATAATTCTTATTAATTTTCCAAACTATCGGTATATAGTTATACCATATCATTAAAACTAATCTCCATACTTCAAAATATTCATAATATTTATTATTTTAATTATTTAAATTCCCAAAAATAATATTTTATTTTCTGAAATGTTACAATCTTCCGCCTTAAATAAATTCGGTACCCGAATTTTGTTAGTGTATATGCCCTAGAGGCCATTACTGTATCATACTAGTATGTATATTACTTGATGGAAACTTGGGATATTCACAGTTGTATAGACAATCTTGCTCGATATAGTAGTATGCTACTTGGTCTGTCTCTGCTTTAATGTGTACATGTGTGTTTCTTTATTATATCACCTATACGCATTAGTAGAGCCCTTAGGATCTTTGCTTGATTACCGGCGTTGTGATGGCGATCACACTCATGGGGGCTGGGTAATCCACAAGCACATCCTTATTCACGTCCCTAGTCATAGGATTATCGAGACAGGGTATCTATACTCCGGAGTAGACTAGCGTATGCGCTTCTCATCCCAGCACGGGAGACGGTCTGTCCCACATCTGTCAGTACGTCGTACTTGAGATGGTATGCGGGTGCTCGTTAGGTTACGAGTACACTGGACAGGACTCGTCGGGAACTGATGGTTGGTATTATACCTATTGTCAGTTATCAGTTCCCAGGTGACATGAGTACAGCTTAGTCCGCTGACTTGACACTGTCACTTCGCCTCGAGTGTGTTCCCACTGTTCTTTGATTACTACCCTACCACGGCTCTACTGAGTCGTGCAAACAGGTAGTAGTTGGGTGCAGTCCCGAAGCACTTGGAGGCAGTGACGGTTAGACAGGATTCGTCTCTCCCGGTATTGGGGGTTGACATCGCGCTGTGTCTAGGAGAGCCATTACACGAGTAGTCCCTGGCCAGGGCAAGCGAGATATACTGGTAGGTTTCCAGTGTTATCTCAGGGTGTTCTGGGCTTCACTCCAACACGACTTGTACCGCTATTAGGGGACTGACGTTTACCGCCCCCCTAGGCCCGCCATACGATGTATCAGACGAACAGACCGGACTGTACAGAGATTGTCACATACAAGCTCAGTAGGAGTTCGGATGGGTTTACCTCATCGGCTTTTTTATCGACATCTACCTGGGGACCGTTACGTACAGCTAGTGTCGCTTGCGGTCTGTGGTTAAACCCACTGCCAGCGTAGTGTCGAGTCTTTAGAGTCCCACACAGAGAGTTTCCCTGCACTGAGCGAAACGTGTAGAGGCCGTATGGTTTTACGGCAGGGCTGCGATCACTTACGTACACTTGTGTGCGTGTGGTGTTCGGGCAGGCGATACTAGTGGGCTTTGGTTTAAGCCGGATCCTAGTATTGCACGGATGGATTTGTTTTGTCTTCTGCGCATCCGCATTCTACGGAATGTGGATGCAGGTGTGTATGCACAGTTTTCCGGAGCGATGAAGGAGGAGGTACCTCATTAGGGTTTTGGCAATTCATTTGGTCAAAACCATTATGAGCCGCCGACATCATTTACTAATCCTTTTAGTGATAATTTTATGATGGCTAATTGCATTGACCATTTGACCACCATGACCTCTCTTGACTTTGTTGACCGGTTGACCGTGTTGACCATTGACCTTCAAGAGAGGTCTACACTCTTCTTTTCATTTTCTTTTTCTTTTTGATTATGATAATGGTCATTTCAATTTAGCCATCAACTTTATCTTGATAGGATTGGTAATGATGGTTTAGTGCATTATTGAACCATGGTTCATTTTCTTGAGCTCATAATTCTTTTCTCATTCTCTCTCTTGCTCTTTCTCATGAGAAGAAAAGAAATACTCCATGGTTGCTAGCTCCTCCTTCTTCCTCCTCTTGATTCATCTTTTGATCTCATGTGTTGAAAGATAAAGATCCCAAAAAGACAAACACCTCCATCTTTCTCTTCTACACAACTTAGGGTACCAAGAATAGCAATCTTGTTACCCTAGTTACCTCGGCTCGAGGTGGAGCTCCGTGTACATCTCTCGGGTGGATCGTCTTCGACTCAAGGAGGCCGCGGAGGTGACCAAAGTCCGGATCAACCCTCGGAGCAAGCAAGGAGAAGAACAACAAGAAGAGAAGAAGTTCAAGTTGAGGTATAACCCTTAACCGAGTAGATAAATCTCTAGTTAGGATGCTAGTATGTTGTTTAGCAAAGATCTGGCTTTTACGGTCCATGTTACCAAGTCTAGAAAAAATTTTGTTTTACCGTTTCCGCAACCCCGAAAGTACCGGGAGAGGTAACGTCGACCTAACAAATTTAAATTTAGAACTCCCCCCAAATACTAAAATATTTCAGTAAAATGATCAAGTCGTCGGGGCTCCGAAATCATGGATACTTAAAACATATCATAGCGCAATGCATGCGCAATGAAAACGAGTGTAAAACTCCAATCAAAACTCCGTCAAGCATCACATAATCATCGGAGTTAAGGAGAAAATATGGATATCAAAATCCAATACGAAAACCAATATGATATAATCAAAACTATAATATGTATATAGTACGCATCGTTGTAAAATTGTCAAATCATCCAAATAAAAATGAATGCAAAACCTTTTTCAAATCGCAGTGCGATGCGCGTATCACAGCACAAGTAGCGGACCTTCATTTATAAGGAAAATAACTAAATATATATACGTCCTTTGTTTAACATACACATCCCGCCTTTTTGGAAATGATTTGGGAAGGGTTTTCTTTGTAAAGTTTTATGTCGTCCAGGACATATAGGAAAATATTGAGACTATAGCTCTTTTGATAATCCCTTTCGTAATTATCAATGCATGTAAAATACTCAGGTGCTGTTCTTAGACCAGCCCTGCTCAGTTACTAAACCGTATAGTATTTAATTCATGAAAACATGATGCTCAAAAGGAAATCAACCTCAGATTGAAAACATAGGAATGCCACGTGCGTCTGGTGCGCACAGAAATCAAAATCAAGACTGGTTCCACTATTGTGCACAGAAATAAAACTAAGTGCAATGGGTATGCATGAGAACATCTGTAAAGTGCAATGGATGTGCCTGACAACAAAACTGGGTGCATCTAATATGCACGAAGAATCTCGATTTAGTTCATCTGGTGTGCACAAAATCGCATCAAGTGCGCCATGCATGCGCAAGAATCTCAATCAAGTGCACAGGGTGCATGAAAACATAAATCCAACGCACTAGAGTGCATGAAAACAAATATCGAGTATCAAGATCGAAATCGAAGGTATACGACATACACCAATTCAAAATCAAGTATATCGCGGTATATAAACTCATAACATGTGCATCTATACGCATAAAACCATATCAAATACTAAGAGCGTATGTAAACTACAACGAATGCATAAGTCAAAATCATGTGCAACCCATATGCATGAAATCAAATCAATATTTCAGAATGTGTAAGAACCAAAATCAAGTGCAATGGGTATGCTCAAAAGGAACATCAATATAACGGATACATGAAAATAGGAATCAAGTGCAACTATGGTGCACATAGAAAACTACAATTATATAACAAACCGTCAAAATACCGAAATCCAAAACGATGAACACGCGTTATCCGAATTATTAGGACGCAGATCATAAATAACTATCGTTGAGATGCCCCTCCTTCAAAGTCGAAAAATGCTGGTGCGCCCAAGGCTGGCAGAGCAAGAATATCCACTTGCCTCTTGCCCACGGTCAAGCGTCCTCTGCTCTTAGGTCCTCGTTTCCTTCTGAGGATTTCCAGTTACATAACTCCTCGGATCGACAGCCCTATATAGAGTAATGACGGAAACAATTCCATTCTGGCGCTTCTTTGAAGATCTCCTGACCAATTAACATGGTCACTTGTAACGTATTACGTCAATGAAGGCAGCCTATGGCCCGCTGAATATGCGTGATACAACCGATCCTGGGTCCAAGTCTTATCGTGTAGTACTCCCGAAAGATCCTGTCGGGGTCTCTTTCCCATATCATCTCTCCGTAGCTTTGTAGACTGCTCTCCAATTGGCTGTAGTCATATCCGGAGTCTCTTTCGAAGCAACAAACTCTACATCACCAATGTCCTGTAGATGGCATCTGGCCAAATACGCTCTCAGGAACTTGTTCAAGTCATCGGAGGAATACGCTTCATTCGCTCGTTCTCGATCAACTCACAACGCATCTGGATGAGATCCTTCTATCTGAAGCTGATCAACTTACTAATCTTACATCGGAGCGTCCAACGAATGAAGTCCTTTCTTGATCGACTCACAACACGTCTGTGTGAGGGATTCTTCTAGCTGATGTTAATCAATTGATGACCCCGCATTGAAGCATCCAAATGAACAAAAGGTCCTAGTCTTATCTAAGGGTGACTAGTGATCTTATTCCGCATCCCTAAGTAAAACTTCATGCTGCAATAGCTTCACAAATATGGAGGCGACATCTTATCAATCGCAGCAACAGCTGGCTCATCTGTCCGCATGGTAGACAATAACTCAATTATCTGGAGTGAACGGTACCTTAATAATCTTCACAATCTGACTGGCCTCTAGCAATGGCCCGATCGTCTGGTGCAGAACTGATCATTCACATCAACGAGAAATCTTAGTAAAAAACAATACTTCAAAACACTCGTATCAATAGAAAACATAGTAAAACAATATATCAACACGTCCGTGTCACCGGAATACCACCTGGTCAGTCCTCGTTCCTGACGAGCTCGCTCTGACCGCATCTCTAGCTGCAGCTCTCTCTGCTTGTGTAACCACGGTAACGGAAACCTCATTCAAACATCGATGAGGATAGATCATAGGAACGAATAGAAATACAGTTCCTAAGAAATGTACATCCTAAGGCTTCTTAAGCGGAATCTAGCTCTTCGCCGAATGGTGGAAACAACCATGTAAGATAATATATACAACGCCGAAGATGAGGATCAAAACTCAGCAAGAAAAATAAAGAAACCATATAACATCATCATCGAAAACAGCATAAATAATAAGAAATAAGAGCATGACTCTAAGGTCGAAAGAATATACAAACGGTGATCTAAGTCTATAAATATACATAATCTGGTTGATGGAACTTCTAACTAGATATAACCGAAATACAACGTATAAATATATACTGGTGGTCACGAAAAAATGTATCCGACCTATCAAAGCAATCACCCTGAAGGAGCGGTATGCTAGCAAGCCGCTACAAAAACCTGTATGGCCAAACCTGCAAGAAACTGTGGCACAACGGGGGTGAGTTGCCAACTCGTGAGTAGAAGACATCACCGTGTATAAACCGAATATATGACTATCTCTTAAGTCATACAATAATAATAATAACACGGGAACATCGAGTAATAGTATAAGTAATAAAATGAACAGATGTGTAAGGTCAAGTACTCGTGTACGTCTCACAAAATAACTACATGTCACAAGTATGATGTATGAATGCATCAGTCAATGTGTTTCCAACAACGACACACAAAAATCATGATAAAACCTGAGTGTCAAGTATCGACACTCAAAAACATCATGAACCCCGTGTCCAGCATCGACACTAATCCTTATATTCTAGGCTCCGTCAGTCCGGATCGGCCCATATCCATATGATCTCATGACCACGGTCGGTATCCTCCGGATATCCGCCGCGCCAAACTATCCTCGGTCGGTAGTGCTCCCCTGCCGGGCTCATCGTCTACATCTTGAGCTTCTTGTCCCGGGATACCTTACCGGGTCCACCATGTACCCGCAGACGGTTCCTCCAGTCCTTAAATCGGGTCTTGAAAACCAAACTCAGAACCGAGAAAACATCATGGTGGACACGAAATATCATATCAAAGGAAAACCGCACTTTTTAATTATATCAAGTTTTCAAAACATACTTTGCGTTTTCCCCAAATCAAGAAATCTCATGAAATACCGAAATCTCATAATCATGAATCAATAAGAATAAAGTGAATATCGGCATACAGCCCCTCAACAGTGCATGGTAGAATAAATATATGAATGCGTGCAACATCTAAGTAAGGAATGCAATATCTAAACTAGCATGTGAAATCATGTATACTAAACAATGCAATTAGCTACAAGCTATCAGATGATACAAGTGAAGTAACGTTTTTTAATGTGTACGTGACATGGCAATTATCGATGATGATGTGTGTGAGCCGGCAAGAAGGTGTACGTGGAACATGCACATCATCGGTAATGGTGCAGGTGTTCTAGCAGACGAGATCATAACAGCTAATAAAAAAACGATTGAATCTACAATGAAATGAATGACAGGAAATAAGAAATAATGCAACATTTTAAAATATAAATCTGTATATGAGCCATATAGTGATAGTGTTGGAAATAGCACGAATCGTTGCTTTTAGAAAAGTAAGGGCTACGGTGTTTTGAACAATGAATACCATTTTAAAAATCCATAGCATCCCTTGGTTGCCCATCTGAAAATACCCACGATTCGTTAGTTTTGAAAATAGGTATGACTCGACTATAATCTAACATTTACTTAATAATTAAGAAACTAACTAAAAGCTAAACTAAAACCTGGGTCAAAGTAGTGGAAGACTATACGTATCCAAGTCGATATATCTAGTAGTCGATGATCCAGCCTCATATCATCATATACGCTAATGTCTATCGTACGAAATCCTCGAGTCAAGAGTGCGGATCAATAATCATATATACCTCGTACGGTAATATCCATCATACGATATCCTCAAAATCAAGAGTACGGGTCAAATATCATAAATATATCATTCATACGGTATCATCCATCGTACTATATCAATATCACGGGTACGGATCTAAAGTCTCGTACAATCTATCTTTCATCAAGTCACAGGTTATCGCATGTTTGTATATATTTATTGCCTAACGATCCTTTATTATATCATATCATAAACAATGTCTCGACTCAATCACATATCATAACCTCACGGCATCATGCTCGATCATATCGACTCATATTCGTAAGCATAGCATATCCTCATCTTATACGTATATGTATACTCTCTCTCCCTCTCTCTCTCTCTATATATGTGTGTGTGTGTGTGTCAACGCATCCATACACACACACACACACACACACACACACACACACACACATATACATATATATATATATATATATATATATATACACATATATATACACCCATATCATATCACATGTATGTGTGAGTGTGTGCGCGCGCGCAACAATATAACCTAACAGGTCTCGACTATAGAGAATAGACTAAGGGTAAACACTACCTACAAGTATGCATATTCTAACCTAGAGTCTTCTAGAGCCCTACTTTCTAAGTATCTGTATCTCACATTAACACGTATGTAAAAATATACGCATCCTGATCTACGAATTGCGAGGGTGCTATACGTCATCCACTCGACTTCCCCGTAGATATACATCTACTAATCTCGATATCTGCTTGCCGAAGTCAATGACGCCTTGCTCTCCTTCTTCGTCCCGAAGTCCATGCAAAGGCACCTACATTTCAAATAGGTCTTATCGTAATAAAGAATCAACACGAGAAAACCGAAATGGCATACAAAGTGCACATAAGTTAGAACCTATAGCCTACGCATGTAAGAATAGTCAAACAACTCTCGACGTTGTCGTGCAAATGTCAATCGACCGAGATAAAACAAAAATACCAAAATCCAAGTTAACAAAACTCACAAAATGAATTCAGAAACTCAAGAAAATACTTCCATATTTTCCCTAGTTAGAATTAAGAAAATTTGCATATAGGGTAGGTCTAGTTATAAGATAATTGAGCTTCAAACCCAAGATCACACCCTAACACTAAAATATGGCCGCAATTTTCGGCCATATCAGGTAAATCTGCGGCCATATCAAGGGTATGGGGGCTCGGGTCCGTATGGTAGCTTCCTAGGTGTCTTCTCGTCTCTATATGTTTGCTAAATATTTTTCAGGTCCTCCGGGTCATAGAAGATCTCAATACATCACCACAATTTCCATAAAATCCAATATCGGCAGATTTCAAAGTTCATGGTTGAGGTTCTACACTCAGTTTAGCTCAGAATTCTATCACTAAAAGGTTTTGTAGCCACTACTAATCCTCGTTTACACCATCACAAGTCAAACTATCTTCCAACCCTCATCTATAAATTCTCAAAATTCACTAAACCACATCGGTTTAACTCTAAATTATGATAGGATATAAGGAGAACAAGATTCTAAACTAATGGTGTGGAAAAATACCTCCTTTGGTAACTCAAGAATTTTCTTGAGTTTCTCAAAGTCTTCAAAGTCCCAACTTTATGGGTCCAAGGTGTTTGTAAAGCGGTGGTGCACAATTTTTATGAAGGCATCATGAAATTTTGGTGGAGATTTAGAAGTGGTTTGAGGTGGATGAGGAGGTGGAGGGAGAGGAGCAGAACATGAAGATGTTAGGAATATGTATGCCCTAGAGGCCATTATTGATGATATAGTGGATGCTTGGACATATATATAGAGGAAAGATTGTACACATGTGCGCATTGGAGAATAGGTACACCGAACGGGCTCGCCAAGGACTTCTAGTTGGTAGTATACCTATCGTCAGATAGCAGTCCTCTGGTGACACTGGTATAGGTTAGTCTGTAGACCTGAGATCATCATATAGTCTTATGTGGCTCCCACTGTGCTTTGATTTCTGTTCAGTCGAAATTATTGCAATTTTTAACATAACAATTTCCTCACTTTTCTAATCATCTAAGGATGTTTGCTATAAATATAACACATATTACAAGTTCTTCTGGAAAATATCAATTACCATGTGTTATATATTATAATCAAAACTTTTGAAGGAAATTGTATGTTTATTATTTCACGCATAATATTGTAAATCTCTAAACACTCTTCATTGAGATCTTGTGCAAAAATTAGCCCAGATCAGATATCGGAATCAGAAATTCGCCGATAAAATACAGGAAATCAAAGAGTTAAATTTTGGCAGAGATTCAGTAGAGATAAGATGATTCCAGATATCACATAAAGACACACAATTCAACAGAAGAAGACCAAAGCAATTTGGAGCAATGAAGACACCAATAGGCCGCGGAACCGCGGCCGAGTCAGGCCGAGTCGCCGTGGATCCGCGGCCGATTCAGGGATACGGGAGTCAGGAATTCTCTAGAAACTTCGTATCGACTTCCTAGCTTGCATTAAAAGGTTGTTGAATTTTGGTTGATTTTTAGTACACAATTATAAAAACAATTTAGATCCAATTTCAAAAACACCAAATCTCAAGATCAAGAACCATCGAAAAGTTCATCAAGCAATTCAACTAGAGATCCATTACGTGAAGCCGATCGTCATTGTTGGAGATAGTGCCCTTAGAGTCAATTATTGGATCACAAGCACGTGATTGCAATGATTGAGGGAGGACCTATCCCGGTAGGACAGTCTTACTCAAAATGACAGTATGCTATCTGGTTTATCTTTATCATCGTGTACTGCTTTAGGTGACCTTATAGGTCACTATTGCATGTTGATAGAGCCCTTAGGATTCTTGCTTGACAGCCAGCAGTTTGAGGGCGATCATATACGTGGGAGCTGGGGTCTATAAGCACATCCTTAAAAGGTCCCTAGTCGTGGGAGTTTCGAGACAGGGCATCGATACTCCAGAATAGACTAGTGTATACAGTCAAAACCCCGATGAGGGGCGGTGGCCGGTCTCACAAGCCACTGGTGTCAGTTGGTTCACCTAAGATATATACAGGTGCTCATTGGGTTATGAGTACACCGGACAGGACTCGCCGGGAACATGCTAGTTGGTCTTATACCAGACGTCAGATAGCAGTTCCCTGGTGACATGTGTACAGCTTAGTTCATCGACCTGAGATCGTCATTTGTCTCGTGTGAGTTCCCACTGTACTTTGATTACTACCCTACCACGCTCAAAGGAGACGTGCAAACAGGTTTTAGTTGGGTACAGTCCCGAGCCACATGGAGGCAGTGAGCGGATCTTCAGGGGTTCGTCTCTCCCGGTATTGGGGGTGAGGGCGCGCTGTGTCTAGGAGAGCCCTTACACGAAGTCCTTGGCCAAGGCAGGAGATTTACTGGTAGGTATTCCAGTAGTATCTCAGGGTGTTCTGGGCTACACTCCGACACGACTTGTACCGCTTTTGGGGGCCTAACTTTTACCAACCCCCTAGGCCCGCCATGCGATGCTCATAGACGAACGGATCGGACTGTACGGATATTGTCACTGACAGGCTCTGTAGGGTGTCAGGATGAGTTCGCTCATCGACGTCCCTTTTGGTCAATACCTGGTAGCCCGTTACGTATGGCTAATACCTCTGATGTGCTAATGGTTAAATCCACAGCCAAAGTATTGACGAGTCTTTAGAGTCCCCCACAGACCGTTTTCTCAAGTTTCGGGCGAAACGCTGTAGAGTCCGTATGAAGATATGGCAGGATTCGATCAGATACGTGCGGTATTGCACGGATCATGATCGGACGGATAATACTAGTGGGCTTTGGTTTAAGCCGGATCCTAGTATTGTACAGTGTAGATTTTGTCTCATTGCATTTGTATTCGGTCGGAATATAAATGCGGGTATGTATATACAGACGCGGGGTTTTCCTGTAATTTATTACGGGATCAGTTTTCTGAAGTTGCCAGTTTGTATTCCGTTTCGGCCATTTTCCTTTGTATCTTTCCTTGACTGAAAATTGGTGGAGGAGGGCTTATTTGCAAATGTGCAAATTGGTATTGTGGAGGGTAGTCTTTGCATATTGTTGCTTCATGATGGTTGCACCATCATTTGACTTCTTGACTTCATCATGGCTTGACTTGTGGAGATATGATTAGTTGATGGAGTGTTGGTTTTGTTGGGTGATCATTTCTTTTCTCATGATAACCCTTTTCTCTCTCTCTTTGATTATGGACTCACTCACTCACCTCATTCATACTCTCCCCTCTCATTCTCTCATGAGCCATGGCCGGCCAAGTGAGTAAGGGGCTGTCCAAAAATTTGGGTGGGGGTTTTGTTCTCATTGTGCTTGCAAAATTCCCTAGTTCATCACAAAATTCCACAAGTTGATTTCCTCCACTTCTACATGGAAACTTCAACCCCTAGAGACACATAAAGTTCTACACTTCATCTACAGCACTTCTTGGGCACGTCGGCTCGCCAACTTCGTGCCCGAGTTGCCTCGGTCCAGAGGTGGGAGCCCGTAAAAGAACCCGGCGATGTAGTGCCCTTCCGACGAGGAGATGAAGACCGGAGATTCCACGGGGAGATCGGGACGACGACGAGAAGACCGAAGGACACGGATCGCTCGGTATATCTCTCTACCCCTTCTCTAGTTAGCTAGGATTAGATTAATGGCCCGATCCGGGATTTTTGTGCGCGGTGGTGCCGGTTCTAGTTAATAGAAAAGTTATATATTCCGCATTTTGGCCTCGTTCAGACGGCCGGGGCGCCGCCGTGCACTTACATTCATCAACGAGCACGTGATTCTCGATAGATCCTAGACTCACGGTGATCAAGCCAAGCGAAGATCGACGTAGAAATTATCTCTTCAAGGGAGTGATCGAGAGCTATTCTTCTTGTAATCTCGGATTGGAGAAGTTGTAATTTGAAATTGAATAATAAAGGTGATCATTACTCTTAGTCTTGCTTTCTTTAAATTTTCGCATTATGAAATCTCTATTTGTTAATTCTTCTATTTTCATAATGTGTGAATAAGTCTCAGCTTGCTAAGGATTCGAAGGAATCTGGTAGATCTAATAGTGAGAGAATTCTATATTCATCTTAAGTCTTATGAAGATTATAAACTTTAGAAAAAGAAGCATTAATGTCTAAATTGTGAGTGAGATCAATTTATTGAGATTTTCATCACAATTTGGGGATTAGATTGATGATCTTTCTTGTTAAAGGATAAATATGAATGACAATTAATGAAAGGACAAGAGGCAATGAAGAAGAAACCCTAGTTTTTTCAAAGGATCCCTAATTCTCATTAATAGCCATCGATCTAGTAGTAATTCTATCAATAGATAAGATGAATCATCTTGAATCATCATCCATGGCTACTAATACCGTTCGAATCCTACAAACCTTCTTCAATGTTCTTAATAACTACATTTGATCTTGGACAATTTTCTTGATTTCCTTTCTTGAAAACGATTTCTTGAAATTCTTGAAACTATTAAATTCAACTAAATCTTGAACTATTTCTTGAATTTCTTTCGACTCAACTAAAGCAAGAATTTACGAGTTCCACGAATTCCAGAGAACGACTCGTGCTCACTAACGCTCGCTACACGCGACACCGTTATTGATTGCGGTTATTATACGACTAAAACATTACATCACTTCTTCACTATTACATCTTTTCTCTTTAAAATCAAAGAAGCGGAAAATTAGATAAATCAAATGGCGCCGTTGCCGGGGATGCATGCGTAATTTGTTCTTTCTTGCTATTTGAGTTGAAATATTATTATTCCATCAGAATTTAAATCAAAAACACATCGTGTGCTTAACAATTAGTGTTTGAATTTTTGCGATGGAATCTGGAATCACTGTAGTGAGGAAATCAAGATTCAGAGACGTTCTAAAATTTCCAGAAGAGCAAATAAAGCTACAGTGTAAAGAACAACACCTAACTCCCCCGATCCACCGCGGAACCGCGGCGGATTCATGGTTTTTGCGGCGGATTCATGGAATTTCTATGGTATATTCTCTATCTTCTTCTCTCTCCTCTGATTAGTCCAATAACAACTTTTCTGCAGGATTCTTTGCAAAAATTCGCCGCTCAAAAAAATTTTTGTTGCATGTTTTGATATTGGTTGTTTGTGCATATTTTAATACGGAAATTAAGGGGCAAAGACAAAATTTATATTAGGTGGGGATTTCATTACCCTTCCTAAGCCCTTAAAATCACAAAACTAGCATTCACATCACCCTTCATTAACTAAAAAATATCTAGATCAAGACTCTAAGGACAGTCGCGCTCAATTAGGATAGAGGAAGGTCGTGGGTAATCTACTGCTTATCTGCATTTCTTTTGTGGTGTCTAGGCAAGTGTGTCTAAGGCAAGTGGTTACTTAATTAGGCCCGCTATTTACATAGAGGATACCTCCCACTTACCTGGCACTTATCTGACCACAAGAGGGATAAAGAGGTAGTAGAGAATTTATCCTGCGATTTGTCTTTTGGAAGTCTAGGAGCGACCTAGTGACTTGACCTAGGTGACCATTGATCTAGAGTTGATTGTGAATTTTTGTTGTGATTTTTCTAAATTCGTCTTTTTCAAAACAAACCAAAAACAAGACAAACTTTTCTTTTAATTTACACATATGCTGCCAGTTGCACTAAACCCGCTTAGTGCATGCTCGGCTGGACACGTGATTCTAGTGCCCGTCTTGTCCGCGTTTCATTTATCGACTCCGAAGTCGGTATTTCTTCATCTTCTTTTTCCTTACCACCCACCACATCCACCGAGATGGACGGTTCTCCATCGAATTTCAATAACACCATTCTGACACCACCCGCAGGTGCGCATAATCTCCCGCGTATATCTCTCCAAGAGAGATGCTACCCTATACGTGGTTTTCTTTCTACTTGTCTTTCTATTCCACCAGCTAATGGGGATAATTTCGAAATCAAAACACAATTTATCAAACTGTTGCCCAAATTTCATGGGCTTGAGCCCGAAGACGCATATGTTTTTATAAACAAATTCGAAAACGTATGTGTAATGATTGGCACGTCACAACTTTCTATGGATGCTGTGCGTTTACATCTACTCCTGTTCACTTTATGTGATTTAGCCGAAAAATGGCTTTATAACACAACCGCACACTCTATTGCCAAATGGGATGAATTTGTTGCAGCGTTTCTTTAGAAATTTTACCCCAATCATAAGACCGCCAGTGTTCGGAGCGAAATCAACCAGTTTACCCAGCTTCCTAATGAACCATTTTGGAAATGCTTTGAACGGTTCAAGGATCTTCTTTAAAATGCCCTCATCACGAAATCAATAGATGGGATCTGTGTCGAATTATCTATGAGGGTATTAATCCTGCAACAAAACAGATGCTTGAAACCATATGTCAATGTCAATTCATGTCTAAAAATGATGGTGAAGCTTGGAAATACCTGGAAGATCTTACCTAAAACAATTTACAATGGGAAAGCGTTAGACCACCATCGTCTAGGGAAGGTATCTATCAGCTTGATATTTCCATCGCAATGAAAGCCGAAATGGCCGCGATACAAAGGAAACTCGATGCTATAGAAAACAAAGTCTCTTCATCTTCCTTAAACCAATTTATGCTCCCTAAAACTGTGTGTGGATGCTGTTCCGATTCATCACATCTGACGGAAGAATGTCCTTTGAATTCTCTGTTTCAAGGTCATGAACACACTAATGTTGCTTTTCAACAGCGACCTGAAAACGATCCTTATTCTTCCACATATATTCAGGGTTGGAGGAATCACCCTAATTTTGCTTGGAACTAACACCAAACTCAAAATACGGTTCCAAACCAAATAACTATCAATGGGCTCCTCTACAGCAACAGCAACCAACATAGAGTCAGCACACCTTTCAACCACAAAATTTTCAAAATCCGGCCAACAATTCTGCACCCTAAAATAATTCTTTCCAAATGGCCGGTACCGAAACTCATCTGCACTCGATTTGTTTATTAAATTTTCCATGCAAACATCGGCTGATTTAAAGGCTTCTATCCAAACATTAATGCAAAACTCCGCCTCCCACGGTGAGAGTATAAAATCGATGGAAGCACAAATTGCACAGTTAAATGCCGCGTTGAGTGCTAGAGAGAAAGGGAAAATTCCATCTCAAACCCAACCGAATCCTGGTTACTCTCAACATCATAATGTGAGTGCTATTACCACGTTGAGATCAGGAAGAGCGCTGAATAATCAAGTCGGTGAACAGGATGATAATGAGGAATCAATCAATGATACCCCAGCTTCCACTTCTAACCTTATTTTATCTACTCCACCTTCTTCCGAGGCTATTCTCCATTTTCCTCAAGGCTCAAACCCTCCCCTACCTTCTTTGAGTCAACCAACAACGATTCCCACTCCAATTCTGGGATCCGTTCTACCCCCACGATCTTCTATATTAGACCCAGCTCTTACTGATAAAGCTCCTTATCCAAATAGGTTAAGGGGAAACAGACCAAGTCCACAAATGGAGAAGATTGTGGAAATGTTTAAACAGGTTAACATAAATATTCCTCTCTTAGATCCTATACAACAAGTTTCGGCTTATGCGAAAATACTTAAGGACTTGTGCGTTAGGAAGAGAAAGACTCAAGGGTCTAAAAAGGTATTCATGACGAGTAATATTAGCACAGCTTTTACCCATCGGTTACCAAAGAAACGTAAGGACCCTGGCTGTCCTACAATTTCTATTTCTATTGAGGGTAAAAATATTAATCGTGCTCTACTCGACCTTGACGCGAGTGTTAACCTGCTTCCATACTCTGTGTATGAGCAATTGGGTATCGAAGAGTTAAAACCATCGCAATGCATCTCCAAATGGCAGATCGATCTATCACCAAACCTAGGTGTGAGCTTGAGGATGTGTTGATAAAAGTCGGGGAATTTATATTCCCTGTGGACTTTATTGTTCTAAATACACAACATGTAGCGAACCCACGGAACCAAATTCCGGTGATTTTAGGTCGACCATTTTTTTCCACTTCCAACGCTGTAATTAACTGTCGAAACGGCTTTATGAACCTATCCTTCGGGAAGATGTCAATTGAGCTGAATATTTACAATTTGGAAAGTGAACCCTCCGAACCTTCTGCTCAATTATGTTCTGTCGAATTAATGGATGTCAACAACACCGAATTTGAACAGCTTCACAATACTGATCTAGACTCCCTCAATACGTTGTTGTTTGACCCTGCTATTTGTTATACACATATGAACTCATCTATCGAGCTGTCCGGGTCAACATCTAACACTGATTATGAACCTTTTATAGAGTCTGAGTATCATCCCATTCTTTCCGATGAGATTATTCTTCGGGATATCGATGAAAGTTTTGAAGAAATTTTCGTTGATGAACTCGCATTTTTAGAAAATACGGGAGTTGTGATGAATCAACCCCAAGACAAAGAAGTTGAACCAACACCCCTTCTTCTTGAGAATAACGAGAATGCGAGTGATCCATCATCATCATTGTGTCGTCTCTCCAAATTGAGACGCAGACCCATTCTATTACACTACTTATCTCTTCCCCGCTTCTTCTTGGCTCTATATAACATGTTCTTCCACCAACCGGTGAGTTACATTGATAAAATCTTCGAATGGTTGGTGTTGACTTTCGGTCTTTGTAAAGCTTTATATTGACCAATAATTTTACCCCCTTTTATAATTTTAAAAGTTTGATATTGTTCAAATCATGTTTAGGGGTGTATATTTTTGGCTCTTGAAAATAAAATTTGTACAAAAAATTGTGAGCCAAAAATAAGTTTGGGGGAGGTTTTCATGTTCATTTATTCTTATACCCCGTTAATAATTTTTCCTCCCAAGTCTACAAGTTATTTGAGATTTAAAAGATGACAACAGTGAGGACACTGCTGTAAACAGGTTTGGGGGAGATTTGTGCTTATTTACGCATTACTTTGCATTACACTTTGCATAAGCACAAAATTTTCAAAAAAGATTCTTTTATAATAAAACATTAGAAAGTGAAAAATTATATTTAAAAGATTGGAAAAGTTTAAGAAAACCAAGAAAGTTAGATGTTTTCTTAAACGAAACTAGTAATAAGTAGTTATGAGTCGTTGTTCCAAGGGTTAGTAAGATGAAGGAAGTCACTAATCTGAGGATAAAAATAAGTCTGAAAGATAGTTTCTATTCTTGAACCCAAACATTTGAACGTTGATACCCTACTATACGCACTTACATATGTCTTGAAACTCGGGATAGTACAGGATACCTTGAAATCCTCTTGTCTAAAATCCAAAGTACGAAGAAAATAAAAATGAAAAATAAAAGTATAAAATGGTGAAAAAAATGAACACTGGTTTTGAAATCACCAAGGCAGCATATAAAAAAATATAGCGAGGGTGCTTCATCACCTAGTGCCTCAGACCAACTGGTTTGGGAGTCACTGCTAAGACTTAGGTGTTGCAAGACGAGGAAATTGCTAATTACGCCCAATATGTGAGCACATTTGGTAATCGGTCGGTTAGTACCTTAAGAAGTATTAACGGTCGCATGAAGAATGTGTGAGTAATTCTATCTAAAATATTCACCGACTAAAAAGTACTGAGTAGATGGACAAGAGTATGATAACTTGAATTGAATTCTCCGAGTGTAGGGATGTCTTTTACACACACATATGGGTATATGATCGGTGTTTGGAGGAAAGGTAGGGATGAAGAATAAAGGTGATGTTTTATTGAGGGATGATGTGATTTCTAACATCTTTTCATGACAGGGCTCATGACAACCGAAAAGATAGTGTAGTTGAAAACTCTGATTTTCAAGTTCTTTCTTTTACAATTCTTATCTTGATATACAACTTTCACAGTCTTTCTTTTATTATAGGATTTTGTGGGTGCAATCCGCTGAAAACCCTCAGGAGACAACACTCCTCCTACTAGAGACACCTAGAGGTTTAAAGGCTTGTTGCACGTGCTCAGTGCAATCGTGTTTCCTACGAAAGTGTGCTAGTTAGTTTTTCTCTTTCTTTCTAAATTTTTCCTTCTCCTGAATAAAAGATATTTGCTCAGGACCCACAATTCAACAGAAGAAGACCAAAGCAATTTGGAGCAATGAAGACACCAATAGGCCGCGGAACCGCGGCCGAGTCAGGCCGAGTCGCCGCGGATCCATGACCGATTCAGGGATACGGGAGTCGGGAATTCTCTAGAAATTTCGTATCAACTTCCTAGCTTGCTGAGGACGCTTCGTTATAACAACCTTGTTCTGGAAACTTCTCTATAATAACCTAGCTTGTTGAGAAAGCTTGATAACTACCTAGCTTATTCTAGAAGCCTCCTTATAACAAGCTAGCTTATGGGGGAAGCTTGATTAGGGGCTTTAAAAAGGGACCTAAGCTTACATCAAAAGGTTGCTGAATTTTGGTTGATTTTTAGTGCACAATTACAAAAACAATTTAGATCCAATTTCAAGAACACCAAATCTCAAGATCAAGAACCATCGAGAAGTTCATCAAGCAATTCAACTAGAGATCCTTTACGTGAAGCCGATCGTCATCAACGAGCACGTGATCCTCGATAGATCCAAGACTCACGATGATCGAGCCAAGCGAAGATCGACGGAGAAATTATATCTTCAAGGGAGTGATCGAGAGCTATTTTTCTTGTAATCTCGGATTGGAGAAGTTGTAATTTGAAGTTGAATAATAAAGGTGATCATTACTCTTAGTCTTGCTTTCTTTAAATTTTCGCATTATGAAATCTCTATTTGTTGATTCTTCTATTTTCATAATGTGTGAATAAATTTCCGCTTGTTAAAGATTCGAAAGAATTTGGTAGATCTAATGGTGAGAGAATTCTATATTTATCTTAAGTCTTATGAAGATTAAAAACTTTAGCAAAATGAATCATTAATATCCAAATTGTGAGTGAGATCAATTTATTGAGAATTTCATCACAATTTGGGGATTAGATTGATGATCTTTCTTGCTAAAGGTTAGACATGAATAACAATTAATGAAAGGACAAGGGGTAATGAAGAAGAAACCCTAGTTTCTTCAAAAAAATCCCTAATTCTCATTAATAGCCATCGATCTAGTAGTAATTCTATCAATAAATAAGACGAATCATCTTGAATCATCATCCATGGCTACTAATTCCGTTCGAATCCTACAAGCCTTCTTCAATTTTCTTGATAACTACATTTGATCTTGGACAATTTTCTTGATTTTCTTTCTTGAAAACGATTTCTTGAAATTCTTGAAACTATTAAATTCAACTAAATCTTGAACTATTTCTTGAATTTCTTTCGACTCAACTAAAACAAGAATTTACGAGTTCCAAGAATCCCAGAGGACGATCCGTGCTCACTAACGCTCGCTACACGCGACACCGTTATTGATTGCGGTTATTATACGACTAAAACATTACATCACTTTTTCCATATTACATATTTTCATTAAAAATCGAAGAAGAAATTTATAAGATAAATCAATTTCCACCCTACCACGCTCAAGAGGAGTTGTGCAAACAAGTGGATTTTGGGTACAGTCCCGAGTCACATGGAAGCAATGAGCGATAGGAGGGGTTTCGTCTCTTCCGGTATTGGGGGTTGATGTTGCGCGATGCTCGATTGGCTATAACTGGAAATCCCTGGCCAGGGCTGCTGCTGAGATTTACTGATAAGTGTTATTAGTAGTTTCTCGAACCGTTATAGGCCAGACATCGGCATGACTTATCACGTTTCTGGGGTCTGACGTTTACCACCCATAGACATGATATGCGACATATCAGACGAAGAGACCGGACTGTATGGTAGTGTTACTGATAGGCTTCATAGAGACTATACAAAAGCTTGCTTGTTGATCTTCATATCGCTCAATACCCGGGTAGCTGTTACGTCTAGCTAGTACCGCTGACGGCTTGTAGGTGACTGATATGATCATTACCTACTGCTGGCATATTGATGAATCTTTAGAGTCCCACATATAAGTTTCCTGGTTCAAGCGAAACGAAGTAGGACACATATGTGATATGTGTGTGGGCCTGATTAAATACGTGTATGTGATACTGGATTGTAATCTGGCAGTTATCTGTTATCAGTTCGGTTATATATGATATAACCAGATTGTCGAATCAAGTGTTGATTTGATAATGTGATATACAGATAAATGATACTAGTCGGTCATATGTGATATAACCGGATTATTAAATCAAGTGTTGATTTAATAATGTGATATATATTATATTTGATATAATTATATCTTAAATAATATCATTATCTTACTAAATATTTTATTATATGTATTAATATATATATATATATATATATATGTAGCATGACATAAATTTCTATTTTATGAAAATAGAAATGAGGTAGAAAATGGGAAGACTTTGAGAGCATGGTTGCAAGCATGGGCTTTTATCATTGTTTATTCATCTTGACTCACTATTCAAGTATGGGTGCAATTTTATATTGCAATAATTCCATACTTGAATGAGTGAGGTCAAGAGGTTAGCCATTCACTTGTTCATTCTTACACTTAGCTATTTTCTTGAGTTGCTCCCATTTTTGCTCTCATGCTCTCTAGCTTCTTCATCTTCCTCATTATCATGGTTCAAGCTTCAACCCTCACATGTGAGGTGAACCATGATGCTTGAACACAAACATGTGAGCTTTCTTATCCCCTACTTCACCATCCTACACTTGACTAGCGATCAAGTGTAGCGTGTTTCATACACCAAAGAGTTTAGTGTAGAGGTAGCTTGAGTTGGAGGGACTTCGCGTGGATCATCTTCGGTATGAAGGTCATCGGAGGAAGCTCGTCCAAACCCTCAAGTGGAGCCTTGTGGAGTCACAGGACTACTACACAGAGCATATGAAGTGAAGGACTCGATCTACGAGGGTATAGCCATCTTCACTTTCTCATAGTTTTTCTTGATATCAAACATTAAACCCTAACCAACTAGCTAAAGATCTTGGATAGTCTAGATTAACACCTATAAAAATTTGAATTCGGTATGCTTGATGTCACTTGGACCTCATGGTGATGCTAGGGTAGACATTCAGAAGAGAGAAGGAGAATGAGGTGACGAAAAAAATGAAGACATGAAGGAGGGTAGGAGAACAATGTGGAAACTTCTCTCTCTATCTCTCTCTCACCCTCTCTCTCATGAGCCCATACCTCATGGTCCCCCCTCTCAAATATCTGCTCTTATTTACTTTTCTTTTTCTTTTTATTTAAAATAAAAAACAAAACCAAGTTTAATGGAATGTAGCATGGTTCAAAACAAACAAAAAATGTAACAAGTGTTTTGCAACATGATTTGTTGCATGCCATGTACATAAACAAGCATAATGCATAATTAATAAATATCAATCAAGTTTAGTATAACATAGAATACAATTAATTATTTAAAAATCTATAATTGCTCAATTCACATAATTTCTTTCAAAAACAATAGTTCTTATTAATTTTCCAAACTATCTGTATATAGTTATACCATATCACTAAAACTAATCTCCATACTTCAAAATATTCATAATATTTATTATTTTAATTATTTAAATTCTCAAAAATAATATTTTATTTTCTGAAATGTTACAATTTTCCCCCGTAATAAATTCGGTCCCCGAATTTAAATTTAAAACTCCCCCCAAATATTAAAACATTTCAGTAAAATGATCAAGTCGTCGGGGCTCCGAATCATGGATACTTAAAACATATCATAGCGCAATGCATACGCAATGAAAACGAGTGTAAAATTCCAATCAAAACACCGTCAAGCATCACGCAATAATCGGAGTTAAGGAAAAAATACGAATGTCAAAATCCAATATGAAAACCAACATGATATAATCAAAACTATAATATGTATATAGTACGCATCGTTGTAAAATTGTCAAATCATCTAAATAGAAATGCATGCAAAACCTTTTTCAAATCGTCGTGCGATGCGCGTATCACAGCAAAAGTAGCAGGCGTTCATTTATAAGGAAAATTGCTAAATATATATACATCCTTTGTTTAACATACATGTCCCGCCTTTTTGGAAATGATTTGGGAAGGGTTTTCTTTGTAAAGTTTTATGTCGTCAGGGACACGTAAGAAAATATTGAGACTATAGCACTTTTGATAATCCCTTCCGTAATTATCAATGCATGTATAATACTCAGGTGACATTCTTAGACCAGCCCTGCTCAGTTACTTAACCGTATACAATTTAAGTCATGAAAACATGATGCTCAAAAAGAAAACAACCTCAAATTGCAAACAAAGGAATGCCATGTGCGTCTGGTGAGTACGGAAATCGAAATCAAGACTGGTTCCACTAATGTGTACAGAAACAAAACAAAGTGCAATGGGTGTGCATGAAAACATCTGTTAAGTGCAACGGGTGTGCCTGATAACAAAACCGGGTGCATCTAATATGCACGAAGAATCCCGATTTAGTGCATCTGATGTGCACAAAATCGCATCAAGTGGGCCATGCATGCGCAAGAATCTCAATCAAGTGCACAGGGTGCACGAAAACATAAATCCAACGCACTAGAGTGCATGAAAACAAATATCGAGTATCAAGATCGAAATTGAAGGTATACGACATACACCAATTCAAAATCAAGTATACCGTGGTATATAAACTCATAACATGTGCATCTATACGCATAAACCCATATCAAATACAAAGAGCGTGTGTAAACTACACTGAATATATAAGTCAAAATCATGTGCAACCCATATGCATGAAATCAAATCAATATTTCCGAATGTGTAAGAACCAAAATCAAGTGCAATGGGTATGCACAAAACGAACATCAGTACAACTGATACATGAAAATAAGAATCAAGTGCAACTATGGTGCACATAGAAAATATGAATTATATAACAAACCGTCAAAATACCGAAATCCAAAACGATGAAAACGCGTTATCCGAATTATCAGGACGCAGATCATAAATAACTGTCGTCGAGATACCCCTCCTTCAAAGTCAAAAAGTGCTGGTGCACCCAAGGCTGGCAGAGAAAGAATATCCACTTGCCTCTTACCCGCGGTCTGGCGTCCTCTACTCTTATGTCATCGTTTCCTTCTGAGAATTGCCAGTTACATTACACTTCGGCTTGACAGCCCTATATGGAGTAATGACGGAAACAATTCCATTCTGGCGCTTCTCTGAATTTCTCCTGACTAATTAACATTGTCACTCTAACGTATTACGTCAATGACGGCAGCCTATGGCCTACTGAATATGCGCGATACAACCGATCCTGGGTCCAAGTCTTATCATGTAGTATTCCCGAAAGATCCTATCGGGGTCTCTTTCCCATACCATCTCTCCATAGCTATGTGGACTGCGCTCCAATTGGCTGTAGTCATATCTAGAGTCTCTTTCGAAGCTACAAACTCTGCATCTCCAATGTCCTGTAGATGACATCTGGCCAAATACGCTATCGGGAACTTGTTCAAGTCATCAGAGGAATACTCTTCATTCACCCATTCTCGATCAACTCACAATGCATCTGGGTGAAATCCTTCTATCCG
Source organism: Agapanthus africanus (assembly GCA_030015575.1). Taxonomy (NCBI): domain Eukaryota; kingdom Viridiplantae; phylum Streptophyta; class Magnoliopsida; order Asparagales; family Amaryllidaceae; genus Agapanthus; species Agapanthus africanus. The sequence continues at coordinate 354,493,977 of CM057349.1, read as the reverse complement.
AACCTGATCAACTTATTGATCTTATATCAGAGCATCCAATGAACAATGTCCTTTCTTGATCAACTCACAGCACGTCTGTGTGAGGGCTTCTTCTAGCTGATGTTAATCAATTGATGACCCCGCATCGAAGCATCCAAACGAACAAAAGGTCCTAGTCATATCTAAAAGTGACTAGTGATCTTATTCCACACCCCTGAGTACAACCTCATGCTGCAATAGCTTCATAAATCTGGAGGCGATATCTTATCAATCGCAGCAATAGCTGGCTCATCTGTCCGCATGGTAGACGATAACTCAATTATCTGGAGTGGACGGTACCTTAATAATCTTCGCAATCTGACTATCCACTAACAATGGCCCGATCGTCTGGTGCAGAACTGATCGTTCGCGTCAGCAAGAAATCTTAGTAAAAAAATACTTCAAAACGCTCGTATCAACGGAAAACATAGTAAAACAATATATCAACGCGTCCGTGTCACCGGAATACCTCCTGGCCAGTGTAAGTCAACGTTACACACCCCACAAGATGCGGGGAGGCGGAATAGGTAAAACAATCATTTTGTTTGAGGTAACATCGACTAACTTTACGGATCTTTGCTAAACCCTAACTAACAACTATCTAGAAGTGCTAAACTACTATAATAGGTGATTATACCTCAAGATACTAGTCCTTCTTGTTCTTATTGTTCGCTTCCTCGTCGGCCTCCTCGATGTAATAGAAGATCCACCCGAGAGTTCCTTCTTCAAGCTTTAACCTCTAACTTGAGATAACTAAGTGGCTAGGATTGCTAATCCAAGTGACCTAGAAGATATATAAATGGATTAAGGATCTATTAGCCTTATTAACCCTTGGGATCTCAACACATGAGAGGATTAGGGTTAGGTTTAAGAAGAGGAGAGCATGAGGGGAGAGAGTGTGTTTGTTAATTATGAATTGAACCCTTCTCACTTTGAAATATATGAAGCATAACAAAATATCTTGCACAAATATCTTGCACAAATATCATCCATGCTTCATTTAATTCTTGAGATGAATCATCTCATGAGTCATGGTGCAGTTAATGATAATAATACATAAGCTCTCCACCTCATTTAGTTTAATTCATAAATGAATTAAAACTAAATGAGTCATCTTTCTTCTAGAAGCTTCTCGGGTAATTACGAGAATGCCCCTCCTATCCGAAAAACACGGATATACTGAGACTGCATAAATCCAATAATTCAATACTAGAATCTGGCTTAAACCAAAGCCTGCTAGTATAATCTGTCCGAACATCTTACGTGCACAAGTACACGTATATGTCCGAACCCTGTCGTAAAACCATACGACCTCTATATCGTTTCGCCTGAAGCAGGGAAACTCTCTGTGTAGGACTCTAAAGACTCGACACTACGCTGGCAGTGGGTTTAACCACAGGCCGCAAGCGGTACTAGCTGTACGTAACGGTCCCCAGGTAGATGTCGATAAGAAGGCCGATGAGTAAACCCATCCGAACTCCTACTGAGTCTGATGTGACAATCTCCGTACAGTCCGGTCTGTTCGTCTAAGACTATCGCATATCGGGCCTAGGGGGCGGCAAGTGTCAGTCCCCTAAAAGTGATATAAGTCGTGTCGGAGTGAAACCCATTACACCTTGAGAAACTAGTGGAAAACCTACCAGTAAATCTCGCTTGCCCTGCCCAGGGACTTTGCATAATGGCTTTCCAAACACAGTGCGATATCTTCTCCCAATACCGAGAGAGACGAATCCAATCTAACCGCCACTGCCTCCAAATCTTCGGGACTCCACCCAACTGCTACCTTTTTGCACGACTCCTTTGAGCCATGGTAGGGTAGCAATCTAAGAACAGTAGGAACACACTCAAGGCGAAGCAACAGTGTCAAGTCTACGGACTATGCTGTACTCATGTCACCTGGGAACTGTTAACTGACGACGGGTATAATACCAACCAACAGTTCCCTGCGAGTCCTGTCCGGTGTACCCGTAACCCAACGAGCACCTGCATACTATCTTCAGTACGACGTACTGATGGCTGTGGGACAGACCATCTCCCCAACTGGGATGAGAATCGTACACACTAGTCTACTCCGGAGTATCGATGCCCTGTCTCGATAATCCTACGACTAGGGACCTGAAAAAGGATTTGCTTATAGACTACCCAGCCCCCACTAGTGTGATTGCCATCACAACGCTGGTAGTCAAGCAAGATCCTAAGGGCTCTATCAATATGCATTCGTGATATGATAAAAGAAACATATACACATATTAAGATAGATATAAACCAAGTAGCATAGTACTATGTTGAGCAAGACTGTTAATACAACTGTGAATATCCCAAGCTTCCATTAAGTAATATACAAACTAGTATGATATAATAATGGCCCCTAGGGCATATACACTAACAATCTCCCACTTGTACTAAGGCCATGTACTGGCATATCGAAGACCTATCATCTCGAATAGCCTCTCGAACTGTGTCTAATGTAAGGCCTTTGTGAATGGATCTGCAGTTTTCTCCTCTGTAGAAACTCTCCGGACCTCGATCTCCTGGCAATCTATGATCTCCCTGATCAGGTGACTGCCTTAAGATGTGTATGGACTTCTGATAGGACCTGGGTTCCTTCGCTAAAGCTATAGCGCCGTTGTTGTCACAATACAACGGTATTGGATTAACAATGGTAAGAACCACCTGAAGTTCTGTTACGAACTTCTTCATCCAGACTGCTTCTTTTGCGGCATCGCAAGTAGCGATATACTCCGCTTCCATCGTCGAGTCGGCAACGGTGTGCTGCTTGGAACTCTTCCAGCACACCGCCCCTCCATTGAGGGTAAAGACATAACCTGACATGGACTTGGAGTTATCCTTTTCACTCTGGAAGCTGGAGTCAGCAAAAGCCTCGATCTGGAGGTCTTTTCCGCCGTAAACCAAGAACATATCACTAGTCCTTCTCAGGTACTTGAGAATGTTCTTTACTGCTATCCAGTGCTTCTCCCCTGGGTCTGACTGATATCGGCTTACCACGCTTAGTGCGTAAGCTACATCTGGTCTGGTACACAACATCGCATATATTATAGAGCCTACTGCAGAAGCGTAGGGTATAACTGACATGCGATCTCTTTCCAAATCAGTCTTGGGAGACATCTCTTTGGATAGGGTGATTCCGTGACAAGCCGGTAAATTACCGCGCTTAGAATCTTCCATACTGAATCTTTTCAGTATAATATTGATATACCTGGACTGCGAAAGTCCCAACATCCTCTTTGATCTATCACAATAGATCCGGATCCCTAGAATGTAAGAGCCATCACCCAGGTCATTCATAGAGAACCTGTGTGACAAGAATCCTCTGATGGATTGTAGCATAGGAATGTCATTTCCTATCAAGAGAATGTCATCCATGTACAAGACGAGAAATACAATAGTTCGTGCTACAATTTTACTATATATACATGGTTCATCTGGATTTTTGATAAAGTCATATTCTTTGACCGTTTCATCAAAACAGATGTTCCAACTCCGCGATGCCTGCTTTAGTCCATAAATGGACTTAAGTAGCTTGCACACTTTCCCGCTGCTCCCACTCTGATTGAAACCTTCTGGCTGATCCATATAGACGCACTCGTCCAAATTTCCATTTAGAAAAGCCGTCTTTACGTCCATCTGCTAGATCTCATAATCGTGGAAGGCAGTAATGGCAAGAAGGATCCGAATGGATTTGAGCATAACCACTGGAGAAAAAGTTTTGTCATGGTCCAAACCAGGTCTTTGACGAAAACCCTTTGCAACAAGTCTAGCCTTATAGGTTTCCACCTGTCCATCTACACCAATCTTTTTCTTGAAGATCCACTTGCATCCTATGGGTTTTACCCCATCTGGAGCAAAGTCCAAAGTCCATACTTTGTTGGTGTACATGGACTCCATCTCGGTCCGCATTGCATCCAGCCATCTTACTGAGTCGCCGCTCTGGATGGCCTGCTGGAAGCTAGTAGGTTCATCATTATCAATGATGCAATCCTCTCTATCCCCATCTATGAGAAAACCGTAGTATCTCTCAGGCGGATGAGACGGCCTACTACTCCTGCGGAGGGGTGCTGGAATGTCCTGTTCTTCTGGAACTTCTGGTTCTACCAAACTTTCAGTAATAGTATGTGGTTCTGGAATTTCTTCCAGTTCTATTGCGCTCCCACTTGTTTCCCTTTCTAAAAACTGTTGTTCTAGAAAATGGGCATTACGAGAAACAAAAACCTTTTGTTCCACTGTGTAATAGAAAAAATACCCCTTGGAGTTCTTTGGATATCCCATAAACTTACACTGTACTAACCGTGCCTCGAGTTTGTCCGCATGCTGCTTTTTAACAAAAGCTGGACATCCCCATATCTTCAGATACTGAAGATAGGGTTTCTTCCCACTCCACATCTGATATGGTATGGTAGGCACAATCTTGGTAGGAACCCTGTTCAAAAGATATGCAGCTGAATCTAGTGCATAACCCCAGAAAGATCGCGGTAACTCAGCATTACTCATCATGGAACGTACTATATCCAATAGGGTTCGGTTCCGTCTTTCCGATACACCGTTATGTTTGTGGAATGTATGAAGGAGTAAGCTGAGAGAGAATTCCATTCTCTTTTAGGTAACCCAGGAACTCGGCACTTAAGTATTCACCACCTCGATCAGATCTCAGTGTCTTGATACTTTTGCCGGTTTGGTTTTCTACTTCATTCTTATATTCTCGGAATTTCTCAAAGGCCTCGGATTTATGTTTCATCAAGAAAATGAATCCATACCTAGAGTAATCATCCGTAAAAGTAATGAAATATGAAAAACCGTCTCTTGCATGTGTAGACATTGGACCGCATACATCGCTGTGTATGAGTCCTAAGAGCTCTCTCGCTCTTACTCCATGTCAATTGAATGGAGTCTTTGTCATCTTTCCTTTGAGACATGATTGATAAGTGGCATAAGATTGATATTCGAACGGATCCAAGTATCCTTCTTTATGTAACTTAGTTAACCTTGTCTTATTGATGTGACCTAGTCTACAATGTCATAAGAAAGCCTGATTTATATCTGGAGACTTTCTTTTTAGTGTATTTTGGACATTGAAAATCTGTAAATGGTTTAATACGTATATACCGTTATCTGGTGTACCGGACCCAATCAAACAATGATTAAGGTGGATGTTAACATCGCTTACAAACGTGAAATCATAACCTTCTTTTGATAACAACGATACTGATATGATATTACACGTTAAACTAGGTACACAAAAACAGTTGCGCAAAACCAAAATATGTCCACTCGTCAATCCAAGGTGATAATCCCCTACGGACACAGCATTCACGCTAGCTCTGTTAGCAACCTGGAGGGTCATATCATCAACCTTCAGCACTCTACGGTTTCTCAGTGCCTGCAATGAATTGCATATATGATATCCTGATCCGGTATCCAATACCCAGGAAGTAGAGTTGATTGACAGACAATTTTCAATTACAAACACACCTGAAGACGAAGCCACAACTTGCCTCGGATCCTGGTTCTTGGCAATCCAAGCTTTGCAATCCTTCTTCCAATGACCTTTCCTACGACAGTGGAAGCATTCGTCCTTTGCCACTACCGGCACCGTAACCTTTGCCTTTCCCTTGGCTTCCACCTTACCAACACCACCTCTTAGTTTGGTAGCGGCCTTCTTCTTCCTTCCTTTGGCCCTTGCCTTGGACCTGGAAGAGGAAGCACCACGAACAAACATAGTGGGTGTTTCTCTTGCTTTCTGCAAGGTGCCCTCTGCACTCCTAAACATGTTAAGGAGTTCTGGAAGTTCAACTTCTTTACCTTGAATGTTGAAATTCAGTATAAACTGGGCGTAGGTGGAAGGAAGGGACTGAAGAACTAAGTCTGTATACAGCTCGTTCTATAATGCTGTCCCGAGGTCCGCAAGCTCTTCAATATAGCCAATCATTTTAAGGACATGTTCCCCTACAGATGATCCGACGGCCATCCTCGACTGAAACAAGTTCTTCGAGGTCTCGTATCTAGCTATACGAGATTGCTCTCCATACAGTTCCTTGGTGTGGAGAAATATGGATTCTAGATCCATATTCTCGTGCCTCCTCTGATGTTCATTATTCATAGAGGCAAGCACGATGCATTTGGCCTTCGCGCAGTCAATCTCCCAGGTCTTGTGGATTTCCTTATCCACGACACTGGATTCTGGACCTGGGACGGCAGGGGCCTTAGTAGTAAGGACATACCCTAATTTGTCATAGGTAATTGCCATCTTGACATTCCGGAACCAATCTTTATAGTTTGGCCCTGTCAAAATATTTTTATCTAATAATAACTTAAGGCCTTTCATGATCTGGGTCACTGCAATTAGGAGAGAGAGAGGAAACACTTTAGCATGATGCTCTTGCAAGTTTAGAGTGGTCTTTAGTTTATCTAAACAGAATGGCTCCCACTGTTTCTCGAATCCTTTCTCAAACCAAAAAAGAAGAACTGGTCAGGACTATTCTTACTGTATGATACTTGCTTAACCGTTCAGCCAGGCCGGTGTCGGTACTTCGAGGGAGGTTTTACGACGCTTTCGCGAAATTCCTTAATTAAATAACCTCTTTTCTCTAGGGGCGTAGCCCCGCTGACGCCTTTCTCGACACCTACTTGGTTTATAGCATTGATCGTTAAGTGAAAAAATCTCCTGATGAGTAGCATATACTCACAGTAGGATCGGGATCCAAATATCATCGTGTGATAAAGCTGAAGGAATCCTACCAAAATTATCACACTCCAAATGGTATGCATCTCTAGCAAGTTTCAGTTTCTTTAGAAACTCCCGATATGGATTTCTGCCCCATGCTCTTATGACCTTGGCGTTGGTCAAAATATCATAAGTCACATGTCAAGTTCTACCCATCATTATCTTGTTAATTTGAACCCACCCGTACATACCCCTGACGTTGGTCAAATGGCAGTACGACTGTCCCAAACCAACTCATCTATCTATGCAACAGATGAATACCCAACAGCTACCAAACACTATGCCTTGGCGTTAGTCAAAATACGTAGCTTGAACACTACTGAATACCCAAATGAAATGACGGAGGGCTACGAATGGTTTTGGCGAAACCGTGAATGTAGTGAACTTGATATGATCGAAGGAACCCGATAGCTTTTAAAAGGGGTGGTTTAAGCTCCGCAATTAAAAATCTGCTGTTTTTAAAATAACCGAGTGGTTTCTTTTAAACTGTTCCAACGATTCAACTTTGGTTTATTTTCTTTGCATTAAAATAATGCGTCCCATCAATTAACCTATCATTGCAGAAAACAACGAAAATACAACGTCCCATTATGCCATCCGCATTCGCCACTGGGCCCCGTCATTCACCCGTTAGTTTACTTAACTAACGACAGAGCGGGGGCTGGGCTAGCGCGGATGCAAAACATAAGTAACGCCTACTAGATATCATATATAGATATTGTACATTCGCCAGACGCAATAATAGGCATTCCAGATCATAAATGAACATATTGGATTTTCTAGGAATCTGCATTTCCTTTGAGCCTGCAAAGAAAGACGGATTACACAGCCGCGATGAATAGCCAAAACCCCACCCTAGACCCCTACGGGTACGGAAAACTACCCGTCAAATACCCGAAGTGAAGTGGTCTCCCTCAACGACGTGAGTAGGACACTAAACACTTCAAAGTACCCGGTAGTTTGTGTACCCTACCTTGGGTCTATCCTAAGAGCAGAAAACAGTAAATGAAATAATACAACGGTGGCTACAACCTCAACCCGGATGTGCCCCTCAAAAGAATATTACAACAAATTACAATTTACATTTCAATGAAAGAAACACTCATCTCACATCCCCGGCTATCCATTCACAACAATCCAACAAGTTCATATTCACAAACCATTAAAAACCATTACAGAAATATGCAACCCCCTGCTAACCGACATACTAGCAGTTAGGGGAGGTTTACGAACACATTAATCACAACACAGATATAATCCAGTTAGCCAAAGTTCTTAGAATTTCGATCAAGCAACACATATGAATCTACTCCAAACAATTCTCTGTGCACATAAAACCTGAGCAGAAACAAAACATCCCAGAAAATACAATATCAACACAGAAGAATAACTGAGCAAATTTAGGTTGACTCGGTGTCAACGCGGCCGCGGATCGCTTGGATTGGCCGTGGTTCCGTGGTGTTTTGGACGATTCACGATCCCAAATTTCTTCACAATTCTTAAAAACCCTGCTTGTATTTTTAAGGGTCCTTGAAAAATTTTTAGACCCCAATTTAAAATCGGCAGAAACTTAGTGAAAACGTCGGTTTTTCGGGATTATTTTGCGATCGAATTTCTAAAGACTTTGCTAACATGTTAGTTATGGTTTAGGTAGGCTCTGATACTACTGTAAGTCAACGTTACACACACCCACAAGATGCGGGGAGGCGGAATAGGTAAAACAATCATTTTGTTTGAGGTAACATCGACTAACTTTACGGATCTTTGCTAAACCCTAACTAACAACTATCTAGAAGTGCTAAACTACTATGATAGGTGATTATACCTCAAGATACTAGTTCTTCTTGTTCTTGTTGTTCACTTCCTCGTCGGCCTCCTCGATGTAATAGAAGATCCACCCGAGAGTTCCTTCTTCAAGCTTTAACCTCTAACTTGAGGTAACTAAGTGGCTAGGATTCCTAATCCAAGTGACCTAGAAGATAGAGAAATGGATTAAGGATCTATTAGTCTTGCTAACCCTTAGGATCTCAACACATGAGAGAATTAGGGTTAGGTTTAAGAAGAGGAGAGCTTGAGGGGAGAGAGTGTGTTTGTTAATTATGAATTGAACCCTTCTCACTTTGAAATATATGAAGCATAACAAAATATCTTGCACAAATATCTTGCACAAATATCATCCATGCTTCATTTAATTCTTGAGATGAATCATCTCATGAGTCATGGTGCAGTTAATGATAATAACACATAAGCTCTCCACCTCATTTAGTTTAATTCATAAATGAATTAAAACTAAATGAGTCACCTTTCTTCTAGAAGCTTCTCGAGTAATTACGAGAATGCCCCTCCTATCCGAAAAACACGGATATACTGAGACTGCATAAATCCAATAATCCAATACTAGAATCTGGCTTAAACCAAAGCCTGCTAGTATAATCTGTCCGAACATCTTACGTGCACAAGTACGCGTATATGTCCGAACCCTGTCGTAAAACCATACGACCTCTATATCGTTTCGCCTGAAGCAGGGAAACTCTCTGTGTGGGACTCTAAAGACTCGACACTACGCTGGCAGTGGATTTAACCACAGGCCGCAAGCGGTACCTGTAGGGATCCTAGGCACCCTAATGAGGTCTCACAAGGCATCGATCATGCCAAATTAAAATTTTACGGGTGCCGAGAGACCCGACTACGGATCGTTTGCTAGAAAACTAGGGAAAAAGCTAACTAGTTAACACTTAACTATGAGTTACGGAAATACAACCTTTGTAGATCCGGTGCTCCACCTCCATAGCTCCGCAACGAAGTCGTCTCCGCTGTCCAAAAAGAATCCGGGCTCTAGTGTCGGCTTCGTCGGAGAAATGGCGAGCTAGGTCGTCGATGTCCATGCCGAAGATGATCTACGTCGAGGCATCGATAGATCAAGCTCCACCTTCACCTAGCTTTGAAAACTTGTGAAGGAAACACACTCTACTACTTGGCAAGAGGTAGAGGATGAAGAAATAGGAAGTGGGTAGACTTTAGAATTGGATTTCTCACTCATTTCATCAATCCACCATTGATGCAATCAAGCTTCTTTCTTGAAGAAGAAGAAGAAGAAGATGATAATTGTTATGATAAGTTAAATCAAAAAGAAAAGAATAATCCAATCTTTATCATAACATGACCATGGTTATGTGTAGAGACTAAACCCAAGTTAAGTGAATGGTTAGGTTAGGAATGAAGACAAAAATGGTGACTAAGTCAAAGTATTCATGAAGCTTCATGAATGAACAAAAGAATGCCACCATTTTTCTTTTCTTTTCCTTAAATGAATAATGAATATAAATAAATGAATAAGTATATAAAACACCAACCATTCATATAACCATGGTTTAATCTTTACACAAGCACAAGTCAACATGTATCATCAAACATGATACAATGTATATGCACAAAAGTATATCACATATACAACTTGCACATCGAGTGAGAAAATCCATATAAAGTGAACCTATACTAGCTAATGCAAAGTAATATATCAAATATATAATTATGCATTAAATCATTAAATCAACACTTGATTTAATGATCCGGTCATATCACATATAACCGACTAGTATCCAATATATCGGCTTATCGAATCAACCCTCGATTCGATAACTAGGTTATATCGCATATAACCATACGACATATTCATCGCGAGAATGAAATACGGTATCACATACACGCATTATTCTCGGTCCCGCACATATCTCATATGCGCTCCTATTTCGTTTCGCTTGAGCCAGGAAACCTCTGTGTAGGACTCTAAAGACTCGTCAATACGCCGGCAGCAGATGATGATCATATCAAACATCCACAAGCCGCAAGCGGTCTGCTAAACGTAATGGCCACCCGGGTATTGAGCGATCTGAAGATCGACAAGCAAGCCCGCTCACACTCCAGTGAATCCAACCAGTAACACTACCGTACAGTCTGGTCTGACCGTCTGATATGTCGCATATCTCGCCTAGGGGTGGTAAACGTCAGACCCCAATAGCTCGATAAGTCGTGTCGATACGAGGTCTATAACACTTCGAGAAACTACTGGTAACACTTACCAGTAAATCTCAGCAACCCTGGCCAGGGATTTCCTGTTATAGCCAATCGAACACAGCGCAACATCAACCCCCTATACCGGGAGAGACGAATCCCCTCCTATCGCTCATTGCCTCCATGTGACTCGGGACTGTACCCAAAAACCACCGTTTTGCATGCCCTCTTGGACGTGGTAAGATGGAAATCAAAGCACAGTGGGAACCACACAAGACTCTATGACGATCTCGGGTCAACAGACTACTCTGTACCAGTGTCACCAGAGAACTGCCATCTGACGTGAGGTATAATACCATCTGGGAGTTCTCGGCGAGTCCGTCCAGTGTACCCAGTCTCTACTGAGCACCCGTATATCATCTCTGATGTCAAACACCGATGGATATGGGATCATCCATCGTCCATCTGTATGGGTCGAGAAGGTACACGCTAGTCTACTCTGGTATATCGATGCCCCATCTCGATACACCCACGACTAGGGACTTTGAAGGATGTACTTATGGACTACCATGTCCCCACTAGTATGATCCTTATCATAGTCCAGGTAGTCAAGTACAGATCCTAAGGGCTTTACCAACATGTAACAGAGAGACAATCAGTAAACACGTTAAGGTAAAGATCAACCAGATAGCATACTATCATGTCGAGCAAGAAAGTCCTCCCTATATATGTCCCAGCATCCACTACAATATACATCCTATGTACAGTAATGGCCTCTAGGGCATACATATAACTAACAATCTCCCACTTGCACTAGGGCCATCTGTAGCAGTGGTTGCAGTATCTCATACTCAACCATCCCATAAAAGTCTCTCTCTGGGAAAAGGCCTTTCGTGAGTGGATCCGCTGTGTTGTCCTCTGAGTCTACTCTCCTAACCTCGATCTCCCTGGAGATCAACCATGTCCATGATCAAGTGATACTGCCTTAGAATATGTCTGGATCACTGATGGGACCGGCGTTCCTTGGCATAAGCCACAACTCCATTGTCACACAATGGTAGGAACATAGTTCATCTTATGAACCAATATACACCCAAACAGCCTCTTTGGTAGCATCTTAAGTAGCGATGTATCCTGCCTTTATCGTCTAGTGTGTCACGGTATCTAGCTTGGAACTCTTCCAACATACCGTCCCTCGATTGAGGGTAAAGACAATGCCTGTGACTGACATTCAGTCGTCTTTATCACCCTGGAACACTTCCAGTGATTCTCCCTAGGATCGATTGATACCATCTCACTACAACTAGTGAGAATCCTAACATCCAATTAAATCTATCTCATAGATCCTAAACTCAGGATTTAGGAGGTATCATTTTGATCCTATATGGAGAATCATAGTGATAAGCGGAGATTGATCGAGCGTAGCATAGGAAACTCCTTCCCTATCAAGAGTATGTCATCCACGTACTCTACGAGAATCGTCACAATACTCCCTACTACCTTTTGTTTATACAAGGTTCATCTACCATTTTGATGATGTCAACTTCTTTGACTAATCCATCAAAACAGATGTTCCAACTCCGCGATGCCTGCTTTATCCTATAAAGCATCTTGCATACGTTTCCGCTGCTCCCACTGTCTACGAGGCCCTCTGGCTGTGTACTTATAGACGCACTCTTCCAAATCATCATTTAGAAAAGCAGTCAAGACACCCAACCACCAGAGATCGTAGTCATGGTATGTAGCCGTGGTAAGTAGGATCTGGATGGACTTAAGCATAGCTCCTTAGAAAAAGGTTTCATCATAATCCACGCCTGGTTGATGACGAAAAACTTTAACAAGTCTAGCTTTGAAAGTCTCAACCTTTCCAACTACACCAAGTAATCTTCTCAAGATATACTTGCTCCTGATGGGGATTTAACCCTTCAGATATAGCAACCAAAGTCCATACTTTGTTGGTGTATAAGGATTCCATCTCAGATCGATAAACATCCAGCCATTCTTACAGAGTCTTACTCTCGATGGCCAGCTCGAAACTAGTTGGGTCATCATCTCATGATGCAATCCTCGCTCCCACTGTCATAGAGAAACAGAAGTATCTCTCAGGTGGGTGAGGAACCCTACTAGATCGGCGGAGAGGCTGAGGTTCGTTGGAATCTACTGAATCCTTTGGCTCTATCAAATCATCTGCTGCAGTTTGTATAGCTGGAACCTTTCCAGTTGTACATTACAGACCTTGCCTCGAGCTTGTCCGGATTTCGCTTTCAGACATAGGCCGGACAACCCCAAATCTTAACTAGCTTAAGACATGGGCTCTTCCCTTTCCATATCTCATATGGAGTGGTAGGCAACTGATTTGATTCGAACCTATTCAATAGGTATGCAGCTTCTCAAGTGCATAACCCCCTTAAAAGGAAATAGGTAACTCAGTAATACTCATCATAGAGCGCACCTTATCATATAGGGTGTGATTGCTCCGCCCCGATATACCATCGTACTATGGTGTATACGGAGGAGTAATGCTGAGAGAGAATCTCATTCTCCTTTAGAATAGTCCAGGATTTCCGTGCTCAATTATTCTCCTCCTTGATCACATCAAAGGACATAATACTTATACCCGTATTGGTTCTCTACTTCTAACTTATATTATGTGAATATCTCAAAAGGTTCGGACTCATGTTTCAACAGGAACATATGTCTGAATCTTGAGAGATTATCAGAGAATGTAACGAAGTACAAAGAACCGGTCTTGGCATGTGTAGACAGGGGACCTACATACATCAACATGTATCATCCCAAGAGTTTATTAACTCTTTCTCTGTTTCCAGTAAACGGAGCTACGGTCATCTTATCTTTGTGACATGACTGGCGAGTTTCACAAGATCTAAATTCAAACTGATTTAAATATGCATCTATATGTAACTCTAGCTAGTCGGGTCGAATTGATATGACCTAGTCTACAATGCCTCAAGAAGAATTCGTTCATTTCTGAACTCATCCTCTTGTGTGTGTTCCGTATACTAAAGAACTGTAGTTTGATTTAGAACATCAATGCTTTTAGATAACGTGCCTGATCCGATCAACTTTTGATATAGGAAATGTTCAAAACATTATCCAACTATACAAAATTTTATCATTTCTTTACTAATAAAGAGATAGATATGATTTTGCATAACAGGTTCGGCATCTAATAACATTCGTTCAGAATCAATGTATTTGTAATACAGGGTGACAGTGACCAACAGACTTGGCTGCAACACTTGCCCCGTTTTCTGCCTCATGAAACTTATCACCCGTTCTCAGTTCTCTACCTTTCTGTAGCCCTATGTAACAGATTACATATCTGGGATCCTGATCTGGTATCACATACCCAGGACGTAAAGGATACTGAGAAACAGTTCTCTGTAATGAACACACCCGAAGATGATGCATCATCATGCACTCTCTTCGTTTAGGCGGCACGGGAATTCTGGTAATCCCCAATTTCCTGCTCTGTCTTATAACAATTATAAGTTGGAGCGGGACCAACGTTCCCCAGCTCAGAATAACAAGCGGGTTCGGTCAATAATCCGTATTATTATCTTGATTAAGGCGTGATATGGTCGCTACCTGGAGAGAGAGAGAAGAAAACACTCAGCGTGCGCTCTGTCAAGAATAGATTGGTTATTATTTTATCTAATCAGGATGGCTCCCACTGCTTTTTATCAAATCTTCCTTCAAACCCTAAAAGGAAAGACTAGCCGGGATTAATTACACACTACAAGTTCGCCAATCTTTCAGCCAGGCCAGTGTCGGTACTTTGAGGGAGGTCCCCCGTGCTTTCGCACGAACCTAATTAATGTAAACCTCGTTTTCCCAGAGGCGTAACCCCGTTGACACCTTTCTAGACACCTACTTGATCGGCTAATTGTAATGTGTAAAACTCTCCCAGGAGTAACTCTTACTCGCAGCGGGTATCGGGATCCAACTATCTCATAGAAGGTATGCAATCTCATTGCAAATTTCAACACTTGAAATTCCCGATAATATTTTGCCCCTAACCTCCTATGACCTTGACAAAGGCCAACAAACCATAGGATGCTAGTCAAGTTCAACCCGTCATTTCCTGATTGAATTAAACCCACCCGCACGGCCCTTGACAAAGGCCAACAAGGTCGCACGACTACCCTAACCCAATCTGCATCATATGCATAAGCAGATAAGCACCAGTTAGCTACCGCACACTGCGCCTTGACAAAGGCCAACAAACGCAGCACGAATACTAACTACTACTTATCTGAAATGACGGAGGGCTACGACAGGTTTTTCTGAAAACCTATTGCGTAATGAACTTGATATCGTTGTAGAATCAAATGAATTTTGAAATGGAGTGTTTTTTAGGCTTTTCTAGTTTTGCTAAAGGAGTCACTCCCGGTGAAGGGATCGTCGGTCCTTTCCTCGTCGAATGAGGTGCGGGATATATCATATATATCACTGTGCAAAGCAAAAACTCTTAAAAGCAATCAAAAGACAAACCGAGGGCGTAGCATCGACCAGTTATTGCTAAAGGAGTCACTCCCGGTGAAGGGATCTCGGTCCTTTCCTCATCGAATAAGGTGCAGGATATATCACATATACCGCTGTGCAAAGCAAGAACTGTAGCTACCTGTTTTATTTTGAAATTCAATTCTACAACATCTTTAGGTTTCTTTTATTTCATTAATCACATTAATGAAGTCCCATCATTTAAGTACCTAAACATCACAGATAAATACGACGTACACTTATGCCATCCGCATTTGCCTCGATGTCCCCTCGTGCACCGTTAGGTTAGGTAACTAACGGCAGAGCGGGGCAGGGCTAGCGCGGGTGTAAAACATAAGTAACGTCTATATAATATATCATATATACTATATACTGTATCTATCACAGAACATCACATGATCACATCACAGATATCGCAGCAGAAGAATCATATGAAATATTGGATATACTAGGACGTCCGTGTTTTCAATACGAGCCAGTATAAAACACGGATTCCACGGTCGTGATGAATAGCCAAACCCACACCCCTAGACCCCTACGAGAGCGACAAGCAACCCTACCAATTCTAGAGTTAGGAGACCCGGACTCGACTCCTCGAGTTGGTCTCCCACTGGACTCCAGAACCCGGTTACTTGTGCTCCCCTCCTTGGGTCTATCCTAGTGTGGAAAAGTAAATAATATACAAACGGTGACAACTTCCGCAACCTGGAAGCGCCCCAATAAAAGAATATTACATACAAGTTTTTACATGAATGAAAATGAAAAACACTCATCTCACATAAAAACCCCCGGCTATTCAAACACGACGATCCAATATAACATATCCAGCAACACATAACATCACATGTCATCAACGTAAGTAAATATGCGCATCCCAATTGTCGTTGACATATAGCAACAAAACCGGCGATATCACATATTACACTTACGGTCACAGAAAAGAAAGTGTAAAACTACAACAGTTGGAATCCGCAATCTGCATAGACATCGCATGCCTAATCAAATGAATACCTTAGACATCGCATGCCTAACAATTATAAACCCCGCATTTTAGTCTCAAAATCGAAAACACTTTTCAATATAAAGTCGGGCAATCCAACAAGATTCCCGACATCCTGATCGAATGCTCGTCGCAAACTTTAGTAGGCGGCCGCACCCCCGATACCGTCGACGAAGTGCACCAAGGCGGAACACCGCTGCCGCAAGCACCCGAACGGATGCTTTCGGCGACGGGGTTCTCCTACAGTCACTTGGTCGGGGCTATGGGGTGAGGCTGTCTATTAAGTTTACCCGGCGAGTATCCGCGTACGCTACGTGATTGCGACGGACTTTTGATCACATCAAAATTCCGTGGCAACCGATCAAGTGAGACTAAACTGCTATGTTTATAACATTCATTTAGTTATCTCATAACTTATTGTGAATTCCAATTATTGTATCACATTCCGGATAAGACAGAAAATGTTAAACTTTCCGATCGAACAATCGAACACCCAAGTTTTCCCGATACAGATCAACACATGAAACAAGTCTAAAAACATTCAGTTCGTGCCTCAGTACCAACGGTCCAGCCGTAGAAGGGTCAAGCCAACGCCTCACATGTGGCACGCCGTACTGCCCCAAACCCGAAGGTTCAAAGGGCAGTTCAAGACGGTCACATAATTGAGTTAAGGTTTGTTGTCTTCTAGAGGGACCATCGCATTACTTGCACTACTTAGAACGTCTTTAAACCTCGGAAAAATCCAACACTTGGAAATTTTCCGGCAGGGAAAAATTGGGTATTTTTATCCGGTCGAACCTTTTTAACATATTCTAAAATTATCCGGAACGACACATAGACAAAGTTTGATAATCCGATCGAATGTATGAACTCCCAATACAACCCAAAATACTCAACTCTTGATTTTAGATTAAAAATTCCCAGGAAAACCAGCACTGAAAAATAGGAGTTACTGTGCAAAATTCAATGGCAGATAAGACAAAAGGGCCTCGGAAGGGCCGCATTAGCACGCTAATGCCGCGGTTCCGCCGCACTTTAGAAATATCATTAGGTAATTTTTGCACCGTAATTCTTAGAATTTCCTGCTGATTTTTCTGCATATTTTTAATTCTCAAAAATCCACGAATTTCAAAAATGTACAGAGAGCATTCTAAGGTTTGGGTTTCGGTTCGATCGGACTTCAAACTCCGTATGGACTTCGCCTAAGGCTCTAGCTAGGCTCTGATACCATTGTAGGGATCCTAGGCACCCTAATGAGGTCTCACAAGGCATCGATCATGCCAAATTAAAATTTTACGGGTGCCAAGAGACCCGACTACGGATCGTTTGCTAGAAAACTAGGCGAAAAAGCTAACTAGTTAACACTTAACTATGAGTTACGGAAATACAACCTTTGTAGATCCGGTGCTCCACCTCCATAGCTCCGCAACGAAGTCGTCTCCGCTGTCCAAAAAGAATCCGGGCTCTAGTGTCGGCTTCGTCGGAGAAATGGCGAGCTAGGTCGTCGATGTCCATGCCGAAGATGATCTACGTCGAGGCATCGATAGATCAAGCTCCACCTTCACCTAGCTTTGAAAACTTGTGAAGGAAACACACTCTACTACTTGGCAAGAGGTAGAGGATGAAGAAATAGGAAGTGGGTAGACTTTAGAATTGGATTTCTCACTCATTTCATCAATCCACCATTGATGCAATCAAGCTTCTTTCTTGAAGAAGAAGAAGAAGAAGATGATAATTGTTATGATAAGTTAAATCAAAAAGAAAAGAATAATCCAATCTTTATCATAACATGACCATGGTTATGTGTAGAGACTAAACCCAAGTTAAGTGAATGGTTAGGTTAGGAATGAAGACAAAAATGGTGACTAAGTCAAAGTATTCATGAAGCTTCATGAATGAACAAAAGAATGCCACCATTTTTCTTTTCTTTTCCTTAAATGAATAATGAATATAAATAAATGAATAAGTATATAAAACCCTAACCATTCATATAACCATGGTTTAATCTTTACACAAGCACAAGTCAACATGTATCATCAAACATGATACAATGTATATGCACAAAAGTATATCACATATACAACTTGCACATCGAGTGAGAAAATCCATATAAAGTGAACCTATACTAGCTAATGCAAAGTAATATATCAAATATATAATTATGCATTAAATCATTAAATCAACACTTGATTTAATGATCCGGTCATATCGCATATAACCGACTAGTATCCAATATATCGGCTTATCGAATCAACCCTCGATTCGATAACTAGGTTATATCGCATATAACCATACGACATATTCATCGCGAGAATGAAATACGGTATCACATACACGCATTATTCTCGGTCCCGCACATATCTCATATGCGCTCCTATTTCGTTTCGCTTGAGCCAGGAAACCTCTGTGTAGGACTCTAAAGACTCGTCAATACGCCGGCAGCAGATGATGATCATATCAAACATCCACAAGCCGCAAGCGGTCTGCTAAACGTAACGGCCACCCGGGTATTGAGCGATCTGAAGATCGACGAGCAAGCCCGCTCACACTCCAGTGAATCCAACCAGTAACACTACCGTACAGTCTGGTCTGACCGTCTGATATGTCGCATATCTCGCCTAGGGGTGGTAAACGTCAGACCCCAATAGCTCGATAAGTCGTGTCGATACGAGGTCTATAACACTTCGAGAAACTACTGGTAACACTTACCAGTAAATCTCAGCAACCCTGGCCAGGGATTTCCTGTTATAGCCAATCGAACACAGCGCAACATCAACCCCCTATACCGGGAGAGACGAATCCCCTCCTATCGCTCATTGCCTCCATGTGACTCGGGACTGTACCCAAAAACCACCGTTTTGCACGCCCTCTTGGACGTGGTAAGATAGAAATCAAAGCACAGTGGGAACCACACAAGACTCTATGACGATCTCGGGTCAACAGACTACTATGTACCAGTGTCACCAGAGAACTGCCATCTGACGTGAGGTATAATACCATCTGGGAGTTCTCGGCGAGTCCGTCCAGTGTACCCAGTCTCTACTGAGCACCCGTATATCATCTCTGATGTCAAACACCGATGGATATGGGATCATCCATCGCCCATCTGTATGGGTCGAGAAGGTACACGCTAGTCTACTCTGGTATATCGATGCCCCATCTCGATACACCCACGACTAGGGACTTTGAAGGATGTACTTATGGACTACCATGTCCCCACTAGTATGATCCTTATCATAGTCCAGGTAGTCAAGTACAGATCCTAAGGGCTTTACCAACATGTAACAGAGAGACAATCAGTAAACACGTTAAGGTAAAGATCAACCAGATAGCATACTATCATGTCGAGCAAGAAAGTCCTCCCTATATATGTCCCAGCATTCACTACAATATACATCCTATGTACAGTAATGGCCTCTAGGGCATACATATAACTAACAGTACCAGCTGTACGTAACTGTCCCCAGGTAGATGTCGATAAGAAGGACGATGAGTAAACCCATCCGAACTCCTACTGAGTTTGATGTGACAATCTCCGTACAGTCCGGTCTGTTCGTATAAAACTATCGCATATCGGGCCTATGGGGGTAGCAAGCGTCAGTCCCCTAAAAGTGGTATAAGTCATGTCGGAGTGAAGCCCATTACATCTTGAGAAACTACTGGAAAATCTACCAGTAAATCTCGCTTGCCCTGGCCAGGGACTTTGCATAATGGCTTTCCAAATACAGTGCGATATCAACTCCCAATACCGAGAGAGACGAATCCCATCTAACCGCCACTGCCTCCAAGTGCTTCGGGACTGCACCCAACTGCTACCTGTTTGCACGACTCCTTTGAGCCGTGGTAGGGTAGCAATCTAAGAACAGTGGGAACACACTCGAGGCGAAGCAGCAGTGTCAAGTCTACGGACTATGCTGTACTTATGTCACATGGGAACTGTTAACTGACGACGGGTATAATACCAACCAACAGTTCCCTGCGAGTCCTGTCCGGTATACCCATAACCCAACGAGCACCTGCATACGGTCTCCAGTACGACGTACTGATGGCTGTGGGACAGACCATCTCCCCAACTGGGATAAGAAGCGTACACACTAGTCTACTCCGGAGTATCGATGCCCTGTCTCGATAATCCTACGACTAGGGACATGAAAAAGGATGTGCTTGTAGACTACCCAGCCTCCACTAGTGTGACTGCCCTCACAACGCTAGTAGTCAAGCAAGATCCTAAGGGCTCTATCAATATGCATTCGTGATATGCTAAAAGAAACATATACACATATTAAGATAGATATAAACCAAGTAGCATACTACTATGTTGAGCAAGACTGTTAATACAACTGTGAATATCCCAAGCTTCCATTAAGTAATATACAAACTAGTATGATACAATAATGGCCCCTAGGGCATATACACTAACAGCCAGTCCTCGTTCCTGACGAGCACGCTCTGACCGCATATCTAGCTGCAGCTCTCTCTGCTCGTGTAACCATGGTAACGGAAACCACAATCAAACATCGATGAGGATAGATCATAGAAATGAATAGAAATACATTACCTAAGAAATGTACATCCTAAGACTTCTTAAGCGGAGTAGCGTATCGTAAGTATGCCGCGGAACATACACACGGTACGTCACTCTACTTAAGTCACCTACCGCATCAACTACGGTCAACCTACACGATAAAAGTTCGGGTCTAATACCCCTTTGGCCAAGTCTAAGTTCCGTAAGGTCAAGTCTAGGTTCAGAATATATATATATATACGCCTTAGACTCCACACAGTCAAACCTAGACTTGCACCAAGGTAAAACCTAACGCTTTGATACCAACTTTGTCACGACCCGGAAAAGGCACGTGACTGGAACTTGAATCATGTGAAGTCTATAAACCCCACCTAATTCAAGTAAGCCAAAATCCAAGAAATCTAAACCTTTAAGGAAAATAGTGGAGGTGCCGTTTTGAAATAAAGGTACACAAAAATCAATTTTATTCTTTATATACATAAGTAATAATATATGAAAACACAGTCTTTGAATCTAACTTGAAAACATTTTCGTCATTGAAAATTTGGGCAGCACCTCCCTTGTATATTTTAGCCTGAAAACAGTACAAGCAATAATAAATAAAGGCATCCCCCAGCGGGAGCTAGCTCTTCACCAAATGGCGGAAACAACCACGCAAGATAATATATACAACGCCGAAGGCGAGGATCAAAACTCAGTAAGAAAAATAAAGAAACCATAAAACATCATCATCGAAAATAGCATAAATAATAAGAAACAAGAGCATGACTCTAAGGTTGAAAAAATATACTAACGATGATCTAAGTCTATAAATATACGTAATCTGGTTGATGGAGCTTCTAACTAGATACAATCGAAATACAATGTATAAATATATTCTGGTGGTCATGAACAAATGTATTCCACCTATCAAAGCAATCACCCTGAAGGAGCGGTATGCCAGCAAGCCGCTATGAAAACCTGTATGGGCAAACCTGTAAGAAACTGTGGCACAACGGGGGTGAGTTGCCAACTCGTGAGTAGAAGACATCACCGAGTATAAACCGAATGTATGACTATCTCCTAGGTCAAACAATCATAATAATAACACGGTAACATCGACTAACAATATAAGTAATAAAATGAGCAGATGTGTAAAGTCAAGTACTCGTGTACGTCTCACAAAGTAACTACATGTCATAAGTATGATGTATGAATGCTTCTGTCAATTTGTGTCCAGCAACGACACATAAAAATCATGATAAAACCTGAGTGCCAAGTATCAACACTCGAAAACATCATGAACCCCGTGTCCAGCATCGACACGTAATCCTTATATTTCGGGCTCCGTTAGTCCGGATCGGCCCATGGGCTCCGTCAGTCTGGATCGGCCCATATCCATTTGATCTCACGACCACGGTCGGTATCCTCCGGATATCCACCATGCCAAACTATCCTCGGTCGGTAGTGCTCCCCTACCGGGCTCATCATCTACATCTCGAGCTTCTTGCCCCGGGTACCTTACCGAGTCCACCATGTACCCGCAGACGGTTCCTCCAGTCTACGAATCGGGTCTTGAAAACCAAAATCAGAACCGAGAAAACATCATGGTGGACACGAAATATCATATCAAGGGAAAACCACACTTTTTAATTATATCAAATTTTCAAAACATACTTTGCGTTTTCCCCAAATCCAGAAATCTCATGAAGTACCGAAATCTCATAATCATGAATCAATAAGAATAAAGTGAATATCAGCATACAGCCCCTCAACAGTGCATGGCAGAATAAATATATGAATGCGTGCAACATCTAAGTAAGGAATGCAATATCTAAATTAGCATGTGAAATCATGTATACTAAACAATGCAATTAGTTACAAGCTGCAATATCCAGCCCCTTTTTACCAAAATCAGTACTTTGTTACTTTAGAATGCTATTTATTCTTAATTATAATTTTACTTATTTTATTTAAATTTTATTTCTTCTAAACCCTAATACCAATTCCCCATTTTTCCCTTTCCATTTATAAAAACCTCTTTTCCGGTCCAGAACACCATTTCCATTTTAGATTATTTCCTAAAGCCCGTTCCCTTTTATTAGACCTAAACCCAAACCAAAGCTATCAGTTTCTTTTTATAAAACCCCAGCCCTTTGTAATTTTCTCATTATTTTATTTTATTTTTATTCAAACTCGAAACCATTCAACCCATTTCTTTTATTTACTTAAAACTAAACCCTAAAACCTAATTAATCCCTAGAGCCCATTCCTCAGTTTTTTTAGAAAGAAAAATTGATTTTTGGCAGCCCAACCGAGCCCGGCCCACTCCCTTTAGTTTTTCCATTAAATTTTCCTTTAAACCCCGGCCCGTTCTTCCTCAGCCCACACTTTCCTTTTATTAATTAAATTAACTTTTATTCACACCGGCCCACTCCCTTGGCCCGCGCTGCTTCAACCCGACCCGGCCTGCCTTCTCCTTCTCCTTCCCTCTCCAACGGCTACTTCCCAAAATCCCCGCCCTCTGTTCCTCGACCCGCCTCCTCCGCTCACGCATGCGCCCACGACGCGCACGTTTCCCTGCGACCCGCTCCCTCAACGTTCACCCCTCTTTACACCCCTCACTTTCCCTCATCCCCCACTTCCACCTGGTCTCCACCACTCACCTTCTCTCTCGAACCCACTAACCGCCCCGGCACTCCGATTCCCTTACCCGCTCCCCTCACCGGAGCTCCGACCCCCACCATCATCTCCTCCCTACACCAAGCACCACATCCTTCCGTCCACCTCCTCCCTCGCCGACACACCCTCCATCACCTGAGCTCGAGACGGCCCTGCACACCCAAGCTCCAACTCCCGCACCCTTCGCCGACACCCACGACGTCGGCAAGCACTTCACTGCATCTCGTCGACGCCCTCACACCATCATCGACCACCTCTCTCCCCTCATCTTCTCGCCGCCGGCGCCTCCTCCTGCTCACGATCCCCCTAACTGCAACATCCCTCTCTTTCTCACTCTCTCTCTCTTTCTCAATCTCTCTGGTTCTCTCTCTCGCTGTCTCTCTCTCTCTCTGTGATCTCTCTCTTCTCTCTTCCTCCAA
Organism: Agapanthus africanus; assembly: GCA_030015575.1. Lineage (NCBI taxonomy): Eukaryota > Viridiplantae > Streptophyta > Magnoliopsida > Asparagales > Amaryllidaceae > Agapanthus > Agapanthus africanus. Next base: position 354,470,080 of record CM057349.1, on the reverse strand, counting down.
CTCTTTCTCACTCCCTCTCTCTCATCTCTCTCTCACTGATCTCTCTGTCTCCCTCTCTTCCTCTGTTCTCTTTCTCACACTCTCTTTCCCTTCCCTCGGTCTCTCTCTCTCTATACCCTCTCTCTCTCTGTGTGCCTCCCCTCTCTCTCTGGTTCTCTCTCTCCCTGCACACTACTTTTCTCGAACTCTCATCCCGAGCACCTCACCTGAACCCCGCCTGCAACCTCCACCTCATTGCAACCACCATCGCCCCCACAAGTCGAGTCGAGATCACCACAAAACAATCAAGCTTTGGCATTTCATCGAGCACTTTTTGTACGTCGTCGATCACTGCTGTCTCGGTCGTCGCCGCTGCTGCCGTACAACCCCGAGACGTTCCCAGGCAAGTATTTTACTTGCTTACATGCTATTTACTTAAGTTACAATCTATAATTACATAGATCATAAAGTTACAGTTTTAGATTCAATTGTGTGCCATACCTGTTCGACGTGTGTTCCCAATGAAAATACCCATCAAATTTGACGGAACTAAATGGTGTAGTTTGGCCCGTATGGCTGTGAACCTAGTGTGTGGATTTTGTTGGATAATGTGATCGATAACGACTACCCCCATGTTCACTTGTAAAACTGGAATTTTGTTGTACCTGAAAACCGTTAAAATCGCTATAAATTATAAACACATTGGAATGATGCGTTCGAGGGCTCAAATCGAATCCAACTCGACGAACTTTAACCCTATACTAGTTTCCAGATATTCCCGTACTTAAACTGTGAAGATATTTGAATCGGAGTGCGACTCTGGACTGCATTCCAGAGCGGCTCCAATTGTTGCTTGCTGTTCCGTAATGGGTACCACAAGATTTCCTTAACTCATAGGTTGCAGAACTCCGCTGTTTATTGTAGGTAAATCTGTTAGCTAGACAACACAAGTGGTTTCATTCTGTTTCGTTATCGTTTGTTATTTATTCTGTAATTTAAAAGATCGGGACGCATAACAGTCCCAACAGAATCAGAATTGACATACTAGTATTAAACAGTGTATATCTCCTGACGTACAGACGCGGTTGAAGATCCGTCTGTTGCGTTGAAAACCTTACTGAAAACCCTAGATCTCATTCAACTGTAGCGTCGCTAAAATCTGATCCCAACTGGGATTAAAATGCGTTGCGAAACGGATTTCTGATTCTGAAACCGGATTTCCAGCCGTGAACGCTTAAAATGAAATGGCTATAATTAATGATCCTGAAATCCGATTGGCATGAAACTAAATTCAATGGATAAATAACTGAGCATACCATTTATTCCCCGTTCATCGTTTTACTAAACTGTAACCGTATGATTTATGATACATTATTCAAGTGGTAGATTACTAATTCATGACATCCTAAACATGCTTCATATACTGTTTACGCATCATATTATACACATGTCATTGCATTGATAACCTAGTGGTAACGTGCATTTACCCAGTGTTAGATTTTAGTGATGATTGTGGCAAGTACGTCAGTGTTCGTGTATCAGTGAATAAGTGAAAGTGATACGTACTTGTACACAATCAGTGACCCTTATTATTCTATTGCATTGTCGACGTCTGTAAGACGCGTGTACGTGTGCCTATAAGTGGTATGGGACACTTATGGAAGCTCTTGCACGGGTGTCACAGATAAGGCACCAGACACTGCCATTTATCTTAGGTATTAGTTGGGACGTGCTTAATGGAGGTCCTGCTTCCAGTTCTCGTGCAGACTTGTCACAGACCGATTGGTATTTAGGGTTATGGTTAGCGTTTGATGTAGACCACGGGGTGTGGGGTAGTTTAAGTGTGAGTTCAACAGAATCTCGGGAGTCCCATGCCGGCTTATATATTTAGGGAGATATATGGAGATTTACTGTAAGTGCACGGCGGCGCCCCGGCCGTCAATCCGACGGCCAAATGCAGAAGCGGTGATAAACTTTAAATTTTGCAAACTAGCAAACCGGCACCACCGCGCACTAAAACCCGGATCGAACCATTAACTAGTCCTAGCTAACTACAAGAAGAGGAATAGAGATATACCGAGTGATCCGAGTCCTCCGGTCTTCTCGTCGTCGTCCCGATCTCCCGCGGAATGTCCTATCTCCACCTCGTCGCCGGAAGTGCACCACATCGCTTACATCTTTTACGGGCTCCCACCTCAATGCCGAGGCAACTCGGGCACGAAGCTGGCTAGTCGACGTGCCCAAGGTTTGCTGTAGAATGTGTAGTGAACTATTTGTGTCTCTGGGGTTTTAGGGAGTTGCCATTTTGGTGGAGGGATGATACAAGAACTATGTAGAGGGACTTGGGGATTTTTGGAGCATGAAATGAAGCAAAAACCCACACATACAAAAATGGGCAGCCCTCCCCTTATGTGGCCGGCCATTGCAATAGCAAGAGAGTGAGAGAGTGTGTGGGAGAGTAACAAAAGAGCTAGCCAAAAGAATAATGCAAGAGAGAGAAAAAGGCCATCATGCAAAAGAAATGATCACTAGCTAAAACCAACACTCCAACACAACCATCACCTCAAACATGATGATTCCAAAAAGTCAAGCCATCATGAGCAAAGAAAGGTCAAGGTATGGGGCTCCATCATGAAACCATCATGATACAAATATATGCAAAGAACACCCTCCACAAATGCCTATTTGCAACAATGCAAACAAGCCCTCCTCCACCAATCTTCGGCCAATGAACGATACAAAGGAAATTGGCCGAAACGGAAAGCAAACTGGCAACTCCAGAAAACTGGTCCCGTAATAAATTACAGGAAAACCCCGATACTGTGCATACACACCCGCATTTGTATTCCGACCGAAATACAAATGCAATGAGACGAATCTACACTGTACTATACTAGGATCCGGCTTAAACCAAAGCCGGCTAGTAATATCCGTCCGATCCTGATCCGTGCAATACCGCACGTATCTGATCGAACCCTGCCATATACCCACACGGCCTCTAGTACTAACTGTCCGATCCTGATCCGTGCAATACCGCACGTATCTGATCGAACCTTGCCATATCTCCATACGGCCTCTATAGCTTTTCGCCCGAAAGCTTGAGTAACTGAATGTGGGGGACTCTAAAGACTCATCAACACCTTGGTTGTGGATTTAACCACTAGCACGTCAGAGGTATAAGCCAATACGTAACGGGCTACCAGGTATTGACAAAAAGGGACGTCTGTGAGCGAAATCAGCCTGACACCCTACAGAGCCTGTCAGTGACAATATCCGTACAGTCCGGTCCGTTTGTCTATGAGCATCGCATGGCGGGCCTAGGGGGTTGGTAAAGTCAGACCCCCAAAAGCGGTACAAGTCGTGTCGGAGTGTAGCCCAGAACACCCTGAGATACTACTGGAATACCTACCAGTAAATCTCCTTGCCTCGGCCGAGGGCTTCGTGTAATGGCTCTCCTAGACACAGCGCGACCTCACCCCCAATACCGGGAGAGACAAACCCCTGAAGATACGCTCACTGCCTCCATGTGGCTCGGGACTGTACCCAACTAAAACCTGTTTGCACGACTCCTTTGAGCCGTGGTAGGGTAGTAATCAAAGTACAGTGGGAACTCACACGAGACAAATGACGATCCCCAGGTCGATGAACTAACCTGTACACATGTCACCAGGGAACTGCCATCTGACGTCTGGTATATGACCAACTAGCATGTTCCCGGCGAGTCCTGTCCGGTGTACTCATAACCCAATGAGCACCTGTATACATCTTAGGTGATCTAACTGACACCAATGGCTTGTGAGACCGACCACCGCCCCTCGTCGGGGTCTCAACTGTATACACTAGTCAACTCTGGAGTATCGATGCCCTGTCTCGAAACTTGCACGACTAGGGACCTTTTAAGGATGTGCTTATAGACCTCCAGTTCCCACTTATATGATCGCCCTCATACTGCTGGTGGTCAAGCAAGAATCCTAGGGGCTCTATCAACGTGTAATAGTGACCTGTCAGGTCACCTAAAGCAGTACACGGTGATAAAGGTAAACCAGATAGCATACTATAATCTCGAGTAAGACTGTCCTAGCGGGATAGGTCATCCCTCAATCATTGCAAACACGTGCCTGTGATCCAATAATTGACTCTGAGGGCACTATCTCCAACAATTACAGGGTATGTGATTATCACCGTGATATACATGTTGGGCCCGTGGTCCCTTGCCCTTTGGTTCTACCCTTGGGTGGAGGACACTCACGAGTGGTTGACTCTCACACTTGGACTGACGATAGGCTCAGTGACCTGTACAGTGAGACTTAGAGACTGATAGAGATACTGGCATTGATGTACATTATTTACTGTGTTGACATACGTGGCATAATACTCTACTGCTCTTACTGTTCCGCTGCATTGATTACTGCATGTTCATACACATACTGCCTTTGATCTACTGTTATATATACCTATTATCACTGTTAGAATTGTCACATGATTCTATATATATTATATTGCTTGTGTCGCTCTGACGACCTGAGTATGCATGCTCAGTGTGAGGAGAAGATTTAGCCTGGACCAGGACTGGACGTACATCACTGACACCTCGACTTGCTATCTAGAGTTATACTCTCTTGTTTCCCCTCAGGTCAGTTCTTTACATTGTTTCATTCAGTTACTGCATTTCTCATTACCTGTACATCATTTACTGTTTACCTTGAAAAACTAGAAGCCGAAGTGTGACTACGGCAGGACGTTCCCTTGACCGTAGGAGCATGGCTGGCCTTGTCTACCCTTCGTATTCCGTATTTTAGGAAGCGGGGCGTGACATGGTTTAGTTAGTATCAGAGACAGGTTTTGCTTCGATTGGGATTGCAGTTTTTCGTGTAGAGTTTGATAATCTATGACATCCCTCAGTAGATTGTAAACTTGATATCCTTGATCCATATTCACATTGAGTGTTCTGCTATCCATTCGCTAGGGTTTCGGATGACTTGGCAAGGTTACGTGGTTGCAACTGCACTACCGTACTCTATTTAAGTGACTTAAAGTCATACAGTTGATTCTCCACTTGTAATAAATTCATCACCTCTGATATTCTTGAATCTTTGTCCTATCCATATTATATTTTGATTCGTTTAGCTTATGACTTATATCATTCTCAAAATTGTTGTCTCAGGATCATATCTTCCAACGACTTTTCATCTATATCCGCTCCCCAGAATCAGACCATTGAGATTCTGAGTGTACTGCAAGGTCTAAAGGAAGCCCAGGAGCGAACAAACGACTTGTTGGCTGAAGGACTGAGAAGACAGATAAATCAGGCACCAGCGGGAGTCTCCAATCATAAAGGGATCCCCGTTAGACGAGAAAAAGAGAAGAAGATGAAGCGCCAATTTGTTTCCTCGCGGCAGAAGCAACAGAAGACCCCATGTTGTGGGTACTGTAAGAGGCCAGGACATCTTCAGAGGGATTGTCGCCGCGCCGAAGGGAAATGTCTGATTTGCGGATCCAGCGAACATCTCATCAACGGTTGCCCAGAAAGGAAGGAACTACAAGGAGGAGACTCGTCCACACACCCCACTTCTGCCAAGTGAAGATTACTGCGTAGTTCGTACTTCGAGGATAAAGCGGATCCAACACAGGATTCAATTTGCGTGACGAGAATGCAACGGTCTAGTGATCAAAGAAGAATTTTTATGTTTTTCTACTTTCAGTAATAATGTTGTCATCTTCTTATAAATATTTCTTTCCGTTTGAAAGCTTGTATCCGTTGAATTTTTAGTTGAATGCAATAAAACTTTAAATCGTAATATATGTATCATTCTCTTGCTTTCTCCTTATTTATACTATTCATCATCACAGCATTGTTATCCTGATATTTTCAATTCCTGCCACCGCATAACTTTCTATACTTCGTACACTTAACTATTTTCTTGATGTGTTCCGTTGTCTAATCATGACACTTTCTTTTCAGGCCATGACCCACCCTGGAGCAGCGCCGCATCTAGATGAGGATGCACAGTCATGCGTTTCCTTAGACCACACGCTGATGAGTTCTGACGATGAGATCGACGGTCCCCAGGTCATTGGCGGAAACAGCGATTCCGAAGACGAAGGAGCAGCCGCCCCAGTGTTCGACATGATAGACGATTCCGACGAAGAGGAAGGAGACCCTGAAGAGAACCCGATAGAGGAAGATCCCGAGGAAGAACCGATAGAAAAAAAATCCAGTGGAGGAAATCCCATGGAAGAGAATCCAGGAGAAGAGAATCCCATGGAATTGGACCTCGATGAAGAAGCTCCATCCGAGGAAGAAGGACCAGAAGATCAAGACCCTGCGGTGGAAGAAATCCCAATGGCGATACCTGCGAGGCGCTATTGAAATGAACGCCCCTACCTGAGCGCGCGAGCCTACCGCAACCTGCTGAATCTCCACAACCGCGACTGACGGGATTTCTTTTAGATGTTGGCTTTTTGGCCAAATAAATCTGTGTATAGATTAGGGCCACATTTCGTTTTGAGAATGCTTTGTTTAAAATTTTCTAGAATGGAATAAATTGCTGAGTTCGCAAATCCTTCGATCTTCTTAGTTCCCTTGATGCTTGATTATTACTTCTATACAATTATTTTCCTACAGAGATCTGTTCACCCCTACTCCTTACATTATTCTGACCCTCACCAAGATTAACTAATACCACGCCCGGTCTTTTAGAGGTCCACCCTTCATCCTCCGTCTGCACCTCGTTTGAGATCCTTCTGGGAGGAGAAAATTTTAGTGAAATTTCCGAGTTAGCTAACCCTTCAAATTTTTGATTCATATAATGTACCGACCGTCACCATTCCCATACTTTTACCCTAGTAGTCCTTTGTTGCTCATCCTTACTTCCTGTGCTGACCCAATCCCAATCTCTTTGACCTTTAGCCTAAAGCCGCCATACCCCGACCTTCTGAATGAGCCACACTTCCTTGTAATCAATACCCTAGCTGACCCTATACCTCTTTGTGTTTTTCCTATTACCCTAAATATATATAGGGACATTAGTATTCGAAAATTTGGTTTTCATTATTTTATATTTATCGAAGAGTGTGTTTCATCAACTATTCCCGTTTTACGCATTTCAAGTACTCCACTAGTAGCTTTCCTATTATTTTCAGTAGCACAACTTTACACCGTGCATACTTTTGGTCCATGTTTCTTAATTTCACTATACAAGTTTTCTAAATTATTTTAAACCTATTTTATCGATACATTATCCTAAAATGTTTTAACCTACCGACAAATCTTCCACTGCTTTATTATTGTTACCTTATTTCGAGTATTATGCCTGTGCTTACTATTATGAGTGGTTGAACCTTATACTTATTATTTCTGCTTCCTATTTTTGATATACTTAGATGTGCACATATTTGAGTTTCGATTTTATCGAGTACATCTCGAATATTATTGTTCATTATTGTTGTTATTGCTATTCTTATATACATATAGGTTGCCTTTGTAGTTGATCCTGTTTTATACTTATTTAAACCTATACCTTTGTATGTTGTTCTTACATATATAAACCTTCAAATTTCGTTATTTGCCTATTTCAAATAAAGCATTATGTGTTAGTTTGCAATATAATTGCTTTTGCCTATGTTTGTACAACTTATTGTTTATTTTAAATTTCGAGGACGAAATTTTTGTAAGGGTGGTATGATGAAATATCCAGCCCCTTTTTACCAAAATCTGTACTTTGTTACTTTAGAATGCTATTTATTCTTAATTATAATTTTACTTATTTTATTTAAATTTTATTTCTTCTAAACCCTAATACCAATTCCCCATTTTTCCCTTTCCATTTATAAAAACCTCTTTTCCGGTCCAGAACTCCATTTCCATTTTAGATTATTTCCTAAAGCCCGTTCCCTTTTATTAGACCTAAACCCAAACCAAAGCTATCAGTTTCTTTTTATAAAACCCCAGCCCTTTGTAATTTTCTCATTATTTTATTTTATTTTTATTCAAACTCAAAACCATTCAACCCATTTCCATTATTTACTTAAAACTAAACCCTAAAACCTAATTAATCCCTAGAGCCCATTCCTCGGTTTTTTTAGAAAGAAAAATTGATTTTTGGCAGCCCAACCGAGCCCGGCCCACTCCCTTTAGTTTTTCCATTAAATTTTCCTTTAAACCCCGGCCCGTTCTTCCTCAGCCCACTCTTTCCTTTTATTAATTAAATTAACTTTTATTCACACCGGCCCACTCCCTTGGCCCGCGCTGCTTCAACGCGACCCGGCCCGCCTTCTCCTTCTCCTTCCGTCACCAACGGCTACTTCCCAAAATCCCCGCCCTCTGTTCCTCGACCCGCCTCCTCCGCTCACGCCTGTGCCTACGACGCGCATGTTTCCCTGCGACCCGCTCCCTCAACGTTCACCCCTCTTTACTCCCCTCACATTCCCTCATCCCCCACTTCCTCCTGGTCTCCTCCACTCACCTTCTCTCTCGAACCCACTAACCGCCCCGGCACTCCGATTCCCTCACCCGCTCCCCTCACCGGAGCTCTGAGCCCCACCATCATCTCCTCCCTACACCGAGCACCACATCCTTCCATCCACCTCCTCCCTCGCCGACGCACCCTCCATCACCTGAGCTCGAGACGGCCCTGCACACCCAAGCTCCAACTCCCGCACCCTTCACCGACACCCACGACGTCGGCAAGCGCTTCACTGCATCTCGTCGACGCCCTCACACCATCGTCGACCACCTCTCTCCCCTCATCTTCTCGCCGCCGGCGCCTCCTCCTGCTCACGATCCCCCTAACTGCAACATCCCTCTCTTTCTCACTCTCTCTCTCTCTTTCTCAATCTCTCTGGTTCTCTCTCTCCCTGTCTCTCTCTCTGTGATCTCTCTCTTCTCTCTTCCTCCAAATCTTTCTCACTCCCTCTCTCTCATCTCTCTCTCACTGATCTCTCTGTCTCCCTCTCTTCCTATGTTCTCTTTCTCACACTCTCTTTCCCCTCCCTCAGCCTCTTTCTCTCTATACCCTCTCTCTCTCTGTGTTTGCCTCCCCTCTCTCTCTGGTTCTCTCTCTCCCTGCACACTTCTTTTCTCGAACTCTCATCCCGAGCACCTCACCTGAACCCCGCCTGCAACCTCCACCTCATTGCAACCACCATCGCCCCCACAAGTCGAGTCGAGATCACCATAAAACAATCAAGCTTTGGCATTTCGTCGAGCACTTTTCGTACGTCGTCGATCACTGCTGTCTCGGTCGTCGCCGCTGCTGCCGTACAACCCCGAGATCTTCCCATGCAAGTATTTTACTTGCTTACATGCTATTCACTTAAGTTACAATCTATAATTACATAGATCATAAAGTTACAGTTTTAGATTCAATTGTGTGCCATACCTGTTCGACGTGTGTTCCCAATAAAAATACACATCAAATTTGACAGAACTAAATGGTGTAGTTTGTCCCATATGGCTGTGAACCTAGTGTGTGAATTTTGTTGGATAATGTGATCGATAACGACTAAAACGACTACCCCCATGTTCACTTGTAAAACTGGAATTTTGTTATACCTGAAAACCGTTAAAATCGCTATAAATTATATACACATTGGAATGATGCGTTCAAGGGCTCAAATCGAAGCCAACTCGACGAACTTTAACCCTATACTAGTTTCCAGATATTCCCGTACTTAAACTGTGATGATATATGAATCGGAGTGCGACTCTGGACTGCAGTCCAGAACGACTCCAATTGTTGCTTGCTGTTCCGTAATGGGTACCACAAGATTTCCTTAACTCATAGGTTGCGGAACTCCGCTGTTTATTGTAGGTAAACCTGTTAGCTAGACAACACAAGTGGTTTCATTCTGTTTCGTTATCGTTTGTTATTTATTCTGTAATTTAAAAGATCGGGACGCATAACAGTCTCAACAGAATCAGAATTGACATACTAGTATTAAACAGTGTATATCTCCTGACGTACAGACGCGGTTGAAGATCCGTCTATTGCGTTGAAAACCTTACTGAAAACCCTAGATCTCATTCAACTGTAGCATCGCTAAAATCTGATCCCAACTGGGATAAAAATGCGTTGCGAAACGGATTTCTGATTCTAAAACCGGATTTCCAGCCGTGAACGCTTAAAATTAAATGGCTATAATTAATGATCCTGGAATCCGATTGGCATGAAACTAAATTCTATGGATAAATAACTGAGCATACCATTTATTCCCCGTTCATCGTTTTACTAAACTGTAACCGTATGATTTATGATACATTATTCAAGTGGTAGATTACTAATTCATGACATCCTAAACATGCTTCATATACTGTTTACGCATCATATTATACACATGTCATTGCATTGATAAGCTAGTGTTAACGTGCATTTATCCAGTGTTAGATTTTAGTGATGATTGTGGCAAGTACGTCAGTGTTCGTGTATCAGTGAATAAGTGAAAGTGATACGTACTTGTACACAATCAGTGACCCTTATTATTCTATTGCATTGTCGACGTCTGTGAGACGCGTGTACGTGTGACTATAAGTTGTATGGGACACTTATGGAAGCTCTTGCACGGGTGTCACAGATAAGACACCAGACACTGCCATTTATCTTAGGTATTAGTCGGGACGTGCTTGATGGAGGTCCTGCTTCCAGTTCTCGCGCAGACTTGTCACAGATCGATTGGTATTTAGGGTTATGGTTAGCGTTTGATATAGACCACGGGGTGTGGGGTAGTTTAAGTGTGAGTTCAACAGAATCTCGGGAGTCCCATGCCGGCTTATATATTTAGGGAGATATATGGATATTTACAGGGTATGTGATTATCACCGTGATATACATGTTGGGCCCGTGGTCCCTTGCCCTTGGGTTCTACCCTTGGGTGGAGGACACTCGCGAGTGGTTGACTCTCACACTTGGACTGACGATAGGCTCAGTGACCTGTACAGTGAGACTTAGAGACTGATAGGGATACTGGCATTGATGTACATTATTTACTGTGTTGACATACGTGGCATAACACTCTACTGCTCTTACTGTTCCGCTGCATTGATTACTGCATGTTCATACACATACTGCCTTTGATCTACTGTTAAATATACCTATTATCACTGTTAGAATTGTCACATGATTCTATATATATTATATTGCTTGTGTCGCTCTGACGACCTGAGTATGCGTGCTCAGTGTGAGGAGAAGATTTAGCCTGGACCAGGACTGGACGTACATCACTGACACCTCGACTTGCTATCTAGAGTTATACTCTCTTGTTTCCCCTTAAGTCAGTTCTTTACATTGTTTCATTCAGTTACTGCATTTCTCATTACCTGTACATCATTTACTGTTTACCATGAAAAACTAGAAGCCGAAGTGTGACTATGGCAGGACGTTCCCTTGACCGTAGGAGCATGGCTGGCCTTGTCTACCCCTCATATTCCGTATTTTGGGAAGCGGTGCGTGACACAAGCTATCAGATGATACAGGTGAAGTAACGTTATCTAATGTGTACGTGACATGGCAATTACCGATGATGATTTGTGTTAGCCGGAAAGCAGGTGTATGTGGAACATGCATCATCGGTAATGGTGCAGGTGTCCTAGCAGACGAGATCATAACAGCTAATAAAAACACGATTAAATCTACAATGCAATGAATGATAGGAAATAAGCAATAATGCAACATTATAAAATATAAATCTATATACGAGCCATACAGTGATAGTGTTGGAAATAGCACGAATCGTTGATTTTAGAAAAGTAGGGGTTACGGTGTTTTGAACAATGAATACCATTTTAAAAATCCGTAGCATCCCTTGGTTGCCCATTTGAAAATAACCATGATTCTTTAGTTTTGAAAATAGGTATGACTCGACTATAATCTAACATCTTCTTAATAATTAAGAAACTAACTAAAAGCTAAACTAAAACCTGGGTCAAAGTAGTGGAAGACTATAAGTATCCGAGTAGATATATCTAGTAGTCGATGATCCAGCCTCATATCATCACATACGCTAATGTCTATCGTACGGCATCCTCGAGCCAAGAGTGCGGATCAATAATTATATATACCACGTACGGTAATATCCATCGTACGACATCCTCAAAATCGAGGGTACGGGTCAAATATCATATATATATCATTCATACGGTATCATCCATCATACTATATCAATATCACGGGTACGAATCTAAAGTCTCGTACAATCTATCTTTCATCAAGTCACAGGTTATCGCATGTTTGTATATATTTATCGCCCAACGATCCTTTATTATATCATATCATAAACAATGTCTCGACTCAATCACATATCATAACCTTATGGCATCATGCCTGATCATATCGACTCATATTCGTAAGCATAGCATATCATCATCTTATACGTATATGTATACTATATATATATATATATATATATACACACCCATATCATAACACGTGTTTGTGAGTGTGTGGGGGGGGAACAATATAACCTAACGGGTCTCGGCTATAGAGAATAGACTATAGGTAAACACTACCTACAAGTATGCCTATTCTAACCTAGAGTCTTCTAGAGCCCTACTTGCTAAGTATCAGTATCTCACATTAACACATATATAAAAATATACGCATCCTAATGGACGAATTGCGGGGTTGCTATACACCATCCACCCGACTTTCCCCGTAGATATATATCTACTCACCTCGATCCTTACTTGCCGAAGTCGATAATGCCTTGCTCTCCTTCTTCGTCCCGAAGTCCAAGCAAAGGTACCTACATTTCAAATACATCGTATCATAATCAAGAATCATCATGAGAAAACCGAAACGGCATACGAAGTGAACATAGGTTAGAACCTACGGCCTACGCATGCAAGAATAGTCAAACAACTCTCGACGTTGTCATGCAAAGGTCAATTGACCGAGATAAATCACAAATACAAAAATCCAAGTTAACAAAACTCGCAAAACGAATTTAGAAACTCAAGAAAATACTTCCAGATTTTTCCCTAGTTAGAATTAAAAAAAGTTGCATATAGTGTAGGTCTAGTTATAAGATAATTGAGCTTCAAACCCAAGATCACACCCTAACACTAAAATATGGCCGCAATTTGCGGCCATATCAGGGGTATGGGGGCTCAAGTTCGTAGGGTAGCTTCCTAGGTGTCTTCTCATCTCTATGTGTGTGCTAAATATTTTTCAGGTCCTCCGGGTCATAGCAGATCTCAATACATCACCAAAATTTCCATAAAATCCAATATCGGCAGATTTCAAAGTTCATGGTTTGGGGTTCTACAGGCAGTTTAGCTCAGAATTCTATCACTAAAAGGTTTTGTAGTCACTACTAATCTTCGTTTACACCATCACAAGTCATACTATCTCTTAACCCACATCTCGAAATTCTCAAAGTTCACTAAGCCACATCTGTTTAACTCTAAACTATGATAGGATATGAGGAGAACAAGATTCTAAACTAATGGTGTGGAAAAATATCTCATTTGGCAACTCAAGAATTTTCTTGAGTTGCCCAAAGTCTTCAAAGTCCCAACTTGATTAGTCCAAGATGTTTGTAGTGAGGTGGTGCGCAATTTTTGTGAAGGCATCATGAAATTTTGGTGGAGATTTAGAGGTGGTTTGAGGTGGATGAGAAGGTGGAGGGAGAGGAGCAGAACATGAAGAGAGGAGGAGAATGAGGTGAGGTGAAAAATGAAGACATGAAGGAGGCTAGGAAAACAATGTGGAAACTTCTCACTCTCTCTCTCTCACACCCTCTCTCTCATGAGCTCATACCTCATGGTCCCCCTCTCTCAAATATCTCCTCTTATTTACTTTTCTTTTTCTTTTTATTTAAAATCAAAAACAAAACCATGTTTAATGGAATGTAGCATGGTTCAAAACAAACAAAAAATGTAACGAGTGTTTTGCAACATAATTTGTTACATGCCATGTACATAAACATGCATACTGCATAATTAATAAATATTAATCAAGTTTAGTATTAACATAGAATACAATTAATTATTTAAAAATTTATAATTGCTCAATTCACATAATTTCTTTTAAAAACAAAAATTCTTATTAATTTTCCAAACTATCGGTATATAGTTATACCATATCATTAAAACTAATCTCCACACTTCAAAATATTCATAATATTTATTATTTTAATTATTTAAATTCCTAAAAATAATATTTTATATTCTGAAATGTTACAATCTTCCTCCTTAAATAAATTCGGTTCCCGAATTTAAATTTAAAACTCCTCCCCAAATACTAAAACATTTCAGTAAAATGATCAAGTCATCGAGAGCTCCGAAATCTTGGATACTTAAAACATATCATAGCGTAATGCATGTACAATGAAAACGAGTGTATAACTCCAATCAAAACTCCGTCAAGTATCACGCAATCATCGGAGTTAAGGCGAAAATATGAATGTCAATATCCAATACTAAAACCAACATGATACAATCAAAACTATAACATGTATATAGTGCGTATCGTTGTAAAATTGTCAAATCATCCAAATCAAAATGCATGCAAAACTTTTTTCAAATCGCCGTGCGATGCGCGTATCACGGCACAAGTAGCGGACGTTCAGTGTAGAATTATACCTCATGTTCCAACTCAAGAAAATTCTTGGATCGCCCAAAGTGCTCAAAATCTCCACTTGATTGATCCACCATGCTTGTAGTGAGCTTGTGCACCATTTTTGAAAAGGGGTATAAGGTTTTGATTGAGTATTTGGGATGGTTTGAGGGTGGTAGTGGAGGTGGAGGAAGGTGAAGAAGAAGGAGAAGAAGATGAAGATGAGAACTGAAGAAATGAAGTGAAGACTATGATCAAGGATAACCCCCCTTCTCTCTCATCCTCACTCAAAGCCATACCCTCTTGTCTCCCTTGCCATGTCATATTGACTTTTTCTTTTCTCTTTTACTTTTTCCTTATCATATGAAAGAAAACCTAATTCGACAAATACAAATGAAATAACATGCAACAAAATGCAACATGTCATGGTGCACTAGCCATGAATAATTAAGAAGACGGATTTGGCTTAATCATGATTAGTAGTGCACTAATCAAGTTTGATTTAAACTTGCATATAATTAATTATAAAAATGCCGAAATCCAATAAATACCTTTTTAATAAATAATACATATTAATCTCCAATTATTTTCCAAATATCGGTATATAATTATACCATTTTACTAAAACCCCAATTCGCAGATCGAATAGTTTTCGTGAAATATATTATTTTAATATTTAAATTCCAAAAATAATATTTTATATTTCTGAAATATTACAACTAATCTAATACTAACATTAAATCAATATCTGATTTAACAAACCGGCTTAATCCTAAGCCCGCTAGTATATCAACCGTCCGATCGAAAACCTGGATAACACTAGAATTTACATATCAAAATATGTATATGTAAATTATTAAATCAATACCTGATTTAATAATCCAGCTTAATCCTAAGCCGACTAGTATTATCATTTGATCGGAACCCTGCACGTATAAACATACGACCACCCCACCATTCCCCAAAAGTCACTCAGTGCCTCCATGTGGCTCGGTGTTGTACCCAACTAAAACCTGTTTGCACGATTCAGTAGAGCCGTGGTAGGGTAGTAATCAAAGAACAGTGGGAACTCACATGAGACAGATTATGACCTCAGGTTGACAGACTATCTGCACTCATGTCACCAGAGAACTTTTATATGACGCTAGGTATAATACCATCTAGCCAGTTCTCGGCGAGTCCGTCCGGTGTACTCACCCCCAGTGAGCACCTGTATACAATCTTAGGTGCACCTCACCAATGGTTGCGGGACCAATCCATCGCCCCTCGTCAAGGTCAAGATATGTATACACTAGTCTACTCTAGAGTATCGATGCCCAGTCTCGATACTCCCACTACTGGAGACACTTTAAGGATGTGCTTATCGACTACCTAGCTCCTACAAGTATGATTGCCATCACAACGTTGGTAGTCAAGAAAGGATCCTACGGGCTTTATCAACATGTTAAGATAAAGACAAACCAGATGGCATACTATCATATCGAGCAAGATTGTCATGTACTTACATATCCCTAATATCCTATACAATGAATGCCTCTAGGGCATACATATCCAACAGAATGTAACTAATCCTGACTAATTTTCCTTTTAAGGTTTGAAGGAAAATTTGATAAAAGTGGTGGGTGTCATCGATTAGAGAAGATAAATAACCAATCTAATCATGTAAGTGCTTTCACTGAGTGTTTTATTTTCTCTCTCCTAACGGCAGATGCCAATGACGGGACTTAAGCTTCTACTAGAGAAAAACAAACTAACGGGACCAAATTATAAAGACTGGTTGAGGAACGTGAACATTTCCCTTACCTATGATAAGGTTGCATATGTCCTCACTACACAAGTCCCTCCCTTCCCAGGCCCTGATTCCTCTGTTGCGGATAAGGAGATCCGCAAGACATGGGATATCGACTGTGCCACAGCAAAATGCCTCACGTTAGCTTCAATGGACAATGAACATCAAAAGAAACATGAGAAGATGGATGTGCAATCCATCTTTTTCCATACAAAAGAGTTGTATGCGAAGCAATCTCGTGATCTTCGTTACGAGGCCTCACGAAAGTTGTTTCAAATGAGGATGGCTGCTCGTATATCTGTAGGAGATCATGTCCTAAATATGATAGGCCTTATTGAAGAGTTTGAGGACCTGGGATGGACAATGGAGAATGAAAAATATATTGATATTGTTCTACAGTCTTCCCCCTCCCCCTTGTGCCTATGCTCAATTTATAGTGAACTTCAATATGTACAACTTTGAGAAATTACTTTGTGAACTCCTCAATATGTTGAGAAGTGCAGAGAGTATGCTCAAGATTGTGAAAACTCCCGCTCTATTTGTTGGGCAATCTTCCTCTTCCGTCCCAAAAGCTAAAACTAAAGGAAAGAAGAAGAAGAAACCCACCAAACCGAGAGGTGGAGTTAAAAAGGCGAAGGGGAAAGACAAATCAGGGGCTGCGAGATCTGGAAAGGGAGAATGCTTCTATTGCCACAAGATGGGGCATTAGAAAAGAAATTGCACTGAGTAACTCGCCGATCTCAAGAAGAATAAGTATGTTGATACTTCCGCTTCAAGTGTGTTTGTCACCGAAAACTATTTTTCAATAAACTCTGCATCCTGGGTATTAGATACTGGTTCAGTATCTCACATCTGCAATTGTGTGCAGGGATTGCGAAATAGCAAAGTTTTGAAGAAAGGAGATCATATTGCGAAATAGCAAAGTTTTGAAGAAAGGAGATCATACTCTCCGCATTGGGAATGGTTCAAGTATTGATACTGCTGTTAAGAATATGTATGCCATAGAGGCCATTATTGATGATATAGTGGATGCTTGGACATATATATATAGTACTTTCTTGCTCGACATGATAGTATGCTACCAGGTTACCTTTATCTTAACATGTAGACTGGTATTTATACTGTCTGTCTCTTACATGTTGATAAAGCCCTTAGGATATGTACTTGACTACCAGGATTATGATGAGATCATACTAGTGGGGTCTGGGTGGTCCAAAAATACATCCTTTAATCAGTTTCTACTCGAGGGAATATCGAGACTAAGGCATCGATATTCCAGAGTAGACTAGGGTGTACGTTTCTTATCCCTTAGAGAGCAATGGTTGATCCCACAACCATTGGTGTATGATATCAAAGATTGTACACAGGTGCTCATTAGAGAATGGGTACACCGAACAGGACTCACCGAGGACTCCTAGTTGGTAGTATACCTATCGTCAGATAGCAGCCCACTGGTGACATTGGTACGGTTAGTCTATAGACCCGAGATTGTCATAGATTCTTATGCGGATCCCACTGTGCTTTGATTTCCTCCCAACCACGCTCAAAGGAGACCTGCAAATAGGTGGATTTTAGGTACAGTCCCGAGTCGCATGGAGGCAATGAGCGATAGGAGGGGTTTCATCTCTCTCTGTATTAGGGGTTGATATTGCGCTATGCTCGATTGGCTATAACTGGAAGTCCCTGTCCAGGGCTGCTGCTGAGATTTACTTATAAGTATTATCAGTTGTTTCTCAAACCGTTATAGGCCAGTGATCAGCATCACTTATCACGTTACTGGGGTCTGACGTTTACCACCCCTAGACATGATATGCGACATATCAGATGAAGAGACCGGACTGTACAGTAGTATTATTGATAGGCTTCATGGAGACTATGGACAAGCTTGCTTGTTGATCTTCATATCGCTCAATACCCGGGTAGTCGTTACGTCCAGCTAGTACCGCTGACGGCTTGTAGGTGACTGATGTGATCATCACCTACTGTTGGCGTATTGACGAGTCTTTAGAGTACCACACAGAAGTTCCCTGGTTCAAGCGAAACGAAGTATGGCACATATGTGATATGTGTATGGGCCTGATTAAATACGTGTATGTAATACCGTATTGTAATCTGGCAGTTATCTGTTATCGGTTCGGTTATATGTGATATAAGCAGATTATTGAATCAAATGTTGATTTGATAATGTGATATACAGATAAATAATATTAGTTGGTCATATGTGATATAACCGGATTATTAAATCAAGTGTTGATTTAATAATGTAATATATATTATATTTGATCTGATTATATCTTAACTAATATCATTAGCTCACTAAATATTTTATTATATGTATTAATATATATATATATATGATATATATATATATATATGTGATATATATATATAGCATGACATAAATTTCTATTTTATGAAAATAGAAATGAGGTGGAAAATAGGAAGACTTTGGGAGCATGGTTGCAAGCATGGCATTTTATCATTGTTTATTCATCTTGACTCACTATTCAAGCATGGGTGCAATTTTATATTGCAATAATTCCATGCTTGAATGAGTGAGGTCAAGGGGTTAGCCATTCATTTGCTCATTCTAACACTTAGCCATTTTCTTGAGTTTCTCCCATTTTTGCTCTCATGCTCTCTAGCTTCTTCTTCTTCCTCAATGTCATGGTTCAAGCTTCAACCCTCACATGTGATGTGAACCATGAAGCTTGAACACAAACTTGTGTGCTTTAACATCCCCAACTTCACCATCCTACACTTGACTAGTGATCGAGTGTAGCGTATTTACTACGCTAAAGAGTTTAGTGTAGAGGTAGCTTGAGTTGGAGGGACTTCGCGTGGATTATCTTCGGCACGAAGGTCATCGGAGGAAGCTCGTCCAAAACCTCAAGTGGAGTCTAGTGGAGTCGCGGGGCTACTACACGGAGCATGTGAAGTGAAGGACTCGATCTACGAGGGTATATCCATCTTTTACTTCTTATA
The DNA here is from genome assembly GCA_030015575.1 of Agapanthus africanus. Lineage (NCBI taxonomy): Eukaryota > Viridiplantae > Streptophyta > Magnoliopsida > Asparagales > Amaryllidaceae > Agapanthus > Agapanthus africanus. The sequence goes on along the minus strand of CM057349.1, from coordinate 354,450,775 downwards.
GTTTAGTAGATATCAAAACTAGAACCCTAATCATCTAGCTAAAGATCTTGCTAAGTGTTAGTTAGCACCCTAAAAATTTTTAATCGGCATGTTTGATGCTACATAAACCAAATGGTGCTTCTAACGTACACTTTCATGGTATCATAGCCTAAGCTAGAAGATTATACGATATAATTAGAATCACAAAATCGAAAAACTCCGAAACAACGAAACCCAAAAATCAAGTTTCTGTCAATTTTTAAATGGTCTGTAAAAATTATTTAAGCAACTGCAGAATGTTGTATATGATGCAACTTGAACACTGGAGAAATTCGAGGCCAAAATACCACATTTGACCCGACGAGATTCCCTCAAAAACCGGCCAAGCCGGTTTTGCTTTGTGTTCTGGCCTTGAAATTTTTTCTGTCTTCCAGTGACTTAATTTTGGGGTTTCAGGTATTGTTTGATTAGCCCAGTTTGCATATGATGTTAACACTTCTATTGGGGCTAATACAGAGTGTTTCTTAGCCGTAATTGTTACGTCATTTCGGGTTTAGTTTGATATGGATGCAGTAGTGAGGATTCACATTTAATTGGTTTTGTGAAAACTAGTTAATGATTATAAATCTAGCATTTTAGTCTCAGTAAATCGGTTGCCACGGAATCTTGATTCGGATCAAAACTCCGCCGCAATCGTGTATTGTACGTGAATACTCGCCAAATAATTTTTCTAGGTAACCACGCCCCCATTGCCCCGACCAAGTGACTGTAGGAGAACCCCGGTGCCAAAAGCATCCACTCGAGTGCTTGCGGCCACGGTGTTCCGCCTTAATTCACTTTGTCGACGGCATCGGGGGTGCGGCCATCTACTAAAGTTTCTGACGAGTATTCGATAATGTAGACGGGAATCTTGTTGAATCCCCGACTAAGTAATTGAAAAGTGTTTTCAATTTGAGACTAAAATACAAGATTTATCTGGTTAGACATGAAATTCAGAATATGAGATATTCCGAGTGTATGATGTCTAAGGATATGCGGATTCTAATTATTACAGTTTTACATTTCTTTTCTGCTACCGTAAGTGTAAATACGTGGGGTATCCCAAATCTCGTTGCTATATGTCAACGGAATTTGGGATACGGGTATTTACTTATGTTGATGATATGTGATATTATGTGTCACTGATATGTTTTATTGGATCATTGTGATTGAATAGCCGGGGGTTTTATGTGAGATGAGAGTTTTTCAATTTTCATTCATGTAAAATTTGTATGTAATATTCATTTAATTGGGGCACATCTGGGTTGAGGATGATGTAACCACTGATGTATATTATTTATTTTTCCGCATTAGGATAGACCCAAGATGGGGAGCACAAGTAACCGGGTTCTAGAGTCCAGTGGGAGACCATCTCAAGAAGTTGAGACTGGATCTCCTAACTCTAAAATTGGTAGAGTTGCTGCCGCTCTCGTAGGGTCATAGGATGTGAGTTTAGCTATTCATCACGACCATAGAATCCGTGTTTTACATTACTGGCTAAATTTAAAACACAGACATCCTAGTATATCTAATATTTCATATATTGCTTCTGCTGCTTGGTTCTGTGATGTGATCATATAACTGTGTGAGACGAATGTTGTATTATATATATAATATATAATAAACGTTGCTTATGTTTTGCACCCGTGCTAGTCCAGCCCTCGCTCTGCCGGTAGTTAAGTAACCTAACGGTGCATGACGGGGCCCAGTGGCGAATGCGGATGGCATAAGCGTACGTTCTAATTTCATTTCACTTTTCTGTAATGTTTAGGAAACATTAATTGACGGGACTTCATTAATGAGATTAATGAAAAGAAAGAAACCTAAAGATATTGTAGAATCAAATTTTCAAAAAGAGTAACTCTAGTTATTGCTTTGCATAGTGGTATTCCTTGATGAATATCCAGCACCTCATTCGATGAGGAAAGAGCGAAGATCCCTTCACCGAGAGTGACGTCTTTAGCGAAACTAGCAAATGGTACAACCCACTCGGTTTTGTTTTTTGATTGCTTCTCTAGTTCTTACTTTGCATTGTGGTATTCATGAATATCCAGCACCTCATTCAATGAAGAAAGAGCCAAGAACCCTTCACCGGGAGTGGCCTCTTTAGCGAAACTAGCAAAATCCTCAAAAACACTCCTTTTTAAAATCACTAGATTCTACAACGATATCAAGTTCAATATGCTCATGGTTTTCTTAAAAATCTGCATAGCCCTCTGTCATTTCAGATAAGTACTATTTAGTATTCGTGCTACGTTTGTTGACCTTGTCAAGGCGTAGTGTACGGTAGCTGATTAGGACTTATCTGTTAGCATGTGATGCGATTAGGTTAGGGTAGTCGTACGGCCTTGTTGACCTTGACAAGGGTCGTGCGGGTGGGTTTAATTCAATCAAGAAATGACGGGTAGAACTTGACTAGCGCTTATGGTTTGTTGACCTTGTCAAGGTCATAAGTGGCTAGGGGTAAAAACCATTATCGGGAATTTCAAGTGTTGGAATTTGCAATGAGGTTGCATACCTTCTATATGATAGTTGGATCCCGATACCCACTGCGAGTAAAAGTTACTCCTGGGAAAGTTTTGCAATTTGCAATTAGCTAATCCAGTAGGTGTCCAGAAAGGTGTCAATGGGGTTATGCCTCTAGGGAAATAAGGTTTATTTTAATTAGGTCTGTGCGAAAGCACGAGGAACCTCCCTCGGAGTACTGATACCTGCCTATATGAATGATTGGCGAACCTGTAGAGTGTAATTAATCTCGGCTAATCTTACCATTTGGAGTTTGAAGGAAGATTTGATAAAAACAGTGGGAGCCAGCCTGATTAGATAAAATAACCAATCTAATCTTGCAAAGAGCGCACGCAAAATGATTATCCTTCTCTCTCTCCAGGTAGCGACCAATGAAATGCCTTTATCAAGATGTATTGACCGAACCTACTTATTATAATGGGCTAGATTCCATTCTATCTTATGATTGTCATAAGTCTTAGCAAGGAATAGGGGAATATTCGGATTCCCACGCCACCCAAACGAAGAAAAAGCATGTTGATGCATTGTCTTCGGGTGTGTTTGTTACCAAGAACTATTTCTCAGTTTACTCTACATCCTGGGTATTGGATAATGGATGAGGATCCCACACATGTAGTTTGTTACATGGGCTATAGAAAGGTGGAGAACTAGGAAAGGACGATATGTCTCTAGTAGTAGAGATGGTGCAATTGTTGCAGCCAAAGCAGTTGGCAAATATCACCTAGTGTTACCAACTGGTAATACAATAATTCTAAGCGACTGTTATTTCGTACCAATAATATTGTGAATATTTTACTAAATCAAGTGTTGATTGGGTAAGGTAGGTTGTATAACAGTGTACACGTTCTGAATCAAACTACAGTTCTAAACGTACAGAACACACACAAGAGGAACAATTCAGAAATGAACGAAGTCTCTTGTGGCATTGTAGACTGGGCCATATCAATTAAACAAGACTAGCTAAAGTTCCATAAGGATACATATTTGAATCCAATTGAATTTACATCTTATAAAACTTGCCAGTCATGTCTCAAAGACAAAAGTGACCAAATCTTCGTTTATTGGAAACGGAGAAAGAGCTACTGAACTCTTGGACAGATACATAGTGATGTATGCGGTCATATGTCTACACATGCGAGGGATGGTTCCGCGTACTTTATTACATTCATCGATGTTCTCTCAAGATACAGACATGTGTTCTTGTTGAAACAAAAAACTGAATCTTTTGAGAAATTCAAAGAATATAAGTACGAAGTTAAGAACCAGATGGGTAAAGGTATTCAAATCCTTCGATATGATCGGGGAGAAGAATACTGGAGCACGAAATTCTGAGACTATTTAAAAGAGAATGAGATTCTCTCTCAGCTTACTCCTCCGTATACACCACATCACAACGGTATATCGGGTTGGAGGAATCGCACCCTATAAGATATGGTGCGCTCTATGATGAGTACTACTGAGTTACCTATTTTCTTTTGGGGATATACACTTGAGATAGCTGCATACCTATTGAATATTGTTTCGACCAAATCTGTTGCCTGCCACTCCATATGAGATATGGAAGGGGAAGAGACCATCTCTTAAAAGAGTTAAGATATGGGGTTTTCCGGCCTATGTTGAAAAGCAAAATCCGGACAAGCTTGAGGCAAGGTCAGTTCTGGGCAAGTTTGTAGGATATCCCAAATATTCACGAGGGTATATCTTCTACCACACTGAGGAACAAAAGGTGTTTTGTTTCTCGACATGCCACCTTTTTAGAAAAGGAATTTCTTGTGAAAGAAATTAGTGGCAATGAGGTAGAACTGGAAGAAGTTTCAGCATCACAAACTATAATTGACGATTTGGTGGAACCGGATGATTCAATAGTCCTCGACGAACCGCAGCCACTCTGTAGATCTAGTAAGGTTCCTCATCCACCTGAGAGATACTATGGTTTTCTCATAGATGGTGGGAGCGAGGATTGCATCATGGAGATGATGACCCAACTAGTTTCGAGCAGGCCATCATGAGTGGGGACTCTGTGAAATGGCTGGATGCTATGCGATCTGAGATGGAATCCATGTACACTAACAAAATGCTGACTTTGGAAGTTGCTCCTGAAGGGGTAAAACCCATCGGGAGCAAGAGAATCTTTAAGAAAGATAATTTGGTGTAGATGGAAAAGTTGAGACTTTCAAAGCTAGACTTGTAGCAAAAGGTTTTCGTCAACGACCTGGTGTCGACTATGATGAAACCTTTTCTCATGTCGCTATGCTTAATTCCATCAGGATCCTACTTGCCATTGCTGCATACCATGACTACGAAATCTGGCAGACTGCACGTCAAAACCGCTTTTCTAAATGGTGATTTAGAAGAGAGTAAGTACATGACACTGCCAGAGGACTTCGTAGATACTAGGAGCAGCGGAAGCATGTGAAAGCTGCTTAAATCCATCTACGGGTTAAAGCAGGCATCGCGGAGATGGAACATCTGTTTTGATGAAGCTGTCAACTAGTTTGACTTCATCAAAAAGGTAGATGGACCATGTATAAATAAGAAGGTTGTAGAGAGTATGGTTATCTTCCTCGTATTGTACGTGGATGACATACTCTTGATAGGAAACGATGTTCCTATGCTACACTCGGTCAATCTCCTCTTATCACACAAGTTCTTCATGAAAGATCTAACTGATGCCTCCTACATCCTGAGGATATAGATCTATATAGATAGATCTAAATGGATTTGGGATTGTCCCAATCCAGGTACATAGACACCATGCTAAAGGGGTTTAGTATGGATGATTCTGAGCATAGTAATGTACCCGCTTGTTCAAGAATCACTCTCTCCAAAGAGATGTCTCTCGAGACTGATTTGGAGAGGGCTCACATGCAAGGAATGCCCTATGCTTTGGCAAACGAGTCAATCATGTATGCAATGTTATGTACCAGACCAGATGTAGCTTACTCACTAGGTGTAGTGAGTAAGTATCGAAAAGATCTTTGGGAAAACTACTGGACAGCTGTGAAGAACATTATTAAGTGCTTGAGAAGGACTAAAGAGATGTTCTTGGTGTATGGTAATGGTGAACTCCAGATGGAGTCCTTTACCGATTCGAGCTTCTAGAGTGATAAGGACTACTGAAAGTCGGTCTCGAGTTTTGTCTTCACCCTCAGTAGAGGGACGGTATTGTAAGTCTACGGTAGCGCCCCGACCATCAATCCGAGGCCAAACGCGGAAAAAAAAACTTTTATGAAAACTGGCGCTGACGCAGACTTTTACCCGGATCATACCATTAACACTAAACTAGCTATCTACAAGAAGTTAGAATGGCTATACCGATCGATCCGTGTCCTTCGGTCTTTAGCCACCATTTTTAGCTCCTCGCGGCATCTCCCGATCCCGCTCGATCTCCGTTCTCCTCGTCGAAAAGGGCACCACATCAAGAAGTCTTTTTACGGGCTCCCGCTTCAAACCGAAGCAACTCGAACATGAAGTTTGCTAGCCGACATGTCCAAGGTGAAGTAGATAATGTGTGTGATAACTTTGTCTCAAGCATCCATTGATTCTCAACTCATGAGATTGTATGGATGGAGGATGTAGATGAAGCCATGGAAGAGGAACTTGTGAGCACAAGAGAAGAAGGAAACGGCTTATGTTGTTATGTTAGATAATTTGATATATATATATATATATATATATATATATATATATATCATCCCAAAAGAATAATCCCCAAGCCAATACTTGGAAACCCTCTCTCTCCAAATTATCCCCCATAAACATAATTAGGCCTAAAATCAATCCATGTCACAGTTAATGATCACCCAAACCAAGACCATGAGCCACCAAATGAATGTGACATGAAATGATGCAAAAAGACAAAACTTGCACTCACATTTTTCTCCACTAAACATTTAAACTAAAATGTTTAATCCAAAAAGATAATGGCAACATCTACAGTAAACTCGTGATGGATCACAAGGATACCCCTCACCTGTATATACATACCTGCATCCGCATTCTGGCTGAATACGAATGCAATGAGACTAAAGTAATCCAACAAATCTAATACTAGGATCCGGCTTAAACCAAAGCCCACTAGTATGATCCGTCCCATCATGATCCATGCATAAGTGCACGTATATGATCGAACCCTGCCATAATACCATACGGCCTCTACAATGTTTCGCCCGAACTTGGAAAACTATCTGTGGGGAACTCTAAAGACTCGTCAATACGCTGACAGTGGGTTTAACCACAAGCACGTCAGTGGTACTATCTGTACGTAACGGCTACCCTTGTATTGGCCAAAAGGGAGACCGATAAGCGAACTCATCCTGAAACCTTACTGAGCCTGTCAGTGACAATATCCGTACAGTCCGGTCCGTTCGTCTATAAGTATCGCATGTCGGTCCTAGGAGGCTGGTAAACGTCAGACCCCCAAAAGCGGTACAAGTCGTGTCGGAGTGTAGCCTAGAACACCCTGAGATACTACTGGAATACCTACCAGTAAATCTCACTTGCCTTGGCCAAGGACTTCGTGTAATGGCTCTCCTAGACACATCGCGATCTCACCCCCAATACCGAGAGAGACAAAACCCCTGCCGATCCGCTCACTGCCTCCATGTGGCTTGGGACTGTACCCAACTAAAACCTGTTTGCATGACTCCTTTAAGCCATGGTAGGGTAGTAATCAAAGCACAGTGGGAACTCACACGAGACAAATGACGATCTCAGGTCGATGAACTAACCTGTACACATGTCACCAGGGAACTGCTACCTGACGCTAGGTATAATACCAACTAGCAGGTTCCCGGCGAGTCCTGTCCGGTGTACTCATAACCCAATGAGCACCTGTATACGTCTTAGGTGAACCAACTGACACCAATGGCTTGTGAGACCGGCCACCGCCCCTCGTCGGGGTCTCGACTGTATACACTAGTCTACTAATGGAGTATCGATGCCCAGTCTCGAAACTCCCACGACAAGGGACCACTTTAAGGATGTGCTTATAGACTACCCAACTCTCACGTATATGATCACCATCATACTGCAGGTATTCAAGCAAGAATCCTAAGGGCTCTATCAACGTGTAATAGTGATCTGTAATATCACCTAAAGCATATACATGATGACAAATATAAACCAGATAGCATATTATCCTCTCGAGTAAGACTGTCCTACTGGTATAGGTCCTCCCTCAATCATTGCAATCACGTGCCTGCGATCCAATAATTAACTTTGAGGGCACTATATCCAACAGGTATGTTGGAAAGGTTCCAAGCTATATACCGTAGCAGACTCGTTGATAGAGGCTATGTATATCACTGCCAAAGAGGTTGTCTGGATGAAAAGTTCATAAGATGAACTTGGTTCCTACCACTGAGCATCCAATACCTGTATATTGTGATGACAATGGAGTTATGGCTTTGGCCTAGGAACCACGGTCCCATCAGCGATCCAGAAATATTCCTAGACAGTGTCACCTGAACAGGGAGATAGTTGATCTCCGAGAGATCGAGATTAGGAGAGTTGACAAAGAGGATAACACAGTGGATCCACTCACTGAGGCCATTCCCCAGATGCTATTCGAGAGACTTTTGGGACATTGGGTATGAGATACTACAACAACTGGCCTTAGTGCAACTGGGAGATTGTTAAGAATATGTATGCCCTAGAGGCCATTATTGATGATATAGTGGATGCTTGGACATATATATAGAGCACTTTCTTGCTCGACATGATAGTATGCTATTAGGTTGCCTTTATCTTAATATGTAGACTGGTATTTATACTGTCTGTCTCTTACATGTTGATAAATCCCTTAGGATATGTACTTGACTACCAGGATTATGATGAGATCATACTAGTGGGGCCTGGGTGGTCCAAAAGTACATCCTTTAATCAGTTTCTAGTCGATGGAATATCGAGACTAGGACATCGATATTCCAGAGTAGACTGGTGTGTACGTTTCTTGTCCCTTAGAGAGCGATGGTTGATCCCACAACCATTGGTGTGTGACATCAAAGATTGTACACAGGTGCTCATTAGAGAATGGATACACCGAACAGGACTCGTCGAGGACTCCTAGTTGTTAGTATACCTATACTCAGATGGCAGTCCTCTGGTGATACTGGTACAGGTTAGTCTGTAGACCTGAGATCGTCATAAAATCTTGTGTGGCTCCCACTGTGCTTTGATTTCCTCCCTACCATGCTCAAAGGAGACGTGCAAACTGGTGGATTTTGGGTACAGTCCCGATTCGTATGGAGGCAATAAGCGATAGGAGGGGTTTCGTCTCTCCCGGTATTGGGGGTTGATGTTGCGCTATGCTCGATTGGCTATAACTGGAAGTCTCTGGCCAGGGATGCTGCTGAGATTTACTGATAAGTGTTATCAGTAGTTTCTCGAACCGTTATTAGCCAGACATCGGCATGAATTATCACGTTACTGGGGTCTGACGTTTACCACCCCTAGATATTATATGTGACATATCAGACGAAGAGACCGGACTGTACGGTAGTGTTGCTGATAGGCTTCATGGAAACTATGGACAAGCTTGTTTGTTAATCTTCATATCGCTCAATACCCGGGTAGCCGTTACGTCCAGCTAGTATCGCTGACGGCTTGTAGGTGACTGATGTGATCACCACCTACTGCTGGCGTATTGACGAGTCTTTAGAGTCCCACATAGAAGTTCCCTGGTTCAACCGAAATGAAGTAGGACACATATGCGATATGTGTGTGGGCCTGATTAAATACGTGTATGTGATACCGTATTGTGATCTTGCAGTTATCTGTTATCGGTTCGGTTATATGTGATATAACCAGATTGTCGAATCAAGTGTTGATTTGATAATGTGATATACAGATAAATGATATTAGTCGGTCATATGTGATATAACCGGATTATTAAATCAAGTGTTGATTTAATAATGTGATATATATTATATTTGATATGATTATATCTTAACTAATATCATTAGCTCACTAAATATTTTATTATATGTATTAATATATATATATATATATATGTAGCATGACATAAGTTTCTATTTTATGAAAATAGAAATGAGGTGGAAAATGGGAAGACTTTGGGAGCATGGTTGCAAGCATGGCCTTTTATCATTGTTTATTCATCTTGACTCACTATTCAAGCATGGGTGCAATTTTATATTGCAATAATTCCATTCTTGAATGAGTGAGGTCAAGGGGTTAGCCATTCACTTGGTCATTCTAACACTTAGCCATTTTCTTGAGTTTCTCCTATTTTTGCTCTCATGCTCTCTAGCTTCTTCTTCTTCCTTAATGTCATGGTTCAAGCTTCAATCCTCACATGTGATGTGAACCATGAAGCTTGAACACAAACTTGTGAGCTTTAACATCCCCTACTTCACCATCCTACACTTGACTAGCGATCGAGTGTAGCGTGTTTACTATGCTAAAGAGTTTAGTGTAGATGTAGCTTGAGTTGGAAAGACTTCGCGTAGATCATTTTCAGCACGTAGGTCATTGGAGGAAGCTCGTCCAAAACCTCAAGTGGATCCTAGTGGAGTCGCGGGACTACTACACGGAGCATGTGAAGTGAAGGACTCGATCTACGAGGGTATAGCCATCTTTCACTTCTTATAGTTTAGTAAATATCAAAACTAAAACCCTAATCATCTAGCTAAAGATCTTGTTAAGTGTTAGTTAGCACCCTAAAATTTTTAAAACGGCATGTTTGATGCTACATAAACCAAGTGGTGGTGCTAACGTACACTTTCAACTGCATCAGTGGGAGAGTATCACCTAGAGTTGCCTTCAGGGTGTATATTGATTTTGAATCCCTGTTAATTTGTACCAACTATGTTATGTAATATAATATCTATATATTTATTATAAAATGAAGGATATCATTTTGTATTAAAAAATAATGTTATGAACCTTAACCTAAATCAACAGTTGATTGTGTATGGTACACTAAATAACGGAATCTACGTCCTGAATCAGCACACAGTTTTCAACATCCAGCACACAAATAAAAGAAAGACTTTAGAAATAAATGAAGTATTCATATGGCATTGTAGACTTGGTCATAAATATGGATATTTGAATCCGTTTGAATATAAATCTTATGCGACTTGTCAGTCTTGCATCAAGGGTAAAATGACCAAAACTCCGTTTACTGGACAGAGAGAGAGAGAGCTACTGAACTCTTAGGCCTCATACATAGTGATGTATGTGGACCAATGTCTACACATGCATGAAGCGGTTATTCATACTTCATAACCTTTACAGATGATTTCTCGAGGTTTGGACATGTGTTCTTGCTGAAACATAAGTCTGAAGCTTTCGAAAAATTCAAGGAGTATAAAATTGAAGTAGAAAAACAAACTGAATGATTATTAAGAAACTTCGATCAGATCGAGGAAGAGAGTACTTAAGTACAGAGTTTCTAAATTTCCTAAAAGAGAATGGGATTCTCTCTCAGCTCACTCCTCCGTTCACACCACAACAATGGTGTGTCAGAGTGGAGGAATCACACCCTATTAGATATGGTACGCTCAATGACGAGTGATGCTGAGTTGCCACTTTCTTTTTGGGGTTATGCATTGGAGACTGCTGTATATCTATTAAACAGGGTTCCGACCAAATCCGTGCCTACCACTCCATATGAGATATGGTATGAGAAGAGACCATCTTTTAAACGAGTTAGGATATGGGGTTGTCTTGCTTTTGTTAAAAATCAGAATGCAGACAAACTCGAGACACGATCGATTTTGTGTAAATTTGTGGGATATCCTAAACACTCATATGGATATATTTTCTATCATAAGGAGGAACAAAGAGTGTTTATTTCTTAATATGCCACATTTTTAGAAAATGAATTTTTTATAAATGATACTATTGGCAATACGGTAGAACTGAAAAAAATTCCAAAGCCACAAACAACTACTGACGATTTGGTTGAACCTGAAGTTTCTATAGAACCCAACGAGCCTCAGTCACTCCGTAGATCCAGTAGGACTTCTCTCCCACCAGAGAGATATTATGGTTTTCTCATTGATGGTGATAGAGAATATTGCATCATGGATGATGATGGCCCTACTAGTTTTCAGCAAGTTATCACGAGTAGTGACTCGGTGAAATGGCTGGATGCCATGCGATCCGAAATGGAATCCATGTACACCAACAAAGTATAGACTTTGGAAGTTTCACCTTCTGGAGTAAAACCCGTAAGGTGCAAATGAAGCTTTAAGAAAAAAGATTGGTGTGGATGGACAGGTAGAGACCTATAAAACGAGACTTGTAGCGAAAGGATTTCGTCAAAGACCAGGATTGGACTATGATGAGAGCTTTTCTCCAGTAGCAATGCTTAAATCCATTCGAATCCTACTTGCTATTGCTGCTTACTACGACAATGAAATCTGGCAGATGGACGTTAAAACTGCATTTCTAAATGGTGATTTGGAAAAATGCCTTTTTACGGATCAGTCGGAAGGCTTCATTGACAGTAGGAGTAGTGAAAAGGCATGCAAGTTTCTTAAATCCATCTATGAATTAAAGCAGGCATCACGGAGTTGGAACAACTGCTTTGATGATAAAATCAAAGAGTTTGATTTTATCAAAAACATAGATGAACCTTGCATTTATAAGAAGATTGTAGGGAGTACAGTCACATTCCTCGTATTGTACATGGATGACATTCTCTTGATAGGAAATGGCATTCCTATGCTACAATCGGTCAAACTATTCCTATCACAAAGGTTCTCCATGAAGGACCTGGGTGATGCCTCGTGCATTCTAGGCATTAAGATCTATAGAGATAGATCTAAGAGAATGTTGGGATTGTCCCAATCTAAATACATAGATGCCATACTAAAGAGGTTTAGTATGGAAGATTCCAAGCGAGATAATTTACCCGCTTGTCACGGAGTCACCCTCACCAAAGACTTATGTCCAAAGTCTGATGAAGAGAGGGCTCGCATGAGTGTTATACCCTACGCTTCCGCAGTAGGGTCTATCATGTATGCGATGTTATATACTCGACCAGATGTAGCTTACACACTGAGTGTAGTAAGCGGGTATCAATCCAATTCAGGGGAGAAACACTGGACAACTGTGAAGAACATTCTTAAATACTTACAAAGGACTAAAGAAATGTTCTTGGTGTATGGTAATGGAGATCTCCAAATAGAGGCCTTTACCGATTCCAGCTTCCAGAGTGACAAGGATGACAGCAAGTCTATCTCGGGTTTTGTATTTACCCTCAATGAAGGGGCGGTTTTTTGGAAAAGTTCCAAACAGGACACCGTTGCAGGCTCAACGATGGAAGCTGAGTATATTGTGCTGGGTTCCTTAGCACCCTCACTATGTTTCTAAGGCATCTAGCATACAATTTTAAAAAATCTAGAGTGCTAAGAAATCCGGACCAAGGATCTAACTAGATAATTAAGGTTATAAAAACATGTAAACAACTTTAAACTAAGTGAAGTGGGAATACAACCTTTGTAGACCGGTCCTTCACTTCAAAAGCTCCGTATAGTAGTCCTTTCGCTCCAAGTAGTGGTCTCCCGGACTCTCGTTGGGCTCCACTAAGGAATAAGCTTTCTTGAAGAACTTCGAGGCCGAAGATGATCTACGTCGAGTAATATCCAACTCAAGCTACCTCTTCACTAATTGAGAATTAGTGAAGAAACAACCTATACTAAATGGCTAGTTTGTTATAGATTGGTGAAGTAGGAATTTTGCTCACTATAAAATAATTTCTCTCTTTCTTTTCTTTTCTCACTCAAAGCTAGAGAGCAATTGAAGGAGATGAAGAAAATGATCTCAAGAATCAACTCATAAACCATGGGTGAGAAAATATCATATATAACTCATGTAGAGACTTAACCAAGGCTAAAGATAATGGTTAGGTTAATAAATATCAAGAGTAAAACAAAATTAGTGGACTAAGTCAATGGTTTCCACAAGCTTCTCCAAGTTTCACAAGCCATGAAAAATTTCCACCTAATTTTGATTTTCCCTTAATAATTAAATCCCCACGTTATCTTAAGTGTGGTGAGTCTCATACACCCATGTATAATGTATCATCAAGCATGACACAAAGAAATAATACATTAAAATACAAAAATTCAACATTAAATAGTTGCAGAGTGCACTTTATTGTATAGTGTGAACACCAAAGAAAAACGAGCCCAATCCATCGGATTCTTGCCGGCGAAACATGTCAAAAACCCAATATGGCCGGTTTTCCTTTGGTGTTTTGGATTCGATTTTCTTTGGTGTTCCAGTCTCTGGGGTTTGGTGTTTCAGATATTGTTTGTTTTTGCCAAGATTTCATGTGATGTGATCTTTCTGTAATGGCAATTTGGAGTATTTCGTATACGTAATTTTAACATCGTTTTGGGTTTGATATGTGATACAATATTTGGAATCCACAATATTTAGTTTTATGAAGACTAGTTTGAATATTATAAACCTAGCAATTTAGTCTCATTTGATCGGTTGCCATGGGTTTTTGATATAGATCAAAACTCCATCGCAATCACGTAGTGTACGCGAACGCTCGTTGGGTAACACTAATGGATAGCCCCGCCCCATAGCCCCGACCAAGTGACTGTAAGAGAATCCTATAGCCAAAAGCATCCATTTAGGTGCTCACGGCCACGGTGTTACGCCTAAGTGCACTTCGTCAACGGCATCGAGGGTGCGGCTGTCTACTAATGTTTCCGACGAACATTCGATCAGGATGTCGGAAATCTTGTTGAATTGCCTGACTAGATATTGAAAAGTGTTTTCAATATCGAGACTAAAATGTGGGGTTTATAAGGTTAAGCATGAAATTCAGAATATGAGATATTCCGGGTTTATGATGTGTAAGAAATTCAAATGGTTAGGCATGAAATCTGAAGTATGTGATATTTCGGGTTTATGATGTCTAAGGTGGTTACAGATTCCAATTATTGTAGTTTTCACTTTCTTTTCTGCGACCGTAAGTGTAATATGTAGTGTATCGCCGGTTTCGTTACTATATGTCAACTACAATTGGGATACCCATATTTACTTACGTTGATGACATGTGATATTATGTGTTGCTGTGATATGTTATATTGGATCGTCGTGTTTGAATAGCCGGGGGGTTTTGCATGAGATGAGAGTTTTTTCATTTTCATTCATGTAAAAACTTGTATCTAATATTCTTTTATTGGAGCACTTCCGGGTTGAGGATGACATCACCATTGATCTATATTATTTACTTTCCCGCATTAGGATAGACCTAAAGCGTGGAGCACAAGTAACCGGATTCTAGAGTCCAGTGGGAGACCATCTCGAGGAGTTGAGACCGGGTCTCCTAACTCTAGAATTGGTAAGGTTGCTTACCGCTCTCGTAGGGGTCTAGGGTTGTGGATTTTGCTATTCATCGTGACCGTGGAATCCGTGTTTTTTACTGGCTTAATTTAAAACGCGAAACTCCTAGTATATCCAATATTTCATATGTTGACTTCTGCTGCAATGTTCTATGATGTGATCACTTTATTTGATGAGATGAATGCTTTATATTATATATATTGTAGGGTTCCTAGGCACTCTCAAGAGGTCTCACAAGGCATCAACCATACCAATTTCAGATTTTACAAGTGCCGAGAAACTCTAATACGGATCGTTAACTAGAATTTTAGGCGACAAAGCAACTAGTTAACAACTTAACTAAAGGAAACGGAAATACAACCTTTGTAGATCTGGTTCTCCACCTCCATAGCTCCGCAATGAAGTCTCCTCGCTGTCCAAATCGCATCCCGAACTCTAGCATCGGCTTCATCGGAGAAATGGGCGGGCTTGGTCGTCGGCTTCGATGCCGAAGATGATCTACGTCGAGGCATCACAAGATCAAGCTCCCACTTCACCAAGTCATGAAACTTGTGAAGAGAACACCCTATACTACTTGGCAAGAGGTAGAGGATGAAGCAATAGGAGGTGGGTTCACTTTAGAATTGGATTTCTCACTCATTTGCTCAAGTTGCCATTGATGGAGCAAGGTTTCTTCATGAAGAAGAAGAAGAGGAAGATGAAGTATATTATGATAAGTATGTTACAAAAAGAAAATAAAAAGAATACTTATCATAAACCAACCATGGTCAAGTGTAGAGAATGAACTAGGGTTAAGTGGAATGGTTAGGGTTAAGCATGAGACAAAATGGTGACTTGGTCAAAGCTTCATGAAGCTTCAATATGAAACAAAGAAAGCCACCATTTTCTCTTTATCATTTTCTTTTGCCAAAATGAACAAAAGAAATAAATAAATGAATAAGAAAATAAACCAAAACCCTAACCACTCATATAACCATGGTTTAATCTTTACACAAACTCAAGTAAGCATGTATCATCAAACATGATACAATCAAGTGCACAAAAGTATATCACATATACAACTTGTGAACTTCAAGTGAGAAAATCCATTTAAAGTGAACCAATACTAGTTAATGCAAAGTAATATATCAAATATATAATTATACATTAAATCATTAAATCAACACTTGATTTAACGATCCGGTCATATCGCATACAACCGACTAGTATCCTATGTATCGGCTTACCGAATCAATCCTTGATTCGATAACTAGGTTATATCGCATACAACCTTTCGATACATTCATCGCGAGAATAAAATACGGTATAACATACACGCATTATTCTCGGTCCCGCACATATCTCATATGCGCTCCTATTTCGTTTCGCTTGAGCCAGGAAACCTCTGTGTAGGACTCTAAAGACTCGTCAATACGCCGGCAGCAGGTGATGATCATATCAAACACCCACAAGCCGCAAGCGGTCTGCTAAACGTAACGGCCACCCGGGTATTGAGCGATCAGAAGATCGACGAGCAAGCCCGCTCATACTCCTGTGAATCTAACCAGTAACACTTACCGTACAGTCCGGTCTGATCGTCTGATATGTCGCATATCTCGCCTAGGGGTGGTAAACGTCAGACCCCAATAGCTCGATAAGTCGTGTCGATATGAGGTCTATAACAGTTCGAGAAACTACCGGTAACTTTTACCAGTAAATCTCAGCAACCCTGGCCAGGGATTTCCGGTTATAGCCAATCGGACACAGCGCAACATCAACTCCCTATACCGGGAGAGACGAATCCCCTCCTATCGCTCATTGCCTCCATGTGATTCGGGACTGTACCCAAAAGCCACCGTTTTGCACGCCCTCTTGGACGTGGTAAGGTGGAAATCAAAGAACAGTGGGAACCACACAAGACTCTATGACGATCTCGGGTCAACAGACTACTCTGTACCAGTGTCACCAGAGAACTGCCATCTGACGTAAGGTATAATACCATCTGGGAGTTCTCGGCGAGTCCGTCCAGTGTACCCAGTCTCCACTTAGCACCCGTATATCATCTCTGATGTCAAACACTAATGGATATGGGATCATCCATCGCCCATCTGTATGGGTCGAGAAGGCATACGCTAGTCTACTATGGTATATCGATGCCCCATCTCGATATACCCCCGACTAGGGACCTTGAAGGATGTACTTATGGACTACCCTGTCCCCACTAGTATGATCCGCATCATAGTTCAGGTAGTCAAGTACACATCCTAAGGGCTTTACCAACATGTAGCAGAGAGACAAACAGTGTACACGTTAAGGTAAAGATCAACCAGATGGCATACTATCATGTCGAGCAAGAAAGTCCTCCCTATATATGTCCAAGCACCCACTACAATATACATCCTATGTATAGTAATGGCCTCTAGGGCATACATATAACTAACAATCTCCCACTTGCACTAGGGCTATCTGATAGCAGTGGTTGTAGTATCTCATACTCAACCATCCCATAAAAGTCTCTCTCTGGGAATAGGCCTTCGTGAGTGGATCCGCCGTGTTATCCTCTGAGTCTGCTCTCCTAACCTCGATCACCCTGGAGATCAACTATCTCCATGATCAGGTGACACTGCCTTAGAATATATCTGGATCACTGATGGGACCGGCGTTCCTTGGCATAAGCCACAACTCCATTGTCACACAATGGGAGGAACTCAGTTCATCTCATGAACAAATATACACCCAGACAGTCTCTTTGGTAGCATCTTGAGTAGCGATGTATCCAGCCTTAATCGTCTAGTATGCCACGGTATCTTGCTTGGAACTCTTCCAACATACCGTCCCTTCACTGAGGGTAAAGACAATGCCTGTGACTGACATTCAGTTGTCTTTATCACCCTGGAACCCTTCCAGTGATTCTCCCCAGGATCGGTTGATACCATCTCACTACAACTAGTGAGAATCCTAACATCCAATTAGATCTATCTCATAGATCCAAAATCCAGGATTTAGGAGGTATCATTTTGATCCTATATGGAGAATCATTGTGATAAGCGGAGATTGACCGAGCGTAGCATAGGAAACTCCTTCCCTATCTAGAGTATGTCATCCACGTACTTTACGAGGATCGTTACTATACTCCCTACTACCTTTTTGTTTATACAAGGTTCATCTCCCATTTTGATGATGTCAAACTCTTTGACTAATACATCAAAACAGATGTTCCAACTCCGCGATACCTGCTTTATCCTATAAAGCATCTTGTACACGTTTCCGCTGCTCCCACTGTCTACGAAGCCCTCTGGCTGTGTTCTTATAGACGATCTCTTCTAAATCATTATTTAGAAAAGTAGTCATGGCACCCAACCGCCAGATATCGTAGTCATTGTATGTAGCCGTGGCAAGTAGGATCTGGATGGACTTAAGCATAGCCACTTGAAAAGGTTTCATCATAATCCACGCCTGGTCGATGACGAAAAGCTTTAACAAGTCTAGCTTTAAAAGTCTCAACTTTTCCATATACACCAAGTAATCTTCTCAAGATATACTTGCTCCTGATGGGGATTTAACCCTTCAGATATAGCAACCAAAGTCCATACTTTATTGGTGTACATGGATTCCATCTCAGATCGCTAAGCATCCAGCCATTCTTACAGAGTCCTATTCCTGATGGCCAGCTCGAAACTAGTTGGGTCATCATCTCATGATGCAATCCTCGCTCCCACTGTCATAGAGAAACAGAAGTATCTCTCAGGTGGGTGAGAAACCCTACTAGATCGGCGGAGAGGCCGAGGTTCGTTGGTAACTATTGAATTCTTTGGTTCTTTCAAATTATCAGCTGCAGTTTGTATAGCTGGAACATTTCCAGTTCTACATAACAGACCTTGCCTCGAGCTTGTCCGGATTATGCTTTTAGACATAGCCCGGACAACCCCAAATCTTAACCAACTTAAGATATGGACTCTTCCCTTTCCATATCACATATGAAGCGGTAGGCAACTGATTTGATTTGAACCCTATTTAATAGGTATGCAACTTCTCAAGTGCATAACTCCCAATAAGGAAATAGGTAACTCAGTAGTACTCATCATAGAGCACACCTTATCATATAGGGTGTGATTGCTCCGCCTCGATATACCATCGTGCTATGGTGTATACGGAGGAGTAATGCTGAGAGAGAATCTCATTCTCCTTTAGAACAATCCAGGATTTCCGTGCTCAAGTATTCTCCTCTTCGATCTCATCAAAGGACATAATACTTATACCCTTTTTGGTTCTCTACTTCTAAATCATATTCTGTGAATATCTCAAACGGTTCTGACTTGTGTTTCAACAGGAACATATGTCTGAATCAAAAGAGATCATCAGAGAATTTAATGAAGTATAAAGAACCGGTCTTGGCATGTGTAGACTGGGGACCTTACATACATCAACATGTATCATCCCAAGAGTTCACTAACTCTTTCTCTGTTTCCAATAAACAGAGCTGGTGTCATTATATCTTTGTGACATGACTGGCAAGTTTCACAAGATGTAGATTCAAACTGATTTAAATATGCATCTACATGTAACTTCAGCTAGTCGGGTCACATTGATATGACCAAGTCTACAATGCCTCAAGAAAAATTCGTTCATTTCTGAACTCTTCCTCTTGTGTGTGTTCCGTATACGAAAGAACTGTAGTTTGATTTAGAACATTAATGCTTTTAGATAACGTGCCTGAACCGATCAACTTTTGATATAGGAAATGTTCAAAACATTATCCAACAATACAAAATTATATCCTTTCTTTACTTATAAAGAGACTGATATGATTTTGTATATCAGGTTCGGTATCTAATAACATTCGTTCAGAATCAATGTATTTGGAATACAGGGTGACAGTGACCAACAGACTTAGCTGCAACACTTGCCCCGTTTTCTGCCTCATGAAACTTATCACCCGTTCTCGGTCCTCTACCTTTCTGTAGCCCTATGTAACAGATTACATATCTGGGATCCTGATCTGGTATCACATACCCAGGACGTAAAGGATACTGAGAAACAGTTCTCTGTAATGAACACACCCGAAGATGATGCATCAGTATGCACTCTCTTCGTTTGGGCGGCACGGGAATTCTGGTAATCCCCAATTTCCTGCTCTGTCTTATAACAATTATAAGTTGGAGCGGGACCAACGTTCCCCAGCTCAGTATAACAAGCGGGTTCGGTCAAATATCCGTATTATTATCTTGATTAAGGCGTGATATGGTCGCTACCTGGAGAGAGAGAGAGAAGAAAACACTCAGCGTATGCTCTTGCAAGATCAGATTGGTTATTATTTTATCTAATCAGGATGGCTCCCACTGCTTTTTATCAAATCTTCCTTCAAACCCTAAAAGGAAAGACTAGCCGGGATTAATTACACACTACAAGTTTGCCAATCTTTCAGCCAGGCCAGTGTCGGTACTTTGAGGGAGGTCCCCCGTGCTTTCGCACGAACCTAATTAATGTAAACCTCATTTTCCTAGAGGCGTAACCCCGTTGACACCTTTCTAGACACCTACTTGATCGGCTAATTGTAATGTGTAAAACTCTCCCAGGAGTAACAATTACTCGCAGCGGGTATCGGGATCCAACTATCTAATAGAAGGTATGCAATCTCATTGCAAATTTCAACACTTGAAATTCCCGATAATATTTTGCCCCGAACGATCTATGACCTTGACAAGGTCAACAAACCATAGACCGCAAGTCAAGTTCAACCCGTCATTTCTTGATTGAATCAAACCCACCCGCATGACCCTTGACAAGGTCAACAAGGCCGCACGACTACCCTAACCCAATCTGCATCATATGCATAAGCAGATAAATACTGGTTAGCTACCGCACACTGCGCCTTGACAAGGTCAACAAACGCAGCACGAATACTAAACAGGACTTATCTGAAATGACGGAGGGCTACGACGGGTTTTTCTGAAAATCTATTGCGTAATGAACTTGATATCGTTGTAGAATCAAATGATTTTAAAATGGAGTGCTTTTGAGGCTTTTCTAGTTTTGCTAAAGGAGTCACTCCCGGTGAAGGGATCGTCGGTCCTTTCCTCGTCGAATGAGGTGCGGGATATATCATATATATCACTGTGCAAAGCAAAAACTCTTAAAAGCAATCAAAAGACAAACCGAGTGTGTAGCATCTGCCAGTTATTGCTAAAGGAGTCACTCCCGGTGAAGGGATCTCGGTCCTTTCCTCATCGAATGAGGTGCAGGATATATCTCATATACCGCTATGCAAAGCAAGAACTGTAGCTACCTGTTTTATTTTTGAAATTCGATTCTACAACATCTTAGGTTTCTTTTACTTTCATTAATCACATTAATCAAGTCCCATCATTTAAGTTATCTAAACATCACAGATAAATACGACGTACACTTATGCCATCCGCATTCGCCTCGATGTCCCCTCGTGCACCGTTAGGTTAGGTAACTAACGGCAGAGCGGGGCAGGGCTAGCGCGAGTGCAAAACATAAGTAACGTCTATATAATATATCATATATACTATATACAGTATCTATCACAGAACATCACATGATCACATCACAGATATCGCAGCAGAAGAATCATATGAAATATTGGATATACTAGGACGTCCGTGTTTTCAATACGAGCCAGTATAAAACACGGATTCCACGGTCGTGATGAATAGCCAAACCCACACCCCTAGACCCCTACGAGAGCGGCAAGCAACCCTACCAATTCTAGAGTTAGAAGACCCGGACTCGACTCCTCGAGTTGGTCTCCCACTGGACTCCAGAACCCGGTTACTTATGCTCCCATCCTTGGGTCTATCCTAGTGCAGAAAAGTAAATAATATACAAATGGTGACATCTTCCGCAACCTGGAAGTGCCCCAATAAAAGAATATTACATACAAGTTTTTACATGAATGAAAATGAAAAACACTCATCTCACATAAAAACCCCCGGCTATTCGAACACGATAATCCAATATAACATATCCAGCAACACATAACATCACATGTCATCAACGTAAGTAAATATGCGCATCCCAATTGTCGTTGACATATAGCAACGAAACCGGCGATATCACATATTACACTTACGGTCACAGAAAAGAAAGTGTAAAACTACAATAGTTGGAATCCGCAACCGCTTTAGACATCGCATGCCTAATCAAATGAAATACTTAGACATCGCATGCCTAACAATTGTAAACCCCGCATTTTAGTCTCAAAATCGAAAACACTTTTCAATATAAAGTCGAGTAATTCAACAAGATTCTCGACATCCTGATCGAATGCTCGTCGCAAACTTTAGTAGGCGGCCGCACCCCCGACGCCGTCGACAAAGTGCACCAAGGCGGTACACCGCTGCCGCGAGCACCCGAACGGATGCTTTCGGCAACGGGGTTCTCCTCCAGTCACTTGGTCGGGGCTATGGAGTGAGGCTGTCTATTAAGTTTACCCGGCGAGTATCCGCGTACACTACGTGATTGCGACGGACTTTTGATCGCATCAAAATTCCGTGGCAACCGATCAAGTGAGACTAAACTGCTATGTTTATAACATTCATTCAGTTATCTCATAACTGCTTGTGAATTCCAATTATTGTATCACATTCCGAATAAGATATAAAATGTTAAACTTTCCGATCGAACAATCGAACACCCAAGTTTTCCCGAAACAGCTCAACTCATGAAATAAGTTCAAAAACATTCACTTCGTGCCTCAGTACCAACGGTCCAGCCGTAGAAGGGTCAAGCCAATGCCTCACATGTGGCACGCCGTACTGCCCCAAACCCGAAGGTTCAAAGGGCAGTTCAAGACGGTCACATAATCGAGTTAAGGTTTGTTGTCTTCTAGATGGACCATCGCGTTACTTGCACTACTTAGAACGTCGTTAAACTACGGAAAGATCCAACACTTGGAAATTTCCCGACAGGGGAAAAGGTGGGTATTTATATCCGGTCGAACTTTTTAACATATTCAAAAATTATCCGGAAAAGCATACAGACAGAATTAGACAATCCGATCGATACACCGAGTCCCCAATACAACCCAGAAAATTCAACTCTTGAAAAATTATTAAAAATTCCCAGGAAAACCAGCACTGCAAACTAAGAATTACTGTGCAAAATTTAACGCAAGAAGAGACCACATGGCCGCGGAACCGCCGCATTAGCCATGCTAATGCCGCGGTTCCGCCGCACTTTGGTGGATTCAGGGGTACGGGCTTCACAGTAATTCTTATAATCTCCTGCTGGTTTTTCTGCATATTTTTAATCTGGAAAAAACCCAGTTTTTCAAAATTGTCCAGAAAGCAAATTTGGGTTTGGGTTTTGATTCGATCGGACTTCTAATTCCGTCTACGCATCGCCTAAGGCTCTAGCTAGGTTCTGATACCACTATAGGTCAGGCAGCCACCCCATCCAATGGGGTCGCCGTGGCACCAACGGGTCCCTCAGCAGCTACTTTTTACGCATGCCCCCTCGCGAGGACTACAACCCGCCGGAACACCTTCCGGTCTCGGGACACCCTGGGGGTAAGAGCCTATGCTTCGCCACACTGTCACACAGTGAGAACCCCCCATAGGTCGACATCCAATGCCTAGTAGCTCTGATACCACTGTAGGGTTCCTAGGCACTCTCAAGAGGTCTCACAAGGCATCAACCATGCCAATTTCAGATTTTACAAGTGCCGAGAAACTCTAATACGGATCGTTAACTAGAATTTTAGGCGACAAAGCAACTAGTTAACAACTTAACTAAAGGAAACGGAAATACAACCTTTGTAGATCCGGTTCTCCACCTCCATAGCTCCGCAATGAAGTCTCCTCGCTGTCCAAATCGCATCCCGAACTCTAGCATCGGCTTCATCGGAGAAATGGGCGGGCTTGGTCGTCGGCTTCGATGCCGAAGATGATCTACGTCGAGGCATCACAAGATCAAGCTCCCACTTCACCAAGTCATGAAACTTGTGAAGAGAACACCCTATACTACTTGGCAAGAGGTAGAGGATGAAGAAATAGGAGGTGGGTTCACTTTAGAATTGAATTTCTCACTCATTTGCTCAAGTTGCCATTGATGGAGCAAGGTTTCTTCATGAAGAAGAAGAAGAGGAAGATGAAGTATATTATGATAAGTATGTTACAAAAAGAAAATAAAAAGAATACTTATCATAAACCAACCATGGTCAAGTGTAGAGAATGAACTAGGGTTAAGTGGAATGGTTAGGGTTAAGCATGAGACAAAATGGTGACTTAGTCAAAGCTTCATGAAGCTTCAATATGAAACAAAGAAAGCCACCATTTTCTCTTTATCATTTTCTTTTGCCAAAATGAACAAAAGAAATAAATAAATGAATAAGAAAATAAACCAAAACCCTAACCACTCATATAACCATGGTTTAATCTTTACACAAACTCAAGTAAGCATGTATCATCAAACATGATACAATCAAGTGCACAAAAGTATATCACATATACAACTTGTGAATTTCAAGTGAGAAAATCCATTTAAAGTGAACCAATACTAGTTAATGCAAAGTAATATATCAAATATATAATTATACATTAAATCATTAAATCAACACTTGATTTAACGATCCGGTCATATCGCATACAACCGACTAGTATCCTATATATCGGCTTACCGAATCAATCCTTGATTCGATAACTAGGTTATATCACATACAACCTTTCGATACATTCATCGCGAGAATGAAATACGGTATCACATACACGCATTATTCTCGGTCCCGCACATATCTCATATGCGCTCCTATTTCGTTTCGCTTGAGCCAGGAAACCTCTGTGTAGCACTCTAAAGACTCGTCAATACGCCGGCAGCAGGTGATGATCATATCAAACACCCACAAGCCGCAAGCGGTCTGCTAAACGTAACGGCCACCCGGGTATTGAGCGATCAGAAGATCGACGAGCAAGCCCGCTCATACTCCTGTGAATCCAACCAGTAACACTTACCGTACAGTCCGGTCTGATCGTCTGATATGTCGCATATCTCGCCTAGGGGTGGTAAACGTCAGACCCCAATAGCTCGATAAGTCGTGTCGATATGAGGTCTATAACAGTTCGAGAAACTACCGGTAACTTTTACCAGTAAATCTCAGCAACCCTGGCCAGGGATTTCCGGTTATAGCCAATCGGACACAGCGCAACATCAACTCCCTATACCGGGAGAGACGAATCCCCTCCTATCGCTCATTGCCTCCATGTGATTCGGGACTGTACCCAAAAGCCACCGTTTTGCACGCCCTCTTGGACGTGGTAAGGTGGAAATCAAAGCACAGTGGGAACCACACAAGACTCTATGACGATCTCGGGTCAACAGACTACTCTGTACCAGTGTCACCAGAGAACTGCCATCTGACGTAAGGTATAATACCATCTGGGAGTTCTCGGCGAGTCCGTCCAGTGTACCCAGTCTCCACTGAGCACCCGTATATCATCTCTGATGTCAAACACCAATGGATATAGGATCATCCATCACCCATCTGTATGGGTCGAGAAGGCATACTCTAGTCTACTCTGGTATATCGATGCCCCATCTCGATATACCCCCGACTAGGGACCTTGAAGGATGTACTTATGGACTACCCTGTCCCCACTAGTATGATCCGCATCATAGTCCAGGTAGTCAAGTACACATCCTAAGGGCTTTACCAACATGTAGCAGAGAGACAAACAGTGTGTTGCGCCACGGCAGCGCCCCGGCCGTCTTTCCGAGGCCAAAATGCGGAATCAAAATTTTCTTATCTTTAAAACTGGCGCTACCGCGGACAATGAAAACCCGGATCGTAACCATTAACCTAATGCTAGCTAACAAGAGAAGGGAAGAGAGCTATACCAAACGATCCGTGTCCTTCGGTCTTCGTCTCCACTCCGATCTCCCTCGGAAAGTCTTGTCTCCATATCGTCGTCTCCTCGCCGGAAGGGCACCACATCGCCTGCGTCTTTTACGGGCTCCCGCCTCAATACCGAGGCAACTCGGGCATGAAGCCGGCAACTCGACATGCCCAAGAATTGCTGTAGAATGTAGTGTAGAAACTTTGTCTCTTGGAGTTTATGTAGTTGCCATTGATGGATGCAGGAAGAGGTAAAGAAAATTGGTGCTTTCAATTTTCTAGCAAGAAGAAGATGAAATGAACTCTCTCATTCTTTTTCTCTCAAAATGAAGCCTCTCCCTCTTGTGAGAATGGTGGAGGAATGAATATCAAAACCATAACAAGAAGGGAGGTGAGTGTAGGAGAAGAGAATGGGTGACCACACCCCAAAAGTAAACCTCACATCAAAAGGTAATGATAACTCTCAAATCAACTCTAATCACCAAAAAGCAAGCCATCATGATAAGCAAAGATGCTTAACTTATCATAATGCCACAAGTGCAAGAAACCCCCTCCACAAATGTTATTTGCAAACTTGCAAATAACCCCCTCCATCGGAAAGGTCCGGCCGGGAAAGAACAAAGGAAAACCGGCCGGAACGGAATGCAAACTGGCAACTCCAGAAAACTGGTCCCGTAATAAATTACAGGAAAACCCCGATACTGTGCATACACACCCGCATCTGTATTCCTACCGGATACAAATGCAATGAGACAAAATCTACACTGTACTAAACTAGGACCGGCTTAAACCAAAGCCGGCTAGTAATATCCGTTCGATCCTAATCCGTGCAATACCGCACGTATCGGATCGAACCCTGCCATATATCCATACGGCCACTAGTACAAACCGTCCGATCCTGATCCGTGCAATACCGCACGTATCTGATCGGACCCTGCCATATCTCCATACGGCCTCTACAGCGTTTCGCCCGAAAGCTTGAGTAACTGAAAGTGTGGTGGACTCTAAAGACTCGTCAATACAATGGCTGTGGATTTAACCACTAGCACGTCAGAGGTATTAGCCAATACGTGACGGGCCACCAGCTATTGACCAAAAGGGACGTCGATGAGCGAACTCATCCTGACACCCTACTGAGCCTGTCAGTGACAATATCCGTACAGTCCGGTCCGTTCGTCTATGAGTATCGCATGGCGGGCCTAGGGGGTTGGTAAAAGTCAGACCCCCAAAAGCGGTACAAGTCGTGTCGGAGTGTAGCCCAGAACACCCTGAGATACTACTGGAATACCTACCAGTAAATCTCCTGCCTCGGCCGAGGGCTTTGTGTAATGGCTCTCCTAGACACAGCGCGACCTCACCCCCAATACCGGGAGAGACGAACCCCTGCAGATCCGCTCACTGCCTCCATGTGGCTCGGGACTGTACCCAACTAAAACCTGTTTGCACGACTCCTTTGAGCCGTGGTAGGGTAGTAATCAAAGCACAGTGGGAACTCACACGAGACAAATGACGATCTCAGGTCGATAAACTAACCTGTACACATGTCACCAGGGAACTGCTATCTGACATCTGGTATAAGACCAACTAGCAGGTTCCCGGCGAGTCCTGTCCGGTGTACTCATAACCCAATGAGCACCTGTATACATCTTAGGTGAACCAACTGACACCAGTGGCTTGTGAGACCGGCCACCGCCCCTCGTCGGGGTCTCGACTGTATATACTAGTCTACTAATGAAGTATCGATGCCCTGTCTCGAAACTCCTACGACTAGGGACCTTTTAAGGATGTGCTTATAGACTACCAGCTCTCACGTATATGATCGCCATCATACTGCTGGCAGTCAAGCAAGAATCCTAGGGGCTCTATCAACGTGTAATAGCGACATGTCAGGTCACCTAAAGCAGTACACGATGATAAAGATGAACCAGATAGCATACTATCATCTCGAGTAGGACTGTCCTACCGGGATAGGTCCTCCCTCAATCATTGCAATCACGTGCCTGTGATCCAATAATTGACTCTGAGGGCACTATCTCCAACACAGTGTACACGTTAAGGTAAAGATCAACCAGATAGCATACTATCATGTCGAGCAAGAAAGTCCTCCCTATATATGTCCAAGCACCCACTACAATATACATCCTATGTATAGTAATGGCCTCTAGGGCATACATATAACTAACATATATGATATATAATAAACGTTGCTTATGTTTTGCATCCGCGCTAGTCTTGCCCCCGCTCTACCGTTAGTTATCTAACCTAACGGTTCATGACAGGACCCTGAGACGAATGCGGATGGCATAAGTGTACGTTGTATTTTCGTTTCTTCTATAATGCTTAGGAAGCATAATTGATGGGACTTCATTAATGAGATTAATGAAAATAAAGAAACCTAATGATGTTGTAGAATCAAATTTTCAAAAGATAGCTCTAGTTCTTGCTTTGCATAGTGGTATTCCTTGATGAATATCCAGCACCTCATTCGATGAGGAAAGAGCCGAGATCCCTTCACCGGGAATGACCTCTTTAGCAAAAGCTAGCATATGCTACACCCACTCGGTTTATTTTGAAAAACACATGATTTTAAAAGTGGAGCTTAAACCACTCATTTTCAAATCACTCGATTCTACAACGATATCAAGTACATTACGCAAAAGATTTTCTTAAAAACCTGTCGTAGCCCTCCCTCATTTCAGATAAGTACTGCTTAGTATTCGTGCTACGTTTGTTGGCCTGCGTCAAGGCGTAGTGTGCGGTAGCTATATAGTGCTTATCTGCTGCATATGATCTGATTGGATTAGGGTAGTCGTGCGACTTTGTTGGCATGCGTCAAGGGTCGTGCGGGTGGGTTTAATTCAATCATGAAATGTTTGGGTTGAACTTGACTAGCGGACTATGGTTTGTTGGCATGCATCAAGGTCATAAGACGCTAGGGGCAAAATATTATTGGGAATTTCAAGTGTTGGAATTTGCAATGAAATTGCATACCTTCTATAAGATAGTTGGATCCCGATACCCACTGCGAGTAAGAGTTACTCCTGAGAGAGTTTTGCACATTACAATTAGCCGATCAAGTAGGTGTCTAGAAAGGTGTTAACGGAGTTATGCCCCTGGGAAAATGAGGTTTATTTTAATTAGGTTGTGCGAAAGCACGGGGAACCTCCCTCAAAGTACCGACACTGGCCTTGCCAAAAGATTGGAGAACTTATAGGGTGTAATTAATCCCAACTAGTCTTACCTTTTAGGTTTGAAGGAAGATTTGATAAAAACAGTGGGAGCCATCCTAATTAGATAAAATAATAACCAATCTAATCTTGCAAGAGCGCACGCAAGTATTTTCTTCTCTCTCTCTATCTCTAGGTAGCGACCATGTCACGCCTTAATCAAGATAATTATATAGATATATTGACCGAACCCGCTTGTTATACTGAGGGGAACGTTGGTTTCGCTCTATCTTATAATTGTTATAAGTCCGAACAGGAAATAGGGGAATATCCGGATTCCCACGCCACCCAAATAAGGAATGAGCATGTTGATGCATCTTCTTCGGGTGTGTTTGTTACCGAGAACTGTTTCTCAGTACACTCTACATCCTTGGTATTAGATACCGGATTGGGATCCCACATATGTAATATGTTACATGGGCTAAGAAAGGTAGAGAACTGGGAATAGATGATCATTCTGTAAGAGTAGGGAATGGTGCAAATGTTGCAGCCAAAGCAGTTGGCGAATATCACCTTGTATTACCAACTGGTAATACATTGATTCAAAACGAATGCTATTATATACCGAACCTGATATGCAATATTATATCAGTTTCTTTATTAAGTAAAGAAGGATATAATTTTGTATTGCAGGATAATGTTATGAACATTTTCCTAAATCAAAAGTTGATTGGATCAGACTCGTTAAGTAATGGCATATACATTCTAAATCAAACCACGGTTCTCAACGTACAGAACACACACAAGAGGAAGAGTTCATATTTGAATGAATCCTTCTTGTGGCATTGTAGACTAGGTCATATCAATGCGACATGACTATCTAAGTTACATAAAGATGAATATTTGAATCCGTTCAAATTTACATCTTATGAAACTTTCCAGCCATGTCTCAAAAGTAAGATGACCAAAACTCTATTTACTGGACACGGAGATAGAGCTACTGAACTCTTGGGACTAATACATAGAGATTTATGCGGTCCTATGTCTACATATGTCAGGAATGGTTCCCCATACTTCATTATATTCACCTATGATCTCTCAAGATTCGGGCATGTGTTCCTGTTGAAACACAAGTCTGAAGCTTTTGAGAAATTCAAGAAATATAAGTGCGAAGCAGAGAACCAAACAAGTAAAAGTATTAAAATCCTTCGATATGATCGGAGAGGAGAATATTTGAGCACGGAGTTCCTAGATTATTTAAATGAGAATAGGATTCTCTCTCAGCTTACTCCTCCGTATACCCCATAGAACAACGGTGTATCAGAACAGAGGTATCGCATCCTATGAGATATGGTGCGCTCTATGATGAGTAATACTGAGTTACCTATTTCCTTTTGGGGTTATACGCTTGAGAAGCTGTATATCTATTGAATAGGGTTCCAACCAAATCAGTGCCTACCGCTCCATATGAGATATGGAATGGGAAAAGACCATCTCTTAAACGAGTTAAGATATGGAGTTGTCTGGCCTATGTTGAAAAGTAAAATCCGGAAAAGCTCGAAGCAAGGTCAGTACTATATAAGTTTGTTGAATATCCCAAACATTCACGAGGGTATACCTTCTACCACACCAAGGAACAAAAGGTGTTTTGTTTCTCGGCATGCCACCTTTTTAGAAAAGGAATTTCTTGTGAAAGAAATTAGTGGCCATGAGGTAGAACTGGAAGAAGTTCTAACTAGATAAACTAACAGCTGATAATTTGGTAGAACCGGAGGATTCAATAGTTCCAGATGAACCTCAGCCTCTCCGCATATCTAGTAAGGTTCCTCATTCTCCTGAGAGATACTACGATTTTCTCAATGACAGTGGGAGCGAGGATTGCATCATAGAAGATGATGACCCAACTAGTTTCGAGCAGGACATCACGAGTGGGGACTCTATGAAATGGCTGGATGCTATGTGATCTGAGATGGAATCCATTTACACCAACAAAGTATGGACTGATGTGGCACCTGAAGGGGTAAAACCCATCAGAAGCAAGTGGATCTTGAGAAGATTCTTGGTGTAGATGGAAAAGTTGAGACTTTCAAAGCTAGACTTATTGCAAAAGGTTGTCGTCAATAATCAGGTGTGGATTTTGATGAAACCTTTTTCTCCAGTGGCTATGCTTAAGTCCATCCAGATCCCACTTGCCATTGCTGCATACCATAACTACGAAATCTGGCAGATCGACGTCAAGACCGCTTTTCTAAATGGTGATTTAGAAGAGAGCGTGTACATGACACTGCCAGAGGGCTTCGTAGACAGTGGGAGCAGCGGAAAAGTGTGCAAGTTGCTTAAGTCAATATATGGATTAAAGCAGGTATCGCGGAGTTGGAACATCTGTTTTGATGTGGCAGTCAAAGAGTTTTAATTCATCAAAATGTTAAATGAACCTTGTATATACAAGAAGATTGTAGAGAGTAAGTTTTTCTTCTTCGTATCATACATGGATGACATACTCTTGATAGAAAATGGTATTCCTATACTACACTCGGTCAAGCTCCACTTATCACAAAGATTCTTCATGAAAGATCTGGGTGATGCCTCCTACATCCTGGGGATTAAGATCTATAGAGATAGATCTAAACGGATGTTGGGATTGTCCCAATCCAGGTACATTGACATTATACTAAAAAGGTTTAGTATGGAAGATTCCAAACGTGGGAATTTACCCGCGATCTCAGGAATCACTCTTTCCAAAGAGATGTCCCCCAAGACTGATTTGGAGAGGGCTCGCATGCAAGGGATACCCTATACTTCGGCAGTAGGCTCTATCATGTATGCGATATTATGTACTAGACCTGATGTAGCATACTCACTAGGTGTAGTGAGTAGGTATCAAGCAGATTTTGGAGAGAATCACTGGACAGCTTTGAAGAACATTCTTAAGTACTTGAGAAGGACTAAAGAAATGTTCTTGGTGTTTGGAAACGGTGGACTCCAAGTGGAGTCCTTTACCGATTCCAGCTTCCAAAGTGATAAGGTCGACTGTAAAACAGTCGCGGGTTTTGTCTTTACCCTCAGTGGAGGGACAATATGTGTTAGTTATATGTATGCCCTAGAGGCAATTAATGTACATACGATGTATATTGTAGTAGATGCTTGGACATATATATGGAGGACTTTCTTGCTCGACATGATATTCTGCTATCTGGTTGCTCATTATCATAATATGTACTCTGATTGTCTCAATGTTACATGTTGATAAAGCCCTTAGGATGAGTACTTGACTACCAGGATTATGATGCAGATCATACTAGTGGGGACAGTGTAGTCGCTAAGTACATCCTTCAAATGTTCCTAGTCGTGGGTGTATCGAGACAGGGCATTGATATAGCAGAGTAGACTAGCGTATAGCTTCTCGACCCATGTAGATAGGCGATGGATGATCCCATATACATTGGTGTTTGACATCAGAGACAGTATACGGGTGCTCAGTGGAGAATGGGTACACTGAACGGACTCGCCGAGAACTCCTAGATAGTTTTATACCTATCGTCAGATAGCAGTTCTCTGGTGACACTGGTACAGGTTAGTCTGTAGACCCGGGATCGTCATAGAGTCTTGTGTGATTCCCACTGTGCTTTGATTTCCACCTTACCACGTTCAAGAGAAAGTGCAAAACGGTGGCTTTTGGGTACATTCCCGAGTCACATGGAGGCAATGAGCAATAGGAGGGGTTTCGTCTCTCCCAGTATTAGGGTTTAATGTTGCGCTGTGTTTGATTGGCTATAACAGGAAGTCCCTAGCCAGGTCTGCTTTAGAGATTTACTGGTAAGCGTTATCAGTAGTATCCCAACCCGTTATGAGCCTCATATCGACATGACTTATCGAGTTACTGGGGTCTGACGTTTACCACCCCTAGACGAGATATGCGACATATCAGACGAAGAGACCGGACTGTATGGTAGTGTTACTGATTGGATTCGCAGGAGTGCGAGCAGGCTTGCTTGTTGATCTTCTGATCGCTCAATACCCGGGTAACTGTTACGTTTAGCAGACCGCTTACGACTTGCGGGTGTTTGATATGATCATCACCTACTGCCGGCGTACTGACGAGTCTTTTGAGTCCTACACAGAGGTTTCTTGGCTCAAACGAAATGGAGTAGAAGCACATATGTGATATGTACAGGACCGAGATTGATACGAGTATGTGACCGTATTGTATTCTCGCAATTTTTGACATCGGTCGGTTATATGCGATATAGCCGGGTTATCGGATCAAGTGTTGATTCGATAAGTTATTACATATGATATTAGTCGGTTATATGTGATATAGTCGGATTATTAAATCAAGTGTTGATTTAATAATTTAATGTATAATTATATATTTGATATATTATATTACATTAACTAGTATTAGCTCACTTATGATTTCTTTTCTCACTTTGGATACATTGATATATATGTGATATATGTTACATGTATCATGCTATGTTACAAATGCAACTAGGGTTTATGAGACTTGAACCATGCTAGGGTTAGATTAGGGTTTATGTTTATTATTAAGGAAATTCAAAAATTGTGGAATTCGTCATGGTTGATATTTTGGAAGAAGCTTGTAGGCTTCTTTGACTTTGTCCACCCTTTTTGTCTACCTTAAGATATTTGTTAACCTAATTTTAACCCTAGCTCATGGTTAAGTCTCTACAAGGGTTAAGCATGCCATGCTTAACCCTTGGTTGCATTTCTAACCTCAACATTAATTCATTTTCATCACTTGACTTCATCTTCTTCTTCCTCTTGAGCTTGCTCTCTAGTTTATAATAAAGTGATGATTTTGAATGAGAAAATGATTTCTAATGTGAGCAAAATTCCTACTTCATCATCCTCTACTACTTGCCATTTACTATAGGGTGTTTGCTTCACTAATTCCATAGTTAGTGAAGAAATAGCTTGGGTTAGTGTCTCCTCGACGTAGATCATCTTCGGCCTCGAAGACTTCGAAGCAAACATGTTCGTTTCTTCAAGGAAACCTCTCTAGAGTCCAAGACTTCATGATCGCAGCGAAGGGACTACTACACGGAGCTAATGAAGTGAAGGACCGGTCTACAAAGGTTGTATTCCTTGTTCTCTTTTAGTTGCAACGTGTTTGCATTTCGATTCCGTCGATTTCTAGTATACGATTCTAGGGTTAGGGTTAGCTAAAACGGCAAATTTTTGAATTTGGCATGGACGATGCCTCCCGAAACCTTGCTTCCATGCTAGGTAACCCTGCAGTAGTATCAAAGCCATGCTAGAAATTTATACAGATTTTGTTAAGATTACGAAACCGAAATACTCTGAAACTTGAAACGCCAAAATGAGGTTTCTGTCGATTTTAAATAATTGTCAAAAAAAAATTTAAATAAGTACAGAGTGATGTATGAGATATATCAAGAACACCATAAAAATTTCAGGAAAAATGGAGATTTTTGGCCGGACACTACCCCCCTGATCTCGGCCAAATCCGAGCCCCCCCTTAAATTTTTTTTGTGTTCCAATGACTTAGTTTTGATGTTTCAGGTGTTGTTTGTTTTTGATAATTTTGCATGTGATGTGATCTTACACTATAAGCAATTCGGAGTGTTTCGTATTCGTAGTTTTAACATTGTTTCGGGTTATTTGCATGTTGTCTAGACGAAGTTAGAAAGTTAGAACGATTGTCAAAAACCCATTTTTCCAAGTTTAACGTATTCGGAAAAATATGCAAGTGATTCTGTGGACCCTCTAGAAGAACGAAACCTTAACTCGATTATGTGACCATCAGAACCGCCACTAAACCCTTGGCTTTGTGGTAGTTCAGCGGTGTCACATGTGAGGCGTTGGTTTGACCCTTCTACGACTGTTTCATAGGTACTGTGGCATCTTCTGGGTATAATTGAACTGTGTTCAAGTGTTGAACTGTCGAGAAATTGTGGGACTTTGATGAATCGATCGAAAAGTTTAACGTCGTCCGGATATTATGTGATGGGATACAATATTTGGAATCCACAAATATAGTTATGAGATAATTAGTTTGAATGTTATAAATCTAGCAGTTTAGTCTCAGATGATCGGTTGCCACGGAATTTTGATGAGATCAAAAGTCCGTCGCAATCACGTAGTATACGCGGATACTCGCCGGGTAACATTATTAGATAGTCATGCCCCATATCCCCGACCAAGTGACTGTAGAAGAACCCCATCGCCAAAAGCATCCGTTCGAGTGCTGGTGGCAGCGGTGTTCTGCCTCAGTGCACTTCGTCAACGGCATCGAGGGGTGCGGCCGTCTACTAAAGTTTCCGACGAGCATTCGATCAGGATGTCGGGAATCTTGTTGAATCACCCGACTTGATATTGAAAAGTGTTTTCGAGATCGAGACTAAAATGCGGGGTTTATAATTGTTAGGCATGCGATGTCTAAGGAATTCATTTGGTTAGGCATGTGATGTCTAAGGAGGTTGTGGATTCCAACTGTTGTAGTTTTCACTTTCTTTTCTGCGACCGTAAGTGTAATATGTGGTGTATCGCTGGTTTTGGTGCTATATGTCAACGACAATTGGGATACGCATATTTACTTACGTTGATGACATGTGATGTTATGTGTTGCTGTGATATGTTATATTGAATCGTCGTGTTTTGAATAGCCGGGGGTTTTATGTGAGATGAGAGTTTTTATTTTCATTCATGTAAAATTCATTGTATGTAATATTCTTTTATTGGGGCACTTCCGGGTTGAGGATGATGTCACCATTATATATTATTTACTTTTCCGCATTAGGATAGACCCAAGGCGGGGAGCACAAGTAACCTGGTTCTAGGGTCCAGTGGGAGACCATCTCGAAGAGTCGAGATCGGGTCTCCTAACTCTAAAATTGGTAGGGTTGCTTGTCGCTCTCGTAGAGGTCTACGGATGTGGGATTGGCTATTCATCACGACCGTGGAATCTGTGTTTTATACAGGCTTAATTTAAAACCCGGAAATCCTAGTATATCCAATATTTCATATGTTGTGTTCTGCTACAATTTATCTGTGATGTGATCACTGTATATGTTGAGATATATACTGGATATAGTATATGTGATATATTATATAGACATTGCTTATGTTTTACACCCGCGCTAGCCCTGCCCCGCTCTGTCGTTAGTTACCTAACCTAACGGTGCACGAGGGGACATCGAGGCGAATGTGGATGGTATAAGCGTACGTTGTATTTATCTGTGATGTTTAGGTAACTTAAAATGATGGGACATTCATTAATGAGATTAATGAAACTAAAAGAAACCTAAAAATGTTGTAGAAACTTGTTTTAAAAACTGGTAGCTCTAGTTCTTGCTTTGCATAGCGGTATTCCTTGTAAAATATCCAGCACCTTATTCGATATAGAAAGAGCTAAGATCCCTTCACCGGGAGTGACCTCTTTAGCGAAACTAGCAGATGCTACAAACTCGGTTTGTCTTTTGATTGCTTTTATAGTTTTTTCTTTGCATAGTGGTATTTGTAAAATATCCTGCACCTCATTCGACGAGGAAAGAGCCAAGATCCCTTCACCGGGAGTGACCTCTTTAGCAAAACTAGTAAAAGGCTCAAAAACACTCCATTTTAAAATTCACTCGATTCTACAACGATATCAAGTTCATTACGCAAAGGGTTTTTCTTAAAAAACCTATCGTAGCCCTCCGTCATTTCAGATAAATAGTATTTAGTATTCGTGCTGCGTTTGTTGGTATTTGTCAAGGCGTAGTGTGCGGTAGCTGACTATTGTTTATCTGTTTAAGCATATGATGCGATTGGATTAGGGTAGTCATACGACCTTGTTGGCCTTTGTCAATGCTTGTGCTGGTGGGTTTAATTCAATCATGAAATCACGGATTGAACTTGACTAACATCCTATGGTTTGTTGGCCTTTGTTAAGGTCATAGGAGGTTAGGGGCAAAACATTATCGGGAATTTCAAGTGTTGAAATTTGCAATGAGATTGCATACCTTCTATGAGATAGTTGGATCCCGATACCCACTGTGAGTAAGAGTTAATCCTGGGAGAGTTTTACACATTACAATTAGCTGATCAAGTAGGTGTCTAGAAAGGTGTTAACGGGGTTATGCCTCTGGAAAAATGAGGTTTATTTTAATTAGGTCCGTGCGAAAGCACGGGGAACCTCCCTCAAAATACCACACCAGCCTGGCTGAAAGATTGGCAAACTTGTAAGGTGTAATTAACCCCGGCTAGTCTTTCCTTTTAGGGTTTGAAGGAAGATTTGACTAAAACAGTGGGAGCCATCCTGATTAGATATATTAATAACCAATCTAATCTTGCAAGAACATACGCTGAGTGTTTTCTTCTCTCTCTCTCTCCAGGTAGCGACCATGTCACGCCTTAATCAAGATAATAATATGGATGTATTGACCGAACCCGCTTGTTATACCGAGCTGGGGAACGTTGGTCCCGCTCCAACTTATAATTGTTATAAGACCGAGCAGGAAATAGGGGAATGCCAGGATTCCCGTGCCGCCCAAACAAAGAAAGTACATTATGATGCATCTTCTTCGGGTGTGTTCATTACCGAGAACTGTTTCTCAGTATCCTCTTCGTCCTGGGTATGAGATACCAGATCAGGATCCCGCATATGTAATATGTTACATGGGATACAGATAGGTAGAGAACTGAGAAAGGGTGATAAGTTTCAAGAGTTAGAAACGGTGCAAGTGTTGCAGCCAAGTTTTTTAGCAGTTATTACCCTGTATTACCAAATACATTGATTCTGAACGAATGTTATTAGATACCGAACCTGATATACAATATCATATCAGTCTTTTTATTTAGTAAAGAAGGATATAATTTTGTATTGTTGGATAATGTTTTGAACATTTTCCTATATCAAGAGTTTATCGGTTCAGGCACGTTATCTAAAAGCATATACGCTCTAAATCAAACCACAGTTCTTTAACGTACAAAACACACACAAGAGGAAGAGTTCAGAAATGAACGAATCCTTCTTAAGGCATTGTAGACTAGGTCATATCAATGCGACCCGACTAGATAAGTTACATAAAAATGCATATTTAAATCAGTTTGAATTTACATCTTGTGAAACTTGCCAGTCATGTCACAAAGATAAGATGACCATAGCTCTGTTTATTGGAAACAGAGAAAGAGTTGGTGAACTCTTGGGATTGATACATGAAGATGTATGTAGGTTCCCTGCCTACACATGCCAGGACTGGTTCTTTGTACTTCATTATATTCACTGATGATCTCTCAAGATTCGAACATGTGTTCCTGTTGAAACACAAGTCTGAAACTTTTGAGAAATTCAAAGAATATAAGTCAGAAGTAGGGAACCAAAAATGGATATAAGTATTATGTCTTTTGATGTGATCAGGGAAGGAGAATACTTTAGCACGGAATTCCTGGGCTATTCCAAAGGAGAATGAGATTCTCTCTCAGTATTACTCTTCCGTATACACCACAGCACGTTGGTATATCGGGACGGAGCAATCGCACCATATGTGATAAGGTGTGCTCTATGTTGAGTACAACTGAGTTGCCTATTTCATTTTGGGGGTTATGCACTTGAGAAGCTGCATACCTATTGAATTAGGTTCCAACCAAATCAGGTGTCTACCACTCCATATGTGATATGGTATGGGAAGAGCCCATCTCTTAAGGATGTTAAGATTTGGGGATGTCCGGCCTATGTCTAAAAGCAAAATCCGGACAAGCTCGAGGTAAGGTCGGTTCTATGGAAGTTTGTTGGATATCCCAAGCATTCGCAAGGGAATATCTTCTACTACGCCGAGAAACAAAAAGTGTTTTATTTTTCAGCATGCCACCTTTGGGAAAGGGAATTTCTTGTGAAGAAATTAGTGGTCGTGAGGTAGAACTGGAAGGAGTTCCAGCTATACAAACTGCAGCTGATGATTTGGTAGAACCGGAGGATTCAATAGCTCCCAATGAACCTCTGTCTCTCCGCCGATCTAGTAGGGTTCCTCATCCACCTAAGAGATACTTCGGTTTTCTCTATGACAGTGGGAGCGAGGATTGCATCATGAGATAATGACCCAACTAGTTTCAAGCAGGCCATCAGGAGTGGGGACTCTGTGAGAATGGCTGGATGCTAAGCGATCTGAGATGGAATCTATATACACCAACAAAGTATGGACTTTGGTTCCTTTATCTGAAGGGTTAAATCCCCATCAGGAGCAAGTATATCTTGAGAAGATTACTTGGTGTACATGGAAAGGTTGAGACTTTAAAGCTAAGGCTTGTTGCAAAAGGTACTCGTCATCGACCAGGAGTGGATAATGATGAAACTTTTTCTAGTGCCTATGCTTAAGTCCATCCGAATCCTACTTGCCATTTCTACATACCATGACTACGATATCTGGCGATTGGGTGTCATGACTGCTTTTCTAAATAGTGATTTAGAAGAGAGCGTCTATAAGTACACAGCCAGAGGTCTTCGTAGACAGTGGGAGCAGCGGAAACGTGTGCAAGTTGCTTTATGAATTAAAGCAGGCATCACGGAGTTGGAACATCTGTTTTGATGTAGTAGTCAAAGAGTTTGACTTCATCAAAATGGTAGATGAACCTTTTATATACAAAAAGGTAGTAGGGAGTATGGTGGTGATCCTCGTATTGTACGTGGATGACATACTCTTGATATGAAAGGAGTTTCCTATGCTACACCCGGTCAATCTCCTCTTATCACAAGGATTCTCCATATAGGATCAAGGCGATACCTCCTAAATCCTGGATTTTGGATCTATGAGATAGATCTAAATGGATGTTAGGATTCTCACTAGATTTAATGAGATGGTATCAATCGATCCTGGGGAGAATCACTGGATAGCTTCCAAAGTGGTAAGGTCGACTGAATGTCAGTCACAGGCATTGTCTTTACCCTCAGTGGAGGGACGGTATGTTGGAAGAGTTCTAAGTTAGATATCATGACATACTAGACGATAAAGGCTGGATACATCGCTACCAAGGATGCTACCAAAGAGATAGTCTGGATGTAAAAAGGTTCATGAGATGAACTTCGTTCCTACCATTATATGACAATGGAGTTGTGGCTTTAGCCTACGAACCCCCATCCCATCAGTGATCCAGACATATTCTTAGGCAGTATCACCTGATCATGGAGATGGTTGATCTCCACGGAGATCGAGGATAGGAGAGTAGACACAGAGGAGAACAGGGCGGATCCACTCACAAAGGCCTAATCCCAGGAGAGACTTTTATAGGATGGTTGAGTATGAGATACTTCAACCACTGCTGATTGTTGAGTATGAGATACTACAGCAGATGGCCCTAGTGCAAGTGGGAGATTGTTAGTTATATGTATGCCCTAGAGGCCATTACTGTACATACGATGTATATTGTAGTGGATGCTTGGACATATATATGGAGGACTTTCTTGCTCGACATGATAGTCTGCTATCTGGTTGCTCTTTATCTTAACATGTACTCTGATTGTCGCTATGTTACATGTTGATAAAGCCCTTAGGATGAGTACTTGACTACCAGGATTATGATGCAGATCATACTAGTGGGGACAGTGTAGTCGCTAAGTACATCCTTCAAATGTTCCTAGTCATGGGTGTATCGAGACAGGGCATCGATATACCAAAGTAGACTAGCGTATAGCTTCTCGACCCAGTTAGATGGGCAATGGATGATCCCATATCCATTGGTGTTTGACATCAGAGACAGTATACGGGTGCTCAGTGGAGACTGGGTACACTGAACGGACTCGCCGAGAACTCCTAGATGGTATTATACCTATCGTCGGATAGTAGTTCTCTGGTGACACTGGTACAGGTTAGTCTGTAGACTCGAGATCGTCATAGAGTCTTGTGTGATTCCCACTGTGCTTTGATTTCCACCTTACCACGTTCAAGAGAACGTGCAAAACGGTGGCTTTTGGGTACAATCCCGAGTCACATGGAGGCAATGAACGATAGGAGGGGTTTCGTCTCTCCCGATATTGGGGGTTGATCTTGTGCTGTGTTCAATTGGCTATAACAGAAAGTCCCTGACCAGGGCTGCTTTAGAGATATACTGGTAAGTGTTATCAGTAGTTTCTCGACCCGTTATGAGCCTCATATCGACATGACTTATCGAGTTACTGGGGTCTGACGTTTACCACCCCTAGACGAGATATGCGACATATCAGACGATGAGACCAGACTGTACGGTAGTGTTACTGATTGGATTCGCAGGAGTACGAGCAGGCTTGCTTGTTGATCTTCTGATCGCTCAATACCCGAGTGGCCGTTGCGTTTAGCAGACCGCTTGCGACTTGTGGGTGTTTGATATGATCATCACCTACTGCCGGCGTATTGACGAGTCTTTAGAGTTCTACACAGAGGTTTCTTGGCTCAAGAGAAACGGAGTAGGAGCACATATGTGATATGTGCGGGACCGAGATTGATACGAGTATGTGATACCGTATTGTGTTCTCACGATTTGTGACATCGGTCGGTTATATGCGATATAGCTGGGTTATCGGATCAAGTGTTGATTCGATAAGTTGTTACATATTATATTAGTCGATTATATGTGATATAGCCGGATTATTAAATCAAGTATTGATTTAATAATTTAATGTATAATTATATATTTGATATATTACATTACATTAACTAGTATTAGCTCACTTATGATTTCTTTTCTCACTTTGGATACATTGATATATATGTGATATATGTTAAATGTATCATGCTAGTTTACAAATGCAACTGGGGTTTATGAGACTTGAACCATGCTAGGGTTAGATTAGGGTTTATGTTTATTATTAAGAAAATTCAAAAATTGTGGAATTAGTCATGGTTGATATTTTGGAAGAAGCTTGTAGGCTTCTTTGACTTTGTCCACCCTTTTTGTCTACCTTAAAATATTTGTTAACCTAACTTTAACCCTAGCTCATGGTTAAGTCTCTATAAGGGTTAAGCATGCCATGCTTAACCCTTGGTTGCATTTCTAATCTCAACATTAATTCATTTTCATCACTTGACTTCATCTTCTTCTTTCTCTTGAGCTTGCTCTCTAATTAATGATAAAGTGATGATTTTGAATGAGAAAATGATTTCTAATGTGAGAAAAATTCCTACTTCATCATCCTCTACTACTTGCCATTTAGTATAGGGTGTTTGCTTCACTAATTCCATATTAGTGAAGAAATAGCTTGGGTTAGTGTCTCCTCGACGTAGATCATTTTCGGTCTCGAAGACTTCAAAGCAAGCATGTTCGTTTCTTCAAGGAAGCATCTCTAGAGTCCAAGACTTCATGATCGCAGCGAATGGACTACTACACGAAGCTAATGAAGTGAAGGACCGGTCTACAAAGTTTGTATTCCTTGTTCTCTTTTAGTTGCAAAGTGTTTACATTTCGATTCCGTCGATTTCTAGTATACTATTCTAGGGTTAGGGTT
The DNA here is from genome assembly GCA_030015575.1 of Agapanthus africanus. Lineage (NCBI taxonomy): Eukaryota > Viridiplantae > Streptophyta > Magnoliopsida > Asparagales > Amaryllidaceae > Agapanthus > Agapanthus africanus. The sequence continues at coordinate 354,408,456 of CM057349.1, read as the reverse complement.
AGCTAGAACGGAAAATTTTTGAATTTGGCATGGACGATGTCTCCCGAAACCTTGCTGCCGTGCTAGGTAGCCCTGCAGTATGTTGGAAGAGTTCTAAGCTAGATACCGTGGCAGACTCAACGATAAAGGGTGAATATATCGCTGCCAACAATACTACCAAAAGAGGTTGTCTGGGTATAGATGTTCATGAGAGTTGTGGTTTTGGACTGGGAACCTTGGTCCCATCCATGATCCAGACATATTCTTAGGCAGTATCACCTGATCAGGGAGATGGTTGATCTCCAGACGATCGAGGTCAGGAGAGTTGAGACGAAGAATGACACGGCGGATCCACTCATCGAGGCCAAAACCCCAGATACAGTTTGAGATTTTTTGAGACGTTGGGTATGAGATACTACAAAATTTGGCTTTAGTGCAAGTGGGAGATTGTTAGTTGTATCTATGCCCTAGAGGCCATTGTTGTACATGATTGTATATTACAATAGATGCTTGGACATATATATGGAGGACTTTCTTGCTCGACATGATAGTATGCTTTCTTGTTACTATTTATCTTAACATGTTGACTAGTATTGTGATACTGTCTTGCTCTCACATGTTGGTAAAACCTTTAGGATGTATACTTGACTACCAGGATTAAGATGCAAATCATACTAGTGGGACCAGGGTAGTCCACAAATTCATCCTTTAATTGTTCCTAATCGATGGTGTATCGAGACGGGGAATCGATATTCTAGAGTAGACTAGCATATGCGCTTCTTGACCCATTTGATGGGCGATGGATGATCCCATATCCATTGGTGTTTGACATCAAAGATGGTATACGGGTGCTCAGTGGAGACTGGGTACACTGAACAGGACTCGCCGAGAACTTCTAGATGGTATTATACCTAATGTCAGATAGCAGTTTTTTTGTGATACTGGTACAGGTTAGTCTGTAGACCCGAGATCGTCATAGAATCTTATGTGATTCCCACTGTGCTTCGATTTCCACCTTACCACATTTAAGAGAGCATGCAAAACAGTGGTTTTTGGGTATAGTCCTGAGTCACATGGAGTTAATGAGCGATAGGAGGGGTTTTGTCTCTCCTGGTATTGGGGGTTGATGTTGCGCTGTGCTCGATTGGCTATAACAGGAAGTCCCTGGACAGGGCCGATACGGAGATTTACTGGTAAGTGTTATCAGTAGTTTCTTGACCCGTTATGAGACTCACATCGGTATGACTTATCAAGTTACTGGGGTCTGACGTTTGCCACCCCTAGACTCGATATGCGACATATCAGACGAAGAGACCGAACTGTACAGTAGTGTTGTTGTTGGATTCACAGGAGTATGGATAAGCTTGCTTGTTGATTTTCTGATCGCTCAATACCCAGATAGCCGTTATGTCCAGCTAGTACCGCTGACGGCTTGTGGGTGACTGATATGATCATCACCTACTGCCGACGTATTGACGAGTCATTAGAATCCTACACAGAGGTTTTCTAGCTCATGCGAACGAAGTAGGGCATATATATGATATGTGCGGGACCGAGATTAATACGTGTATGTGATACCGTATTCCAATCTCACGATACAGGTTATGTGTGATATAACCGGATTGTTGAATCAAATGTTATTCAATGTTATTACATATGTATATATGATATGCATATAAATGATATTAGTCGGTTGTATGCGATACAGCCGGATTATTAAATCAAGTGTTGATTTAATAATTTAATGTGTAATTATATATTTGATATATTAATATACATTAACTAATATTAGCTCACTTAAGAAAATGTTCTCTTTATAAATTTAATATATATGTGATAAATCCATAACTACAAGCATGTCAGCGGCACTAGCTGTACGTAACGGCTACCCGGGTACCCGTCGAAAAGGACGACCGACGAGCAAACTCATCTGGATCCCTACTGAGCCTATCTGTGACAATCTCTGTACGGTCCGGTCTCTTCGTCTGAGAGTATCGCATACTGGGTCTAGGGGGTGGTAAACGTCATACCCTAATAACCCGATAATTCATGCTGGTATGGCTCAAGACCAATTCGGGAAACTACTGATCAACCTATTAGTAAATCCCAACTGCCTTGGCTAAGGTCTTATGGTGCTGGCCAATCGAATACAGTGCGATATCAACTCCCTATACCGGGTGAGACGAATCTCCAACAATCGCTCACTGCCTCCATGTGGCTCGGAACTGTACCCAACTAAAACCTGTTTCCACGACTCAGTAGAACCGTGGTAGAGTAGTAATCAAAGTACAGTGAGAACTCACACGAGACAAATGACAATCTCAGAAGACTAACCTATACTCATGCCACCTGAGAACTGCTATCTGACGATAGGTATAGTACCATCTAGAAGTTCTTGACGAGTCCATTCAGTGTACTCACCCCCAGTGAGCACCTGTATACGATCTTAGGTGCGAAAGACCAATGGCTGTGAGACCAACCATCGCCCCTCATCAGGGTATCTAGAAACGTATACACTAGTCTACTCCGGAATATCGATGCCCAGTCTCAATACTCTCACGACTATGGACACTTTAAGGATGTGCTTATCGACTACCCAGCTCCCACAAGTATGATCTCCATCACAACGCGGGTAGTCAAGCAATGATCCTACGGGCTTTATCAACATGTATAAATGATACGTAATAGCAAGTAAAATATATGCACATGTTAAGATAAAGACAAACCAAATAGCATACTATTATATCGAGTAAAATTGTCCTGTACATACATATGTCCAAGCATCCACATATATACATATACAATAATGGCCTCTGGGGCATACATATCCAACACCCGCTTATTATACTTGGCTGGAGAATGTTGGTTCCGCTCTATCTTATGACAACTGTCATAAGTCTGGACAAGGGATAGGGGATTGCAAAGATTTCCACGCCACCCTAATAAAGAAAAAGCATTCTAATACATCTTCTTCGGGTGTGTTAGTTATTGAGAACTGTTTCTCTGTGTTCTCTACGTCCTGGGTATTAGATACCAAATCAGGATCCCACATGTGTCATCTGTTACAAGGGTTAAAGAAAAGTAGAGAACTGGGAAGGGGTGATATGTCTCTCAGAGTAGGGAATGGAGCAATTATTGCTGCCGAACCTGTCGACGAATTTCACCTAGTATTGCCAAATAGTAATACATTAATTTTGAACGACTGTTATTTCGTACCATCTAAGATGTGCAATATCATATCTATTTCTTTATTAGATAAAGAAGGATTTAACTTTGCATTAGAGAAAAATGATATGAACATTTTCCAAAATCAAGTGTTGATTGGGTTTGGTATGTTGTGTAATGGTTTATACGTTCTAAATCAAAATACAGTTCTAAATATACAGAACACTCACAAGAGAAAAAGTTCAGAAATGAACGAAGCCTTCTTGTGGCATTGTAGATTTGGTCATATCAATGCGACCAGACTAGCTAAATTGCATAAGGATCTATATTTGGAACCGTTCGAATTTACATCTTATGAAACTTGTCAGTCCTGTCTCAAAAAAAAAGATGACCAAAACTCCGTTTACGGGATATGGAGCAAGAGCTACTGAACTCTTGGGATTGATACATAGTGATGTATACGGTCCTGTGTCTACACATACCAAAAATGGTTTCTCGTACTTCATTACATTCACCGATGATCTCTTAAGATTCGGACATGTTGTTCCTGTTGAAACACAAATCTTAAGCTTTTGAGAAATTCAAGGAATATAAGAGAAAAGTAGAGAACCAGACGGGTAAAAGTATTAAAATCCTTCGATCTGATCGATGAGGTGAATACTTAAGCACAGAATTCTGAGATTATTTAAAAGAGAATAGGATTCTCTCTCAGCTTACTCCTCCGTATACACCACAGCACAACGGTGTATCGAAGTGGAGGAATCTCACCCTATTAGATATGGTGCGCTCTATGATAAGTACTGCTGAGTTACCTATTTTCTTTTGGAGTTATGCACTTGAGACAGCTGCATACCTAATGAATCAAGTTCCATCAAAATCTATGCCTAAAACACTATATGAGATATGGAGTGGAAAGAGACCATATCTTAAATGAGTTAAGATATGGGGTTGTCCGGCGTATGTTAAAAAACAGAATCCGAACAAATTCGAAGCACGATTAGTTCTTTTCAAGTTTGTGGGATATCCAAAGAATTCACATGGATATCTATTTACCACATTGAGGAACAAAAGGTATTTGTTGCTCAACATGCCACCTTTTTAGAAAAGGAATTTCTTGTAAAAGAAATTAGTGGTAATGAAGTAGAACTGGATGAAATTCCAGAAACACAAACTGCAACTGAAGATTTGATAGAATCGGAGGATTCAATAGTTCTCGACGAATCCCAACCACTCCGCACATCTGGTAGGGTTTCTCACCTACCTGAGAGATACTATGGTTTTCTCATAGATGGTGGGAGTGAGGATTGCATCATAGAAGATGATGACCCAACTAGTTTCGAGCAGGCCATCACAAGTGGGGACTCTGTGAAATGGCTAGATGCTATGCGATCTAAGATGGAATCCGTGTACACCAACAAAGTATGGACTTTGGAAGTTGCTCCTGAAGGGGTAAAACCCATTGGGAGCAAGTGGATCTTCAAGAAGAAAACTGGTGTAGATGGAAAGGTTGAGACCTTCAAAGTAAGACTTGTAGTAAAAGGTTTTTGTCAACGACCGGGTGTCGACTATGACGAGACCTTTTCTCCAGTGGCTATGCTTAAGTCTATCAGGATCCTTCTTGCCATTGCTTCATACCATGATTATGAAATCTGGCAGATGGATATCAAGACCGCTTTTCTAAATGGTGATTTAGAATAGAGCGTGTATATGACACAACCAGAGGGCTTCGTAGACAGTGGGAGCAGCAGAAAGGTGTGCAAGCTTCTTAAATCAATCTACGAATTAAAGCAGGCGTCGCGAAGTTGGAACATCTGTTTTGATGTAGCAGTCAAAGAGTTTAACTTCATCAAAAACATAGATGAACCATGTATATATAAAAAGATTGTAGAGAGTAAGTTAGTATTTCTCGTATTTTATGTGGATGATATACTCTTGCTAGGAAATGATGTTCGTATGCTGTACTCGGTCAAACTCTTCCAATCATAAAAGTTCTCTATGAAAAATCTGGGTGATGCCTCCTACATCTTGGGGATAAAGATCTATAGGGATAAATCTAAAAGGATGTTGGGATTGTCCTAATCCAGATACATAGACAATATACTAAAGAGGTTTAGTATGGAAGATTCTAAGCATGGTAATTTACCCGCTTGTTCAGGAATCACTCTCTCCAAAGAGATATCTCCCAAGACTGATTTGAAGAGGGCTCGCATGAACGTGATACCTTATGCTTCTGCAGTTGGATCTATCATGTATGCGATGTTATGCACCAGACCGGATGTAGCTTACACACTTAGTGTGGTAAGTAGGTATCAATCAGACCTAGGAAAGAAGCACTGGATAGCTGTGAAGAACATTCTTAAGTACTTGAGAAGGACTAAAGAGATGTTTTGGTGTATGGTAACGGAGAACTCCAAGTGGAGTCCTTTATCTTAACATATGCACTTGTTTTAGTTTACTGTCTTTTTGATACATGTTGATAAAGCCCTTAGGATGTTGGCTTGACTATCAGGATAATGATGCAGATTATACTAGTGGGGCTTGTATAGTCCATAAGTAGATCCTTTAATAGATCCTAGTCGAGAGAGTATCGAGATATGGCATTGATATTCCAGAGTAGACTAGTGTGTACATTTCTTGACCCTGTATGGGGCGATGGTTGATCCCATAACCATTGGTGTTTGACATCAAAGATTGTACACATGCGCTCATTGGAGAATGAGTACACCGAATAGGACTCGCCGAGAACTCCTAGATGGTATTATATCAATCGTTAGATAGCAGTTCTCTGGTGACACTTGTACAGGTTAGTCTGTAGACCTGAGATCGTCATAATGACTTTTGTGGTTTCCACTGTACTTTGATTTCCTCCCTACCACAGCTCAAATGAGTCATATAAACAGGTGGTTTTTGGGTACAGCCCCGAGTCACATGGAGGCAGTAAGCGATAGGAGGGGTTTTGTCTCTCCAGGTATTGGAAGTTGATGTTACACTATGCTCGATTGGCTATAACAATAAGTTCCTGGTCAGGGCTGATGAGATTTACTGATAAGTGTTATCAGTAGTTTCTCGAAAGGTTACAAGCCACACATCAGCATGACTTATCGAGATTTTGGTGTATGACGATTCCAACCCCAGACTCGATATGCGACATATCAGACGAAGAGATCGGACTATACGGTAAGTGTTGCTTATAGGCTCTACGGGAGTTTGGACAATTTTGCTTTTCAATCTTCAATTCGTTCAATACCTGGGTAGCCGTTACATCCGGCTAGTACCGCTGACGGCTTGTAGGTCTTTGATGTGATCATTGCCTACTGCTAGCATATTGGCGAGTCTTTAGAGTCCCATATAGAGGTTTCCTAGCTCAAGCGAAACGAAGTAGGGCACGTATGGAGATATGTGCGGGAGCTTGATTAAATACGAGTATATGATACCGTATTCTAATCTAACATTATATTTGATATCAGCCGGGTTATATATGATATAACCGGATTATTGAATCAAGTGTTGATTCAATGATTTGAGATATATATATATATATATATATTTGATATTAGCCGGGTTATATATGATATAACCGGGTTATTGAATCAAGTGTTGATTTAATAATTTAATATATATATATATAAACTAATATTAAATATTAGCGGGTTATATATGATATAACCGGATTATTGAATCACGTGTTGATATATATATATATATATATATATTAGCCGAGTTATATATGATATAACCGGATTATTGAATCAAGTGTTGATTTAATAATTTGATATATATATATATATATGATATATATATATATATATTAACTAATATTAAATATTAGCGGGTTATATATGATATAACCGGATTATTGAATCACGTGTTGATATATATATATATATATATATATAAACTAATATTAAGCTCACTTTAGATTTTCTTCTCTTTATATATATTTATATATATGTTATATATATATATATATATATATATATATATATATATAAATTTGTATCATGGTTGATGATACATGGAACATTGATGTCTGAGAATCACACTTGAAGTAAAGATGAGAAGATAATGATAAATGTAAACAAAGAAAAGGAGAATGAGTCATAACTTTGGGTGCTTGGAGAAGTAATGAGAATCTATGACTCATCTTCCATTCTTGTTTTATTCAATACACTTAATCATTTTCTTCATCTCATCTATCCTCATGGTTCACACTCTCAAGTCAAAGTTCATCTTCTTCATCTCCTCTCTAGATTCTTCTAAGTTGAGAAAAAGAAAATGAAAGCAAGATTTTATTTGAGCAAAATTCCTACTTCATCAACCTACACTATTCTAACAAATTAGTATAGGTTGTTCTCTTCACTAATACCTTGATTAGTGAAGTGTGAGCTTGAATGTGAGTTACCTCAAGGTGGATCATATTTGACGACGAAGACTTCGAGAAAGCTCATTCCAACCTTCAAATGGAGTCAAAGAAGAGTTCTAGGACTACTACTCGGAGCATTTGAAGTGAAGGACTAGACTATAAAGGTTGTAGACTCTCTTCACTTAGTATAGAATATGTATTGCTCATCTTTGAAACCCTAATTCTCTAGTTCGATTCTTATTTAGTATACTTAGCCCTCTAGATTTTTAAAATTGCATACTTGATGCTCAAATAACCCTATTAGAGGTGCTAAGACATAATTTCATATCTAAATCTGTTTCCTAAGCTATCGCTGCCCTACGGACTGTCAATACTGACTACCGTATACTATCCATGGGCGACCTATGATGAATTGATGGATGAAGACGCCATTAAAAGGGGAAAGGTGCAGATCACGGGCTTCAATACGTAGAATTGCGATGCCTATGTCCACTCACTACCTTCTCAGATTCTAAAAGTCATGAGAACACTCATGTACTTTGCACTACTTAACCCACGGCCATACTTACGTGGACAAATTAGTGGGGGGTATTTTTTTAACGTGAAAAATACATCAAATAATAATAAACATGCATTTAAGTATTTATTTCAATCTACAGGGAAAAGATCACTAAACATGGGATCGGGACTACAGGGGTTAATAAAACAGTATACAAAGTTCTATAACTCCCTCTCGGTGTAACAACTCCATTTTTAATGTACAAAGAATTGATTTAAATTCAATGTATACTTGGAGTATTTATTGTGGCAGATATCTCTTTAAGTATTTTTTCACTCCATAATTACAAGAAGGAGCTTGTAGCTCATTGGTAACACCTTGCACTGCTGAACCAAGCCACCAGAGTTCAAATCCCATGTCCCACATTATTTTTGTATTTATTTTGTTTTAAATTCTTTTGGAAGTCAACAGTCAAAACAACATAACTCACAAAACTTGAACTGAACATTAAAAAATAAATATACCATAAATCCCCCTACGAGACCCCCCACCTTTCGGCGCCCTGACTCGGCCGAGTCGGCCGGACCGCCGAGTCCCCTGAATGAAAAATCTGCATCTTGACTTGGTCTTCCCCCTGCACACTTTAATTGGTCGGATCGGTTACAGAGAGCCCAATAAATCCCTTTTACTCCAAAATTTTAATGATTTTAATGATTTTTTATATATTTTTTACATTTTTTTAATTGATAACCCTAACCCTAGCCTAACCCTATATATACCCCCCATACCCTCTACCCTCTCATCCTAAATTCCTAAGTCCACTCTCTCAAAATTCCAAGAGAACTTGGTACGTTAGAAAACGAGCGAAAGGCGAAGCGCTGACGAAATCGACGGCGAAATTCCGGTGATCGTGCTAGGACCTCTCAACGACGATTCGACATCCCGGCAAACCCTCTACTTCCCCCTCACTCTCTAGTGTTGTCCAAACCCGTAAGTCCCTCTTTTCTACCTTTCTTTTCTTTCATAAAAATACGACTTTACAAACCCGACGGAAATCGGAACAAACCGATTTCCGATTCGGATTTCTATAAAATCTCACTTATCACCAATTCCATAATGCTTAAATATCTTTATGTTGACTATTAATCACTTAACAACTAATTTGAACAAGTTTTCTCACATGAAATGATAGCTTTTGCAATATATCATATTCTTTCACTTAAATACCATAATATTTAGTTTTCACATTTAACCCCTTAACATTGCTAAACCTTAAAGTAGTTCACGAGGTAATGACCTACCTCCACACACACACTCATATGCAAACATAACACGCTACCTTGAAAACTTAGAATACGATAAAACAAGATTTTACATTAAAATACCATTTTCTTAATAAAACCTTTTCTAAAAGTTTTAGGTTGCTACACTTTTAAAACAAATATCTTTTAATAGGAAAATACGATAAGTTGTGGACATCGATCGTTTATCTAAACCTGACTTTGTGGTGTCTAGGCTAGGCAAGTGAGCAAAGGTAACTTTAAAAGGCCCGTCTCACGATTCGTGAGCGGATCCCTCCTTCCTCACTTGTACTTACCTGGCCACAATTGGCAGTGAAGAGGCGATTTGAGGCTTCTAATGACTTATTGTTTAGATCATTTAAAATTAGTCTAATTGAAATAGGAAACCCTAAAACCTAAAATACGGAAAATCGACTTTTGCAAATAAATACATTTTACTTTAATAAAATCGTATTCTAAAGGATTAGTATTTATAAATCTTTGCAAAGCGCTACTACAACCCACCTTTGGGGAACCCGTTAAGGATAGTACGGTTTATCGTTCACCCTCGGCTTAGTAGTGCGAGATTCAGACCTCCGCAAAGAGCATTCGGTCTCGAAAGGTTTAAAATACGATATCTTAAGAAAATGATATTTTATATAAAATATTTATTGAAATTATTTTTGTATAAATATATGTATATTATCATTAAGGGATCTATTTTGTTATAATATAAATATCCTACTTTTTCTAAAAATCACAAGACTAGATTTTACATTATAATACCATGAATTTCAAATAAATCAAAATTACAGATAAATACCTTTATTAGGATATTTTCACTAGAAATATCACAATTAAAATTTACACTCATTATAACTATAAAGACGAATAATAAATACTTGAGGTGTATCTTGAAAACTATACAAAAGTATTTTTACATAAAACCCCCTCAAGTTTTATAAATTACAATAAGGACCCTAACAATTATAGAACTTCGACTTACATTTCTTTTGGTCTGACTCGGGTTTGAGTCTGATTATTTCTGATTTGAATATGATTCAAATCAATCTACATTCTTTAATATTCCAACTCAATATGAACACATGAATCCCAGAATCCAGTTAACAATCTATACAACTTGACTGAATCAAATCATGGATATACATCCATTATTCCGTTATTCCATTTACCTGATTATGTAGTTACAACCTATTTACTGATATCATGGTTTTGGTCAGTCATCCAACTTATACAATACAATACAATAATACAAGCAAAACACTACGGGGTTTAAGGGGTAGATTGGTGCGGAAGGTGTTAGAAGTGGCACGAGACGGTAAGATTAAGACACCTAACCTATATTCCGTTGCTGTTGTACCGTGGCTTAACGGTTCCTTGTACATTCCGTTTGCCCTGGTCTCTAGCATACTGAGACCCCTCTCGTATACACTGGCATCCTTCCATACAAAATTACAAACAACAGCGTGAACACCATATTCTACAACATTATACTTTAGAGGATACCTCTTATTCTGTCTCTTCTAATTCTTCTTTATCTTTGGGACTTACCGAGCGACCTGTTCGCTGACGACATTCTATTTCTTTCTTCTTTGAATGTCGTCAGGTGTTTTGGACCCAGCAGAGATCGAGCCCACCGGTGAAGACTTGGATCAGTTTCACGAAGACCCCGAGCTCTAGACATTGTACCTTGTTCTATTTAGTATTTTCATTTCCTGTTATGCCATTGTTTAGGCATCGCTTTTCATTCCAGTTGTATTTACTCTTCATGCATTGTATAAAAGAACGTTATTAATAAAATTGTTGTTATTTCTATATCTCTTGTCTCTTGTGATTTACTTTTATATTGCTTAGATACGCTTAGCGTATGTACTTCTGAGTATATACGTAGCGGACCTCGTCGCGTCCCCTTCGCCGTACACCGGGAAGCGGGGCGTGACAGGTTTTTTTGGTGGCCCATGCAGTTCAGAGCTGTATGAATCCCTATCATGCAGTTCAGAGCTGTATGAATCCCATCATACAGCTCTGGTCTGCGTGAACAACCAAAGCAATATAACACAAGAACTAGCAGCTAAAACATTCTTTACAATTCATGTTTCTTGAATCTTACAAATTTCTATTCCTTGAATCTTATCATTTCATGTATTTGAATCTGTCCTAACCCAAAATTTTCTTCAAGGTTATGGATTCTCCGAACAACACCAGCACCAATGTCAACAACACACCTCCAGCACTACCTCTCACACCAGTTGTTCCTGCGCCACCCACCGAGCAAACAGTGCTACTTGAGGCGATCCGCAGCCTTCTCGAGGGACAGCAACAACTTCTGAACCGTCCTGAGATCGACGCACCAGGGGTAAAGCAATTCAGGGCTTTACACCCCAAGCAGTTCTCTGGTAAAGGAAGCCCTCTTGAAACTGAAGAATGGGCACAAAGTGTTGGATATAGTGCTCTCAAAGTCAATTATTGGATCGCAGGTACGTGATTGCAATGATTGAGGCAGGACCTATACCGATATGACAGTTTTGCTCGAGATGATAGTATGCTATCTAGTTTGTCTTTATCATCGTAAACATGCTTTAGTTCACTATTGCATGATGATAGAGCCCATAGGATTCTTGCTTGACTGCCAGAAGTATGATGGCGATCATATACGTGGGAGCTGGGGTTTGTAAGCACATCCTTAAAGTGTCCCTAGTCGTGGGAGTTTCGAGACAGGGCATCGATACTCCAGAGTAGACTAGTGTATACAGTCGAGACCCCGACGAGAGGCGATGGCCGGTCTCATAAGCCATTGGTGTCAGTTGGTTCACCTAAGATGTATACAGGTGCTCGTTGGGTTATGAGTACACCGGACAGGACTCGGCGGGAACATGCTACTTGGTATTATACATATCGTCAGATAGCAGTTCCCTGGTGACATATGTACAGGTTAGTTTGTCGACCTGAGATCGTCATTTGTCTCGTGTGAGTTCCCACTGTGCTTTGATTACTACCCTACCACGCTCAAAGGAGACGTGCAAACAGTTTTTAGTTGGGTACAGTCCCGAGCCACATGGAGCCAGTGAGCGGATCGTCGGGGATTCATCTCTCCCGGTATTGGGGGTTGATATCGCACAGTGCACGGGTGGCCATCACTAGATATCCTCGGCCGGGGTAGTGGAGAATTACTGATTTGGATCAGTAGTTTCTTAGGTGGTGGTGGGCTTCATACCGACACGAATTATCGCGTTATTAGGGGTCTGGCTTTATCCACACCCCAGACTCGATATGCGATACTCTTAGACAAATGGACCGGACTGTATGTATATTGTCACTATCAGGCTCAGTAGGGTTTCTGGATGAGTTCGCTCGTCAGCTTCCCTTCCAATCAATACATAGGCAACCGTTACGTACAGCTTGTACCTCTGACGTGCTAGTGGTTATACCCAGTGCCAGTGTGTTGATGAGTCATTAGAGTCCCCCACAGACAGTTTCCCAAGTTCGGGCGAAACGTTGTAGAGGCCGTATGGTTTTATGACAGGGTTCGGAAAATGCACGTGCATTTACGCACGTGTCATATTTCGGGCAGATAATACTGGTAGGCTTTGGTTTAAGTCGGATCCAAGTATTATACTGTATAGATATAATATCTTTGTCTCAGTTGCATTTGTATTCGGTCGTAATACAAATGCGGGTTACAGGGTTATCCTGAAATTTGTTTCGGGATCGCTTTTGGAAGTTGCCAGTTTTCAGTTTTCTATCGGTCGTATTAAACATTCGGTTTAATACAGATTTATCTTTTCTTGATGAGTGTGGAAGCTTCTAGATAATGACTAGGATGATGAGGTGGCTAGTGAGTCATTAGTTCATTAATGGTTGCATTTAATGAGAGGATGACTAGGTTAATGACTCTTCTTTTGCATTAATGGTTTTTAGTGTGTCATCCTTTTTCATTTAATGTTATGATAAGCTTCATATTCTTATAGTCACCTCTTCCACTCCTACACTCACCCCCTCCTCACTTATAAGTGGCCGACCCCTCTTGCTAGAAAAAGATGGTTGTTAATTTTGAAAAGATTATTGTTTTGGATTCATGGAAATTAGATAGTCTCATTTCTCATTTCACCCGATCCAAAAGGCAACTTCATTAACCGTTCGTCCATAGCTTTGGACGTAACGAGACAAAGTGTTCTACTCATTCTCTACATCAATCTTGGTCATCACTTTTAGCAAACTTGATGATCGAGTTGCCTCGGTTCAGAGGCGGGAGCCCGTTTAAAGATCCGTCGACGTGGTGCCACCTGGACGAGAAGACTGGAGATTCAGGAGATCGAAGCAGCCGCAACAAAGCGTGGGATGATGGTTGAAGACCAAAGGACTCGGATCGTTCGGTATAACATTTCTACCCACTTTGTAATTTATTGGTTTAGCTTTAATGGCAGATCCGGGTTATAGTATACGATAGCGCCAGTCAAAAAGTTTTTGTTCCGCATTTGGCGTCTGTTAGACGGCCGGGGCGCTACCGTGGACTTACAGTGGTATCAGAGCCTCACCATTAAGCTTTACTAACTTGTGCTAACACGTTTAAAATATCGATCGAACGGATTTTCGAAAACTACAATTTTTCTGTACAAAGTTTCTGTCGATTTTAAATCTGGCCTAAAAATTATTTTGAGCATCACAGAAAATTGTGCAGGCAATTCTAAGCAAACTGGTGAAATTTGGTCACGTGATCCCATATAACGGCCGCGGATCCGTGGCTCGAACCAGGATTTTGCCGCGGATCCGCCGCGCGTTTGTGGGAACAGTGAGCCAAATTTCTACAGTATGTTATACAGGGTAAATTGTGGATTTTGGAATATTTCTTTTGGGCCCATATTTTATTACTGTACACCAGATGTACGTGGGGCCCACTTCGAGAAGTTTTGTCGATCGAAATTTTAAACTTGTTAGTATGCAGTAATTACATTATATCTCCGACCGGGACTGTCATTTGAGCGGTAAACCGCGTCTAATTGCTATAGTTCTTTTAGACGGGTTTGCTAACGTGACATTCGCGTTGATGTTCTGTGTTGTGCTGTTATGTTGCGGATTTGTCGTGGTGGATAGCAGTGTGTAATGATAGTGCTGTTTGAATTTATTTGTATATTTGATATTGCGGGGCGAGCGTCCAACATGTGGACTTCCGTCACTGCCTGTTTGTATAATATTCTTTTGGGGCACGACCGGGCTGAGGTCGATGTACCCGTTGTACATATTTTTATTTCTGTACTAGGTTTATCCCGGGACGGAGTGCATGGATAGCCGGGTTCTGGAGGGCAACGGGTCCGTATCTCATGGCTTTGAGAGGCAGAGGGGCCTTACTCTAGAATTGGCAGACTATTCGCCGCACTCGTAGGGGGTACAGGTTGACCCAAGGAGGGGTGCTCAAGTTACCGGATTCCGTGAAGTGCTGGGTGGTCCATTCACTTTGCTGTAGGGGCTGCCTCGCTTCAGGTTTTGGCGGGTAACTTGCCGCACCCGTAGGGGTCTAGGTTTCATTGCACAGGCTATCCACACGACCAGAGGAACGTCGGGTTTCAGTAGCGGCTCTCTGAAACCCGGGGATCCCAGATTATCTGTATTGTTCTGTGATGCTTATTACTTTTCTGTAATGTTGCATATTATCATGCCTAGAGCGATTATTGTATATTGGTATATATACTATTAGATGTTGTATATGTTTTACACCCGCGCTAGTTCAATCCCCGCTCTGTCGTTAGTTAAGTAACCTAATGGGTGATGACGGGACCCAGTGACGAATGCGGATGGCATATACGTACATTTTATTTTCGTTCTTTTCTGGTGTGTTTAATTGATGGGACTGCATTGATTCTTATCAATACAAGGATAAAACAAACCTATATTTGATGTTGTTGGAACAGTTTTAAAAGGTATTATTACAAAGAAGTTTCCTTTTGTTTTGCACGGTGATATTCAGTTGGAATATCCTGCACCTCATTCGACGAGGCAAGGGCCAAGATCCCTTCACCGGGAGTGACCCCTTGGGCAAAAGTTTACGTCAGGGTAATAACTTCACTATAGTCGATTACAAGTTGCTTTGCATCGCGGTATTCAGTTAGAATATCCAGCACCTCATTCCACGAGGAAAGACCCGAGATCCCTTCACCAGGAGTGACCTCTTTAGCAAAAGATTTTCGTTACTATATTTTTATAAAAAGCTATCACGTTCCTTCAACGAGATCAAGTTCATTACGTTAAAGGTTTTTCGCCAAAAACCAACCGTAGCCCTCCGTCATTTCTTATGGATATTCAGTAGTATTCAAGCTATGTATTTTGACCTCTCGCCAAGGCATAGTGTTTGGTAGATGCTGGGTATTCATTTGTAGCATAGATAGATGCGTTGGTTTGGGACAGTCGTACTACTATTTTGCCCTTCGTCAAGGGTATGTACGGGTGGGTTCAAATTGACCTGGATAGTGACGGGTAGAACTTGGCATGTGACTTATGATATTTTTACCTTCACCAAGGTCATAAGAGCATGGGGCAAAAATCAATATCGGGAGTTTCTAAAGAAACTGAAACTTGCCAAGTATGCGCATACCTTCTGGAGTGTGATAACATGAGTGGATTCCGTCACGTTATCATACGATGAAAGATGGATCCCGATTCTCACTGATGAGTTGGTTTACTCTTCGGGTGATCCCGACTAATTCTTCTTTCAGGTTTGGAGGAGAATTTGAGATAACAGTGGGAGGCTTACTGATTAGATAAAGTGATAACCATTCTGATCTAGGTTAGAGTGAACGCATAGTGTTTCTTTTCTCTCTCTCTTTGGCAGCGACCATTGACCGACCCTAGACTATGACTCAGTGACCAAGTTGACCGAACCTTCTTAAAATACTGGCTTTTGGATTGTCTGAGTTGCATAAGTCATTGCCGCTCCTTCTTTTACCCTTTGTATTTCTCAGAACACCCCGTATTACTACGGACATCCACTTCCATTGGATAGATCCATCGTATGGTTATATACGAACTCGAAGGGATTTCTTCGAAGATGGATCCAGGTTCAGGAGAAATAGAATTGGTTTATTCAGTTGTCTTTTTTTATCACCTTCTCTCAGGTTGCGAGGGCTCCTTAGTTTAGGAGAGTACACCTATTACGCTTATTAGATAGTCTTATTCCAAACCATAGGCTGGTGCCGAAAGGTAGGGAATGAAGAAAACCAATTAGCCTAAGTAGGGTGTGCAGAAGATAATATGTAAAGACAAGATAAAGGGATTAGAAAGAGGGCAAAGTAAATTGCGACTGTTATCATTCACGACCAAACCGCGTACTTCATCGCCACTCCTATTTCACCTTTAATAGAATAAGGTATTATTCAGCTGTCTTTTATCATCACCTTCTCTCAAGTTGCGAGTACTCCTAGGATTAGGAGAGTACACCTATTATGCTTACTGGATAGTCTTCTTCCAAGCCATAGGCAGGTGCCGAACGGTAGGGAAGGAAGAAAACCATTTAGCCTAACGAAGGTGTACAGAAGGTAACGACTAAAGACAAATAAAGGGATTTGGAGATATGGCAAAGAAATATATGGTTATAGTCATGAATTGGATTATGGAAGAGGCATTACTAGGAATACTAGGATACCCCTACGAAACATTTTCATGTTTCAGTGCATTGTTAAAGGAAAACTGATTTCCCGATTAGATATTTACTCCAGGGTATGTATTTATCAGGTATGATTCTCACATCTATATGGTTTTACAGATGATGAGTGGGAGTAAATTATTTGGAATAAAGGTGATCATCCTCATTATATCGGAATTCGTTGTAATTGGTAATATTTAAGGAAGTCACCTGAGTTTTTTCCGGACGGCATGTATTTGGTTTTGAATATCCGTTGTTGTGCACCAATTTCAAAATGATATATCTGTACGTTTATTTTTATAAAATGAGATATAACTTTTTGAAATTATGTCCGTGACATTTACCTATATCAGTTGACGATTGGGTAAGGAGTATTGAACAACGGAGTAGTTCTTAACCATAAGGACAGTTTTCAACCTACGATGCACAGGTTTTGAGTTATTCAACTCAGCGGACTTATACAGAGTATTTTATGTTGTCCAGAGTCCGTCAGGACAAAGGGGTTGGTCCTCGTACTATGTTCTGTTTACTTATGACTTCTCTAGATTTTAGACAAGTGTTTCGAAGAAATACAAGGTCTAAGGTTTAAGAAGTTATAGGTATAAGAATAAAGCAGAGAACCAGATATCGCAAGTATCGGGATTCTTCAAACAGATCGAAGCTGTAGATTCTTGTGATTGGTATTCAGTTGATAGTAATGGTTTTGAGAGACTAGTTTCTCTTTCAGTGTAGCGTTTTGAAAATCGTTTCGGTGAAATTTCGGAAAAATCGGTAAAATAAGGGGGTTTTCTGTAAAAAGTCAAAATGCAAATATCTTATTATAAAAATTAAATATACATATTCTAGCTATGTAATTGCTATTATTTGGTGTTTATTGAGCCGCTGGTGAAATTTCAAATTTTCTGAAAAAAATATTATTTTATTATTATTTTAAGCCGTCACTAATACAATTAATTAGGGAAAATTACAAATTGGAATGAGTTGAAACAAATTTTGTGCATCATAAAACATTAAATAAAATTTTATCATGTGGTTTTTGAAATAAAATTGTTTGCCAAAACGGTTTAGATAATATTGAAGAAAAAGGCTTATTTTGTGAAAATAAAAGGCTTTTGGTGCATATTGTATTGGTGTTTGGTGTTCATTGCTCCACACACACACCCTCTCATCCTCACCCACTCACATGGCCGGCCCCACCACCACATTCCAGCAGCCCTCTCTTTTGAAAAAAAAAATAGAAGAAGAAAAGAAAGAAGAATGAATAGATTAATTGATGAGGTATGGTATTTAACATAAAGTGGACTTTGTTGACTTCAACCCACACCCCAACCTCATTCTCTCTCTCTCTCTTCCTCCCCTCAATTTTGGCCGAACCCCTCCCATCCTCACTGCAGTAACAGCCCCCCCCCTTTCTCTTCTCATTTCACCTCAAAATTTCTTCATATTATGCCCAAAAATCAACACAAGAAATCCCACAAAATCCAAATCCAAGCCCTACCCATTTTTCCTTAGCCTATCTAGCATGGATCTTGGTGAAAAGTTTGCATTTTGGAGACAAGTTTCATGTTGATCTCAAGATGGTTATGAGGTATAAATCTTGTTTTTTTTTGGAGTTGTTTGTTATTACTTCAAATTATGTTAATGAAAGGTTTAGTTTAGATTTTAAATTTAGAGTCCAAATTCAAGATTAGGGTTTATGAAATTGAAGTGGGGTTTTGTTTTGGAGTTGAATGGTGATCAATTGTGCATGGTTATGTGATGTATTTTTGTATCTTAGGGCATGCAAAATGTAATCTTGTTGCTTAGTGCTAATTGTAACATTAAAATATCCAATTTAGCTTTATTTAAGCAAACTAGTTTTTAGCTTTTGGTTCCAAATGGGTGATTTAAAATCTAATTAAGGTTTTGATGACTTTATTAACATTTTAATTTGTTGTTTAGCAATTTAGATCATGCAAAACCAAGCTTAATTGATGAATTGTGAATTTTGCTATAAAAGGTGTTAAAACTTGATATTTTTGCAAACTAGGATTTTGGAAATGAGGCAAATTTATGAGAATAAATTATAGAAATGGTTTATATGACTTAGTTATGATATTTAGTGGATATTGTGGTCGCTAAATTTGTTTAAACATCGTGTTTTGTACAAAAACGGCGAATTGTGCTTGCTAGATTTTCGGAAAAATGACTTTTTAAGTGAAATTGGCGCTTTTGTGAGTTTTAACCTAGTTTATATTAAAATTAGTGTTCGTGAATGTGAAAATGAGTGTGATTGGATTTTCTCGATGGTTTGACATTCGTACATCGACATCAAGGGTTGGTTTGACTATTCCTGCATGCGTGGGCGATAGGTTTGGACCTATGCGTGATACGCGTGCCGATTTGATTTTCGTATGCCGTTTCGATTTCGAATTTAGTTTTAATGCGATATGGTACGTTATGATATGTAGGTACCCCCATGTGGACTTCGAGACGACAAGCAAGCGCGTGGCGACGTCGGCACCGGCTAGCGAGGACCAGGTGAGTAGATTTATATCTACGGGGAGAAGTCGGGTGGATGGCGTATAGCACCCCCGCAGTCCGTGGTGGTGTATACGGATGCGTATACACACCAACAATTATTATATGTTATTTGGGATTAATAACGATGCTTAGGATGGATATTGGTGTGTTGGATTACTTTAGTGTTGCGAACCCTAGGGTAGTGTTACACACACACATACACACATACATACTTGCATACATTCCTATTGATATGTGCTCATGGGATTCTTTATAGTTATGTGTTCACATGGGTATGGGACTATGTGTTCACATACGGATTGAGGATGATACTTGGGATTGAGCTGAGTCGATGAAATTTGATTTGAGGCCGTGAGATCGGTGATATAGCAGGGTTCGTATCTTAGATACGACATGACGTTGTAGCGGGTCCTTGACGTAGTGTTTCACACACGTCCATGCATACGTAGGCGGTATCAGTATGGTACTAGACGTAGATCAGTACCCCGATCATGATATTTGATAAAGAGGATACCAGGTGAATAGTATGATGAATGTGATATTGAACCGTACCCAGATTGGGATGCCGTACGACGGATTTACGTACGAGCTATATTGATGATTGATCCGCACTCTTGACTTGGGATGCCTGATTATAGATATGGTATCGGATATGATATTATTGAGGCGGGATCACCGACTATACATATACAGGTATGTATATGTATCGACTCAGATGATAGGCGGTTTCCTTACCTGTAGTTCAGCTTGTTAGTTCAGCCGTATAGTTTAGTGTAGTTGTTAGATTAGATTAGACTTCTTACCTATTTCAAAAACTAACGAATCGTGGGCATTTTTAAAGACAGCTCAAGGGAATCTACGGATATTTCAAAAACGACGTATCTTTTCATAAAAACACCGTAGCCCCTATTTTCAAAACCCCATGATTCGTGTTATTTCAAAAGGCACCATTTGTAGGACTTATATTAGATTATTGCAGATTAGTTATCGTTGTGTCTAGTATTCAGCTCCCGCACATTATTGTTGTTCGCTCTGCCTCGCATATTTATTTTGCTGCATATTCCATTATTGATATCATGTTGTTAGGACACCAGCACCATTACCGATGATGCGTATGTACCACGTACACCTACTTGCCGGCTCACACACATCTTCATCGGTAATTGCCATGTCACGTACACTTTAGAGAATATAATTGCTTGACTTAGATTGTTAGCTAGTAGTGTTGACATGATATTAGTGTACTTCCCTTATATGTCATATTAGACATTGTAGTTATTACCTACCACTTCATGCATACTGTTATTCAGTTGTTCATGCCTAGTTCATTATCATTGACATATGCACTTGTGATGATTTCTTGAGATTTATGATATTTCTGGATTTCGGGGAAAGCCGCAAAATTTACAACTTATGATCTTTTAAAATATAAAATGTTGCGGTTTTCTAGTGATGTAAAGTGTCGTCCACCATGAGTTTGCTGTGGTTTTGGAGATCCGTGTCGAGGAGTGGAGGAACCGTCACGGGTACATGGTGGGCCCGGTATGGTACCCCGGGGCAAGAGGAATGTGGTGTTGACGTTGAGCCTGGCTGGGGAGCACTACCTACCGGTGATATTACCCGACGCGTCGGATATCCGGAGGATACCGTCGTGGTCTTGAGATGGATGGTAGGGGCCGGTCTGGACTGACGGCGCCCTAGATATTGAGATTGAGACATTGATATTTCGAGACAGTGAGATTTATGTTTTGTGTCGATGCTAGACACTGTTGATGCTGATTTCATTTATGATACCTCAGTTTAAAAATACGAAGGAAATCTCACTAATTTATGAAAACAGTTTCTTTATTTACATGTATTCTGTTTCATGCATTCATACCTCATTCATATGATATATTGCTATCTGAGGCACTGACACGGGCACATGAAATTATACTCGGGTTAGATATTACCCTAGCCATTGTTATAGGCTGCCTGTTATACTTATATTTGAGGATATATTATGATCATTGACCTAGGTTGCGTTATTTATGCGATTTCTGTGCGTAGATGTTTTTCTATTCACGAGTTGGCAACTCACCCCCGTTGTGCCCCAGTTTCTTGCAGGTTTGCCGTACAGGTTTCATTACGGCTTTGCGGGCTCAGTTTCATTCGGGTGACTTGCTAGTAGGTGGGTTTTTCTTGTATCGTACCCATCATATTATCTTGTATATCATTATTTTGTTGTATCTAGAAGTTCCATCAACCAAACATGTATCTATTGAGATAGAGACCAGTGTTGTTTATTCTTTCGACCTTAGAGTCGCTCGTTATATTTCTGGTGGTTTTGAGTTCCCTTTTGAGTTTTTGATCCTCGCCGTTGGCGTTGTATATTATATTGCTTGTGTGGTTGTGACCGTCGATTGACGAAGAGCTAGCTCCCGCTTGGGGATGCCTTTTATTGATTTCGTATACTATTCATGTTGTATCCCGTTTGGGAGCCAGTATTTACAAAGGAGACTCTGCCGAAATTTTCAGTAAATTTTTGATGTTTTTAGAAACCCGCATAATTCGGCTTATGCTATTAAAACTACTTGATTTAAATTGGTTTTTCCTACTCTCTACTACTCTTCTTGGTTTGGATTTCTGGGTTTTCGGTTTACTTAGATTACGTACGTCTCGAGACGTTCGTAATCTAAGTAAACCGAAAACCCAGAAATATAAGTATAACAGGCAGCCTATAACAATGGCTAGGGTAATATCTAACCCGAGTATAATTTCATGTGCCCGTGTTAGTGCCTCAGGTAGCAATATATCATATGAATGAGGTATGAATGCATGAAACAGAATACATGTAAATAAAGAAACTGTTTTCATAAATTAGTGAGATTTCCTTCGTATTTTTAAACTGAGGTATCATAAATGAAATCAGTATCAACAGTGTCTAGCATCGACACAAAACATAAATCTCACTGTCTCGAAATATCAATGTCTCAATCTCAATATCTAGGGCGCCGTCAGTCCAGACCGGCCCCTACCATCCATCTCAAGACCACGACGGTATCCTCCGGATATCCGACGCGTCGGGTAATATCACCGGTAGGTAGTGCTCCCCAGCCAGGCTCAACGTCAACACCACATTCCTCTTGCCCCGGGGTACCATACCGGGCCCACCATGTACCCGTGACGGTTCCTCCACTCCTCGACACGGATCTCCAAAACCACAGCAAACTCATGGTGGACGACACTTTACATCACTAGAAAACCGCAACATTTTATATTTTAAAAGATCATAAGTTGTAAATTTTGCGGCTTTCCCCGAAATCCAGAAATATCATAAATCTCAAGAAATCATCACAAGTGCATATGTCAATGATAATGAACTAGGCATGAACAACTGAATAACAGTATGCATGAAGTGGTAGGTAATAACTACAATGTCTAATATGACATATAAGGGAAGTACACTAATATCATGTCAACACTACTAGCTAACAATCTAAGTCAAGCAATTATATTCTCTAAAGTGTACGTGACATGGCAATTACCGATGAAGATGTGTGTGAGCCGGCAAGTAGGTGTACGTGGTACATACGCATCATCGGTAATGGTGCTGGTGTCCTAACAACATGATATCAATAATGGAATATGCAGCAAAATAAATATGCGAGGCAGAGCGAACAACAATAATGTGAGGGAGCTGAATACTAGACACAACGATAACTAATCTGCAATAATCTAATATAAGTCCTACAAATGGTGCCTTTTGAAATAACACGAATCATGGGGTTTTGAAAATAGGGGCTACGGTGTTTTTATGAAAAGATACGTCGTTTTTGAAATATCCGTAGATTCCCTTGAGCTGTCTTTACAAATGCCCAAGATTCGTTAGTTTTTGAAATAGGTAAGAAGTCTAATCTAATCTAACAACTACACTAAACTATACGGCTGAACTAACAAGCTGAACTACAGGTAAGGAAACCGCCTATCATCTGAGTCGATACATATACATACCTGTATATGTATAGTCGGTGATCCCGCCTCAATAATATCATATCCGATACCATATCTATAATCAGGCATCCCAAGTCAAGAGTGCGGATCAATCATCAATATAGCTCGTACGTAAATCCGTCGTACGGCATCCCAATCTGGGTACGGTTCAATATCACATTCATCATACTATTCACCTGGTATCCTCTTTATCAAATATCATGATCGGGGTACTGATCTACGTCTAGTACCATACTGATACCGCCTACGTATGCATGGACGTGTGTGAAACACTACGTCAAGGACCCGCTACAACGCCATGTCGTATCTAAGATACGAACCCTGCTATATCACCGATCTCACGGCCTCAAATCAAATCTCATCGACTCAGCTCAATCCTAAGTATCATCCTCAATCCGTATGTGAACACATAGTCCCATACCCATGTGAACACATAACTATAAAGAATCCCATGAGCACATATCAATAGGAATGTATGCAAGTATGTATGTGTGTATGTGTGTGTGTAACACTACCCTAGGGTTCGCAACACTAAAGTAATCCAACACACCAATATCCATCCTAAGCATCGTTATTAATCCCAAATAACATATAATAATTGTTGGTGTGTATACGCATCCGTATACACCACCACGGACTGCGGGGGTGCTATACGCCATCCACCCGACTTCTCCCCGTAGATATAAATCTACTCACCTGGTCCTCGCTAGCCGGTGCCGACGTCGCCACGCGCTTGCTTGTCGTCTCGAAGTCCACATGGGGGTACCTACATATCATAACGTACCATATCGCATTAAAACTAAATTCGAAATCGAAACGGCATACGAAAATCAAATCGGCACGCGTATCACGCATAGGTCCAAACCTATCGCCCACGCATGCAGGAATAGTCAAACCAACCCTCGATGTCGATGTACGAATGTCAAACCATCGAGAAAATCCAATCACACTCATTTGCACATTCACGAACACTAATTTTAATATAAACTAGGTTAAAACTCACAAAAGCGCCAATTTCACTTAAAAAGTCATTTTTCCGAAAATCTAGCAAGCACAATTCGCCGTTTTTGTACAAAACACGATGTTTAAACAAATTTAGCGACCACAATATCCACTAAATATCATAACTAAGTCATATAAACCATTTCTATAATTTATTCTCATAAATTTGCCTCATTTCCAAAATCCTAGTTTGCAAAAATATCAATTTTTAACACCTTTTATAGCAAAATTCACAATTCATCAATTAAGCTTGGTTTTGCATGATCTAAATTGCTAAACAACAAATTAAAATGTTAATAAAGTCATCAAAACCTTAATTAGATTTTAAATCATCCATTTGGAACCAAAAGCTAAAAACTAGTTTGCTTAAATAAAGCTAAATTGGATATTTTAATGTTACAATTAGCACTAAGCAACAAGATTACATTTTGCATGCCCTAAGATACAAAAATACATCACATAACCATGCACAATTGATCACCATTCAACTCCAAAACAAAACCCCACTTCAATTTCATAAACCCTAATCTTGAATTTGGACTCTAAATTTAAAATCTAAACTAAACCTTTCATTAACATAATTTGAAGTAATAACAAACAACTCCAAAAAAAAACAAGATTTATACCTCATAACCATCTTGAGATCAACATGAAACTTGTCTCCAAAGTGCAAACTTTTCACCAAGATCCATGCTAGATAGGCTAAGGAAAAATGGGTAGGGCTTGGATTTGGATTTTGTGGGATTTCTTGTGTTGATTTTTGGGCATAATATGAAGAAATTTTGAGGTGAAATGAGAAGAGAAAGGGGGGGGCTGTTACTGCAGTGAGGATGGGAGGGGTTCGGCCAAAATTGAGGGGAGGAAGAGAGAGAGAGAGAATGAGGTTGGGGTGTGGGTTGAAGTCAACAAAGTCCACTTTATGTTAAATACCATACCTCATCAATTAATCTATTCATTCTTCTTTCTTTTCTTCTTCTATTTTTTTTTTCAAAAGAGAGGGCTGCTGGAATGTGGTGGTGGGGCCGGCCATGTGAGTGGGTGAGGATGAGAGGGTGTGTGTGTGGAGCAATGAACACCAAACACCAATACAATATGCACCAAAACCCTTTTATTTTCACAAAATAAGCCTTTTTCTTCAATATTATCTAAACCGTTTTGGCAAACAATTTTATTTCAAAAACCACATGATAAAATTTTATTTAATGTTTTATGATGCACAAAATTTGTTTCAACTCATTCCAATTTGTAATTTTCCCTAATTAATTGTATTAGTGACGGCTTAAAATAATAATAAAATAATATTTTTTTCAGAAAATTTGAAATTTCACCAGCGGCTCAATAAACACCAAATAATAGCAATTACATAGCTAGAATATGTATATTTAATTTTTATAATAAGATATTTGCATTTTGACTTTTTACAGAAAACCCCCTTATTTTACCAATTTTTCCGAAATTTCACCGAAACGATTTTCAAAACGCTACAATCTTTCCCCCTTAAAGAAATTCGGTCCCCGAATTTAAATTAAAACTCTCCCCAAATACTAAAACATCTAAACCAAAACCATCAAGTCGTCGGGGCTCCGAAATTGTAAATACATAAAACAAATCGTAGCGCAGCGCATGCGCATGAAAAATGAGCATATAACTCAAATCACAACTCTGTCAAGCATCCCGCAATCATCGGAGTCGTGGGGAAGACATCAATGCCAAATCCAAAGCAAAACCAATATGATATAACTCGAAACTATACATATAAATATCGAATCTATATCTGTAAGTATCTGAAGGAAATGCATGCAAAATATATTCAGGTACTGTCCTCTGACTAGTCCCGCTCAGTACAAAAACACATAGCAATATCATAAAAACGTACTGCTCTATAAGAAATCAATCCCAAAATATGCACATGAATACTACATGCGTCTGGTGCGCACGGAAATCAAAATCCATGAATGTGCCATGCATGCGCACAGAAACAACATCTAAGTGCATCGGGTGTGCACGAAACATCTGTTGTAGGCAACATGTGTGCCTGACAGCAAAATCAGGTGCATCTGACATGCACGAAAAAAAATCCCGATTTAGTGCATCTGGTGCGCACCAAAATCACCCTTCAAAACATGCGCCCAACATGCGCGAAAATCCAAATCAGGTGCATCCATCGTGCACGAAATCATGAAATCCAATATCAAGCGTCGAACATGCGCAAAATCCAATCAGGTGCACAAGGTGCACAAAATAAATATCGAGTATCACAATCAAAATCGAAGTCCAGTGCATCTAAATGCACAAAAGGCGAATCACTGCACTGCAAGCATATATAAACTATACCGAGTGCAGGAACGAAATCGTGTGCATGCATACGCACAAAACCAACTCAACTGTTTAAAACCGTAAAATCACAAACATGTGAAACTAAAGAACGAAAACGATATCAAGTGCAACACTGTGCAAAGATCGTAAATCCTCAATCATCAAAATCAAATCATACGAATAAATCACCCAAAACATCGTAATCAATAATGGCGGAACAGTACCGCTCAAGTGCATTCTCTAAGAATCTCGGCCAACTGTCGCGGTCACTAGTGGGACGTCTCGTCGATGATCATGAACTCTGTCCTGCTGGTGTGCGTAACCATGACCACTCCTGGGTCAAGGTCTTCACTGTGAATTACCAATCTTTCGGTCCATCGGCTCATCGGCCCTGTCAGGTGTGCTAACGGGGACGATTCCGTTCTGGCACTTCTCTGGTCATCTCTTGGTCAATCATCGCGACCACTCGTAAGACAGCATATCACTGGCGTCGGCCTCTGGCTCTCTGAATGTACGTGACACATCTGATCCTGGGTGCAAGTATCATTGCAGCAGTGTCCTAGAAGGAATCCTGCTCACGGTCTCTTCCATGTCTCGTCTCTGCCAACTGTCCGGAAGTCATTGTCCTTTCCTATATCTGCATCTTGCTCTGTAACGGCTGCATACCCATCACGACTCCTTCTGGAAGGTATATCCAGTACTCTGCCTCGGCATGCGCATCGCATCTCTGATGTCGGCGGAGTGGAACGTCATCTCATCTAGATCTGGTACGAACCTCTTACTTCACTTTTCTCTAATGTTGTCTGCTTTGGACTCGTCTCGTCGCGGCTGCATGGACTGAGCTCCAACGACTATCCTTGTATCTGGAGTCTCCCAAGAATGCATCTCACCACCTAGCATCCGAATTAAGTCGAGGCATCCGATCGAGTCGTCAAAACCTCATAATCCCCCAAGAGCTCAACCTCTTGGGCACAGTTTAATAGTATCGAGTACATACCACAGCATCGGTGGTCCAGCCGTAGAAGGGAAAACCCAAGCCTCACTAATGGCGCCGTAGAACTGCCGCAAACCCGAAGGTTCAAAGGCTTTCACACGGTCATTAAGTCGAGTTAGGGTTTCATTCTTCTAGAGAGACCATAGAATTGCCTGCATGTCTTTCCGACTACTTTAAACTTGGAATAATAGGTTTCTGACATTCGATCGTCTCTGTCGACTCCCAACGTCTCCGCGTGAAGTCGTCTCTAGCTGGAATCAATCTATCTGATGACCTCGCATCGGGGTAGGAGAACGATCCATATGTCCTAGTCATTCATCCTTGATGACTAGTGACCTCCTATCATCTCTTAGTACAACTCGTCCTGCATTAATTCTAGCATCTGGGAAATATCTCGTCATTCGCAGCAATAACTGGCTCGCTCGTCTGCACGCTGAACAGTGCCTCAATCATCAGGAGTAAGCAACACACCAACGGTCATCAAAATCTGGCTGGCCTCTGTCAGTGGCTCAATCCTCTAGTGTCGATCAGCACATCCGAGTAACCTCATAAAGGCGATCCGCCAAACGCTCGTGGCGCGGAAACACAGTAAAAAGACACATCTCTGCAATCGTGTGTCGCCGGAATTTCGCCCTGGTCAGTCATCGTTCGTGATGAGCTTGTGCTGACCGCAACTCTAGCCGTAGCTCTCCCTGCCTGTAACCGTAGCAGCAAAACCAAACTGGTACCGACGAGGCTAGATCAGGAAGGAATATAATACTGAACAAGGAAATGTACATCCTAAGGCTTCATAAGTGGAGTGGCGTGTCGTAAATATGCCGCGGAACATACCAACGGTACGTCACTCTACTTTAGTCACTTATTCCATCAACTAAACATGTATCTATTGAGATAGAGACCAGTGTTGTTTATTCTTTCGACCTTAGAGTCGCTCGTTATATTTCTGGTGGTTTTGAGTTCCCTTTTGAGTTTTTGATCCTCGCCGTTGGCGTTGTATATTATATTGCTTGTGTGGTTGTGACCGTCGATTGACGAAGAGCTAGCTCCCGCTTGGGGATGCCTTTTATTGATTTCGTATACTATTCATGTTGTATCCCGTTTGGGAGCCAGTATTTACAAAGGAGACTCTGCCGAAATTTTCAGTAAATTTTTGATGTTTTTAGAAACCCGCATAATTCGGCTTATGCTATTAAAACTACTTGATTTAAATTGGTTTTTCCTACTCTCTACTACTCTTCTTGGTTTGGATTTCTGGGTTTTCGGTTTACTTAGATTACGTACGTCTCGAGACGTTCGTAGTTTAAGTGCCGGTCATGTTCCGTACTTTCGGGTCATGACATTCAGATTACTCATAATTGGATGTATTCCTAAGTTGAGTAATACTGATTAGCCTTTCTCCATTGAGTTGATATGCACTGGAGACAGTTGCATGATTAGAATCTGGTTCCAATTAAATAAGTGCCAAATGTTTCTATATTGGATATAGAATGGTTAATATCTTAACGATGTTAAGGTATGGTGAGTTGTCCAGCTTATGCTTAAAACCAGACACTGGATAACTCAAGGCACGTTTCAGTAATGGCAGTTTGTGGGTTGACCCTGGCTATGACGAGGGTTGATTTTCTACCATCTGGAAGATCAATAGTGATATTGTTCTTGACTCGCCACAGTTTTAGTAAAATGGATTTTTTTTCAGAAAACAGTTGTGGGAGTATGGTAGAACTGGAAGTGATTCCAAAACCGCAAACGATTACGGAAAATTTAATAGGACCTATATATTCAATCAGGTTTGACATTCCATTAACCACTCCGCAGATATGGTGGGTAACCTCAGACACCCGAGAGGTACTCCGGTAGCCTCAAGGACGGTGATAGGGAGGTTCTTGTTTACCCAGACTTGACACTACTGTTGTTCCAGGCTATGAGACCCGGCAGGAGGATAAGTATAGCGTCGTTCTAAACTAGCTTTAGAAGTGCACGTATATATTATTCTGCCAGAGGGTTGTTGTGGTCAGTGGGAGCAGCGGAAGCATAATGGGCAAGCAGCTTATGTCTATTTATAGGCTTGAGCAGATATAGCGGAGATAAGATCATCTATTTTTGATGTGACAGTCATGGGTTTGACTTCATCAGAATAGGGGATGGATCTGTTAAGAAGGTAGTAGGGTGTGATGTCCTGGTATTTGGATGACATACATAGAGTAGGAAGTAAAATTCCTATACTACAATCGGTTATACTGTGGTCGTCACACAGTTGTTTCTCCATAAAGGATATGGATATAATATCAGACATTCTGGTTTCTAGATCTATGGTTTTAGATCTTGATTTGGGTAGTTTCCCAATGTGGGTACTTTGACAATATTCTAAAGGTATTTAGAATAAATGACTCCTGGCATGGTGGTGTACCTACAGGTGATGGAGTCACCTTCTCTAAAGGTGTCTTACAGACTAAAGGAGAGAGGGATGTGCATGATTGGCGGATCACTTGCTTAGGCAATTGAGTCAATCGTGAGATGTCAAGTACCACACCAAATGTTGTTTTTGCACTAGATGCGATAAGTTTATATTAATCCAATCCTGAAGAAACATAAGGAAGCAGTTTTAGAACATAAGTGCATGTTCTACGGATTTGATGACGGCAGCCTCCTTCGGGAGACAGTTATCATTCCAGGCTTCAAAGGTGACATGAATGACAGAGTGATTGTCAGATTTATAGTTTTCCCTCTGACGAGGGACAGTATTATGGACAGTTGGTCCAAGAGGATACTGTGGGAGGCATGGTGCTGGATACTGATTAGGTTCAGTTATCGATACAGTCTAAGAAGTTTGGATTTGAAGTTCATTTATGAACTAGGTCCCATCAGATATCCAGACATATTCTAAGACAGGTATTACTCGATTCGGGAGATGACTTTCTCCGCGAACTTGAGATTAAGAGAGACATAGAAAGAAACATCAGGGCGGATCCACTCACTGAGGCTCTTTCTAGAACACAAGAGTTTTACAAACTAGCTTTGTGAAACTAATTAGTAGAGGAGTTGGGTGTTCGGTATCACACAGGCTGTGAGTATGCGACATCGCAATAATTAGCCTTAAGTGCAAGTGGGAGATTGTTGGATATAGTGCCCTCAAAGTCAATTATTGGATCGCAGGTACATGATTGCAATGATTGAGGCAGGACCTATACCGATATGACAGTCTTGCTCGAGATGATAGTATGCTATCCGGTTTGTCTTTATCATCGTATACATGCTTTAGTTCACTATTGCATGATGATAGAGCCCATAGGATTCTTTCTTGACTGCCACCAGTATGATGGCGATCATATACGTGGGAGCTAGGGTTTGTAAGCACATCCTTAAAGTGTCCCTAGTCGTGGGAGTTTCGAGACAGGGCATCGATACTCCAGAGTAGACTAGTGTATACAGTCGAGACCCCGACGACGGGCGATGGCCGGTCTCACAAGCCATTGGTGTCAGTTGGTTCACCTAAGATGTATACAGGTGCTCGTTGGGTTATGAGTACACCGGACAGGACTCGGCGGGAACATGCTACTTGGTATTATACATATCGTCAGATAGTAGTTCCCTGGTGACATGTGTACAGGTTAGTTTGTCGACCTGAGATCGTCATTTGTCTCGTGTGAGTTACTACTGTGCTTTGATTACTACCCTACCACGCTCAAAGGAGACGTGCAAACAGGTTTTAGTTGGGTACAGTCCCGAGCCACATGGAGGCAGTGAGCGGATCATCGGGGATTCGTCTCTCCCGGTATTGAGGGTTGATGTCGCACAGTGCACGGGTGGCCATCACTAGAAATCCTCGGCCGGGGGTAGTGGAGAATTACTGATTTGGATCAGTAGTTTCTCAGGTGGTGATGGGCTTCATACCGACACGAATTATCGCGTTATTAGGGGTCTGACTTTATCCACCCCCCTAGACTCGATATGCGATACTCTTAGATGAACGGACCGGGTTGTATGTATATTGTCACTGTCAGGCTCAGTAGGGTTTCTGGATGAGTTCGCTCGTCAGCTTCCCTTCCAATCAATACATAGGCAACCGTTATGTACAGCTTGTACTTCTGACATGCTAGTGGTTATACCCAGTGCCAGTGTGTTGATGAGTCATTAGAGTCCCCCACAGACAGTTTCCCAAGTTCAGGCGAAACGTTGTAGAGGCCGTATGGTTTTATGGCAGGGTTCGGAAAATGCACGTGCGTTTACGCACGTGTCATAATTCTGGCAGATAATACTGGTAGGCTTTGGTTTAAGCCGGATCCAAGTATTATACTGTGTAGATATAATATCTTTGTCTCAGTTGCATTTGTATTCGGTCGTAATACAAATGCGGGTTACGGGGTTAACCTGAAATTTGTTTCGGGATCGCTTTTGGAAGTTGCCAGTTTCCAGTTTTCTATCGGCCGTATTAAACATTCGGTTTAATACGGATTTATCTTTTCTTGATGAGTGTGGAAGCTTCTAGATAATGACTAGGATGATGAGGTGGCTAGTGAGTCATTAGTTCATTAATGGTTGCATTTAATGAGAGAATGACTAGGTTAATGCATCTTCTTTTGCATTAATGGTTTTTAGTGTGTCATCCTTTTTCATGTAATGTTATGATAAGCTTTATATTCTTATGGTCACCTCTTCCACTCCTACACTCACCCCCTCCTCACTTATAAGTGGCCGGCCCCTCTTGCTAGAAAAAGATGGTTGTTAATTTTGAAAAGATTATTGTTTTGGATTCATGGAAATTAGATATTCTCATTTCTCATTTCACCCGATCCAAAAGGCAACTTCATTAACCGTTCGTCCATAGCTTTGGACGTAACGAGACAAAGTGTTCTACTCATTCTCTACATCAATCTTGGTCATCTCTTTTAGCAAACTTGATGATCGAGTTGCCTCGGTTCAGAGGCGGGAGCCCGTTTAAAGATCTGTCGACGTGGTGCCATCTGGACGAGAAGACTGGAGATTCAGGAGATCGAAGCAGCCGCAACAAAGCGTGGGATGATGGTTGAAGACCGAAGGACTCGGATCGTTCGGTATAACATTTCTACCCACTTTGTAATTTGTTGGTTTAGCTTTAATGGCAGATCCGAGTTATAGTATACGATAGCGCCAGTCAAAAAGTTTTTGTTCCGCATTTGGCGTCTGTTAGACGGCCGGGGCGCTACCGTGGACTTACACAAAGCATAGAAGACGATCTGGCAGCAGCTCAAGTGGCAGACATCGCTTGGGTCCGTGTGGCAAAACTACAGCTCACGGACAATGCTCGCAACTGGTGGAAGGCGGAAGAAAGTTGTCTGGTACAGCCGATTGAATGGAAGACTTTTCGCAAGAAGTTCGACGCGAAATACTTCCCTGTGACTGCCAAGTTTGCCATGTAGCAGCAGTTCATTCATCTACAACAGGGTTCAATGTGGGACAAATCTGTAGATGAATACAACGCTGAATTTTCCATGCTAAACCGGTAAGATATGTCACAACAGTTCAATTTTTAAATCTCACATACTACACAGCTAACACAATCTTTAAACAGATTCGTGGCACACTTGATACTGACGGACGAGATCAGAGCCCGTCGCTTTCAACAAGGACTGGACATGGAGATTCAGGTTGCTCTAGCCACGGGAAAATTTCTGACTCATGAGGATGCTCTGGAAGCTGCCCGCAGTTATGAGGCAGTGATAAAAGCAAGGGGCAGACCTCAGTCTGCAGGAGTCAAACACCCTGCTAACCAGACGGCAGGTGGAGCCTCGTCCAGGCCACCTTTCGTGCCAAGGCGACCCGGAGTACCGAACCATCATACCAGCCCAACCTTTTGCACCTACTGCAAGAGAACTGGACATATGATGAAGGACTGTCGTCGAGCCAACCGCCTTTGCTTAGTCTGCGGCTCAGCTACTCACGATATTGGGTCTTGTCCCCAAAGACAGAACCCAGTTGCTGCACCCAGGCCAGCAATTACTTATCCGCAGCGACCAGCTCTTCAGGCACCTGCTCCCAGACCTACACTACCTGCACCACCCATAGGACCACAAGCTGCACCACCTCCTCGTCAGTTCCATCAAGCTCAAAGGAACGTTTCGAGGAATACTCCTCAGGCCAGGAGGAATGTACCAAGGCGCCAGGCTTTCACAATGTCAGTGGAAGAAGCTGAGGCCACTAGCTAAGTCATCGCTGGTAAACTTTTCTTTTCAAACTTTGCTTTTTTATCCTGCTACTTAGTTACATATTTTTTATACCTAAAACAAATCCCACATACCTTAGGTACAATCTTAGTATCCTCAATCCTTGCACTTGCACTGTTTGATACTGGAGCATCATACTGCTTTATGTCACAAAGGTTTGTCCGAACCCTTGCGATTCCGGTCTCACCGCTTGTATCCAGCTGGAATGTCAGTTCAGGAAATGGCGTTCTAAAGGCAACTATGGGATACAGCTTGTGTCCAGTCGTCGTCTGCAGTCGAGAGTTTTATGCTGACTTCAAAGTACTGGACATACCGAACTTCAATATGGTTCTAGGAATGGATTAGCTTGGAACTTTTTATGCTACCATAGACTGTCGTCAAAGGAGGATAGTATTCGAGATTCCAGACCATCCAGTCTTCTATTTCAAAAGCGGAGACCGTACATTGGAGCCAAGTACCTACAAAGCGAAGCCAAGAGAAGCAGTAGTTGCAGCAGCTCAAGCGGAGGAAGAATCAAGACCAGATGTGGTTCGAGAGTTCGACGGTGTATTTCCTGACGATATATCAGGTTTGCCTCCCGATCGAGCTCTTGAATTCAGTATTGATTTAGTACCAGGAGCACAACCGGTGATCAAAGCACCCTATCGTTTAAGTCCGGAAAGTTTGAAGGAAGTCTGAACACAGTTGGACGAATTACTAGCGAAACGATGGATTCGTCCCAGCACTTCAAGTTGGGGATCACCTGTATTACTTGTGAAGAAGAAGGAAGGATCATACAGAATGTGCATTGATTACAGTGCCTTGAACGAAGTCACTATAAAGAACAAGTATCCACTCCCGCACATCGATGATTTATTCGATCAGCTAAGCGGATCTTGTGTTTTCTCTAAATTAGATCTTCGTTCAGGTTATCATCAAGTGAAGGTCAAGGAAGCTGATATTCACAAAACATCTTTCAGAACTCGTTATAGACATTACGAATTTCTAGTAATGCTATTTGGAGTGACCAACGCACCTGCAATATTCATGAACCTAATGAATCAAGTTTTCCGGGAGTACTTAGACAGGTTTGTTGTCATCTTCATCGACGACATCCTGGTGTATTCTAAGAGTCGGGAAGAATATGCAGAGCATCTACGAATTGTCCTGGAACCTCTTCGTCAACATCAGCTTTATGTCAAGTACAGCAAGTGCGAGTTTTGGTTAAAGCATGTTGGTTTTCTTAGACATATCGTATCAGGAGAACGAATCTCTATAGATCCAGCGAAAGTTTCAGCAGTTAGCGAATGGCCTACACCAAATTCAGTGAAGGATATTCGAAGTTTCTTGGGTTTAGCTGGATGTTACAGAAGGTTTATTAAAGGCTTTTCGAAGATAGCAACACCCCTGACCAAGCTCACACGAAAAGATGAAGAATTTGTGTGGTCAGAAGCATGCGAACAAGCTTTCGTAGAACTCAAGTCAAGGTTGACATCAGCACCTATTCTCGTCATACCGGATCAATCTGGAGGATTCGAAGTGCATTGCGATGCATCCGGTAAGGGATTAGGATGTGTTCTACATCAGCATGGTAAGCTTGTGGCTTATGCTTCAAGACAGCTGAAGATTCATGAGCGCAATTATCCGACGCATGATCTGGAGTTAGCAGCCGTTATCTTTGCTCTCAAGATTTGGCGTCATTACCTACTTGGTGAACGAGTGAACATCTACACAGATCATAAGAGTCTGAAGTACGTGTTTACTCAGAAGGAGTTGAATATGCGGCAGAGAAGATGGTTAGAACTCATGGCGGACTTTGATATCAACTTGCAATATCACCCAGGGAAGGTGAACGTAGTACCTGATACTCTTAGTCGCCAACCATTATCGATGAATCTCACCGCTCAGTGGAAACTTCAGCAAGACTTGCATCAGATGGAGATTGAGGTAATCATGCCAGGTAATGCTTCAAGTTTGATGAATTTACAAGTTCAATCAACCATTGTCAATCAGATCAAAGTAGCTCAAGCAAGTGATGCTAAGTTGCAAAAGATCAGAGAACAAGTGGAGAACAGACTTCGAACAGACTTCATCATCCATGAAGACGGATCTTTGAGATACGGCAGCAGATTGTGTGTACCAAAAGGTCCTGTTCGGGAAGAGTTAATGAAAGAAGCTCACAGCTCTCCCTACTCAGTACACCCTGGAGGTACCAAAATATACAAAGATCTACGTCAGAATTATTGGTGGCATGGAATGAAGCGTGAAGTAGCCAGAAGCGTCTCAAAATGATTGGTGTGTCAGCAAGTAAAGGCTGAACATCACAGGACTGCTGGATTACTTCAACCGTTACCAATCCCAGAATGGAAGTGGCAACACATCACGATGGACTTTATGACTGCTCTTCCTCGCAGCACAAAGGGTAACGATGCCATATGGGTCATTGTGGATCGACTCACAAAGTCGGCTCACTTCATCCCATTTCGAGTTGGCCAATCTACTGAGACACTAGCGAAGAAGTACATGGAGGAAATTGTGAGACTTCATGGAGTACCGGTCTGCATTGTCTCCGATCGTGACACCAGGTTCCGATCGCATTTTTGGCAGAGTCTGCAAGCAAGCTTGGGAACAAGTCTGAACTTCAGCACAGCTTATCATCCATAAACAGATGGTCAGTCGGAACAAACTATTCAGATTTTGGAAGATATGCTCAGAGCATATATCTTAGACTTCAAAGGATCGAGGGAAGATCACCTACATCTTGTGGAGTTTTTGTACAACAAAAGCTACCAAGCAAGCATAGGAATGGCACCTTTTGCAGTATTGTATGGAAGGAAGTGTCGTTCACCATTAAGTTGGGACGACATCGGAGATAGGGAACTTCTTGGACCAGAGATGATAGTAGCGACTGTTGATGTGGTTCGTACTATCAGGGAAAGGATGCGCATAGCCCAAGATCGATAGAAGCACTGGGCTGATGCAAAGAGACGACACTTGGAGTTCCATCCAGGAGATCACGTATTCTTGAAGATATCTCCGAACCGCGGAGTGATCCGATTTGAAAGACGGGGTAAGCTAAGTCCGAGATATATTGGACCGCTCGACATACTCGAACGAGTCAGTGAAGTGGCATACCGCTTAGCGCTTCTACCTTCATTGGAAGGAGTGCATAATGTGTTCCACATATCCCAACTCAGAAAGTATGTGAGTGACCCCAGCCATGTTCTCGATCATTCCGAGCTCACTATACAACCCGATTTTTCTTGTGAGCAACAGCCTGTGGAGATCCTGGACAGGAAAGTGAAGACACTTCGGAACAAGGAAGTTAACTTGGTTCGAGTGATGTGGAGGAAAGACACTCCAGGAGAGTCCACTTGGGAAAGGGAGGATGAAATGCGTACTAGATATTCACACCTCTTTGTAAACTAGTCCTCAAATAAAAGTTGTAAATTTCGAGGACGAAATTTTTGTACGGAGGGTAGACTGTAACAACTCCATTTTTAATGTACAAAGAATTGATTTAAATTCAATGTATACTTAGAGTATTTATTGTGGCTAATATCTCTTTAAGTATTTATTTCACTCCATAATTACAAGAAGGAGCTTGTAGCTCATTGGTAACATCTTGCACTGCTGAACCAAGCCATCAGAGTTTAAATCTCATGCCCCATATTATTTTTGTATTTATTTTGTTTTAAATTCTTTTGGAAGTCAACAGTCAAAACACCATAACTCACAAAACTTGAACCGAACATTAAAAAATAAATATACCATAAATCCCCCCACGAGACCCCCCACCTTTCGGCGCCCTGACTCGGCCGGGATAGGCCGAGTCGGCCGGCGGACCGGCCGACTCGGGCCGGCGCCGCCGGCCGGACATGGCGGACCGCCGAGTCCCCTGAATGAAAAATCTGCATCTTGACTTGGTCTTCCCCCCTGCACACTTTAATTGGTCGGATCGGTTACAGAGAGCCCAATAAATCCCTTTTACTCCCAAATTTTAATGATTTTTTATATATTTTTTACATTTTTTTAATTGAAAACCCTAACCCTAGCCTAACCCTATATATACCCACCATACCCTCTACCCTCTCATCCTAAATTCCTAAGTCCACTCTCTCAAAATTCCAAGAGAATTTGGTACGTTAGAAAACGAGCGAAAGGCGAAGCGCTGACGAAATCGACGGCGATATTCCGGTGATCGTGCTAGGACCTCTTAACGACGATTCGACGCACCAGCAAACCCTCTACTTCCCCCTCACTCTCTAGTGTTGTCCAAACCCGTAAGTCCCTCTTTTCTACCTTTCTTTTCTTTCATAAAAATACGACTTTACAAACCCGACGGAAATCGGAACAAACCGATTTCCGATTCGGATTTCTATAAAATCTCACTTATCACCAATTCCATAATGCTTAAACATCTTTATGTTGACTATTAATCACTTAACAACTAATTTGAACAAGTTTTCTCACATGAAATGATAGCTTTTGCAATATATCGTATTCTTTCACTTAAATACCACAATATTTAGTTTTCACATTTAACCCCTTAACATTGCTAAACCTTAAAGCAGTTCACAAGGTAATGAACTACCTCCACACACACACACATATGCAAACATAACACGCTACCTTAAAAACTTAGAATACGATAAAACAAGATTTTACATTAAAATACCATTTTCTTAATAAAACCTTTTCTAAAAGTTTTAGGTTGCTACACTTTTAAAACAAATATCTTTTAATAGGAAAATACGATAAGTTGTGGACATCGATCGTTTATCTAAACCTGACTTTGTGGTGTCTAGGCTAGACAAGTGAGCAAAGGTAACTTTAAAAGGCCCGTCTTACGATTCGTGAGCGGATCCCTCCTTCCTCACTTGTACTTACCTGGCCACAATTAGCGGTGAAGAGGCGATTTGAGGCTTCAAACAACTTGTTGTTTAGATCATTTAAAATTAGTCTACTTGAAATAGGAAACCCTAAGATCTAAAATACGGAAAATCGACTTTTGCAAATAAATACTTTTTACTTTAATAAAACCGCATTCTAAAGGATTAGTATTTATAAATCTTTGCAAAGCGCCACTACAACCCACATTTGGGGAGCCCGTTAGGGATAGTACAGTTTATCGTGCACCATCGGCTTAGTAGTGCGAGATTCAGACCTCCGCAAGGAGCATTCGGTCTCGAAAGGTTTAAAATACGATATCTTAAGAAAATGATATTTTTATATAAAATATTTATTGAAATTATTTTTGTATAAATATATGTATATTATCATTAAGGGATCTATTTTGTTATATATCCTACTTTTTCTAAAAAATCACAAGACTAGATTTTACATTATAATACCATGAATTTCAAATAAATCAAAATTACAGATAAATACCTTTATTAGGATATTTTCACTAGAAATATCACAATTAAAATTTACACTCATTATAATTATAAAGATGAATAATAAATACTTGAGGTGTATCTTGAAAACTATACAAAAGTATTTTTACATAAAACCCCCTCAAGTTTTATAAATTACAATAAGGACCCTAATTTTATAGAACTTCGACTTACATTTCTTTTGGTCTGACTTGGATTTGGGTCTGATTATTTCTGATTTGAATATGATTCAAGTCAATCTACATTCTTTAATATTCCAACTCAATATGAACACATGAATCCCAGAATCCAGTTAACAATCTATACAACTTGACTGGATCAAACCATGGATATACATCCATTATTCTGTTATTACATTTACCCGATTATGCAGTTACAACCTGTTTACTGATATCATGGTTTTGGTCAGTCATCCAACTTATACAATACAATACAATAATACAAGCAAAACACTACGAGGTATAAGGGGTAGATTGGTGCGGAAGGTGTTAGAAGTGGCACGAGACGGTAAGATTAAGACACCTAACCTATATTCCGTTGCTGTTGTACCGTGGCTTAACGGTTCCTTGTACATTCCGTTTGCCCTGCTCTCTAGCATACTGAGACCCCTCTCGTATACACTGGCATCCTTACGTACCAAACTACAAACAACAGCGTGAACACCATATTCTACAATATTATACTTTAGAGGATACCTCTTATTCTGTCTTTTCTAATTCTTCTTTATCTTTGGGACTTACCGAGCGAACTGTTCGCTGACGACATTCTATTTCTTTTTTCTTTGAATGTCGTCAGGTGTTTTGGACCCAACAGAGATCGAGCCCACCGGTGAAGACTTGGATCAGTTTCACGAAGACCCCGAGCTTTAGACATTGTACCTTGTTCTATTCAGTATTTTCATTTCCTGTTATACCATTGTTTAGACATCGCTTTTCATTCCAGTTGTATTTACTTTTCATGCATTGTACAAAATAATGTTATTAATAAAGCTGCTGTTATTTCTATATCTCTTGTCTCTTGTGATTTACTTTTATATTGCCTAGATACGCTTAGCATTGTACTTCTGAGTATATACGTAGCGGACTTCGTCGCGTCCCCTTCGCCGTACACCGGGAAGCGGGGCGTGACACTCGGCGTTCTCTACCATGTCGTAACGGCGGTTCTCACGAAAGGTTCCTCTCAATCTGTCAGCACCATACTCGTGGCAAAAGAAGACATGACAGCCCGCCGAGCCCGGATTTGACTCAACATATGAATCTAGCAGTCCCTTAGAGGCTTTGTAATTAAGTGTGCCTCATAAACGCAGTCGATCTTATCCTCGGCTGCGTCGAGTATCACTAGAGTCATCTCCACCGGATGAGGAAGAATGTCGTCAAGGATGGCCAGAAAAATCGTGTGAAGCCAGATGGAGCCGGCTGGAAGAGGAGATCCCCTACGAATCATGAGCTCGTGTATTACTGTGTCGCACTGATCATCCGTGAGAGCGGGATTCGCCAGACGTGCAGCAAAACGAAGAATGATCTTTCTAATGGGCACCTCCCATGGCTGTCGTGGAGCATGTGGTCGATCGCAAGCTATGATTCTCTTTCTGTGAAAGTGAAGGAAAAGATGAATATTGTTTCAGATTATAAAGAGAAGCATTCAAGTCTCGGCACAGAAAATGTTGTGCATGGTGTCAGTTGGAACTATTTTCAGGCTCTGACTAAAATAAGGTGTTGGAAAAGAAAAGGTTGACTCAGGAAAAGCAGAGAAAGAAGGTGAAACGAAACCCTCATAAAAATAAGGCAGCACCTCACGTTGTAGGCACGTGAGCGTCAGCGCGCAAAGTACATGGACGCCTGTCTCTAATAGGATTAAACACTAAGGCAGCGCCTTACGTTCTGGGTACGTGAGCGTCGGCGTGCAAAGCACATACATGCTCTCTGATAGGATTAAATCCTTAGGCAGCGCTTCACGTATCAGGCACGTGAGAGCCGACATACAAAGCACGTAGATACCTGCTTCAGTAAGAATTAAATTCTTTGGTTACAACATGTGCATAGCACATGAGCGTCAGCACCCAAGTTGAAGCAGTTTTGCTTTGGGTAGAATTAAATTCTATATGGGAAAATATTTCCCTAAACAAGAAAGATATTTTCTGTTAAACAGAGATCCGTTGGATCAAATATCTAATGGTAAAATTAAATTCTATTAAGGAAAAATATCTCTATGATCTTCCTAAATAAAAAAGATATGTTCTGTTAAATAGAGAACTCTTGGATTAAAAATTCAACGGTGATTAAAAATCACCGTTTGAATCAAGAGATAGAATTAAATTCTATATAGGAAAATATTTCCCTAATCTTGTTAAAAACAGGAAAAGTATTCCAGGAATTTAATTCCTCTAAACAGGGTTTAACCCTTCAAAGAACTTAGTTTTCAAAAATCCGATCTCAGATCTTTAAAACAGAGATCTTAGTGACCATCAATGGCCAAAACACCATTAACAGAAGTTTAACTTCTTTCAAAAAAATAAACAGAGATTAAATCTCTCAGGACTCAGTGCCTCACGTGACACTCACGTGAGCGTGCAGAAGGCCCATGAAGATAGCGTCTCACGTGCCACACATGTGAGCGCCCATAAGCAAAGATCTGGCGCCTTATGTGATACCCACGTGAGCGTTTAAAAAATGTCAAGCTGGAGCACCTCACGTGATACCCATGTGAGCGCCATATAAAGTGCTTAGCACTGATATGACAATGTCTAAGGATTCAGCGTCTCACGTGATATCCGCGTGAGCGCCAACATATGATAAATATCTACAGTGACCAAGTGCTTAGAACTGATAGGGTAATGCCCAAACCTGAGCGCTTCACGTGATACCCACATGAGCGTCAGAAAGAAAAACAAAATAAGTGTTTAGCACTGCTAGATGATGAAAATGCCCAGGACTGAGCCCTAAAATATGCTGAGCCCCCCTTAAAATTTCATACTCCTTGAGTCCATATTGCTCATCATAACCGAGCCCATATGCTCACTTCTATTCTAAGTTGATCTTAGTCTCATATAAGACTAACGTATTCTTAGTTAAAATAAATTGACCCCGTATGCTCATATATTTAAGTCGATTTTAATCTAAAACTAGATTAACGGTCCTTAAATAAAATAAAATATCCTTTGAACCAATAGAACATATGACAGAGGTTCAAATCCAAATTTAATATACGGATTTGGACTAATTTACGCCCTATGGGCGACGACATAAACTAGTCTGTGTATACAATCCACGGGCAATCATAATAAACAATAAATATAACACGCCACGAAGTGGCCTATCGGAGCAGGTAAAAGTGGTTGTCGCAATGTGATGATGTAATTAACTGCAGGGGCTTGCGCCTACTAGAAAAAACGTCCCCATAATAAAAAAAACCTCAAAGAGGGGGAATATGAAAAATTCATGCTACAACGGCCGCATCTATCCAAATCTCCGATACACGGTACCATAAATCAACTTAGTGTCATCGAAGAGATGGACGGATATGTTCCAAATAGTATCTGCCCCTAAATTCAGGCAAGACGATCTATCCTGGTTCATCTCTGTTTTCGGTGGTAAACAGGGTAGAAATATAAGTACAGTGGGAACACACTCGAAACTAATGACAATGTCAGGTCTAAAGACTAACATGTACATATGTCACCAGAGAACTGCTATCCGACGATAGGTATATTACCATCTAGAAGTTCTCGGCGAGTCCGTCCAGTGTATACTATCTTTGGTGCCGTACACCTATGGCTGTGGGACAGGCCACATTCTCTCACGGGAATAAGAAACATATACACTAGTCTACTCCAGAGTATTGATACCATGTCTCGAAACTCCGACGACTAGGGATAATTTAAGGATGTGCTTATAGACTACCTAGACCCCACGAGTATGATCGCCATCACAACTCTAGTAGTCAAGTAAAAATCATACGGGCTTTACCAGCATGTATTCGAGATACGTAATATAAATAGAACATATACACATGTTGAGATAAAGACAAACCAGATAACATACTATCATATCGAGCAAGACTGTCATGTACATATATATCCCAAGCATCTATATGTAATATACAATCCTGTACTATACAATAATGACCTCTAGGGCATACATATCCAATACGGATATTTAGATCTGAAATTTTTGTTAGTATCCGGATTCGAATGTGGATCCGACTTGGATACAAATTTACCATCTGAATTTGTCCGGATATGGAATTTTAGTATCCATATACGCAAATTGTCAGATTCGAATTA
Organism: Agapanthus africanus; assembly: GCA_030015575.1. Classification (NCBI taxonomy): domain Eukaryota; kingdom Viridiplantae; phylum Streptophyta; class Magnoliopsida; order Asparagales; family Amaryllidaceae; genus Agapanthus; species Agapanthus africanus. The sequence goes on along the minus strand of CM057349.1, from coordinate 354,364,828 downwards.
TCCGGGTCTGATTACATCCCTTATATCCAATCAGTTTTCTTATAAATAAAGGCTAAATTGCGGAAAATACTAACTTTATAAAACTAGCAGTTTTTTCCCTCAAATTTAATTAATTCCCAAAATGTATTTTATTTAAATATTTAATTAAAAATGTTTCTTTCTCTCTTTCTTAATTCATATAATTGCCTTTTTTTTTGTTTTTTTTATGCAATTTTCATATCTTTGTTTAAATAGTTGGACTTTAGGAATCCAATCCAAATCTATATCCAATTAATCAATAACTAAATATTCTAAAATCCAGATCCGAGTGTACAATCGATAACGCTAGATTTTAAAATCCAAATTTGAATTCAGAACGAATAAAGCTATATTTTAAAATCCGAGTCCAAAACTAATACCCTTATATTTTAAAATCCAAATTCCAGTATAGAACCAATAACACTAAATATTAAAGTCTTAGAAAAAGTCCAAATCCAATCTAAAAATACAATATCATGAACCCCCAAGGCTTCTCTCAAAGCATAAATACCAATAGTTTTGGGGCTTCCAAATCAGCAAGAGAGAAAAGAAAGGTTGCGGGCAAGTTAGAGAAAGAAGGTTTGTAGCCAAGTCAGAGGGAGAGTTGCGCGGGTATTTCTTCGTGTTGAGAGTTGAAGTAATCTGGTTTTGTCTTTCGTGTAATTCTCTGGCTTGTGGAAATTCTAGTCCTGGATGCATGATAGCTACAAATTGTACCGAACGTGAGTAAAATCAATCTCTTTTGTTTATTCTTTTTTTTATTGTAGTTGGTATTTGTTGATCACTTATCATAATAGTCTAAAACATCGATCTTGAAATCCGGCTGCGATCGAATTTTTCACAACAATAGTCTCATTTTCCCACCAGATTGGCTACACTCTTTATAAGCCATTGCTCTCTTCCTTGGTAAGAAACCTAGTGGCCCCCTCCTCAACAATCTCACATACCCCTCATTAAATACCAAAATTCCAAGCGGGTTCTTTGTTTCATGATGAACCACAAGATGTTAACAAGACCACTGTTCTACAATTAAGTTAGATGTTGACAAGTGATTTGATGTTAACATGCTTAGTTTCATTAGCACCCTTAAATATACATTACAAATGATGTTAACATTAATGTGTCCACAACAAATGTGTTTGACTCTTTAAATAGCAACTAATATATAATTCCCTATCATTATCAAATATAATCTTTGTTTCTTACCTTAAAAAACCCATCTAATTAAGAATAGTAGGATACTCAACGCATCATATGGTTTAATGAGTGCTACAAGTAGTTGGGAAAACTATATAGATACGGAGGCTATTAATAAAACACAATATATATATATATATATATATATATATATATATATGAGAACAATGGAGGAAAGAGGCCATAGGAGGGAATTCCCTCCTATGGCGTCGGAAAAATACCCCTTCCTTAATTTTTTCCGACGATCGGCACCCATCAACTTCATCGTCATCATCTTAGATGTGGATATACCAAATTTCATGTGATTCTACAACTTTTTCACCGTTGATTTAGTGGGTTCAAAATTAACGGTTTACCGACAATAGAACTTTTTACATTGCTAAATCAACGGTGAAAAAGTTGTAGAATCACATGAAATTTGGTGTACCCACATCTTAGATGATGACGATGAAGATGGTGGGTGCCGATCGTCGGAAAAAACTAAGGAGGGGGTATTTTTCCGACGCCATAGGAGGGAATTCCCTCCTATGCCTCTTTCCTCCATTATTCTATATATATATATATATATATATGAGAATAATGGAGAAAAGAGGCCATAGGAGGGGATAGGAGGGGATTTCCTCCTATGGCGTGGAAAAAATACAACCTCCACCATTTTTTCCGACAATCGGCACCCATCATCATCATCGTTATCATCTAAGATGTGAGCACACCAAATTTCATATGATTCCACAACTTTTGCACCGTTGATTTAGCAATGTAAAAAGTTCTATTGTCGGTAAACCGTTAATTTTGAACCCACTAAATCAACGGTGAAAAAGTTATGGAATCACATGAAATTTGGTGTGCTCACATCTTAGATGATAACGATGATGATGATCGGTGCCGATCGTCGGAAAAAATGGTGGAGGTTGTATTTTTTCCACGCCATAGGAGGAAATCCCCTCCTATGGCCTCTTTTCTCCATTATTCTCATATATATATATACACACACACTTTCCTAACTTACAATGAAGCGCCCTATTCCCATTTATATAATTGAATAAACAATAGCCATATAGCTAACTTTCCCAGCAAATTAATAACAAGCTTCATTAACTCACCGAAATCATACACCAACCCTATAGCAAATCTCTGCATATAAAATGGAGCTTAGTGCAGCTGGTTCAAAGTAACCAAGTCGAAATCATCCAATGGCTTCGGTCTCTTCGAAATCCACCGCCCTCTCGTTGTTGATTTTGGTGTGCCTCTCGCATGAAGCCTTTGGCGCACGAGCAGTTCCAGCTAGTGATGATAAGCCTTCCGACAAGAAGTTAGGGAAAGATTGCTTGGAAGAAGGGACGGTTGTGATCCCGGGAGTTGGGCGCTATGCGCTCGGAAGCCATGAATTGCCTTCGATATCAGGGTTAGACCATAGCGGTCCGGCTGCTGCTAATGGACAGTATATACCGGGGAATGACGACACTTTCGTTCCCAACCCTGGTTTCGAAGTTCCCAACCCGGCCCATGTTCCTTGATTGGTTCGTTGGAGGTCGGCCGGGTGAAGTACGTAGCTTCGTTGTTTGCTTGAATAAGACGGTCACTCAATGGTGGTGATGCAGCGACTCATGTGTAGACTTGTGTTACGTATATTATGCTTGATATGTTTTATTATTATTGTGAGGAGGTTATAAATTTCATATAGATCTCTGAGAAATATAAGAACAACTGTATTTCCAAGAGATTAAGTCTCTCTTGGTTTATCTTTCTACATATGCTTCTTTCATTAAAAGTAAAGTTTGTCTTATTAATCTTAATTGCATATGTTGAGTATGTCGATCAGCTCCTAATCACAATTTATCTTATGTCATGAAATTAGTTTAAGAAAAGCTTAGCATTTAACTTCCATTGAATCCAAATAATGAAATTTTATATGAGACGGGTTCTCGTTTTGGGCCCAACTGTTCTTTCCAATTAAAAGAAAAGAAAAGAAAAAACGGATTGAATACAAATAATGAAATTTTACATGAGATATGCTCGTTTTAGGCCGAACTCGTTCTTCCAATAAAAAAAATAAAAAGAAAAAAAATACCAATTAAATGGAAGTATATATTGAAATGAATCTATCATTTTTAGTTGGACGAGGTAGAAGAAATTGAGATAAAGCACATCTTGAAAACACTGTAGAAAACTGTAAGTTCCATTTGCTGATGCACATAGATCCCATAATAATTTTATAATGAGTTAATGTTCACTCTAAAATTAGATCTGTACTAAAAACAAAAGTAATTAGCTCGACACTGTTTTCCTCGACGGATGAACTATTGTTAAAGGAAGGGAAGAACATTCTTCCTTAATAAAATAGAAATATACCCCTTGATTGCATTGACAGAAATTTATAAACGACACAGCAAAGATAACAGTCATCCAACCATCATATTATTGATAAAATTGGATTACAGTTATATATGATCTGATAATAAAAAGAAACACTCAAACCCTTAGATCATGACCTTGTCTTGAAGACCGAGTGCAGGGATGGACATCTAAATCTCCTACACAGCGAGCCTCAAGCCGAATCATGATTCATCGGCCACACTGCTTGGCCTGCTTTCAATATCCGAGCGCAGAAATGGACTTCTAAATCACTCGGTCGTTTATTACCGGACCGAGCGAAAGGCCGATTGTCTCGTCTAGACCGAGACCAATCCCGGAATCACAACACAAGGGCAGGGATGGACGTTTAGATCCCCTGTATTATGACAACCAAGCTTGATACGGTGGGAGGATGAGATCAGTTCTATTATCATGTTACGAGAGTAGGGACGGACGTCTGAACCTCTCGTAGGCATGATAACAACCCTGATCCGGCCATCGGCGTAATCAGCCATACCTCAATTGGCGTTATATGAGTGTTGGCACGCCGAAAGGAGGGCCAAGAGACGTTCCTTCATCTTCATATTCTTCTTTTCGTTGATCTAAAGGAATGTGGAAGTATACCGGATCGAGGAGGGCTGATCATCTCAAGTCTCGACAGGGTCTCGACGAAAATGGCGTTAGTCGCCGAGATCTAGCTTACATTAACTACGATATGGCGACTGAGAAGCCCGAGAACTAGGATATTTGATAATTGGTTGATTGATTGAGAGAGATCCCTCTTCTTCGTCTTCAACTCTGCCTTTTATTGTCACGCCTCGCTTCCCAAAATACGGGAGCAGGAAGCGTGACGAAGCCCGCGATATATTTATTCTGAGAAAATCCTTTCTCGAAACAAATGCGCTAAGTGTAAACTAAGCAGTATAATATCGACAAGAATAGACAAGTGATAATAAAATCCAACCACTCCATATATTTACATTCCCAACTTTACAAAATTTACACTGATACAAGATAACTGAAAAGAAAAGTGCAACGAAACTGCATAAACAGTGACATACTGGAATGAAAAGAAATAACTGCTGAAGGACTAGTAGTTGGCTTGGGTTTCAAATTGCGAGTAGTCCTATGAAGTCGGTTCCGCCTCCTTAGTCTCTAAATTATCTGACGAACATTTCAAGAATGAAAGAAAAATGGGTGGAATGCCCGTCAGTGAACTTTCGCTCAGTAAGTCCCCAAAAAGGATGGGTGATATATATAAATGAAATGCAAGGTGTAATGTGATATAGTATGGATGGAATGAAGCATGAACAAGTATAACATAGAAAGGTTAAAGGAAACTATGTAAGTATGGAAATGTAACATGAGCATAACATACAAGTATAGCATGGCCGTATAGTGAAGGTATCGTAAATATGAAGTGTACTGTCAATGTGTCCTACAGAGATCACTAAAAGGTAATATAACTAACGTGAATTTAAGTGTGAATGTCAACATATCTCAGAACTATTCTCGAACCCAACAGGCTGTAATCCAGAGACAAAGAACCACAGGCTCTCATTCGTAAATTTGTAAATTTGTGACATAAGTATGGGACTCATGAGTTTCCATTAGATCCATACTCAAACTATTCCAACACTCCGTGCATATTAGTCTATGATTAAAGTTACTAGCCTTGATCGAATTCATGAATACAAAAGATGATGTATAATATCAAGTTTTAAAAATTGAATTCATATCAAGAATAATGTAGTTATGTCAAGTACAAGTCTTGTCAATTGTATTCATGATTCGAGTCAAGTTGAATCAAGTATGAAGATTTAGTACAAGTCATGTCAAGTATTCATGTCAAGTTCAAGTATTCGTGTCAAGTATTCATATCAAGCTTCAGGTATTCAAATTCAAGTGCGAGTTTAGTTTCAAGTTCAAGTTTTGAGTTTGAGTTCATGTATCTATATGATTTGATTCAAGTGATTTTACATTTTATATTTAAGAAGAATTGTATCTTTTGAAAACTTCTTAAGTTTAGAAATAATCGAGCAACCACTGCACATGGGCGACATGATTAGTGATTTTTTCAAAGATGATTGCCAACGATAATTCCTTTAATTTGCATTGTTATCTAAATTAGATAGGCCAGCATCCACTTTCTCCGGCTCCCCAAGGCTCAAGATAAATGATACTGCTTAAACCCATTATTAATTTAAAGTCCTTAAGAATTTATCAAGTTGTTTATTTAGATAATTATATATTTTGAATTTCTCGAAGGGGTTGTATGTAAAATAGTCTAGTTAAAAATAACCTCGAGAGTGTTTTGGTAATACACACACACACACATTAAAATGTGTTTTTATAAAAATTATTTTATATTTTGTGGCATTTTAGTGTTAAAACCTACCTTTTAAAAGTTTATGGTATTTTAATGAAAAATCTATCTTTTGGAAACTTGAGGGTATTTTCTTCAAAACTTTAATCTTTTCATTTTAGAAAAAATCTAATTTTCACAACTTTGTTTTTCTTTGGAAAAAAAAACGAATATATGAATTAAGTTATTTTTAATTTTTTTACTTTGTGGCAAAATTCCGTAAATTCTTTAAAACCATATTTTAATCCCTTCGAGACCGAATTCTCCGTGAGGAGTTCTGCATCTCACTCTACTATCCACATGATGTGCGATAATCTACATTATCTATAAATGGGTCGTCTAACGAGGGTTGTAGAGGCGTGTTTACAAAGGATAAAATTCGTATTTTACTTGAAGGTATTTTAGTGAAATAAGTTTCTTATGACAAACAATGATTGTGTTATGTTTTCAAGTGTGCATGAATGGGGTAGGTCATACCCCGTGCGTTATCACTAAACTATATTTAACAATATCCACAACTTTATGTTAAACCATGAGAAATATTAGAAGTTACATGAAACAAATGTATGCAATAGCTTTGCATGAATATGATTCTAAACAAAGTGCGGGTTACAAGTTAACGCAAGATTTGATTGGCAACGATTAGAAACATGAGGCGTGTTAGTAATCAAATTAAATTAATAAGTTTTCATGAAATTAGTTTATGTTTTCATAGTGGGTGTATATATTTAAAAAATATTATTTTAGTGGGGAAAAATATGGTGACAAGACAAGGGTTTGATTCAATGGAAGAAGAAAAAGAGGAGGGAGACTTAAAGTTTACGAACCCTAAAGAGTTTAAAGGAGATGAAGGAGGGAGGGACTTATGAATTTTCTGCATGTATGAATACGGCGATAGATGAAGAGAGAGAGAGAGAAAGAGAGAAGCCCCAGTTTAAAGAACCAAGACCGAAAACGTGAATAGAAAAGGGAGTTGAACTACCGATGTTCCTTTCGCGATTTGCGGAGCAACGAAGAGAGCGAAGAGCTTTGATGTCCTATGCCTTGGGAAGAACTTGGTGTACCAGAGACTTGATTCACTAATTGCAAGGAAGTAGGTACGATCGAGCGGAGTGTCGATATTTGGAGGCTTGAGAGAGCTTGAACTAACCTTTAGGCTTGAAAGGAACTTGATAGAATGGTTTTAAAGAGGAGATATTTCAGTATATTTTGATAGGAGAACTTGGGAATAGGTTGGATATTTATAAGGAAAAAGAGAAGAGTATGGTTAATTAAAATGAGATAAATTGTAAAAAAATGGTGTTTATGGAGAAGGTGAAGAGGCTGCAGAGTCTCTGGGTTAAAACAAAGGTTTTTAAGTATTAAAAGAGTTAAAGGGAAGGCCAAATATCCCATGGGCCAAGGACGGATCCAAACGGGGGCATCCTGGTCGCCGGTTCTAGGAAAGTGGCAGCCCTACTTTGTCCTGTGGCCTCGGGGTTCATGCCAGAGTTTTAATTGGGTTTAAAGATATCATTTATATAATTTGTTTCTGTTGCAACGTTTGGTATCTCCGTGTAATGCTTGTGCAAACTCTTGGGTTTCAAAAATGTTAAAATTAAAAATAATATAAAATATTAGGACTAATGGGATTCAAACACGCAGGTTATGGGACTGCAGCGAGGAGTCTTAACGAATGAGCTACACTAAGTTTATTGCACTATTGCACAAGAATTTTCTTATAACTTGAAATCAAAACAGAATACATCCTCTTTTATAAACTAAAACGAAAGGGATGGTATATGGGATTTAGGGTCGTTACATTCTACCCATCTTAAAAATAATTCCGCTCTCGAAATAACCCAAGAAGGATGTTTGCAATAGATTCAAGGAAACAAGATGGTTAAAAGAAAGATCAAGATAGCGATGAAAAGTCACATCTGTTGCTGTTGTGTCGAGTCATGATTGTCGGAAAACAAGAAGAGATTCAACGAGATAGAATTCAAGAATACAGTCGTTACATTTATAAGACTACGGTTTGTTGGGAAATAGTTCAAAACCCTAAATTTTCGTTGATTTGAGCATTAATTACATTCTTACTTGGTGCTTAAGTTTCGCAACAACCAACTTCTGATTGATTGTAAATATCTCATAAAACCTTATTCCGATCCTTCGTATCTTCCTTTATTATATTGACCTGGTTCCTTAAGTAACCGATTCGGCCCCAAATGATTTGGGCCGAACCAACCTTTCCCTATCCTGCCTATTCGGTCCGCTTAACCGAATGCCACTTGTTTGTGTAAACATCTTCCCCTTCACGTGTTCTCTGCCACAACAGTTCAATACCGAGAACACGTGAATCACTTTAATGGCCTCCACATTTAATGCGATTGGCATGTCGTCTCTTATGCAATCAAATTTTTGATGTCAGCCAGCGTATCTCCTCATTCTTCGCACCGAATAAAACAAATTTGAATTATGGTGGAAATTTCGATCTTCAGATTCGATTTCCACCACTCGATCGGGACATGCGTCACTCATCAGCCGGTCGTCGATCTCTTTAAATCCTGGATCAAATTTGAGAAGAGCTTTTGTTCTCATTTCTTTTGAAAATCTTTACTTTCTCCCAAAGGATCTGCTTCTTTCTCCGTCGTCTTCTCCAACTTGTTTAACCATTTTCGATGGCTCCCAAATCTTTGATCCCTCCTCTAATCACTCTCCCGCTCGTGAACCTCTCAACTGAAGAGCTTTCTCTAGAAGAAGAAATCTTTTGCAAAAACTGAAAGGTTTTCGATGCTAGGGTCTAACACTTGTAACCAAGGTAGAACCGAAAAATCAAATTTTTACAAGTCTTAGCATCAAACATACAACCACAAGATAATTCAATCACTATGAATGTAAAAGCATTCAAACAAGTAGAGTTTAGGAGGCTAGAACCATTGTAGCATGTCCGTCCAATTGCGGAAGACCCGAGCTAAACCCTACCACCATGCATGACGAGTTTGTGAACCAGTCTCCTTATCGAAGATGATCCACATCGAGTAAACCCCGGCTCAAGCTTCAACTCCACCGAAAAACTATTCTTGTGAAGTAACTTGGGCTTCTTAAGTTGGCAATTAAAGAAGGGAAGTGATGTAGTTAACGCACTAAATTTTCTCCAATTCTTTTTCTCTCATTCTAAACTCAAGATGATGATGAAGAAGCCAAGAAAAAGTAGCCATAAAAAAAAAATAAGCATTAAGTTCAAGAAAGAAAAAGAAGATATATGAAACTTTTTATTCTTCTTTTCTTTTCTTTTCTTTTCTCTTCTTTTATTTTCTTTAGAAAATAAGGTGTAAAGTTTCAAGATGTTTAATACACACACAGATAATATATATATAAACATTTGCATGTATATGTATCGTATACATATACCTGTATTCATATCAAATACAAAATACATATGAGGGAGAAAAAATAATGTGAATATAATACTATATATATATATATATATATTAAATCACCACTTGATTTAATAATTCGGTTTAAATCTAAACCGGCTAGTATTAGCAAATATCTAATTATTACATATATATAATCGAACTCCCACATGTATCACCATACGCGCACTACATCATTTTGCCTGAGTGGGAAAAAGCTCTGCGTGGGACTCTAAAGACTCAATCGACACGCTGGCAGTAGGTTGGGATCATATCTGTCAACCTACAAGCACGTCAGTGGTACTAGCTGCACGTAACGGCTATTCAGGTATCAATCAAAAGAAAGGCCGCCAAGCAAACTCATCCGAACATAATCAGAGCCTATCAATGATAGTCATTGTACATTCCGGTCTATTCGACTGAGAGTGTGGCATACCGGATCTAAGAGGGACGGAATCTGTCAGGCCCCTATTAATCCGATAAGTCGTGCAGATGTAAAATGCACAACCACTTGAGATACAACTGGTAATACTTATCAGTTTATCTCAACTTCTTCAGCCGAAGACTTCTGGTTATGGTTAATCAACTATAGCGTGACATCAACCCCCTATACCGGAAGAGACGAATTCCTTCGACCGCTCACTGCCTTCATGTGCTTCGGTACTATACTCAACTAAAACCTGTTTGTACTGGTATAGCCGTGGTAGGGTAGTAATCAAAGTACAGTGAGAACACACACAAGACACTATGGCGATCACAGGTCTAGGGACTATCCTGTACTTATGTCACCAGAGAACTGCTATTTGACAATTGATATAATACCAACTAGGAGTTCTCGATGAGTCCGTTCAATGAAACTCATTCTTCAATGAGCACCTGTATACAATCTTTAGTGTCAAACACCAATGGCTATGGGATCAACCATCGCCCTGATCGGGATCAAGAAATGTATACATTAGCTTAAGCTGGAGTACCAATACCCGGTCTCGATACTCCTATGACTATAGACATTTAAGGATGTGCTTAAAGACTACTAGGCCCTACTAGTATGAACCCTACCATAGTCCAGATAGTCAAGCAAATATCCTATGGGCTTTATCATCATGTACTGGCGATACATGATAACGAGTAAAACGTATTCACAGAAAGATAAAGACAAACCAAATAGTATACTATCATCTCGAGCAAGACTGTTCTCCGTATAGGTCCTTCAATTACGATAATTGTCTTGAGGGCACATATATCCAACAATCTCCCACTTGCACTTAAAGCCATTTATTACGGTATCGCTATACCCAACTTCTCTACTGACAGTTTCGCAAACTGTATTCGAGAAATAGGCTCATTGAGTGAATCCGCTTCACTGCTTCTACCTTTATCTCTCTAAATCTCAATTTTGCGGAGATCAACTATCTCCCGAATTGAGCGATACCTGCCTTAGAATTTGTCTGGATAGTCGATGTGACCAAGTTCATAAATGAACAATTTTATCCAACAACTTCTTAGGCTGTATCCTTTACTGATTCATAATCAGCATCCAGCATCATGACTACTTCAACTCTTTCCAATATACTGCTCCTCAGAAGAGGCTAAACTAATAACTCATGACAGACACTCTGTCATCCATGTCACTTTGGAGGCTGAATCGGCAACCGTCTCCTAATGGTGGCTACCATTACCATACACCAAGAACATCCCATATGTTCTTTACTGCTTCCTATGTTTCTCCAGGATTGGACTACTATTAGCTTACTAAACTAGGTGTAAAAGTATTATCTGGTCTGGTACATGATATCGCATGACTGACCCAACTGTCGAATCAAGTAGAATGTCATTTATCCGAGTCCCTATCCTTATCAGTCCAGAAGACATCTCTTTGAAGAGGATGACTCCACTTCTTGCAGGTACACTACCATACTAAGAGTAGTCTATTCTAAACCCTTTTAGAATGGTGTCTAAATACCTGAATTGGGACAATTCCAAAATCAATCTAGATCTATCTTTATAAACCTAGTTCCCAGATCAATAACCTAAATCCTACATGGAGAACATCTGTGTCAACCATATTTTAACCGATTGTAGTATAGGAATATCACTTCCTATCAAGTGTATGTCATCCATATGACAGTACTCCCTACACCCTTCTTACAAATTCTAGGTTCATCTATCAGTTTTATGAAGTCAAACACTTTGACCATCACATCAAAAACAGATGATCCATCTCCGCTATACCTGCTTTAGTTTATAAATAGATTTAAGCAACTTGCAAACTATCCGCTGCTCCCTCTGACTATGACAACTCTCTAGTAGAGTCATATATATGTACATTTCTAAATCCATATTTAGAAAGATGTTATAGTCATCCACCTGTCAGATATCATAGTCATGAAAAAACAGTGACAAGCAATATCCGTATGGATTTCAGCACATACAACGAAGTAAAAGTTTCATCATAATCCTTACCGGGTATTTGATGAAAACCTTTTACTACAAGTCATGCCTTATAAGGTTAATACCTTTTCATCTGCACTGATCTTGGAAGATCAACTTCGTCTTAATGGGTTTTACCCCTTCTGGAGCACCCAACAAAATCAATACTCTGTTGCGGTGTATGGAGTCCAACTTGGATATATCTGCATCTAGCCATCTGTCAGAAGTCACCACTTCTTATGGTCTGCTGATAACTAGTAGGGCTATCATTATATGATGCATGCCTTCCTATCATCGTCTACGAGGAAATTCAAGTACCTCTCGGATGGTTGAGATCACCTACTAAATCTGCGGAGTGGCTAAGATTTGTCTGGCTTAATTGAATCTTTAAGTTCTACTAAATTTTCAGTAACCGTTTATGGTTCTGGAATCACTTCTAGTTCTACCATACTCTCACTAATTTCTTTTGCAAGAAATTCGTTTTCTAAAATGGTGGTGAGTTAAGAACAAAAAAACTTTTGATCCTGAAAATGGTAGAAGTTATCTCTTACGAAAGTTTGGGATAACCCTCAAACTGCAATTACCGAAACGTGCCTCGTGTTTGTCCGGATTATGCTTTTAAGCACAAACTGGATAACTCATCATCTTAACAATCTTAAGATGAGAACCCATTCTATATTACATATAGAATTGGAAGCACTTATTTAGATGGAACTATTAACAATTGATATGCATCTGTTTCCAGTGCATATCCCCTAAATGAAAAAGGACACTCGGCATTACTCATCATGAAGCTCACTCTCGGAGGAGTAATTCTGAGAGAGAATCAAATTCTCAATATGGAATACCGAGCTCAAGTATCCACATTTTCGAATACTTCGAAAAATTATGATACTTTCAATGTACTTTATTCTCATACTCTATGAATTTCTCAAAATATTTAGACTTTACATTTCAACAAGAATGCATGTCTAAAACCAGAGGACTCATAGGTAAACGAAATGAAGTATGAGTACCAACCCCATGTCCCGAAGAACGCTGGACAACATACTTTACATGTATAATTTCCCAGAGTTCATTGACTCAAGCTCTGTGTGTTGTAAATCGAAAACTGCATTTTAGTTAAGAATATCAACACCGTTGTCTTTATGTACCTTACCCAATCAACAATTGATGAAGGTAAATGTTCAAAAAATTATTTTTCAAAATTTATATCCCACTTTATCAAATATAGAGACAGATATATCAGTTTTAAAAATTGGTGCATAATAACGGATATTCGAAACAAAAATCTTGTTGTTAGGAAAAATCAGATGATTTCCCTCAATTGCAACAATTGCTCCGATATCCGACATTGAAGACCAAATCACTCTTTCTCAATACTCTACTCCTTCTCAGCATCTGTAACATCTTACAGACGTGGAATCCTGATTCGGTATCGCATACCCAAGAAGCAGAGATAATGGAGAAATAGTTTTCAATAACAAACACATCAAAAGATGAAGGATCACATGCTTCAATGGGATGGCTAGGTATTCCTAATAATGCCTTTTCCACTACCCAGGCACATGACAATAATTACAATCTCTTTTCCCTTCAGCTGCAAACCCTCAAGATGTTTCTCTATCTTACCTTGTGTACGCCAAACTTAGGCTTGGTTGGTTTTCTTCTTTCCCTTCCTATCAGCTCTAGCTTCAGTATTGGAAGAAGACTTTCCAACAAGTGTAACTGGTGTATTCTCCTTGTTAAAGGAGATCTCAAACTTGAGATAAGGTGGAAAGAAGAGATAAATGCATTATATCAATATACAATTCACTTTCTCCGGAACCTGTGATATCCTCGACTGAAACACATTCTTTGAGTTCGTATGTAACTATACGAGATGACCTTCCAAGCAATATGGATCTTTGTATCTAATATAGAGAGTTCTGAAGGAAGTAAAGGGGAAGTAGGATCGGTAAGGACATATACGACTTCGTCGTGAATTAAGACAATCATGATATTCCAAAGTCAATGATTGTAAAAAGGTTTGGTTAACTTGGTTTACGAGTTTTAGTTTAAGGTCGGTCATAGTCGCTGCCAGAGAGAGAAAAGAATTACTCGGTGTGCACCATTTCAAGATTAGATTGGTTTATTAATTTATCTAATTAGGATGGCTCCCACTGCTTTGTCAAATCCTCCTTCAAACCCTAGAAAGATAACTAGCCGGGATCAATTATAGAAAATCTCCAGAGAGTAATAATTACTCACAGTGGGAATCGGGATCCAAACTATCATGGCATGGTAACCTTGACGGATGCCAACAAGTCACCCCATTTCATATAAGGTATGCAATCTCATTGCAAAATTCAACACTTGAAACTCTCGATTGGGTTTTTACCCTTAACGACCTATGATCTTGATAGATGCCAACAAACCATAGGCCGTTAGTCAAATTCTACCCGTTATTTCGTGATTAAATCGAATCCACCCGCGCTAGCCCTTGATGCATGCCAACAAAGCTGTGCGATTATCTCGGCTAATCGCATCACATGTAAATAGGAAGACGTCACTTAGTTACCATACACTACGCTTTGACGGATGCCAACAAACGCCGCACGAATACTAAGTACTCTACTTTCTGAAATGACAGAGGGCTATGAATCATTTTAAAGAAAACCATTAACATAATGAACTTGATATCATTGAAGGAACCGAGTGGTTTTGCAAATTTATAGTTACGTAGACTTTTCTTAAGTGTGGATTCCCCATGAAAGGATCTGGGCTCTTACCTCATCGAATAAAGTGCAGGATATTCCTAACTGAATACCATTATGCAAAGCAAATGAATATGGCTATAATTTTCTTTTGAAAAAATTGGTTCCATCAACGTATTTTAGGTTTGTTTTCTTTGTATTAATCTAATTAACGCAATCCTATCATTTAGATAATCACATATTATCTAGCATCTTCTCACACCATCATATAAAAAGCATGATATGAAAAGAAAGATAGAATGCTATATATGCCATCCGCATTCACCACGGGGCCTCGGGTCTCCATCCTAAGGTTACTTAACTTATGGCAAGGCAAAGACATGGCTTGCATGGATGAAAAACATATTTAAGAATATATATATATATATATCAACATATATATCATCACAGGAAGATAATCAACATTACAGGCAAACGATAAACATCATCACAGGAAGGTAATCACAATACAGGCATGCAATGAACATCACAGAAATGGAATATTCGGATTTCCTAGGAATCCCGCATTTCGTTTGAATCCCAAAAGAAACACGAGATTCCCCGGTCGCGTGATTAGTTCGTACAAAGCCAACAAAAAACACCTACGAGTGCGGCAAGCTGCCCGCCAATCCTAAAAATGAGGAAACCCACACTCAATGACGTGAGTGAGCCACTCAACGCTTTCTAGAGTCTTGTAACTCGAGCACTCCTCCGTAGATCTATCCTAACCCCCTACAAGCGCGGCAAACCACCCGCCAATCCAAAAATGAGGCGACTCGGGTCTCAAATTCTTGAGATGGTCAACCTCTACATTCTAGAACCTGGAGGCTCAAGCACTTCATCGCGAGGCAAATCCTATAACATGTATTATAAAACGAAAACAAAGATCGCATCGTGATCGTGTCCCGACAAATAATAATACAACCACGGCAACGATGACCACATGTCGGCCGCTCGTCCCAAAAAAAAATATACATTTGGCTCATGCAAGGAATGAAATACATACAAATCACACGCGGGGCTATTCATTGCGACAATTCGAACTAAACCATACACGCCAATCATAAACACAATATCACAATATCGCAAACATGCAACCCCGTCGAATTGATCACATCAATTCGTCGACGTTAAACACGGCATATCACATATTCCATTGAATTAACTTGATTAAATACTCTAATCGTGTCATTTCAGAACCATGGCCAATGAATTCAACAACTGGCAGAGTCGCAAACTTGAATTGCTAAAAACAGAAATTCAAGTTCACTCCGCATCCAAAAACCATCGCATATCTTGCTCAAAACGAGCCGCGAGTGACCCAAAAACTTCCCGAGATTCCAGGGGACCTCGGGCATGACCCATGGGTCCCTGAGGGTCATTAGGTGGGGCCCCCAACCCATAGCCATAGATTTGTATCCATGGGTTTGCTGCTGGAATAGCCAGCACACACCTGTGTGCTGGCTGGTCCAGCCCACATCCGAGGCCAATTTTTGGTGGCCTTGGGTAGTGGGGACTCATCCAAGCCCTCGGGGACATCCCCAGGGTGCCCCTTCACCTACACGGGGCTCTCGGTTCGAACTAAGAGCCCCTGGGCACGAGAAAAAGCAAGCATATTCATTGGTTTTGGGATAGTTTTAAAAACAATTTTTAAATGAAATGGCTTGTCGATTTCAATGGCCACAAAAAGCAATTTGTAGTGAATGATCATCTCTGATACCATGAAGGGATGTCGATGCTACGTTCGCAACACTTATGACCACGGCTGAACCGAAAAATCAAATTTTTACAAGTCTTAGCATCAAACATACAACCACAAGATAATTCATTCACTATAAATGCAAAAACATGCAAACAAGTAGAGTTTAGGTTGGGACTCTAAAGACTCAATCAACACACTGGCAGTAGGTTGGGATCATATTCATCAATCCATAAGCACTTCACCGGTACTAGCTGCACGTAACGGCTACCCAAGTATTGATCAAAAGAAAAGTAGGCAAGTAAACTCATCCGAACGCAATCAGAGCCTATCAGTGACAGTCATTGTACAGTCCAGTCTATTTGTCTGAGAGTATCGCATATCGGATCTGGGGGGGAATTTGTCAGACCCATAATAATCCGATAAGTCGTGCTGATGTAAAACACATAACCACTTGAGATACAACTGATAACACTTATCAGTTTATCTCAACTTCTTCGGCCGAAAACTTCTGGTTATGGTTAATCAAGCACAGCGTGACATCAATCCCTATAATGGGAGAGATGAATTCCTTCGACCTCTCACAGCCTTCATGTACTTCGGGACTGTACCCAACTAAAACATGTTTGCACCAGTAGAGCTAAAGTAGGGTAGTAATCAAAGTACAGTAGGAACACACAGATACTATGGCGATCTCTGGTCTAGGAATTATCATGTACTCATATCACATGAGAACCGCTATCTGACAATTGGTATAATACCAACTAGGAGTTCTCGATGAGTCCATTCAGTAAAACTATTCTCTAATGAGCACCTGTATACAATCTTTAATGTCAAATACCAATGGCTATGGGATCAACCATTGCTCTGGTCGGGGTCAAGAAATGTATATACTAGCCTAAGCTGGAGTACCGATCCCCGGTCTCAATACTCCTACGACTATGGACATTTAAGGATGTGCTTTTGGACTACCAGGCTCCACTAGTATGATCCCTATTATAGTCTTGGTAGTCAAGCAAACATCCTACGGGCTTTATCATCATTTACTATAGATACGTGATAACGAGTAAAATGTATTCATATTAAAGATAAAGACAAAACAGATAGTATACTATCATCTTGATCAAGACTATTCTCCATATAGATCCTCCTTCAATTACGACAATTTCCTTGAGGGCACCTATATCCAACAAAATCTCCATAGTTCCAGTCCAATATCGCCATGAATTTTTGCGGCTGTCGGACATCGTTGGCATGGATGCAATATGTCCCCTTCCTACTTTCGACTAGGAAGACCCTCCTAAAGCTTTTGATGCTACTAGCTATGCGTTTATGGGACCCCAATATACCAACGAAGCGATGTTGGCTCTATGGTCCACCTTCTTCCCCAGGCGGGCGGATGAAATGGACCTTTGCGGTCGTGCGGTCTCGGCTGACTCTCTAGCTCTAGAATCCTTCGGCCTTTGCCTTGAAAAGCACTCAGAGATATGGCCCAATAATGTCTTGAAGGGATGGGAGAGTTGGTATCAAAGGATATACCCAAAGTACCATGCTCAGTGGGAAAACTAGGGTATTTCCATACTTTTAGCCCTTTCTTTGAAACCCCTTCCATGTTGATCTACCCTCGGCAGCCCTTTTTTCTGGTCGCCGACTTCGAACATCTTTCACTTCCGCTTCGGCCCAGCCATACCGACCATTCTCGACATGCAGCTACTCTTCGAAGTCAATATCCAAAATCATTTCGATTCACTCCCTCAGCAAAAATATGAGAACCGTAACTCGGTAGTTGCACTAACGAAGGACTTTTTCGGGGGTTTTATTAACAAGTATAAGCAGCCGAGTGGCGCCGTCTGTTAGTGTATATGCCCTAGAGGCCATTACTGTATCATACTAGTTTGTATATTACTCAATGGAAGCTTGGGATATTCACAGTTGTATAGACAATCTTGCTTAAAATGGTAGTATGCTACTTGGTTTGTTTCTACTTTAATATGTGCATGTGTTTCTCTTAGCATATCGCTTATATATATTAGTGGAGCCCTTAGGATCTTTGCTTGATTACCAGCGTTGTGATGGCACTCACACTTGTGGGGGCTGGGTAATCTACAAGCACATCCTTATACAGGTCCCTAGTCGTAGGATTATCGAGACGGGGCATCGATACTCCGGAGTAGACTAGCGTATGCGCTTCTCATCCCAGCAGGGGAGATGATCTGTCCCACAGCCCTCAGTACATCGTACTGGAGATAGTATGCGGTTGCTCGTTAGGTTACGAGTACACTGGACAGGACTCGTCGGGAACTGTTGGTTGGTACTATACCTATCGTCAGATAACAGTTCCCAGCAGCTTAGTCCGTCGACTTGACACTGCTACTTCGTCTCGAGTGTGTTCCCACTGTACTTTGATTACTACCCTACCACAGATCAAAGGAGTCATGCAAATAGGTAGTAGTTGGGTGCAGTCCCGAAGCACTTGGAGGCAGTAGCGGTTAGATAGGATTCGTCTCTCCCGATATTAGGAGTTGATATCGCGCTGTGTCTAGGAGAGCCATTATACAAAGTCCCTGGCCAGGGAAAGCGAGATTTACTGGTAGTGTTTCCAGTAGTTTCTCAGGGTGTTCTGGGCTACACTCCAGCACGACTTGTACCGCTATTAGGGGTCTGACGTTTACCGCCCCCTAGGCCCGACATGCGATACTCATAGACGAACAGACCGGACTGTATGGAGATTGTCACATTCAGGCTTAGTAGGAGTTCGGATGGGTTTACCTCATCGGCCTTCTTTGTAGGCATCTACCTGGGGACCGTTACGTACAGCTAGTGCCGCTTGCAGTCTGTGGTTAAACCCACTGCCAGCGTAGTGTCGAGTCTTTAGAGTCCCACACAGAGAGTTTCCGTGCACTGGGCGAAGGGTGTAGAGGCCGTATGGTTTTACGGCAGGGCTACGATCACTTACGTGCACTTGTGCGCGTATGCTGTTCGGGCAGACAATGCTAGTGGGCTTTGGTTTAAACCGGATCCTAGTATTGTATGGATGGATTAGTTATGTCTTATGTGCATTCGCATTCTACGAAATGCGGATGCGGGTGTGTATGCACGGTTGTGAGGAGCGAAGAAGAAGGAGGTGCCTCATTAGGGTTTTGACCGTTGGTTCGGTCAAAACCATTATGAGGTGAGAAAAATATTTACTAATCTTTTTAATGATAATTGTGTTATGGCTAATTGCTTTGACCATTTGACCATACTTGACCATTTGACCTGGTTGACCATTGTTGACTTGGACTTTTCTTGAGAGCACTAGATCCTTCTTTTGCTTTTTGCTTTGGATTTGATTTGAGATGATAATGGTCAAATCAATGTATCCATCAACTTTATCATGATAAGAGATTAGTAATTATTTGGTTTTATGGATCATTATTTCTTGCTCATTCTCTCTCTTCAAGTGTGAGCTCCCATGGTTCCTCCTTCTTCTTCCTCTCTTGAATTTTCTATAACTCTCATGTGTTGAGAAAAATAGAAATAAAATAGACAAACAAATCCACCACCATCTTCTACACCACCTAGGACATCAAGAATAGAAAACTTGTTGCCCTAGTTACCTCGGCTTGAGGTGGAGCTCGGAGTACAGACTCTCAGGTGGATCGTCTTCGACTCAAGGAGGCCGCGGAGGTGACCAAGATCCGGATCGACCCATGGAGCCTACGGAGACGAGGAGGGTAGCGGAGAAGACCCGAAGGACAAGTAGCATGAGGTATAATCTCCTTGCATAGTAGATAGAACCTCTTGTAGTTTGTTAGCAATGGTTTGGCAAAGATCCTCAAGTTTTAGTCCATATTACCTTGTGTTAAAAAATTGATTTTTACCTATTCCGCCTCCCCGTAAGCACCGGGGTGGGTAACGTGGACTTACACTGTCTCTAATGACGAGCACATAGCCTTCTTTTTTTTGGCTGAATCAGAACATCTTCATGACTACTGCCAAAAAACTGGCCCCCTAGTACCTTCCTATGGCTATCGCTTAAGCCAAAGGGAATACTCTTCCCTTTCGTCGGATTCTTCTTTTGAACCTCTACCACTGCCTCAACCTTCGGGCCGAGGAAGGTCTACATCAAATCTATAACCAACCCGACCCTCTTTGGATCCTTCAATTGTGGTTGTTGATGTATTTCCCGGAGCTCCGCAATATACCAGTGGCCATAATTCCAGAATTCCCCCTTCAGTAACAGGTTGTTCAACACGAACCGCTCCCCTTTTCTCAATATTTCAGCAAATTCTATCGAGACGAAGAGCATGACCTTCCCCTTTACACTAACATGGTCGAGAACCACCCCTTTGGCCTCCGGGGTTCTTACATGAGTATCCTCGTTCCGAAGGATCTCTTACTTAGTATGACCCTGGACGAGAAAACAAATAGGGTCGAGGCTTATCATCCTCATATGGCCGCTCGACAATTTGGCATGGCTCAGGGCATCCCTGTTTCCATCGTTTACTTGGTTAGTTTTGGCTGTTGAGACCCTGTCTTTCCCGACCATGATCTTGCAAGGGGAATCCCTGAGTTCTCTTACACCCAACTGAGAATTGCCGATCACTGTATTAATTACAAACCTTCTTCGGTCTCATATATGGTTTTACTCCCGGCCTTTACCTTCTCATGGACATCGTTCTGGGTTCGTTTTTTTCCTCAGTCCTATGACCAGGTCATATCTCATGTTCCCGAGCTTCCAAATCTCTCTTTCTGCCGAAACTCCGATGAAGAGGAAGTTTCATGTCACGACACGGAAACGGCACGTGACCGGCACTTAAATCACGTGAAGTCTATAAGACCCCACTATAACCCAAGTAAGCCGAAAACCAGGAATTTAAACCTTTTTAAGAAAATAGTGAAGGTGAAGTGTTGAACAAGGGTTATTTATAAAATCAAGTTCTGATTTTTAAAATATAAGAAAAGTTTATAGAAATACAAGTGGGTAGTAGACTAAAGTTTGAAAACATTTTTGTCATTTAAAATTTTGGTAGCACCTTTGATAAAAACCAATACATAAGCATAAATATAATCTGCATCCCCGATCGGGAGCTATCACATCGCTCAAATGGCAGAATCACAACCATGCAATATATACGACGCCCAAGGCGAAGATCAAAACAAGAAAAGAAAGTAAAAGAAATACCAAAACATCATCAAATCAACTATAAAGAATATAACATTCAAGTCTCGTCTCTAAATCCAAAAGAATATACAAGTTTGGTTTCTAAGTCAACAAAATATACAAGTTTGGTCGATGGAGTCTTTAACTAGATTACAAATGAATATAAATATACAAGCATCGGTTACGATCTGTAATATAACCCACCTACCAAGCAATTACCCAAAAAAAGAAATGGAGCAGTTGTTCCTGCAAGAAAACTATGGCACAACAGGGGTGAGTTGCCAACTCATGAGTAGAAGACATAATCAGGTAGAAATCGAATGCATAGCGATCTACCTAAATCATAATGTAATATACTATCATACTATGAGGTAACGAAAGTGGACGTGTATATATACATAATATCGTGTCAGTATCAATATGTGGAAATATGCCATCCATAACATATATATGTATCATCCAATGAGTGTCTATCAACGACACTCGAAATCCTCATAAATCATGTGTCCAGCATCGACACTCAAAATCCTCATATCCCAGGCGGTGTATCTCAGATCGGTCCTCTCTTAGGCCCTGTCTCATCGGATCGGCCCTCATATCCATCTGTATCATATCACTCCGGTTAGTATCCTCCGGATATCCGCCGAGTCTCTATACTATCACCGAGAGGTAGTATTCCTAGCTAGTCTCAACCCCTTTCTATACTATCTTCTTGCCCGTAGGTAGCGTACCGGGTCCACCATATATTCACAATCGGTTCCTCCATCTCGCTCTATTTGGATAGTACTCATATCTCAGAACCCAGAAAACTCATGGTGCATGCCAAAATATCATATCAAGAGAAAACCATGTTTTTAAAACATTCACATGTTTTTTAAAATTATATCTGCGGTTTCTTAAAACTCAGAAATCCAATGAAAACACAATCTTATAAGAACATGGCAATAATGGAACAACATGTAAAGGAACGGAACAGTAAAATAATGCACGCTGAACTGAAATGAGCAATAATCTAAGGTACTGGCTGGAATATAGCATGATGCGAAATAGCTATGTGTACGTGAAACATACGAGTCAGTGTACTACAAGCGTGTTCATATAAGCAATGTAAAGAAAGTACAATATCCGGAACAATACATGGTGTTAGGTACTAAACAATAATCTATAATGCTACCAGGATATAGTGTGATACGGGTGATATAGCAAGTTGTAAATGTGTACGTGGAATGACAATTATCGATGAGATGTAGGTGTAACATGCGAATATGTGCAAGTGCAACATGAAATCATCGGTTATGGTATGCGTGTCCTAGCATATAAAGTTAAGTAGAGTTTAAGGTATAAACGTGGTATATATAGCGCAAGTAATCAAAGCGCAAGCGTATACACACTACTACAATAGGGGGTTGCCCCTACGGATAGTGAAATCCGTAGGGGCATATTTATTTTGGCCCTACGGATTAATCCGTAGGGCTAGACGGTTGCCCCTACGGTCCTTACATATTTATATAAAAATTATTAAATCTTAAATTGTTGTTTGCCCCTACGGAGCCGCAAACCAAGAATCTACGGACTTATCCGTAGGGGCATCTAAATAGGGATTTAAGTTAAAAGCTCAGATCGGTCCCTACGCTCATTATTCCCAATTCTCGCGCGAACAAAAAATTCCCAAACCCTCGTTCCCGCCGATCGATCGTCGTTCTCGTCATCGCCAGCGCCGCCGATTCGTCGTAGCCACCGCCTGCTTTCGTCGTAGCCACCACCTGCTTTCGTCGTCGCCAGCGCCGGCTCATCGGAGTTCTCGTCGTCGCCTCTGCACAGGTAAGGAATTCTTCAATTACTCAAATTTTTGATTGGGGGTGGGGCTGGGGCTGCGGGCTAGGGCTAGGGCTGGGGCTAGGGCTAGGGTTGGGGCTGCGGCTCGGGCTGCGGCTAGGGCTGTGGTTGGGGTTGGGGCTCGGGCTCGGGCTGCGGCTAGGGCTGTGGTTGGGGTTGGGGCTCGGGCTCGGACAGCGGCTAGGGCTGTGGTTGGGGTTGGGGTTGGGGCTCGGGCTGCGGTTAGCGTTAGGGTTGGGGCTGGGGCTGGGGCTGCGGTTGGGGTTAGGGTTCGGCAGGGGGTTGCTGTTGGGGTTGGGGTTGGGGTTAGGGTTAGGGTTAGGGTTGGGGTTGGGGTTTTGGATTTCAGGGTCTAAGTTAATTTCCATTCTAATTAGCATAAAGCTCGTTAGACGATAAAATTATTTTTGATAAAACAATGCATGATATAATATGGAAATATATTTGTTTCTTAGCTTCAATCATACAAACGTGTTCCAAATTAACATAATTCAAATAGCAATTCCTTGGAATTTTTTAGTCCAGAGAATCTTGATCGAGTCTTAGGATCATATTGATTCAAGAATTTTGTGTGACACCAAAGACTGGACGTTAGACGAATAGCCGGTGGTAAAACTTCTTAAAGTATATTAATTTTGAATCTTCTTCTAAACTCAATGATTCTACATTGATAAAGAAAAGTTTAGATATCGATGATAAATGGCCACATATTACAAGTTACAAAGATGATGTTCAACACCTTCCCAACTTTTTTCATTGCTTGTGATATTTTCTCTCCTCTCTCTCCTTTTTTCCTGGTCTCTGTCTATCATGAAACATTGGGCATGCAAATTAAGACTCTCTCCTCTTTTTGGTTATTATTTTTCCCTTTGTCGGCTTAATTATTGAGATGGAGATTTGAATAGAGTTTTGGTGTTCATAATTTCATAATATGAGCAAGGCAATTGACAAATCATCATGATGTTGTTATGATCATAGCAAGATGTAGGTGCTTGTGTGTTGGTACTAAAGCATGATACAATCTCTTTTATTGCTAGTGGATGCGTTTTGTTCAAAGAGTCTTTTCCTTTTAGTAATTTTCCTCTTTAGGGAGTTTTCGACATTGAAATCTCACTAGTTGATAATGTTAAATGAGTTCTAGTCCTAGTTTGCTACATTTTTTGATATATAGTAGATGGTGATACTTTTTTAAGTAAAAACAACCCTACACTTAAGCGAAATCATAAATCGAAACACACATATATAGAATACAACTCATACATGGGTATCCTCAAATCTATTTTAATTATCGATAATTTATTCTTTTCAACGACAAACGCACACACAAAGCATATACACGGATTTTCTCCTTTGTCAGTAACCATCCCGTTCTTAAATTTCTCAATATAGTCATCATAACCTACAATTTATATGATACAGTCTAACATGGCCCATGAGTACGTCAGGGTTAAGGACTGGATGTATGTGAATTGGCAACAACGTATGCAACCTAAGTTTGTCACTGGAGTTTCTGCTTTCATTGAATTTGCACGCGCACATAATAAGAAGGAGAAGACAGTAATGTAGCAGAAGAAGAAGGCGAAGACAATAATGTGGCAGAAGAAGAAAAAAATGACATTCCTTGTTCTCTGTTTCAGCATCAATCTTCTGATATGAACTAATGATGGCTTTCACATTGGCTTTTCCTTTTAGAGACTTCTTAGTGTCCAATGGAAAGTATACATCAGATTTGTGCAGGTTAGGTTCTTCTATGACTTTCAAGAGTTTCAACTAATTCTGTAAATTACACCCTAGTTGGGTGATACTTTTACCACTTCTCACTGCAGGTGCGCTCTCTAATATCCATTTTGAATGTAATATTATAGATATTCATACCTGTTTATGTCAAAATTACTTATATTGTCAATGTTTGATTATCTAGTTGTTGGTGATGCGTCCATATCAGGGACAGAGGCTACTCCCGCTCCTCCAGGTATGTTTATATATCATATAGTGCATGTATATTGATTTAGAATGCTATATCATAAATATACACACATTCCTTTTGCTCTTATTTAGATAGTAATTTTTATTATTTTCTAGCTGTAGGTGGTGACAGTAGTTGACAATAAAATTTGTCATCCTAGAAACTATGATTTTTATATGTGCTCGCATGCGGGAATGATTGTAAGTCGTGGACCTGTACAATAAATTCTTATTTGGTATTTGTTTGAAATCAAATTGAATACTATATAATTGTTATATTTGTATTTAGTTTGGAATTAACACAATATTTATTCACGCAGCATGCACTTATGATCAACCAACTGCTCATGATATTTGTAGCCCAGCATAGAGATCACCACATCAACTTTTTTTATTGCCTCCACCAAGCTCTTGTGATCATGCATATCACCCTACATATATTCAACACACACAATATATATATATATATATATATATATATATATATATATATATATCATCAGGTCTTTCTAAAATCAATGACCTTTAATTCAAAAAAAAAACAAACACACACACAGGGAGTGAATTAATGAAGAAAAGAGGGTCCACTTTTCGTTAGGTGTCGTCAAAAGTTTATATCCTCCATCAATTATCAAGCTACCTAGGATGAAAAGCCACCTTTGTTAGTGGAGAGTCATGGTAATAATCATGGAGATTGATTATAAAAGAAATAGAGAGAAGAAAATAGAAATTGTAGATAGTAGAATAGCACACTCATTTCAAAAATTGCACTTTGATCTTTATGTCTACCTTTTTTTTTAATTGTAGATAGTAGAATAGCACACCCAAATTTTTTTAAAACAAAAGAAAAACAGTGACCTATATACAAAATGGGTAAATGTCGTGATCAATAAATTACTTACCATTTGCCGAGACATGTATTTTTGCAGCATCCATACATCCTTTTCCTCTTCTTCGATGCCGTATTCTCATTATCTTCGTCTAATCCATCTGAAACTGCAATTAAGTTTAATTAAACCAAATAAAATCAAAAATTAAAATCAAACAGCAACAACAAAATCAATGAAATTTATAGACTACCAGAGTCTTCAAGAATATCCACATATGAATCCTGAGCCTTCTTCTTTTTCTTCAAAGATCTTTTAGAAGCAGAGAATTTTGTTTTCTGGCAAGTGCTTTGAAGCTAAACACCATATTGCCTTTGTATTTGAAAACTAAAAAATGCCCAGTTTGCAGATTATTGGCTACTGTAAATTCATGCCACCCATCTCCACTCATGGAAGCAACTTTGTTCTCGATGTGAAGATCAACATGCCATATTTTGCCATTGTGGCTCACTAGGTTAGCCTTTTCTCTTCTCTTGACCATCTTGCTAATCTGCTTGGTAAATTTATTCGGAACCGGCTGCGAATCATTAAAAAACATGCATAAGAAAGGAAGCTAAAATACAGATATATAGCATACCGATACATCGAAACTTCAAAGTTGCGATGATAACCCAGAGATATTTATTTCTACACACGTGGTGCACGTGCGAATGCGTCAGGCATCATGGACAAATATTTGAGAACATGGAAAGTATTATTAGTATAAAGTAATTAAAGCTTTTAAACACCTTGGGTAGATATTTTCTTAGTTGATGCAATCATATCATGAGGACTAAATTTAAGCTATTATACATATGCATATGTATTTTTCTAATCTAATATATCACACACACACACACACACACACACACACAAAGAGAAAGCACCAGTTTGGTAGAGAAATCAAGTAGCAGGACCCTGAAGAAATGGAGTCCATAGCATTGCTCATCATCATCATCCATGATCCCTTTGAAGAAATATTATCAAAAGGGATCATGGATGATGATGATGAGCAATGCTATGGACTCCATTTCTTCAGGGTCCTGCTACCTGATTTCTCTACCAAACTGGTGTTCTCTCTCTCTCTCTGTGTGTGTGTGTGTGTGTGTGTGTGTGTGATATATTAGATTAGAAAAATACATATGCATATGTATAATAGCTTAAATTTAGTCCTCATGATATGATTGCATCAACTAAGAAAATATCTACCCAAGGTGTTTAAAAGCTTTATTTACTTTATACTAATAATACTTTCCATGTTCTTAAATATTTGTCCATGATGCCTGACGCATTCGCACGCGCACCACGTGTGTAGAAATAAATATCTCTGGATTGTCATCGCAACTTTGAAGTTTCGATTTATCGTATGCTATATATATGTATTTTAGCTTTCTTTCTTATGCATGTTTTTTAATGATTCGCAGCCGGTTCCGAATAAATTTACCAAGCAGATTAGTAAGATGGTCAATAGAAGAGAAAATACTAACCTAGTGAGCCACAATGGATAATTTGTCATTGTTAATCCATTTTCCTGAAAACGGTTTATACGGAGGAAGTATATTTCATGGTACTTGAGAAAAATATATGTTGAAGTCAAAAGTTATTAAGATTTAAATGCTCGCTTATAGTCTTCCAAGATATTTTATATTCCAAGGCAAGGTGACAATAATTGCATGCTTATGCATGATTTGGTATGTAGATTCAAGGTTATGCATGGCTATGACCCTTTCTTATGGTTTCTTATCATAATTTTCTGCACACTTGTAGTTTATAAAGGCAGTTAGATCATATCACTATAAGGGAAAACTTAAAATTACAACCTTTATACTAAAAAAATTATATATGCTATTACTTAGTAGTTTATGGTTTTTAGATGCAAAAGCCATTTGAGAAATACTTGTCCTACCCACTGTTAATCCATATTCTCAATATAGTCATTGAATTTGCACGCGCACATAATAAGAAGGAGAAGACAGTAATGTGGCAGAAGAAGAAGGAGAAGATAGTAATGTGGCAGAAGAAGAAGAAAATGACATTCATTGTTCTCTGTTTTAGTATCAATCTTCTGATATGAACTAATGATGGCTTTCACATTGGCTTTTCCTTTTAGAGACTTCTTAGTGTCCAATGGAAAGCATACATCAGATTTGTGCAGGTCAGGTTCTTCTATGACTTTCAAGAGTTTCAACTGATTCTGTAAATTACACCCTTATTGGATGATACTTTTATCACTTCTCACTGCAGGTGCGCTCTCTAATATCCATTTTGAATATAATATTATAGATATTCATGCCTGTTTATGTCAAAATTACTTATATTGTCAATGTTTGATTGTCTAGTTGTTGGTGATGTGTCCATATCAGGGACAGAGGCCACTCCCGTTCCTCCAGGTATGTTTATATATCATATAGGGCATGTATATTGATTTAGAATGTTATATCATAAATATACACACATTCCTTTTGCTCTTACTTAGTAATTTTTATTATTGTCTAGCTGTAGGTGGTGACAGTAGTTGACAATAAAATTTGTCATCCTAGAAACTATGATTTTTATATGTGCTCGCATGCGGGAATGATTGTAAGTCGTGGACCTTGTTTAGTCGTCCAACTCATTATCATGGGCTGCTTGATGAGATTAGATTTGCGCCTGATGATCTACAAGAGCTTGTTCACTCCCTGTCTTATGTGTAAGCAGCGCTATATGCGAGTTTACCTTGTTAATATGTATGTACTGAAATTAATTAATATTATTCAAATTTTGATACATGCAGATACCAGAGGAGCACATCTTCTATCTCTATAGGTAAGGCTTTGAATTTATTGATTTTGGTATTTCTTGTCGATTTTATAGACCAGTATGTGCTAAATATAATGTTCTGACAGTTGCTAGGGGGAAGGCAACATTCGAGGCTGCTGACCCCAGTCCTGGACACCGCACACGGACGGCACCACGGAGGTTGGGAGAGAGGCCGAGGACTGGGCTCTAGCAGGGCCCATATGAGGTTGGACTCCACCCCGGCGGTTACTTCCTCCGTCTCCAGTGAGCGACGTATCCAGCAGGAACTGGAGAGCTTGAAGGCCACCGTTCAGGAGTTGAAGGAGATGCTGGTATGTATACTACTTAATAATAAAATATCATATCACATTATAGATATCAACATATCCAATATCAGTACGTAGACTGAGCTTATTTGGTTGTAGACTTAGGTTTGATTAATCATACATGTACATATCTAATTAAAATAAACTACGGTTTTCCGAACTAGATATCCAAATGGGGTTTCGAAATAACTCGATAATGATAAGAATTCGAATAATACACAGTTCTTACACGCTTATTGCACACGTTGGGTCCAGACGCGACGGGGTAGGCGCAAGATTCTAGCGTTTATCAGAGGTGGAGCTGGACCGAGCTAGGCTAGCTTTTTGATTCTTATTTTTTGAAACATGTATTTATTTATATGATACATATTGTACAACATTTTGAAACATTTTGGGCGATATTGATTTTGGTTTATATTTATTTCATATTCAGTTTTTTGGTTTCTTTTGTATATTATATGCGTGAGATGTGATTATGAATACTGCGATATATGTTGTGTGATGATTAATTTTATATTTGATTGATGTATATATTATTGTGCACAGGGCGGGAAAAAATCAAACAGCCCATTTTAAAAAAAAAATACAGATAATATGTACCTACGGATTAATCCGTAGGTACCCATGTTGCCCCTACGGGTATAGCCGTAGGGGCACAATATCAGCAGTAACTGATATTTCCCCCCTGATCTCAGTACCATGGGTTGGGAGTGTCCCTACGGACATATCCGTAGGGGCCACAGCCTAGCCCCTACGGCGTTATCCGTAGGGGCCAAATATCAAGAATCCTGATATTTGGCCCCTACGGATAGGTACCTACGCAGATATCCGCAGGGGTTAGAGTATGGCCCTACGGTTATGTCCGTAGGTACATTCAATATATTAAAAAAACCGTAAATAATATAACTTTTTTTACCCTACGGATTACTCCGTAGGGGCACCAGGACCTACACAGAAATC
This sequence comes from Agapanthus africanus, assembly GCA_030015575.1. Classification (NCBI taxonomy): domain Eukaryota; kingdom Viridiplantae; phylum Streptophyta; class Magnoliopsida; order Asparagales; family Amaryllidaceae; genus Agapanthus; species Agapanthus africanus. The sequence goes on along the minus strand of CM057349.1, from coordinate 354,334,754 downwards.
CGTAGGGGCAATAATTAGCCCGTAGGGGCAAGTTCAGGGCTTCAACTTGCACCTGCGGCCTTTGCACCTATGGGGCATTTTTTCGCCCCTACGCATATATCCGTAGGGGCAGTGGGTTGCCCCTATGGATAAATCCGTAGGGGCAACCCTTATTTGTAGTAGTGACAGAAATAAGAAAATCGTAACCTGAGCAAGCGTTTAAAATATCTAACTACATATGAGCCATACAGTTATAGTTTAAAATAGCACGAAACGTTGTTTTGGAAATAAGGGGATACGATATTTTTAAAATATATATCATTTGAAAATTCATAGCGCATCCTTGATGTTATCATTTAAAAGTACATAACAATTCGTTAATTGTTTAAAATATGTATGACTTTAAACATCTCATAAATTTCCCTTTTGTGATTTTTGGCAAGACTCCTCGAGTCAAAATGAATATCGACCGTATTCGACAATCAATCCTCATCATATCACGTACGGAATATTGCTCGTACGATATCATTCAATCAAGGTAGTTCGGATCTATAGTTGCGTACGCCTACACATCTCATATTACATCATATCATGCATACTTATATTGTATATATACTCATATCATAGATATACTTATATCGTATAAAGTACTCATATATATATATATATAGCTCAATGGTTATGAAATAGAAATTAGGAATATAACTTTCTACGAAGTGTATGAATATACGGATATGGTGTTCTAGCAAACCCTATAGGCTAAGTATACGATTCTAATATATATATATATATATATATATATATATATATATATATATATATATATATATATATATATATAGTATCCTAATTGCTACGGTTGCAAGGGTGTTATACGCAATCCACCCGACTTCCCCCGTAGATATACATCTACTCACCTAAATGCCCCGCCCTAGTCAAAGCTGACGGATACCTTTCCCTTCTTCGTCATCTCGGAAGTTCCCACGATTGTACCTACAATCGAAACCATATCGAATCGCATAAAAACCGATACGACGAGCGAAGCGCATAAAGGTTAGAACCATATCAAAACCGATACGATAAGCGAAGCGCACAAAGGTTAGAACCTATGGTCTAAGCATGCCAAAACGACAAAATACCCCCCAACGTCGACGTATAAATGTTGAATGACCGAGTCAAGACATAAAAATCCAAAATCCAAGTTTTAAATATCGCAAAATATTGCCAAAACCAAGTCAAAATGCTCCCAGATTTTTATTCAGGGAATCTGGGACAAATTAGCATATAAAGTGAGCTTAGTTATCAAGTGAGTGAGCTACAGAACAAACCCTAAACCCTAACTTGACAACTTGACCGCAAATTGCGGTCCCAGGGAATAAATTTGCTGTTTTGCTTGGGAGTTAGGGGCTCGGGCTTCTACGGTGGTCTTTTACTGATCCTAGCATCTCACAGTACCCACTAATTATTTTTCAGAGATCCCTAGTTGCTCCAAATTCCAATTAAACATCAAAAACTCAATGAAAACCTTGTTTTAAAACTTCAAAACTCATTTAAACCAAAAATATTTGCACTAAAATACCCTCATCGATCACTTATTAGGTTGTAATCTCTAACTACCCCATTACTACACCACCATTATAAGTTGTATCCATCAAACACTCACCTTTGAAATATCAAGTCTAGAAAACATGAACTTTTAACTCTAAACTAGTTGTGTCATGGCAAGTATTGTAAAAAAATTGTTACAAAGTGGGATTTTTATCTCATGATTGAAATTTGAGCGAGTTCTAGCCTTGTAAATGGCATCAAAGTGGAGACTTGATTACCACATCATGTTTAGGATGATGATATGAATATTTTTTGTGAAGGCTTGAAGGTGTTTTGAGGAGATATGTGTGGGTGTTGGTGTTTGTAGTTGATGGTGGAAGAGACGGAGAAGGAGAAGAGGAAGACGAAGAAGAAGAAAGAGATATAAAGAAAACAAATGGGATGGTTGCCAAGCCACCCTTCACTCCCCTCTCTGTCTCTTGCCCATACTCTCATTATAATAATACCATACTCTCATGTTTCCCTCTCTCTCATTATCATGTCATGGCACTATAAGCATGATTTAACAAAAATAAAACTTGGTTTAGTATTCAAAATAGGAAAACACAATTTAGCTTTAACATGCTAATCTTGCATGAATATAATTATATGCTAATTTAAGAAAATTCCAATTAAATAAGTGCTTTCATAAATAATAATTCATTTTAAACTCCAATTATTTTCAAAATAGAGATATATAATTATACCAATCTACGAAAACTCAAATCCATACTCGGTATTATATCCGTAAAACTCATTATATTATTATTTAAATTCTAAAATAATATTTTCCATTTTCTGAAATGTTACAATATTCCCCCTTAAATAAATTTGGTCTCCGAATTTAAATTTAAACCCCCAAATCTTAAAATATTTCAGTAAATCAAATCAACGGCGCTACAAAATCACGGACAAACTAGAAATATCATAGCGCAACGCGTGTGCATGAAAATAAGGTGCAAAACTCAAATAACCGAAACTCCGACAGCTATGATGAAATATGAAGTTTGAGAAACCTACCATTTAAATCAAGCACAATATAATCAAGGCTACAATACGTAAATAGTATGCATCCATGTAAAATCACCTAAGTAGCTGAAAAAGGTATGTATGAAAAATCTTTTCAAAATTGCTGTATGATGTGTATATTACGACACAAGTAGCGGACATTCATTTGTGAAGAAACACACACACACACACATACATTTCTCTTAAGATATACGTTCCGCCTTTTGAAAATAATTTAGAAGGGGTTTTCTTTTTGTAAAATCTTGTGTCGCTCACTAACACGTAGGAAAATAATGAGAATATATCTCCTTTGAAAACCTCTTTTGTATATATCGATATATGCAAAAACATTCAGGTACTGTCTCTCAGACCAGTTCTGTTCTGCTACTATATAACATAATATATCATAAAAACGCAATACTCGAAAAAGAAATCAACCCCAACAGGTATGCATGAAAACTGTCACGCCCCGCTTCCCAAAATACGGATTACGAGGGGTAGACAAGGCCAGCCATGCTCCTACGGTCAAGGAAAAGTCTTGCCGTAGTCACACTTCGGCTTCTAGTTTCTCATGGTAAACAGTATAAAATGCACAGGTAATGAGAAATGCAGTAACTGGAAGATACAATGATAAAAACTGACCTGAAGTGGAACAAACGAAGGTAACTCGGGAGGGCAAGTAAAGAAGTCTGTGATGCACGTCTAGTTCTGGTCCAGGCTAAAATCTTCTCCTCACACTGAGCATGCATACTCAGGTCGTCAGAGCGACACAATAGCAATATAATGTATATAATCAAGTAACAGTTCTAACAGTGGTGAAGGATATGAATAACAGTAAATCAATAACAGCATGAATATAAATGAGCAGAGATAAATGCAGCGGAGCAGTAAAGCAGTATAACGATATGTCATGTATGTCAACACAGTATATAAGGAATGTAAACGACAGTAACCCTATCAGTCTCTAAGTCTCACTGCACAGGTCAATAAGCCTATCGTCAGTCCAAGTGTGAGAGTCAACCACTCGCGAGTGTCCTCCACCCAAGGGTAGAACCCAAGGGCAAGGGACCACGGGCCCAACATGTAACGAATGTATCACGGTGATATAGCACATACCCTGTAAATCTCCATATAACTCCCTAAATATATAAGCCGGCATGGGACTCCCGAGATTCCGTTGAATTCACACTTGAACTACCCCACACCCCGAGGTCTACATCAAACGCTAACCATCAATCCAAATACTAATCGATCCGTGACAAGTCTGCGCGAGAACTGGAGGCAGGACCTCCATCAAGCACGTCCCGACCAATACCTAAGATAAATGGCAGTGTCTGGTGTCTTATCTGTGACACCCGTGCAAACGCTTCCATAAGTGTCCCATACCACTTATTAGTCACACGTGCACGCATCCCACAGACGTCGACAATGCACTAGAATAATATGGTCACTGATTGTGCACAAGTACGTATCACTTTCACTTAATCACGAATCCACGAACACTGACGTACTTGCCACAATCAACACTAAAATCTAGCACTGGGTAAATGTACGATGTCACTAGGTTATCAACACGATGATATAGGTTTGATATGATGCATGAACGGTATAAGAAGCATAACTAAGGTATCATAAAAACAACAGTCTATCACTTGCACGATTTATCATGAAACATATGCATATAATTTAGCGGAAAGATAAACAGGTAGTATTTAATATGTTCAATTATCTATCCTTAGAATTTTGTTTCAAGCCAATCGGGTTCCAGGATCAAAAGTTATAACCATTTCATTTTAAGCACTCGCGGCTGGAAATCCAATTTCAGAATCAGGAATCCATTTCGCAACGCATTTTGACCCCAGTTGGGATCATAATTTAGCGATGCTACAGTGGAAAGAATTCTAGGGTTTTTAGTAAGGTTTTCAACACAACAAACGGATCTTCAATCGCGTCTGTATGTTAGGAGTTATAATCTGTTTAATATCAACATGTCAATTCTAAATCTGCTGGGACTGTTATGTGTCCCGATCTATTAAATTACAGATTAAATATCAAACGGTAACGAAACAGAACGAAACCAAATGCGTTGTCTAGCTAACAGGGTTATATACAATAAGAAGCAGAGTTCCGCAACCTAAGTGTTAAGGAAATCCAGTGGTACCAGTTACAGAATAGCAAGCAATACTGGGGTCGCTCTGGACTGCAGTCCAGAGTCGCACTCCGATCCAATTTTCACCACCATTTAAGTACAGGTATGTCTGGGAATTAGTACAGGGTTAAAGATCGTCGAGTTGGCTTCAATTTGAGCCCTCGAACGCACCATTCTAGTGTGTATATGATTTGTGGTGAATTTAACGGTTTTCAGGTGCAATAGAATTCCAGTTTTACGGTTAAATTTGGGGGCAGTTGTTTTAGTCGTAAATGATCAAATTATCCCACGAATTTCATACACTGTGCTCACAGCCCTACGGGCCAACCTACACTATCGAGTTCCGTCAAATCTGATGATATTTTCCTAAGGGAACAAGCATCGAACAGTTTGTGACAATATTTATCTAAGCTTGCAACTTTAATAATCTATGCATTTAACAATTATAACTTAAGTAAAATAGCATGTAAGCAAGTAAGAACTTGCCTGGAGAACGCCTTGGGGTCGCACGACGGCAACGATGTCGCGAACGCGCGTTGTGCGCTACGTTCCGGATTCCCGCGAGCCTAGTTCGAAACACGCATTTCGCGTCGTAGTTTTCCCGGAGTCGTCTTGCGTGCGCTGGAGGTTGAGGGTTGCTTGTTGATCCTTAGTGAGTGTACTGTGGTTGACGACGGCGTCGCTCCGGCAATGGCCGCAGTGAGGGTTCGTGAGGGAAAAATGTTTTGGGTGGTTTTGAGAGAGTTGGAGAGAGAGGGTGAGCCGAGGGGGTTTGAGAGAGTGTTGGAGGGAGGGAGTAGGCAGAGAGAGAGAGAGACAGTAGGGGAGAGAGAGAGAGAGAGGGAGAGAGAAGGGAGACAGAGAGAGAGAGGGAGAGAGAAGGGAGACAGAGAGAGAGAGGGGGCCAGCACAGTGAGAACGAGAGAGAGAGAGTGATGCAGGGAGTTTGAGAGAGGAGGAGAGAAGACTGAGAGAGATGAAGTAGGCGACGGCGGCGATGATGATGACGACGACGACGATGGTGCGGGGGCGGCTCGGTGTTCGGGCGAGTGGGTGCAGGCGAGGCGGGTGCAGGCGAGGTCGCTCGGGGCAGTGGAGGAAGAGAGCAGTGGAGTTTGAGGAGGGAGCAATGGGGAAGGAGGCGGAGGAGTGATAAGGTGCTTGGTGATGGAAGGAGACGATGGCGATGACGTTGATGATGGCGTCGGGAAATCGGGGCAGTGGGCACGAGGAAGAGAATGAGTGAAGAAGTGATGGGCGACGAGGTTGGAGAGGGGAAGAACGTGGTGTAACGCTCGCGCGAGCGGGGCGCGTGGAGCGGCGACGTGGGCGCGGGAGTGGCGTGCGGCGGAGGGAACGGCGAAGATCGTGGATCGCGCGCGACGAGAGGGGAAAAAGAGCCGTTGTGGGGAAGAAGCACAGGAGCGGGCTGAGGGGTTAGGCAGCGAGCGTGGGCTAGGTGAGGGGACTGGGCCGGCCGAAGGATTTAAAAGGAAAATAAATGGGAAAAATATAGAGTGGGCTGGGGAAGTTGATGGGCCGGCTGGGAAAAATATAAAATGTAGGGGAGAATGGGGCCGGGCTCGGGCCAAAATAAAATCAGAGAAAGGAACTAGTGAGGGAATTAAGGAAACGGGCCAGAGAAAATGGGCCAACAACTAAATAACGAATTAAAGGGAAAAGAAACAATGGCCGGGCCTGCACACCAAAATATAAATTAAAACGGGAAAAGAAGACACGGCTTGGGCTTTTGTAAAGAAAAATATAGGGTTAGGGAATTAGGTCTGGGTTGAGGAAATGATGATAAGAGAGGCGTAAAGATTTGGGTTTGGGGTTTTAGGGTTTAAAGAAAATTTCTATAAATAATTGAACGATTTAAAATAACGAATTTATTGTTTACAGAGAATTACAGATTTAGGTGTATAAAAAGGTCCGGGTATTACATCATACCACCCTTACAAAAATTTCGTCCTCGAAATTTAAAGAAACAACTAGCTATAAATAATAAACGAAGGATTATCATATCGAAAACTAATATGTGTTGATTTATTTAAAACAGGTAGATGAAGTTTGAAGATACATACATATATATAAAGAAAACCACATACAAAAGTTAGGGCTAAAAGCACAATACAGGAACACCATAAGGGCAACTACAAATATGCAAGAATATAGGTACAATTAACGAATAGTATTAATCAAAGCATGCACGGTAAACGTCGAAATCAAATGTGTGCACATCTTCGTATATCAACAGAAAAAATAAGTGTAAGATTCAACTATTTATAATAGTAATCGTAAGCACAAAACTCAAAAATACAGTGATGACGATAATGTAGTGAAAAACTAGTCGGTAGGTTAAAACATTTTAGGAAAACGTATCGGAAAATAGGTTTTAAAAAAAAATGATTTAGAAAACTCGTATAGTGAATCTACGGAACGAAATTTGCGCGGTATAAGAGTGCGCTACTGAAAAACAAGAATCCTAATAGTGTACTTAAAATATATAAAACAGAGTAATCAATAACACACCCTTTGATAACTTCAAAATAATGAAAACTAAATTAATAATCATAATATCCCTAAATATATATGGGGTACTAGAGAAATCACTAATATGAACAGGGCTAGCTGGGGTAACGATTACAAGGGAAGGTAGCTCCCCAGAAGGTCGGGGAGCGGCGGCTTTAAGCTGAGGGTCATGGAGACTGGAATCGGTTCCGCACAGAAAGTAAGGATGGCACAAAGGGATACAAAAGAAAGGGTGAAGGGGGAAAAAGCAACAGTCGGTACAACACACGGATCAAAATTTGGAGAGTCAGTGAATTTGGGAGTCTCACAGGAACTGCTCTCCTCCCGGGAGGATCTCAAACGGGGCACAAACGAGGGATGAAAGGTGGCTCATTCCAAGGATTAGGGTGCGGTACTGTCTAACCGAAATAAAGGTGAAACTATACAATGAGTAGAGGTGGACAGTCAGGGAACTCAGCGGAAAAAATATAAATGGATATGAGCCACAAACAAGTATCAAGTAAACCAATAACCAAAAGGTTTACGAATTCAAAAGATTTATTTCATTCAAGGAAGTTTTGAAACAAGGCATTCCCCAAAGGCGAAATGTGGCCCTAAACTATACATAATTTATTTGTCCAGAAGGACAGCATCAAAAGATATTCCGTCAGCCGCGGTTGTGGAGATCCAGTAGGTTGCGGTAGGCTCGCGCACTCAGGTAGGGGCGTCCATTTCCATATCGTCTCGCGGGCATCGCCACTGGAAGCTCTTCCACAGCAGGGTCTTGATCTTCTGGTTCTTCTTCCTCGGATGGAGCTTCTTCATCGAGGTCCGATTCCGTGTGAATCTCTCCTTCTGGATTTTCTTCCATGGGGTCTTCTTCCTCTTCGTCGGAATCGCCTATCATGTCAAACTCTGGGGCGGCTACTCCTTCGTCCTCGGGGTCGTGGTTTCCGAAATTGACTTGGGGACCGTTTATCTCGTCGTCAGAACTCATCAGTGTGCGGTCTAAGGAAACGTAAGATTGCGCATCTTCATTCAAATGCGTCGCTGCTCCTGGTGGCCATGTTATGGAAAGGAAGGTCATGGTTAAACAACGGAATACATCAAGAAGGATAGTAAAGTGTACGAAGTATAGAAAGATATGCGGTTGCAGGAACTGAAAATCAGGATAGAAACGCTGTGATCACGAATAATATGAATAAGGAGAAAACAAGAGAATGATACATATGTTATGTTTCAAATTTTATTGCATTCAACCAAACGTTCAATGGATACAAGATTTCAAACGGAAAGAAATATTCGTAAAGAGACGACAACATTATACTGAAATTGGAAAACATAAAATCCTTCTTTGATTGCCAGAACGCTGCATCATCGTCATACGAGTTGAATCTTGGGTTAGGTCCTCTTTATTCTCGAAATTCGAACTACGCGATAACCCTCACTTGGCAGAAGTGGAGAGCGTGGACGAGTCTCCTCCTTTTAGCTCCTTCCTTTCCGGGCAACCGTTGATAAGATGTTCGCTTGATCCACAAATCAGACATTTCCCTTGGGCGCGGCGACAATCCCTCTGAAGGTGTCCTGGCCTCTTACAATATCTACAGCAAAGATTCTTCTGATGCTTCTGTTGACGCTTCATCTTCTTCTCCTTTCCTCGTCCAATAGAGATTCTTTTATGATCGGAGACTCCCGCTGGGGTTTGACCCACCTGTCTTCTCAGCCCTTCAGCTAATAAGTTGTTTGTTCGCTCCTGGGCTTCCTTTAACCCTTGTAGTACACTAAGGATCTCAACCGACTGATTCTGGGGAGCGGATACAGATGAAGAGTCGTTGGAAGACATGATCCTGAAACAACAATTTCGAGAATGATATGAGTCACAAGCTAAATGAATCAAAATATGATATGGATAGAACAAGGATTCAAGAATATCAGAGATGATGAATTTCATTACAAGTGGGGAATCAACTGTAACACTTTAAGTCACCTGAATAGAGTACGTAGTGCAATTGCCACCACGTACCCTTGTCAAGTCACCCGAAACCATAGTGAATGGATAGCTGATCGCACGATGTGAATATGAATCAAGAATGACAAGTTTACAATCTAGACCGAGGTGTGTCTTAGATTGCCAAACCAAACACGGAAAACTGCAATCTCAATCGATGCAAAACCTGGCTCTGATACCAACTAAACCATGTCACGCCCCGCTTCCCAAAATACGGATTACGAGGGGTAGACAAGGCCAGCCATGCTCCTACGGTCAAGGAAAAGTCTTGCCGTAGTCACACTTCGGCTTCTAGTTTCTCATGGTAAACAGTATAAAATGCACAGGTAATGAGAAATGCAGTAACTGGAAGATACAATGATAAAAACTGACCTGAAGTGGAACAAACGAAGGTAACTCGGGAGGGCAAGTAAAGAAGTCTGTGATGCACGTCTAGTTCTGGTCCAGGCTAAAATCTTCTCCTCACACTGAGCATGCATACTCAGGTCGTCAGAGCGACACAATAGCAATATAATGTATATAATCAAGTAACAGTTCTAACAGTGGTGAAGGATATGAATAACAGTAAATCAATAACAGCATGAATATAAATGAGCAGAGATAAATGCAGCGGAGCAGTAAAGCAGTATAACGATATGTCATGTATGTCAACACAGTATATAAGGAATGTAAACGACAGTAACCCTATCAGTCTCTAAGTCTCACTGCACAGGTCAATAAGCCTATCGTCAGTCCAAGTGTGAGAGTCAACCACTCGCGAGTGTCCTCCACCCAAGGGTAGAACCCAAGGGCAAGGGACCACGGGCCCAACATGTAACGAATGTATCACGGTGATATAGCACATACCCTGTAAATCTCCATATAACTCCCTAAATATATAAGCCGGCATGGGACTCCCGAGATTCCGTTGAATTCACACTTGAACTACCCCACACCCCGAGGTCTACATCAAACGCTAACCATCAATCCAAATACTAATCGATCCGTGACAAGTCTGCGCGAGAACTGGAGGCAGGACCTCCATCAAGCACGTCCCGACCAATACCTAAGATAAATGGCAGTGTCTGGTGTCTTATCTGTGACACCCGTGCAAACGCTTCCATAAGTGTCCCATACCACTTATTAGTCACACGTGCACGCATCCCACAGACGTCGACAATGCACTAGAATAATATGGTCACTGATTGTGCACAAGTACGTATCACTTTCACTTAATCACGAATCCACGAACACTGACGTACTTGCCACAATCAACACTAAAATCTAGCACTGGGTAAATGTACGATGTCACTAGGTTATCAACACGATGATATAGGTTTGATATGATGCATGAACGGTATAAGAAGCATAACTAAGGTATCATAAAAACAACAGTCTATCACTTGCACGATTTTTCATGAAACATATGCATATAATTTAGCGGAAAGATAAACAGGTAGTATTTAATATGTTCAATTATCTATCCTTAGAATTTTGTTTCAAGCCAATCGGGTTCCAGGATCAAAAGTTATAACCATTTCATTTTAAGCACTCGCGGCTGGAAATCCAATTTCAGAATCAGGAATCCATTTCGCAACGCATTTTGACCCCAGTTGGGATCATAATTTAGCGATGCTACAGTGGAAAGAATTCTAGGGTTTTTAGTAAGGTTTTCAACACAACAAACGGATCTTCAATCGCGTCTGTATGTTAGGAGTTATAATCTGTTTAATATCAACATGTCAATTCTAAATCTGCTGGGACTGTTATGTGTCCCGATCTATTAAATTACAGATTAAATATCAAACGGTAACGAAACAGAACGAAACCAAATGCGTTGTCTAGCTAACAGGGTTATATACAATAAGAAGCGGAGTTCCGCAACCTAAGTGTTAAGGAAATCCAGTGGTACCAGTTACAGAATAGCAAGCAATACTGGGGTCGCTCTGGACTGCAGTCCAGAGTCGCACTCCGATCCAATTTTCACCACCATTTAAGTACAGGTATGTCTGGGAATTAGTACAGGGTTAAAGATCGTCGAGTTGGCTTCAATTTGAGCCCTCGAACGCACCATTCTAGTGTGTATATGATTTGTGGTGAATTTAACGGTTTTCAGGTGCAATAGAATTCCAGTTTTACGGTTAAATTTGGGGGCAGTTGTTTTAGTCGTAAATGATCAAATTATCCCACGAATTTCATACACTGTGCTCACAGCCCTACGGGCCAACCTACACTATCGAGTTCCGTCAAATCTGATGATATTTTCCTAAGGGAACAAGCATCGAACAGTTTGTGACAATATTTATCTAAGCTTGCAACTTTAATAATCTATGCATTTAACAATTATAACTTAAGTAAAATAGCATGTAAGCAAGTAAGAACTTGCCTGGAGAACGCCTTGGGGTCGCACGACGGCAACGATGTCGCGAACGCGCGTTGTGCGCTACGTTCCGGATTCCCGCGAGCCTAGTTCGAAACACGCATTTCGCGTCGTAGTTTTCCCGGAGTCGTCTTGCGTGCGCTGGAGGTTGAGGGTTGCTTGTTGATCCTTAGTGAGTGTACTGTGGTTGACGACGGCGTCGCTCCGGCAATGGCCGCAGTGAGGGTTCGTGAGGGAAAAATGTTTTGGGTGGTTTTGAGAGAGTTGGAGAGAGAGGGTGAGCCGAGGGGGTTTGAGAGAGTGTTGGAGGGAGGGAGTAGGCAGAGAGAGAGAGAGACAGTAGGGGAGAGAGAGAGAGAGAGGGAGAGAGAAGGGAGACAGAGAGAGAGAGGGAGAGAGAAGGGAGACAGAGAGAGAGAGGGGGCCAGCACAGTGAGAACGAGAGAGAGAGAGTGATGCAGGGAGTTTGAGAGAGGAGGAGAGAAGACTGAGAGAGATGAAGTAGGCGACGGCGGCGATGATGATGACGACGACGACGATGGTGCGGGGGCGGCTCGGTGTTCGGGCGAGTGGGTGCAGGCGAGGCGGGTGCAGGCGAGGTCGCTCGGGGCAGTGGAGGAAGAGAGCAGTGGAGTTTGAGGAGGGAGCAATGGGGAAGGAGGCGGAGGAGTGATAAGGTGCTTGGTGATGGAAGGAGACGATGGCGATGACGTTGATGATGGCGTCGGGAAATCGGGGCAGTGGGCGCGAGGAAGAGAATGAGTGAAGAAGTGATGGGCGACGAGGTTGGAGAGGGGAAGAACGTGGTGTAACGCTCGCGCGAGCGGGGCGCGTGGAGCGGCGACGTGGGCGCGGGAGTGGCGTGCGGCGGAGGGAACGGCGAAGATCGTGGATCGCGCGCGACGAGAGGGGAAAAAGAGCCGTTGTGGGGAAGAAGCACAGGAGCGGGCTGAGGGGTTAGGCAGCGAGCGTGGGCTAGGTGAGGGGACTGGGCCGGCCGAAGGATTTAAAAGGAAAATAAATGGGAAAAATATAGAGTGGGCTGGGGAAGTTGATGGGCCGGCTGGGAAAAATATAAAATGTAGGGGAGAATGGGGCCGGGCTCGGGCCAAAATAAAATCAGAGAAAGGAACTAGTGAGGGAATTAAGGAAACGGGCCAGAGAAAATGGGCCAACAACTAAATAACGAATTAAAGGGAAAAGAAACAATGGCCGGGCCTGCACACCAAAATATAAATTAAAACGGGAAAAGAAGACACGGCTTGGGCTTTTGTAAAGAAAAATATAGGGTTAGGGAATTAGGTCTGGGTTGAGGAAATGATGATAAGAGAGGCGTAAAGATTTGGGTTTGGGGTTTTAGGGTTTAAAGAAAATTTCTATAAATAATTGAACGATTTAAAATAACGAATTTATTGTTTACAGAGAATTACAGATTTAGGTGTATAAAAAGGTCCGGGTATTACAAAAACCAACCCACGTGCGACTGGTGCACACAAAAATCGAAGTCAAAACCAAGTGCAACGAAAACGAAAACTGAGTGCAATGAGTCTGCATGAAAGCATCTGTCAAGTGCAACTGGTGTGCATGATAACAACATCAAGTGTATCTAGAGTGCATGAAAATCTCAATCGAGTGCAACGAGTGTGCACGAAAATCCTCAAGGGCATCAAATGTGCACAAAACCACATCAAGTGTGCCAAGTGTGCATGAAAATCTAAATCAAGTGTATTAGGTCTACACAAAACCATCTAGTGCAATAGGGTGCACGAAAACTACATCAATGCATCGAATGCGCATGTAAACAACATCGAGTGCAGCTAGAGTGCACGAATCAAAATCAGGTGCATACATCATGCACAAAATCAAAATCAAGTACACCGGGATGCACGAAATCATAAATATGTGCAACAGGTGAACAAAACAATATGGAGTGCAATGGGTATGCACAAAAACATAAATCAAGTGTAATGGATATGCACAAAGAAAAATATCCATCAGGGGCAGCTTTGGTGCACTAAAATATCAATCATGAAACTCAATCATTAAAACATAAGAGTCAAAAAGAAAATTTTTGTAGTTATGTATATGCCCTAGAGGCCATTGTTGTACATATGATGTATATTATAATGGATGCTTGGATATATATAGAGAGGACTTTCTTGCTCGTCATGATAGTATGCTATTTGGTTTCTCTTTATCTTAACATGTTGACTTGTATTGGTTTACTGTCTTTCTCTCACATGTTGATAAAGCCCTTAGGATCTGTACTCGACTACTGGGATTATGATGAGATCATACTAGTGGGGCCACGGTAGTCGATGAGTATATCCTATAACTGTTCCTAGTCGAGGGTATATCGAGACAGGGCATCGATACACCAGAGTAGACTAGTGTATACGCATCTTGACCCATATGATGGGCGATGGATGATCCCATATCCATCAGTGTTGGACATCAAGGATGGTATGCGGGTGCTCAGTAGAGATTGTGTACACTGGACGGACTCGCCGAGAACTCCCAGATGGTGATATACCACACGTCAGATGGCAGTTCTCCGGTGACACTGGTACAGGGTAGTCTGTAGACCCGAGATCGTCATAGAGTCTTGTGTGATTCCCACTGTGCTTTGATTTCCACCTTACCACGTCCAAGAGGGCGTGCAAAACGGTAGCTTTTGGGTGCAGTCCCGAATCATATGGAGGCAATGAGCGATAGGAGGGGATTTGTCTCTCCCGGTATAGGGAGTTGATGTTGTGCTGTGTTCGATTGGCTATAACTGGAAGTCCCTGGCCAGGGCTGATATAGAGATTTACTGGTAAGTGTTACCAGTAGTTTCTCGACCCGTTATGAGCCACACATCGACACGACTTATCGGTTACTGGGGTCTGACGTATACCACCCCTAGACTTGATATGCGACATATCAGACGAACAGACCGGACTGTACGGGAGTGTTACTGATTGGATTCACAGGAGAACGTACATGCTAGCTTGTTGATTTTCTGATCGCTCAATACCTGGGTGGCTTTTACGTTTAGCTGACCGCTTGCAGCTTGTGGGTGTTTGATATGATCATCACCTGCTACCGGCGTATTGACGATTCTTTAGAGTCCTACACAGAGGTTTCTTGGCTCAGGCAAAATGGAGTAGAGCCACATATGTGATATGTGCAGGACCGAGGATAATGCGATATGAGATACCGTATTATATTCTCGCGATATTTAGATATGAACCGGGACATCGGATCAAGTGTTGATTCGATGAATCGGTACATGATATATTAGTCGGTTATATTCGATATAGCCGGATTGTCGGATCAAGTGTTGATTCGATGATTTAATGTATAATAATATATATGATATATTGTATTACATTATCTAATATTGGCTCGCTTTATTATTTCATTTTCTCACCGGATAATACATTGATATAAATGCGATATATATTAATTGTATTATTTTCTTTTATTACAAATATATAATATATATGTGATATATATTATAGTAACATGATATGATTAATAATGAAACATGTTTAGTGATGATTAAATAAGGTTAGGGTTTGATTAGGGTTAGCTCCTTCTTGCACCATCTAGAAGCTTTCCTTTTGTCATGAAGAAGATATTATGATAGATATTTTCTTATGACTCATTTCTTAACCCAACCAAACCCTAGCCTTAGTTAACTCTCTACAAGGGTTATCCTTGTCATCATTAACCATGGTTGCATTATTATTGATATACTCTTATCATTATTCATCACAAAAGGATAATCTCATTATTCATCATCTTCTTCACTCTTGAGTTTTTGAAATAGCTTACTAGATTTTCCTTTGGTGATGATTTCTTGTGAGAAATTGATATAAAAAGATAGCATAAATACTACTCCATCATCCTCATCTAATCTAGACCATTAGATTAGGGTGTTCACCACATTAGAGTGAGAGAGCTTGAGTTATAACAACTTCGACGTAGATCATCGGAGAAGCGGAACACTACAAGCTAGCATGGATCGTTCGAGTCGTGGAGCCTCTCTTGAGTCCGGGAGATCGTGGATCGCGGCAAAGGGACTTCTACTCGGAGCTTATGAAGCGAAGGAGCGGACTATAAAGGTTGTAATCCCTCACACTTAGTAGTAAAGTTGTTTACTTGCATGTTAAACCCTAATAATCTAGTAAAGATCCCGGTTTTGGGTTGTTCGGCACGTCTAAAATTTTATTCGGGTATGGTTGATGCCTTATGAACCCTCACAAGAGTGCCTAGGCACCCTACAGTGGTATCAGAGCCTAGCTAGAGTATTAGGCGACGTGTATACGAAGTTAAAACTCCGATCGAACCCGATACGACGAAATAGAACCCCTCTCTGGAAATTTAGTAAAAATGTGATTTTTTCTACATTAAAAATACTCAAAAAAATCAGCAGGGAATTCTAAGAATTATCATGAAATACGAGCTCACAATTCTATGAAGTCACAGCGGAACCGTGGCGGGAACCTGCTTCCCGCGGCGGTTCCGCGGCCGATCTTTGGGATTGCGACACGTGTCTTCAGGGTAATATCCGTAGGTGCTTGCTGCTGCTTCTGGGTATTTTTAATCTGTCTCAAGTGTTGAGTGTTCTGGGGTTTATTTTGTAATCGTTGATTCGATCGGAATAATTAATTTCGTGTTGTTTTCCGGATATTTAGAAACTGTTAAAATGTTTGAACGGATATCATTAACTCACTTTTTCCCGGCACGTAAAATTTTCAAGTGTTGAATTTTTATCGGGTTTAAATCTTTCGGAAAAATGTGCAAGTAACACGGTGGACCCTCTAGAAGACAACAAACCTTAACTCAATTATGTGACCGTCTTGAACTGCCTCTAAACCTTAGGGTTTGGGGCAGTACGGCGTGCCACATGTGAGGCGTTGGCTTAACCCTTCTACGGCTGGATCATCGGTACTGTGATAGTTTCTGGGATTATTTGAACTCCGCTCAAGTGTTGAGCTATTTAGGAAATTTTGGATATTTGATTATCTGTTCGGAAAGTTTAATACTGTCTATTTATCTGGAATGTGATACAATATGAGGAATTCATATAGTTAGGCATGAAATGTGAAGTATGTGATATTTCGGATTTACGATGTCTAAAGTGATTGTGGATTCCAAATGTTGTAGTTTTACAATTTCTTTTCTGTGACCGTAAGTGTAGTATGTAGTTGTATTGTCGGTCTTCGTTGCTATACATCAACGACGATCGGTGTATGCATACTTACTTACGTTGATGATATGTGATATTATGTGTTGCTGTGATATGTTATATTGGATCGTCGTGTTCTGAATAGCTGGGGTTTTTATGTGAGATGAGGGTTTTTATTTTCATTCATGTAAAATTCATTTGTATGTAATATTCTTTTATTGGGGCACTTCCGGGATGAGGTTGATGTCACCGGTGTATATTATTTACTTTTCCGCATTAGGTAGTCCCAAGGAGGGAAGCACAAGTAATCGGGTTCTAGGGTCCAGTGGGAGGCCATCTCGAGGAGTCGAGACCGGGTCTCCTAACCCTAGAATTGGCAGTGTTACTTGCCGCTCTCGTAGGGGTCTAGGGATGTGGGTTTGGCTATTCATCGCGACCGTGGAATCCGTGTTTTATACAGGCTCGTATTGAAAACACGGACGTCCTAGTATATCCAATATTTCATATATGTTCTTCTGCTGCAATGTTCTGTGATGAGATCATATTACTGCCTGAGACGAATGCTTATACTATATATATATATATATGCTGATATATAAATATTACTGCTTTCGTTTCTTCTGTGATGCTTAGGAAGCATAAGCTGATGGGATTTTATTAATGAGATTAATAAAAAGAAAAGAAACCTAAAAGATGTTGTAGAATCAAAACTTTATAAAAAGGGTAGCTACAGTTTTGCTTTGCATAGCGGTATATATGATATACCCTGCACCTTATTCGATGAGGAAAGAGCCGAGATCTCTTCACCGGGAGTGACCTCTTTAGTGAAACTGGCAGATGCTACAAACTCGCGGTTTAGTTTTTGACAGCTTGTATAGTTCTTGTTTTGCATAGCGGTATATATGATATACCCTGCACCTTATTCGATGAGGAAAGAGCCGAGATCCCTTCACCGGGAGTGACCTCTTTAGCAAAACTAGAAAAGCCTAAAAAACACTCCTTTTAAAAAACACTCGATTCTACGACGATATCAAGTTCATTACGCTCAGGGTTTTCTGAAAAACCTGCATAGCCCTCCGTCATTTCAGATAAAGACTAGTTAGTATTCGTGCTACGCTTGTTGACTATGTTAAGACGTAGTGTGCGGTAGCTAATTAGTACTTATCTGCTAAAACATGAGATGTGATTGGATTAGGGTAGTTGTACGACTTTGTTGACTATGTTAAGGGTCGTGCAGGTGGGTTTAATTCAATCGGGAAATGACGGGATGAACTTGGCCAGCAATTATGATTTGTTGACTATGTTAAGGTCATAAGTTGCTTGGGGCAAAAGAATTATCGGGAATTTCAGGTGTTGAAATTTGCAATGAGATTGCATACCTCCTATGAGATAGTTGGATCCCGATACCCACTGCGAGTAAGAGTTACTCCTGGGAGAGTTTTACACAGGACAATTAGCCAATCAAGTAGGTGTCTAGAAAAGTGTTAACGGGATTACGCCTCTAGGAAAACAAGGTTTACTTTAATTAGGTCCGTGCGAAAGCACGGGGAGCCTCCCTCAAGTACCGACACTGATCTGGCTGAAAGATTGATGAAATTGTAGGGTGTAATTAATCCCGGCTAATCTTACCTTTTAGGGTTTGAAGGAAGATTTGATAAAAACAGTGGGAGACATCCTGATTAGATAAGATAATAACCAATCTAATCTTGCAAGAGCATACGCTAAAGTGTTTTCTTCTCTCTCTCTCCAGGTAGCGACCATGTCAGGCCATAATCAAGATAATAATATGGATGTATTGACTGAACCCGCTTATTATACTGAGCAGGGGAACGTTGGACTCGTTCTATCTTATAAGTGTTATAAGACTGAACAGGAAACGGGAGAATATCTGGATTCTCACGCCGCCCAAAAGAACATGCATGCTGATGCATCTTCTTCGGGTGTGTTAGTTATTGAGAACTGTTTCTCAGTTCACCCTACGTTCTGGGTATTAGATATCGGATCAGGATTCCACATATGTAAATTGTTACATGGGCTACGTAAAGGTAGAGAACTGGGAAAAGGTGATCATTCCGTTCAAGTAGGGAATGGTGCAAGTATTGCAGCCAAAGCAGTTGGCGAATATCACCTTGTATTACCAAGTCGTAATACACTGATTCTGAATGAGTGCTATTATATACCGAACATGATGTGCAACATTATATCAGTTTCTTTATTAAGTAAAGAAGGATATAATTTTGTAGTAAAGGATAATGTTATGAACATATTCTTAAATCAAAAGTTGATTGCATCAGGCTCGTTACATAATGGCATATTCATTCTCAATCAAAATACAATCCTCAATATACAAAACACACATAAGAGGAAAAGTTCAGAAATGAACGAATCCTACTTGTGGCATTGTAGACTTGGTCATATCAATGCGATACGACTGGTTAAGTTACATAAGGATGGATATTTGAATCCGTTCGAATTATCATCTTATGATACTTGCCATTCATGTCTCAAAGGAAAAATGACCAAAGCTCCGTTTAGTGGACACGGAGAAAGAGTTACGGAACTCTTAGGACTGGTACATAGTGATGTATGCGGTCCCATGTCTACGCATGCCAGGAACGGTTCTTCCTACTTCATTACATTCACTGACGATCTCTCAAGATTCGGACATGTGTTCATGATGAAACACAAGTCTGAAGCTTTTGAGAAATTCAGAGAATATAAGCACGGAGTAGAGAATCAAACGGGCAAAAGTATTAAGATTCTTCGATCTGATCGAGGAGGTGAATACTTAAGCAATGAGTTCCTAGATTATCTAAAAGAGAATGGGATTCCCTCTCAGCTTACTCCTCCTTATACACCACAGCACAACGGTGTATCGGAACGGAGGAATCGCACCCTATTAGATATGGTGCGCTCGATGATGAGTACAGCTGAGTTACCTATTTCCTTCTGGGGTTATGCGCTTGAGACATCAACATACCTATTGAATCAAGTTCCGTCTAAATCAGTACCTACCACACCATATGAGATATGGAGTGGGAAGAGACCATATTTTAAACGAGTTAAGATATGGGGTTGTCCGGCCTATGTCAAAAGGCAAAATCCGGACAAACTCGAGACACGATCAGTTCTTTGCAAGTTTGTGGGATATCCTAAGAATTCCCAAGGATACTTTTTCTACCACACTGAAGAACAAAAAGTGTTTGTTTCTCAATATGCCACTTTTTTGGAAAAGGAATTTCTTACAAAAGAAATTAGTGGCAAAGAGCCAGAGCTGGAAGAGGTTCCAGCAACACAAACTGCAACTGAAGATTTAGTAGAATCAGAGGATTCAGTAGTACCCGACGAACCTCAGCCTCTCCGCCGATCTAGCAGGGTTTCTCATCCACCTGAGAGATACTACGATTTTCTCATTGATGCTGGGAGCGAGGATTGCATCATGGAAGATGATGACCCAACTAGTTTCGAGCAGGCCATCATGAGTAGTGATTTTGTGAAATGGCTGGATGCAATGCGATCTGAGATGGAATCCATGTACACCAACAAAGTATGGACTTTGGAAAATGCTCCTGAAGGGGTAAAACCCATTGGGAACAAGTGGATCTTTAAAAAGAAATTTGGTGTAGATGGAAAAGTTGAGACTTTCAAAACTAGACTTGTAGCAAAGGGTTTTCGTCAACGACCAGGTGTGGATTATGACGAAACCTTTTCTCCAGTGGCTATGCTTAAGTCCATCCGGATCTTACTTGCCATTGCTGAATACCATGACTACGAAATCTGGCAAATGGATGTTAAGACCGCCTTTCTAAACGATGATTTAGAAGAGTGCGTGTACATGACTCAGCCATAGGGCTTCGTAGATAGTGGGAGCAGCGGAAAGGTGTGCAAGCTGCTTAAATCCATTTATGGGTTAAAGCAAGTATCGCGGAGTTGGAACATCTGTTTTGATATTGTAGTCAAAGAGTTTGACTTCATCAAAAATATAGATGAACCTTGTATCTATAAGAAGGTAGCAGAGAGTAAGGTTGTCTTCCTCGTATTGTACGTGGATGACATACTCTTGATAGGAAATGATATTCCTATGCTGCAATCAGTCAAGCTCTTCTTATCACAAAGATTCTCAATGAAAGATCTAGGTGATGCCTCCTGCATATTGGGAATCATAATCTATAGAGATAGATCTAAACGGATACTGGGATTGTCCCAATCCAGGTACATTGACACCATACTAAAGAGGTTTAGTATGGAAGAATCCAAGCGTGGGAACCAACCCACGATCTCTGGACTCACTCTCTCCAAAGAGATGTCTCCCAAGACTAATTTGGAGAGAGCTCGGATGCAAAGGATACCCTATGCTTCGGCAGTAGGCTCTATCATGTATGCGATGCTATGTACCAGACCCGATGTAGCATACTCACTAAGTGTAGTGAGTCGATATCAAGCAGATCCTGGAGAGAGTCACTGGACAGCTGTGAAGAACATTCTCAAGTACTTGCGAAGGACTAGAGACATGTTCTTGGTGTATGGTAACGGAGAACTCCGGGTGGAGTCCTTTACCGATTCCAGCTTCCAAAGTGATAAGGACGACTCTAAGTCGCACTCGGGATTTGTCTTTACCCTCAATGGAGGGGCGGTATGTTGGAAGAGTTCCAAACAGGATACCGTTGCAGACTCGACGATGGAGGCTGAATACATCGCTGCCAACGATGCTGCCAAAGAGGCTGTCTGGATGAAGAAGTTCATCACTGAAATTGGTATGGTTCCATCCATTGAGCATCCAATACCTCTGTATTGCGATAACAATGGAGCTGTGGCTTTGGCCAAGGAACCCAGGTCCCATCAGAAGTCCAGACATATTCTGAGGCGGTATCACCTGATCAGGGAGATAGTTGATCGCCGGGAGATCGAGGTCAGGAGAGTAGATACGAAGGAAAACACTGCGGATCCACTCACGAAGGCCATTCCCCAGATACAGTTTGAGAGATTATTCGGGTTGCTGGGTATGAGATACTACAGCAGCTGGCCTTAGTGCAAGTGGGAGATTTTTAGTTATGTATATACCCTAGAGGCCATTGTTGTACAT
The DNA here is from genome assembly GCA_030015575.1 of Agapanthus africanus. Classification (NCBI taxonomy): domain Eukaryota; kingdom Viridiplantae; phylum Streptophyta; class Magnoliopsida; order Asparagales; family Amaryllidaceae; genus Agapanthus; species Agapanthus africanus. The sequence goes on along the minus strand of CM057349.1, from coordinate 354,312,894 downwards.
ATGATGTATATTATAATGGATGCTTGGATATATATAGAGAGGACTTTCTTGCTCGTCATAATAGTATGCTATTTGGTTTCTCTTTATCTTAACATGTTGACTTGTATTGGTTTACTGTCTTTCTCTCACATGTTGATAAAGCCCTTAGGATCCGTACTCGACTACTAGGATTATGATGAGATCATACTAGTGGGGCCACGGTAGTCGATGAGTACATCCTATAACTGTTCCTAGTCGAGGGTATATCGAGACAGGGCATCGATATACCAGAGTAGACTAGCATATACGCATCTTGACCCATATGATGGGCGATGGATGATCCCATATCCATCGGTGTTAGACATCAATGATGGTATGAGGGTGCTCAGTAGAGACCGGGTACACTGGACGGACACGCCGAGAACTCCCAGATGGTGATATACCACACGTCAGATGGCAGTTCTCCGGTGACACTGGTACAGGGTAGTCTGTAGACCCGAGATCGTCATAGAGTCTTGTGTGATTCCCACTGTGCTTTGATTTCCACCTTACCACGTCCAAGAGGGCGTGCAAAACGGTAGCTTTTGGGTGCAGTCCCGAATCACATGGAGGCAATGAGCGATAGGAGGGGATTTGTCTCTTCCGGTATAGGGAGTTGATGTTGTGCTGTGTTCGATTGGCTATAACTTGAAGTCCCTGGCCAGGGATGATATAGAGATTTACTGGTAAGTGTTACCAGTAGTTTCTCGACCCGTTATGAGCCACACATCGACACGACTTATCGGTTACTGGGGTCTGACGTATACCACCCCTAGACTTGATATGCGACATATCAGACGAACAGACCGGACTGTATGGGAGTGTTACTGATTGGATTCACAGGAGAACGTACAGGCTAGCTTGTTGGTCTTCTGATCGCTCAATACCTGGGTGGCTGTTACGTTTAGCTGACCGCTTGCAGCTTGTGGGTGTTTGATATGATCATCACCTGCTACCGGCGTATTGACGATTCTTTAGAGTCCTACATAGAGGTTTCTTGGCTCAGGCAAAACGGAGTAGAGGCACATATGTGATATGTGCAGGACCGAGGATAATGCGATATGAGATACCGTATTATATTCTCGCGATATTTAGATATGAACCGGGACATCGGATCAAGTGTTGATTCGATGAATCGGTACATGATATATTAGTCGGTTATATTTGATATAGCCGGATTATCGGATCAAGTGTTGATTCAATAATTTAATGTATAATAATATATATGATATATTGTATTACATTATCTAATATTGGCTCGCTTTATTATTTCATTTTCTCACCGGATAATACATTGATATATATACGATATATATTAATTGTATTATTTTCATTGATATATATACGATATATATTAATTGTAGTATTTTCTTTTGTTACAAATATATAATATATATGTGATATATATTATAGTAACATGATATGATTAATAATGAAACATGTTTAGTGATGATTAAATGAGGTTAGGGTTTGATTAGGGTTAGCTCCTTCTTGCACCATCTAGAACCTTCCTTTTGTCATGAAGAAGATATTATGATAGATATTTTCTTATGACTCATTTCTTAACCCAACCAAACCCTAGCCTTAGTTAACTCTTTACAAGGGTTATCCTTGTCATCATTAACCATGATTGCATTATTATTGATATACTCTTATCATTATTCATCACAAAAGGATAATCTCATTATTCATCATCTTCTTCACTCTTGAGTTTTTGAAATAGCTTACTAGATTTTCCTTTGGTGATGATTTCTTGTGAGAAATTGATATAAAAAGATAGCATTAATATTACTCTATCATCCTCATTTAATCTAGCCCATTAGATTAGGGTGTTCACCTCATTAGAGTGAAAGAGCTTGAGTTATAGCAACTTCGACGTAGATCATCGGAGAAGCGGAACACTACAAGCTAGCATGGATCGTTCGAGTCGTGGAGCCTCTCTTGAGTCCGGGAGATCATGGATCACGGCGAAGGGACTTCTAATCGGAGCTTATGAAGCGAAGGAGCGGACTACAAAGGTTGTAATCCCTCACACTTAGTAGTAAAGTTGTTTACTTGCATGTTAAACCCTAATAATCTAGCAAAGATCCCGGTTTTGGGTTGTTCGGCACGTCTAAAATTTTATTCGGGCATGGTTGATGCCTTATGAACCCTCACAAGAGTGTCTAGGAACCATACAAAAATTATGATACTCAAATCACCAAAACAAAAATAAAAAATAAATGACATTGAAGTACACCTCCTTCAATTTCGAAAGGTGTCTGTGCACCCGGAGCTGGCAGAGCAAGAATTTCCACTTGCCTTCTACCCACGGCTTGGCGTCCTTTGTTTTTAGGTCCTTGTTCTCTTTGGATCACTAAATCTTTGATCTCTCGGCTCGACAGACTCGTAAGGAGTAGCGACGGAAACAGTTCCGCTCTGACGCCTCTCTGAACATCTCCTGGCCAAGTAACCTGGTCACTTGCAATGTAACACGTCAATGACGGCGACCTCTGGCCCTCTGAGTACGTTCCATACAACCGATCCTTAGTCCAAATCTCTATTATTGTGGTATCCTGAAAAGAAACCGTCATGGCTTCCGCCGATATCATCTCTGCCGAATTGCCCGGAACTGGCACTCCTTAAACGAACCAGCTTCCGTTCTGGAATAGCTGCACTGTTATCAAGGAGTTCCTCTTAAAGTGTGTCCGTATACAACATCTCTGTATACGTATCAAATCTATAGCATCAACGGAGAGGAACAACGACTCATCGAGATCTCGCATGAATCTCTTAATCTACTTCTTTTTAGTATCGTACAAATTGGAATCATATCTTGATAGCCGTGTAAACTGCAATTCATACTCGGCTATGATCATATCCAGAGTGTTATGCAAGGGCTCGAATCTATGAACTCAGGCGTCTCTGGCACTCTGCGGAGGAAATCTAGCTAAGTACGTCCTTTAACACTTGTCTAAGCCATCGGAGGAATACGCATTGCTCGTCCTCTCTAGATCGACTCACACCAGGTCTGAGCAAGACCCTTCAAACAGAAACTAGCCAACTCGACTGATCTCGCATCGAGGCATCCAAAAGAACGTAATATTCTAGTCACTCTATCCAGGAATGAATAAGGATCCTTTGTCACATCCCTGCCTGTAAACTCATGGGGCTTCAGCTTCATAAACTCTAGGAGCGACATTTCGTCAATCTTAGCAATGGCTGGTACATCTGTCTGCATGGTAGACAACACAATGATCCCCGGAGTAGGCTGCACATCAACAGACCTCTCAATTCGGTTAGCCTCAAGCAATGACACGACCATCCGGTGAGGATCCAAAACACTCGCATCAAACGAGAAATCCTAACATAAAAGGATAAACAAATTGTTCCTATGTCACCGGGATAACACCATGGTCAGTCCTCGTCCCTGACGAGCTCGTCTTGACCGCATCTCTAGCTGTAGCCCTCTTGGCTCATATAACCATGATGACAGGAACCACAAACAAGTATCGATGAGGATAGATCACTATAACGAATAGAAGAAATGATCTAAAGATATATATATCCTAAGGTTATTTAAGCGGAGTATTGTATCATAAGTAAGCCGCGGAACATACGTACAATACGTTACTCTACTTGAGCTACCTACTCCATCAACCAAGGTCTACCTACGTAATGAAAGTTCGGGTCTAATACCCCTAAATTCAAGTCTAAGTTCCGTAAGGTAAAGCCTAGGTTCCGAAATATACGCCTTAGACTCTATATAGTCAAACCTAGAATCGAACAAAGGTTAAACCTAACGCTCTGATACAAACTTTGTCACGACTCGGAAACGGCACGTGATCGGTACTTGAATCACGTGAAATCTATAGGACCCTATAACCCAAGTAAGCCGAAACCCATGAATCTAAACCATTTAAAGAAAATAGTGGAGGTGAAGTGTTGAAAAAGGGTTATTTATGAAATCAAGTTCTGCGTTTTAAAGTATAAAAAAAAGTTTATAGAAATACAAGTGGGTTGTAGACTAAAGTTTGAAAACATTTTCGTCATTTAAAATTTCGGCGGCACCTCCTTAGTAGCTTTTGATAAAAACCAATACATAAGCTTAAATATAATCCGCATCCCCAATCGGTAGCTATCACATCGCCCAAACGGCGGAATCACAACCAAGCAATATATACGATGTCCAAGATGAAGATCAATACAAGAAAAGAAAGTAAAAGAAATACCAAAACATCATTAACTCAACTATAAAGAATATAGCATACAAGGCTCGTCTCTAAGTCCAAAAGAATATATAAGTTTAGTTTCTAAGTCAACAAAATATACAAGTCTAGTTGATGGAGTCTTTAACTAGATTATAAATGAATATAAATATACAAGCGGCGGTTATGATCTGTAATGTAACCCACCTACCAAGCAATCACCCAAAAGAAAAAACATGCCAGCAAGCCGCTACTGATATGAGTGGTCGGTCCTGCAAGAAAACTAAGGCACAACGGGGATGCGTTGCCAACTCATGAGGAGAAGACGTCATCAGGTAGAAATCGAATGCATAACAATCTACCTAAGTTATACTGTAATATACTATCATACTATGAAGTAATGAAAGTGGACGCGTATATATACATAATATCATGTCAGTATAAATATGTAGAAATATGTCATCCATAACATATATATGTATCATCCAATGAATGTCCATCAACGATACTCGAAATCCTCAGAAATCCCGGGTCCAGTATCGACACTCGAAATCCCCATATCTCAGGCACCATCTCTCAGACCGACCCTCATATCCATCTATATCATATTATTTCGATCGGTATCCTCCGGATATCCGCAGAGTCTCTATATTGTCTCCGGTAGATAGTATTCCCAGCCAGGCTCAATGCCTTTCTATATGATCTTCTTGCCCCTGAATACCATACCGGGTCCACCATGTATCCAAAATCATTTCCTCTCCCTCCCTCGATTCGGATAGTACTCATATCTCAAAACCCAGAAAAATCATGGTGGACGCCAAAATATCATATCAAGAGAAAACCGTATTTTTAAAACGTTCACCAGTTTTATAAAATCATATCTGCGGTTTCTCAAATCTCAGATATCCCAAGAAAACACAATCTCATAAGAACATGGCGTTAATGGAATAACATGTAATGGCACAGAACAGTAATATAATGCACACTGAAGTGAAATGAGCAGTAATCTAAGGTACTGGCCGGAATATAGCATAATGCGAATGTAGGGTTCTGTAGGCCGGCAGCAAGGTTTCGGGAGGAATCGTCCATGCCGTTTTCAAATTTTTGCCGTTCTAAAGAACCCTAACCTAGAATATTTAACTAGAGTTTTAAACAAAACAACATGCAAATATCTTTACATTCTAAGTGAATGAGGAATACAACCTTTGTAGACCGGTCCTTCACTTCTAAACCTCCGTATAGTAGTCCCTTCACTGCGAGTAATGATCTCCCGAACTCTAGAATGGGTTCCATTGGAGAAATGAACAAGGTTGCACGAAGTCTTCGAGACTGAAGATGATCTACGTCGAGGGGACTCAAGCTCATGCTATCTCTTCACTAATATATGAATTAGTGAAGCAAACACCCTAAACTAAACGACTAATAGTAGAGAATGATAAAGTAGGAAATGAGCTCTCTTTAGTTTTCTTTTTCTCATAATATTTTCTCACCTTAGAAAAAACTAGCAAGCTTTTTTCTCATTCAAGAAGAAGATGAAGAATCAAGAAGAGAGAATGAACTCATGAGGTGAGAATAGCAACCATGGGTGAGTTAGTGTCATACACTAACTCATGTAGAGAATAAACCATGGGTTAACAATAATAATTGGGTTAATAAATATCTACAAGTAAAACAAAACTAGTGGACTAAGTCAAAGATGCTACAATTTTCTCCAAGCTTCCAAGCATGTGACAATTTCCAATAATTTGTGAATTACCTAAATAAATAAAAACCTTAAGATTATCATAACCATGGTGTAAGTCTCATACACCCATGTTGCATGTGGTATCAAGCATGACACAAAAATAATGTACATTAATATATATCACATATATACTAAATGTACACTAGTGAGAAAAGAAATGTTAAGTGAGCTAATATTAGTTAATATAAATTAATATATCACATATATAATTATACATTAAATTATTAAATCAACACTTAATTTAATAATCCGGCTATATCACATACAACTGACTAATATCAAATGTAACAACTTATCGAATCAACACTTGATCCGATAACCCGGCTATATCACATATAACCGACCGATATCACATATCGCGAGATTAGAATGCGGTATCACATACGCGCATTAATCTTGGTCCCACACATATCACATATGTGCTCCTACTTCGTTTTGCATGAACCAGGAAACCTCTGTGTAGGACTCTAAAGACTCGTCAATACGCCGGCAGTAGATGATGATCATATCAAACACCCACAAGCTGCAAGCGGTCTGCTAAACGTAATGGCCACCCGGGTATTGAGCGATCAGAAGATCAACAAGCAAGCCTGCTCGTACTCTTGCGAATCCAATCAGTAACACTACCGTACAGTCCGGTCTCTTTGTCAGATATGTCGTATATCAAAGCCTGGTGTGGTATAACGTCAGACTCCAATAGCCTGATAAGACATGCCGTTGTAAGATCCATAACGGTTCGAGAAACTACTGATAACACCTACCAATAAATCTCAGCAATCCTGGCCAAGGATTTCATGTTATGGCCAATCGGGTATAGCGCAACATCAACTCCCAATACTGGGAGAGACGAATCCCCTCCTATCGCTCATTGCCTCCATGTGACTCGGGACTGTACCCAAAAACCACATTTTTCCACGATCTATTGACCGTGGTATGGTGAAAATCAAAGCATGGTAGGAATCACACAAGACTCTATGACGATCTTGGGTCGACAGACTAACCTGTACCAGTGTCACCAGAGAACTGCTATCTGACGGTAGGTATAATACCATCTAGGAGTTCTCGGCGAGTCCATTAAGTATACCCAATCTCCACCGAGCACCCGTATACCATCTTTGATGTCAAACACCAATGGATATGGGATCATCTATCGCCTATCATATGGGTCAAGATGCGTATACGCTAGTCTACACTGGAGTATCGATGCCCTGTCTTGATACTCCCATGACTAGGAACAATTATAGGGTGTACTTGTGGACTGCCCTTGGCCCCACCAGTATGATCTTCATCATAGTCCTGGTAGTCAAGTACACATCCTAAAGGGCTTTATCAACATGTGAGAGCAAGACAGCATCACTTATACAAGTCAACATGTTAAGATAAAGAGCAACCAGATAGCATACTATCATGTCGAGCAAGAAAGTCCTCCCTATATATGTCCAAGCATCCACTACAATATACATCCCATGTACAGTAATGGCCTCTAGGGCATACATATAACTAACAATCTCCCACTTGCACTAAGACCATTTGTTGCAGTATCTCATACTCAACAGTTTAGCAGTGGTTGTAGTATCCTATACTCAACCATCCCAAAATCTCTCAAAATCTACTCTCCTTACATCAATCCCATGGAGATCAACCATCTCCCTGATCAGGTGATACTGTCCTCAGAATATGTCTGGATTGATGATAGGACAGGTGTTCCTAGGCTAAAGCCACAACTCCATTGTAGTCACAATAATAGTTATTGGACGCTCAATGGTAGGAACCTTGTTCATCTCATGAACAAGAAATGTCCAGACAACCTCTTTGGTAGCAATGTATTCAACCTTTATCGTTTAGTATGCCATGGTATCTAGCTTGGAACTCTTCCAATCATACTGTCCCTCCACTGAGGGTAAATAAAATGCCTGTGACTGACTTTCAGTCGACCTTATCACTCTGGAAGCTCAAACCAAGAACATTCTTTTAATGCTTCTCATGTACTTAAGAATGACCTCCACAGCTATCCAGTGATTCTCCCAAGATTCGATTGATTCCTGATCACTACACCTAGTGAGTCATTTACATCTTGTTTGGTATATAACATCGCATACTCTGATAGAGCCTACTGCCAAAGCTTAGGTTATCCCTTGCACGCGAGCTCTCTCCAAATCAGTCTTGGAAGACATCTTTTTGGAGAGAGTGATTCCCGAGTAAGTGGACAAACCACCACGTTTAGAATCCTCCATACTAAACCCCTTTAGTATGGTGTTAATGTACCTGGATTTGGGACACTCCCAACATCCACTTAGATCATAATCCACAAGATATAGTAGGTATTATCCAGATCTTATATTGAGAATCCTCGTGATAAGAGGAGCTTGACCGAGTGTAGCATAGAAAACTATTTCCTATCAAGAGTATGTTATCTACATACAATACGTGGAAGACAACCTTACTCTTTACTACCTACTTCTATATACAAGGTTCATCTACATTTTTGATGAAGTCAAACTCTTTGACTGCTATATCAAAACAGATGTTCCAACTCCGCGATGCGTGCATTGATCCTGATGGACTTAAGCATAGCTTTGAAAGTCTCAACTTTTCCATCCATACCAAGAATCTTCTCAAGATCCATTTGCTCCCAATGGGCTTTACCCCTTCCGGTGCAACATGCAAAGTCATACTTTGTTGGTGTACATGGATTCCACCTTTGATCGCATAGCATCCAACCTTTCACAGAATCCTCACTCGTGATGGCCTGCCTGAACCTAGTTGGGCCATCATCTACCATGATGCATTCCTCGCTCCCACTGTCACCGAGAAGGCCGTAGTATCTCTTAAGTGGATGAGGAACCCCACCAGATTCGCGGAAAGGCTGAGGTTCGTTGGAGACTATTGAATCCTTTGGTTTTACCAAATCATCAGCTATTAGTTTGTCTAGCTGGAACTCCTTCCAGTTCTACCATATGACCACTAATTTCTTCACAAGAAATTCCTTTTCTAAAAGGGTGGCATGCTGAGAAACAAAACACCTTTTTCTCCTTAGTTTGGTAGAAGATATTCCCTAAAAAATGTTTGGGATATCCTAACAAACTTACAGAACTGACCTTACCTCAAGCTTGTCCTGATTCTGCCTTTCAACATAGGCCGGACAACCCCATATCTTAACCCGTTTAAGACATGGTCTCTTCCCATTCCATATCTCATATGTAGCGGTAGGCATTGATTTAGTTGGAACCCCATTCAATAGGTATGCAGCTTCTCAAATGCATAACACCAAAAAGAAACAAGTAACTCAGCAATACTCATTATAGAGCGCACCATATCTCATAGGGTGCGATACCTCCGCCCCGATACACCGTTGTGTTGTGGTGTATACGAAGGAGTAAGCTGAGAGAGAATCACATTCTCCTTTAATTAATCCAGGAACTCCATGCTCAAGTATTCTATTCCTCGATCACATCGAAGGACTTAATACTTCTACCCGTCTGGTTCTTTAGCTTCAAGCTTATATTCCTTGAATTTCTCAATAGTTTCAGACATGTGTTTCAACAGGAACATATGTCCGAATCCTGAGAGAGGATCAGTGAATATAATGAAGTACGAAGAACCAACCTTGGCATTTGTAGACATAGGACTATATACATCATCATGTATCCGTCCCAAGAGTTCAGTAACTCTTTCTCTGTTTCCAGTAAACGGAGTATTGGTCATATTACCTTTGAGACAAGACTGGCAAGTAGCATAAGATGAAAATTCTAACAGATTCTCATATTCATCCTTATGTAACTTAGCTGGTCGTGTCGCATTGATATGACATTTTCTACAATGCCTCAAAAAGGATTCGTTCATTTCTGAACTGATCCTCATTGTGTGTGTTTTACATACTTTGAACCGTGGTTTGATTTAGAACATATATGCTATTATATAACGTGCCTGATCCAATCAACTCTTGATTCAGGAAAATGTTCACAATATTATCCTCCAATACAGAATTATATCCTTCTTTAACTCATTAAAGAAACCGATGTAATGTTGTATATCAGGTTCGGTATGTAATAACATTCGTTCAGAATCAATGTATTAATACAAGGTGATATTTTCCAACTGACTTGGCTGCAACAATAGCACCATTCTCGAACACTTAGAGATATATCACCCATTCCCATTTCTCTACCTATCTGTAGCCCATGTAACATATACATATGCAGGATCCTGATCCGGTATCATATACCCAGGACGTAAAGGATACTGAGAAACAGTTCTCGGTAATGAACACACCCGAAGAAGATGCATCAACATGCACTTTCTTCGATTGGGTGGCATGGGAATCTGGATATTCCCCCATTTCCTGCTCGGACTTATAACAGTTATAAGATAGAGCGGCACCAATGTTCCCTAGCTTAGTATAATAAGAAGGTTCGGTCAACGCATTCATATTATTATCTTGATTAAGGCGTGACATGGTCGCTACAAGGAGAGAGAGAAAAAAACACTCTGCGTGCGCTCTTTATAAGATTAGATTGGTTATTATTTTATCTAATCAGTATGGCTCCCACTGTTTTTATCAAATCTTCCTTCAAACCCTAAAAAGTAAGACTGGCCGGGATTAATTACACCCTACAAGTTCGCCAATCTTTCGGCCATGCCAGTGTTGGTACTTTGAGGGAGGTTCCACGTGCTTTCGCACGGACCTAATTAAAATAAATCTCGTTTTCCCAGGGGCGTAACCCCATTAAAATCTTTCTAGACACTTACTTGATCGGCTAATTGTAAAGTGTAAAACTCTCTCAGGAGTAACTCTTACTCACAGCGGGATCGGGATCCAACTATCTCATAGAAGGTATGCAATCTCATTGAAAGTTTCAACACTTGAAACTCCTAATATCTTTTGCCCCAAGCGATCTATGACCTTGACAAGGTCAACAAACTATAGACCGCAAGTCAAGTTCAACCTGTCATTTCATGATTGAATTAAACCCACTCGCACGACCTTTGACAAGGTCAACAAGGCTGCACGACTACCCTAATCCAATCGCATCTCATACTTAAGCAGATAAGCAGTAATCAGCTACCGTACACTACGCCTTGACAAGGTCAACAAACGCAGCACGAATACTAATTATTACTTATCTAAAATGACGGAGGGCTATGACAGATTTTTATGAAAACCTTTTACTTAATGAACTTGATATCATTGCGGAAACAAGTGATTTTGAAAAGGAGTGTTTTTGAGGCTTTTACTAGTTTTGCTAAAGAGGTTACTCCCGGTGAAGGGATCTCGGCTCTTTCCTCATCGAATGAGGTGCAGAATATTTCACAAATACCACTATGCAAAGAAAAAAGTATAGAAGCAATCAAAAGACAAACCGAGTGGGTTGTAACATCTGCTAGTTTCGCTAAAGAGGTCACTCCCGGTGAAGGGATCTCGGCTCTTTCCTTATCGAATAAGGTGCTGGATATTCTACAAGGAATACCGCTATGCAAAGCAAGAACTAGAGCTACCAGTTTCTAAAACAAGTTTCTACAACATTTTTAGGTTTTTTTTATTTCATTAATCTTATTAACGAAGTCCCATTAATTTTGCTTCCCAAGCATCACATATGAAACGAAAGCAGCAATATTAATTATATCTCATATATATAATATAGTCATTCGTCACAGAACATATCAAGTGATCACATCACAAAATATCAGCAGTAGAAGATAACATATGAAATATTGGATATACTAGGAATTCCATGTTTTAATTTAAGTTAGTATAAAACACGGATTCCACGGTCGCGATGAATAGCCAAACCCACATCCCTAGACCCCTACGAGAGCGGCAAGCAACCCTACCAATTCTAGAGTTAGGAGACCCGGTCTCGACTCCTCAAGATGGTCTCCCACTAGACCCTAGAACCCGGTTACTTGTGCTCCCCTCCTTGGGTCTATCCTAATGCGGAAAAGTAAATAATATACATCAATGGTGACATCATCCTCAACCCGGAAGTGCCCCAATAAAAGAATATTATATACAAGTTTTTACATGAATGAAAATGAAAAACTCTCATCTCACATAAAAACCCCCGGCTATTCAAAACACGATGATCCAATATAACATATCACAGCAACACATAACATCACATGTCATTAACATAAGTAAATATGCGTATCCCAATTGTCGTTGACGTATAGCAACGAAACCGGCGATACACTACATATTACACTTACGGTCGCAGAAAAGAAAGTGAAAAACTACAACAGTTGGAATCCGCAACCACCTTAGACATCATAAACCTAACGCATCACATACATTGGATTTCATGCCTAACCAAATAAATTCCTTAGATATCACATGCCTAACAATTATAAACCCCGCATTTTAATCTCGATATTTAAAACACTTTTCAATAACCTGTCGGGTAATTCAACAAGATTCTCGATAACCTGATCGAATGCTTGTCGGAAAACTTTGTAGACGGCCGCACCCCCCGATGCCGTTGACGAAGTGCACTAAGGCGGAACACCGCGGCCGCGAGCACCCGAACGGATGCTTTTGGCGATGAGGTTATCCTACAGTCACTTGGTCGGGGCTATGAGGCGTGGCTATCTAATAAGGTTACCTGACGAGTATCCGCGTACGCTATGTAATTGCGACAGACTTTTGATCAACAACAAAATTCCAAGGCAACCGATCAAATGAGACTAAACTGCTAGATTTATAAAATTCAAACTAGGTATCTCATAACTAATTATATGGATTCCAAATATTGTATTACAATCACAGATAGCTAGACGAATTTAAACTTTTTGATCGAATAAGCAAGCACCCAAAAAATCCCAACAAGCTCAACACTTGAGCGGAGTCCAAAAAGTACCCAGAAACTGCCACAGCTCTTATGAACCATCCGTAGAAGGGCCGACCTATGCCTCACTCATGTCGCCGCGGAACTGTGGCAAACCCTAGGGTATCACCACGGTTCCGCGATCCAAAAAGTCGAGTTTGGGTATCGTTCTTCTAGAGGGTCCACAGAATCGCTTGCAGGATTTTCTGAAGATTTTAAACTCGGAAAAAATTCAACACTTGAAAAATTTCCAGCGGGGAAAAAATTGGGTTATTGATATCCGTTCAAACTTTTTAACATCGTCTAAATAAGCCGAATACATGTTAGAATTACGATCATGAAACACTCTGAGTTGCCTTTGTAGAAAGTTAATATCACATGAAAATTTAGCAAAAACAAACAATACCTGAAACACCAAAACCCAGACCCTGGAACACTGAAAAAATTTGAAGCTCAGAACCCTATACAGAGCCAGCCTGCTCGGATTTTAGGCTAAAGTGCTCGGCCAAAAACTGGCCAAATGAGTTCAAATTTCTTCTGTGTTCATGTCATATCTCATACAACATTCTGCAGTTGTTTAAAAAAAATTTTGACACCTCTAAAAATTCGACAGAACCTAGATTTAGTGTTTCAAGTTTCGGAGCAGTTTCGGTTTCGTAATCTAACAAACATTGTTTAAATCTCTAGCTTGGCTCTGATACCACTGTAGGGTTCTGTAGGCCGGCAGCAAAGATTCGGGAGGTATCGTCCATGCCGTTTTCAAATTTTTGCCGTTCTAAAGAACCCTAACCTAGAATCTTTAACTAGAGTTTTAAACAAAACAACATGCAAATATCTTTACATTCTAAGTGAATGAGGAATACAATCTTTGTAGACCGGTCCTTCACTTCTAAAGCTCCGTGTAGTAGTCCCTTCGCTGCGAGTAGTGATCTCCCGAGCTCTAGCATGGGTTCCCTTGGAGAACTAAACAAACTTCTACGAAGTCTTCGAGGCCGAAGATTATCTACGTCGAGAAGAATCAAGCTCATGCTACCTCTTCACTAATATGTGAATTAGTGAAGCAAACACCCTAAACTTAGAAAAATGAGCTCTCTTTAGTTTTCTTTTTCTCACAATATTTTCTCATCTTAGAAAAAACCAGCAAGCTTTTTTCTCATTCAAGAAGAAGATGATGAATCAAGAAGAGAGAATGAACTTATGTGGTGAGAATAGCAACCATGGGTGAGTTAGTGTCATACACTAACTCATGTAGAGAATAAACCATGGGTTAACAATAATGGTTGGGTTAATAAATATCCACAAGTAAAACAAAACTAGTGGACTAAGTCAAAGATGCTACAAGCTTCTCCAAGCTTCCAAGCATGTGACAATTTCCAATAATTTTTGAATTACCTAAATAAATAAAAACCTTAGAATTATCATAACCATGGTGTAAGCCTCATACACCCATGTTGCATGTGGCATCAAGTATGACACAAAAATAATGTACATTAATATATATCACATATATACAAAATGTACACTAGTGAGAAAAGAAATGTTAAGTGAGATAATATTAGTTAATGTAAATTAATATATCACAAATATAATTATACATTAAATTATTAAATTAACACTTGATTTAATAATCTGGCTATATCACATACAACCGACTAATATCAAATGTAACAACTTATCGAATCAACACTTGATCTGATAACCCGGCTATATCACATATAACCGACCGACATCACATATCGCGAGAATAGAATGCGGTATCACCAATGCGCATTAATCTCGGTCCCGCACATATCACATATGTGCTCCTACTTCGTTTCGCATGAACCAGGAAACCTCTGTGTAGGACTCTAAAGACTCATCAATGCACCGGCAGTAGATGATGATCATATCAAACACTCACAAGCCGCAAGCGGTCTGCTAAACGTAACGGACACCTGGGTATTGAGCGATCAGAAGATCAACAAGCAAGCCTGCTCGTACTCCTGTGAATCCAATCAGTAACACTACCGTACAGTTCGGTCTCTTCGTCAGATATGTCGCATATCAAAGCCTGGGGGTGGTATAACGTTAGACCCCAATAGTCTGATAAGTCATGCCGATGCAAGATCCATAACGGTTCGAGAAACTACTGATAACACTTACCAGTAAATCTCAGCAACCCTGGCCAGGGATTTCATGTTATGGCCAATCGAGTATAGCGCAACATCAACTCCCAATACCGGGAGAGATGAATCCCCTCCTATCGCTCATTGCCTCCATGTGACTCGGGACTGTACCCAAAAACCACCTTTTTGCTAGATCTATTGACCATGGTATGGTGGAAATCAAAGCACGGTAGGAATCACACAAGACTCTATGACGATCTCGGGTCGACAGACTAACCTGAACCAGTGTCACCAGAGAACTGCTATCTGACGGTAGGTATAATACCATCTAGGAGTTCTCGGCGAGTCCGTTCAGTATACCCAGTCTCCACCCGTATACCATCTTTGATGTCAAACACCAATGGATGTAGGATCATCCATCGCCCATCATATGGGTCAAGTGTTAGTTATTTATATGCCCTAGAGGCCATTATTGTACATGTGATGTATATTATAGTGGATGCTCGGATATATAGAGAGACTTTCTTGCTCGATATGATAGTATGCTATCTGGTTGTACTTTATCTTAACATGTTGACTTGTATTGGTTTGCTGTCTTTCTCTCACATGTTGATAAAGCCCTTAGGATATGTACTTGGCTACTAGGACTATGATGGAGATCATACTAATGGGGACAGGGTAGTCAACGAGTACATCCTATAATAGTTCCTAGTCGAGGGTGTATCGTGACAGGGCATCGATACTCCTGAGTAGACTAGCGTATACGCATCTTGACCTATATGATGGACGATGGATGATCCCACATCTATTGGTGTTTGACATCAAAAATGGTATGCGGGTGCTCAGTGGAGACTGGGTACACTGAACGGACTCGCCGAGAACTCCTAGATGGTATTGTACCTATCGTCAGATAGCAGTTCTCTGGTGACACTGGTACAGGTTAGTCTATAGACCCGAGATCGTCATAGAGTCTTGTATGATTCCCACTGTGCTTTGATTTCCACCTTACCACGTTCACGAGAACGTGCAAAATGGTGGCTTTTGGGTGCAGTCCCGAATCATATGGAGGCAATGAGCGATAGGAGGGGTTTCGTCTCTCCCGGTATTGGGGGTTGATGTTACGCTGTGTTCGATTGGCAATAACTGGAAGTCGCTGGCCAGGGCTGCTATGGAGATTTACTGGTAAGTGTTATCAGTAGTTTCTTGACCCGTTATGAGCCACACATCGGCACGACTTATCGGTTACTGGGGTCTGACGTTTACCACCCCTAGACTAGATATGCAATATATCATAAGAAAAGACCGGATTGTACGGGAGTGTTACTGATTGGATTTACAGGAGTGTGAGCAGGCTTGCTTGTTGATCTTATGATCGCTCAATACCCGGGTGGCTGTTACGTTTAGCTGACCGCTTACAGCTTGTGGGTGTTTGATATGATCCTCACCTACTGCCGGCGTATTGACGAGTCTTTAGAGTCCTACACAGATGTTTCCTAGCTTAGGCAAAACGGAGTAGGAGCGTATATGTGATATGTGCGGGACCGAGATTAATACGATATGTGATACCGTATTCTATTCTCGCGATATGTGATACCGTATTCTATTCTCGCGATATGTGATATCGGCCGGGTATATGTGATATGGCCGGGTATATGTGATATGGCCGGGTCATCGGATCAAGTGTTGATTCGATGAAATGATACATGTTATATTGGTCGGTTATATGTGATATAGCCAGATTATCGGATCAAGTATTGATTCGATAATTTAATGTATAATTATATATGTGATATATTACATTACATTAACTAATACAAGCTCTCTAAAATAATTCTTTTTCTCACTTGATAATACATTAATATATATGTGATATATGTTAATTGTATTATTTTCTTTTGTTACATTATATATTATATATGTGATATATAATATTGTAACATGTTTGGGTTACAAATGCAACTAAGGTTTGTGAGATTGAACCATGATTAGGGTTTATGGTTGGATTTATATTTATTTTGGATAAATCTTATTTGTGTGGATAATGGATGAGATATTTTCTTACAGTTGACTTAGTCCACTTTAGATATTTTCCTAGATATTTATTAACCCAAGCTAAACCCTTACCCATGGTCAAGTCTCTACAAGGGTTAAGCATGACATGCTTTACTCTTGGTTGCATTTTTCTAACCTTAACAATAATTCATTCACAACTTCATCTTCTTCTTCCTCCTCAAAAAGCTTTCTAGCTTTTTGATTGTGTGATGAATAAAAGTGCGATTAAGAAAACTAAAGAGAGCAAGATTCCAACTTCATCATCCTCTTCTATACTAGCCATATAGATTAGTGTGTTAGCTTCACTAATTCATAATTAGTGAAGAGTTAGCTTGAGTTTGTGTTTCCTCAATGTAGATCGTCTTGGATTTCGAAGACTTCAAGTAAGATGCATCACTCACCTCATGGAGCCTCTCTAGAGTCCGAGAGCTTGATGATCGCAGCGATAGGACTACAAATCGGAGCTTATGAAGCGAAGGAATGGACTACAAAGGTTGTAATCCCTCTCACTTAGATGTAAAGTTGTTTACATGCAATGTTAACCCTAATTCTCTAGTTAAGATCTTGGTTGGGGTTTCTTAGCACCCCAGAAAATTATAAATTGGCATGTGTGATGCCTTTCTAAACCTTGTTGAAGTGCTATACAACCCTACAGTGGTATCAGAGCCAAGCTAGAGCATTAGGCGTTGTCTACGCAAAGTTAAAAGTCCGATCGAACTCCGAATACCTGAAATGGACCCCTCTCTGAAAATTTTTCAAAAAGTTGGATTTTTTCATGTTAAAAATATTCAGAAAATCATGCAGGGAATTCTATGGACACACCTAAAGAACGAAACCCTAACTCGTCAAAGTGACTGCGGATCCACGGCCAAAACCTGGTTTTGGCGGCAGATCTACGGCGCCACTTGAGAGGCTTGGGTCGGGTCCTTCAGCTGTAAGTCCGTAGGTGCTGTAGTATGTCTTTGGTTAATTTTAACTGTGCTTAAGTGTTGAGCTCTCTGGGTATTTTGGGAATTTGTTGATTCGATCGAATTGTTTAACGTCATCTAGCTTTCTGCAATATGATACAATATGTGGAATTCATATAGTTAGGCATGAAATCCGTAATATGTGATATTTCAGGTTTATAATGTCTAAGGTGATTATGAATTCCAAATGTTGTAGTTTTGCATTTTTTTTTCTGCGACCGTAAGTGTAATATGTGGTGTATCGCCGGTTTCGTTGTTATACATCAACGACAATTAGGATACGCATATTTACTTACTTTGATGACATGTGATGTTATGTGTTGCTGTGATATGTTATATTGGATCGTCGTGTTTTGAATAGCCGGGGGTTTTATGTGAGATGAGGGTTTTTATTTTCATTCATGTAAAATTCATTGTATTTAATATTCTTTTATTGGGGCACTTCCGAATTGAGGATGATGTCACCATTGTATATTATTTACTTTTCTGCATTAGGATAGACCCAAGGAGGAGAGCACAAGCAACCGGGTTCTAGGGTACAGTGGGAGATCGACTCGAGGAGTCGAGTCCAGGTCTCCTAACCCCAGAATTGGTAGGGTTGCTTGCCGCTCTCGTAGGGGTCTTAGGATGTGGGTTAGGCTATTCATCGCGACCGTGGAATCCGTGTTTTATACAGGCTCAAAATAAAACACGGACGACCTCGTATATCCAATATTTCATATATTATCTTCTGCTGCTCTGTGTTGTGATCACTGTGGATTCTGATACGAATGGATAAATATTATATATGAGATATATAGTAGACATTGCTTATATTTTGCACCCGCGCTAGTCCCGTCCCGGTATGCCGTTAGTTAAGTAACCTAATGGTGCATAACGGAACATTATGGCGAATGCGGATGGCATAAGCGTACGTTGTACTTTCGTTTCTTCTGTGATACTTAGGAAGCATAAATGATGGGATTCATTAAAGAGATTAATGAAAGAAAAAGAAACCTAAAAGATATTGTAGAATCAAATTTTCAAAATGGGTAGCTCTAGTTTTTGCTTTGCATAGCGGTATTCCTTGTAGAATATCCAGCACCTTATTCGATAAGGAAAGAGCCGAGATCCCTTCACCGGGAGTGACCTCTTTAGCGAAACTAGCAGATGCTACAACTCACTCGGTTTTGTTTTTGATTGCTTCTATAGTTCTTGCTTTGCATAGCGGTATTTGTGAAATATCTTGCACCTTATTCGATAAGAAAAGAGCCGAGATCCCTTCATCGGGAGTGACCTCTTTAGCGGAACTAGTAAAAGCCTAAAAAACACTCCTTTTTTTCTCCAAAATCACTTGTTTCTACAAAGATATCAAGTTCATTACGCAAAAGGTTTTCTGAAAAACCTGCATAGCCCTCCGTTATTTCAGATAGGTACTACTTAGTATTTGTGCTACGTTTGTTGGCCTGCGTCAAGGCGTAGTGTACGGTAGCTAACTAGTGCTTATCTATAACATAAGATGAGATTGGATTAGGGTAGTTGTACGACTTTGTTGGCCTGCATCAAGGGTCGTGCGGGTGAGTTTAATTCAATCAGGAAATGAGGGGTTGAACTTGACTAGCGGACCATGGTTTGTTGGCCTGCGTCAAGGTCATGGCACGCTAGGGGCAAAAGTATTATCGAAAATTTCAAGCGTTGAAATTTGCAATGAGATTGCATACCTTTTATGAGATAGTTGGATCCCGATACCCACTGCGAGTAAGAGTTACTCCTGGGAGAGTTTTACACAGGACAATTAGCCGATCAAGTAGGTGTCTAGAAAGGTGTTAACGGGGTTATGCCTATGGGAAAACGAGGTTTATTCTAATTAGGTAAGTGCGAAAGCACGGGGAACCTCCCTCAAAGCACCAACACTGGACTGGACGAAAGATTGGCGAACTTGTAAGGTGTAATTAATCCTGGCTAGTCTTACCTTTTAGGGTTTGAAGGAAGATTTGATGAAAACAGTGGGAGCCATCCTGATTAGATAAGATAATAACCAATCTAAATCTTGCAAGTGCGCACGCTAAACTGTTTTCTTCTCTCTTTCTCTCTCTCCAGGTAGAGACCATGTCAGGCCTTAATTAAGATAAAAATATGGATGTATTGACCGAACCCGCTTGTTATACTAAGCAGGGGAACGTTGGTCCCGTTCTTTCTTATAAACGTTATAAGACTGAGCAGGAAATAGGGACATATCCGGATTTCCACGCTGCCTGTTCATATCATATTCTTGCATTATTATATTACCCATTCTTATGCATTTTACAATAAAACAGGTGCTTTTGACCCATGTCTGCTGCATAGTACATGTTACAGGTTCTTGGAGCGAAAACAGTGAAAAAGACAAAAGACGATACAAAAAAGGAACTTTTGACCAACAAATAGAAGGATCTTAGTCAAGCCTAGATGAAGAACAGTTCATAATGTACAAAGCAACGCAAGGTCCAAGTTTTCAAAGTGAACGGTTAAAAGACCACTATAAGTTTTCACTGAAAGATCTGGAGAAGACCCAGAAGCCAAGTAGAGAAAAGAACCAAAGAAATAAAAAGCCCAAAGAGTCTAGAAAGAGCCCAGAAAAAAATTATCTGATGACCTCACCAATGGGCCGTGGAACCGCGGCCCTACCCCTACCCATGCCGCGGTTCCGCGGCTGTATTAAGCCCGGGGTTCGTGAATTTTTTACCAAAACTCGAGGCGGCGCTAAATAGTTAACCTAAGGGAAAATTTGTAATTGCAGACGTGCGAATCAATTGTAACCTAGGGTTTCTATGTCCTATAAATAGAACCCAAATCATTGTATTTTCTCATGCCTCTATTCATCAATAAAATTTCAGTTTCTTTGAAGTTGGAGAGCATCAATCGTAAGTAGGTTTATTTTTCTGCCCTAGTTCTAGTTTTTAATTTCTGCCCTAGGTAAATTCTTTTCTTGCCCTAGTTTAATATAGTTTAGAATTTTTTATTAACTTGTAGTAGATCTTTCATCTCTTTAATCAAAACAAAATAAAAATTATTTCTTTCGTAGATCCCTCAATGAGCGAGTAGTTTCCTCGCTTGTTAGGGTTAGGAATAGGGAAGGGTTTGAGAGATGAAGATTTCTCATCTCTTTTCTTTGCCAATCTTTTATGAACATTAGGACTCCATGCATACTGTCATCTTCCGCTCCCTACGGCACCCTACCTATGAGGTAACGGTGATCCGTAGTATAAAAGACCGGAGTTGTAAGTTTTCCATGGAGGTTAGGGTAAAGATTAAGAAAGGAAGGACAAGAATCTAGAGAAAGAAACATCTTCCCAATCATCCTAATCCCCTTTATTAAAATTTACCATAACCCCTAATATGATATCTAATTAAAGGCATTAGAAAGAGGCGCAGATCTTTATTTTCCAAACTTTACCTAAACCTAATCCTAGCAAGTTTCTAATCCTAGTATAACTCAACTTCATTTTTAGATCTAATTAAAAGACCAAACACCATTTGGAATTAGCTCGTAAGAACATTTAGGAAAATTACAACATCATTGTGGACCGACCCATATTCACCGGCTAGTTGCAAAGCGACGCCGTTCTTGATTGCAGTAATTATATTTTTGATCGACAAACTCTCTTAAATCAAATGGCGCCGTTGCCGGGGATGGCGTAAAATTTCCTTTTTGTAATTTCGGGCTAATATAAATTATAAAAAACCATAAAAATTTGAAAAAATAAAAAATAAAAAAAAAATCTATCATCTTTTATTGTTTGAAGGGTTTCTTTTGTGAATCTTTGCAGGATTGACGGATCTGGAAAAATCCAGAGTGCTAAACAGAAAAAGGTATATCAGAACAGAGATGAATTTCAACAACAGAGCAGTACAAATTTTTTCAGAGCTTGAACCGATCATCGAACTGCTAAACCGCGGCCATAGCCTGGTGTTTGCGGCGGAACCGCGGCCGTCACGTGGCCTCGTTGCGCGAAATCTTCTCGGTTTGTTTCCTCATTCTCTCCTCTGCAAATCCCCATATATCTTTTGCCAAATCTTCTGCAGGATTCTTTGCGCTAAAAATCTTCTTCCCCTTCCAATAATTGATTTTCTGCAGGATTCTTTGCGTCGCGCTTAAAAGAAAATTGATTGCAAGTGATTTTCTGCTTTGCATATTTTAATCGGACTTTAAGGGGCTTTTGACCAATTCAGATTGGGTGGGGATTTCATCACCCTTCGCAGGACCCCAGAAATCACTTAAAGCATTTGCATTGACCATTCTTAATTAAAAAATACTAGACTCAGCCCTAAGGACTTCGAGCTCAATAGGACATAGGACTAGTTATAGGCATCGGCCATTTATCCTAACCTGACTTTGCGGTGTCTAGGCAAGTGTGTCAAGGCAAGTGGTTACTTAATTAGGACCGCTACTTATAGCGGGGAGCCTCCCACTTACCTGGCACTTACCTGGCCGCAATTGGCGGTGAAGAGGCGGTTTGAGGTTCTATTTCTAGCCCTTTGGAACAGTTAGGAGCTGTCTAGCTGACCTAGGTGACCCTAGATCTAGGCCTGATTGTGCATTTGTGGTTGATTGCATTTGTGTCACAAGTCTCTTTTCAAAAATCTTTTTGCAAAAGCTCACATAAAAAGAAAAAAAGAAAAATCTTTTCAAAAACTTGCAACTTGTCGCTAAAGAAATCTTTGCACCCACTTACACCACTTCTTCTCATTGATGTTCTCTTACCTCCACATTCTGTCTTTCATCTTTTGACTACACTACCCCTTTAGTGTATGTCCGGTTGGACTAGGGCCACTAGCGCCTGATTAGTCCGTGTTTCGTTGGTACCGACCGACGAACCTTTCGACTCCGAAGTCGAAATCCTTTCCACTTCTTCACTTTCACCTTCAAATTCTTCTTCCGAAGGTATGTCGGGATACAATCCTAACAACACCTTACCGACGGGACTGATTCCACCTCCGTTAGGTGCGAATAACCCGAATCACCCACCTGTTGAAGCGCCCACACGAGTCGCGCTCCAGGATCTTTTCTACCCCATCCGCACCGCCCTACCTACTTGTCTTTCCCTCCCACCGGCAAATGGGGACAATTTTGAGATCAAACCCCACTTCATCAATATGCTACCCAAGTTTCACGGTTTGGAATTCGAAGATGCATATATCTTTATCAACAAATTCCAAAACGTTTGCGCTATGATGAAAACAACTAAATTAAGCGACGGTGCTATAAGGCTAAGGGTCATTCCTTTCACCTTATGTGACTTAGCCGAGAAGTGGCTATACAGCACAGCGTCGCATTCAATTAAAAATTGGGAAGAGTTTGTGAAAGCTTTTCTTAAAAAGTTCTATCCTCATCACAAAACTGCTAGAATCCGTAACGAGATTATACAATTTTCTCAGCTTCCGTCTTAACCATTTTGGAAGTCTTTTGAAAGATTCAAAGACCTACTTGTTCAATGCCCTCATCATGGGATCGAAAGTTGGCAACTTTGCCAAACATTATACGAAGGATTGAACCCGGCAACGAAGCAGTTGCTAGAAACCATTTGTCAAGGTCACTTTCTAACCAAATCTAGTGACGAAGCGTGGCAGTTTCTTGAGGATCTTAGTGAACAAACAATTCAGTGGGAGAGCACCAAGACCACATCTTCTTCTTCTATCGGTCAACCTAGGGCAGGCATACATCAATTAGAGATGTCGATTGCTATGAAGGCCGAGATGGCCGCTCTTACGAAAAAGCTAGAAGCGATTGAGACCAAAATCTCATCACCCTCTCCTGCCCCTGTTGTGCCTCCACGAACTGTTTGTGCCTGTTGTTCGGATCCATCATATCTCACCGAAGAGTGTCCTTACAATTCATCTACTCAAGGACATGATCAAGTCAATGCTTCTTTTCAGCAACGACAAAGAAATGATCCATACTCTTCAACATACAATCCGGGTTGGAAGAGTCACCCAAATTTCGCTTGGAACCAAAATCAACAATTCCAAGGAAACAACAATTTTCAAAGGGCTCCTCCTCCACAACAACAGGCACCTCCACAAACTCAATTTCAGCAACCTTTCCAACAGCAACCTTACCCTAATCAAGTAAACAATTTTGTGCCAAACAATTCTTACCCGCCAAATAATTTTGTTCCACCTCAGAACGACAAGGTTAGCTCGCTCGAGAGAAGTCTAGATGCGTTCCTAAAATAATCTACACAATCCGCAGCTAGGTTAGTGACTTCTATTCAATCTTTGGTGCAAAACAGTGCCTCACACGATCAAAGCATCAAATCTATTGAGGCACAAATTGCACAACTCAATACTGCGTTGAAAGAGCGAGAAAAAGGAAAGCTTCCGTCTCAACCATTGCCAAATCCCGGTCACGCACACGTTGCATATGAACAGCAGAATCATAACGTAAATGCTGTGACCACGTTGAGATCCGGAAAAGTGTTGCAAAATAATGTGGGTATTAACCATGACACCCCTGCTGGTGGTCCTTCTTCATCTTCTTCACCTTCTTCTTTTTCTTCGTCATTAGAGCCTATTCTTCATCCTTCACACGGCTCTACTTCTTCTAGCTCGAACGGACCCACTTCTCACAACACGAACACATCTACACGGGGATCCATTCCAACTCCACAATCTGATCCGCAAAAATTGAACTCAACAACTTTTCAAAATGTTCCTTTTCCAAACCGGTTGAGATCCAATAAACCAACTCCACAGATGGAGAAGATTGTAGAGTTGTTCAAACAGGTTAGCATAAATATCCCTTTTTTGGATGCAATCCAACAAGTTCCTTCATATGCAAAAATCTTAAAGGGCTTATGCACCAAAAAGAAGAAGTCACAAGTACCAAAGAAAGTTTTCATGGCTAATACTGTTAGCGATGCTCTTGTCCAATCTTTACCCCAAAAGCACAAGGACCCCGGTTGTCTTACTATTTTGATAACAATTGGGGACAAGAACATCAATAGAGCACTAGTAGATCTTGGTGCTAGTATCAATTTGCTACCTTATTCGGTGTATGAGCAATTAGGCGTTGGAGAGCTTAAGCCCACTCATTGTACTCTCCAAATGGCTGACCGATCCATCACCCATCCTAGGGGAGAGTTGGAGGATGTGTTAATTAGAGTACGGGATTTCATTTTCCCCGTGGACTTTATTGTTATGGATACACAACCTGTCGCTAACCCCCGGAGTCAAATTCCGGTGATACTTGGTCGACCATTCCTGGCGACTTCTAACGCGGTGATAAATTGTCGTAACAGTTCAATGAATCTATCTTTTGGCAATATGACAATTGAACTCAACATTTTCAAGTTGGGAAATCGGCCTGCCGAGTCTAATTCTAGCGTACTTGATGTTTGCTCGATCAATGAGATCGTGGAGGAGGATTGTGAGTTCGAAAATTTTATGTTTGATCACAGCAATGTTGACGCCACTAGTGCGTTCCTCCTAGAATCCGACACAGTTTTCACGGCGGACAACGATTATGAGTGTTTCACGTTTATAGACGATCTTGAAGACTCTCCACCCGAGTTTGAGTCTTTTGCTTTTTCGGATGAGTTAGTTGAACCATCCGACTTGGTTGCGTACAGTCGATTTGAACCTTTGATGGAATCCTTCGAGTTTGAAACAGTTACTCCATTGTTACCATCTATTGTTTCACCTCCTAAACTCGAACTAAAGCTTTTGCCGTCGCACCTAAAATATGCTTATCTAGGTGAGAATGAGACCTTACCCGTTATCAT
Organism: Agapanthus africanus; assembly: GCA_030015575.1. Lineage (NCBI taxonomy): Eukaryota > Viridiplantae > Streptophyta > Magnoliopsida > Asparagales > Amaryllidaceae > Agapanthus > Agapanthus africanus. Next base: position 354,287,257 of record CM057349.1, on the reverse strand, counting down.
ATCGGCTTCTCTAGCTCTTGAGCAAGAGAAGGCCCTTTTAATGGTCTTACATAATAATCGGCAAGCTTTTGGCTGGTCTATGGCGGACATCAAGTGGATTAGTCCCCTCATAGTCGAACATCATATACACTTGATGGATGATGCCAAGCCAGTAAGGGATCCACAAAGACGCCTCAACCCCATCATGAAAGAGGCTGTCAAGAAGGAGATTGTTAAATGTCTTGATAGTGGTATCATTTACCCTATCTCGGATAGGGTTAGCCCCATTCATGTTGTGCCAAAGAAATCGGGCATCACGGTCATTACCAATGAGGCAAATGAGTTAATTCCTACTCGCACCCAAACTGGGTGGCGAGTTTGCATCGACTATAGAAAACTCAATGCCGCGACAAGGAAGGACCACTTTCCTTTACCTTTCATTGACCAAATGCTAGAACGATTGGCTGGGCATGAGTTCTACTGCTTTTTAGATGGCTATTCCTGCTATAACCAAGTCCCCATAGCCAAAGAGGATCAAGACAAGACCACATTTACTTGTCCCTTTGGCACGTTTGCTTATCGTCGCATGCCCTTTGGGTTATGCAATGCACCCGCTACATTTCAGCGGTGTATGATGGGGATCTTTTCAGACATGGTTGAAAAGTTTTTGGAGATCTTTATGGATGATTTCTCAATTTTTGGTGACTCCTTCGACGAGTGTTTACGACATCTTGACGCGGTTCTTACCCGCTGTTGGGAAAAGAACCTAACTTTGAATTGGGAGAAGTGCCACTTTATGGTACAAGAAGGTATTGTCTTAGGACATGTCATCTCGCAAAACGGCATAGAGGTCGATAGAGCAAAAATTGAAGTCATTTCTAATCTTCCTCCCCCTAAATGCGTCAAAGACATCCGAGCTTTCCTTGGCCATGCCGGTTTTTATAGACGGTTCATCAAGGATTTTAGCAAGATTGCTAGACCCTTGACTCTCTTATTGGCCAAGGACACAACATTTGATTTCGACTCAACTTGCATGGAAGCATTCGAGTCTTTGAAACACTCTCTCATTTCTGCACCCATTCTTTCATCTCCAGACTGGACACATCCTTTCGAAATTATGTGCGACGCATCAGATTTTGCCATTGGTGCTGTTCTTGGATAGCACATTAACAAGATGCCGCACGTGATTTATTACGCTAGCTGTACATTAAATGAGGCCCAACTAAACTACACAACAACAGAAAAAGAGTTTTTAGCAGTTGTGTTTGCACTTGAAAAATTTCGGCCTTATTTAATCGGCTCTCCAGTCATTGTGTATACGGATCATTCAGCTCTTCGCCACCTTTTTGCGAAGAAGGATGCTAAATCGAGGCTAATACGTTGGATCCTCCTGCTACAAGAGTTTGATCTTGTCATAAGGGACAAAAAAGGATGTGAAAACGTAGTGGCCGATCACCTTTCACGACTTCCTTCTTCTCTTACACTTGAACTTCCTATCACTGATGCTTTTCCCGATGAGCAACTCTTGACCGTTTCTTGCAAACCATGGTTCGCTGATATAGTAAACTACTTAGCCACCGGCTTGATACCTAAAGAATGGTCTAAACAGGATAAACTTCGATTCTTGTCCCAAGCAAAGCATTTTTACTGGGATGAACCTTATCTTTTTAAATACTGCTCCGACCAAATCATTCGTCGGTGTGTTCCAGAAACGAGTTTAAGAGTGTGCTGTCTTTTTACCACGATCAAGCATGTGGCGGGCACTTTGGCCCAAAGAAGACCGCCAAGAAAGTCTTGCAGTGTGGTTTCTATTGGCCACGACTCTTCAAGGATACATATGAATACTGCAAGACATGCTCCCGGTGCCAACACTTGGGCCGGATATCGTGGAGAAACGAAATGCCGCTCCAACAAATTTTGGTTGTGGATATTTTTGATGTTTTGGGAATAGACTTCATGGGACCGTTCCCAAATTCTTTTGGGAATGTGTATATTCTTTTGGCTGTTGACTACGTTTCAAAGTGGGTCGAGACTGTGCCTAGCCGAACGAATGACAATAAGGTTGCCGTTCGATTTCTTAAAGAACATATCTTTTCTCGATTTAGGCACCCTCGAGCGATAATACGTGATAATGGTTCTCACTTTTGCAATAGGACTTTTGAGTCCTTAATGCGCAAATATTCGATTACCCATAAGCTGTCAACGCCATACCATCCCCAAACATGTGGGCATGCCGAGGTTTCAAATCGGCAAATCAAGCAAATCTTGGAGAAAACGGTTTCTAAAAACCGTAAAGATTGGTCACTCAAACTGATCGATGCACTATGGGCTTTCCGTACTGCATACAAAACCGATCTTGGCATGTCTCCATACCGGCTTGTTTACGGGAAGGCTTGCCACCTCCCAGTAGAGATTGAGCATAAGGCATTTTGGGCTATCAAAGAGTTGAATTTATCTTTAGGAGATGCGGGAAGCAATCGAAAGCTGCAGTTGAATGAACTAGAAGAGCTACGGGATGAGGCATATGATAATGCCGTAATTGTTAAAAACCGAACCAAGGTGTTCCACGATAAACACCTTTTGCGAAAAACATTTCAACCTGGTCAACAGGTTTTACTCTATGACACTCGGTTACATTATCGGCAAGCTCCGTTCTAGATGGAAAGGACCATTTATAGTTCGCACCGTTTATCCACACGGTGCGGTCGAACTTGAAAATCCGAAGGACGGTACTTTATTCAAAGTAAATGGACATCGATTGAAACCGTTCTTCACAGCGGACCCATCGGAGGAGCTCCTGTTTTTGCAGGAGCCGATTTACACCGATTGATTTTCCTCCACTTTCACCCCCGAATTTCCACTCAATTTTTCCAAAACGTTATTTCAAATAAGTTTAGGGGTGTGTATAATATGTAAATATAATAATAAGCAGGAAATTGCCGACATTATCAACCCACTTGGTGCAGCATGACAGTGAGGACACTGTCCAGTTTAAGTTTGGGGGTATGCTCGGTAAGTTTTCTTCTTTCGCATTCATATGTATATTTTTGCATTGCATCTTTATATGAAAATCATAAAAATTTGAAAAATTTGAAGGAAAAAAAAGAAATAGAAAAAGAAAAACCCATAAAAAATTGAAAAATTCTAAAAATTATAAAAATTAATGTATTCAATTTTAGCTAATTGACTTGAGTTTGACAAATAGGTCAACTGGCTAGGAACAACTAGATCTTTGACTTAGTGAATTAAAAACCCTAAAAATAACATTCCTTAAAGTTTAACGATAGAAAGTATATGCTTTTGTAGTTTATTTAGAAATAGGCAAATTTTGGGTTCACTTCTTGGGCTAAGTCAAAACGAAGGAAAAGTATTGATATTTTTATTAGAGTATAAGTTTGAAAAATAATTCCTAGCTTAAGTTTAGATTCTGAAAATGTATACCCTACAAATTGCATAATCACGCACCTTGAAACTTGGAATAGTAGAAGAGACCTTGAAATGCTCTTGTCTAAAGTCCTTAGTACGAAGAAAATAAAAGAAAAAAAATGTGAATAAAGAAAAAAAATGAACACTGGTTTTTGTGATTACTTAAGGCTGTAAAAATAGAAAAATATTTAGCGAGGGTGCTTCATCACCTAGTGCCTTAGACCAACTGGTTTGGGAGTCACTGCTAAAAGCCTTGGGTGTTGCAAGACTAGGAATTACGCTTTAAAGTGCTAACGCATCTTGTAATCGGTTGTTGGTAACCCAAGAAGTATTAACGGTCGCATGAAGGATGTGTAAGCAGAATTCAATTAAAAATTCACCTGTTAATTAGTGCTTTGGACAACGGACAAGAGTATAATTGCTTGATTTGAATTTCCAAGTGTAGGGGTGATATTTACACACACGTAGGGGTATGTGATTGGAGTTTAGATAAGAGAAAGGAGTGAAGAATAGAACTTGTATCTTTAGTAAAGTTGATAAAAATTACTAAGTGGAGATGGAACCCTAGAAGGAAAACTTAAGAAATGCCGAAAGCTAAGTAAGTCTATAGAACATATATAATCTTAAGTTAAAAGATGAGAAAGTGTGAAGAATATGGGTGGATAATTTACGAGTAGAAGATAATAGAATTCCCTGTTAGAAAACCGAATTGGAGAACAAAAGTCGAAAAAGCCAAATTGATAGGATTTTGTAGGTAGTATCCGCTGAAAACCCTCAGGAGACAACACTCCTCCTGCTATGGACACCTAGAGATTTAACGGCTTGTTGTACGTGCTCAGTGCAATCGCGTTTCCCTGCAAAAGTGCGGTTAGATTTTTATCGAGAATAAAAAAATAGGTTTGCTCGAGAATGAGCAAAAGATAAGTTTGGGGGTATTTGTTCATATCATATTCTTTCATTATTATATTCCCCATTCTTATGCATTTTACAATAAAACAGGTTCTTTTGACCCATATCTGCTGCATAGTACAGGTTATAGGTTCTTGGAGCGAAAACAGTGAAAAAGACAAAAGACGATACAAAAAAGGGACCTTTAACCAACAAATAGAAGGATCTTAGTCAAGCTTAGATGAAGAACAGTTCACAATGTACAAAGCAACGCAAGGTCCAAGTTGTCAAAGTGAACGGTTAAAAGACCACTATAAGTTTTCACTGAAAGATCTGGAGAAGACCCAGAAGCCAAGTAGAGAAAAGAACCAAAGAAATAAAAAGCCCAAAGAGTCTAGAAAGAGCCCAGAAAAAAATTATCTGATGACCTCACCAATGGGCCGCGGAACCACGGCCCTATCCCTACCCATGCCGCGGTTCCGCGGCTGTATTAAGCCCGGGGTTCGTGAATTTTTTACCAAAACTCGAGGCTGCGCTGAATAGTTAACCTAAGGGCAAATTTGTAATTGCAGACGTGCGAATCAATTGTAACCTAGGGTTTCTATGTCCTATAAATAGAACCCAAATCATTGTATTTTCTCATGCCTCTATTCATCAATAAAATTTCAGTTTCTTTGAAGTTGGAGAGTATCAATCGTAAGTAGGTTTATTTTTCTGCCCTAGGTAAATTTTTCTTGCCCTAGTTTAATATAGTTTAGAATTTTTTATTAACTTGTAGTAGATCTTTCATCTCTTTAATCAAAACAAAATAAAAATTATGTCTTTCGTAGATCCCTCAATGAGCGAGTAGTTTCCTCGCTTGTTAGGGTTAGGAATAGGGAAGGGTTTGAGAGATGAAGATTTCTCATCTCTTTTCTTTGCCAATCTTTTATGAACATTAGGACTCCATGCATACTGTCATCTTCCGCTCCCTACGGCACCCTACCTACGAGGTAACGGTGATCCGTAGTATAAAAGACCGGAGTTGTAAGTTTTCCATGGAGGTTAGGGTAAAGATTAAGAAAGGAAGGATAAGGATCTAGAGGAAGAAACATCTTCCCAATCATCCTAATCCCCTTTATTAAAATTTACCATAACCCCTAATATGATATCTAATTAAAGGCATTGGAAAGAGGTGTAGATCTTTATTTACCAAACTTTACCTAAACCTAATCCTAGCAAGTTTCTAATCCTAGTATAACTCAACTTCGTTTTTAGATCTAATTAAAAGACCAAACACCATTTGGAATTAGCTCGTAAGAACATTTAGGAAAATTACAACATCCCTGTGGACCGACCCGTATTCACCGGCTAGCTGCAAAGCGACGCCGTTCTTGATTGCGGTAATTATATTTTGATCGAAAAACTCTCTTAAATCACTGCCCAAATGAAGAATAAGCATATTGATGCATCTTCTTCAGGTGTGTTTGTTATTGAAAACTGTTTCTCAGTTCCCTCTACGTCCTGGGTATTAGATACTGGATCAGGATCCCACATATGTAATATGTTACGTGGGCTACGAAAAGCTAGAGAACTGGGAATGGGTGATCATTCCGTAAGAGTAGTGAATGGTGCAGATGTTGTAGCCAAAGAAATTAGCAAATATCACCTTATATTACCAAATGGTAATACATTGATTCTTAACGAATGCTATTACATTCCGACCCTGATATGCAATCTTATATCAGTTTCTTTATTAAGTAAAGATGGATATAATTTTGTAGTACGGGATAATGTTATGAACATCTTCCTGAATGAAAAGTTGATTGGATCAGGCTCGTTAAATAGTGGCATATACATTCTAAATCAAACTACAGTTCTTAATATACAGAACACACACAAGAGGAAGAGTTCAGAAATGAATGAATCCTACTTATGGCATTTTAGACTAGGTCATATCAATGCGACACGACTAGCTAAGGTACATAAAGATGGATATTTGAATATGTTCAAATTATCATCTTATGAAACATGCCATTCATGTCTCAAAGGAAAAATGACCAAAACTCCATTTAGTGGACACGGAGAAAGAGTTGCGGAACTCTTGAGATTGATACATAGTGATGTATGCGGTCCCATGTCTACACATGTAAGGAATGGTTCTTCGTACTTCATTACATTCACTAACGGTCTCTCAAGATACGGACATGTGTTCCTGTTGAAACACAAGTCTGAAACTTTTGAGAAATTCAAAGAATATAAGCACGAAGTCGAGAACCAAACGGGTAAAAGTATCAAGATCCTTCGATATAATCGAGGAGGAGAATACTTGTGCAATGAGTTCCTGGATTATTTAAAAGAGAATGAGATTCTCTCTCAGCTTACTCCTCCTTATACACCACAGCACAACGGTGTATCGGAGCGGAAGAATCACACCCTATTAGATATGGTGCGCTCTATGATGAGCACTGCTGAGTTGCCTATTTCTTTTTGGGGATATGCACTGGAGACAGCTGCAGACCTATTGAATATGGTTCCTACCAAATCTGTGCCAACCACTCTATATGAGATATGGAAAGGAAAGAGACCATATCTTAATTATGTTAAGATATGGGGTTGTCCGGCATATTTGAAAACACAAAATCCGGACAAGCTCGGAGCAAGGTCTTTTATGTGTAAGTTTATTGGATATCGTAAACATTCGCGAGGGTATATCTTCTACCACACTGAGGAACAAAAAGTGTTTGTTTCTCGACATGCCACCTTTATAGAAAAGGAATTTCTTGAAAAAGAAATTAGTGGTAAGGAGGTAGAACTGGAAGAGGTTCCATCTCTACAAACCACGACAGAAGATTTGGTAGAACCAGAGGATTCAGTAGTTCCCGACGAACCTCAGCCGCTCCGCCGATCTAGTAAGGTTTCCCATCCACCAGAGAGATACTACGGTTTTCTCATCGATGGTGGGAGCGAGGATTGCATCTTGGAATATGATGACCCGACTAGCTTCGAGCAGGCCATCACAAGTGGTGACTCTGTGAAATAGATGGATGCAATGCGATCTGAGATGGAATCCATGTACACCAACAAAGTATGGACTTTGGAAGAAGCTCCTGAAAGTGTAAAACCCATCGGGAGCAAGTGGATCTTCAAGAAAAAACTTGGTGTAGATGGGAAAGTGGAGACTTTCAAAGCTAGACTTGTTGCAAAGGGTTTTCGTCAATGACCAGGTATGGATTATAACGAAACCTTTTCTCCAGTGGTTATGCTTAAATCCATCCGGATCTTACTTGCCATTGCTGCACACCATGACTACGAAATCTGGCAAATGGATGTTAAGACCGCCTTTCTAAATGGTGATTTAGTGGAGTGCGTGTACGTGACTCGGCCGGAGGGCTTCGTAGACAGTGGGAGCAACGAAAAGGTGTGCAAGCTGCTTAAATCCATCTACGGGTTAAAGCAGGTATCGCGGAGTTGGAACATCTGTTTTGATGTCGTAGTCAAAGAGTTTGACTTCATCAAGAACGTAGATGAACCTTGTATATACAAGAAGGTGACAGAGAGTAAGGTTGTCTTCCTCGTATTGTACGTGGATGACATACTCTTGATAGGAAATGATGTTCCTATGCTGCACTCGGTCAAGCTCTTCTTATCACACAGATTCTCAATGAAAGATCTAGGTGATGCCTTCTGCATTTTGGGGATTAAGATCTATAGAGATAGATCTAAACGGATACTGGGATTGTCCCAATTCAGGTACATTGACACCATACTAAAGAGGTTTAGTATGGAAGAATCCAAGTATGGGAACTTACCTACGATCTCTGGACTCACTCTCTCTAAAGAGATGTCTCCCAAGACTGATTTGGAGAGAACTCGCCTGCAAGGGATACCCTATGCTTCGGCAGTAGGCTCCATCATGTATGCGATGCTATGTACCAGACCCGATGTAGCATACTCACTAAGTGTAGTGAGTAGCTATCAAGCAGATCCTGGAGAGAATCACTGGACAGCTGTGAAGAACATTCTCAAGTACTTGAGAAGGACTAAAGAGATGTTCTTAGTGTATGCTAACGGAGAACTCCAGGTGGAGTCCTTTACCGATTCGAGCTTCCAAAGTGATAAGGACGACTCTAAGTCGGACTCGGGATTTGTCTTTATCCTCAATGGAGGGGCGGTGTGTTGGAAGAGTTCCAAACAAGAAACTGTGGAATACTCAACTATGGTGGCTGAATACATCGCTGCCAACGATGCTGCCAAAGAGGCTGTCTGGATAAAGAAGTTCATAATTGAACTTAGAGTGGTTCCGTCCATTGAGCATCCAATACCTTTGTATTGTGATAACAATGGAGCTGTGGCTTTGGCCAAGGAACCCAGGTCCCATCAGAGATCCAGGTATATTCTGAGGCGGTATCACCTGATCCGGGAGATAGTTGATCGCCGGGAGATTGAGGTCAGGAGAGTTGATACGAAGGACAACACTGCGGATCCACTCATGAAGGCCATACCCCAGATACATTTTGAGAGACTCTTCGGGTTGTTAGGTATGAGATACTACAACAGCTGGCCTTAGTGCAAGTGGGAGATTGTTAGTTATGTATATGCCCTAGAGGCCATTATTGTACATGTGATGTATATTATAGTGGATGCTTGGATATATATAGAGAGGACTTTCTTGCTCGACATGATAGTATACTATCTGGTTGTACTTTATCTTAACATGTTGACTTGTATTGGTTTACTGTCTTGCTCTCATATGTTGATAAAGCCCTTAGGATAAGTACTTGACTACTAGGACTATGATGGAGATCATACTAGTGGGGCCAAGGTAGTCAATGAGTACATCCTATAATAGTTCCAAGTCAAGGGTGTATCGAGACAGGGCATCGATACTCCAGAGTAGACTAGTGTATACGCATCTTGACCCATATGATGGGCGATGGATGATCCTACATTCATTGGTGTTTGACATCAAAGATGGTATGCGGGTGCTCAGTGGAGACTGGTACACTGAACGGACACGCCGAGAACTCCTAGATGGTATTGTACCTATCGTCAGATAGCAGTTCTCTGGTGACACTGGTACAGGTTAGTCTGTAGACCCGAGATCGTCATAGAGCCTTGTATGATTCCTACTGTGCTTTGATTTCCACCTTACCACATTCACGAGAACGTGCAAAATGGTGGCTTTTGGGTACAGTCCCGAATCACATGGAGGCAATGAGCGATAGGAGGGGTTTCGTCTCTCCCGGTATTGGGGGTTGATGTTGCGCTGTGTTCGATTGGCTATAACTGGAAGTCCCTGGCCAGGGATACTATAGAGATCTACTAGTAAATGTTATCGGTAGTTTCTCGACCCGTTATGAGCCACACATCGGCACGACTTATCGGTTACTGGGGTCTGACGTTTACCACCCCTAAACTGGATATGCAACATATCAGACGAAGAGACCAGACTGTACGGGAGTGTTATTGATTGGATTTGTAGGAGTGTTAGCAGGCTTGCTTGTTGATCTTCTGATCGCTCAATACCCGGGTGGCTGTTACGTTTAGCTGACCGCTTGCAGCTTGTGGGTGTTTGATATGATCCTCACCTACTGCCGGCGTATTGACGAGTCTTTAGAGTCCTACACAGAGGTTTCCTAGCTCAGGCAAACGGAGTAGGAGCGCATATGTGATATGTGCGGGACTGAGATTAATATGATATGTGATACCATATTCTATTCTCGTGATATGTGATATTGGCCGGGTATATGTGATATAGCCGGGTCATCGGATCAAGTGTTGATTCGATGAAATGATACATGTTATATTGGTCGGTTATATGTGATAGAGCTGGATTATCGGATCAAGTATTGATTCGATAATTTAATGTATAATTATATATGTGATTTATTACATTACATTAACTAATATAAGCTTTCTTAAATGATTCTTTTTCTCACTTGATGATACATTGATGTATATGTGATATATGTTAATTGTTATTTTCTTTTGTTACATTATATATTATATATGTGATATATAATATTGTAACATGTTTGGGTTACAAATGCAACTAGGGTCTGTGAGATTGAATCATGATTAGGGTTTATGGTTGGATTTATATTTATTTTGGATAAATCTTATTTGTGTGGATAATGGATGAGATATTTTCTTACAGTTGACTTAGTCCACTCTAGATATTTTCCTAGATATTTATTAACCTAACCTAAACCCTTACCCATGGTCAAGTCTCTACAAGGGTTAAGCATGACATGCTTAACCCTTGGTTGTATTTTTCTAACCTTAACAATAATTCATTCACAACTTCATCTTCTTCTTCCTCCTCAAAAAGCTTTCTAGCTTTTTGATTGTGTGATGAATAAAAGTGAGATTAAGAAAACTAAAGAGAGCAAGATTCCAACTTCATCATCCTCTTCTATACTAGCCATATAGATTAGTGTGTTAGCTTCACTAATTCATAATTAGTGAAGAGTTAGCTTGAGTTTGTGTTTCCTCAAGGTAGATCGTCTTGGATTTCGAAGACTTCAAGTAAGATGCATCACTTACCTCATGGAGCCTCTCTAGACTCCGGGAGCTTGATGATCGCAGCGATAGGACCACAACTCGGAGCTTATGAAGCGAAGGAACATATTACAAAGGTTGTAATCCCTCTCACTTAGATATAAAGTTGTTTACATGCAAAGTTAACCCTAATTCTCTAGTTAAGATCTTGGCTAGGGTTTCATAGCACCCCAAAAAATTATAAATTGGCATGTGTGATGCCTTGCTAAACCTTGTTGAAGTGCTATACAACCCTATATCAAGATGCATATACACTAGTCTACAATGGAGTATCGATGCCTCCTCTCAATACTCCCACGACTAGGAACAATTATAGGGTGTACTTGTGGACTGCCCTTGGCCCCACTATTATGATCTCCATCATAGTCCTAGTAGTCAAGTACACATCCTAAAGGGCTTTATCAACATGTGAGAGCAATACATCATCACTTATACAAGTCAACATATTAAGATAAAGAGCAACCAGTTAGCATACTATCATGTCGAGCAAGAAAGTCCTCCTTATATATGTCCAAGCATCCACTACAATATACATCCTATGTACAGTAATGGCCTCTAGGGCATACATATAACTAACAGTGAAATAGAGATGTGTGCATAAAACATACAAGTCAGTGTACTATAAGCGTGTTCATATAAGCAATGTAATGAAAGTACAATATTCGGAACAATATGTGGTGCTGGGTACTAAACAATAATATATAATGCTAACAGGGTATAGTATGATACGAGTGACATAGAAAATTGTAAATGTGTACATGGCATGGCAATTACCGATGAGGTGTAGGTGTAACGTGTGAATATATGCAAGTGTAACATGAAATCATCGGTAATGGTGCGTGTGTCCCAGCAGATGAAGTTAAGTAGAGTTTAAGGTTTAAACATGGTATATACAGCGTAAGTAATCGAAGCGAGAGCGTATATAGAAATAAGGAAATCATAACGTGAGCAAGCATTTAAAATATCTAACTGCATAAGAGCCATACAGTTATAGTTTAAGATAGCACGAAACGTTGTTTTGGAAATAGGGGCTATGATGTTTTTGAAATAGATATCATTTGAAAATTCGTAGCGCACCCTTGACTACATCATTTAAAAGTACGTAACGATTCGTTAGTTGTTTAAAATACGTATAACTCTAAACATCTCATAAATTTCCATTTTGTGATTTTTGGCAAGGCTCCTCGAGTCGAAATGAATATCAGCCGTATTCGGAAATCAATTCTTATCATAGCACGTAAAGAATATCCCTCGTATGATATCATCCAATAAAGGCAGTGCGGATCTATAGTCGCGTACGCCAACTCATCCTATATCATATCATAACATGCATACTTATATCGTATATATACTCATGTCATAGATATGTTTATATCATGTAAAGTACTCATATGTATGTAAGTATGTATGTATGTATATGTGTGCGTGTATATATATATATAAGAATCATATACTTTGCCTATAGGGTTTGCTAGAACATCTTATGCGTATATTCATATACTTAGTAGAAAGTTATATTCCTAGTTTCTATTTCATAACCATTGAGTTATATATATATATATATATGGTATCCTAATTGCTACGGTTGCGGAGGTGCTATACTCCATCCACCCGACTTCCCACGTAGATATATATCTATTCACTTAAACGCCTCACCTTAGTCAAAGCCGACAGATGCCTTGCCCTTCTTCATCGTCTCGGAAGTTTACACGATCGTATTTACAATTGAAACCATATCGAATCGCATAAAAATCCATATCGAAACCAATACGACGATCGAAGCGCCCATAGGTTAGAACCTATGGTCAACGCGTGCCAAAACGACAAAATACCCCCCCCCCCCCGACGTCGACGTACAAACGTCGAACGACCGAGTCAAGACATAAAAATCCAAAATCCAAGTTTCAAATATCGCAAAATATCGCCAAAACCAAGTCAAAATGCTCCCAGATTTTTTATCAGGGAGTCTAGGGAAAATTAGCATATAAAGCGGGCTTAGTTATCAGGTGAGTGATCTATAAAACAAACCCCAAACCCTAACTTGACAACTTGGCCGCAAATTGCGGCCCCCAGGGATAAATGTGCGGTTTTTCTTAAGAGTTAGGGGCTCGGGCTTCTACAGTGGACTTCTACTGGTCCTAGCATCTCACAATACCCTTTAATTATTTTTTAGAGATTCTAGTTGCTCCAGATTCCAATCAAACGTCAAAAACTCAATGAAAACCTTGTTTTAAACTTCAAAACCCATTTAAACCAATAATACTGGCACTAAAACACCCTCATCTATCACTAATTAAGCTGTGATCACTAACTATCCCACCACTACACCACCACTATAAGTTGTATCCATCAAAAACTTACCTTTGAAATCTCCAGTCTGGAAAAACATGAACTTTTAAGTCTAAACTAGTTGTGTCATGGCAAGTATTGTAAAAACTTTTTACAAAGTGGTATTTTTACCTCATGATTGAAATTTGAGGGAGTTCTAAGCTTGCAAATGGTGTCAAAGTGGAGACTTGATCATCATATCATGTTTAGGATGAGGATATGAACATTTTTTGTGAAGGCTTCAAGGTGTTTTGAGGATGTATGTGTGGGTGTTGGTGTTTGTAGTTGATGGTGGAGGAGGTGGAGAAGAAGAAGAGGAAGACAAAGAAGAAGAAAGAGATATGAAGAAAACAAATGGGATGGTTGCCAAGCCATAACCCCTTCACTCCCCCCTCTGTCTCTTGCCCATACTCTTATTATAATAATACCATACTCTCATGTTTCCCCCTCTCTCATTATCATGTCATGGCACTATAAGCATGATTTAACAAAAATAAAACTTGGTTTATCGTTCAAAATGGGAAAACACAATTTAGCTTTAACATGATAATCTTTCATGAATATAATTATATGCTAATTTAAGAAAAGTCCAATTAAATAAGTGCTTTCATAAATAATAATTCATTTTAAACTTTCCAAAATAGAGGTATATAATTATACCAATCTACGAAAACTCAAATTCATATACGGTATAATATCCGTAAAACTCATTATATTATTATTTAAATTCTAAAATAATATTTTCCATTTTCTGAAATGTTGCATTTCAAGGTCAACTGACTAACCCCAATTTTCTACCATGGCATGGACCACTTGTGCTTCAGCCACCCCTGCTACTTCAGGCGCACCTTCTTCAGCTTCCTCTAGCCGAAAGGGCAAGTAAAAGGCTGCCAGGCCCTTGAAGCTGAGGCAGGCCTCAAGAAAATGCCCATGTTCCCAAGTCATCCCTGCCATCCAGATTGTACCCTTTTACCTTATCTTAGCAACAGGTGGCTCGTCTATGACCCTTGCCAGAGGATCGTGAGGTGGGAACCAAAAGGGAAATCGGTGAAAGAGAAGTAGAAGAAGTCACTCCTAAGGAGGAGCTACTACACCGCCAACCAAAGTGTGTCAATATAGAAGAGACCTCGGCTGATGATAACTCATCACCCTCTGCGACTGATGTCACTGGTATCGAAGGTGGAGTTTCTGCAGCTCCCCTTCCTGAAGCTGAGCAAGAAGTTGCTGATTAAGGCGTTGGCAATCCCTTACCTGTGAGTTCATCAGCTCCTATTGGCCACAACGCAGAACAACATGTATGTAAATTCTGGCCCTGCTGCCATTTCTTTATATTTGCATTTGATGTCGTATTAACAATCTATCCTTTTTTTGCCCGTGCTTAAGAAGGAGGCTACCGCTCCTGCTCTTCACTCATCCTCGCCGGCTACCATTAACATAGTTGATGATCAGGTATTGCCTCCCCTCGACCGTCAGGTAAAATGTGAAATTGTTAATGTCACTTCTTTTATATTTTACCCTCCTTAAGACTCATGTCTTCTATATTTTCAAGAAAGTAATGTTCAAACGAAAACCAGGCCGAATCCTATCATTCCCCAGCCAGCTCTTACCCCTTTGACCCTAGTTTCATATTCTTCGGCCCCTGATGAGGGTTCTAGTTCTGGTGTCGCTCCTACCATATCACCACTGGAGGAAATACACACTAATCTACGAGAGATCATAGACACTCTAGCCTGGCCGATCAGGGATTTATCCCGTTCTTTCTTAAAGGAGGTACTAAACAGGGTTCTCCCCCTGATGCCACCTGAACCCCTCTCGAAAGCGGTCAGCAAAGTAAAGGACCATGTGGAGCAGCTCATGAGGGGACATGCTTTTTACGATCGCAAAGTTAGCGTAATGGTACAGTACCAGAATTTGCTCAACGAGTATAAGCAATTGTCGGAAGACTTAGGGAACCTGTCTTCCGTTCTCCGAGATGATCAGGACAGTGCCGCCACTAAGGTCGAGAGTATTCATATCGAAGCGTCCGAGCAGAGGCTTATCGATGCAGAAGATCGACTTCGGAATGAACCCCAACTAAGGGAGGACCTGTGAACCCGCCACGCGGTTCTGGCCCAGGGTCACTCCGGGCGAAAATAATCTCACTGTCATTTTCATCGACATCTTGAAATTTTCGGCTCAGAGAAGCCGACATTGGTTACAGAGGTGAAAGCCAAGATTGGTTTGTAGATGCATTGTTTGAACTCTTTTGTTGGAAATGTTGAGCCGACCGAGATGTTTTGTCGTCGTCGTCCTCCTTATTTCGAATTGATCTTTATAATTTTTTAATTGGCCAAATTAGCCTGGAACATTCATTTTGATAGTGTACCTACTATAAATCTTTTGTCGAAACCTTTTACCAGTCTTATGAAGATTCTGTGTAATTGTTATTATAGGAATTGGAAAGATTTGATTTAAAACGAACCATTTTTTGCATAACTTTGGGCGGCTTTTGGAAGTCGAACAGTTTTTATACAAATATGAATCGGTTTGCGAAAAACCATATAAATATAGGATTCATATCCTTTGAATTTTCTTACAACCAATCTCTTTCTCTTCTTAACTTCTTAATTTCTCTATGTCAAAGCGCCCTGCTTCTCCTCCGGCCATAATGAACTCTCAACGTCGTCGCCTCAAGGATCTTACCATATTCGGCCTTGGCACCAATCTCCTTAACCGTGGCCGGGTGTTATGCAATTTCGCCCTCCTCGTGGTACCCTTTCGTTCGGTTCCTATTCCCTCATAAAAATGGGGCAGCACCTCACGTGTTAGACACATGAGCGTTCTACGTGCAAAACACATGGGCACCTATCTCTGTTAGGATTAAATCCTGAGGTGGCGCCTCATGTGTTAGACACGTGAGCGCCCACGTGCAAAGCATGTGAACGCCTATTTTGTTGGCTATAGTGCCCTCAAGGTAATTGTAACCCTTCGAAAATCGTTTAGGCAGTTTTTCAGTAATCGGCTAAAATGTCAGCTTTTTCCGTAAAAAGTCAAAATAGGTAATTTTCATTGTAGACCTAATTATACAAAATTTAGATAAGATATTACTATAAATTGGTCACTAAAATGCCACTTATAATTTTCTAGTTAAATAAATTTTTTTCGTAATTAATTATTTTTAATATTATTTTAAGCTTTTAAAAATACATTAAATGAGTGATAAATACAAATTTAATTAGGTAAATTTCTTAATTAGGAATTTTTATAAACTAAAATTTAGTGTTAATAAAATTGCATCATGACTTTTTAAGATTTTTTTCAAGGTTTTAAGAAACATATGAAAAATGATAAGAAAAAGGGTTGTTTTTGAAAAATCTTGATGTGAAAGCTTCATTTGACCCTAGATGATATTTTTCTTCGTGGAATTTTCTACACATCCTCTCATTCTCCCTCTCCTCTTGCTCAGGCCGAGCCACCCCCTCCTACAGCCCAAATTTTTTCACCATTTTCCTTCTTCAAATTCTTGCAAAAAATCAACAAAATCTACAAAAATTTCACACTTTTCTTCATAAATTCAAACCACAATCCCTGTCTACCCCTTTCCAACCCAAATTAGTTTAAAAACTTGAAGAAATGAGGCATCTTTGGTGGCTTGAGCAAGCTAGGGTTCAACTTGTGAGGTGAAAATTCTAAACTAGTTGTTAAATTGTAGTTTAAATGTGCAAAAATTGAACTTTGATGTATTAATTTATTAGTAATTGCTTGTTTATGAAATTCAAGAAAGGGATTTGATTGTGAATTAGGGTTTGTAGCATGGTTGAGGGATTAAAGTTAGGGTTTTGGTTATCTAATTGGTTAGGATGGTTAATTGTGCGATGTTGCGCTTGCTAGATCGATAATTTGCGATATTTGCATCGAATCGGTATGCGAATGCTTTCTAGGTTTTTATGTAAATTAGGAGGTGATCAAATTGCGTTATATTAGTGATATAATTAGCTTCATTTATGACTATTAGTGTGCGCGAATGCGGGGTTTTGTCTAGTCGGGTTTTGGTTTTGTCGATTGCCCCGAAATAACGATTCTAGTTAAGATTTAGCGATTTTCGTGTGTTTTTCCGCACACCGAGTGCACGTTATGTTTAATTCAAGGGCGTCGATCTTTTTATATTGACTTGGTGTCGTTTTAGGGGTATGTAATCTTATATTGTGTGTTATGCAATGCTAGGATCGGTCGGGGAAATATCGGACACGGCGCGTAAAGGCAAGGTGGTGGTCGGATCGGATTAGCGAGGCATTCAGGTGAGTAGATGTATTCATCTATGGGGGAATCTTCTTGATGGCGCGAGGCGCCCCCTAGTTAGGATTACCTTATTTCTTGCAAGATTTGTATTGTTAGTTAGCTTACCCCTTCAGTTATATTGCATACCCTTATAGTTAATAGTATGCTAGATTGCATGAATATTCATATGCACATATGCGATAACACTTCGTAGGACACTAACACCATTACCATTGGCTTCTGCTGCACGCGCACTATTCATGTGACACACACGCCTTTGGTAATTGCCATGCCACGTGCACCATAGAACCTGTTTAGCTTAGTATCGCCACTTGCATCATACATGATATATGAAATTGCATAGCATGTATATACCTCGCATCATCATCATACTTACATAGATTTCTAGCCACAATTCACATCGCATACCTTGATATCATAGACATTTATCATATACAACATGTTGGACATTGTGATTTTCTTGAGGATTTCAGTATTGCTGCGATTTCTGGATTTTTGAGGAAAACCGCAAGAATTTAACAAAAGCTTATATTTATCATTTTTAAAACAAAGTTGCGGTTTTCTCGTGATGTATGTGTCGTCCACCATGAGTTTTCATGTTTTCTGTTGGATTTCGAGACCCGATTCGAGGAGTGGATGAACCGTTTCGGGTACATGATGGGCCCGGTATGGTACCCCGGGGCAAGAAGATCGAGTTGTAGACGATGAGCCCGGCAGGGGAAGACTACCTACCGGTGATGTCTGACGCGGCGGATATCCTGAGGATACCGACCGTTGTCATGAGATTTGATGATATGGGCCGATCCGGACTGACGGAGCCCGATATTTTGAGACATTGATATAGTGAGACATTGGGACAGATGTGATTTCATATTGGTGTCGATGCTTGACACGGGTTTTCAGATGATTTCTTGATGGTACTTAGCTATTATACAGATATTCATTTTCTAAAGTTAAGAATGCAGAACTCTTAGCATTTAAACACTTAAAGATTTAGTAATGGCATTGCATACATGTGCATGCATACTAGAGGTATTATATCACATCTGAACATACATGCTGTGACGCATTTGCGTGCATTCTTACGATTGCCTTATTAAATGTTATATTCTACTCACGAGCTGGCAACTCACCCCCGTTGTGCCACAGTGTCTTGCAGGTCGGACCCGTCATCCTTGTAGCGGCGGGCTATCTTATCATCAGCTCCTTTTGCTCAGACTCGTGACATTGCTCGTAGGTGGGTTGCGAGCACACTTTATCTCTTTTTGCTCTATCATTGTATCTAGTATTCTCCATCTACCACTTTTTATTTGTATATGCGACCTAGTGATGAGACTGAGAGATTTGTATATATGTGGTTTCTTTTGGGTCGAGCTCACTTGAGCCGACGTTGTGTTTTCTGATATTTTGCATTTCTTTTATGCTCTTTTTCTTGATATTACTTATATATTGCGTGTGGTTGTGATCCACCTTGGGCGAAGAGCTAGCTCCCGCTTGGGGATGCCATTTTATGATTACAGGTTATATATATCTTGTTGTACCCATTTTGGGGGATAGAATTTACAGAGGAGACTCTGCCGAAATTTTCGGAAATTTTTGATGTTTTTAAAAAGGGATTCTATGCAACTTAATTGATTTAAAAATCGTTTTCATGTAAGGTTTTCCTTCACTCTCTTTTGATTTTAGTGGATTTTTCTGGGCTTTGGCTGACTTAGGTTACGGTACGCCTTTAGACGTCTCGTAATCTAAGTGCCAGTCACGTTCCGTACTTTCGGGTCATGACAGTAATTATCATAGTCGCGGACTTATGATTATGATGATTAAGTGAGGACCTATACCGATAGAACAGTCTTACTTAAGATGATAGTATGCTATCTGGTTTGTCTTTATCATCATTTACATGTTGATAGAGCCCATAGGATTCTTGCTTGACTGCCAGCATTATGATGGCGATCATATATGTGGGAGCTGGGGTCTATAAGCACATCCTTAAATATCCCTAGTCGTAGGAGTATCGAGACCGGGCATCGATACTCCAGTGTAGACTAGTGTATACTGATCGAGACCCCGACGAGGGGCGGTGGCTAGGTCTCACAAGTCATTGGTGTTAGTTTGTTCACCTAAGATATTATACAGGTGCTCATTGGGTTATGAGTACACTGGACGGACTCGCTGGGAACCTGCTAGTTGGTATTATACCTATTGTCAGATAGCAGTTCCCATATGACATATGTACAGGTTAGTCTGTCGACCTGAGATCGTTATTTGTCTCGTGAGAGTTCCCACTGTGCTTTGATTACTACCCTACCACGGCTCAAAGGAGTCATGCAAACAGGTTTTAGTTGGGTACAGTCCCGAGCCACATGGAGGAAGTGATCGGATCGTCGGGGATTCGACTCTCCCAGCATTGGGGGTTGATGTCGCGTTGTGTGCGGATAGCCATCACTATAAATCCGTGGCCACGGTGGACGAGAATTATCGATCCAGGATCGATAGTTTCTCAGGTGGTGATGGGGTTTCATACCGACACTAAATGTCGTGTTCTTAGGGGTCTGACTTTATCCACCCCCTTAGACTCGATATGCGATACTCTTAGACAAACAGACCGGACTGTACGGATATTGTCACTGTCAGGCTTAGTAGGGGTTCAGGATGAGTTTGCTCGTCGGCCTCCCTTTCGCTCAATACCTGGGTAGTCGTTACGTACAGCTAGTGCCGCTGACGTGCTTTTGGTTAAACCCACTGCCAGCGTATTGACGAGTCTTTAGAGTCCCACACAGAGGGTTTTTCATGGTTCAGGCGATATGGTGTACATGAAGTATGTTGATACATACAGGTGTCCGATTAAATATGTGCACATGATGCGCAGACTTTAATCGGACGGTTGATAATACTAGCGGTTTAGGATTAAGACAGATTATTAAATAGGATTTTGATTTAATAATTTATATATAAATTTGTATATACGTATTCTAGTATTATTGTTCACTATTCGTTTTCTCTCTTGGCTATTCGTATTTTTGGTACGAATACGCGTATATGTATTTCGATACATGTACCGGGAAGTATTCCGTATTTTATACGGAATAGCTTCTAGAAGGTGGCCACCTCATTTGTATGATTTTCCATTTTTGGAAAATTCATTTGACTCACAAATGAGGTGGAGGTGTGAGGTGGCATGTGCATAGTATTGAGCATGGTTTTGAGCATGGTTCAAAGTATGGTGTGAATTGTTTATTGGATAATTGGTAAGGTTTTTTGGTGGGAATGAGAGAGGGGGGCCGGCCACTAATTAGAGGTGGGGTTCATTTCATTTGATGAATTACACTTGCTTCACTCTCCACTTTCTTATGCTCAAAAAAAGACTTAGCCAATTTTTGTTGCTCATGCCAAAGCTTCCTCACCTCCATTCTTCTTCTATGGTTGCTCTCATGAGCACATGAGTTGAGAGAAAATTATAGTGACACTTTCATACACCCCCACTCTTCATTGCTAGAAACTTTGGAGCGTCGATTGCCTCGTTTGTCGAGGTTGGAGCTTGCGTCGTTTCCCTCAGGTGAATCATCGGAGATGGAGGAAGACCGGCAACCAAACTTCATCAAGGTACCGCTAGGAGGTTGGAATGAAGACCGAAGGTCAGGGATCAACTCGGTATAACAATTCTAACTCTTAGATTAGCTCTCTAGATTATGGTTTAAGGTCGATCCGTAAATCGGGTAGCGGTAGCACTAGTTTAGAAAAATTTTGTTCCGTATTTTGGCCTCGTTTCGATGGCCAGGGCGCTGCCGTAACCCTTCATGGTATCAGAGCCACCCTTTAAACACTTAGCTAGTTATTTTAGAAAATGTTAATGCATCAAAATCGAAACGAACCCGAAACAGTGCACTGCAGATTTGTGTTCTCTGTCGATTTTCAAAGTGTTCAAAAAATTTTCAAACAAGTGCAGAAGACTCTTTGAGTGACCAGAAGACCATACCCCAAAAACGAGACCACCTCGACGGATTTGGACCGGCCACAGGTAGGAAAATTCTGGCGAGGCCGGTTTTATGGTGAGGTTTGGGGATTGTTTTTGGGGTGTGGTTTGGTCTCTGGAAACTTGGTGCAGTGGTATTGTTTATTTTGCCTATTTTTGATATTTTTTTATCAGTTGTTTGGGGGCTATTCGGGGTGTTTCGGAGTCGATGTTTTAACACTGTTTAAATGTTTATATCAATACATACATTATTATCTGCGACCGTGAATGTCACTTGATCGGTACAACTCGTATAATTGCTATATGTCTTTTAGACGGGTTTGCGAACGTGACATTCACGTTGATATTCTGTGTTGTGATGTGATATTGGTTGGATCGTCGTGGTGGATAGCTATGGTGCAATGTTAGTACAATTTTATTTCATTTGTACATTTGATATTGCTGGGCGAGCGTCCGACATGTGGACTGCCGTCATTGCCAGTTTGTATATTATTCTTTTGGGGCACGACCGGGTTGAGGTCGATGTCACCCTTGTATATTATTTTCTTTTCTGTACTAAGATTACCCCACGGTGGAGTGCACGAATAGTTGGGTTCTAGAGGGCAACTGGTCCGCATCTCATGGCGTTGGGACGGAGGGGACCTGACTCTAGAATTGGCGGGCTATTCGCCGCACGCGTAGGGGGTATAGGATGACCCAGGAGGGGTGCTCAAGTTACCGGATTCCGTGAAGTGCTGGGTGGCCCATTCATGTTGTTGAAGGGGCTGCCTCGCTTCTGGTTTTGCAGGTAAATTGCCGCGCTCGTAGGGGTCTAGGTTTTCATTGCACAGGCTATCCACACGACAGGAAACGTCGAGTCTCACTTGCGGCTCAAGTGAAACCCGGGGCTCTAGATTATCCACCATTCTATGTTGTTTCTGTGATGTTTCTGTGATGTTGGTTTATATCATGCCTGGGATGATTGTTATATATATTTATATATATATATATATATATTAGTAGATGTTGTATATGTTTTGCACCCGCGCTAGTCCAGCCCCCGCTCTGTCGTTAGTTAAGTAACCTAACGGGTGATGACGGGGCCCAGTGGCGAATGCGGATGGCATATACGTACATTTTATTTTCGTTCTTTTCTGGTGTGATTAATTGATGGGACTGCATTGATTCTTATCAATGCATGGATAAAACAAACTTATATATGATGTTGTTGGAACCAAGTTTTTAAAAACTGACATTACAGACGTTCTCTTTTGCTTTGCACAGTGGTATTCAGTTTGGAATATCCTTCACCTCATTCAACGAGGCAAGGGCCGAGATCCCTTTATCGGGAGTGACCCCTTGAGTAAAAGTTTGTGTCAACGTAATAACTTCATTATAATCGTTTCCTTTTGCTTTGCATCGTGGTATTCAGTTTGGGATATCCCGCACCCCATTCGACGGGGAAAGAGCCGAGATAGGCACTGGGAGTGACCTCTTTAGCAAAAGTTTTCGCCACTATATATTTATAAAACCACTTGGATTCCTTCAACAATATCAAGTTCATTACGTTAAAGGTTTTTCGCTAAAATCCAGCCGTAGCCCTCCGTCATTTCGGATAAGTAGCGCATAGTATTCGTGCGGTGTTTGTTGGCCAAAGTCAAGACATCGTGTGCGGTAGCTGTGTGTTGCTTGTCCGTCGCATGGATATGCATTGGTTTAGGACAGTCGTACCACTTTGTTGGCCAAAGTCAAGGGTGTGTGCGGGTAGGTCTAAATCAATCGGGACAATGACGGGTAGAACTTGACTTGCGGGTTATGATTTGTTGGCCAAAGTCAAGGTCATAAACCGCTTGGGGTAAAAATCATATCGGGAGTTTCAAACATACAGGAAACTTGTCAGGCTTGCGCATACCTTCTGGAGTGTGGTGACTTGAGTGGCTTCCATCAGGTCATCATGCGATAATAGTTGAATCCCGATTCCTACTGATGAGTAGGATTACTCCCCGGGTGATTCCGACTAATTCTCCTTTTGGGTTTGGAGGAGAATTCGAGGAAACAGTGGGAGCCATCCAGATTAGATAAAATGATTAACTATTTTGATCTAGGTTAGAGTGCACGCTGAGTGTTTCTTTTCTCTCTCTCTGGCTGCGACTATGACCCGACCTTTGACTAAAACTCATGAAACCAAGTTAACCGAACCTTCTTAAAATTGAATTTTGGAATGTCACGGTGTCACATATATCATTGCCACTTCTATATCACCTTTACATTTCTCCAGAACACCTCGTATCACTAAGAACATCCACTTCCATTGGATAAATCCATCGTATAGTTACATACGAACTCGAAGGAACTTTTTCGAGGATGGATTCTGGTTCTGGAGAGATTGAATAGAATTATTCGGTTGTCTTTTCTCTTTACCTTCTCTCAGGTTATGAAGGCTACTAGGATTAGGAGAGGGTACACCTATTGAGCTTATTGGATAGTCTTCCTCCAGACCATAGGCAGGTGCCGAACGGTAGGGAAGGAAGAAAACCAACAAGCTTAAATGTGGTGTACAGAAGGTAATAAGTAAAGACATATAAAGGGATTAGAATAATGGAAAAGGAAATCGCAATCACCATCATTCACGACAAAAACCGTGTATACCCCTGCCACTCCTACATCCACTTTGCTTTTCTCTAGAACACTCTGTATCACTACGGATATCCACTTCCATTGGATATGCCATTGTATAGTTACATACGAACTCGAAGGAATTCGTTCCAGATTTGAGAATGGTTTCCGGTTCAAGAGAAATTGGATAGGATTATTCAGATGTCTTTTCTCTTTACCTTCTCTTAGGTTGCGAGGGCTCCTAGGATTAGGAGAGTACACCTATTGCACTTATTGGATAGTCTTCTTCAAAACCTTAGGCTGGTGCCGAAGGGTAGGGAATGAAGAAAACCAATTAGCCTAAATGAGGTGTACAAAAGGTAATAAGTAAAGACATAATAAAGGGATTGCAGTGAGGGCAGGTAAGTATATGGTTACTGTCATGATTCAGGATAATGGAAGAGACGTTACTAGGAATACCAGTTAACCCTTTTGAAACATTTTCATATTTCAGTTTTACTGTGCGATGTTAATTGAAAACGTTTTCCCAATTGGAATCTAACCCCACGGTATGTATTTACCAGATCAGTTTCTCACATCTGTATGTTATTACGGATGGTGAGTGGGAGTAAGATATTGGAAATTGGGTGATTAGATCCTCATTATATCGGAATTCATTGTAATTGGTGATATTTGAGGAAATCATTTAGATTTTGCCGGATGTCAAATATTTGGTTTTGAATATCCGTTGTTATGCACCAATTTCAAACTGATATATCTGTACATTTATTTTATAAAGTGAGATATAACTTTTTGATATTATGTCTGTGACATTTACCTATATCAACTGGTGATTAGGTAAGGTGCATTAAACACCGATGTAATTTTTCTTAACCATAGTACAGTTTTTCAACCTACGACGCACAGGATTTGAGTTATTGAACTCGGGGGACTTATACAAAGTATTGTATGTTGTCCAGTGTCCATTAGGACAATGGGGTTGGTACTTGCACTGTATTCTGTTTACTCATAACTTCTCTGATTCTAGACATGTATTTCGTTGAAGTGCAAGGTTCAGATTTTGAGAAGTTATAGCTATAAGAATAAAGTAGAGAACCATTTGCTGAAAGTATCAGGATTCTTCGATGAAGTCGAAGATATAGATATTTGTGTTTGGTATTCCGTTGATAGTAATGGTTTTGAGAACTTACTTCTCTTTCGGGTTACTCATATATGGATGCACTCCTAGATGAGTAATGTTGATTGTCCTCTTTCCATTTGGTTGATATGCACTGGAGACAGTTGCAAGATTTTGAATCTGGTTCCAATTAAATTAGTGCTTTTGTTTCTATATCAGATTTATATAGAATCAATTTATATCTTAACGATGTTAAGGTATAGGGAGTTGTCTGGCTGATGCTTAAAACCAGAATCTGGATAAACTCGAGGCATGTTTCAGTAATGGCTGTTTGTAGGTTATCCCGGGTTTTGACGAGGGTTAACTTTCTACCATCAGGAAGATCAATAGTGATGTTGTTCTTGACTTGCCATGATTTTAGTAAAATGGATTTTTTCAGAAAACAGAAGTAGGAGTATGGTAGAACTGGAAGTGATTCCAGAACCACAAACGATCACTGAAGATTTAATAGAACCTAAGGATTCAATTAGTTTCGACATTCCATTAGCTACTCCGCAGATTTGGTGGGTAACCTCAGGCACCCGAGAGGTACTTCGGTCTTCTCAGAGACAGCGACAGGGAGGTTCTTGTTTACCCAGACTTGCCATTGCTGCTGTTCTAGACTATCAGACCCGGCAGGAGGATGAGTATAGCGTCATTCTAAACTAGCTTTAGAAGTGCACGTGTATATGACTCCGCCAGAGGGTTATTGTAGTCAGTAGGAGCAGCGGAAGCATAGTAGGCAAGTAGTTTATGTCTATTTATAGACTAAAAGCAAGTATAGCGGAAATAGATCATCTATTTTTGATGTGACAGTCATAGGTCTTGACCTTATAAGAATAGGAGATAGATCTGGTAAGAAGGTAGTAGAGAGTGATGTCCAGGTATTTGGGATGACATGCACTTGATAGGAAGTGATATTCCTATACTACGATCGGTTATACTGTGGTTGTCACACAGTTGTTTCTCCACATAGGATATGGATTTAATATCGGTTTTTTTGGTTACTAGATCTATAGTTTTAGATCTAGATTTAGGAAGTATCATAATCTGAGTACTTTGACATTATTCTAAAAGGTATTTTAGAATAGACGACTCCTAGCATGGTGGTGTGTAAGTCTACGGTAGCGCCCCGGCCGTCTAACAGATGCCAAATGCGGAACAAAAGCTTTTTAACTGGCGCTATCGTATACTATAACCCGGATATGCCATTATTGCTAAACTAACAAACTGTAAATAGGGTAGAAAGGTTATACCGAACGATCCGAGTCCTTCGTTCTTTAACCATCATCCCAGGCTCCGTTGCGGCTGCTCTGATCTCGTCGATCTTGTTAGTTATATGTATGCCGTAGAGGCCATTACTATACATAGGATGTATATTGTAGTAGATGCTTGGACATATATAGGGAGGACTTTCTTGCTCGACATGATAGTATGCTATCTGGTTGCTCTTTACCTTAACGTGTACACTAATTGTCTCTCTGTTACATGTTGGTAAAGCCCTTAGGATGTGTACTTGACTACCTGGACTATGATGCGGATCATACTAGTGGGGACATGGTAGTCCATAAGTACATCCTTCAAGGTCCCTAGTCGTGGGTGTATCGAGACAGGGCATCGATATACCAGAGTAGACTAGCATATACCTTCTCGACCCATACAGATGGGCGATGGATGATCCCATATCCATTGGTGTTTGACATCAGAGATGATATACGAGTGCTCAGTGGAGATTGGGTACACTGGACGGACTCACCGAGAACTCCCAGATGGTATTATACCTTACGTCAGATGGCAGTTCTCTGGTGACACTGGTACAGAGTAGTCTGTTGACCCGAGATCGTCATAGAGTCTTGTGTGATTCCTACTGTGCTTTGATTTCCACCTTACCACGTCCAAGAGGGCGTGCAAAACGGTGGTTTTTGGGTACGGTCCCGAATCACATGGAGGCAATGAGCGATAGGAGGGGATTCGTCTCTCCCGGTATAGGGAGTTGATGTTGCGCTGTGTTCGATTGGCTATAACCGGAAATCCCTGGCCAGGGTTGCTGAGATTTACTGGTAAGTGTTACCTGTAGTTTCTCGAACTGTTATAGACCTCATATCGACACGACTTATCGAGCTATTGGGGTCTGACGTTTACCACCCCTAGGCGAGATATGCGACATATCAGACGACGAGACCGGACTGTACGGTAAGTGTTACTGGTTGGATTCACAGGAGTGTGAGCGGGCTTGCTCGTCGATCTTCTGATCGCTCAATACCCGGGTGGCCATTACGTTTAGCAGACCGCTTGCGGCTTGTGGGTGTTTGATATGATCATCATTTGCTGCCGGCGTATTGACGAGTCTTTAGAGTCCTACACAGAGGTTTCCTGGCTCAAGCAAAACGAAATAGGAGCGCATATGAGATATGTGCGGGACCGAGAATAATGCGTGTATGTGATACCGTATTCTATTCTCGCGATGAATGTATCGAATGGTTGTATGAGATATAACCTAGTTATCGAATCAAGGATTGATTAAATAAACCGATACATTGGATATTAGTCGGTTATATGCGATATGACCGGATCGTTAAATCAAGTGTTGATTTAATGATTTAATGTATAATTATATATTTGATATATTACTTTGCATTAACTAGTATTGGTTCACATAAGATGGATTTTCTCACTTGATGTGCACATTGTATATGTGATATATTTTTGTGCACTTGATTGTATCATGTTTGATGATAGATGCAAACTTGGGTGTATGTTTGATTTAAACCTTGGTTAAGTAAATGGTTAGGGTTTTTATTTATTCATTTATTTACTTTATTCTTTTTGGCAAAAGAAAATAAAATGGTGGCTTGTTTGTCTTTTCTTTGAAGCTTCATGAAGCTTAGAAAAAGTTCAACCATTTTTGTTTCTTTTGCTTAACCCTAACCATTCAACCTAACCTTAGTTAATTCTCTACACCTAACCATGGTTGTAAATATGATAAGTATCATTTTATTTCCTATTTTTCAAATACTTATCATATTCTTTTCTTCTTCTTGAACAAAAGAAGAAAACCTTGCTTCCATCAATGGCAACTTGAGAAAAAGAGTGAGAAATCCAATTCTAAAGTGAACCCACTTCCTATTTCTTCATCCTCTACCACTTGCCAAGTAGTATAGGGTGTTTTCTTCACAAGTTTCATGGCTTGGTGAAGTTAGAGCTTGATCTTGTGTTGCCTCGACGTAGATCATCTTCGGCATCGAAGTCGATGACCTAGCCCGCCCATTTCTCCGATGAAGCCGACGCTAGAGTCCGGGATCCGATGATCGCAGCGAGGAGACATCATCACGGAGCTATGGAGGTGGAGGACCGGATCTACAAAGGTTGTATTTTCCGTTCACTCTTAGTTAAGTTGTTAACTAGTTATCGTTTTCGCTTAAACTCTAGTCAACGATCCGTATTAGGGTTTCTCGACACTTGTAATTTTTGAAATTGGCATGGTTGATTCCTTATGAGACCTCATTAGTGTGCCTAGGAACCCTACAGTGGTATCAAAGCCTAGCTAGAGCCTTAGGCGATGCGTATACGGAGTTACAAGTCCGATCGAACCGAAACCCTAATACAAATTTGCTCTCTGTACATTTTTTGAAATCGGGGATTTTTGAGAATTAAAAATATACAGAAAAATCCGCAGGAATTTCTAAGAATTACTGTAAAGCACGTGCTTCTGATTCGATCAAAGTGCGGCGGAACCGCGGCATTAGCATGGCTAATGCGGCGGTTCCGCGGCCATTTTGTCTCTTCTTCCATTTATTTTTGCACAGTAATTCCTATATTTTGGTGCTGTATTTTCTGGGAATTTTTAAATCTTACTCAAGAGTTGAGTTTTCTGGGTTGTATTGGGAGTTCGTAGATTCGATCGGATTATCAAACTTTGTCTATGTGTTTTTCCGGGTAATTTTAGAATATGTTAAAAAGTTCGACCGGATATAAATACCTACTTTTTCCCCTGCCGGAAAATTTCCAAGTGTTGGATTTTTCCGTAGTTTAATAACGTTCTAAGTAGTGCAAGTAACGCGATGGACCCTCTAGAAGACAACAAACCTTAACTCGATTATATGACCGTATTGAACTGCCCTTTGAACCTTAGGGTTTGGGGCAGTACGGCGTGCCACATGTGAGGCGTTGGCTTGACCCTTCTACGACTGGACCGTTGGTACTGAGGCACGAAATGAATGTTTTAAAACTTATTTCATGTGTTGAGCTGTTTCGGGAAAACTTGGGTGTTCGATTGTTCGATCGGAAAGTTTAACATTTTCTATTTATCCGGAATGTGATACAATATTTGGAATCCACAAGTAGTTATGAGATAACTGAATGAATGTTATAAACATAGCAGTTTAGTCTCACTTGATCGGTTGCCACGGAATTTTGATGTGATTAAAAGTCCGTCGCAATCACGTAGCGTACGCGGATACTCGCCGGGTAAACTTAATAGACAGCCTCACCCCATAGCCTCGACCAAGTGACTGTTGGAGAACCTCGTCGCCGAAAGCATCTGTTCGGGTGCTCGCGGCAGCGGTGTTCCGCCTTCGTGCACTTCGTCGACGGCGTCGGGGGTGCGGCCGCCTACTAAAGTTTGCGACGAGCATTCGATCAGCATGTCGGGAATCTTGTTGAATTGCCCGACTTGATATTGAAAAGTGTTTTCGATTTTGAGACTAAAATGCGGGGTTTATAATTGTTAGGCATGCGATATCTAAGGAATTCGTTTGATTAGGCATTCGATATCTAAGGAGGTTGCGGATTCCAACTGTTGTAGTTTTACACTTTCTTTTCTGCGACCGTAAGTGTAATATGTGATATCGCCGGTTTCGTTGCTATATGTCAACGACAATTGGGATACGCATGTTTACTTACGTTGATGACATGTGATGTTATGTGTTGCTGGATATGTTATATTGGATCGTCGTGTTTGAATAGCCGGGGGTTTTTCTGTGAGATGAGTGTTTTTCATTTTCATTCATGTAAAAAACTTGTATGTAATATTCTTTTATTGTGGCACTTCCAGGTTGCGGAAGATGTCACCTTTTGAATATTATTTACTTTTCCGCATTAGGATAGACCCAAGGAGGGGAGCACAAGTAACCGGGTTCTGGAGTCCAGTGGGAGACCAACTCGAGGAGTCGAGTCCGGGTCTCCTAACTCTAGAATTGGTAGGGTTGCTTGCCTCTCTCGTAGGGGTCTAGGGGTGTGGGTTTGGCTATTCATCGCGACCGTGGAATCCGTGTTTTATACTGGCTCGTATTGAAAACACGGACGTCCTAGTATATCCAATATTTCATATGATTCTTCTGCTGCGATATCTGTGATGTGATCATGTGATACGTTCTGTGATAGATACTGTATATAGTATATATGATATATTATATAGACGTTACTTATGTTTTACACCCGCACTAGCCCTACCCCGCTCTGACGTTAGTTACCTAACCTAATGGTGCACGAGGGGACATCGAGGCGAATGCGGATGGCATAAGTGTACGTCGTATTTATCTGTGATGTTTAGGTACTTAAATGATGGGACTTCATTAATGTGATTAATGAATGTAAAAGAAACCTAAAGATGTTGTAGAATTGAATTTCAAAAATAAAACAGGTAGCTACAGTTCTTGCTTTGCACAGCGGTATATATGATATATCCTTCACCTTATTCGATGAGGAAAGGACCGAGATCCCTTCACCGGGAGTGACTCCTTTAGCAATAATTGGCAGATGCTACACCCCTCGGTTTGTCTTTTGATTGCTTTTAAGAGTTTTTGCTTTGCACAGCGATATATATGATATATCATGCACCTTATTCGATGAGAAAAGGGCCGTCGATCCCTTCACCGGGAGTGACCCCTTTAGCAAAACTAGAAAAGCCTCGAAAACACTCCATTTCAAAATCATTTAATTCTACAACGATATCAAGTTCATTACGCAATAGGTTTTCAAAAAAAACCTGTCGTAGCCCTCCGTCATTTCAGATAAGTCTTACTTAGTATTCGTGCTATGTTTGTTGACCTCCGTCAAGGCGTAGTGTGCGGTAGCTAACTAGTATTTATCTGCTTATGCATATGATGCAGATTGGATTAGGGTAGTCGTGCAGCCTTGTTGACCTCCGTCAAGGGTCGTGCAGGTGGGTTTAATTCGATCAAGAAATGACGGGTTGAACTTGACTAGTAGCCTATGGTTTGTTGACCTCCGTCAAGGTCATAGGACGCTAGGGGCAAAATAGTATCGGGAATTTCAAGTGTTGAAATTTGCAATGAAATTGCATACCTTCTATGAGATAGTTGGATCCCGATACCCGCTGCGAGTAAGAGTTACTCCTGGGAGAGTTTTACACATTACAATTAACCGATCAAGTAGGTGTCTAGAAAGGTGTTAACGAGGTTACGCCTATAGGAAAACGAGGTTTACATTAATTAGGTTTGTGCGAAAGCACGGGGGACCTCCCTCAAACTACCGACACTGGCCTGGCTGAAAGATTGGCGAACTTGTAGCGTGTAATTAATCCCGGCTAGTCTTTCCTTTTAGGGTTTGAAGGAAGATTTGATAAAAACAGTGGGAGCCATCCTGATTAGATAAAATAATAACCAATCTATTCTTGCAAGAGCGCACGCTGAGTGTTTTCTTCTCTCTCTCTCTCCAGGTAGCGACCATATCACGCCTTAATCAAGATAATAATACGGATGTATTGACCGAACCCGCTTGTTATACTGAGCTGGGGAACGTTGGTCCCACTCCAACTTATAATTGTTATAAGACAGAGCAGGAAATTGGGGAATACCAGATTTCCCGTACCGCCCAAACGAAGAAAGTACATATGATGCATCATCTTCGGGTGTGTTCGTTACAAAGAACTGTTACTCAATATCCTCTGCGTCCTGGGTATTTGATACCGGATCAGGATCCCAGATATGTAATCTGTTACATAGGGCTACAGATAGGTAGAGAACTGAGAACGGGTGATAAGTTTCATGAGGCAGAAAACGGGGCAAGTGTTGCAGCCAAGTCTGTTGGTCACTGTCACCCTGTATTACAAATACATTGATTCTAAACGATTGTTATTAGATACTGAACCTGATATACAAAATCATATCAGTCTCTTTATTAGTAAAGAAATGATAAAATTTTGTATTGCTGGATAATGTTTTGAACATTTCCTATATCAAAAGTTGATCGGTTCAGGCACTATATTTAAAAGCATTGATGTTCTAAATCAAACTACAGTTCTTAGTATACAGAACACACACTAGAGGAAGAGTTCAGAAATGAACGAATCCTTCTTAAGGTATTGTAGACTAGGTCATATCAATGCGACCCGACTAGCTGAAGTTACATATAGATGCATATTTAAATTAGTTT
The DNA here is from genome assembly GCA_030015575.1 of Agapanthus africanus. Taxonomy (NCBI): domain Eukaryota; kingdom Viridiplantae; phylum Streptophyta; class Magnoliopsida; order Asparagales; family Amaryllidaceae; genus Agapanthus; species Agapanthus africanus. The sequence continues at coordinate 354,254,696 of CM057349.1, read as the reverse complement.
GAATTTACATCTTATGAAACTTGCCAGTCATGTCACAGAGATAAGATGACCATAGCTCCGTTTATTGGAAACAGAGAAAGAGTTAGTGAACTCTTGGGACTGATACATGATGATGTATGTAAGGTCCCCTATCTACACATGCCAGGACTGGTTCTTTATACTTCATTACATTCTCTGATGATCTTTCGAGATTCAGACCTATGTTCCTGTTGAAACACAAGTCCGAACCTTTTGAGATATTCACAGAATATAAGCTAGAAGTAGAGAACCAAAACGGGTATAAGTATTATGTCCTTTGATGTGATCAAGGAGGAGAATACTTGAGCACGGAATTCTTGGACTTTTCTAAAGGAGAATGAGATTCTCTCTCAGCATTACTCCTCCGTATACACCATAGCATGATGGTATATCGGGGCGGAGCAATCACACCCTATATGATAAGGTGTGCTCTATGATGAGTACCACTGAGTTACCTATTTCCTTTTGGGAGTTATGCACTTGAGAAGCTGCATACCTATTTAATAGGGTTCAATTCAAATCAGTTGCCTACCACTTCATATGTGATATGGAAAGGGAAGAGCCCATATATTTAGATGGTTAAGATTTGGGGTTGTCCAGCCTATGTCTAAAAGCAAAATCTGGACAAGCTCGAGGCAATGTCTGTTATATAGAACTGGAAATGTTCCAGCTATACAAACTGCAGCTGATGATTTGAAAGAACCAAACGATTCAATAGTTACTAACGAACCTCAGCCATTCCGCCGATCTAGTAAGGTTCCTCACCCGCCTGAGAGATACTTCGGTTTCTCTATGATAGTGGGAGCGAGGATTGCATCATGAGATGATGACCCAACTAGTTTCGAGCTGGCCATCAGGAGTGGGACTCTGTAAGAATGGCTGGATGCTTAGAGATCTGAGATGGAATCCTTATACACCAACAAAGTATGGACTTTGGTTGCTATATCTGAAGGGTTAAATCCCCATCAGGAGCAAGTATATCTTGAGAAGATTACTTGGTGTAGATGGAAAAGTTGAGACTTTCAAAGCTAGACTTGTTAAAGGTTTTCGTCATCGACCAGGCGTGGATAATGATGAAACCTTTTCTAAGGAGCTATGCTTAAGTCCATCCAGATCCTACTTGCCACGGCTACATACCATGACTACGATATCTGGCGGTTGGGTGCCATGACTGCTTTTCTAGATGGTGTTTTAGAAGAGTGCGTCTATAAGTACATAGCCAGAGGGCCTCGTAGACAGTGGGAGCAGCGGAAACGTGTGCAAGATGTTTTATGTTATAAAGAAGGCATCGCGGAGTTGGAACATCTATTTTGATGTATTAGTCAAAGAGTTTGATATCATCAAAATGGTAGATGAACCTTGTATAAACAAAAGGGTAGTAGGGAGTATGGTGACGATCCTCGTAGAGTACATGGATGACATACTCTTGATAGGGAAGGAGTTTCCTATGCTACGCTCGATCAATCTCCGCTTATCACAATGATTCTCCACATAGGATCAAAGTGATACCTACTAAATCCTGGGTTTTGGATCTATGAGATAGATCTAAATGGATGTTAGGATTCTCACTAGCTGAAGTGAGATTGTATCAATTGATCCTGGGGAGAATCACTGGAAGTGTTCCAGGGTGATAAGGACGACTGAATGTCAGTCACAGGCATTGTCTTTACCCTCAGTGGAGGGACGGTATGTTGGAAGAGTTCCAAGTTAAATACCGTGGCTTACTAGACGATAAAGGCAGGATACTTCGCTACTTAAGATGCTACCAAAGAGGCTGTTTGGGTGTATATTAGTTCATGAGATGAACTTCGTTCCTACCATTGTGAGACAATGGAGATGTGGCTTATGCCTAGGAACGCCCGTCCCATCAGTGATCCAGACATATTCTGAGGCAGTGTCACCTGATCATGGGGATGGTTGATCTCCAAGGGATCGGGGTCAGGAGAGTAGACTCAGAGGACAATACGGCGGATCCATTCACAAAGGCCTTTTCCCAGAGAGAGACTTTTATGGGATGGTTGAGTATGAGATACTACAACCACTGCTATCAGATGGCCCTAGTGCAAGTGGGAGATTGTTAGTTATATGTATGCCCTAGAGGCCATTACTATACATAGGATGTATATTGTAGTGGATGCTTGGACATATATAGGGAGGACTTTCTTGCTCGACATGATAGTATGCTATTTGGTTGCTCTTTACCTTAACGTGTACACTAATTGTCTCTCTGTTACATGTTGGTAAAGCCCTTAGGATGTGTACTTGACTACCTGGACTATGATGCGGATCATACTAGTGGGGACATGGTAGTCCATAAGTACATCCTTCAAGGTCTCTAGTTGTAGGTGTATCGAGACAGGGCATCGATATACCAGAGTAGACTAGCGTATACCTTCTCGACCCATACAGATGGGCGATAGATGATCCCATATCCATTGGTGTTTGACATCAGAGATGATATACGAGTGCTCAGTGGAGACTGGGTATACTGGACGGACTCGCCGAGAACTCCCAGATGGTATTATACCTTACGTCAGATGGCAGTTCTTTGGTGACACTGGTACAGAGTAGTCTGTTGACCCGAGATCGTCATAGAGTCTTGTGTGATTCCCAATGTGCTTTGATTTCTACCTTACCACGTCCAAGAGGGCATGCAAAACGGTGGTTTTTGGGTACGGTCCCGAATCACATGGAGGCAATGAGCGATAGGAGGGGATTCGTCTCTCCCGGTATAGGGAGTTGATGTTGCGCTGTGTTCGATTGGCTATAACCGGAAATCCCTGGCCAGGGTTGCTGAGATTTACTGGTAAGTGTTACTTGTAGTTTCTCGAATTGTTATAGACCTCATACCGACATGACTTATCGAGCTATTGGGGTCTGACGTTTACCACCCCTAGGCGAAATATGCGACATATCAGACGACGAGACCGGACTGTACGGTAAGTGTTACTGGTTGGATTCACAGGAGTGTGAGCGGGCTTGCTCGTCGATCTTCTGATCGCTCAATACCCGGGTGGCCGTTACGTTTAGCAGACCGCTTGCGGCTTGTGGGTGTTTGATATGATCATCATCTGCTGCCGGCGTATTGACGAGTCTTTAGAGTCCTACACAGAGGTTTCCTGGCTCAAGCAAAACGAAATAGGAGCGCATATGAGATATGTGCGGGACCGAGAATAATGCGTGTATGTGATACCGTATTCTATTCTCGCGATGAATGTATCGAATGGTTGTATGTGATATAACCTAGTTATCGAATCTAGGATTGATTCGATAAGCCGATACATTGGATATTAGTCGGTTATATGCGATATGACCGAATCGTTAAATCAAGTGTTGATTTAATGATTTAATATATAATTACATATTTGATATATTACTTTGCATTAACTAGTATTGGTTCACTTAAGATGGATGTTCTCACTTGATGTGCACATTGTATATGTGATATATTTTTGTGCACTTGATTATATCATGTTTGATGATACATGCACACTTGGGTGTATGTTTGATTTAAACCTTGATTAAGTAAATGGTTAGGGTTTTTATTTATTCATTTATTTACTTTATTCTTTTTGGCAAAAGAAAATAAAATGGTGGCTTGTTTGTCTTTTCTTTGAAGCTTCATGAAGCTTAGAAAAAGTTCAACCATTTTTGTTTCTTTTGCTTAACCCTAACCATTCAACCTAACCTTAGTTAATTCTCTACACCTGACCATGGTTGTAAATATGATAAGTATCATTTTATTTCCTATTTTTTAAATACTTATCATATTCTTTTCTTCTTCTTCTTCTTCTTGAACAAAAGAAGAAAACCTTGCTTCCATCAATGGCAACTTGAGAAAAAGAGTGAGAAATCCAATTCTAAAGTGAACCCACTTCCTATTTCTTCATCCTCTACTACTTGCCAAGTAGTATAGGGTGTTTTCTTCATAAGTTTCATGGCTTGGTGAAGTTGGAGCTTGATCTTGTGTTGCCTCGACGTAGATCATCTTCGGCATCGAAGTCGATGACCTAGCCCGCCCATTTCTCCGATGAAGCCGATGCTAGAGCCCGGGATCCGATGATCGCAGCGAGGAGACATCATCACGGAGCTATGGAGGTGGAGGACCGGATCTACAAAGGTTGTATTTTCCGTTCACTCTTAGTTAAGTTGTTAACTAGTTATCGTTTTCGCTTAAACTCTAGTCAACGATCCGTATTAGGGTTTCTCGGCACTTGTAATTTTTGAAATTGGCATGGTTGATGCCTTGTGAGACCTCATTAGTGTGCCTAGGAACCTACAGATCTCCGATCTGCTCGTCCAGGTGGCACCACGTCAACGGATCTTTAAACGGGCTCCCGCCTCTGACTCGAGGCAACTCGGTCGTCAAGTTTGCTAAAAGAGACAACCAAGATTGATGTAGAGAATGAGTAGAACACTTTGTCTCGTTACGTCCAAAGCTATGGACGGACGGTTAATGAAGTTGCCTTTTGGATCGATATGAAAATCCAAAACTATATCTTTTTTCATCAAAAATCAATCTTTTTCTCAAGGGGAGGGGCCGACCAATATATATGGAGCAAGGGAGGTAAGTGTAGGAGCAAGGAAGGAGGGTGACAATAAACAAGAAGCTTATCATAACCATGAGTCATGATACACCTAGTATGAACACATTAAATGAAACTAATGAATCACTTAACCTTGTCACCAAAATCATTAATGCAATAAATGAGTCATAAGCCTTATCACCACTTCTAGAACCTTCTAGAAGCATGACTCACCCTCATCCAAGAAAAGATAAATCCGTCTTTAACCGAATGATAAAGACGGGTGATAGAAAACTGGAAACTGGAAACTGGCAACTTCCAAAAGCGATCCTGAAACGAATTTCAGGACAGCCCCGTAACTGTATAAATATACCCGCATTTGTATTACGACCGAATACAAATGCAACTGAGACAAAGATATTATATCTACTCAATATAATACTCGGATCCGGCTTAAACCAAAGCCGACCAGTATCAACTTCCCGAAATATGACACGTGCGTAAACGCACGTGCATTTTCCGAACCCTGCCATAAAACCATACGGCCTCTACAAAGTTTCGCCCGAACTTGGGAAACTGTCTGTGGGGGACTCTAATGACTCGTCAATACCTTAGCAGTGGGTTTAACCACAAGACGTCAGCGGCACTAGCTGTGCGTAACGGCTGCCCATGGACTGACCTCAAGGGATGCCGATGAGCGAACTCATCCGGAAACCCTACTGAGCATAACAGTGACAATGTATATACAATCCGGTCCGTTCGTCTATGAGTATTGCATATCTGCCTAGGGGGCTAGTAACGTCAGACCCCCAATAGCAGTATAAGTCGTGTCGGAGTGTAGCCTAAAAACACCCTGAGATACTACTGGAGTACCTATCAGTAAATCTCCTGCCACGGCCGTGGGCTTTGTGTAATGGCTCTCCTAAACACAGCACGATCTCACCCCCAATACCGGGAGAGACGAATCCCCTGCTGATCCGCTCACGTGCCTCCATGTGGCTCGGGACTGTACCCAAAAACTACCTGTTTACACGACTCCTTTGAGCCGTGGTAGGGTAGAAATCAAAGCACCGTGGGAACTCACACGAGACAAATGACGACCTCAGGTCGATGAACTAACATGTACACATGTCACCAGGGAACTGCTATCTGACGATATGTATAATACCAACTAGCAGGTTCCTAGCGAGTCCTGTCCGGTGTACTCATAACCCAATGAGCACCTGTATACATCTTAGGTGATCCAACTGACACCAGTGGCTTATGAGACCGGCCACCGCCCCTCGTCGGGGTCTCGACTGTATACACTAGTCTACTCCGGAGTATCGATGCCCTGTCTCGAAACTCCCACGACTAGGGACCACAATTAAGGATATACTTATAAACCACCCAACTCTCACGTATATGATCACCATCATACTATTGGTAGTAAAGCAAGATCCTAAGGGCTCTATCAAAGTGTAACAGTGATCAGTCACCTGAACCTGTACATGACTGATAAAGGCAAACTAGATAGCATACTATCATCTCGAGTAAGACTGTCCTACGGGTATAGGTCCTCCGCAATCATTGCAATCACGTGCCCGCGATCCAATAATTGACTCTGAGGGCACTATATCCAACAATATCCCACTTGCACTTAAGGCTAATTATTGCGATGTCGACTACTCACAGCCCGTGTGAAACCGAACATCCAACTCCTCTACTAATCAGTTTCATAAAGCCCGTTTGTAAAACTATTGTGTTCGAGAAATAGCCTCAATGAGTGGATCCGCCCTGATATTTCTTTCTATATCTCTCTTAATGTCAAGTTCGCGGAGAAAGCCATCTCCCGAATTGAGTAATACCTGTTTTAGAATATGTCTGGATATCTGATGGGACCTAGTTCATAAATGAACTCCAAATCCAAACTTCTTAGACAGTATCGATCACTAACCTAATCAGTATCTGGCACCATGCCTCCCACAGTATCCTCTTGGACCACCTGTCCATAATACTATCCCTCGTCAGAGGGAAAACTATAACTCTGACAATCACTCTGTCAACTATGTCACCTTTGAAGCCTGGAATGATAACCGTCTCCCGAAGGAGGCTGCCGTCATCAAATCCGTAGAACATCCATTTATGTTCTAAAACTGCTTCCTTATGTTTCTCCAGGATTGGATTAATACAAACTTATTGCAACTAGTGCAAAAACAACATCTGGTGTGGTACTTGACATCTCACGATTGACTCAATTGCCTAAGCAAGTGATCTGCCAATCATGCACATCCCTCTCCTCTTTAGTCTGTAAGACACCTTTAGAGAGGGTGACTCCATCACCTGCAGGTACACCACCATGCCTGGAGTCATCTATTCCAAAAACTATCAGAATACTGTCAAAGTACCCACATTGGGAAACTACCCAAATCTAGATCTAAAACCATAGATCTAGAAACCAGAATGTCAGATATTATATCCATATCCTGTCTGGAGAAACAACTGTGTGACGACCACAGTATAACCGATCGTAGTATAGGAATTTTACTTCCTACTCTGTGTATGTCATCCAAATACCAAGACATCACACCTTACTACCTTCTTAACAGATCCATCCCCTATTCTGATGAAGTCAAACCCATGACTGTCACATCAAAATTAGATGATCTATCTCCGCTATATCTGCTCTAGTCTATAAATAGACATAAGCTACTTACCCACTATGCTTCCACTGCTCCCACTGACTACAACAACCCTCCTACCGGGTCTCATAGCCTGGAACAACAGTAGTGTCAAGTCTGGGTAAACAAGAACCTCCCTGTCACCGTCCTTGAGGCTACCGAAGTACCTCTCAGGTGTCTGAGGTTACCCACCATATCTGCGGAGTGGCTAATGGAATGTCAAACCTGATTGAATTTTTAGGTCCTATTAAATTTTTCGTAATCGTTTGCGCTTCTGGAATCACTTCCAGTTCTACCATACTCCCACTACTGTTTTCTGAAAAAAATCCATTTTATTAAAACTGTGGCGAGTCAAGAACAATATCACTATTGATCTTCCAGATGGTAGAAAATCAACCCTCGTCATAGCCAGGGTCAACCCACAAACTGCCATTACAGAAACGTGCCTTGAGTTATCCAGAGTCTGGTTTTAAGCATAAGCTGGACAACTCACCGTACCTTAACATCGTTAAGATATGAACCATTCTATATCCAATATAGAAACTTTGGCACTTATTTAACTGGAACCATATTCAATCATGCAGCTGTCTCCAGTGCATATCAACTTAATGGAAAAAGGCTAATCGGCATTACTCAACTTAGGAATCCATCCAATTATGAGTAATCTGAAAGAGAAACAAGTTTCTCAAAAACCATTACTATCATCTGAATACCAATCACAAGAATCTACATCTTCGATCTCTTTGAAGAATCCCGATACTTGTGACACCTGGTTCTCTACTTTATTTTTATACCCACAACTTCTCAAAACTTAGACCTTGTATTTCTACGAAACACTTGTCTAAAAACTAGAGAAGTCATAAGTAAACAGAACATAGTACGAGGACCTACCCCTTTGTCCTGATGGACACTGGACAGCATACAATACTCTGTATAAGTCCGCTTAGTTGAATAACTCAAAACCTGTGCGTCGTAGGTTGAAAACTGTACCCAGACGATTTCCTCAAATATCACCAATTACAACGAATTCCGATATAATGAGGATAATTACCTAATTCCCAATAACTTACTTCCACTCATCATCTGTAAAACCATACAGATATGAGAATGAAACCTGGTAAATACATACCCTTGGAGTAAGTATCTAATCGGGAAAACAGTTTTCCTTTAACAATGCATTGAAACATGAAAATGTTTCGTAGGGGTATCCTGGTATTCCTAGTAATGCCTCTTCCATAATCCAATTCATGACTTTAACCGTATATTTCACTGCCATCTCTCCAAATCCCTTTATTTGTCTTTAGTCGTTACCTTCTGTATACCATCATTAGGCTAAATGGTTTTCTTCCTTCCCTACCGTTCGTCACCAGCCTATGGTTTGGAAGAAGACTATCCAGTAAGAATAATAGGTGTACCCTCCTAAACCTAGGAGTACTCGCAACCTGAGAGAAGATGATGATAAAAGAAAACTGAATAATACCTTATTCTATTTCTCCCGAACTGGGGAAAAAAGCAAAGGTGAAATAGGAGTAGCGATGAAGTACGCGGTTTGTTCATGAATGATAACAGTTGCAATTTACTTTGCCCTCTTTCTAATCCCTTTATTTTGTCTTTAGTTATTACCTTCTGCACACCGTACTTAGGCTAATTGGTTTTCTTCATTCCCTACATTTCGGCACCTTCCTATGATTTGGAATAAGACTATCCAATAAGCGTAATAGGTATACTCTCCTAAACTAAGGAGCCCTCGCAACCTGAGAGAAGGTGATAATAAAAGACAACTGAATAAACCAATTCTATTTCTCCTGAACCTTGATCCATCCTCGAAGAAATCCCTCTGAGTTCGTATATAACCATACGATGGATCTATCCAATGGAAGTGGATGTCCGTAGTAATACGGGGTGTTCTGAGAAGTGCAAAGGGTAAAAGAAGGAGCGGCAACGACTTATGCAACTTGGACAATCCAATAGCCAGTATTTTAAGAAGGTTCGGTCAACTTGGTCACTGAGTCATAGTCTAGGGTCGGTCAAAGGTCGCTGCCAAAGAGAGAGAGAAAAGAAACACTCTGCGACTCTAACCTAGATCAAAATAGTTATCACTTTATCTAATCCGGAAACCTCCCACTGTACTGTCAAATTCTCCTCCAAACCTGAAAGAAGAATTAATCGGGATCACCCGAAGAGTAAACCAACTCATCAGTGGGAATCAGGATCCAACTCTCATCGTATGATAACGTGACGGAATCCACTCACGTTATCACACTCCAGAAGGTATGCGCATACTTGGCAAGTTTCAGTTTCTTTAGAAACTCCCGATATGATTTTTGCCCCATGCTCTTATGACCTTGGCTTTGGTCAAAATGTCATAAGTCACATGCCAAGTTCTACCCGTCACTATCTTGTCAATTTGAACCCACCCGCACATGCCCCTGACTTTGGCCAATCGGCAGAACGACTGTCCCAAACCAACTCATCTATCTATGCAAAAAATGAATAACCAGCAGCTACCAAACACTATGCCTTAACTTTGGCTAAAATGCATAGCTTGAATACTACTGAATACCCAAAAGAAATGACGGAGGGCTACGGCTGGTTTTTGGCAAAAAACCTTTAACGTAACGAACTTGATATCGCTGAAGGAACCTGATAGCTTTTTATAAATATAGTGGCGAAAACCTTTTGCTAAAGAGGTCACTCCCGGTGAAGGGATCTCGGCTCTTTCCTCGTGGAATGAGGTGCAGGATATTCCACTGAATACCGTGATGCAAAGCAACTTGTAATCGACTATAGTGAAGTTATTACCCTGACGCAAACTTCTGCCCAAGGGGTCATTCCCGGTGAAGGGATATCGGCCTTTGTCTCGTCGAATGAGGTGCAGGATATTCACACCGAATACCTCTATGCAAAACAAAAGGAAACGACTTTGTAATAACACTTTATAAAATTGTTCCAACAACTCCAAATAGGTTTGTTTTTCTTTGCATTGATCAAAATCAACGCAGTCCCATCAATCAATCACACCAGAAAAGGACGAAATTAAAATGTACGTATATGCCATCCGTATTCGTCACTGGGTCCTGTCATCACCCGTTAGGTTACTTAACTAACGACAGAGCGGGGACTGGACTAGCACGGGTGCAAAACATATACAACATCTAATAGTATATATACCAATATACAATAATCGCTCCAGGCGTGATAATATGCAACATTACAGAAATGTAATAAGCATCACAGAACAATACAGATAATCTGGGATCCCCGGGTTTCACAGAGCCGCTGCTGAAACCCGACGTTCCCCTGGTCGTGTGGATAGCCTGTGCAATGAAACCTAGACCCCTACGGGTGCGGCAAGTTACCCGCCAAAACCTGAAGCGAGGCAGCCCCTTACAGCAAAGTGAATGGACCACCCAGCACTTCAAGGAATCCGGTAACTTGAGCACCCCTCCTTGGGTCAACCTGTACCCCCTATAAGTGCGGCGAATAGTCTGCCAATTCTAGAGTGAGGCCCCTCTGCCTCTCAAAGCCATGAAATGCGGACCCGTTGCCCTCTAGAACCCGGTTATCCGTGCACTCCGTCGCGGGGTAAACCTAGTACAGAAATAAATAATATGTACAACGGGTATATCGACCTCAAACCGGTCGTGCCCCAAAAGAATATTATACAACAGGCAGTGACGGCAGTCCACATGTTGGACGCTCGCCCCGCAATATCAAATGTACAAATAAATCCAAACTGCACTACCATTGCACACTGCTATCCACCACGACAAATCCTCAACATCACAGCACAACACAGAACATCAACACGATTGTCACGTTCGCAAACCCGTCTAAAAAAACTATAGCAATCGGACGCCGTTTACCGATCAAATGACATTCACGGTCGGAGATATAATGTAAGTACTGTTATCTAACATGTTTAAATTTCGATCGACTAAATATCACGAAGTGGGCCCCACGAACATCTGTTGTACAGTAACAAAATCTGGGCCCAAAAGAATATTACCAAAACCCACAATTTCCAGTGAAGAAGCTACTATGCAAATTTGGAGCAGTGATCACATAGACTGGCCGCGGATGCGCGGTCAAACCCTAGGTTTGACCGCGATTCCACGGCGGTCTTGAAGGGTCACGTGCCTAAATTTGTACCACGTGCTTATAAAACCCTGCACAACTTTCTGTGATATGCAAAATAATTTTTGGACTTGATTTAAAATCGACAGAAACTGTGAACTTAGAATTTGCGGTTTTCGAAAATCCGTTCGATCGATGTTTTAAACGCGTTAGCACAAGTTAGTATAGCATAATGGTGAGGCTCTGATACCACTGTAATTCTACGGTAGCGCCCCGGCTGTCTAACAGACGCCAAATGCAGAACAAAAACTTTTTAACTGGCGCTATCGTATACTATAACCCGGATCTGCCATTATTGCTAAACTAACAAACTGTAAAGAGGGTAAAAAGGTTATAACGAACGATCCGAGTCCTTCGTTCTTTAACCATCATCCCATGCTCCGTTGCGGCTGCTTTGATCTCGTCGATCTCCGATCTGCTCGTCCAGGTGGCACCACGTCAACGGATCTTTAAACGGGCTCCCACCTCTGACTCGAGGCAACTCGGTCGTCAAGTTTGCTAAAAGAGACGACCAAGATTGATGTAGAGAATGAGTAGAACACTTTGTATTGTTACGTCCAAAGCTATGGACGAACGGTTAATGAAGTTGCCTTTTGGATCGATATGAAAATGAGATATGAATATGTTAATTTCCATACATCCAAAACTATATCTTTTTTCATCAAAAATCAATCTTTTTCTCAAGGGGAGGGGCTGGCCAATATATATGGAGCAAGGGAGGTGAGTGTAGGAGCAAGGAAGGAGGGTGGCAATAAACAAGAAGCTTATTATAACCATGAGTCATGATACACCTAGTATGAACACATTAAATGAAACTAATGAATCACTTAACCTTGTCACCAAAATCATTAATGCAACAAATGAGTCATAAGCCTTATCACCACTTCTAGAACCTTCTAGAAGCATGACTCACCCTCATCCAAGAAAAAATAAATCCGTCTTTAACCGAATGATAAAGACGGGTGATAGAAAACTGGAAACTGGAAACTGGAAACTAAAGCGATCCTGAAACGAATTTCAGGACAGCCCCGTAACTGTATAAATATACCCACATTTGTATTACGACCGAATACAAATGCAACTGAGACAAAGATATTATATCTACTCAATATAATACTCGGATCCGGCTTAAACCAAAGCCGACCAGTATCAACTACCCGAAATATGACACGTGCGTAAACGCACGTACATTTTCCGAACCCTGCCATAAAACCATACGGCCTCTACAACGTTTCACCCGAACTTGGGAAACTGTCTGTGGGGGACTCTAATGACTCGTCAGTACCCTGGCAGCGTGTTTAACCACAAGCCGTCAGCGGCACTAGCTGTGCATAACGGCTGCCCATGGACTGACCTCAAGGGATGCCGATGAGCGAACTCATCCGGAAACCCTACTGAGCCTAACAGTGACAATGTATATACAGTCCGGTCCGTTCGTCTATGAGTATCGTATATCTGCCTAGGGGGCTAGTAACGTCAGACCCCCAATAGCAGTATAAGTCGTGTCGGAGTGTAGCCTAAAAATACCCTGAGATACTACTGGAGTACCAACCCGTAAATCTCCTGCCACGGCCGTGGGCTTTGTGTAATGGCTCTCCTAGACACAGCGCGATCTCACCCCCAATATCGGGAGAGATGAATCTCCTACCGATCCGCTCACGTCCCTCCATGTGGCTCGGGACTGTACCTAAAAACTACCTATTTGCACGACTCCTTTGAGCCGTGGTAGGGTAGAAATCAAAGCACGGTGGGAACTCACACGAGACAAATGACGACCTCAAGTCGATGAACTAACCTGTATACATGTCAACAGGGAACTGCTATCTGACGATATGTATAATACCAACTAGCAGGTTCCCGGCGAGTCCTGTCCGGTGTACTCATAACCCAATGAGCACCTGTATACATCTTAGGTGATCCAACTGACACCAGTGGCTTGTGAGACCGTCCACCGCCCCTCGTCGGGGTCTCGACTGTATACACTAGTCTACTCCGGAGTATCGATGCCCTGTCTCGAAACTCCCACGACTAGGGACCACAATTAAGGATATGCTTATAAACCACCCAACTCTCACGTATATGATTGCCATCATACTGTTGGTAGTAAAGTAAGATCCTAAGGGCTCTATCAAAGTGTAACAGTGATCAGTCACCTGAACCTGTACACGACTGATAAAGGCAAACCAGATAGCATACTATCATCTCGAGTAAGACTGTCCTACCGGTATAGGTCCTCCGCAATCATTGCAATCACGTGCCTGCGATCCAATAATTGACTCTGAGGGCACTATATCCAACATGGTGTACCTGCAGGTGATGGAGTCACCCTCTCTAAAGGTGTCTTGCAGACTAAAGGGGAGAGGGATCTGCATGATTAGCATATCACTTGCTTAAGCAATTGAGTTAATCATGAAATGTCAAGTACCACACCAGATGTTGTTTTTGCACTAGCTGCAATAAACATATATTAAACCAATCCTGAAGAAATATTGGGAAGCAGTTTATGAACATAAGTGAATGTTCTTGGGATATGGTAACGGCAGCCTCCATCAGGAGACGGTTATCATTTCAGGCTTCCAAGGTGACCTGGATGACAGAGTGACTGTTAGAGTTATAGTTTTTCCTTTTCTGAGGGATGGTATGTTGGACAGGTGGTCCAAGAAGATACTGAGGAAGGGATGGCGCATGTTACTGATTAAATTCAGTGGATGATACAGTCTAGGAGGTTTGCTGGATTTGGAGTTCGTTTGTGAACTGGGTCCCATTAGATATCCAGACAAATTCTAAGACAGATATTGCTCATTTCGGGAGATAATTTTATCTGTAAAGTTGAGATACAGAGAGATACAGAAAGAAATATTGGAATCGATCCACTCACTGAGGCTATTTCTCGAACACAATCATTTTCGCAAACGGGCTTTGTGAAACTGATTAGTAGAGAAGTTGGGTGTTCGGTATCACACGGGCTGTGAGTAAGCGACATCGCAATAATTGGCCTTAAGTGCAAGTGGGAGATTGTTGGCTATAGTACCCTCAAGGCAATTATCATAGTCGCGGACTTGTGATTATGATGATTAAGTGAGGACCTATACCGATAGAACAATCTTACTTAAGATGATAGTATGCTATCTGGTTTGTCTTTATCATCATGTACATGTTGATAAAGCCCATAGGATCTTGCTTGACTGCCAGCATTATGATGGCGATCATATATGTGGGAGCTGGGGTCTATAAGCACATCCTTAAATGTCCCTAGTCGTATGAGTATCGAGACCGGGCATCGATACTCCAGTGTAGACTAGTGTTTACTGATCGAGATCCCGACGAAGGGCGGTGGCCAGGTCTCACAAGCCATTGGTATTAGTTTGTTCACCTAAGATAGTATACAGGTGCTCATTGGGTTATGAGTACACTGGACAGACTCACCGGGAACCTGCTAGTTGGTATTATATCTATTGTCAGATAGCAGTTCCCAGGTGACATGTGTACAGGTTAGTCTTTCGACCTGAGATCGTCATTTGTCTCGTGTGAGTTCCCACTGTGCTTTGATTACTACCCTTCCACGACTCAAATGAGTCGTGCAAACATGTTTTAGTTGGGTACAGTCCCGAGCCACATGGAGGAAGTGATCGGATCGTCGGGGATTCGTCTCTCCCGGTATTAGGGGTTGATGTCGCGTTGTGTATGGATGGCCATCACCATAAATCCGTGGCTACGGTGGACAAGAATTATCGATCCAGGATCGATAGTTTCTCAGATGGTGATAGGGTTTCATACCGACACTAAATGTCGCGTTGTTAGGGGTCTGACTTTATCCACCCCCTTAGACTCGATATGCGATACTCTTAGATGAACAGACCGGACTGTACAAATATTGTCACTGTCAGGCTCAGTAGGGGTTCAGGATGAGTTTTCTCGTCGGCTTCTCTTTCGCTCAATACCTGGGTAGCCGTTACGTACAGCTAGTGCCGCTGATGTGCTTGTGGTTAAACCTACTGCCAGTGTATTGACGAGTCTTTAAAGTCCCATACAGAGGGTTTTTCACGGTTCAGGCGATATGGTGTACATGAGGTATGTTGATATATACAGGTATCCGATTAAATATGTGCACATGCTGCGCAGACTTTAATCGGACGGTTGATAATACTAGCGGCTTAGGATTAAGCCGGATTATTAAATCGGATTTTGATTTAATAATTTATATATGTATTTGTATATATGTATTCTAGTATTATTGTTCACTATTCGTTTTCTTTCTTGGCTATTCGTATTTTTGGTACGAATACGTGTATATGTATTTCGATACATGTACCGGGAAGTATTCCGTATTTTATACGGAATGGCTTCTAGAAGGTGGCCACCTCATTTGTATGATTTTCCATTTTTGGAAAGTTCATTTGACTCACAAATGAGGTGGAGGTGTGAGGTGGCATGTGCATAGTATTGAGCATGGTTTTGAGCATGGTTCAAGGTATGGTGTGAATTGTTTATTGGATAATTGGTAAGATTTTTTGGTGGGAATGAGAGAGGGGGGCCGGCCACTAATTGGAGGTGGGTTTCATTTCATTTGATGAATTACACTTGCTTCACTCTCCACTCTCTTATGCTCACAAAAAGACTTAGCCAATTTTTGTTGCTCATGCCAAAGCTTCCTCACCTCCATTCTTCTTCTATGGTTGCTCTCATGAGCACATGAGTTGAGAGAAAATTATAGTGACACTTTCATACACCCCCACTCTTTATTGCTAGCAACTTTGGAGCATCAGTTGCCTCGTTTGTCGAGGCTGGAGCTTGCGCCGTTTTTCTCAGGTGTATCATCGGAGATGGAGGAAGACCGGCAACAAAACTTCATCAAGATACTGCTAGGAGCTTGGAATGAAGACCGAAGGACACGGATCAACTTGGTATAACAATTCTAACTCTTAGATTAGCTCACTAGATTAGTGTCACGCCCCACTTCCCGGTATACGGCGAAGGGGACGCGACTGGTCCGCTACGTATTTACTCATAAGTAAATACGCTAAGCGTATCTAAGCATTATAAAAGAAAATATACACAAGAGACAAGGTATAATAAAAACAGCAACTTTATTTATTAACATTCTTTTGTACAATGCATGAAAAGTAAATACAACTGAATAAAAAGCAATGCCTAAACAATGGCATAACAGAAATGAAAGTACTGAATGGAAAGTGAACAATGACTAGAGCTCGGGGTCTTCACTGAACTGGTCCAAGTCTTCAGTAGTGGGCTCGATCTCTGACGGGTCCAAATCACCTGACAACATTCAAAAAAGAAAGAAAGAGAATGTCGTCAGCGAACAGATCGCTCGGTAAGTCCCAAAGATAAGAGGAGAAATAGAATAGACAGAGAGTAAGAGAGAGAGAGATAGTAGCTTTTACAGTTGTATTATATTGTTATATTGTAGTACTTAGTGTTAACGCTGTTGTTTGTAGCTTGGTACAGAAGGATGCCAGTGTATACGAGAGGAGTCTCACTTGCCCCGGAGACTAAGGTATCAGGAACTCAAGGAACCGTTGGGCCACGGTACAACAGCAACGGAATATAGGTTAGGTGTCTTAATCTTACAGTCTCATGCCACTTTTAACACCTTCCGTACCAATCTACCTCTTAAACCCCGTAGTGTTTTGATTGTATTGTTTGTCTTGTAAATTGTATTGATTGTATAATTGATTGACTGACCGAAACCATGCTATCAGTAAACAGATGTAACCGTAGAATCATGTAAATGGAATAACTGGAGAACCATGTAATTGGAATGTATATCCATGGTTCGGTTCAATCAAGTTGTATAGATTGATAATTGGATTCATGGATTCATATTGAATTGTAATATTGAAGATTGTACTTGAATCATATTCAAGTCAGATTATACTGAGACTCAAACTGAGTCAGACAATCAGCAAAGTAAATTGAAGTCCTGATTGTTTTTATTAATTTGTCTATCTTAGATAGGCAAGCACCCACTTCTCCGGCTCCCTGAGGCTCAAGAGATTGGTCCCGCTTAAACCTATGTTTACTAGGGTCCTTAGGGTAATTTATAGAACTTGAGGGGTTTTTATGTAAAAATACTTTTATATACTTTTCAAAATACACCCCAAGTATTTATTATTCGTCTTTAGAGTTGTAATAAATATAGATTTTATATTGTGATATTTTTAGTGGAAATATCACAATTTCAGAAATAAAGGTATTTATTTGTAATATTGATTTGTATGAAATTCATGGTATTTTAGTGTAAAATTGATTCTTGTGATTTTTAGAAAAAAGGTGGAATATTTATATCATAACAAAATAGGTATTTTAATGATAAATATACATATATTTATACAAAAATAATTTTAATATATTTTTTATATTCTAAAAAATCTCATTTTCTTAAGATATATTTTAAATCTTTCGAGACCGAATGCTCCTTGCGGAGGTCTGAATCTCGCACTACTAAGCCCGAGGATGTGCGATAATCCGCACCATCCCGAACGGGTTCCCCAAAATGGGTTGTAGCGGCGCTTTGCAAAGATTGTATAAATACTAATCCTTTAGAAAACGGTTTTATGAAGTAAGTGGTATTTATTTGTAAAGATGTCAATTTTCCGTATTCTATATTCTAGGGTCTCCTAAGTCAACTAGATTATTCCTAACTGGTCCAAAACGACAAGTTGTGAGATGCCTCAAATCGCATCTTCACCGCCAATTGTGGCCAGGTAAGTACAAGTGAAGAAAGGAGGGATCCGCTGACGAATAAACGTGAGACGGGCCTTTTAAAGTTACCTTTCTCACTTACCTAGCCTAGACACCACAAAATTAGGTTTAGATAAATGACTGATGTCCACAACTTATCCTATTTTCATAATAAGTGGTATTTATTTAAAAAGTGTATCAATACTAAATCTTTTAGAAATGGCTTTATTTAGTAAAGGGTATTTAAATGAAAATGTTTGTTTTTCCCGTATTCTAAGTTTTCGATGGTATCGTGTTAGGTTGTATATGAGTGTGTGAGGAGGTAGGTCGTTACCTCGTGATCTACTTTTAAGGTATAGCAAGTTTAATGGGGTTAAATGTAGAATTGAAACAATGTGGTATTTAAGTGAAAAATACGATAAATTGAAATAGCCATCATTTCATGTGATAGATAGAAAATAGGACTTACAGTTTTAGGACACACAAGAAGGTGAGAGGTAAGTAGTGAATTCACCGATGTGTTGCGTCGTCGCCGGGAGTTCTTAGAACGATCGCCGGAAGTTCCGCCGGGAATTCGTTGGTGCTTTGCCTCGAGCTCGTTTTCAAAGTGCACAAGATTCTTGGAAATTTTTAGAGAGTTGGCTCATAGTTAGGGGTGAGAGGGTAGAGGGTAGGGGTGGTATTTATAGGGTTAGGCTAGGGTTAGGGTAGATGAAAGGTTAAAATGAAAAATGTGATAAAATGTATTAAAAGTGGAGTAATTGGGGTTTTAAAAGAGCTCTGGAAATGGTCTGAGGCTAAAATTTTGCAGGTGTACAGGGGAGACCAAAAGACACATTTTTGTGTTGGAATCGTCGCCGGAATCGGCCGACTCGGTCGCGACTCGGCCGTGACTCGGTCGACGGCCAATTTGGCTTGGTTTGCCGGCCGAGTTGGCCGATTCCGGCCGAGTCAGACGGTTGGAATCCTCCCCCGATGATTGGTGATCCCTTTGGTACAGTTACATTTCAGGGTGTAGTGTGGTTTTTGTGAGATATGCACGTGTAAACACTTGGTATTCTAAAGGTTCAAAATAAAACAATATTAAAAATAATGTGGGGTATGAGATTTGAACATTGGTGGCTTGGTTCAGCAATGCAAGGTATTACCAATGATCTACAAGCTCCTTCTTGTAATTATGGAGCTATTTAATTACTTAAAGCAGTTACAGAAAATGTAAATACCCCAAGTATATATTAATTTTTAAGCAAATTTTGTACACTAAAAATGGAGTTGTTACATTCTTTTAACTTGTAATTAAAAAGCAAGATAATTACTTATATCTTGTGCTCAGGCTAAAATACCCCTTAAGGATTAATAAAAATACTTGAAAAAATTGTATAGGAAAATTAGGGTTGTTACAATTAGGGTTTAAGGTCGATCCGTAAATTGGGTAGTAGTAGCGCCAGTTTAGAAAAATTTTGTTCCGCATTTTGGCCGCGTTTTGATGGCCGGGGCGCTGCCGTAACCCTTCATATTTCTGATAGGATTAAATTCTATGGCAGCGTCTCACATGTTAGACACGTGCGTACCTGCGTGTAAAGCACATGGACGCCTGTTTCTAATAAGATTAATCATATGGAAGCGCTTCACGTGTTAGGCACGTGAGTGCCTGCGTGCAAAGCATGTTTGCATCTACTTCAGAAAGGATTAAATCCTATGGCTACGCCCATGTGCATAGCACGTGAGCGTCAGCGCCCAGAGTTGAAGCAGTTTTGCTTTGGGTAGAATTAAATTCTATATAGGAAAATATTCCCCTAAATAAGAAATATATTCTCTGTTAAACAAAGGGCCTTGGATCCAAGATCCAATGGTGATTAAAAATCACCACTTGATTATGAAATCAAGTCGAGATCTCTTAAATAAGGGATCCTCTCAGCTAATCAACAGTTTTTCCCTGATCTTTCTAAATAAGAGATCCTCTCAACTAACAAATACTTCGGGTAGAATTAAATTCTATTAGGGAAAAATATCTCCCTGATCTTTCTAAATTAAAAAGATATGCTCTGAACCATTGGATTAAAAAATCCAATAGTGATTAAAAATCACCGTTTGAATCAAGAGATAGAATTAAATTGTATATGGGAAAATATTTCCCTAATCTTGTTAAAAAAAAAAAGAAAAACATATTCTGTTAAATAGAGAGCCTTGGATCCAAGATCCAACGATGATTAAAAATCACCACTTGATTATGAAATCAAGAGATCTCTTAAATAAGGGATCCTTTCAACCAATCAATAGTTTTTTCTCACCTATATAAAAGACCTGAGGCTTCAAGTCTCAGATAGAAAAAACCCTCTATAAGCTTCTATAAAAAGAGATAGAAGCTGCAACCAAGAATTTAATTCTCTTTCTGAAGAAAATTTTCTTGTTCCTCTCAAACCCTAGGTAAAGAAAAAGCAGAGATCAAAATGTCTCCTTTTCTTATCATAGATAGATACAAGGGTTTAACCATTTATAAAGAACTTAGTTCTTTCTCAGGATTTGAGATCTGTAAGACAAATCTCCCATAAGTTGAGAATTAATTCTCATCGGGAAGATCTTGTTCTTCAGACTCAAGATCTAGGGGAAAACTAAATATAAGAAAATAAACATGAAAGAGAGGAATGGAAGTTACATTCCAGCAATTTAATTCCTCTAAAAACAGGGTTTAACCTTTCAAAAAACTTAGTTCTCACAAAAAAGGAACATAAGAACTTAGTTGTCAAAAATGTGATCCCAGATCTTCAAAATAGTGATCTTGGTGATCATTAACAGAAGTTTAACTTCTCTCAAAACATAAGCATAGATTTAATCTCTAAGAACACAGCGTCTGACGTGATATCCACATGAGCGCTCTAAAGATTCTATGAAGACAGTGTCTCACGTGCCACACACGTGAGCGTCCATAAGCAAAAGACTTAGCGCCTCACGTGATATACACGTGAGCATTAAAAAGATGCCAACCTTGAGCGCCTCACGTGATATACACGTGAGTGCCGCATAAAGAAAGTGCTTAGCAGTGATAGGGCAACGCCCAAGCTTGAGTGCCTCACGTAACACCTATGTCAGCGCCAGAGTGGAATTTGGATATTATATCCATAGTCAAAAGACTAAGTTCTTAGCACTGCTGGATGATGAAAAAGCCAGAGACTGAGCCCCAATATAGGCTGAGCCCCTGAAACTTCATATTCCTTGAGCCCATATTGCTCATCACAACCGAGCCCATATTTCTCATCACAACTGAGCCCATATGCTCACATCTGTTAATAGATCTTAACAAA
Source organism: Agapanthus africanus (assembly GCA_030015575.1). Taxonomy (NCBI): domain Eukaryota; kingdom Viridiplantae; phylum Streptophyta; class Magnoliopsida; order Asparagales; family Amaryllidaceae; genus Agapanthus; species Agapanthus africanus. The sequence continues at coordinate 354,233,351 of CM057349.1, read as the reverse complement.
ATTTAATGATCCTTAACTTTTTTATAAGTTGATCTTAATCTTATACAAGACTAATCTATCCTTAGTTAAAATAAATTGAGCCCATATGCTCATGTATTTAAGTCGATCTTAGTATAAAACCAGATTAACAGTCCTTAAATAAAATAAAATATCCTCTGAACTGATGGAACATATGACCTAGGTTTAAACCCAAATCTAATATCCGTATTTGGACTAATCCACGCCTTACGGGAGACGACATAAACTAGTCTCTGTATACAATCCACGGGCAACCATAATAACAAAATATAACATGATATGAAGTGACCTACCAGAGCAGATGAAAGTGGTTATCGCAATGCGATAACGTTATTAACTGCAAGGGCTTGCACCAGCAGGGAAATGCGTCCTTACAATTAAAAAAACCATCACAAATGAGGGGGAATCTGATAGTCACGCTACATCAGTCGCATCTGTCCAAACCTCCGATATACGGTGCCATAAATCAACTTGGTATCTTCGTAGAGGTAGACAGATATGTTCCAAATAGTATCTACCCCAAATTCAGGCAAGACGATCCATCCCAGTTCATCTCTGTTTTCGGCGGTAAATAGATTCCAGCACGCCCAGTAGGACCTCTTCCTCTTTCCACTCCATATTTCGTGTGTCGTGTTTCGCAGGCAAAATCATGGTTCGCTATATTCATGGTTGCCTTTGGATTCGAGATAATAAAATTTGGTGTTTCATCTCTGTACAAAATCAATGGCCTACAACTGCACTTTATGCAAAAGCAACTCTCAATCCATCCCATCCGGAGGAGTGACTTACGGGCTCGACACGGCCTCCATCTTCGTGATGCCAGTGGGACAGGTCACCCAAGCCACTACTGGACTATTGTTTGGGACAATTCTCCCATCTATGAGCTTTGGCGCCTCAACGCCCTAAGAAGATGTCCCCCGAAAGTCAGTCTTTTATCGACTAGCTACTGTGGCGACTCCCATCAGCAAGCCGTCCAACTCTGAAGTTTTAGTCTTCAATAGGCCGAAGAAAAGCTCGAAGGGGCCCGTAAAGAACACCATGATTTCAGAGGGGGTTGACCTAAAACGGCTAGCCCTCCCCGCTGTTACCATGCGTGAAGCCAGCAAAAGCGCTTCACCTCCAAGACGGTTGGTCTTCGAGAGGTTGACCAACTTGTTTGGAATATGTATGCCCTAGAGGCCATTATTGTATATTATAGTGGATGCTTGGACATATATATAGAGGATTTCTTGCTCGACATGATAGTATGCTATCTGGTTGCACTTTATCTTAACATGTACACTTGGTTTAGTTTACTGTCTTTATGATACATGTTGATAAAGCCCTTAGGATGTTAGCTTGACTACCAGGACTATGATGCAGATCATACTAGTAGGGCTTGTGTAGTCCGCAAGCACATCCTTTAACAGTTCCTAGTCAAAGGAGTATCAAGACAGGGCATCGATATTCCAGAGTAGACTAGTATGTATATTTCTTGACCCTGTATGGGGCGATGGTTGATCACACAACCATTGCTGTTTGACATCAAAGATTGTATGCGGGTGCTCATTAGAGAATGAGCACACCGAACATGACTCGTCGAGAACTCCTAGATGGTACCATACCTATCGTCAGATAGCATTTCTCTTGTGACACTTGTATAGATTAGTCTGTCGACCCGAGATTGTCATAGATTCTTATGTGGTTTCCACTGTGCTTTGATTTTCTCCCTATCATGGCTCAAAGGAGTCATGCAAATAGGTGGATTTTGGGTACAGTCCCAAGTCATATGGAGGCAATGAGCGATAGGAGGGGTTTCGTCTCTCCCGGTATTGGGAGTTGATATTGTGCTATGCTCGATTGGCTATAATAGCAAGACCCTCACCATGGCTGATGAGATTTACTGGTAAGTGTTATCAGTAGTTTCTCGAAAGGTTATAGGCCACACATCGGCATGACTTATCAAGTTAGTGGGTCTGACGATTCCACCCCCATATTCGATATGTGACATATCAGACGAAGAGACTGGACTGTACGGTAAGTGTTCCTTATAGGCTTTACAGGAGTTTAGACAAGTTTTCTTGTTGATCTTCTATTCGTTCAATATCTGGATAGCCATTACGTCCAGCTAGTACCGCTGACGGCTTATGTAACACCCTAGTTCATTTATACCATATTATATTTAGGTTTTTCCAAATCTTGTGACTATTTCTTGATTATTATTTGTTTTGGGTGCGAATAGTGCTTTTGGAATCTGTGGATAGTATTTGACCCGACCCGCATGCTTGATACCCTTTATGCTTCAAGATTACGACATATCCTTGCTAGTATAGAGAATCTGTGCACACATATATGTCCTATATTCATGTATCACATATTTAGTATCATATATTTTATATAATACAAATTATCCCTGCCTTCCATCACCACGAGAAACCCACACCCTAACCCAAGCCAAGAAACCCATCGCCTCCACTGCCGACTTCCTCATCTCCTCGCCCTCAGCATCATCCCCTCGACCTCACCTCTTTCTCCTCTCCCTTCCCACAACTCCCAATCCCACAACACGACGACGACACCCTCCACACCCGACAACCTAAGAAACCCCTCACCGCCTCCAACCATCACCTCGCCGTTGATCATCTCACCACCCCGACCTCGACTTTACCCTCACCACTTCCTCATTCTCTTCATCTCTCTCCGACCCTGAAGGTTTTCCTATAATTCGTTGACTTTTTTATGTCATTTTGATCCGGTGAAAATGCCATTTTTAGTGATTTCATTTCACCCCTAGGCTGGCTAAAACTTGATTGAATGATCTCACATGGTCTCACATTCTTTGTTCAGTAGGAATGCGGGAGGAATGCCGGATAGGGGGGAGCAATCACCCAAGAACCCAACCTCTGCAAAACCCGATGCCCCGCCTACAACTCCTCACCGCCGATCACCCTTCATCATCGTCACCCCTCTCTATCCCCTGAGTCCAAAGCCAACACCAGAGAATACAACCCACTCTTCTTCTTCTCTTTCTTCTCTTCTTTCTTTCTCCTTCTTATTTTTCTTTCTTTCTCTCTTTCTTTCTTTTTCTGTTCTGGCCATCGCCGGAGTCGCGCACGTCGCTGACGATCCGGACGACCCAGTCATCATCCTCATCCAGTATGGTCACATCTTGGATTAGCCAGGTCCAGTCCTGTACGCGCATGTGTGCATCACGATGTTTATCCGACGTCAAACGTGACGTACGTACCCCATCGTGAGATCCGATCAGGCAAGTTTATCTTGCTACATGCTATGCTACTATATTTATATCCATATGAATAAAAATAATACATGTATTTTAATTTTGCATCCCGTGTTATAGTTTTACCGTTTTTCAATACTCGTACGTATCCGTACTGTCTATTGCATATCTAGTTGCATGCTGGAACCTCATTATATTATATTATTGTTCTATTAGTACAACGTGCTTTCTATTGTGCATCATACGTAGTCATCGACTTATAAAAGGCTATCACAGATAGATACATGTGCATCCGTGCATTAACCATGTTTCGATACTCGTTACAGTTTACATTGGATATCTAGTTGATGCATATACATCATTTGACAGATTCACGACACACTACTGACTTATTACATGGATCTAGTCACTAATGCCAACAATCCTGACTCGTTGTCCTGATGGACGTTACCTGTTGTCTACATAGACGAAAACATGTACTTGCTTGATCCTTTGTTGGCATTAGATCTATCTTGGCAATACCTGACTTGAATACAAACCTAGAGGTAAAGGGGAAATTAAGAATGTATCTAAAGCGTAACTCAAAAGGCTATTATTACATGTTTGCCTTTTTTCCGGGCGTTACGGAATATCCTGTTTTTCATTTTTCAGGGTGTTACGGAATATCCTGTTTGCCGTTTTTCCGGGCGTTACGTAATAATCCTGTTACCGTGGTCCCATGGGGAATGAACGGGGCATAGACTGTTGGGTTACGATGAGGATTACATTAATTGATTTCAAAAACTTTAGAATAGATAATCTAGAAGCACAGTTTTATGTTACACATCACATACACACACATACCTCACTGTTGATATTTATGTTGTTGATTTATAGTCACATATCTTGTTACATCCTGGTTATTACTGTTGTTTGATATTATGACGCACTGACGTCTGGGTTTTGCATGGCCCGGTTCCTCTATCTCTATCGCAGGCTGAACATGAGTACTTTAGTCGCCAAGCCGAGCAGTGAGGAATTGAGTTTAGAGATGTTTAGCTTTTAGACTATTAGCTTATTTCTCCGCACTTTTATTTCTTGATGTGAGCCCATATTGAGACGTATTTTCAGATGTTGTTATTGGATATTATTATCGTTTCCGCTTATACATTTCTTGACTCTTTTATTTATGCAAATGGACATGTACTAGATAGATTTTTATATTTTACTGTTCTTAATATCCTATAGACAGCCGTAATGTGACCGTGGAGGGATGTTTCCTAACCACAGATAGCATAGTTGGCTCTGTCAAGTGCTGTAGTTAGCGCACTCTGGCAAGCAGGGCGTTACAGGGTTTGTCTAGTATCAGAACCATAGGATTTAGGTTAATTGGGTTTGGTTCTTTTGTAGTTGGGTATTGGACCCAATACACTAATCAGAAAACCGGTAATTAGGAACATGTCCTGCCACATTACTACCTTTCCATTCTTGAATCTATAACTATCTTGTTTATTGAATCTTGTTTACTGTTGCTAATCCTCTTCAGTGTCTTCGCGTCAGAATGGCGGATAAAGATTTGCGATCGTACCGGAGGCGTGTTGATGACGCTGCATTACTTGGAGTAATACGTGGAATGCTGGAAAACCAGAAGCGGCAAACCGAGCTGAATCTGCGGCAAGCCGAGGCTTTCCAGGATGGTCTGCGGATAGTCTAGCAGTCCGTAGATGTGGTAGCACCAAGGCTAGCACAGCATGAGGGCACCATGGCGGACTTCAGGAGGCTTGGTCTGTCCACATTTACTGGTTTGGAGGAGCCATTGCCAGTGGAGCAGTGGCTAGTTGATACGGAGAATCTGCTCGTCGCCGCGCAGATTCCGGATGACAAGAGAGTGGATGTAGTACGCATCCAACTGGTGGATTACGCTCGCGAGTGGTGGCTTATGGAGGAGACCCGCCTGTCCAAGACGATCAGTTGGGCAGCGTTTTCACAGAGTTTCTTGGAGAAGTTCTTCCCGCATTCTGCTCGAGAGGAAATGGAAGAAAAGTTTATTAACCTAAAGTAGAATGGCGGATCCATTGATGCGCATGCGGCTGGGTGGACTCGGCTCAGTCGATTTGCAGGGCCTTTGGTTGCCAACGATGCAGATAGGAAACAAAGGTTCATGCGTAGCTTGGACGTAGAGATTCAGAGACATATTATATCTCTGGGATTGACCACCTTCTCCCAAGTTCTCAAGGCAGCCAGGGAGCAGCAGAGCTTATCGGAGAAAGCGAAGAATACTTAACAGCAGGTTGTCGTAGTGCGGAAGTCGGCGTTTACGCCAAACCGAGCTCCTATACGCAGAGGCATCCCAGTGAATAGGCGAGGCATTGTGCCTATGAAGAAGCCCGTCATACCCGAGAAGAAAGGAAGGGAGTTTTGTGATTACTTGAAGGGTTACGGCAGCGCCCCGGCCATCGAAACGCGGCTAAAATGCGGAACAAAAATTTCTAAACTGGCGCTACCATTACCCGAATCTCGGATCGACCTTAAACGCTAAACTAGCAATCTAAACTAAGAGTTAGAATGGTTATACCGAGTTGATCCGTGTCCTTCGGTCTTCATTCCAAGCTCCTAGTGATTCTTTGATGATGTTTGGTTGCCAGTCTTCCTCCATCTCCGATGATCCACCTGAGTGAAACGGTGCAAGCTCCAGCCTTGACAAACGAGGAAACCGACGCTCCAAAGTTGCTAGCGATGGAGAGTGGGGGTGTAGGAAAGTGTCACTATAATTTTCTCTCAACTCATGTGCTCATGGGAGCAGCCATAGAAGATGAATTGGGTGATGAAACTTTGGCATGAGGCAACAAAAAATGGCTAAGTCTTTTTTAGTGAGCATGAGAAAGTGGAGAGTGAAGCAAGTGTAATGAACCAAATGAAATGAACCCCTCACCAAAAAATGGCCGGCCCCTCTCTCATTTCCATCATAAAAAATTATCATTCACTTTTTTTTAATTGCAATAAACAAATGCACCATCCCTCAAGCTCATGCCATGAACATGCACAAACCCATGCTTGTGCTACCTCACACCCTCCACCTCATTTGTTAAACAAATAAATTTCTATAAATGGAAATTCATACAAATGAGGTGGCACCATCTATAAGCTATTCCGTGGAAAATACGGAATACTTCCCGGTACATGTATCGAAATACATATACGCGTATTTGTACAAATATACGAATAGCCAAGAGAGAAAATAAATAGCGAACAATAATACTAGAATACATATATATAAATACATATGTAAATTATTAAATCAAAAACCTGATTTAATAATCTGGCTTAATCCTAAGCCGCTAGTATTATCAACCGTCCGATTAAAGTCTGTGCCGCACATCCACATATTTAATCGGACAAGTGTATGTATCAACATACGTGATCTACACCATATCGCCTGAACCGTGAAAACCCTTTGTGTGGGACTCTAAAGACTCGTCAATACGCTGGCAGTGGGTTTAACCACAAGCACGTCAGTGGCACTAGCTGTACGTAACGGCTACCCAGGTATTGAGCCAAAGGGAAGCCGACGAGCAAACTCATCCTAAACCCCTACTGAGCCTGACAATGACAATATCCGTACAGTCCAGTCTGTTCGTCTAAGAGTATCACATATCGAGTCTAGGGGGGTGGATAAAGTCAGACCCCCAATAACGCGATATTTAGTGTCGGCATGAAACCCATCACCACCTGAGAAACTATCGATCCTGGATTGGTAATTCTCGTCCACTGTGGCCTTGGATTTTTGGTGATGGACATCCGTACACAATGCGACATCATCCCCAAATACAGGGAGAGACGAATCCTCGACGATCCGATCACTGCCTCCATGTAGCTCGGGACTGTACCCAACTAAAACCTGTTTGCACGACTCCTTTGAGCCGTGGTAGGGTAGTAATCAAAGTACAGTGGGAACTCACATGAGACAAATGACGATCTCAGGTCGACAGACTAACCTGTACACATGTCGCCTGGGAACTGCTATCTGACAATAGCTATAATACCAACTAGCAGGTTCCCGGCGAGTCCGTCCAGTGTACTCATAACCCAATGAGAACTTGTATACTATTTTAGGTGAACAAACTAACACCAATGGCTTATGAGACATGGCCACCGCCCCTCGTCGGGGTCTCGATCAGTATACACTAGTCTACACTGGAGTATCAATGCCCAGTCTTGATACTCCTACGACTAGGGACATTTAAGGATGTGCTTATAGACCCCCAGCTCCCACGTATATGATCGCCATCATAATGCTGGTAGTCAAGCAAGAATCCTATGAGCTCTATCAACATGTATATGATGATAAAGACAAACCAGATAGTATACTATCATCTCAAGTAAGATTGTTCTATCGGTATAGGTCCTCACTCAATCATCATAATCATAAGTCCGCGACTATGATTATTGCCTTGAGGGCACTATAGCCAACATTACTGCCAACGACCGGGTCATTTCAGGAGAGATTGCCAAAGGAGGCTTGGACTCTGTCTTGTTTGCGGATCGACTGATCATACCGTCAATGCTTGTTTTTCAATTCTACGATTGAGGGAAGATGTTCAGAAGCCACCGCAAAGGCAGATTCAAGGGCAGAAGCAGATTATGCAGGGGCCTAATCAAGCACGGGCATTCACTTTGACGGCCGAGGAGGCTAAGGATTCAGATGAAGTCGTTTCAGGTATCCTACTCGTTCATAATTTTCCCGCATTAGCATTATTCAATTCGATTGCATCCCATTGTTTTATGTCATCCAATTTTATTACCGCACACTTAATTCCATATGCAGCCCTGTCTAGTTGTTGGGACATACACACTAGGAATGAGAAAATTATATCTAGTAGCGAGTGCAAGGATTGTTCTGTGGTTATTTGCGGTCGCGAGTTATTCGCGAATTTCTTGGTGATTGATACCGGCAGCTATGATGTCATCTTGGGAATGGATTTTCTTGGCACTTTCTATGCTCACATCGATTGTAGGGCAAAGAAAGTGATTTTCCAGATTCCCGGACATCCGGAGTTTATATTTTCAAGAGGTAGCAGATCTATCGGGCCAGTCAAACTTAGGGCTAGGCCGACAAGCGCCGTTCTTTCGTCGATGGAAGCAGATAAGGAGGAAGCACCAGCAGTAGTTCGAGAGTTTATGGATGTGTTCGAGGACATCTTGGGTTTACCGCCAAAATGAGACGCGGAGTTCGCGATTGATCTTGTTCCTGGAGCAGCGCCGATTTCAAAGGCGTATTATCCGATGTCACCAATGGAGCTAGAAGAAGTCAAGAAATTGGTCGCCGAATTACTAGAGAAGGGTTGGATTCGCAGCAGCAATTCATCCTGGGGAGCTCCAGTTCTTCTAGTCAAGAAGAAAGTTGACACGCGGAGAATATGCATCGATTATCGAGAATTAAATCGGGGGACTATTAAGAACATGTACCTGATCCCTCGCATCGGCGAATTATTCGATCAACTCAGTGGCACGAGGGTATTCTCAAAGCTGGATTTGCGATCCGGATATCATCAAGTTCGAGTGAAACCAGAAGATATTTGCAAGGCAACATTCCGAACTCGATATGGGTATTACGAATATTTAGTGATGCCATTCGGAGTCATGAACGCACCAGCGATATTTATGGACTTGATGAACTGAATCTTTACACCGGATTTGGACCAGTTTATAGTATTGTTTATTGATGACATTCTGGTCTATTCGAGGAGCCAAGAAGAGCATGCTGAACACTTGAAGATCGCACTGCATATAGGGTTCCTAGGCACTCTAGTGAGGTCTCACAAGGCATCAACCATGCCATTTTCAAAAATCTAGGTGCCGAGAGACCCGACTACGGATCGTTGGCTAGATGTCTAGGCGAAAAAGTAAACTAGTTAACACTTAACTAAGAGATACGGAAATACAACCTTTGTAGATCCGGTTCTCCACCTCCATAGCTCCGCAATGAAGTCTCCTCGCTGTCCATAACAAGTCCCGGGCTCTAGCGTCGGCTTCATCGGAGAATGGACGGGCTAGGTCATCGATGTCCACACCGAAGATGATCTACGTCGAGGCATCGCTAAATCAAGCTCCGACTTCACCAAGTCAAGAAACTTGTGAAGAAAACACACTCTACTACTTGGCAAGAGGTAGAGGATGAAGAAATAGGAAGTGGGTAGACTTTAGAATTGGATTTCTCACTTGTTTTCATCAATCACCATTGATGAAGTGCAAGGTTTTCTTCTTGAGTTCAAGGAAGAAGAAGAAGAAAGTATTATGATAAGAATAATAAAAATGAGAAAATAAATTCATTCTTATCATAATTGAACCATAGTTAGGTGTAGAGAATCAATCATGGTTTAGTGGAATGGTTAGGTTAAGCATGAGACAAAAATGGTTACATGGTTAAAGACTTCATGAAGCTTCATGAAGCATTTAAAGAAAGCCACCATTTTCTCATGCTCTTTTTCTTTTCCAAAAAGAATAAATGTATATATAAATTAATAAGAAAAACAAAACCCTAATTATCCACTTAACCATGGTTTAATTCTTTACACTTAACCAAAATGTATGTATCATCAAACATGATACAATCTAGTGCACAAAATCATATCGCATATGTAATGCACACCTCCGAGTGAGAAAATCCATCTTAAAGTGAACCGATACTAGTTAATGCAAAGTAATATATCAAATATATAATTATGCATTAAATCATTAAATTAACACTTGATTCAATGATCCGGTCATGTCGCACATAACCGACTGGTATCAATAGTAACAATTTATCGAATCAACACTTGATCCGATAACCCGGCTATATCGCATATAACCGATCAATGTCACATTGCGAGAATCGAATACAGTATCACATACTGGTATTATTCTCGGTCCCGCACATATCTCATATGCGCTCCTATTTCGTTTCGCTTGAGCCAGGAAACCTCTGTGTAGGACTCTAAAGACTCGTCAATACGCCGGCAGCAGATGATGATCATATCAAACATCCACAAGCCGCAAGCGGTCTGCTAAACGTAACGGCCACCCGGGTATTGAGCGATCAGAAGATCGACGAGCAAGCCCGCTCACACTCCAGTGAATCCAACCAGTAACACTACCGTACAGTCCGGTCTGATCGTCTGATCTGTCGCATATCTCGCCTAGGGGTGGTAAACGTCAGACCCCAATAGCTCGATAAGTCGTGTCGATTTGAGGTCTATAACTGTTCGAGAAACTACTGGTAACACTTACCAGTAAATCTCAGCAACCCTGGCCAGGGATTTCCGGTTATAGCCAATCGAACACAGCGCAACATCAACTCCCTATACCGGGAGAGACGAATCCCCTCCTATCGCTCATTGCCTCCATGTGACTCGGGACTGTACCCAAAAACCACCGTTTTGCACGCCCTCTTGGACGTGGTAAGATGGAAATCAAAGCACAGTGGGAACCACACAAGACTCTATGACGATCTCGGGTCAACAGACTACTCTGTACCAGTGTCACCAGAGAACTGCCATCTGACGTGAGGTATAATACCATCTGGGAGTTCTCGGCGAGTCCGTCCAGTGTACCCAGTCTCTACTGAGCACCCGTATATCATCTCTGATGTCAAACACCAATGGATATGGGATCATCCATCGCCTATCTGTATGGGTCGAGAAGGTATACGCTAGTCTACTCTGGTATATCGATGCCCCGTCTCGATATACCCACGACTAGGGACTTTGAAGGATGTACTTATGGACTACCATGTCCCCACTAGTATGATCCGCATCATAGTCCAGGTAGTCAAGTACACATCCTAAGGGCTTTACCAACATGTAACAGAGAGACAAACAGTATACACGTTAAGGTAAAGTTCAACCAGATAGCATACTATCATGTCGAGCAAGAAAGTCCTCCCTATATATGTCCCAGCATCCACTACAATATACATCCTATGTACAGTAATGGCCTCTAGGGCATACATATAACTAACAATCTCCCACTTGCACTAGGGCCATCTGTAGCAGTGGTTGTAGTATCTCATACTCAACCATCCCATAAAAATCTCTCTCTGGTTACAGGCCTTTATGACTGGATCCGCTGTGTTGTCCTCTGAATCTACTCTCCTAACCTCGATCACCCTGGAGATCAACTATCTTCATGATCAGGCGATGCTGCCTTAGAATAAGTCTGGATCACTGATGGGACCGGCGTTCCTCGGCATGAGCCACAACTCCATTGTCTCACAATGGTAGGAACGTAGTTCATCTCATGAACTGATATACACCCAAACATCCTCTTTGGTAGCATCTTAAGTAGCGATGTATCCTGCCTTTATCGTCTAGTATGTCACGGTATCTAGCTTGGAACTCTTCCAACATACCGTCCCTTTACTGAGGGTAAAGACAATGTCTGCGACTGACATTCAGTCGTCTTTATCACCCTGGAACACTTCCAGTGATTCTCCCCAGGATCAATTGATACTATCTCACTACAACTAGTAAGAATCCTAACATCCAATTAGATCTATCTCATAGATCCAAAATCCAGGATTTAGTAGGTATCACTTTGATCCTATGCGGAGAATCTTTGTGATAAACAGAGATTGATCGAGCGTAGCATAAGAAACTCCTTTCTTATCAAGAGTATGTCATCCACGCACTCTATGAGGATCACCACCATACTCCCTACTACCTTTTTGTTTATACAAGGTTCATCTACCATTTTGATGATGTCAAACTCTTTGACTAATCCATCAAAACAGATGTTCCAACTCCGCGATGCCTGCTTTAATCCTATAAAGCATCTTGCACACGTTTCCGCTGCTCCCACTGTCTACGAAGCCCTCTGGCTGTGTACTTATAGACGCTCTCTTCTAAATCATCATTTAGAAAAGCAGTCAAGACACCCAACCACCAGATATCGCAGCCATGGTATGTAGCCGTGACAAGTAAGATCTGGATGGACTTAAGCATAGTCACTTGAAAAGGTTTCATCATAATCCACGCCTGGTCGATGACGAAAAGCTTTAACAAGTCTAGCTTTGAAAGTCTCAACTTTTCCATCTACACCAAGTAATCTTCTCAAGATATACTTGCTCCTGATGGGGATTTAACCCTTCAGATATTGCAACCAAAGTCCATACTTTGTTGATGTACATGGATTCCATCTCAGATCGCTAAACATCCAGCCATTCTTACAGAGTGTTACTCTCGATGGCCAGCTCGAAGCTAGTTGGGTCATCATCTCATGATGCAATCCTCGCTCCCACTGTCATCGAGAAACCGAAGTATCTCTCAGGTGGGTGAGGAACCCTACTAGATCGGCGGAGTGGCTGAGGTTCGTTGGTATCTATTGAATCCTTTGGTTCTTTCAAATCATCAGCTGCAGTTTGTATAGCTGGAACCTTTCCAGTTCTACATAACAGATCTTGCCTCGAGCTTGTCCGGATTTTGTTTTTCAGACATAGGCTGGACAACCCCAAATCTTAACCAACTTAAGATATGGGCTCTTCCCTTTCCATATCAAATATGAAGTGGTAGGCAACTGATTTGATTCGAACCTTATTCAATAGGTATGCAGCTTCTCAAGTGCATAACTCCCAGAAGGAAAAAGGTAACTCAGTAGTACTCATCATAGAGCACACCTTATCATATAGGGTGTGAATGCTCCGCCCCGATATACCATCGTGCTATGGTGTATTCGGAGGAGTAATGCCGAGAGAGAATCTCATTCTCCTTTAGAATAGTCCAGGATTTCCGTGCTCAAGTATTCTCCTCCTTGATCACATCAAGGGACATAATACTTATACCCGTATTTTGGTTCTCTACTTCTAACTTATATTCTGTGAATATCTCAAAAGGTTCGGACTTGTGTTTCAACAGGAACATAGGTCTGAATCTCGAATGATCATCAGAGAATGTAATGAAGTATAAAGAACCAGTCCTGGCATGTGTAGACAGGGGACCTACATACATCAACATGTATCATCCCAAGAGTTCATTAACTCTTTCTCTGTTTCCAGTAAACGGAGCTATGGTCATCTTATCTTTGTGACATGACTGGCGAGTTTCACAAGATGTAAATTCAAACTGATTTAAATATGCATCTATATGTAACTCTTGCTGGTCGGGTCACATTGATCTGACCTAGTCTACAATGCCTCAAGAAGAATTCGTTCATTTCTGAACTCTTCCTCTTGTGTGTGTTCCATATACTAAGAACTGTTGTTTGATTTAGAACATCAATGCTTTTAGATAAGGTGCCTGAACCGATCAACCTTTGATATAGGAAATGTTCAAAACATTATCCATCAATACAAAATTATATCCTTTCTTTTCTAACAAAGAGAGTGATATGATTTGGTATATCAGGTTCGATATCTAATAACATTCGTTCAGAATCAATGTATTGGTAATACAGGGTGACAGTGACCAACAGACTTGGCTGCAACACTTGCCCCGTTTTCTGCCTCATGAAACTTATCACCCGTTCTCAGTTCTCTACCTTTCTGCAGCCCTATGTAACAGATTACATATCTGGGATCCTGATCTGGTAACATATACCCAGGACGTAAAGGATACTGAGAAACAGTTCTCTATAATGAACACACCCGAAGATGATGCATCAGCATGCACTCTCTTCGTTTGGACGGCACGGGAATTCTGGTAATCCCCTATTTCCTGCTCTGTCTTATAACAATTATAAGTTGGAGCGGGACCAACGTTCCCCAGCTCAGTATAACAAGCGGGTTCGGTCAAATATCCGTATTATTATCTTGACTAAGGCGTGATATGGTCGCTACCTGGAGAGAGAGAGAAGAAAACACTCAGCGTGCGCTCTGTCAAGAATAGATTGGTTATTATTTTATCTAATCAGGATGGCTCCCACTGCTTTTTATCAAATCTTCCTTCAAACCCTAAAAGGAAAGACTAGCCGGGATTAATTACACACTACAAGTTCGCCAATCTTTCAGCCAGGCCAGTGTCGGTACTTTGAGGGAGGTCCCCCGTGCTTTCGCACGAACCTAATTAATGTAAACCTCGTTTTCCCAGAGGCGTAACCCCGTTAACACCTTTCTAGACACCTACTCGATCGGCTAATTGTAATGTATAAAACTCTCCCAGGAGTAACACTTACTCGCAGCGGGTATCGGGATCCAACTATCTCATAGAAGGTATGCAATCTCATTGCAAATCTCAACACTTGAAATTCCCGATAATCTTTTGCCCCTAGCGTGCTATGACCTTGACGAAAGCCAACAAACCATAGCCCGCTAGTCAAGTTCAACCCGTACATTTCTTGATTGAATTAAACCCACCCGCACGACCCTTGACGAAAGCCAACAAAGCCGCAATACTACCCTAATCCAATCGCATCGTATGCTGGCAGATAAGCAGCATATAGCTACCGCACACTGCACCTTGACGAAAGCCAACAAATGCAGCACGAATACTATATACAACTTATCTGAAATGACGGAGGGCTACGACAGGTTTTTCTGAAAACCTATTGCGTAATGAACTTGATATCGTTGTAGGATCGAATGATTTTAAAATGGAGTGTTTTTGAGGCTTTTCTAGTTTTGCTAAAGGAGTCACTCCCGGTGAAGGGATCGTCGGTCCTTTCCTCGTCGAATGAGGTGCGGGATATATCATATATATCACTGTGCAAAGCAAAAACACTTAATAGCAATCAAAAGACAAACCGAGTGTGTAGCATTTGCCAGTTATTGCTAAAGGAGTCACTCCCGGTGAAGGGATCTCGGTCCTTTCCTTATCGAATAAGGTGCAGGATATATCATATATACCGCTGTGCAAAGCAAGAACTGTAGCTACCTGTTTTAATTTTGAAATTCGATTCTACAACATCTTAGGTTTCTTTTATTTCATTAATCACATTAATGAAGTCCCATCATTTAAATACCTAAACATCACAGATAGATATGACGTACACTTATGCCATCCGCATTCGCCTCGATGTCCCCTCGTGCACCGTTAGGTTAGGTAACTAACGACAGAGCAGGGCAGGGCTAGCGCGGGTGTAAAATATAAGTAACGTCTATATAATATATCATATATACTATATACAATATCCATCACAGAATCTCACATGATCACATCACAGATATCGCAGCAGAAGAAACATATGAAATATTGGATATACTAGGACGTCCGTGTTTTCAATACGAGCCAGTATAAAACACGGATTCCACGGTCGTGATGAATAGCCAAACCCACACCCCTAGACCCCTACGAGAGCGGCAAGCAACCCTGCCAATTCTAGAGTTAGGAGACCCGGACTCGACTCCTCGAGTTGGTCTCCCACTGGACTCCAGAACCCGGTTACTTGTGCCCTCCTCCTCAGGTCTATCCTAGTGCGGAAAAGTAAATAATATACAAACGGTGACTACTTCCGCAACCTGGAAGTGCCCCAATAAAAGAATATTACATACAAGTTTTTACATGAATGAAAATGAAAAACACTCATCTCACATAAAAACCCCCGGCTATTCAAACACGACGATCCAATATAACATATCCAACAACACATAACATCACATGTCATCAACGTAAGTAAATATGCGCATCTCAATTGTCGTTGACATATAGCAACGAAACCGGCGATATCACATATTACACTTACAGTCACAGAAAAGAAAGTGTAAAACTACAACAGTTGGAATCCGCAACCTCCTCAGACATCGCATGTCTGACCAAATGAATTACTTAGACATCATATGCCTAACAATTATAAACCCCGCATTTTAGTCTCATTATCGAAAACACTTTTCAATATCAAGTCGGGTAATTCAACAAGATTCCCGACATCCTGATCGAATACTCGTCGCAAACTTCAGTAGGCGGCCGCACCCCCGATACCGTCGACGAAGTGCACCAAGGCGGAACACCGCTACCGCGAGCACCCGAACGGATGCTTTCGGCGACGGGGTTCTCCTACAGTCACTTGGTCGGGGCTATGGAGTGAGGCTGTCTATTAAGTTTACCCGGCGAGTATCCGCGTACGCTACGTGATTGCGACGGACTTTTGATCACATCAAAATTCCGTGGCAACCGATCAAGTGAGACTAAACTGCTATGTTTATAATATTCATTCCGTTATCTCATAACTTATTGTGAATTCCAATTGTTGTATCCCATTCCGGATAAATAGAAAATGTTAAACTTTCCGATCGAACAATCGAACACCCAAGTTTTCCCGAAACAGATCAACTCTTGAAATAAGTCTAACAACATTCAGTTCGTGCCTCAGTACCAACGGTCCAGCCGTAGAAGGGTCAAGCCAACGCCTCACATGTGGCACGCCGTACTGCCCCAAACCCGAAGGTTCAAAGGGCAGTTCAAGACGGTCACATAATCGAGTTAAGGTTTGTTGTCTTCTAGAGGGTCCATCGAGTTACTTGCACTACTTAGAACGTCTTTAGACTACGGAAAAATCCAACACTTGGAAATTTCCCGACAGGGGAAAAATTGCGTATTTATATCCGGTCGAACCTTTTAACATATTCTAAAAATTATCCGAAAATACACAAAGACGAAATTTGATACCCCGATCGAAATACCGAATCCCCAAAACAACTGCAGAAAAATTCAACTCTTGAAAAAATATTAAAAATACCCAGGAAAACCAGCACTGTTAAATAGGAGTTACTGTGCAAACATCACCTCACAACACGACAAACAGGCCGCGGTTCCGCCGCACGAGCCATGCTCGTGCCGCGGAAGCGCGGCGCTTTAATGGAATTAGCTCATCGAAATTTACAGTAACTCTTAGATATTCCTGCTGATATTTCTATATATTTTTAATACTGAAAAATCCCTGTTTTTAGAAAAAGTACAAAGAGCATGTTATGGTTTGGGTTTTCGGGTCGTTCGGACTTCAAATTCCGTCTAGACTTCGCCTAAGGCTCTAGCTAGGCTCTGATACCACTGTAGGGTTCCTAGGCACTCTAGTGAGGTCTCACAAGGCATCAACCATGCCATTTTCAAAAATCTAGGTGCCGAGAGACCCGACTACGGATCGTTGGCTAGATGTCTAGGCGAAAAAGTAAACTAGTTAACACTTAACTAAGAGATACGGAAATACAACCTTTGTAGATCCGGTTCTCCACCTCCATAGCTCCGCAATGAAGTCTCCTCGCTGTCCATAACAAGTCCCGGGCTCTAGCGTCGGCTTCATCGGAGAATGGACGGGCTAGGTCATCGATGTCCATGCCGAAGATGATCTACGTCGAGGCATCGCTAAATCAAGCTCCGACTTCACCAAGTCAAGAAACTTGTGAAGAAAACACACTCTACTACTTGGCAAGAGGTAGAGGATGAAGAAATAGGAAGTGGGTAGACTTTAGAATTGGATTTCTCACTTGTTTTCATCAATCACCATTGATGAAGTGCAAGGTTTTCTTCTTGAGTTCAAGGAAGAAGAAGAAGAAAGTATTATGATAAGAATAATAAAAATGAGAAAAGAAATTCATTCTTATCATAATTGAACCATAGTTAGGTGTAGAGAATCAATCATGGTTTAGTGGAATGGTTAGGTTAAGCATGAGACAAAAATGGTTACATGGTTAAAGACTTCATGAAGCTTCATGAAGCATTTAAAGAAAGCCACCATTTTCTCATGCTCTTTTTCTTTTCCAAAAAGAATAAATGTATATATAAATTAATAAGAAAAAAAAAACCCTAATTATCCACTTAACCATGGTTTAATTCTTTACACTTAACCAAAATGTATGTATCATCAAACATGATACAATCTAGTGCACAAAATCATATCGCATATGTAATGCACACCTCCGAGTGAGAAAATCCATCTTAAAGTGAACCGATACTAGTTAATGCAAAGTAATATATCAAATATATAATTATGCATTAAATCAACACTTGATTCAATGATCCGGTCATGTCGCACATAACCGACTGGTATCAATAGTAACAATTTATCGAATCAACACTTGATCCGATAACCCGGCTATATCGCATATAACCGATCAATGTCACATCGCGAGAATCGAATACAGTATCACATACTGGTATTATTCTCGGTCCCGCACATATCTCATATGCGCTCCTATTTCGTTTCGCTTGAGCCAGGAAACCTCTGTGTAGGACTCTAAAGACTCGTCAATACGCCGGCAGCAGATGATGATCATATCAAACATCCACAAGCCGCAAGCGGTCTGCTAAACGTAACGGCCACCCGGGTATTGAGCGATCAGAAGATCGACGAGGAAGCCCGCTCACACTCCAGTGAATCCAACCAGTAACACTACCGTACAGTCCGGTCTGATCGTCTGATCTGTCGCATATCTCGCCTAGGGGTGGTAAACGTCAGACCCCAATAGCTCGATAAGTCGTGTCGATTTGAGGTCTATAACTGTTCGAGAAACTACTGGTAACACTTACCAGTAAATCTCAGCAACCCTGGCCAGGGATTTCCTGTTATAGCCAATCGAACACAGCGCAACATCAACTCCCTATACCGGGAGAGACGAATCCCCTCCTATCGCTCATTGCCTCCATGTGACTCGGGACTGTACCCAAAAACCACTGTTTTGCACGCCCTCTTGGACGTGGTAAGATGGAAATCAAAGCACAGTGGGAACCACACAAGACTCTATGACGATCTCGGGTCAACAGACTACTCTGTACCAGTGTCACCAGAGAACTGCCATCTGACGTGAGGTATAATACCATCTGGGAGTTCTCGGCGAGTCCGTCCAGTGTACCCAGTCTCTACTAAGCACCCGTATATCATCTCTGATGTCAAACACCAATGGATATGGGATCATCCATCGCCCATCTGTATGGGTCGAGAAGGTATACGCTAGTCTACTCTGGTATATCGATGCCCCGTCTCGATACACCCACGACTAGGGACTTTGAAGGATGTACTTATGGACTACCATGTCCCTACTAGTATGATCCGCATCATAGTCCAGGTAGTCAAGTACACATCCTAAGGGCTTTACCAACATGTAACAGAGAGACAAACAGTATACACGTTAAGGTGAAGTTCAACCAGATAGCATACTATCATGTCGAGCAAGAAAGTCCTCCCTATATATGTCCCAGCATCCACTACAATATACATCCTATGTACAGTAATGGCCTCCAGGGCATACATATAACTAACACTGCAAACATTGAAGCAAGAAAGATTATATGCTAAGATGAGAAAGTGCGAGCTTTGGCTCGAAGAAGTGAAGTTCTTGGGTCATGTCGTATCCGGAGATGGAATTGTTGTTGATCCTGAAAAGATTGCAGCAGTTCATAATTGGCCGATTCCGAAGAATGTAGCGGAGATCAAAAGTTTTCTGGGGCTTGCCGGATGTTATAGAAGGTTCATGGATAATTTCGCTCGAATTGCTATACCATTGACCAAGCTAACACGAAATGAGGTACCATTCGTATGGAAGGATAAATGTGCGTCGACTTTTGAAGCGTTAAAGCAAAGATTGACAACCACTCCTATTTTGACAGTACTAGACAGTTCCGGATGGTTGGTTATTCACAGCGACGCATCTGGGAAAGGGTTAGGATTGATTCTGATGCAGCATGGGAAGGTTATAGCCTGCGCGTCGAGACAATTGAAGACTTATGAGAAGAACTACCCAACTCATGATTTGGAGCTAGCAGCAGTGATTTTTGCCTTGAACATTTGGAGACACTACTTATTGGGCGAAAGGGTAGAAGTATTTACCGATCACAAAATCCTAAAGTATGTGTTCACGCAGAAAGAGCTTAACATGAGGCAGCGTAGATGGTTGGAGCTGATGGCTGACTATGATCTTGATCTAAAGTACCTTCCAGGGAAAGTTAATATAGTGCCGGATGCGCTAAGTCGGTTGCCAGCAATACGGAAGTTGACTGCACATAAGGAGATCATAGATGAGTTTCAGAGATTCGACTCGGAGATCGTATTATCACATTCTTCGGGACAGTTGATGCAGCTGCAAGTACAGTCGTCCTTGATTGATAATATTTAAGCAGCGCAGTCGCACGATCCAAGATTGCAGAAGTTTCGAGAACAGGTAGAAGCGGGACTTCGAACGGACTTGTTGGTTCATGATGATGGTTTGTTACGTTATGGGAGCCATTTATGTGTGCCGAAAGGAGATATTCGTAAAGAAGTTATGAAGGAGGCGCATAGTTCTGCATATTCCGTACATCCGGGAGACACGAAGATGTACCGAGATCTACGACAGCATTTCTAGTGGGAAGGCATGAAAAAGGAGATTGCTCGCTTTGTATCAAAGTTCTTGGTGTATCAGTAAGTCAGGACTGAACATCAAATGGTAACTGGTTTATTGCAACCACTTCCGATTCCTCAGTGGAAGTGGGAACATATAACCATTGATTTCGTGGCAACTTTACAATGAAGTCCTAAGGGCAATAATGCAGTTTGGGTGATTGTTGATCGATTGACCAAGGAAGCTCATTTTATATCGTTTCGAGTTGGTCAGTCGACGGAGCTTTAGCTAAACGGTACATGCAGGAGATTGTGAGATTGCATAGAGTACCCGTGAGCATCGTTTCCGATTGTGATATCCGATTCTTATCGCACTTTTGGAGGAGTTTACAGGAATGTTTGGGGACTCGATTGAAGTTCAGTACCACCTATCATCCGTAGACAGATGGCCAGTCCGAAAGAACGATCCAAACTCTTGAAGATATGTTGAGAGCTTACATGTTGGACTTCAAAGGTTCATAGGATGATCATTTGCACTTGGTAGATTTTTCGTATAATAACATCTTCCAGGAAACTATTCAGATGGCTCCGTTTGTAGCATTATATGGTCGTAAGTGTCGCTCGTCCGTCTGTTGGGACGATGTTGGAGAACGAAGATTATTGGGACCGGATCTTATTGTGCAAACAGTGGAGAAAGTTAACGTGATCCGAAGTCATATGAAGGCGGCACAAGATCGACAAAAAAGTTCGGCCTATACAGGATGAAGGTCTCTGGAGTTCGCAATTGGTTATCATGTATTCCTGAAGATATCACCGACCAGAGGAGTGATTTGATTTTGTAGTCGAGGCAAGCTTAGTCCTCGATTCCTGGAGCCTTTCGGTATCATCGAGCGTGTAGGAGAAGTAGCTTATCGATTGGCTTTACCACCATCCTTGGCAAGTGTTCACAATGTGTTTCATGTATCTTAACTCTGCAAGTATGTTTGAGATGAGACGCATGTCCTAGATCACTTGGAGCTGACAGTAAGGGAGGACTTGACATACGAAGAAGGACCGATGACGGTTGTGGATCGACGAGAAAAGGTCCTCATGAAAAAGGTTATCCCTCTAGTACTTGTTTCATGGGGGAATCGTTCGCACGGAGAATCAACTTGGGAACAAGAAGACGAGATTCAACAGAAGTTTCCACACCTATTTTCTTAGATTCATGTTTTCTTGTCTTTTCTTGTTCTGGGAATTTCGAGGACGAAATTCTTTTGTAGTTGGGTATAATATAACACCCTAGTTCATTTATACCATATTCTATTTGGGTTTTTCCTAATCTTGTGACTATTTCTTGATTATTATTTGTTTTGGATGCGGATAGTGCTTTTGGTATCTGTGGATAGTATCTGACCCGACCTGCATGCTGAAACCCTTTGCTTCACATATCCTTACTAGTACAAAGAATCCGTGCACACATATATGTCCTATATACTTGTATCACATATTTAGTATCTGCATATATTTTATATAATACAACTTATAACCAAATTATATTTTTTAAGCATCTAGTATGGCCTGTATCATACCCCATACCCTGTGTGTGCATCCAGACATCGTGTTCACGTCCGGTTTAGTGAAACAGACACGTTTGGATCACTACGTGTTTTTACGTGTATCCGTTCTTGGGGGTATGCATTTTATTTAACCGGATGTCTCATTATGATTTTGGTTGATACGTATATTATCCATATTTTCAAACTAGATTTTTAGACACGACTGGGGTATTTTTTGGAGTATTTTTGTATTAGCTATAAAATCCTAGATTATATAATAAAATATTTCTAAAAACCTTAACAGTTAATATTTATATAATATATATTTAATTAATTATATATTATCTCCAATCCTCACTATCTCTCTCTCTGAATCCTCACCAGTCTCTCTCCTCTCAGATAATTCCTCACATCTCTGTCTCTCTCTCTCTCTTAATGTGTGTATGTGTGTGTGTATTAGTTTAAACCAATACAACACAAAAAAAACCTCTCTCTCTCCCCTCAATATTCTCTTCTTCCCTGCCTTCTATCACCGCGAGAAACCCACGTCCTAACCCTAGCCAAGAAACCCATCACCTCCACCGCCGATCCCCTCGTATATTCGCCCTCGTCATCATCCCCTCGACCTCACCTTCTTCTCCTCTCCCTTCCCACAACTCCCGAGCTCACAACCCGATGACGACACCCTGCACATCCGACAACCCAAGAAATCCTTCACCGCCTCCAACACTCACCTCGCCGCTGATCATCTCACCACCCTGACCTCGACTTCACCCTCACCACTTCCTCCTTCTCCTCACCTCTATCCAACCCCGACACCAACATCACCCAAGAACCCGACCTCTACAAACCCTATGCCTCGCCTGCAACTCCTCATCGCCGATCACCCATCATCGTCGCCACCCCTCTCTGTCCCCTGAATCCAGAGCTAACACCAGAGAACACAACCCACTCTTCTTCTTCTACTTCTTTCTTTCTCCTTCTTCTTTTTCTTTCTTTCTTTCTCTCTTTCTTTCTTTTTCTGTTCTGGCCATCGCCGGAGTCGCGCACGTTGCCGACAATCCGGGCGACCCAGTTGTCATCCTCATCCAGCGTGGTCACGTCTTGGATTAGCCAGGTCCAGTCCTGTACGCGCATATTTGCATCGCGACGTTTATCCGGCGTCGAACGTGACGTACGTACCCCGTCATAAGATCCAATCAGGCAAGTTTATCTTGCTACATGCTATACTACTATATTTATATCCATATGAATAAAAATAATACAAGTATTTAAATTATGCATCCCATGTTATAGTTTTGCCATTTTTCGATACCCGAATGTATCCGTACTATCTATTGCATATCTAGTTACATGCCGGAACCATATTATATCATACTACTGTTCTATTAGTACAACATGCTTTCTATTGTGCATTATACGTAGTCATGAACTTATGAAAGGCTATCACAGATAGATACATGTGCATCCGTGCATTAACCGTATTTCGATACTCGTTACAGTTTACATTGGATATCTAGTTGATGCATATACATCACCTGACATGTTCATGACACACTACTGACATGTTACATGGATCTAGTCACTAATGCCAACAATCCTGACTTGTTGTCCCGACGAACGTTACCTGTTATCTGCATAGATGAAAACTTGCACCTGCTTGATCCTATGTTGGCATTAGATCTATCTTGCCAATACCTGACTTGAAAACAAACCTAGGGGTAAAGGGAAAATCAAGAATGTATCCAAAGCGTAACTCAAAAGGCTATTATTACATGTTTGCCATTTTTTCGGGCGTTACGGAATATCATGTTTGTCGTTTTTCCGGGCGTTACAGAATAATCCTGTTACTGTGGTCCCGTGGGGAATGAACGGGGCATAAACTGTTGGGTTACGATGATGATTACATTAATTGATTTCAAAGACTTTAGAATAGATAGCCTAAAAGCACAGTTTTAAGTTACACATCACATACACACACGTATCTCACTGTTGAAATTTATGTTGTTGATTTATATTCGCGTTTACATATTTTGTTACATCCTGGTTATTACTACTGTTTGATATTATGATGCACTGACGTCTGGGTTTTGTATGGCCCAGTTCCTCTATCTCTATCGCAGGCTGAACATGAGTACTTTAGCCGCCAAGCCGAGCAGTGAGGATTTGAGTTTAGAGATGTTTAGCTTTTAGACTATTAGCTTATTTTTCCGCACTTTTATTTCTTGATGTGAGTGTTGGATATATGTATGCTCTAGAGGCCATTATTTGATAGTGGATGTATTTTTACATGTATATATATATTCAGAGGATGTTTTTGCTTGACATGATAGTATGCTATCTGGTTACTCTTTATCTGGACATGTTCACTTGATCATGCTTTTATTCATTTGGTACATGTTGATAAATCCCTGAGGATATTTGTTTGACTACTGTGATTATGATGCAGATCATACTAGTGGGACATGTGTAGTTTATAAGCATATCCTGAAATGTCCCTAGTCGTGGGTGTATCGAGACGGGACATCAATATTCTAGAGTAGACTAGTGTATACGATTCTTGACCCATGTGATGGGCGATGGATGATCCCATATCCATTGGTGTTTGACACCAAGATTGTATATGGGTGCTCAGTGGGGACTGGTACACTGGACGGACTCGCCGAGAACTCCTATATGGTATTATATCTATCGTCGGAGAGCAGTTCTCAGCTGACACTGGTACAGGTTAGTCTGTAGACCCGAGATCGTCATAGAGTCTTGTGTGTTCTCCCACTGTGCTTTGATTTCCACCCTACCACGGCTCTACTGAGTCGTGCAAACAGGTGGATTTTGGGTACAGTCCCGAGACACATAGAGGCAATGAGCAATAGGAGAGGTTTCGTCTCTCTCGGTATTGGGGGTTGATGTTGCGCTGTGCTCGATTGCTATATCAGCAAGTCCATGGCCAGGGCTGATGAGATTTACTAATAAGTGTTATCAGTAGTTTCTCGATCTAGGCCATACATCGTCATGACTTATTGAGTTATTGGGGTCAACGATGCCATCCCTAGACTCGATATGCAGCATATCTGACGAAGAGACCGGACTGTACGGTAAGTGTTGCCGGTTGGCTCGACAGGAGTTTTGATAGGTTCGCTTGTTTTTCTTCTGCTCTCTCAATACCCGGGTGGCCATTATGTTTAGCTGACCGCTTGTGGCTTTTGGATGTTTGATATGATCATCACCTACTGCCGGCGTATTGATGAGTCTTAGTGTAACGCCTTGAAAAGTCGTTTTGGTGTTTTCCCGAAAATCGGTGAAAATTTGGTATTTTTCCGTAAATCGTCAATATAGTTATTTTGCAGTTTAGGTCGAATTATACCTAATTTGGATAGGTAATTGCTAGTTTTTAGCAGCTAATGAGTTACTTATAAATTTCTGGTCATTTAAAAAAATTTCCCTATTTTTCAATTTTTAATATTATTTTAAGTCGGTAAAAATACATTAAATTAGTGATAAATACAAATTTCTTTGGGCTAATTTTACTCTTTAGAATCATGTTAACTAAAATCTAGTTTGTAATATAATTTTTTTAGTATTTTATTTTAAGTTCTATTTAGTTATAATTGAAGGAAACAAAAATATAATTATTTTGAACTAAAACTTGCAATTTTTGTAACTTGAGGGTTCTTTTTGCATAGAATTTTTTTGTGCAAACCCTCACACCCTCACCCCCCCTCCTTGGATGGCCCCACCACCACCAAAAGCTGCCCACATTCCCCCCCCCTCTTTTTGACTTTCATGTGAATGGAAAGTGAAGAATTGATTAAAATATATTAATTTGGGGGTATGGTTACTTTGAGAATGGGTGGCTTTGACTTTGACAAAAACCCACATCACCCCACACTTCTCCCCATCCCTCCTTGCTGCTGAAATTCTGCAGAAAACATCCCCCAACTTCCCTTCTCTTTTTTCTTCAAAACTCATCTCAAATTCCATCAAAATCCAAATTAAACCTCACAAATTAATCTCCATTCTTCATCCATTCTTCTTAGCCTTTCTTGTATGGATCTTGGATGCTAGGAGACCATCTTTGGAGGCAATTTTTCTTGCTAGATTCAAAGATCTTGAGGTATAATTTCTACCCATTTAAATTCTTATGGTTAGATTTCTTTAATTGAGTTGTTTTAGTGTAAATATTAGTGTTAATTTCTAGTCTAGGTTTTAAGGTTCATGGCTTGAATTTAAACCAGGGTTTTAGAAACCATTAATAGGTTAATTAAGTTATTTTGCTATCTAGTGTTTTATACAAACCAAATCTAAGAGGTTAACTTACTTATTGGACTTCAAATTAGTGTTAATTTAGTGTTTCATGTATAGTTTGAGTTGGATTTTGCTATGTATGAAAAATCAAGAAAGGAATTGGTGTTGGAAAATAGGATTTGAAGTATTGCTAATGTGTTGTAATTATAGTGTTTGTGGCTAACTAGTTGAGCGGTTGGATGTTTAATTGATAGTAGTCTTTTGTCGCAAAGCGACGGTGTTTGCACCGATTTTGGAATGCAAATGCTTACTAGTTTTTTTTATAAAATTATGTGATGAATTATTTGTGATATCTGGATGATTGTATTGGCATCTCCTACGACTTTTAGGGTGTGTGAAAGCGGATTTTTGGTTTTATCGGGTTTTAGCTTTGCCGGGCGCCCAAAACGACGATTATAGTTAGTTTTTGTGATTTTCGTAGGTGTTCCGCGCACCTTGTGCACGTTGTGCCTAGCTTGTGAACGTTGATATTTTCGTTTGAGATTTGCGTCGTTACATGATATGTAACCTTATGTTTTGTATTGGTGCAAATTCCAGGTTCGGTCGCGGAGACTTCGGACGCGGCACGAAAAAGGAAAGCGGTGATTGGACATAGCTAGCTGGGGATTCCGGTGAGTAGATTTATATCTACGGGAAGAAGTCGGGTGGATGGAGTATAGCACCCCCGCAGTTTATGGTGATGTATACGAATACGTATACACACATATATTGATTATATATATTGTTTGAGAGTATTGATGACATAGATGGATTTTGGGTGTGATCGGATTAGTTTAGTGTTGCGAGACCCCAGAGTAGAGGTTGCACCACATTTACACACACCCACCCATACTTGCATACATTCTTCTTTCATATGTGCTTATATGGGGTTATATTGTTATGTGTTTACATGGGTATGGAACTATGTGTTCACATACTGGATTTGAGGATAGTATTTGGGATTTGAGATGAGTCGATAAGATTTGATTGAGACCGCGAGAACGGTGATATGGCAGGATTCGCACTTGAGATACGTCCTGATGTTATAGCGGATCTTGGGACGATGATACGGGTGAATAGTGTTATACATTGAATGGTTGGCTTGTGATCGTGATATGAGATAAGATATGTTAAGATATTCATAATAGGCCGCATTAGGCGATGTATACCTCTTTATGACGATATATGATGATGATATCAGTTTGTATGAGGCTGTAGATCAGCAGTCAGATCATGATTAGATTGATGATATTAGTATTGTACTAGACGTAGATCAGTACCCCGGATTATGATCTTTGATAAAGAGGATACCAAATGATTAATTTGATGAATGTGATACTGACCTGTACCCAGATTTGGGGATGCCGTACGACGGATTTACGTACGAGCTATATATTGATGTTTGATCCGCACTCTTGACTTGGGGATGTTTGATTATAGATATGGTATCGGATGTGATATTATCGAGGCGGGATCACCGATTAATACACACACACACACACACATATGTATCGACTCAGACGTTAGGCGGCTTCCTTACCTTTAGTTTAGCTTGACAGCTTAGCCCTAATAGTTTAGTGTAGTTGTTAGCCCATATTAGTTGTTGTTGTGTCTAGTATTCAGCTCCCGCTCATTATTGTTGTTCGCTCCGCGTCGCATGCTTATATTATGTTTCATATTCTATTGTTGATATCATGCTGTTAGGACACCAGCACCATTACCGATGACGCGTATGTACCACGTACACTTACTTGCCGGCTCACACACATCTTCATCGGTAATTGCCATGTCATGAACACTTTAGAAAATACTATTTCATTTGACATAGGTTGTTAGCTAATAGTTTAGACATGATATTAGTATACTTGCCTTATATGCTAGTTTAGACATTGTAGTTATTACTTGCTACTTCATGCATGTTATTATTCATTGTTATGCCGCATTCATGTCTTTTATGCCTATATTCACTGTTTACATGCTATTGAGGATTTGGATTCGGATTTCCATGAGATTTTCTGGATTTGGGGGAAAACCGCTAAACTTATATAAACTTCTTTTCTCTCTTTTAAATAAAAAGTGCGGTTTTCCCATGATGTATGAGTCGTCCACCATGAGTTTGCTGATGGATTTTGAGACCCGAGTTCGAGGAGTGGAGAAACCGTTTCGGATACATGGTGGACCCGGTGCGGTACCCCGGGGCAAGAGGATCGCAGATGATGGCGTTGAGCCTGGTAGGGAAGCACTACCGACCGGTGATTTTACCCGACGCATCGGATATCCGGAGGATACCGTCGTGGTCTTGAAATGGATGGTAAGGGCCGGTCTGGACTGACGGCGCCCTAGGTATTGTGATTGAGACATTGAGATTTTGTGATATTGAGGTACAGAGATTGCGACACCGAGATATCGAGATATTTGGATACTTGTTTTGTGTCGATGCTAGGCACTGTTTATACTGATTTCATTTATGATACCTCATTTTAAAAATACAGAAATCTCACTAATTTATGAAAGCAGTTTTCTTCAGTACATGCATTTTGTTTCATGCATTCATACATCATCCATATGATACATTGCTACCTGAGGCACTGACACGGGCACATGGGATTAC
The DNA here is from genome assembly GCA_030015575.1 of Agapanthus africanus. Lineage (NCBI taxonomy): Eukaryota > Viridiplantae > Streptophyta > Magnoliopsida > Asparagales > Amaryllidaceae > Agapanthus > Agapanthus africanus. The sequence goes on along the minus strand of CM057349.1, from coordinate 354,204,484 downwards.
ACTCGGATTAGATATTTACCCTAGCCATTGTTATAGGCTGCATGTTATATATACTTGAGGATATACTATGATCGTTGACCTAGGATTGCGTTGTTCATGCGGTTTCTGTTCGTAGATGTGTTCTATTCACGAGTTGGCAACTCACCCCCGTTGTGCCACAGTTCTTGCAGGATTTGCCGTACAGGTTTCATTACGGCTTTGCTGGCTCTGCTTCTTTTCGGGTGACTTGCTAGTAGGTGGGTTTAATTGTATCGTACCCATCATTTTACCTTGTATATTATTATTCTGTTGTATCTAGAAATTCCATCAACCAAACATGTATTTATTTTAGAGATAGAGACCAGTAATGTTTATTCTTTCGACCTTAGAGTCGCGCGTTGTATTTCTATGGATTTTCTTGCTGTTTGAGTTTCCTTTTGAATTTTGATCCTCGCCCTTAGCGTTGTATATTATATTGCTTGTGTGGTTGTGACCGTCGATTGACGAAGAGCTAGCTCCCGCTTGGGGATGCCTTTTTATTGATTTCGTATACTATTCATGTTGTATCCCGTTTGGGGGCCAGTATTTACAAAGGAGACTCTGCCAAAATTTTTAGAAAATACTTGATGTTTTTTTTAAAACGCATAATTCAGCTTATGCTATTAAAACTACTTGCTTTTATTTGGTTATCCTTCACTCCACTACTTTTCTTGGTTTGGATTTTTGGTTTTTCGGCTTACTTAGATTACGTACGCCTCGAGACGTTTCGTAGTTTAAGTGCCGGTCATATTCCGTACTTTCGGGACGTGACACTTAGTGTCCCACAAAGGGGTTACCTAGCTCAGGCGAAACGATGCGGGGTGCATATGGTGATATGCGTGAGTGCTTGATTAAATGCGTGTATATGATATTGCATTATAATCTGGCGGTTTTCTTTTTGTCGGGTCGTATGTGATATGACCGGTTTATTAAATCAATCGTTGATTTAATAATATGTGACCATTAGTCTTCTTACTTAAAGCCTATTTCTTTATGATGCATGCATGAGTGTATGCATATGTTGATATGGATGCACACATGCAAGTATACATGTGTCATGGTTGATGATACATTGGTGGTGGCAATACAAGACTCACATGGTTACATATATTTATATATTTTGTTTATTTGAGAAAAGCAAAATGAGAACAAAAACTTGGTTGACTAGTCAACTCTTTTCTCTTGTGTTGACCAAAGTCAATACCATGGTTTTGTTGCCCATGGTTTTGTAGCCCATGGTTTTTGCTTAACCTCAAGTCATAAAATATCTAGATATTTTGTAACCATAGTTTGGCATGAGAATTATTATTCTCACTTGAGATTATGTCTCATGTCTTTTTCACTTGAGTCAAGTTTAGCTCCCATCTCCTTCTTCCTCTCTCTCCTCAAAGCTCTCTAGGTTTTGAAAAGAAAGAGAAAGAATTAAAAAGAAAAGGCTTTTGAATGAGATTAAAACCCAGGTCACCATTCTACTTTAGTCTAGCCCACTAGTGTGGAGTGTTTGCTTCATCTTCATTCTTGATCAAGTGGAGCTTGAAGCTTGAGCAAAGGAACTCCGGGTGGATCGTCGTGGACAACGAAGGATTAAAGCGGACCGGTTCAAACTCTTGTTGTTTTAAGGAGTCTAGCAAGGAAGTCTACAAAGGTTGTATTCTTCTCTACTTAGTGTTAGACACTAGTTATAGTATGTGATACTATTTTCTTACCCTAAATTTCTAGTTTTGATCCTAGGTTAGTTTACTTAGCATCTCAAAATTTTAAATGTAGCATGTCTGATGCAAGACAAACCCTTGTGTGGTGCTAAGAAAACTTAACAGTGGTATCAGAGCCAAGCTAGAAACTTAGACGATGTTAGATTAATTACGAAACCGAAACAACTCCGAATTAACAAAACTGAAACCCTAATATATGCTTCTCTGTCGATTTTAAAACGAGCTCGAAAAATTTTTCAAACAACTGCAGAAGCTTGTATGTGATACAGTGAGTACACCGGAGAAAAACGAGGGGATTCCATCGGTTTTTGGCCGAGCACTAGGCCCAAATTTCTAGCCAGGCCGGCCCCTTTCCCTATGAATTGCCTCGTATTGCTCTGGTGCTTTGGCTGTAGGTTTTGGGGTTTCAGATATTGTTTGTTTAAGCCAAATTTTCATGTGATGCTGATTTTTCTTAGGGGCTTATTCGAAGTATTTCATAGTCGTATGTTTTAACATTGTATTGGTAACTTGGACGACGTTTAACTATTCAAACGAATATCACACACCAGCTTATTACTCTCGCGGAAATTTTTCATGTGTTGGAATTTTCCAAGTTAAAAATATTCGAATAGTTGTGCAAGTATTCCTATGGACCCTCTAGACGAACAAAACCCTAACTCGATTTTATGACCATGGAACCACGGCTAAACCTTAGGGTTTGCCGTAGTCCTGTGGCGTCATAAGTAAGGCAAGGGTTGACCCTTCTACTGCTGGTCCATAGACACTGCGGCACACTTTTTGGATATTTTAACTTTGCTAAGGTGTTGAGCTCTCTCGGGGTAATTTGTGGGTGTTTGTTGATTCGATCGAAACGTTTAACATCGTCTTGATATATGATATTTTTTCTGTGACCGTAAGTGTAGTATGTGGTGTATCTCCGGTTTCGTTGCTATATGTCAACGATAATTGGGGTACGTATACTTGCTTACGTTGATGACATGTGATGTTATATGTTGCTGTGACATGATGTATAGGATCGTCGTGAATGAATGGCCGGGGGTTTTATTTGAGATGAGAGTTTTCGTTTTTCATTCATGTAAAATTCATTGTATGTAATATTCTTTTATTGGGGCACATCCGGATTGAGGATGATGTTACCGTTTATGTATATTATTTACTTTTCCACATTAGGATAGACCTAAGGTGGGGAGCACAAGTGACCGGGTTCTAGAGTCCAGTGGGAGGCCATCTCGAGGAGTCGAGACCAGGTCTTCTAACTCTATAATTGGCAGGGTCACTTGCCGCTCTCGTAGGGGTCTAGGGTGTAGGATTGGCTATTCATCACGACTGTGGAATCCGTATTTTCTATCGTTGGCTAAATACAAAATACGGAAATCCTAGTATATCCTATATGTTCATATATGTGCTTCTGTTGTTGATATTCCGTGATGTGATCACTTTATATAATGAGACAAATGGTATTATTATATATATGATATATAATAAGCATTGCTTATGTTTTACATCCGCGCTAGTCCCGTCCCGCTATGCCGTTAATTAAGTAACCTAACGGTGCATAACGGGACACTGTGGCGAATGCGAATGGCATAAGCGTACGTTTTATTTTCGTTTCTTTTCTGTGATGGTTTAAGGACTTAAATGATGGGACTACATTAATGTGATTAATGTAAAGGAAAATAAACCTAAAAAGATGTTGTAGAATCGAATTTGAAACCCACTCGGCTTTTTACGAAAAACCTACATTTCAAAATTGCGGAGCTTAAGCCACTCCTTTTGAAAACTATTTGATTATATGACGATGTCAAGTTCAAAGCATTAAAGGTTTTCTTAAAAACCATCCGCAACCCTCCGTCATTTTAGGAAGTAGAGTACTTAGTATTCGTGCTACGTTTGTTGACTATAGTTAAGGCGTAGTGTACGGTAGTTAAGTGATGTCTTCCTACACAGCATATGATGCGATTACTTGGGAAAATTATATGACTTTGTTGACCATAGTTAAGGGTCATATAACCGGGTCTAATTAATCGAGAAATGACGGGTAGAACTTGACCAGTGCTTATGATTTGTTGACCATAGTTAAGGTCATGAGTATTAGGGGTAAAAACCATATCGGGAGTTTCAAGAGTTGAAATTTGCAATGAGATTGCATACCTTCCATATAATGGTTGGATCCCGATCCCACTGTGAGTAAGAGTTTCTCCCAGGAGAGTTTTGCACTTTACAATTAGTTAACCTATTAGGTGTCTAGAAAGGTGTCTACGGGGCTACGCCTCTGGAAAAATGAAGTTTATTTTAATTAGGTCCGTGCGAAAGCACGGGGAACCTCCCTCAAAGTACCGACACTGGCCTGGCTGAACGGTTAGCGAAGTTATAGAATACAATAAATCCTGGCTGGTTTTCTTTTTAAGGTTTGAAGGAAAATTTGATAAAAACAGTGGGAGACATCAATTAGATAAGATAATAACCAATCTGATCTTTGCAAGAGGTTTCGTTGAGTGTATTCTTTTTTCTCTCTTAATGGCAGATACCAATGACAGGACTTAAGCTTCTACTAGAGAAAAATAAACTGAATATGACCAGTTATAAAGACTTGCTTAGGAACATTAACATTTCCCTAACTTATGATATGGTATTATATGTCCTCACAGCCCTAGCCCCATCCGTCCCAAGCCCTAAATCTTCAGTTGCGGATAGGGAAATCCGCAAGACATGGGATGCTGACTGTGCTCCAAATGCCTCGCGCTTGCATCAATGGACAACAAACATCAAAAGTAGCACGAGCAGATGGATGTTCAATCCATCTTTCTCCATACAAAAGAGTTGTATGGAGAGCATTCGCGGACCCTGAGATATGAAGAATCTCGAAAGCTGTTTCAGATGCGAATGGCTCCTAGCACACCAGTAGGTGACCACGTTTTGAAGATGATAGCTCTTATTGAAGAGCTTGAAGACCTCGGATGGACAATGGAGAACGAATAATATATAGATATTGTTTTACAGTCTCTCCCCCCTGCCTTTACTCAATTTGTAGTAAACTTCAACATGCACAACATGGAGAAGTCACTACCTGAACTTCTCAATATGTTGAAGACTGCCGCTTTGATTGCTGGGCCATCTTCCTCCTCTCGCCCAAGGCCAAAACCAAGGGAAAGATGAAGAAGAAACCTACCAAACCTAGAGGTGGAGTTAAAAAGGCTAAGGGGAAAGACAAGTCCACCGCTGGGGAATCGGGGAAAGGAGAATGTTATTACTACCACAAAGCGGGACACTGGAAGCGCAACTGTGTTGAGTACCTAGATCTCAAGAAGAAGAAGCATGGGGATGCTTCCGCTTTAGGTGTGTTTGTGACAGAAAACTGTTTTTCTATGAACTTTACTTCCTGGGTATTAGATACTGGTTCAGGTTATCACATATGCAATTCTATGCAGGGGCTGAGAAATAGCAGAGTTTTGAAAACTTGTGACCATACTTTCTGGGTTGGAAATGGTTCCAATGTACATACGGTTTCAATGGGAGAGTATCACTTGGGGTTGCAATCAGGGTGTATATTGGTTTCGAACCCATGTTATTATGTACCTAGTATGCTTTGTAATATAATATCCATTTCTTTGTTAGACAATGAAGGATATAATTTTGTATTGCAGAACAATGTTATGAACATTAACCTGAATCAAATGTTGGTTGGATATGGTACACTTAATAATAGGATATACGTCCTAAATCAACACACATTTTTCAGCATACAACACACTAATAAAAGAAAATTTTCGGATATAAATGAAGCTTTTCTTTGGCATTGTAGACTTGGTCATATTAACGAAATAAGACTAAACAAGCTACATAAAGATGGATATTTGAATCCTTTTGAATATAAATCTTATGCGACTTGTCGGTCTTGTATCAAGGGTAAAATGACCAAAACTCCGTTTACAGGACATGGAAAAAGAACCACTGAGCTCTTAGGCCTCATACATAGTGATGTATGCAGGCCAATGTTTACACAAGCTAGAGGCGGTTTTTCTTACTTCATAACTTTTTCTGATGATTTCTCAAGATTCGATCATGTGTTTTTAATAAAGCATAAGTCTGAAGCTTTCGAGAAATTCACTGAGTACAAACTTGAAGTAGAAAAACAAACTGGATTGGGCATCAAGATACTTCGATCGGATCGAGGTGGAGAGTACCTCAGTACAGAGTTTTCAGACTTTCTAAAAAAGAATGGGATTCTCTCTCAGCTCACTCCTCCCTACACACCACAGCACAACGGTGTGTCAGAACGTCGGAATCGGACCCTATTAGATATGGTACGTTCCATGATGAGTGATGCTGACTTACCTGTATCATTTTGGGGGAATGCATTGGAGACTGCAGCATTTCTATTGAACAAGGTTCTAACCAAAACCGTGTCTACCACTCCATATGAGATATGGCATGAGAAGAGACCATCTTTTAAACGAGTTAAGATTTGGGGTTGTCTGGCCTATGTCAAAAAGCAGAATCCAGACAAACTCGAGACACGGTCAGTCATGTGTAAGTTTGTGGGATATCTAAATAATTCTTATGGATATCTTTTCTATTACAAGGAGGAAAAAAAGGTGTTTATTTCTCAGTATGCCACATTTTTAGAAAAAGAATTTTTTACAAATGATACAGATGGAAATGTGGTAGACCTAGAAGAGGTTCTAGAGACACAAGTTACAAATGGCGACTTGGTTGAGCCTGTTGTTGCAACAGAAAATTATGAACCTCAGCCACTCCGTAGATCTAGTAGGACTTCTCGCCCACCGGAGAGGTACTACGGTTTCCTCATTGATGGTGATAGAGAAGATTGCATCATGGAAGATGATGATCCTACTAGTTTTCCGCAAGCTATCACGAGTGGTGACTCTGTGAAGTGGCTGGATGCCATGAGATCCGAAATAGAGTCTATGTACACCAACAAAGTATGGACTTTGGATGTTATACCCCCTGGAGTAAAACCCATAGGGTGCAAATGGGTCTTTAAAAGAAAGATTGGTGTAGATGGGTAGGTGGAGACCTATAAGGCAAGACTTGTGGCGAAAGGATTTCGTCAAAGACCAGGTCTGGACTATAACGAAACTTTTTCTCCCATAGCCATGCTTAAATCCATTCGGATCCTACTTGCTATTTCTGCTCACTACGACTATGAAATCTACAAGATGGACGTTAAAACTGCATTTCTAAATGGTGATTTAGAAGAATGCGTTTATATGGATCAGCTAGAGAGCTTCGTTGATAGTGGGAGCAGTGGGAAAGCATGTAGATTGCTTAAATCCATTTATGGATTAAAGCAGGCATCACGGAGTTGGAACATCTATTTTGATGATGTTATCAAAGAGTTTGATTTCATCAAAATCCAGATGAACCTTGTGTTTATAAGAAGACTGTAGGGAGAACTGTCGCATTCCTCGTATTGTACGTAGATGGCATTCTTCTGATAGGAAATGATGTTCCTATGCTACAGTTGGTCAAATCATTCTTATCACAAAGGTTCTCCATGAAGGACCTGGGATGCTACGTACATATTAGGCATTCGGATCTATAAGGATAGATCCAAAAGGTTATTGGGATTGTCCCAAATCAGGTACATCAACACCATCCTAAAGAGGTTTAGTATGGAAGACTCCAAACGGGGTGCCTTACCCACTTGCCATGGAGTCACTCTCTCCAAGGAATTTTGCCCAAAGACTGATGAAGAGAGAGCTCGCATGAGCATTATTCCCTATGCTTCAGCCGTAGGATCTATAATGTATGTGATGTTGTGTACACACCCTGATATAGCTTATGCACTAGGTGTAGTAAGCAGGTTTCAGTCCAACCCAGGGGAGAATCACTGAATAGCTGTGAAGAACATTCTTAAGTACTTGCGAGAACTAAAGAATTGTTCTTGGTGTATGGTAATGGAGATCTCCAAATGGAGACCTTTACCGATTCGAGCTTCCAGAGTGATAAGGACGACAACAAATCTATCTCTGGGTTTGTATTTACTCTCATTGGAGGGGCAGTGTGTTAGAAGAGTTCCAAACAGGATACCATTGCAGACTCTACAATGGAAGCTGAGTACATTGCTGCAAATGATGCCTCCAAAGAAGCCGTCTGGATGAGGAAGTTCGTCTCGGAGCTAGAAGTAGTTCCAACCATTATTGATCCAATACCATTGTATTGTGACAATAATGGGGCTATGGCGTTAGCCAAGGAGCCCAGGTCCCATCAGCTATCCGGACACATCCTGAGGCGATTTCATCTGATCCGGAAGATAGTAGATCGCTGCGAGATCGAGATTCGAAGAGTAGATACAAAGAATAACACCGCGGATCCATTCACAAAGGCTCTCCCTCAGCCGCAGCATAAGCGACTTTTTGAGAAGTTGGGTATGAGATACGCCAATAATTGGCCTTAGTGCAAGTGGGAGCTTGTTGGATATATGTATGCCCTAGAGTCCATTATTTGATAGTGGATGTATTTTTACATGTATATATATATTCAGGGGACTTTCTTGCTCGACATGATAGTACGCTATCTGATTACTCTTTATTTGGATATGTTCACTTGATCATGCTTTTATTCATTTGGTACATGTTGATAAAGCTCTGAGGATATTTGTTTGACTACTGTGATTATGATGCAGATCATACTAGTGGGACGTGTGTAGTTTTTAAGCATATCCTGAAATGTCCCTAGTCGTGGGTGTATCGAGACGGGGCATCGATATTCCAAAGTAGACTAGCGTATACGATTCTTGACCCATGTGATGGGCGATGGATGATCCCATATCCATTGGGGTTTGACACCAAGATTGTATACGGGTGCTCAGTGGGGACTGGGTACACTGGACGGACTAGCCGAGAACTCCTATGTGGTGTTATATCTATCGTCGGATAGCAGTTCTCAGGTGACACTGGTACAGGTTAGTCTGTAGACCCGAGATCGTCATAGAGTCTTGCGTGTTCTCCCACTGTGCTTTGATATCCACCCACCACGGCTCTACTGAGTCGTGCAAACAGGTGGCTTTTGGGTACATTCCCGAGACACATGGAAGCAATGAGCGATAGGAGGGGTTTCGTCTCTCCCGGTATTGGGGGTTGATGTTGCGCTGTGCTCGATTGGCTATATCAACAAGTCCCTGGCCAGGGCTGATGAGATTTACTGATAAGTGTTATCAGTAGTTTCTCGATCTGCTATAGGCCATACATCGGCATGACTTATTGAGTTATTGGGGTCGACGATTCCATCCCTGAACTCGATATGCAGCATAACTGATGAAGAGACCAGACTGTACGGTAAGTGTTGCTGGTTGGATCGACAGGAGTTTTAACAGGTTCGCTTGTGTTTCTTCTGCTCGCTCAATACCCGGGTGGCCGTTACGTTTAGCTGACCACTTGCGGCTTGTGGGTGTTTGATATGATCATCACCTACTGCCGGCGTATTGATGAGTCTTAGAGTCCCACAAAGGGGTTACCTAGCTCAAGCGAAACGATGTGGGGTGCATATGGTGATATGCACGGGTGCTTGATTAAATGAGTGTATATGATACTGCATTATAATCTGGCGGTTTTCTATTGGTCGGGTCATATGTGATATGACTGGTTTATTAAATCAATCATTGATTTAATAATATGTGACCATTAGTCTTCTTACTTAAAGCATATTTCTTTATGATGTATGCATGAATGTATATATATGTTGATATGGATGCACACATGCAAGCATACATGTGTCATGGTTGATGATACATTGGTGGTGGCAATACAAGACTCACATGGTTACATATATTTATATATTTTGTTTATTTGAGAAAAGCAAAATGAGAACAAAAATATGGTTGACTAGTCAACTCTTTTCTCTTGTGTTGACCAAAATCAATACCATGGTTTTGTTGCCCATGGTTTTTGCTTATCCTCAAGTCACAAAATATCTAGATATTTTGTAACCATGGTTTGGCATGAAAATTATTATTCTCACTTGAGATTATGTCTCATGTCTTTTTCACTTGAGTCAAGTTTAGCTCCCATCTCCTTCTTCCTCTCTCTCCTCAAAGCTCTCTAGGTTTTGAAAAGAAAGAGAAAGAATTAAATAGAAAAGGCTTTTGAGTGAGATTAAAACCCACATCACCATTCTACTTTAGTCTAGCCCACTAGAATGGAGTGTTTGCTTCATCTTCATCCTTGATCAAGTGGAGCTTGGAGCTTGAGCAAAGGAACTCCGGGTAGATCGTCATGGACAACGAAGGATTCAAGCGGACCGGTTAAAAATCTTGTTGTTTCAAGGAGTCTAGCAAGGAGGTCTACAAAGGTTGTATTCTTCTCTACTTAGTGTTAGAGACTAGTTATAGTATGTGATACTATTTTGTTACCCTAAATTTCTAGTTTTGATCCTAGGTTAGTTTACTTTGCACCTCAAAATTTTAAATGTAGCATGTTTGATATAAGACAAACCCTTGTGTGGTGCTAAGAAAACCCAACAGTGAGCCCATATTGGGACGTATTTTCATATGTTTTTATTGGATATTATTATCGTTTCTCTGCTTATACATTTCTTGACTCTTTTATTTTAGAAAATGGACATGTACTAGATAGATTTTTATATTTTACTGTTCTTGATATCCTATAAATAGCCGTAATGTGACTGTGGAGGGATGTTTCCTAGCCACAGGTAGCATGGTTGGCTCTATCACGTGCCGTAGTTAGCGCACTCTGAGAAGTGGGGCATCACAGTTTGTGGGTATCTGATGTGATCATTACCTACTGCTGGCATATTGACGAGTCTTTAGAGTCCCACACAGAGGTTTCCTAGCTCAACTGAAATGAATTATGGCACGTATAGAGATATGTGCGGGAGTTTGATTAAATACGAGTTTATGATACTGTATTCTAATCTAGCGATATTTAATATCAGCCAAGTTATATGTGATATAACCGGATTTTTGAATCAAGTGTTGATTCAATGATTTGATTAATATATGTGTGTGAGTGTGTGTGTGTGTGTGTTTATATTTGATATTGGCCGGTTATATATGATATGACCGGATTATTGAATCAAGTGTTGATTTAATATCTAATATTGAATATTAGCCGGTAATATGTGATATAACCGGATAATTGAATCAAGTGTTGATTTAATGTTTTGATATCCATATATATACGATATCAGTAGGTTATATATGATATAACCAGATTGTTGAATCAGGTGTTGATTTAATAATTTGATATATATTTGATATATACATATGTTAACTAATATTAAGCCCACTTAAGATTTTTCTTCTCTTAATATAAATATATTTATATATGTGATATATATATGTGTGTGATATATATATATATATATATATATATGTATGTATTTATATATAATGTGTCTTGGTAGATGATACATGGGACTAGGATGTATAAGAATCACATATAAGGAAAAATGAGAAGAGATAATGATAAATATTTTAGAATTAAAAGAAAAGAGAATGAGTCGTTATTCTTTAGTAGCTTGTAGAAGTTTTGAGAAGTCACGACTCATCTTCAATTCTTATTTTACTCTAAGATATTTATCATACACCATCTAATCTCATTTATATTCCCATCTTATTCTTATCACTTGAGTGATAGTTCACAAAGACATCCAAGTTCATCTCCCTCTTCATCTCCTCTCAAGAATTTTCTTGAGTTGAGAAAAAGAAAAATAAAAAGGGAAAAATATTTGAGTGAGAAAATCTCCTACTTCATCAACCTACACTAATCTAGCCCATTAGTTTAGGTTGTTAACTTCACTAATACCTTCATTAGTGAAGTGAGAGCTTGAGTAAGAGAGACTTCTAGGTGAATCATCTTCGGCGATGAAGACTACAAGCAAGCTCGATTCTTTCTTCAAGTGAAGCCTTAAGAAGAGTTCTAGGGACTACTACTTGGAGCTTTAGAAGTGAAGGACCGGTCTAAAAAGGTTGTAAACTCTCTTCACTTAGTTTAGAACTTGTTTGCTTGCTTTGAAATCTTGATTCTCTAGTTAGAATCTTGTTTAGTATATTTAGCAATCTAGATTTTTTAAAATTACATACTTGATGCTCCAATAAACCTAGTAGAGCTGCTAAGACATACTTTCATGGTATCAGAGCCAAGTTAGAGACTTAGGCAAAGTCTAGACGATGTTAAAGTGTTTGATCAAAGTTTTAAACCCGAAATTTACTACTTTCTGTCCATTTTTTCAAACGTTGAAATTTTTATAATTAAAAATTCTTAGAAAATCATGCAGGGTTTTTTATGGACCCTCAAGAAATACGAGAACATAACTCCCCAAAGTGGCTACGAAACCGCCGCCTAGACCATGTCTTGGTTGCGGTTCCGCCGCCGACTTGAGGTGGTATTGCCTCGTTTTTCTTCCGGTGCTTCATATTGATATTTTGGACTTTCTGAGTATTTTTGGTGAGGCTCAAGTTGTTGAGGTCTCTGTGAATTGGTATTGTTTGAAACATTGATCAAAATGTTTAATATCATCTAGATAGCTTTGGATATGTGATACAATTTTTGGAATCGACATTGATTAGTTTTTTGAAAACTAGTTAACGAAATGTAAATCTCGCATTTTAGTCTCAAATGATGGATTGCCACGGATTTTGGATTTGGATCGAAACTCTGTCGTAATCTCGTATGGTACGCGAATACTCACCGGGAGACACTAGTAGACGGCCACGCCCCAATGCCTCGACCATCTGTAGAACCCCATGGCCAAAAGTATCAACTCAGGTGCTCACGGCCATGGTGTTCCGCCCAAGTGCACTTCGTTGACGGCCTCGGGGGTGCGGCCATCCACTAAAGTTCCCGACGAATATTCAATCTTTTAATCGGGAATCTTGTTGAATTGCCCGACTTTTTTTAAAAAAGTGTTTTCAATTCGAGACTTAAATGCAAGGTTTATAGGGTTAGGCATAAAATTCGGAATATGTGATAATCCGGATTTATAATGTCTAAAGAGATGCGGATTCTAATTATTGTAGTTTTCATTTCTTTTCTGCGACCGTAAGTGTAATATGTAGGAGTATCCCGATCTCGTTGCTATACGTCAATGACATTAGGGATACGCATATTTACTTACGTTGATGACATGCGATATTATTGTGTTGCTATTGATATGTTATATTGGATTGTCATGATTGAATAGCCAGGGGGTTTTACGTGAGATGGGAGTTTTTCAATTTTCATTCATGTAAATATTTGTATGTAATATTCTTTTATTAGGACACTTCCGGGTTGAGATTGTTGTCTCCATTTGATGTATATTATTTACTTTTCCGCATTAGGATAGACTCAGGGCGGGGAGAACAAGTAACCGAGTTCTAGAGTCCAGTAGGAGGCCATCTCGAGGAGTCGAGACCGGTCGCCTAACTCTAGAATTGGGAGGGTTGCTTGCCGCTCTCGTATGGGTCTAGTAGTGTGGGCTTGGCTATTCATCACGACCGTGGAATCCGTATTTTTCATTACTGGCTTAATCTAAAACACGGACCTCCTAATATATCCTGTATTTCATATATCTTCTTCTGTTGTTTCTATGATGTGATGTGATCATATAACTGCATAAGACGAATGCTACTTATATATATAATATATTAGTAGACACTATATATGTTTTGCATCCGGGCTAGTCCTGACTCCGCCCTGCCGTAAGTTAAGTAATCTTACGGTGAAGACCCGGATCCCTTTGGCGAATGCGGATAGCATATATGTGTATTTTATTTTCGTTTCTTCTGTAATATTTAGGAAACTTAAATGATGGGACGTCATTAATAAGATTAATGAAAAGAAAAGAAACCTAAAAGATGTTGTAGAATCAAATTTTTCAAAAAGGTAGCCCTAGTTCTTACTTTACATAGCGGTATTCCATTATAAATAACCAGCACCTCATTCGACGAGGAAAGAGCTTAGATCCCTTCACCGGGAATGAACTCTTTAGAAAATCTAGCATATGTTACAACCCACTCGGTTTGTTTCGAAAACTACTCGATTTTAAAGCGGAGCTTAAACCACTCCTTTTCAAATCACTAGATTCTACAACGATATTAAGTTCATTGCGCTAAAGGTTTTCTTCAAAACCAGTCGTAACCCTCCATCATTTCAGATAAGTACTATTTAGAATTCATGCTGCGTTTGTTGACCTTGTCAAGGCATAGTATTCAGTAGCTGATTAGTGCTTATCTGCCGCATGTTGATGCGATTGGATTCGGGTAGTCGTATGGCCTTGTTGACCTTATCAAGAGTCGTGTGGCTGGGTTTAATTCAATCACGAAATGATGGGTTGAACTTGAATTGCGGTTTATAGTTTTTTGACATTATCAAGGTCATAAATCGCATGGGGGTAAAAACAGATATTGGGAATTTCAAGTGTTGAAATTTGCAATGAGATTGCATACCTTCTATACGATAGTTGGATCCCGATACCCACTGCGAGTAAGTGTTACTCCTGGGAGAGTTTTCTACTTTACAATTAGCTAATCCAGTAGGTGTCTAAGAAAGGTGTTAACGGGGTTATTCCCCTGCGGGAACAATGTTATTTAATTAGTTCCATGCAAAAACACGGGGAGACTCCCTCGGAGTACCAACACCTCCCTGGCTGACCGATTAGCGAACTTATAGGGTGTAATTAATCCTGACTAATCTTCCCTTTTAGGGTTTGAAGAAAGATTTGATAAAAACAGTGGGAGTCATCCTGATTAGATAAGATAATAACCAATCTAATCTTGCAAGAGCGCACGCTAAAGTGCTTTCTTCTCTTTCTCTCCAGGTAACGACCATGGCACGCCTTAATCAAGATAATAATATAGATGTATTGATCGAACCCGCTTATTTTACTGGGTTCGGGAACGTTGGTTCCGCTCTATCTTATGACAACTGTCATAAGTCTGAGCAAGGGATAGGGGAATGCAAGAATTTCCACGCCACCCGGATGAAGAAAGAGCATTCTGATGCATCTTCTTCGGGTGTGTTAGTTATTGAGAACTGTTTCTCAGTCTACTCTACGTCCTGGGTATTGGATACCGAATTAGGATCCTATATTTGTAATCTGTTATAAGGGTTAAAGAAAAGTAGAGAACTTGGAAAGGGTGATATGTCTCTCAGAGTAGGGAACGGAGCAATTGTTGCTGCCGAAGCGGTTGGCGAATATCACCTAGTATTACCAAATGGTAATACATTGATTTTGAACAACTGTTATTTCGTATTATCGATGATGTGCAATATTATATCCGTTTCTTTATTAGATAAAGAAGAATATAACTTTGCATTAGAGAAAAATGTTATGAACATTTTCCTAGATTAAGTGTTGATTGGGTTTGGTACATTATGTAATGGTATATACGTTCTAAATCAAAATACAGTTCTAAATATACAGAATACACACAAGAGGAAAAGTTCATAAATGAACGAAGCCTTCTTGTCACATTGTAAACTTGGTCATATCAATGCGACCAGACTAGCTAAGTTGCATAAAGATGGATATTTGAATCCATTCGAATTTACATCTTATGAAACTTGTCAGTCATGTCTCAAAGGAAAGATGACCAAAACTCTATTTACTGGACACGGAGAAAGAGCTACTGAACTCTTGAAACTGATACATAGTGATATATGCGGTCCTATGTCTACACATGCCAGGAATGGTTCCTCGTACTTCATTACATTCACCGATGATCTCTCAAGATTCGGACATGTGTTCCTGTTGAAATACAAATCTGAAGCTTTTGAGTAATTCAAGGAATATAAGAGCGAAGTAAAGAACCAGATGGATAAAAGTATTAAAATCTTTTGATCTGATCGAGGGGGAAAATACTTAAGCACGGAATTCCGAGATTATCTAAAAGAGAATGGGATTCTTTCTCAGCTTACTCCTTCGTATACACCACAGCACAATGGAGTATCGGAACGGAGGAATCGCGCTCTATTAGATATGGTGCGCACTATGTGAGTACTATCGAATTACCTATTTTCTTTTGGAGTTATACACTTGAGACAGCTGCATACTATTGAATCAAGTTCCATCAAAATTTGTGCCTAAAACACCATATGAGATATGGAGTAGAAAAAGACCATATCTTAAACGAGTTAAGATAAGGGTTGTCCGGCCTATGTTAAAAAATAGAATCCGGACAAACTCGAAGCACGATCAATTCTTTGCAAGTTTGTGGGATATCAAAAGAATTCACATGGATATCTATTTTACCACAGTGAGGAACAAAAGATATTTGTTGCTTAACATGTCACCTTTTTAGAAAAGGAATTTTTTGTAAAAGAAATTAGTGGTAATGAGGTAGAGCTGGAAGAAATTCAAACTGCACAAACTACAACTGATGATTTGGTAGAACAGGAGGATTCAATAGTCTCCGACGAATCTCAGCCAGAACGCAGATCTAGTAGGGTTCCCCATCCACCTGAGAGATACTACGGTTTTCTCATAGACGGTGAGATCGAGGATTGTATCATGGAAGATGATGACCCGACTAGTTTTGAGCAGGCCATCACAAGTGAGGACTCTGTGAAATGGTTGGATGCTATACGATCTGAGATGGAATCCATGTACACCAACAAAGTATGGACTTTAGAAGTTGCTCCTGAAGGGGTAAAACCATTGGGAGCAAGTGGATCTTTAAGAAGAAAATTGGTGTAGATGGAAAGGTTGAGAGCTTCAAAACTAGACTTGTAGAAAAAGGTTTTCATCAATGACCAGGTGTCGACTATGATGAGACCTTTTCTCTAGTGGCTATGCATAAGTCCATCAGGATCCTACTTGCCATTGCTGCATACCATTAACTATGAAATCTGGCAAATGGACGTCAACACCGATTTTCTAAATGGTAATTTAGAAGAGAGCGTGTATATGACACAGCCAGAGGGCTTCGTAGACAGTGGGAGCAGCGGAAAGGTGTGCAGGCTGCTTAAATCAATTTAAGGATTAAAGCAGGCATCGCGGAGCTGGAACATCTGTTTTGATGTAGCAGTCAAAGAATTTGACTTCATCAAAAACGTACATGAACCATGTATATATAAAAAGGTTGTAGAGAGTAAGGTTGTCTTCCTCGTATTGTTCGTGGATGACATACTCTTGATAGGAAATGATATTCCTATGCTACACTCGGTCAAACTCTTCCTATCACAAAAGTTCTCCATGAAAGTTCTGGATGATGCCTCCTACATCCTGGGGATAAAGATCTATAGAAATAGATCTAAAAAGATATCGGGATTGTCGTAATTCAGGTACATAGACACCATACTAAAGAGATTTAGTATGGAAGATTCTAAGAGAGGTAATTTACCCGCTTGCTCAGGAATCACTCTCTCCAAAGAGATGTCTCCCAAGAATGATTTGGAGATGGCTCGCATGAATATGATACCCTATGCTTCTACAGTTGGGTCTATCATGTACGCGATGTTGTGCACCAGACCAGATGTAACTTACGCACTTAGTGTAGTAAGTAGGTATCAATCAGACCCAGGGGAGAAGCGCTGGATAGCTGTAAAGAATATTCTTAAGTACTTAAGAAGGACTAAAGAGATGTTCTGGGTGTATGGTAACGGAGAACTCCAAGTGGAGTCATTAACCGATTCGAGCTTCCAGAGTGATAAGGACGAAAGCAAGTCTGTCTCGGGTTTTGTCTCCACCCTCAATGGAGGGACGATATGTTGGAAGAGTTCCAAACAATATACCGTTGCAGACTCGACGAAGGAGGCTGAATACATCGCTGCTAACGATGCTGCCAAAGAGGTTGTCTGGATGAAGAAGTTCATTATTGAACTTGGTGTGGTTCCATCCATTGAGAATCCAATACCTTTGTATTCTGATAACAATGGAGCTGTGGCTTTGGCCAAGGAAACTCCGGTCCCATCAGCGATCTAGACATATTCTGAGGCGGTATCACCTGATCCGGAAGATAGTTGATCACCGCCAGATCGAGGTTAGGAGAGTAGATACGAAGGACAACACGGCGAATCCACTCATGAAGGCCCTTCCTCATATGCAGTTTGAGAGACTTTTTGGGATGTTGGGTATACGATACTACAAGAACTAGCCTTAGTGCAAGTAGAAGATTGTTAGGAATATGTATACCTTAGAGACCATTATTGTAAATTATAGTGGATGCTTAGAAATATATATAGAGGACATTCTTGCTCGACATGATAGTATGCTATCCGGTTGCACTTTATATTAACATGTACACATGTTTTAATTTACTGTCTTTGTGATACATGTTGATAAAGCCCTTAGGATGTTAGCTTGACTACTAGGACTATGATGCAGATCAGACTAGTGGGGCTTGTGTAGTCCACAAGCACATCTTTTAACAGTTCCTAGTCGAGAGAGTATTGAGACAGGGCTTCGATATTCCAGAGTAGACTAGTGTGTACGTTTCTTGACTCTGTATGGGGCGATGGTTGATCCCATATGTTGGCTATAGTGCCCTCAAGTCAATTATTGGATCGCAGACACGTGATTGCAATGATTGAGTGAAGACCTATACCGGTAGAACATTCTTACTCGAGATGATAGTATGCTATCTGGTTTGTCTTTATCATCTTGTACATGCTTCAGGTGACACTACAGTTCACTATTACATATTGATAGAGCCCATAGGATTCTTGCTTGACTACCAGCAGTATGATGGCGATCATATACGTGAGAGTTGGGTGGTCTATAAGCACATCCTTAAAGTGTCTCTAGTCGTGGGAGTTTCGAGACTGGGCATCGATACTCCAAGAGTAGACTAGTGTATACGGATCGAGACCCCGACGAGGGGTGACCGTTCTCACAAGCCATTGGTATCAGTTGGTTCACCTAAGATAGTATACAGGTGCTCATTGGGTTATGAGTACACCGGACGGACTCGCCGGGAACATGCTAGTTGGTATTATACATATTGTCAGATAGCAGTTCCCTGGTGACATGTGTACAGGTTAGTCTATCGATCTGAGATCGTCATTTGTCTCGTGTGAGTTCCCACTGTGCTTTGATTACTACCCTGCCACGGCTCAAAGGAGTCGTGCAAATAGGTTTTAGTTGGGTACAGTCCCGAGCCACATGGAGGCAGTGAGCGGATCGTCAGGGGATTCATCTCTCCCGATATTGGGGGTAGAGGTCGCGGAGTGCTTGGGTGGCCATCACCAGAAATCCTTGGCCAAGGTAGTCGAGAATTACCGATCTAGGATCGGTAGTTTCTCTGGTGGTGATGGGCTTCATACCGACACTAAATATCGTGTTATTTGGGGTCTGACTTTATCCACCCCCTAAGACCCGATATGCGATACTCATAGACGAACGGACCGGACTGTACGGATATTGTCATTGTCAGGCTCAGTAGGGTTTCAGGATGAGTTCACTCGTCGGCCTCCCTTTCGCTCAATACCTGGGTAGCCGTTACGTACAGATAGTGCCACTGACGTGCTTGTAGTTAAACCCACTGCCAGCGTATTAACGAGTCTTTAGAGTCCCACATAGAAGGTTTCCCTAGTTCGGGCGAAACGTTGTAGAGGCCGTATGGATTTATAGCAGGGTTCGATCATATACGTGCACTCGTGCATGGATCATGATCGGACGGATTATACTAGTAGGCTTTAGTTTAAGCCAGATCCTAGTATTAGATTGTTGGATTACTTTCGTTTCATAGTATTCGTATTCAGTCGGAATACGGATGCGGGTATGTATATACAGATGAGGGGTATTCTTATAATCCGTTACAAGATTAGTTTGGAGATGTCATTTCTTTTTATTGTATTAAACATTTAGGGTCTTTTGTTAAATGTTTAATATTGATTATGCGTAAAGTGTGAGGGCAAGTTTTGGCTTGTATCATTTAATGATAAAGCATAGACCATGCTTTATTGTTTATATTTTGTTGTGAGATATTTTTAATGGCATGGAGATAATTTGTGGCTATGTTTTTTCCTTGGGCTTGCTATAAAAAATAACACACAACACCAAAATAAAAGAAAATGAGAAGGCAGCCATCTCATTCTTTTTCATGTGTTGCATTTTCTTTTGCATGCCAAGTCTTGAGAGCTCACACTTCACACATACATGGCTTCTTCTTCACCTCCACTCTATCCCTCTCATGTGTTGAGAACCCTAGAGTGTTTTGAGACAAAGTATTCACACACCATATCTACATCATCTTGAGCACCTAGATTATCAAACTAGTTGTTTGAGTTGCTTCGGTTTGAAGCAGGAACCCGTATTAAGAATTCTCGAGGTGGATCATCTTCGACAAGGGAGACCGGAAAGCGGACTTATTTGGGGCAGCCAGCAGAGCTTGCGCAGGGATTGAAGATCGAAGGACACTGATCGATTGGTATAATCTCTGAATACTTTACAGTTAGATAGTAAACGGTTAATGGTTCGATCCAGATAATAGGTTGTGGTAGCGCCAAGTTTTACAAATTTTTGTTCCGCATTTGACCACGAATTGATGGCCGGGGCGCTGCCGTAACCCAACACCATAACCATTGGTGTTTGATATCAAAGATTGTACACAGATGCTAATTAGAGAATGGGTACACCGAACAGGACTCGCCGAGAGCTCCTAGATGGTATTATACCGCATCTCATGGTGTTGAGAAGGAGGGGGCCTCACTCTGGAATTGGCCGGCTATTCGCCGCACTCGTAGGGGGTACAGGTTGACCCAAGGAGGGGTGCTCAAGTTACCGGATTCCGTGAAGTGCTGGATGGCCTATTCACTTTGTTGAAGGGGGCTGCCTCACTTCTGGTTTTGACGGATAACTTGCCGCGCTCATAAGGGTCTAGGTTTTCTTTGCACAGGCTATCCACACGACCAAGGGAACGTCGGGTTTCACTTGCGGCTCAAAGGAAACCCGGGACTCTCAGATTATCTGTATTGTTCTGTGATACTTATTACTTTTCTATGATGTTGCATTTATAACGCTTGGAGCGATCATTTTGTATTATTATATATATATACTAGTAGATGTTGTATATGTTTTACATCCGCGGTAGTCCAGTCCCCACTCTGTCGTTAGTTAAGTAACCTAATGGTTGATGACGGGACCCAGTGGCGAATGCGGATGGCATATACGTACATCATATTTTCGTTCTTTTGTGGTGTGATTAATTGATGGGACTGTGTTGATTCAGATCAATGCAAGGAAAACAAACCTATTTGATATTGTTGGAACCAAGTTTTTAAAAACAGACATTACAGACACTTCCTTTTATTTTGCATAGTGGTATTCGGTTATGAATATCCAGCACCTCATTCGACGAGGCAAGGGCTGAGATCCCTTTATCGGGAGTGACCCCTTGAGTAAAAGTTGGCGTCAACGTAATAACTTTAGTATAGTCGTTTCCTTTTTGCTTTGCATGGCCGTATTCGGTTATGAATATCCAGCACCTAATTCTACGAGGAAAGAGCTGAGATCCCTTCACCGGGAGTGACCTCTTTAGCAAAAGTTTTCGCCACTATACATTTGTAAAAACCACTTGGATTCCTTCAACGATATCAAGTTCATTACATTAAAGGTTTTTCGCCACAAACCAGCCGTAGCCCTCCGTCATTCCAGATTAGTATTGCTTAGTATTCATGCTACGTATGTCGTGCTTAGCTGAGGCGTAGTGTTTGGTATCTATGTAGTGCTTTTCTGTTGCATGGATATGCGATTGGTTAGGACAGTCGTGAGGTCATTTTGGCTCAGTCAAGGACTCGTGCGGGTGGGTCTAATGTAATCAAGATAATGACGGGTTGAACTTGACTAGGATCCTTTGATATGTTGGCTCAGTCAAGGTCACTTGGGTCCTAAGGGTAAAAACACACATCGGGAGTTTCAAACATATAGGAGACTTGCCAGGCATTCACATACCTTCTGGAGTATGGTGACTTAAGTGGATTCCATTAAATTATCATGCGATGATAGTTGGATCCCGATTCCCACTAACTAGTTGGTTTACTCCTCGGGTGATTTTAGATGATCCCGACCAATTCTTCTTTCAGGTTTGGAGGAGAATTTGAGGATACAGTGGGAGACATCCTGATTAGATAAAGTGATTAACCATTTTGATCTAGGTTAGAGTACACGCTGAGTGTTTCTTTCTCTCTCTCTTTGGTAGTGACCATGGCCCGACCCTAGACTATAATTCAGTAACCAAGATTAACCGAACTTTCTTAAAACACTGGCTTTTGGATTGTCTGAGTTGCATACTTCATTGCCACTCCTACTTTTACTTTTTACTTTTCTCCGGAACATTCCGTATCACTACGAAGATCTTATTTTAATTGGATATGACCATCGTATAGTTACATACGAACTCGAAGAAACTTGTTTCAGATTCGAGGATGGTTTCCGGTTCTGGAGAAAATGAATAGGACTATTCAGTTGTCTTTTCTTTTTACCTTCTCTCAGGTTGTGAGGGCTCCTAGGACTAGGAGAAGGTACACCTATTGCGCTTATTGGATAGTCTTCTTCCAAACCATAGGCAGGTGCCGAAAGGTGGGGAAGAAGAAAACCAATTAGCCTAAGTGTGGTGTACAGAAGGTAATAAGTAAAGACAAATAAAGGGATTAGAAAGAGGGCGAAATAAATTGCGACTGCTATCATTCACGACCAAACCACGTATTTCATCACCACTCCTACTTCACCTTTGGATTTCTCCAGAACACCCTGTATCACTATGAAGATCAACAGTTATTGGTTAATATATCGTATGGTTATATACAAACTCGAAGGAACTTGTTCCAGTTCGAGGATGGATTCTGGTTCAGGAGAAATAGAATAAGGATTATTCAGTTGTCTTTTATCTTTACCTTCTCTCAGGTTGCGAGTACTCCTAGAATTAGGAGGGTACACCTATTACGCTTATTGGATAGTCTTCTTCCAAACCATAGGCTGGTGCCGAACGGTAGGGAAGGAAGAAAACCATTTAGCCTAAGTGTGGTGTACAGAAAGTAATGAGTAAAGACAAATAAAGGGATTTGGAGAGATGGTAACGAAATATACGGTTACAGTCGTAAATCTGATAATGGAAGAGGCATTACTAGGAATACCCGGATACCCTTTCGAAACATTTTAATGTTTCAGTTTCACTATGCGTTGTTAATTGAAAACTGATTTCCCAATTAGGTTCTTGCTCCAGGGTATGTATTTACCAGGTTTGATTCTCACATCTGTATAGGTTTACAGATGATGAGGGGGAGTAAGTTATTGGGAATTAGGTGATCATCCTCATTATATCAGAATTCGTTGTAATTGGTGATATTTGAGGAAATCGCCTAGGGTTTTGCCTGACGGCAAATATTTGATTTTGAATATCCGTTGTTATGCACCAATTTCAAACTGATATATCTGTACGTTTATTTTATAAAATGAGATATAACTTTTTGAAATTATGTCCATGACATTTACCTATATCATGTTGGATATAGTGCCCTCAGAGTCAATTATTGGATCACAGGCACGTGATTGCAATGATTGAGAGAGGACCTATGCTGGTAGGACAGTCTTACTCGAGATGATAGTATGCTATCTGGTTTATCTTTATCATCGTGTACTTCTTTAGGTGACCTTATAGGTCGCTATTACACATCGATAGAGCCCTTAGGATTCTTGCTTGACGGCCAGCAGTATGATGGCGATCATATACGTGGAAGCTGGGGTCTATAAGCACATCCTTAAAAGGTCCCTAGTCGTGGGAGTTTTGAAACTGGGCATCGATACTCCATTAGTAGACTAGTGTATACAGTCGAGACCCCGACGAGGGGCGGTGGCCGGTCTCACAAGCCATTGGTGTCAGTTGGATCACCTAAGATGTATACAGATGCTCATTGGGTTATGAGTACACCGGACAGGACTCGTCGGGAACATGCTAGTTGGTATTATACTTGACGTCAGATAGCAGTTCCCTGGTGACATGTGTACATGTTAGTTCATCGACCTGAGATCGTCATTTGTCTCGTGTGAGTTCCCACTGTGCTTTGATTACTACCCTACCACGGCTCAAAGGAGTCATGCAAACAGGTTTTAGTTGGGTACAGTCCCGAGCCATATGGAGGCAGTGAGCGGATCGGTAGGGGTTTCGTCTCTTCCGGTATAGGGGGTGAGATCGCGCTGTGTCTAGGAGAGCCATTACACGAAGTCCTTGGCCAAGGCAGGAGATTTACTGATAGGTATTCCAGTAGTATCTTAGGGTGTTCTGGGCTACACTCCGACATGACTTGTACTGCTTTTGGGGGTCTGACTTTTACCAACCCCCTAGGCCCGCCATGCGATGCTCATAGACGAACGGATCGGACTGTACGGATATTGTCACTGACAGGCTCAGTAGGGTGTCAGGATGAGTTCGCTCATCGACCTCCCTTTTGGTCAATACCTGGTAACCCGTTACGTATGGCTAGTACCACTGACGTGCTAGTGGTTAAATCCACAGCCAAAGTATTGATGAGTCTTTAGAGTCCCCCACAGAAAGTTTTCAAGTTTCGGGCGAAACGTTGTAGAGGCCGTATGATATATGGCAGGGTCCGATCATATACGTGCAGTAGTGCACGGATCATGATCGGGCGGATCATATTAGTGGGCTTTGGTTTAAGCCGGATCCTAGTATTAGATTTGTTGGATTACTTTAGTCTCATCGCATTCGCATTCGATCGGAATGCGGATGCAGGTATGTATATACAGGTGAGGGGTATCGTTGTGATCCGTCACGAGTTTACTTTAGACGTTGCCGTATCTTTTTATTGTTGTAAACATTTGGATTAATGTTTACAAATGGGAATTATGAGCTAGAAATCATGATGAGGAGCATTTATTGTGACACATGCACAAGTGGTGACTCATGGTCTCTTTCTTTGTGCATGTGTCAATTTGTGTGATTGATTTATATGGTGAAATGAAAGAAAGAGAGAGAAAAGGCAGCCATGTATATGGTTAGCTCTTGTATTATTTTCTTCTTGCTCTCATTTTTCCATTTCATCACACATGAGAAAGAAAAAGCCTCTTCTTCTTCTTCTTCTTTCTCTAGCTTACCATCTCCATTGATAGCTTCATCTTCAACCTCCATCCATGCAATGGATGCAAGAGATAAAGTTGTCGCACACATTCTCTACTTCGCCTTGGGCACGTCGGCTAGCGAACTTCGTGCCCGAGTTGCTTCGGACGAAGCGGGAGCCCGTAAAAGGACTCGAAGATGTGGTGCCCTTTTCGACGAGGAGATCGAGACCGGAGATGCCGCGAGGAGCTTGGGATGGTGGCCAAAGACCGAAGGACTCGGATCGATCGGTATAGCTTTCCAACCCTTTCTCTAGTTGCTAGTTGTAGGTTAATGGTTCGATCCGGATTTAAAGTATACGATAGCGCCGGTTTCTAGTTTAAGAAAAAATTTCGTTTCCGTATTTTGGCCTTGGACAGACGGCCGGGGCGCTACCGTAGACTTACATGTTATCAGAGCCACGCCATTAACCTTTACTAGCTTGCTCTAACGTATTTAAAATATCGATCGAACGAAATTTCCAAAACCGCGATTCCAATTTATGCAGTTTCTGTCGAATTTTTTTTGTTGTCAAAATTTTTTTTTGGGTATGTCAAAAAATCAGGCAGGAAATTCTAAGACCATCGCAGAAATTTGGTTGCATGACTCTACAGTGACGTCGCGAAACCGCGGCATTAACCTTGTTCTGGCCGCGGTTCCGCCGCACTACTGTAGCACCACAGCACCAAATTTTCTGCTGTGGTCTCTGGCTTGGAATTGGGGTTTCTGGTAATTTTTGTTTCGGTCCAGATTATTTTGAGTGCTGGGAATTGTGCTTGGGGCCCACTTCGGGAAATTTTGTCGATCGAAAATTTTAAATATGTTAGTTCACAGTGTTTACTTTATATCTGCGACCGTGATGTCATTTAATCGGTAAATCTTGTCTAATTGCTATAGTTCTTTTAGA